>CM069432.1:2185039-3608122 GCA_035610365.1 Aquatica leii
AATTAGATATAAAAAACGTTCAAATAAAAAAGATTTAAAAATTAAGTTTACCCAAGTAGTAAATGTAAAAATATAAATAATAGTCAAATAGTTAGACGTGTTTTATACAGGGTGATCCTAAAAATGTATGCATAAGCTCTTCTCAAAAGCACCTTCTAGAGAGGACGGTTAGTTTGAACTATAGAAAAATCAGAAAAAAATTTTAGCTGGGTTACATTTTTGTAGTTACCAACGAAAAAAGTAAACCTAATATTTCCAGGGGACATAATGGGAGGTGATAGTGGAGCATTTCTTTTTTATTACGCACTATGAAAAAACACTTAAATTATTATATGAAATGATGGAATGGAATGGGAATAACTTTTGTTATTACTCAAGAAAAGATACTGAAAGAAGATATCATCACATAGAAGTAAAGTAGTAGTGAAGTCTTTACTAATCCTCGCAGCTGAAAAAATACGACAAGCAGTATTTTGGAAGAAAACCGAAACTACTCCAACAAGGGTATATAACCAACCAGGAGAAAGACGACCTTAGAATTCTAAAAAAGGATAAGCAGACTTACAAGCAGAAGATTAACACCCTACAAGATCTCATCGGACTACCTCTAAACTCTAGAGAAATCCTACTGCAACGATTGCTCAAAGAGTAAAAGAAATTTTTGAACAGATCAACAGGAGAAAGATAAGAAGTGGATATCACCTAGAACGCAGTCGATTAGCACTACACTTTGTATGGTCTGAAGCGAAGACAGAAAAGACGCGACATATTGGTGAGCTTGGATGTAATCTCTCGTTATTTACCAACATACCTACGCCGAACGAGACTTAATAGCTATAATTAGTAGTGATCTTGAAATATCTACACAGATTTGCCAGCTCGATTTTTATTTTTAAGAGCAATAGTAAAGATTTCTGTAGAATTTTAACCAAGAAGAACATACAGGTGAGCTTTGGCAGTATACTGAATCTATCCAAAACACTTTTACTGACACTAAGAATAAATTATCACGGATTAAAGAAAAAAGAGTCTTCAAACTAACGTGTAAATGCGGAAAAAGTTACGTCGGATAAACGGAAAGGTCGGTCAAAGAAAGAGTCAAAAAACATCAAAGTGACAATAAAGAGAATTGGATGAACAATTACAGAACATGTACACAAGCTCGGACATAAGATAGACTTTTAAAGAACCAGAAGTGTTAGCTGCTACAACGAACTATTATCGGAAGATCATCAGAGAAACCATCGCAATAAAAAGCTTCCCCGATTTCAACCGTGACATACTGATCAACACCTGAAAAAACTTAAGGCAAATTTCTGTCACAGTCGATCGCGCACGAACCTTATATTCCAGAAAGTATAATAACTCTAGATATTTATCTTTAAAAATTATGTAGAATTCCAAAATAAAATAAAAAACACAGTGTGCTCCATTAGAAATAATGAAGTTTTAAGGATTTACTGAGATGACATTGAAAAATTGAATTTACGTGGACAAAGACGACCATTTGATTCACGCTAAAACCAAAATTTCAAAAATATTCTTTTCTTTTAGGATTAAGATATAGACAGCTTCCTCATAAGAGGCAACACAAATAATAATTCTTTTAATTCTTTTTAAAATATCTCATAATCGGTAAAACATACGGTATAGGATGCGCTTATGAAACTTAACCTAAAATTCAGCAAACATTCCAAAAATGTAAAAATATACAGGGTGCTGTTTAAAAAATAACGTTCATAGCTACTTGCAGGTTAAACAAAATTATTGGTCATTATTAGAAACATGCGCCATGTTTGAAAATTTTAATTAATTTTATAAATACCTCAAATAGGTTTTATCGTGACACACTTTTGTATATATACACAGAAACATATACAGTAGGATTCGTTTAATGTGATCACGGTTAATGTTATTAGTCAGTGATTGTGATCGTTTCTGACTGGGAATAAGTAACTTTATATGTTTACATACAAAAACGACATGATAATGTTATCAAAAAGTTGCTTAGTGTTTACCACATTCAACAGAATTTCACACTAATCACTTTATCTGAATCAATAAAATTTCTTATCTTTGTTTTTCTAAATGTGCAATTTGTTTTGTGCGTTTGAATTTAAACTTAGTTTACGATGTTAACAAAAAGGAGAAACAATCTCTCTTAAAAGAGAAACAGAGATTATCAAAAAGCCAAAAATGGCAAGGCAAAGAAAATGCAATTGAGAATTTGTCAACCACTTTGGAAATGGCGAGATCAAGTCAAACACGCCTTTATTGAACAAAAAGAGACATAAAACAGTAAAAAAACCGCAAGTTGAATCTGTTTCGACAGGTTGGCTCACCAAAGTTTAAGATAATGATGCAAAAGAAATAAATATACCTCTTTTTAAGACAAAAAGTGGAAATGTTAGCCCAAAAAAGGAAAAAGAAGGGGTTCGTAGCGTCCGACAGTTGGATAAATTGTTGAGCGAAAAATGAAAATATTTTTTCAAAAAGAAGTCACGGTGAACAAAAAAGACGCTTATGCAAATGGGACAAACGCTTGAATTGAGAACGAATAGCCACGTATCAGTAAAAATATAACCCATCATAAATATACAGCACCAAAGGAGTCCGGAATTTACTTCAGAGCATTACCAAAACACATTTCTATGTTAAAAAATCCAAAAAAGTTGTAGAAGTACCAAAAACGGATTTACAATTCTTTTGCACCGTAAATATGGCAGATTTACATTTAATATTTTAAAGCATATTATCGGCACAAAATGCGTTCTAAAATTTTAAGAGAATAGATTCCTTTCCTTTCTAGAAGATCTGCATTTGTGAAATTGTGAAAAAAAGTTACAAAGATTGTTTTTGGAAGAGAGCTTTTAAAGCAGCAAGCAACAAAATGAATAAAGTAAAGTGCTGAAAACAAAATGATCACGTTTAAACGATTTCACTTGTATAAAGAAAAAGGCCAAAAAACTGACGGAGAATCAGTTCAGTTTACCTGAAGAAGCTAGCAAGTATGTAGAAATGGTACTGAAGAGCTGGTTTCGTATAGAACACAAAATACTAATACAGTCAACTTAAGAAGTCGTACAACTTTCAATGAATATTTTTAAAAAGTTTAGAAGAAACTTTGCGGTGATGACGAAGTGCAATGCATATTTTGTGTGGTATCCTAACCACTTTTGGCACTATTTATCCAACATCAAATAAAGATCGAGGAAAGAATCTCAGAGATTAAGATGAATACTAAGGAACAAACATAAGACTGAAGTTGGCACACTGAAAGATTAATGAGAACTGTTTTAAAAACATATACGAAATTAAGCATTTACGGTATTTACAAATTAATAAACGTAACAAAATTTGTGTTTTTTTACAATAATAAATCAAAATATTATTATTTTTTATTCAGCTAAATTTCCTCGAGTTCTAACAAGCTGAACTCTAGTTGCTCGTCTGCAGGTGAACATCTTATAAGAGTCAGTTTATATATCTATAAGAAACTGTAAAAAACAATGCGAATAATTTACATACGTACAAAATTATATAAAGAAAAATTGTTAAAAAAGGCGTTTTTAATCAAACCGGATCTTTTTGATAGAACCTGAGAAAATATGAATAGCCAGCTCCATACCAAGTTTTAAGTTACTGAAATTTTGGTTTGAAGAGTTATCGTGGAGTACACCTGCGGTCAATGAAAATGAACATATTCAGGTAGAAATAGAAGTACCTGGTCACAGTCTATGACAGAAAAGTACCGTGACTGTTATAATCTCTGAGGTAAGAAAACACCACAGTGGCAGCAGTTCTAATTACCGCCATTGGTGATGATCTGCTGTACTTCCTAAAGATAGACAATATAAGGCTTTGTAGGCAGCATATTAAAAAGAGCAGTTTATGCAAAAAAGATATCTGCTTTTTAAGGAGAACGAGTTGAGTTCTATTCATTAAAGCAAGAGAAGAAAATGAACTGGTTAAAGACTTTTATATTCGTTTTAAAGAATAAGGCTATCGAATGCAGATTTGGTACTAGTTTAAACAAAATATTAAAAGTTTGTGTCAGATTTAGGAAAAAGGGCCAATATTGGATAGAGTGTGCGAGGAAAGAGCACACGGTAAATATTCAAGAAAAGAATTGATGTAGCGTTAAAGAGAAAGAAGCAGCTAAATGGTTTCAAAACTGAAAGTTACACACAAAGAAAATGTACTGAAGGTACATAAAGCAAAGCTTAGTCAATATTGACAAAAAATTAGAAGCAAGCAAGGGTCCTGGAAAAACCAAATATATCAAGAAAGAAAGGTGCTACAGCTGCGACAAAGGGGGACCACAACTTCAAGACCTGCAAATACCAAAATTGTAAATGTAGAATATGCAAACAAGTGGGAAACTTAGCTAAAGTGTGTGGTAAATTTAATTTTGTAGAACCTACTACTCAAGGTGAGGCTGAATGTGACTATGATGGTAACATAAAATAATACCAGTTGGAAACATTTTAGTAACAGCTAGGTATGGTGATGTTTCAACTGACTGTAGACTTGTAATTATTAAAAACCGCTCGACACCTTTGTTATGTAGAGATCTAATGAATATTTTTAAGTTTAAGTTTAAAAATGATAAGCAGGATGAGAATGTTAACAGTATTGATTCCGATTTAGTTTAGATCAATTATTAAAATTATTGATGGAGGTTTAGGGCATTATAAATTGAACTAAAAGTTGACCCGAACTGTAAACCTACGTTTTGTAAACCGCGACCGGTGCCATTTTTATTTAAGGAAGCTATTGAGAATGAACTTGATGAGCTTGAAAAGAAAGGGTGTAATGGAAAGAGTTGAAAATTCAAAGTGGGCTACACCTTTGGTGCCAGTTGTTAAGTCTAACGGCACAATAAGTGTTTGTACTGATTATAAAGTGACGGTTGATCGTGTAATTGAGAATATTAAGTATCCACTCCCTCCCCCGAATAGAGAAAAATTTTTCAGCGCTATAACGGGACGAAAATTTTACAAAGGTAGATTTTGCAAACGCGTATAATCGATTAGAATTAACCGAAGGAACAAAAAACAATATGTTGGAGCACGCATCGTGGCATTTACAAACCAATTAGGTTGCCTTATGGTACCAAACCAACTTGTAGTATTTTTCAGAAGATGGTAAAGAAAGTTTTGTTAGGCATTCCTAAAGCTATTAATTTTTTAGATGATATTATTGTAACATGGCGGAATCGCAAAGAGCACTTGTGAAATTTAGAGTTCGTGCTTAAAAAACTTTCCAAAGCTTGGCTCAAATTAAACTTAAAAAAATATACATTTTTTGAGTCTGAAACTAAATACTTAGGACATATTATCGACAAAGACGGGTTACGTAAAGATCCAGATAAAATTAAAGCAGTAATGGAATGTCCAAGATCTGAAAATATTTTGGAAGTCAGAGCAGATATAGGTATGATAAATTATTATGGTCGTTTTGTACCGGGGTTATCATTGCTAATGGAACCCTTGTATAAATTGTTACGAAGCGACACTCATTTTGAATGGTCACGAGAATGCAAGGAAGCATCAAAAAAAGCTCAGAAATAAATCTTGTGCACTTCAACCCGGATGTAACTTTAAAGTTAATAAGCGATGCTTCCAATGTAGAGTTAGGGCGCAGTTTTGATGCGCGCTTATAACAATGGCACTGAAAAGCCGATTAGTTTTACCTCACGGATATTGAACAAACATGAGCTTAAGTATTCTGTTATACATAAAAAACGTTGGCTATCTATTGAAGGTTAAGAACTTTTACCAGTATATAATAGGTAAACATTTTACTTTATGTTCTGATCATAAACCCGTCGTGACATTTTTGGTGAAAATAAAAGCATACCGCAAATAGCTGCGGAAGACTTCAGCGATGGGCTTTATTTTTAAGCGGATTTAGTTACAGTTTTAAACATGTTAAAAGGATCTGAGAATGGATCAGCCGACGGTTTGTCGCGCATTCCATCGAAAAATGCCAAAAATTTAGAGACCGAACTAGACTATTTCAATTTTTTAGTTGAAAACAAAATTCCAATTACTTTCTCTGATATAAAAAAAAATTCGTTCTGACGTTACCTTAAGTACAGTGTATCGATATGTAAGAGTTGGTTGGTGTGCGGAGCTATCTAACGAGTTAAAACAATATTCGCGAAGAGCTTCAGAACTTAGTATTGGTGCAGGGTTATCGTGTCATCATGTCCCCAAAATTTCGAGGTCAGATGCTGAAAGAATTGCATGGTGCACATAACGGCGTCGTTCGAATGAAAGCTTTAGCGCGATAATACTTTTGGTGGCCAGGGTTAGATTCGCATGTTGAGAAATTTGTGAAAGAATGTGACACTTGTCAAAAAAATTCAATAAGCCCGCCTAAGGCTAGTTTACTCAAATGTATTGAGGGTAGACACGTATACATGTTTTCTTTCTTTCTTGGTCCATTTTATAGCTGAACATATTCTTACTCAAAGTGGCCGGAGGTATATAAGATCTCCAAAGTCAATACGCTTGATAAGTTAAGAGATTGTTTTGCATGGTTTGGTTTGCCAAATACCGTTATTTCAGATAACGGTCCGCAATTCGTATCTAAAAATCCTGTAAAATCTTTTAAATACGCACTGAACAAAAATGATAAGTCAAAAAGACACAACTCAAATTATAGATGCTCTTATAAGTAAGTATCTATTCTCTTGCCGTAATACGACCGGCCAAACACTTTCTAAATTAAGGTTTTTAGGAAATGTAAAAACCCGTTTTAATTTTTTTAAGCACGCCCGATTATCTCACAGCTAGAGAAAGACAAAATAAATTTCACCGAGGAAATTGTATGCTACAGTTTGCGGTTGGAGAGTTAATATATGTAAAAGATAAACGGACGGTAAAAACTGGTTGGTCAAAAGGAATTATTGTTAAGGTAATAGGATTACAACACTATTTGTGTTTACCTGTAGACAATAGGGATCTTGTATGGAAAAGACACATAGACCAAATAATTCAGATTGGCAAGTTTTATGAATACGAAAATGTTAAAGAGTCATATTCTGCGCAGGATGCTAAAAATCAATTGATAAGATTCCTAGAATTAATAATCTTGGTCTCCAGTCGTAACGACGAGTTCGTCAGGTGCCAGTGTAGAAATAAGTTGTACAAACGCGATTGATATAGCTGTTCACAGCAAGGATCATGTTGCGGTTGGTTCAGAACCTTGTATTGTTAGTTCTAACAATATAAATTGGCTTCTGTAAGGAGGTTAGAACACCAGACCTTTAAATTTGTAGATATTAGCTAGGCGTGAAAGGATGTGATATTTTGGCATGTAGATATAAGATTATATCAGATAATTTGTAATGTTATAATATCGAGTACTCTATGTATGTCAATTTTTATGTAAGTGTCGTGCTTTATTTTTGTGTTAATAGAGTAAATAGAAAAAATACGTTTAGGATTATAAGCGACTTTTGGCTTAGACTGCGTCGTAGTTAAACACTGTAACGTTCCGTTAGAGTTCATTACATTAAAATTCAATTATACATTCGTTTATTTTCTGCAACTAATATTGCACGTAAATTTATTCAGTTTGGCAACGTCGCGTGGTGTTTCGAAACGAACGCATACAATTTAATTTTTATTCATTCCATCTAATTGCTGGTGAGTTTAGCTTTATTTTGATATAACTTTTCTATTGAATTCAACATTTTTAGTGATTTCACAATGTTACGCGGTGCGGTTAGACAGGGGAATTTATTTTAAGGTCGTTGCTAAGCAGCGTAAATACATCATGTCATTTAAAAACCATTCTAATTATTTATATTTAGGGTCTTTTCTTTTTATTTCGATTTTTATTTACTAGATCTATCTTTTGGTTTTGTCTTATTATTTACTGGATTTTCCGTTATTGGAGTTTATTATTCATTGGATTTATACATTGGTTTAATGCCTGCTGTTGTGTTTGGAAATCTACATTTGTTTGGAAGAATCTTATCACTTCAACAAAGAATGTGCTAAAAATAGAAGATATCCGATAACGTCATATTAAATATGGTGAGTCAACTGGAATTAATAATACTTGTTACATTTTGAATTCAAGTAATTAAATTGTGTTGTTAAAACTTTTCGGGAAACATACTCGATAACAAATTAAACGTTTACTACTTTTGCATTTAATATCAATTAATAATTAGGTATAAGATTTTATGCTTTTTATTCATCACCAATTTAAAGGTGATTAGCGCCCAAATACCTTTTAACCCAAATTTTGTTTTATTCTAATACTGTTTTATTCTAAATATTGTTTTGATTCAAATAATGTTCATTTTTTCTTTAATGTAAATAGTGTATTATTAATAAATCTGAGGCTAAACGCCATCTCGTAGGAACGGAGCTACGTACGAGTTAATCCACATGTAGGAAACTATGAAGTTGTTAGTTAGATAGTAAATATTACAACCGCGAATTTCAAAAAATGTATTTGAATTATACGCGACATAATATTTCTAACTGTACTACGCCAGTGCAAAAATTTGTTTATATAATTGCAGAAACCATCTTAGAGACCAGTGGACAGCTTGTTTCGTCCTATTTGGACTCTCAGCACTGGAATACTCTAATGCAGTTTCCACAACTATATAAAACAAATTGCCATAGTTTTATCCGATTCGGGTGTACAGTTAGAAATATTATGCCGCGTATAATTCAAATACATCTTTTTAAATTCGCGGTTGTAATATTTACTATCTAACTAACAACTTCATAGTTTCCTACATATAGTGTATTATGTTATAGTTAATAAATTAAAGGAATTCACGTCTGTGTATTTTACTTACATTCAGACTCACACCCAGAGGTTTGTGTCTTCGACTGCTGCCGTGGTAAAGTAATTATTTTTGCTTTTAATAAATGTATTTCACATTTTTATTATTCGTTTTTTATTAATATTTTTATTACACTGGCGCCCAACGTGGGGCTGAATTTTGAATGAAGTAATTACTGCGAATTTCCTATATTTTAAATTTTGAATACTTTTGTACTTTTTGTGGTGTATATTTTAAGTTAAGATTTATTCTTGAATTTGATTTTATTTTATTGTGATAATGCATTTTGTCGAAGCTCTCAGAAATGACGAGCTATGTCATGAATTGTTTTTGCGAGGCGTTGATGCTAGTAATAAAAATGTCGATAGTAGACAAAAGTTGTTACGAGCTAAATTATCTCTTGGAAAATTTGATTTAACGATTTTTCAAAATTATCCAAAAGTTGACATTGACCAACAAGATGAGTTGAACATTTTAAATGATAAAGTAAATGAATTAAATGCATTATTGAATATTTATAAAATTAAACCGAAAAAGAGTGAATATCTTCGATTAAGCACACGCTTTACTCATGTTTTGCGTAGGTTAAATTACATAACTTTCAGTGATGAATTTCTTGATATTTCTAATAATTTAATACGTGTGGTTACTGATTCATTAGTTTTACTTGAGAGTGTTGATGCAACACAAGGGTTATCTTCTGATTTTAATTATTTTGTTAAGACTATTGAGCATGAATCTACTTCTGTTCAAGTTACTTCTTCTGTTGACATTAATGTTCCAACAACTTCAATTCCGACTATAACTAATATGAATACTTCTAATCCTTCAGTTACATTTTCAAGTAACGATTTTTCAAATTTATTACAAACTTTTCAATCTTCGAGTGTTCGTTTACCAATTTATAAATGGCAGTTAAAGTTTACTGGAAATCCTAAAGATATTTCAGTTTTGTCTTTTGTTCATCGTTGTAATGAACTTAGAGTTGCGCGTAAAGTTAGTTCTCAGGAATTATTTGATGGTGCAATTGATCTTTTTGCTGATTCTGATTTATCATGGTATCGTGCTGTTCGCCCTACTGTTAATTCTTGGGATGAATTGGTTCTTAAATTGAAACAAGATTTCTTACGCGAAGATTATTATTATTAAATTTATTAGCGGAGATAAAATCTCGAAAGCAATTAGAGCCTCCGACTGCTTTTATATCTCCAATTGGTGAATCAATTCTCACAATTAGACATTTCAGTACCTGAAACTGAACACATAAAAATTATTAAAAAGAAATTTGCAATTTTATTATGCGTCTCAACTTGATTTGAATTCTATCACTTCTATTCCTCAATTAATTTCTTTATGTAAGGCTTTGGAAGCTGTTAGGCCAACAGAGTCTCAAGCTAACATGAATTTGAGGATTGAGTCCAAAGTAAATTCTAAAAATTCTGGTGTAAACCCAAATCAACGTTTTTTCAAAAACCTAAGGTTAATTCAACCAATTCTAATAAAAATTTGACTATTAAAAATAAATCAATTTTGAAACCTATTTTAGTTAATACTGCCAAATGAACTACGGTTTGTTATAATTGTAGTGGAACAGGTCATTCGTTTCATACTTGCTCGCAGAGTCGAAGAAAATTCTGTTATTTTTGTGGATATTCTGGGATTACAGTTAGAGACTGTCCCAAATGTACTTCAAAATACTAAGTTTTGAGAAGCATCGTGTCAGTCAATGTTTCTCAGTTCCTATTCATAGGACTGACAAAACTGATTGGAATAATTGGCTATTAAAAGTCAAAAATTTTTACAAATCGTTTAAGGTTTCTTCAAAATTTTCTCAAAAGATTCCAGACCTCATTTGAATGTTACAATCTTTAATGAAAATTTTTTTTCTCTTTTAGATTCCGGTGCTAATATTTCGATTTTAGGTAAGCCAGGACTCTATTTAATTGATAAATATAATTTGAAATTGAATAGGAATCATGAATTTCCTTCATTAACTACAGCCGATGGTTCTTTTCAAAGAATTTTAGGTACAATTAATTTGACTTTTGTTATTAATGGAATTACCCGTTCATTAAATGTCATTATGTCTGACACAATCGAAACTGCTTTAACTTTAGGGATTGATTTTTGTCAAACCTTTGGTTTAACTGTAGATTTTATTAATAATGAATTCTTTGCACATTCTGCAGAAACTACAAATTTTCAAATGATTAAATCTTTGAGTGACTTAAGTGATGAACAAAAATCCGATTTGTCGAAAATTATTAAATTATTTGGAGTCTCTAGACAGACCTCAATTAGGTTTAACTAGTAGAGTTAATCACGAGATTGATATAGGTGATGCGGTTCCAGTGAAACAGCGTTATTATCCTTTATCTCCTGCAATGCTTGAGCATGCAAATAAAGAGATTAATGATATGTTAGAACAAGGTATTATACAGCCTAGTACAAGCCCTTGGAGTTCTCCGATGGTATTGGTTAAGAAGAAGTCAGGCGACTATAGAGTTTGCTTTGATGCGAGAAAATTAAATTCTTTGACTAAGAAAGATGCATGCATACCCACTTCCTTATTTAAACGATATTTTAGATAGATTTAGAGATGCCCGATATTTGACGTCTATTGATTTAAAGAAAGCTTTTTGGCAAATTCCTCTTGATCATGCAAGTAAGGAAAAAACTGCTTTGCTGTACCTCGTAGGGTTTGTTTGAATATAGAGTTATGCCTATGGGTTTAACCAATGCTTCTAGCACTTCTTCAACGTTTAATGGACACTTTATTTGACGAGTCTTTATCTCAATTTGTTTTGTATATCTTGATGATATAATATAATTTCCAGTACTTTTAAAGAACATTTAGAAATTTTAGAAAAAGTTTATCAACGTTTAAAGGAGGCAAATTTTACTATTAATTTGGCTAAATGTAAATTTTGTAAACCTGAATTGTCATATTTAGGTTATCTTATTAATAAGAATGGTCTTCAAAGCGATCCTTCTAAAATTGATGCAATTGTTAATTTTCCGTTACCTAAGACAGCCACGGAAATCAAACGTTTTACTGGTATGTGTAGTTGGTATCGTAGATTCATTTCAGATTTTTCAACTATTTTGGCTCCTATTATTAATTTGTTGAAACGAAAGAAAAGAAAGAAACTGTTGTTTAAACCGAAGAAGCTTTTTAGAGTCATTTGATAAAATTAAATCACGCTTAGTAGAAGCGCCTATTTTAGCTAGTCCTGATTTTTACTAAACCATTTTATTTACAATGAGATGCTTCCAATTATGGAGTAGCTTGTGTTCTTACCCAAAGGGAAGAAACAAATGAAAAAGTCATTGCTTATGCGTCTCGTACGTTCAATTACCGAACGTGAACTTTTAGCCGTTATTTTTGCAATTCATAAATTTCTGTCCTTATATTGAAAGTACGCATTTTAAGGTTATTACTGATCATCAATCTTTGATTTGGCTTAATAATTTAAAAGATCCTTCAGGTCGTTTAGCTCGATGGAGCGTAAAGCTTCAGCAATTTGATTCACCGTAAGGGAAAACTTAATGTTGTTCCTGACGCTCTTTCTCGTGCACCTTTGGAAATTAATTCATTGGAATTTTTTATTACTGATTTTGATCCCTGGTATTTAAAGATAATTGATAATATTACTCATAAACCAGATTTGTACCCTGATTGGAGAATAGATGATGGAAAACTTTATAAATTCGTTTCTGAATAATTTTAGAAATTAATTCAAATTTAGTTGAGTGGAAGTTAGTGGTTCCTAAAATTTTACGGAAATCAATTTTACTTCAGTGTCATGATGACCCTTCTTCTTCTTCACATTTAGGTGTTACCAAAACCTTTTCGAAAATTAAAGAATTATATTTTTGGCCTAAGTTAAAGTCGGATATTGCTAAAGATCTTCCTCCTTGTTCTGGTTGTTGGAAAAGTAAATCTTCTCAGTTTAATCATTTTGGATTTATGGGCAAAGAAAAAAAAGTTTCATTTCCTTTTCAATGTCTTTCAATTGATTTAGTAGGTCCTTTTCCTCGTTTGAAACAAAGCAATACAGTTTTATTAGTTGTTTGTGATTGGTTCACTAAATTTACTTTGATTCATCCGATGCGCAATGCTTCTGCAAAACGTATTTGTGAATTTTTGGTAAATTACGTATTTTTGGTTTATGGTGTTCCTCAGATTTGTATGGTGGACAATGGTCCTCAATTTAAAAGTGTACTGTTTAATAAATTGATGCAGTCACATGAAATTTCTTCTGTTTGGTTTAATGCTAGTTATCACCCACAGGTTAATTTCGTAGAAAGAGTTAACAAAGTGATTGGTACTGCTATTCGTAGTTATATTTCTGACAGTCATAAAGATTGGGATGTTGAAATTCATAAAATTGGTCAGGCGTTACACAATGCTGTGCACGAGTCCACTAAATTTACACTTTCTTTTTTGACCTTTGGTCGTACTGTTCCAATTTCTGGAGATTTTTATGGTAAGTTCAAAGATTTTAGGGAGGAGGAGTTGACTTTGAATACTCGCGAACAGTTAGTTCAAGATATCAATGAATTCTCACCTATTTTTAAAGAAGTTAAACGTAATCTTCATTTAGCTTACAAGCGTAATTCTCATTCTTATAATTTACGGCGTAGACCTGTAAAACTTAAACTTAGAGATTTGGTTTGGAAGAAAAATTTCGTTCTTTCGGATGCATCAAAGCACTTTAGTTCTAAATTAGCTCCAAAATTTATTGAAGCGAAAGTTGTTGAAGTTATGGGTCCAACGACTTATAAGCACCTTGTTTGTCTTTAGCAGATGTAAACCAAGTGTTCAGGGTATGCTTAGTCGTAAAGACAGTTTTAATATTATGTTTCTTTAGCACCCTGCTTATTCTCATTCCGGAATTTTCCAATTTGTGAAAATGTTGTATGAGGAGACGTCTAGAAGAAATTATTAATAACAATCGGTATTACACAAAATACTAAGGTGGCAATTTTTGTATTTGATATTATCATATGTATTATACTACATATTATGTGTATTAAATTATATACAATTTTATTCATTCATACCTAGCTTTAGCAAATACTTGGTAACTAAGCAGTTCAATTACCTTTAAAGTCTTTAAAGTGCTACATGACTATATAAAATTGTTTTTCTGGCGTTTTTTACAATTCCAAATGTATTAAAATTCCATACTCCTAAATAAAAAGTAAAACATAAAACAAAATATTTCTTTATTCATAAATATTCGTTAAAAAATGATAATATTTCATTAATTTTATTGTTCTTAACTGTCATAAATTTTGATTTTTCACTATTGTAAACCGTCTTTAACAGTTTTTGCACACTTGTAATCATAAACGTCAAATTATTTTTGAGAAATTTTGAGACTTTGTGGGCTTCCTAGTCTCTGTTCGAGCAATAAAATGTTGTATTCAACTCGTTCTTGTCCAATTTGGATGTTTTTTTCCCTGTAGGACTTTTTAAACCCTCGTCTCACTCGGGTTTAAAAATGCCCTCTTAGGAAAAAATGCGTCCAAATTACACAGAAACTCGTTAAATAAACTATTATTATTGGTTTTTGTAGTTATTTAGTATCCAATTTAATTAGCATTACCTTATTGTTATTATGTAGATAATTTTTATAATTATTTATATATCTAATTGTTAACGAAAGTAATTTATTATTCACAAGCCAATAAAAGAAGGTACCGTGCAGGTTGTATTGTAATATTATAGAAGATATCTCCAGAATGCACAAAACAATTAAGAAGAATGTTAATCGTTTTCAATTGGTTATAATCAAAACAAGTACGCATATATAAATTTGTAACAAATTCAATTCTTAATTTACGTTTTGACACATACATACCATCACTGATTTAACAGTAACTAATCAATTACCTGAAATGTGAGTTAGAAGTATTAAGTTGTTCTTTTTTGGTAAAATCAATAGAATGCTGTAGTTGAAATGTGAAGTACGTTCATAGTGAGAATTAGTTCAAGACTATGAAACTTCGTAGTTTAATCAAATTGAGCTTATAAGGTACAACATTTAAACTGTCCAAATTAGATTAATATCCAAAATTCCGAAAGTGTACTTTATTTACCATTAAGTTTAGTTTAATCTTTAAAAAGTAACATCAAATGTTGTGTTTGATAGTAAATTATAAAGCATCATTTTACTTAAAAAACAAATTTTATTTATAATTTAATAAATCCATGTAACTACAATAATAAATTTCATTACAGTTTTCATTTTCAATTCTTTTAAAGAAACTTATGTTGTTAAAAATCAATTTATATAAAAAAACGCATTCTTATATATTTTAGCGAATTTAAATAGAAAACAATGTACTAGCAAACTTAATCTAGAAAAAAAATAGTTAATAATAAGTAACTTATTATTTTAAGAAAAAAATATTCTTATCGGTTCTGTTTCAGAATGAAAAAAAATTAAGTTTGTTGACCTGTGTAATTAAACTAAGCCTTTGTACGAACGGGTCGATAATTTAAATTAGACGCCATTTAAAACTTTACTGCATATTTAGAAAAGACGTCTATCGAATTTTATAAAATATTCCACTTTGTAAACAAAGCCGTAAAGTTTTGCGAATTCGCAAGTTATTCGTCAATATCAAATTATATTTATTTTAAAAAAATACGTTTTGTGTCATTCAAACTTGTTTCTTTAGGTTTTCTAACTTTACATAAAAAAAACTAAATAATTTTGTTTTACTGCAAAATACCATCAATATAAAATGTTTAATAATTACCTTAGATACAACGTACATTATAATATACTGTGCGTTTCATGATGAAAGGAACAAATTTGTTTAAAATTCAAGTCATTATTTTATGGAAAAACGCTCGGACACGTCAATTTTTTTAATGGAACAGGTAAATCATACCATTTTTGAATTCTACGGTAAATTATGAACACTTTTTGTATAGCATACCATTAACACAGTATAATCAATTTGAAGTTTTCATGATGTAAATTTTTTAATAAAAATTAAAATTTTTTTTATTGTCACCCTCTGACAGCACTTAGGGTTGTATGACTATATAAATTTATTAAAGCAGATTATGACCTACATTATAAAAAAATTGTGCTATTACAGTTCCGTATTTTTGAAAGAAATCGATTTTAAGTTTTCATGATGTAACTTTTTTAATAGAAATTAATATTTTTTATTGTCGCCCTCTGACGGCGCTTAGGGTTGTATGACTATATAGGTTTTTTAAAGCAGAGTATCACCTACATCATATAAAAAAATTGTGTTATTACATTTCCGAATTCTTAAAAAAAATCGATTTTAAGTTTTCATGATGTAAATTTTTTAATAAAAATTACAATTTTTTTTATTGTCACCCTCTGACAGCACTTAGGGTTGTATGACTATATAAATTTATTAAAGCAGATTATCACCTACATTATATAAAAAAATTGTGCTATTACAGTTCCGTATTTTTGAAAGAAATCGATTTTAAGTTTTCATGATGTAACTTTTTTAATAAAAATTAATATTTTTTTATTGTCGCCCTCTGACGGAGCTTAGGGTTGTATGACTATATAGGTTTTTTAAAGCAGAGTATCACCTACATCATATAAAAAATTGTGTTATTACATTTCCGAATTCTTAAAAAAAATCGATTTTAAGTTTTCATGATGTAAATTTTTTAATAAAAATTACAATTTTTTTTATTGTTACCCTCTGACGGCACTTAGGGTTGTATGACTATATAAGTTTATTAGAGCAGGGTATCATATACGTCATATAAAAAATCTGTGCTATCACAGTTCCGTATTTTTGAAAAAAATCGATTTAAATTTTTCATGATGTAAATTTTTTAAGCAAAATTAACATTTTTTTTAATTGTCACCCTCTGACGGCACTTAGGGTTGTATGACTATATAGGTTTGTTAGAGCAGGGTATTACCTACATTATATAAAAAAATATGTGCTATTACAGTTCCGTATTTTTGAAAAAATCGATTTTAAGTTTTCATGATGTAAATTTTTGTATAAAAATTAATTTTTTTTTTAATTGTCACCTGACAGCACTTAGGGTTGTATGACTATATAAATTTATTAAAGCAGATTATCACCTACATTATATAAAAAAATTGTGCTATTACAGTTCCGTATTTTTGAAAGAAATCGATTTTAAGTTTTCATGATGTAACTTTTTTAATAAAAATTAATATTTTTTTATTGTCGCCCTCTGACGGCGCTTAGGGTTGTATGACTATATAGGTTTTTTAAAGCAGAGTATCACCTACATCATATAAAAAAATTGTGTTATTACATTTCCGAATTCTTAAAAGAAATCGATTTTAAGTTTTCATGATGTAAATTTTTTAATAAAAATTACAATTTTTTTTATTGTTACCCTCTGACGGCACTTAGGGTTGTATGACTATATAAGTTTATTAGAGCAGGGTATCATATACTATCATATACTATTACAGTTCCGTATTTCGGAAAAACCAATTTTAGTTTTTCATGCTGTAAATTTTTTAATAAAAATTAATATTTTTTTTATTGTCACCCTCTGACGGCACTTACGATTGTATGGCTAAATACGTTTATTAAAGCAGGGTAACATATACGTCATATAAAAAGTCTGTGCTATCACAGTTCCGTATTTTTGAAAAAAATCGATTTAAAGTTTTCATGATGTAAATTTTTTAATAAAAATTAATATTTTTTTTATTGTCACCCTCTGACGGCGCTTAGGGTTGTATGACTATATAGGTTTTTAAAGCAAAAATATCACCTACATCATATAAAAATTGTGTTATTACATTTCCGAATTCTTAAAAAAATCGATTTTAAGTTTTCATGATGCGAATTTTTAATAAAAATTACAATTTTTTTTATTGTTACCCTCTGACGGCACTTAGGGTTGTATGATTATATAAGTTTATTAGAGCAGGGTATCATATACGTCATATAAAAAATCTGTGCTATAACAGTTCCGTATTTTTGAAAAAAATCAATTTTAAGTTTTCATGATGTAAATTTATTAATAAAAATTAATATTTTTTTTATTGTCACCCTCTGACGGCGCTTAGGGTTGTATAACTATATGAATCTATTAAAGCAGAGTATCATCTACGTCATATAAAAAATCTGTTCTATTACAATTCCGTAGTTTTGAAAAACATCAATTATAAATTTTCATAATGTAAATTTATTAATAAAAAATAATATTTTTTTTATTGTCACCCTCTGACGGCACTTAAGGTTGTATGGCTGTATTTGTTTATTAGAGCAGGGTGTTACCTGCATCATATAAAAATCTGTACTATTACAGTTCCGTATTTCGGAAAAAATCAATTTTAGTTTTTCATGCTGTAAATTTTTTAATAAAAATTAATATTTCTTTTATTGTCACCCTCTGACGGCACTTAGGATTGTATGGCTAAATATGTTTATTAGAGCAGGGTAACATATACGTCATATAAAAAATCTGTGCGATCACAGTTCCGTATTTTTGAAAAACATCAATTTTAAGTTTTCATAATGTAAATTTATTAATAAAAAATAATAATTTTTTTATTGTCACCCTCTGACGGTGCTTAGGGTTGTATAACTATATGGGTTTATTAAAGCAAAATATCATCTACGTCATATAAAAAATTTGTGCTATCACAGTTCCGTATTTTTGAAAAAAATCAATTTTAAGTTTTCATGATGTAAATTTATTAATAAAAATTAATATTTTTTTTATTGTCGCCCTCTGACGGCACTTAGGGATATATGACTATATAAGTTTATTAAAGCAGAGTATCACTTACATTATATAAAAAATTTTTGATATTACAGTTCCGTATTTTTGAAAAAAATCGATTTAAAGTTTTCATGATGTAAATTTTTTAATAAAAATTAATATTTTTTTTATTGTCACCCTCTGACGGCGCTTAGGGTTGTATGACTATATAGGTTTTTTAAAGCAAAATATCACCTACATCATATAAAAAAATTGTGTTATTACATTTCCGAATTCTTAAAAAAAATCGATTTTAAGTTTTCATGATGCGAATTTTTTAATAAAAATTACAATTTTTTTTATTGTTACCCTCTGACGGCACTTAGGGTTGTATGATTATATAAGTTTATTAGAGCAGGGTATCATATACGTCATATAAAAAATCTGTGCTATAACAGTTCCGTATTTTTGAAAAAAATCAATTTTAAGTTTTCATGATGTAAATTTATTAATAAAAATTTATATTTTTTTTATTGTCACCCTCTGACGGCGCTTAGGGTTGTATAACTATATGAATCTATTAAAGCAGAGTATCATCTACGTCATATAAAAAATCTGTTCTATTACAATTCCGTAGTTTTGAAAAACATCAATTATAAATTTTCATAATGTAAATTTATTAATAAAAAATAATATTTTTTTTATTGTCACCCTCTGACGGCACTTAAGGTTGTATGGCTGTATTTGTTTATTAGAGCAGGGTGTTACCTGCATCATATAAAAAATCTGTACTATTACAGTTCCGTATTTCGGAAAAATCAATTTTAGTTTTTCATGCTGTAAATTTTTTAATAAAAATTAATATTTCTTTTATTGTCACCCTCTGACGGCACTTAGGATTGTATGGCTAAATATGTTTATTAGAGCAGGGTAACATATACGTCATATAAAAAATCTGTGCGATCACAGTTCCGTATTTTTGAAAAACATCAATTTTAAGTTTTCATAATGTAAATTTATTAATAAAAAATAATAATTTTTTTATTGTCACCCTCTGACGGTGCTTAGGGTTGTATAACTATATGGGTTTATTAAAGCAAAATCTCATCTTCGTCATATAGAACATTTGTGCTATCACAGTTCCGTATTTTTGAAAAAAATCAATTTTAAGTTTTCATGATGTAAATTTATTAATAAAAATTAATATTTTTTTTATTGTCGCCCTCTGACGGCACTTAGGGATATATGACTATATAAGTTTATTAAAGCAGAGTATCACTTACATTATATAAAAAATTTTTGATATTACAGTTCCGTATTTTTGAAAAAAATCGATTTTAAGTTTTCATGATGTAAATTTTTTAATAAAAATTAATTTTTTTTTATTGTCACCCTCTGACGGCACTTAGGGTTGTATGACTATAGGTTTATTAGAGCAGGGTATCATTTACATCATATAAAAAATCTGTGCTATTGCAGTTCCGTATCTTTGAAAAAATCGATTTTAAGTTTTCATGATGTAAATTTTTTAATAAAATTTTTTTTTATTGTCACCCTCTGACGGCACTTAAGGTTGTATGACTATATAGATTTATTAGAGCAGGGTATCACCAACATTATATAAAAAATCTGTGCTGTTGCAGTTCCGTATTTTAAAAAAAAAAACGATTTAAAATTTTCATGATGTAAATTTGTTAATAATAATTAAAATTGTTTTTTTTGTCACCCTCTGACGGCACTTAGGATTGTATGGCTAAATATGTTTATTAGAGCAGGGTAACATATACGTCATATAAAAAATCTGTGCGATCACAGTTCCGTATTTTTGAAAAACATCAATTTTAAAGTTTTCATAATGTAAATTTATTAATAAAAATAATAATTTTTTTATTGTCACCCTCTGACGGTGCTTAGGGTTGTATAACTATATGGGTGTATTAAAGCAGAGTATCATCTACGTCATATAAAAAATTTGTGCTATCACAGTTCCGTGTTTTTGAAAAAAATCAATTTTAAGTTTTCATGATGTAAATTTATTAATAAAAATTAATATTTTTTTTTATTGTCACCCTCTGACGGCACTTAGGGATATATGACTATATAAGTTTATTAAAGCAGAGTATCACCTACATTATATAAAAAATTTGTGCTATTACAATTCCGTAGTTTTGAAAAACATCAATTATTAGTTTTCATAATGTAAATTTATTAATAAAAAATGATATTTTTTTTATTGTCACCCTCTGACGGCACTTAGGGTTGTATGACTATATAAGTTTATTAAAGCAGATTATCATCTACATTATATAAAAAAATTGTGCTATTACAGTTCCGAATTTTTGAAAGAAATCGATTTTAAGTTTTCATGATGCGAATTTTTTAATAAAAATTACAATTTTTTTTATTGTTACCCTCTGACGGCACATAAGGCGGGTTGCACAAAGCAAATCAAAAATGTAACAACTGATTATTTTTCAAAACAATTGCTACATAGCCAATGGAACCACGTTTATTGGTGATGTAACAATTGATTTCAGAAATAATCACTTGCTACATTTTTGATTTGCTTTGTGCAACCCGCCTTTAGGGTTGTATGACTATATAAGTTTATTAGAGCAGGGTATCATATACTATCATATACTATTACAGTTCCGTATTTCGGAAAAACCAATTTTAGTTTTTCATGCTGTAAATTTTTTAATAAAAATTAATATTTTTTTTATTGTCACCCTCTGACGGCACTTAGGATTGTATGGCTAAATACGATTATTAGAGCAGGGTAACATATACGTCATATAAAAAATCTGTGCTATCACAGTTCCGTATTTTTGAAAAACATCAATTTTAAGTTTTCATAATGTAAATTTATTAATAAAAAATAATAATTTTTTTATTGTCACCCTCTGACGGCACTTAGGGATATATGACTATATAAGTTTATTAAAGCAGAGTATCACCTACATTATATAAAAAAAATTGTGCTATTACAGTTCCGTATTTATAACAAAAATCGATTTTAGATTTTGATGATGTAAATTTTTTAATAAAAATTATTTTTTTTTAATTGTCAGCCTCTGACGGCACTTAGGTTTGTATGACTATATAAGTTTATTAAAGCAGGGTATTACCTATATTATATAAAAAAATTGTGCAATTACAGTTCATTATTTAAAAAAAAAAATCGATTTTAAGTTTTAATGATGTAAATTTTTTAATAAAAATTACAATTTTTTTTATTGTTACCCTCTGACGGCACTTAGGGTTGTATGACTATATAAGTTTATTAGAGCAGGGTATCATATACTATCATATACTATTACAGTTCCGTATTTCGGAAAAAACCAATTTTAGTTTTTTATGCTGTAAATTTTTTAATAAAAATTAATATTTTTTTTATTGTCACCCTCTGACGGCACTTACGATTGTATGGCTAAATACGTTTATTAGAGCAGGGTAACATATACGTCATATAAAAAATCTGTGCTATCACAGTTCCGTATTTTTGAAAAAAATCAATTTTAAGTTTTCATGATGTAAATTTATTAATAAAAATTAATATTTTTTTTTATTGTCACCCTCTGACGGCAGTTAGGGATATATGACTATATAAGTTTATTAAAGCAGAGTATCACCTACATTATATAAAAAATGTGTGCTATTACAGTTCCGTATTTTTGAAAAAAATCGATTTTAAGTTTTCATGATGTAAATTTTTTAATAAAAAATAATATTTTTTTTATTGTCACCCTCTGACGGCACTTAGGGATATATGACTATATAAGTTTATTAAAGCAGAGTATCACCTAGATTATATAAAAAAATTGTGTTATTACAGTTCCGTATTTTTGAAAAAAATCGATTTTAAGTTTTCATGATGTAAATTTTTTAATAAAAATTACAATTTTTTTTATTGTTACCCTCTGACGGCACTTAGGGTTGTATGATTATATAAGTTTATTAGAGCAGGGTATCATATACGTCATATAAAAAATCTGTGCTATAACAGTTCCGTATTTTTGAAAAAAATCAATTTTAAGTTTTCATGATGTAAATTTATTAATAAAAATTAATATTTTTTTTATTGTCACCCTCTGACGGCACTTAGGGTTGTATAGCTATATTTGTTTATTAGAGCAGGGTGTTACCTGCATCATATAAAAAATCTGTACTATTACAGTTCCGTATTTCGGAAAAATCGATTATAGTTTTTCATGCTGTAAATTTTTTAATAAAAATTAATATTTTTTTTATTGTCACCCTATGACGGCACTTAGGATTGTGTGGCTAAATAGGTTTATTAGAGCAGGGTAACATATACGTCATATAAAAAATCTTTGCTATCACAGTTCCGTATTTTTGAAAAAAATCAATTTGAAGTTTTCATGATGTAAATTTATTAATAAAAATTAATATTTTTTTTTATTGTCACCCTCTGACGGCACTTAGGATTGTATTGCTAAATACGTTTTTAGAGCAGGGTAACATATACGTCATATAAAAAATCTGTGCTATCACAGTTCCGTATTTTTGAAAAACATCAATTTTAAGTTTTCATAATGTAAATTTATTAATAAAAAATAATAATTTTTTTATTGTCACGCTCTGACGGCGCTTAGGGTTGTATAACTATATGGGTTTATTAAAGCAGAGTATCATCTACGTCATATAAAAAATTTGTGCTATCACAGTTCCGTGTTTTTGAAAAAAATCTATTTTAAGTTTTCATGATGTAAATTTATTAATAAAAATTAATATTTTTTTTTATTGTCACCCTCTGACGGCACTTAGGGATATATGACTATATAAGTTTATTAAAGCAGGGTATCACCTACATTATATAAAAAATTTTTGCTATTACAGTTCCGTATTTTTGAAAAAAATCGATTTTAAGTTTTCATGTATGTACTTAAAGTAGTTACATTTTTTGTATATTCTTTAAACTTATGTTTTCTAACTACGTTGTTTATGATTTCATTGTTAAAATCATTGTATACTCCAATTCTTTTTAATAAACCGAACTTCTTTGTTTTAATAAAGAAAAATTAAATAATTTATAAACCAAAAACTTTAAAGTTGCAAGTTTTTGTTGTGCACAATAATTAGAATCATTTGTTATAAACTTCTTAGTGCTAGTGTACTTACGATAAATATCCAATGTACCGTTTTTTGTTTATTAAAGGAATATCTAGATACCATAACTTGTTCTCCATCTCTATTTCATAGGTAAATATCATCCTAAGAAATTTAAAATGTAAATTATCTGAAAATTGTTTAGAATTACAAATTTTTGTATCAACGATCTACGTATTGAAATATATAGTAGTTTCGAGATCATTTATGATGATTTGAGGTAATTATCGGAATGTTTTCAAAGTCGATTAAACGTTTATATAAAAAGTATCCGAAAGAGGTTTAATTATACTAGTGAGAAATCGGAAGTGTGAAGAATCGGTCTAAATAAATAGTGTTTAACGCGCGTGCCATTAGAAAATAAACACGTCGTAAAAGAGAACGTATTGATAAAATAAACAAAAGAGCATTTTATCGGATAGTGTTTGTAAATATCGAGTGACAGTTAATCTAAATCAAAATGTAGTTTTAATGATTTGTGTTCCGCAATAGTACCCAGGATTATTTTGATTCCATTTTCCCTTCTAACATTTGTCTATCGTTAAAATATCTTAGTGGAACTAGTCACCGTGTTCGTCGCTAACTGCGCCGAGATCAGATAAGTTTATGTGTGAATCCAAGAAATGTATTTTTATGGACATATTACGTCCCAGATCATTATAAATTTAAAAAAGTTTTGAAACAAGTTTTGCATAGTTCTCAGCTTGGCTATTGCCAAAAAATTAATTTATGACCTTTTTAAAAATCTTTTATGCTACCTTTGTAATCTCATTCAAACTTTTCTCCAAAAAGTTTAAATATACTCTCTTCTATTTCAGCGTCACTGATCTTTAAGTATACGAAACTGATCATAACTGTAACTGTAACTTTCAAATCGTTGCGTATGCTTTAACAATTGCTGTTGGTAATATATCCTCGATAGCAAAATTTTCATATTGCAATAGGTTTTTTTTTCATATGGGTTGCTTAAGTAAGATGAATCAAACTTTTATTTTTGAGAAACTGATTCAAAGATACATCAACATCAGTACAATACACTTAATTGCCTTCTGCAAAGAGCAAGCGTTGGAAATTTGGTTCCCGTCGATGATAAGAAAAAACTATTTTTTTTCCAATTTTTTATTCTGGACGTCAACGATTCTGCTTAATTTTTGACGCAACCATTGGGTTCAGACTGATCCCAACAAAATCTAAGTCTTAAATGTTGTCTTCTTCTGGACTTAATTCTAAATTTGATATAATCACCATCGCATCATATCCAAAGTAAGTACTGCAAAGGAGTTGTAGGCAGTGCCGGGACCAAAATATGTAAACGCTAGTTATCTAGTTGATAATGAGCTGAGATCAGATAAAATGTTAAACGTTTGAATGAAAATTGAGTGATACAAAGTAAAATTCACGCCGTCACTGGTTTTTCGACTACACTGACACCAATCCGTAATTGAAGTTGACGGTTATGGAGAGAAAAGCGCGAACGGAGGAATTTTCATTCGGTTATTTTGTACCTTGATTTCGCTACAATCGTTTGATACTGTAAGTCATTCTTCTTTATATTTAATTCTAAAATTTCTTTTAGCGAGCCTGGTAGGATTTGAGACGGCTTTCTCTCTCTCTCTCTCTAATCGTTTCTAAATACGAATAAAATACTTGTTTTTTGAAAATTTTACCAACGTTGACTGTTCATTTATTCATGACGGTCAGTATATTAAAATTTGTTCAACAAATAAATTATGTCTGTTTAGGTTTTTTGAAAAGGTCAGTAACAGTTCTTAACATTAATCCAATACTAAATAACATTATATTAGACGATAAATACACCCTGTAGAATAAAATTAAAAAATTAGGAAAAACATTTAGAAATTTTTATACGTTTATATTAAGAGAAAACCGGTTAACAATTAAAAAATTTGACAATTATAAATGATCCACAAATCTTGGCAAAAAGAATTAAATAAACTAGTAATAAAATTGACTATATCAAAATAGCAATAATTTATTCGGTACGTTACTTTTCAAACGTTTTTTGGGTCTAAGTTTTTCTGATACTGATTGATTAAACGCTACTTTACTATATTTTGCAACTGACAACTTTGGCACGTTAATTACGGATATGATTAGTTAACCTATAAGAAAAGAGACAAAAACGATAAAATACAGAAGACACCAGATCTATTTACTTTATTACTTCTTAAACAAACAAAAAAAATTGTCATATTTCTTAATCATTTACGAAGTTATCAACGTAACATATGCATTCCATTCTTAATCAATCAACGTTTTTCGTACTATTTGGGTCATAAGTTATAATTTAGATCATGAGCAGTAAACGTTATATATAACGCAATTAAAAATTAAGTGGCAATGCGTCAACATTACGTAACTTTTTTTAGGAAGTATTTTGTAACATAACAATTTATAAATGAACGACTTTTTCATTTTGATTATAGATAAAACAGTTTCTGTAAATGTTAAAACCAATTCTAGCTTGAATTTTAAACAAAAGTTAATAAAAAGAAAAGTCTTATAATTGTGATAAAAGAACATAGTTCAAATTCTTCAATTAACAATTTCCTTGTAGCAAGAACACTTTTTTTTATTAATAAAGATCTCACAAGTTACAACAATGCAGAAGAGGATATTCGTTATGAGCAGCTATTGTTACCCAACTCTTTGTACATAGCTTGACCATTATATAATTAAAATTTAATCTTGTAATTGTGTTTAAAAAAATAAAAAATGGCTTAGGATATAGTTTCCATCCAATCCATTTTGAAAAATTCTAATTTTATTCTACGTCTTTTATAAGAGAATCAGCTCTTAAAATAAGATTACTTTAATTTTGCTTCGTTATAGGCACGGTTTATCTTTAGCAATAAAATACGCCATGAAAAAATTTATAGTGAGATCATTCTAACAAAAGTGTCCACAATTTTATTGGAACGTTTTTTTATTATTCCATATACGCAAAACCTTGTATTTAACAGTTAATATGATTTCAAAGATTTATATTATAAATTAAACTGATTGCTGTACGAAATCATAGAATTAATATTTTAAATTGCACTTTATGTTAGTGTTAATGTAGGTTTTGTAAATTATGTGATTTTATAATTTGATTTGATTGAATTCAGATGAAGAACGAACCTGGCGTATACGTTGCTCTCCGGGCGTAATCATCGTAATAACGCCCTTGATGCTTAAATACAACTTAAATTAGTGTTTTAATGATTCTGATGTAACCTAAGCGACATATTCAGGCAAAGGTTCACCCAATCAATTAGGGTCAATCTAGACAAGATCCTCCAATTCAAATCCTCGTGCAGGTTCTCCCGAATGACAAATTAAAAAACGCCATATTAAGTTACCTTTGATTAAATAACCTACAGAAACATGGTTGCACTTTTCCGATATGTTTACTAACATTTCCACCATCGCGATAAATTACAAAATTGTGTCAGACGGATTAAACGACCAATACAATAATTTGCAAACGTTGATATTTTATTACATGAAATCATTACTTAATTTAGAAAAGATTATTAATTTTTAAAAATTGAAAACTTTATCAATGTGTTTTAAAAAAATTTAAGATTTTTAGTTGATTCTATCAATAAAAATAATGAATTTTTAGTGCATTCATGTTATGTTAAAAATATTTCGATGTAGGTTGCGTATTGTATTTATCTAATTGCTTCTTTTTTAACACTTTTTAGCAATTATTTTAGCGTGCCGATAGCTATTAACGTGACTGGATAATCGTGAGTACAATCCCTTTACTTTCTGTTAATTTTTGTCGAACGTAAAGTACGTAGGTATATATGTTATCACGACTAAAAAAAGCAAATTTGTTTGTACAATTACGGTTTGAATTTAGTGCAATTTGCTTTTGGTTGCGAATTCACTAGTTTCGCATCAAATCAAAGTTTAATTCGTCGATTACCTATTAATTTGTACTGTCATACTGTACTATGATAATTTTATCTATGAAGTGTTGCTACCCTACAGACTGTGATATTTATTGACGAATTCTTAATTGTTACTACATAAGTATTTCTTTTTTTAATCACCTTCTCTTTCGTTGTTAAAAATAAATAAGATGTTATAACCTGTGTTTTGTTCTGTTCTCTTTCAGTGTTAGACAGATTTAAACAGTATCTGCAATCAATAGTTTCCCACAGTTGTGGCACCTTTTTCAATTACTTTATAATTATCACACCGAGACCTGCAACCCTCTCAATGAATTAAATAAGGCTAGTCGCCTACCTATAGTTCAATTAAGCGAACTTGGTTTATTCAATATCTCAGTATTAAAAAATAGTAGATTAATTTTTGTTCTGAATTAACAAAACTCGACAACTTCAAACTTACGTACATTGTGTACATTCAAAGGTTGTTAAAACCCATGGATTTTGAGATGCCAGCACCTTGGCGTATAGATCTTGTGTTCAATGTATATCCAGTAATGGAAAGGTTTAATGCAAACTTCTTTGTTCTAAAAACAAAGTTGCTTCGTTAAAAGCATTTACTGTGCCAAAATTTTAACTTTGCGGAGCGCTTGTGCTACTCTAAACCATAATGTAAAGTAACATTTTCCGTTCTGGATAATTTTCAAGTTGTCGTTTTCATACAAACTGAGCTTTTGTCACACGTCGCAGTGGACATTTTCAGAGACCGGAACAAACTGATTGATTGCGTTGTAAAATATCGCTTTTATGGACCGGCCTCCGATCGATAAAACCGGTTTTCAAATCTCCGGAAATAAAAAATAAAATTTTCTTGGTTAATATTAAAAGGATTTTTTTCCAGTAAAATTTACATGGTTGACATTCTATACGCAAATTGCAAAGAAAGCACATGTAAATTTAAATTCTTAGCAAATTTTTTAAAAATTGTGTGCTATCCATTTGTTTTATGGTGTAAATGTAAAATCAATCGATGCTTGTGAGAAAAATCGCTGAGGTATGATGCACATTTACGTTTCGCGGTTAGATTTAATTTTGTTTCGTCATTTTTAGCATTTACTACCTACTTAATTACGTGGTCAACGCGTAGTATTGACTCTTTTGTAAGTCGAATACTTAATATTCTGTTGAAAAAACGTTGTCGTAAAATATCTTGAATAAACTGGGAGAACTGTCGAGTTGTGACCGTTTTCGACACCTAATACGCCAGGCTTAGTATTTTAATAGGGAAGATAACCTTGCTAAAAAACAGATTCATCTGTTGGATACGATGCAGTAATCGATGAAACAACAGCACAGTCCATAGATACACGTCCAAAACCCAGACGAGTACACGAAGGACATTTGAAAGATAAAAAGTTGCGGTTTATCGTTTTGCACCAGATATTGAGCCAAAAGTACCAATCAAATCTTTTGTATATGCAAAAGATGGTATAAAAAACCGCCAGTAACTCGCATACCGGCTCATAACGTTTTAAATAAAACTGGCGGTTTTTTAAAATTGTTTGATGATGCTTTCAGTCGTATTCCAGTGAATATATTGATGAAATACATAACACTCAAAATATGTATCATAATAATCCACAAAACTAGTGGGAAAGCTATGGAGGAAAATAAAAAGTGGAATCAAGCGAATCTAGATAAAATAAAAAAATGGAAACAATTGACACTAAAAGAATTAAAACCATGCATAGATTTACTTTTATTTATTGGTGTTAGCAAAATTGTCGGTGTTCACACTTTTGTCTTGTGGAGTGAAAATTTTTGTCAATAACTCGTTACACCGAACAAAAAGAAGCCCGAGAAAGAAGGAAAGTGATAAAGAGAACCAAGCAATAATAGAGATGTGTACGAAGATAATTAAAGAAACAAAGCAGATGAGGAAAGAGAAAAATAAATTAGTAGTTAGTCTGGAAAGGATCACGGAGGAGTTAAGAAAAGAAAGAGAAGAGCAAAAGGAGATATGCGATATGTGGGAGAAAAAAAAAGAGCATAGAAGAGAAGATAGTAAATTTTTGAAAGAAAGGTTGAAGTAATGGAAAGCGAAAAGAGAAGGCAGAATTTGGTTATAAGAAGGATGGAAGGTCAAGAGGAAAGAAAAGAACGTAAAAAGCAAGTGGATAACTAGTCTGGTCACCACACGACATTCCTATAAGGAATGATGAAGGAATGTCTACATATTTTTTTAAGGTTAGGTTGTCATAAAATCATTTTGAAGTGATATGTATACGTTTGTATTGACTTCCTAACATGCTATAATTTTTTTAAAATTTTTCTCCTCAATTTCATTAAGATATAACCGAAACATGGCAAATTAAGCTATGTTTTTATATCGACTAACCCTTATGTTTGTGCGCCTCGATATTAGCTATCCTTTTAGAAAATCAGTTAAAAAAATCGTTGCAGGGAGGATTCGAACCTAGATTATATTTGTGAATTTATTTTAAATGATAAATTAAATATCTTATAAACTGTTAATGTTAGAAATTTTTTTTATTTGAATAAATTGTTAGGGAGCATTATCTCTATAAAAAAACTGTAAAAATAATTTAAGTAATTTACATACGTACAAAATTATATAAGAAAAACTGTTAAAAATAGCGGATACACCCACTTCCGGTTTTTTATCAGATCCATCTTTTATAAAATCGAGAGAATATGAAAAGCCAGCACCGTACCAAATTTCAAGTTACTAGGACTTTTGGTTCGAGAGTTATCGTAGGTACATCCTAAGATAATTTAAATAAGTTTCAACACACTGTTATTTTTTAAGCTATCTTTTACTTTAATATATGGATTTTTTTTTAAATCATCGTACGCAGGATTCGAACCTAGATTATATATGGGATTCACTTTAAATTATAAATCAAATGTCTAATAAACTGTTAATTCTAGAAAAAAAATTTATTTGAATAAATTGTTAGGAAGAATTATAATTCTATAAGAAACTGTAAAAATAATTAGAATAATTTAGATATGTACAAAATTATATAAGAAAAACTGTTAAAAATGGCGGATATACAAACACATACACCCAAAATTTTTTTGTCAAAAATAAATTTTTCTGATTCAGGAGACCTTGAAACGTAAAATTATGCAATAAAAATTTTTTTTAAAAATTGCAATTGCTATACTATTTTTATAGAAAAGTAAAAATCATTTGTGAGTAGAAAAAGATATAAGATACGCAATTAAAATAGCGAGTGGGGTAATACTGGTAAAATTAGATTCTGTAGAAGATAAGCTAGAAATATTGAAGAAAAAAGGAAGGCTAAGAAGAACAAAGATATTTATAGATGGAGATATGTCCTCAATGGAAAGAGAGGTACAAAAAAATATAAAGATAGAAGAAACTAGACTAAAAAGAGAAGGAAAAAGAACGAAAATATAGTTTATGAAATTATGAGTTGAGGGAGAGGAGATGCACTGGAACGCAAAAGAAAATAAATTAGAGAGAAGGAAGCCAAAAAAACTAAAAATAAGGTGGGTAAAGAATAAAAAAATTTAAATAACTTTACGACAAGAAAAGAAAAAAAGAAAGAGTGCAAAGGGGTATAATATCGGGAATAAGAAAGTAGAAGAAGAAGAGAATAAAAAGCAAAAACAAAAAATAGTAGTGAATCAAATATTAAGCAAAGATGAGACTAGATATACGGTGATAACAGTGTACGGTCAGGAAATGAAAAAAACAATAAGGAATTTCAAACAGCTACTGATTGAGGAGGCGAGAGGAAAATTAATAACAGGTAGAGATTTTAACGCGAAAATTGGAAAAGGTTGGTGTATGATAATGAATAGAGAGGAAATAAAAAGAGTAACGATGGATAAGACATTAAACAAACAAGGTAAAAAGCTATTACAGTTATTTGAGAGGAAGGGTTAGACTATACTCAACAGAAATACGAATGAAGGGGATAGAGGAGAATATACATACATAAGTGAGAGGGAAAAATCTATAATAAATTATGTAGTGGTTAGTGGGGAGATTTTGGATAAAATAGAGAGTTTTAAATAGGAGAAGAGGTTGATTCTGATCATCAGTCATTGGAAGTAAAGCTAAAACGTTAAAAGATAGAAAGAAAAAAATTTAGACACAGTTTGGGGGGAGAAAAAGGTATGGACAGAAAAAAATATTGAAGTTTATAGGACAAAATTAGAGGAGGAACAATGAATGGAGGAAATAGTAGAGGAAGGAGTGAAAGACCTGATCAACAAAATTGATAAAGCATCAGAAAGGAAAAGATACAAGAAAAAAACATAAACGAGTATAGAGAAAAGAGGTGGCAGAATAAGGAATGCAGGGAAGCGAGGAAAGAAGTGAGAAGAGGTAAAAAAAAGGTGAAAAAAGGAAAAATTGATATTCAGGAATATAAAAGATTGAGATCACAATATAGAAAAAAAGGTGGTAAGGAAAAAGAGGACTATAGAAAAAAGTTGGAGGAACATATAAACATAAAAGAGACGTATGGAACTTTTTTAAAAAAGAAAGAAAAATTGGTAAAAATGGGGGGAATAGAAATTGATATAAAGAAATGGGGAGAACAGATGGGAAGCAGAACGGAAGTATTAAACAAAATAAAAAAAGAAAGAACGGATGGGACACAAGGATGATTGGAAAGAAGCAATAATATGCACAGTTTACAAAGGAGAAAACAGAAGAGAGGTTAAAAACTATAGAGGTGGGATATAAGATTTCTATGACAATTTTGCAAAAAAGACTGGAAAGAAAAAATGAGGAAAAAAAGATCTTACCAGACTGGCAGACATGATTTAAAAGAGGGAGAAGGGCATTAGATAATGTATACATAGTAAAACAGATATTAAACAAAGAAATAGCAGTAAAAAGAGGCAAAGTTTTTGCGTTATTTCTGGATATAAAAGCAGCGTTTGATAATGGAAATAGGAGTAAATTATGGAATATATTAAGAAAGAAACAGATAGAGGAAAAACTAGTTAAAAATATATAATAAGACAAAGTGAAAAGTAAGAATAGATGGAAAGTTCAGTGCAACATTTTTAACAAATAAAGGATTAAAACAAAGGTGCCCAGTTAGAACTAGTTCATTTGCAGTATATTTAGATGATTTAGAGAATAAGTTGATGGAACAACAGAGTAGAGGAATAGGAATTGGGGGCTTAAGAGTGTGGGTTTTGGCGTATGCGGATGACATAGTGATTATAGCGAAGAAAGAAAAAGAAATGAAGGGGAGCATAAGGATAGTAAAAAAGTATCTAGAAAAAAGTGTTTAATTGTAAATGTGGGAAAAACAAAAATAGTAGTGTATCAAAAATACAAGAAGGTAAAAAGTAGACTGGAAATGGGTTGACGAGGTAATAAAAGCTGTAAATAAAATGTCTTATTTGGATTATCGAATCAGATACCATAATAACGATGATGCACATATACAATGGTTAGAAGCAAATAGAAGCGTGAAGATGGTTATTTAACAAATTAATTAAGAGTGTGATGATGTACGGGGTGGAAATATGAGGGTGGAAAAAATGGGAAGAATTAGAAAACGTACAAGAAAAATACTGCAAATTGACGTTAGGATTAAAAAGGGAGACGCCAGGGTACATAGTAGAGGAGAAAATGGAGTTTGAAAAAATAAAAGTACAGGCGGGGAAGAGAGCAATGTGTTACGAAGAACATGTGAAAGAAAGAGAAGAACGCAAATTACTTTAGATGTGCTGGAAAGAGGTAAAGAATAAAAAAATTAAATATGGACAAGAAGAAAAAAAGAGTAGGTATTATGAAAGAGTTGGATATGCGAGAGAAAAGGTAGAAAAAATAAAAGAGACAGGAAGGGAAATAAAACGTGACATAATAAGAAGAATACAGACAAAAAAAGTTGTGATTAAAAAGAACGGTAGCAAGGTTTAGATGCGGGAATGAAGAGCAACAAAAGTATTGGAAAGAAGATAAACGTAGAAGATGTAGACTATATGGGGAGGAGTAGGAAAATATAAAGTACATGTTAAAGGAATGCATAAAACTAAGGAGAAGAGGAGAGGGGAAGGTTGGAGATTTTGGGAGGAGGAGAAGTGAGATGGATGGAAAAGGTATTAAAAAAGAGAAGATGTTTACATGTAGTGTAGTAAATGTATTTGTATATAGAGAAGTCATTAGCGTTGGAGGGTTTAAAATTTTTTTTTGTTTTATGTAGTAGAACAATTTAAGTTCAGTTTAAAATACGAATTCTTTGTTGAAAAAAATTTTCTTTTTATGACAAATAAAGGTTATTACTTAATTAATGCACTTTGAAGTGATATGTACACGTTTGTATTGACTTCTAATACAGTTAGTCCATATACTTATTAGAATGTCTTCAAACTTAGTTCTTAAAAAGCAATAAATTTATAAGTAAAACGTATCCTCTTTAATTATTATGCTTTAATTTGCTTTTTCAGTGCTTAAACAACTATAGCTATGTGCGGAAAAATCTCAGTGTCATACATATGTTTTCAATTTTACAATTTTTTTATAATTTTGTTCTATAAGTTCAAAAAATGTCAAAGCATATTTATTTTGCATAAAAAAATTATACTGAAACGTTCAAGAAATTACTTGCAAACGCAAGAACCTTCTAGAAGGCTGTTATCTATTTTCTAGAAGTTATAGCGGTTATTGTCGAAACGCGAATGCAGCTGTATTAAGAAGATTATCAAGTGAAAATAAATCGTTAGCACGTGTTTGTCTACATAAATAAATCGAGAATAATCGTGTATGTGATAATTAGTGTAAACAAGTGTAAAATCCGAGGACGTTATCTTATCTTAAGTGATATAAATTATAGTGTAAGTGTTTTTATTAAATATTATTATTAGATTTAATTAGTTCGGTTAATTTCAAAGTGTATATATTTCTAGAATAAGTAAACGTAGTTTTAGTCGTTTTAAATAAATTAGTTAATAATAAATAAAATACGCAACAATACTTTAACTAAGCAATGTACTAGCAATCGGCCGTAGTGTAGCGTATCCAATAGCCTTCTCACGGTCTCTCATTACGCTGCATTGCACCGACGAATAAAGGGTCCGTGGTTCAAATCCCGTCGCTGCCACTTCTAAAAATTTGTCACTATCACCGCCGCTTTAATTAAAAACTAATAATAATAATAACTAATGTTCAACGGTATTCTAAGTAATACAAACAACAAATGTCATTCAAGAACCAAAATTTATTTATTTATCTTTTCTAAAAAAAATCGCCGCAGGCAGGATTCGAACCTAGATTATATATAAAATTCACTTTAAATAATAAATCAAATATATAATAAACTGTTAATGTTAGAAAAAAAAATTATTTGAATAAATTGTTAGGAAGAATTATCTTTACAATTCGGATAATTTACATACGTACAAAATTATATTAAAAAAAAACTGTTAGAAATAGCGGATACGCTCACTTCCGGTTTCTTTATCAGATCCATCTTTTAATAGAACTGAGAGAATATAAAAAGGCAGCTCCATACCAAATTTCAAGTTACTAGGACCTTTGGTTCGAGAGTTATCGTGAGTACATCGTTACACACACACAAACACACACAGACACACACACAGACACACACACAGACGCCCAAATTTGTTTTGTAAAAAATACATTTTTCTGATTAAAGAGACCTTGCAATGTAAAATTATGCAAAAAAAATTGCGATCTCTATACTTTCCTTATAGAAAAGTAAAAATTTATTCAATTATTTTCCACAGAAATAATCTTAGAAAGCTTGCTTACCGTCCGGTATTTTTTTATGCAAGTAAAATTATGTTTTTGTAAAAAGTTACAAAAAAATCTACCCTTTCTAACTTTTATTATAAAAATTGACGCATTAAAGCATAGAAACGTATCCATTAATATATTAAATTTTGGTTAATTGAGTAAGACAATTTTTTTGAACACAAAAAAAATGAATTTTATTAAAGAAATAACAAAATTTATCATAAAAAACTAAGCATTCTATGCTATTAAATTTAATAAATCTGGTAAAAACATTCTGATTGATGCATACGTCGATTATTTAAACCATTAGGTTAGTTTTTTATTAGTTGTTATCATTATATCTATAAGTGCGCCGTGTAATTACTATTTGAAAACATGCTAACTGTAATCAACAGTTTCAGACATAGTTTTTTATTTTAATCAGTATAACGACATTTTCATGTATCAAAAGCATAGAAAGCGATACTTAATGACAAACACGCCATTATAGATAAAATCTGTGCACTATAATAATTCAACTTCACCAAATGCAAATGATCGAATAAATACTAACGATAAAAATAAATTGACACGATCGATCAATTTCCTCCAAAAATAGTCAAATTAATAAAATTGTTTAAACTGGTAGCAATTTGTTTAATTAAAATTACCGTTATCTTAAATGTATCACATGTGTACTCACGATGCCACTTATTTGCTTTTACGTTCGATAAAATCTAATACAACGCCTGATTAAGTTAATAGAAAATTTGTTCTTAGGCTTTTCCTTTTAGTCAGGAATTATTAGTTTTTCCCGAGCGTATTGATTACCTTTACCCCAATGTATGTGAGTAATCCCATTTCTGTTCATTATTCAGTATTCGACTATTCTTTTGTAACTGTTCCGAGTTATTGATTTGTTTTGTAGCAAACAACTTCTTACAATAAAACTTGCAAGTTTTGTATGGTTCGTAATGTAGTCAATGGAGTAAATAATTGTGTTATTTTCTAACAAATGAAATAATACATATGTAAAGTTAAAATATTGTGCAATCGCGCAAACAAGTTTTAAGGCTACAAATGATAAATTTTGGCCATTATGAAATAAATCACATGTGATTTTTTCAATGTATTCATTTAATTTAAAACAAACAAAAAAATTTGGTAATTTACGAATTTAATGTTGGGTAAATACACTGGGTTTCCAATAAAATGCACTACGTAGAAGGAGTAGACGTCGAGGGCTGAAATTTTGGGGTTCCGAACATTTCGCCCCCCACATTTCGCCCCCCACATTTCGCCTCCACACATTTCGCCCCCATACATTTGGTCCACATACACATTTCGCCTCCACACATTTTGCCCCTGTACATAGAAAATATACAGTAGGTACAGAAATTGTTATTGCTCTGGTGTTAGTGTATTACAAATATTCCTACGTAAGGTTATCAAATATGATTGATTTTGTAAATTGCGAATATATGTTTTCTCCAAGAAGACGGCTGACGAGGAACATGCTATTTGGGTGTGCGAACGACGAGGAAAATGCAAAGGGCGTGTTTGGACTGCAGGTAATTTGATATATCTGTAACTGATAACTTAAGTGACTATGTTTTAAAAAAAATTATCACGTCAGTCTAAAATTGTCTGCAATTCTATTTCTTTTTAATATGTCCCCTAGCGTGGGACACAAGGTTTCCACGCTAGGGGTACCGCATGGGATTTAAGATGGGAAAATTGAAATTATTTTTTTCCTGCTTCCCAAATTTAAAAAATCGCAAAACTTTTGACGCAGATTTAAAGTGGCACTTAATACGTTTCTAAAAACAATTTTTTGATTATAATTTGATAATTAATAAATTAATTACAGGCATTTGAAATTCGAAATTTTGAAGGTTTTTCTCGCATGCGATTCAGATCGGCTATCTTCGGTTTTTAAAGTAATATGGATTCTAAAATTAAATTGTAGCCCGTCAAATTAACATTATGCAACTTTACTTTTGAGGAAATGGAAATTTGAAGAACAAAAACTACAAAAATTACATTTGAAAATTTTCTGTAGCAGACTAGAAAAAAAATAATTAATCAAACATAAATTTACATTTACATAGGTATCTACGAACACTCATTGTGGTACCAATAGGTTGAACGCAGGAAGATTGCTCGAATAATCGTCGTGCAGAAAAATTTATTTCAATTGAGGATTTGTGCCCCTGTAAAGGGCCTTTTTAACGTTGTCGATCCGTTGCTTGGCGGAACAACCACGGCGAATCACCTATTTAGGTATGAGGTGTTCAAAAATGCCTCCTGCTTGAACTGTACAATAAGTTAGCCGCTCAACAAATCTTTTTCGTGTTTCGGCTAATTTACGAATAGCTCGGCAAGTCACTTGAATTTCATCTTTTAGTGTGTCCCTATTTTCATACCGTTTTCCTCCTTTGAATAATTGTTCTTTTATGCAACTCCACAAAAAAATCGGACTGGTTTAAATCAGGTGACCTAGCAGGCCATGTAATGAGACCATTCTTGCCTGTCCATTAATTTGAAAATGCTTCATTCAGAAGCCCAGTGTTTAGTCTAGCAGTATGGGCTGGAGCACCATCCTGCATAAAACAAACTTGGTGATTTTCACCCGCAACATCATTTAGTTGTGGAAACACTTCTTCTAGTAGAAGGTAATAATATTTTATGGAAGTAAGTGTACCTTCAATGAAAAAAGGGCCAATAACATGACTTCCCAGCAAGCCCATCCAAACATTGACAGTTTGTAGCCATTGACTTGGTTCATTTACTAATTTGTGTGGATTTTCGAGAGACCATGTACGATTATTTTGTCGATTTGGTCTTTCATCAAGTCCAAATGAACATTTATCCGAAGAACCAATGTTTTTTACAAAATCGCGATTGGTATTGTTCATTTCGGTGATTATTTCACAAAATCTCATACGAGCATAATAATCGTGTGGTAATAATTCTTGATGGCATTGCCAACGGTAACTTTTAAAGCCCTCCTGTTTGAAGTACCTGAATGCTGACGACCGAGGAACACCTACATTAATTTCAATTTCTCGCAAACTAACATCAGGATCTTGGTCTACAGCTGCAAGAACTACCAACTTCTGAGCGTTGTCTTCATGATCGTGTAAGGGTGGTGGACGCTGACATTTACATGGTGGATTTACGGAGCCAGTGGTTTCAAATAATTGTATTGTTTTTTTAATACTCTTTAAAGAAGTTATTGGTCTATCTGCGAAAAAACCAGCAAAGTCTTCTCGAATTTGGACGTTTGAAACACCTCGAAAATATTGTTTTACCACAAGAATTTTTTCTTCTACATTCATTTTCGAAGCTTGTAAAACAATTCTATCAAAACTGTCAACACTTCAAATGTTTTATAACAAATCAATGCTAACTTGATGTTTAATACCTATTTACTTAAACATAATTCAAGTTTATTTCATTTTGGAATCATAACCTGGTTTATTAGCACGCAAATGCGGGCGCAATTTGGTTTTTTCAGCCTACAGAAAATTTTCAAATGTAATTTTTCTTGTCTTTTTTTTCAAATTTCCATTTGCTCAAAAATAAAGTTGCATAATGTTGATTTGACGGGCTACAATTTAATTTTAGCATCCATGTTACTTTAAAAACCGAAAATTGCCAATCTGAATCGCATGCGCGAAAAACTTCAAAATTTTGAATTTCAAATGCCTGTAATTAATTTGTTAATTATCAAATTATAAACAAAACATTGTTTTTAGAAACGTTTTAAGTGCCACTTTAAATCTGCGTCAAGATTTTTGCGATTTTTAAATTTGGGAAGCAGGAAACAAATAATAGAAATTTTCCCATGTTAAATCCCATGCGGTCCCTCTAGCGTGGGACACAACGTATATCTGTAGTTTTATTTACTTGGGAATTGATTAGTCTATACAAAGTTCGTATCTATGTTTAGAAAATGCCCCTGTTGTAAGTCGCAAAGTTGATGCAGTAAAACCTGTGAAATTACGTGTTGTCCAAAAACTGAAAGAGAAGGCAAGTAATACCGAAGAAACCCCACAACGAATAATGGAAACTTGTCAGGAAAACGTTCAAGATAAGTCTTGTGTCGCTTGCCCAGAAATGATGCCACTTCATGATTCATTCATCGTGCGCGAAATGTAGCTGGTATGCCTGCTATTCCAGTAAATAATGAAGATTTGGTCATTCCACAAGACTATCAAATCATTACAATTCATGGAGGAGAACATCAGTTTCTCCGGTACGATTCGGAACAAACTCTGTTGCCTGGCAGAATGCTAATTTTTTCGACCACACAGAATCTTAATGTTTTGGCCAGAAGTGACAAGTGGTACGCTGATGGTACATTTTCGGTTGCTCCAAATTTATTTTTATTTGACATAGAGTGTTTGGAGAAAAATTCTGTCTGTGGGATTGCAGGTAATACAATGATCATAAATTGTTATGTTATATAAGTAATATCGCTCTACGGATGCAAATGCTTCCAGCTCTTGCCTTCGTACCCCCGGCGCAGGTATCTGAATATTTTGATATATTGACGGAAGAGGGAGATTATCCGCAGAAAACTCAAGAGATATTAGAGTATTTTGAAGAAACCTACATTGGCCACCGTGGGCGTCTGCAAGGACGCATAGCGGCATATGCGGCCCTTTCTCGACGTCTGAAGGCTATTGTTCAAGATTTTGGGACTAGGCCCACCTTGGAATATTTGCGACGAATCGCGAGAGCGGCCTCCCCAATAAATGCCACCCCAAACCATTACACCAGGTGTTGAGCCAGTATGTCTTCGTTGTACAAACTGTAAATTGAGCGTTGTCCTCCAGGTCTCCGCACACGTGTACGCCCGTCCGAGTGCCATAAACAGAACCTAGACTCATCAGAAAAAATAATGTTGTTCCATTAATGTAACCAATGTTGTCTGGCTTGGCACCATTGAAGCCTGACTTCTTGGTGGTGAGATGTGAGAAATACGAGAGTTTAGTCAATATAATCGCAATCTACAAAAGCGGATTCCATAATCAACAGTACTCATAGAAACTCTGCGCTCAACTGTTCGTATTCAGTGTATTCCAACTGAACGCGACGGTTCCCAAGCGTCCTGCACGGCACTTCTTCTTAATAGACGATCTTCTCGTTTGTGCGTGACTCTGGGTCGTCCACTACTTGCCATCCTCGACATGTTCTTAATATTGTTGAATGAGTACGTCCTAATCTTCTGGCAGTTTCACGATATCCCAACCCAGCTTCCTGCATACCAATAATTCGCCTTCTCTCCAAAGGCGTAAATTGTTGCAAATTACCTCGTCTGCAAACTTGTGGCATACTGACACTTACAAACAATGACAACTGATAACTAGATCTAAAAAAAATTTAGAAATAAAAGTAAAAGAAGCGTTGATAACACCATGTATATTTTTTGAATACATCAAATTTTAATCATCTATAATATATAACAGTTTTACATACAAAATTTAAGCCCTCCATGTCTACTGCTTCTATCTGGTGCATTTTATTAGAAACCCAGTGTATAAAGCAGCAACGGCAATTATACTAAATTTTTTTTATAACTATTTATTTATAAAAACTGTATTTCACGTGTATAATAAACTTCCATAATAATGAGCCTTTTATAGTGGCATATAGTGGTTTATTAGAACCGGACATTACTATACATGTAATTTATTATTAAGCATTAAGTTGATTTATAAATTGTCGTTATCGATACTCAGTTTGTTACTGCTTGCGTGAAACAAACCATTTTATTAATGGTACAAAATGTCGTGATCATATAGGTAATAGTTTCTTATTAAAGAGCTATAGGACGTTTTGTACATTTTTACAACAAATATCGATAATTTACAAATCATCCACTTAAAAATATGATATCTACGTTACTTGAGAAGACAATTAAAAAACTCTTTTGTAACAACTTAGTAATTAAAAGATATTTTGGTGTCGCATTCACTTAGCCACTTAATTTAGTATGATCGCTTGAAGATTACAAAAAGTTTTATTACAAAATAGCAACGTTCTCACGCGTGCAATAATGGCATAAATATTGCAGACATATTACATATATTTTACAAAAATAAGACACATTGCATAAATAATAAACGCGCAAAACTAGATTTCTTATTATTACAGAAATTGCACATATATCGCACACAATTTTTGAAAAAAAAGAGTTAAACTTGACATCTATCATGACATGGCACATTTGATGTATTTAAATTGTGTAGAATATACATATAGAATGCGTGAAATCTAAAATCTTGATCATGAATTTGTAGAACACTTCAAAACTGAAAAACTTCAAACGATTTCGTCAATTATGTACAATCTATGTTCTGTGATTCAAATAAACAATCAAAAATAACAGATGATGCATTTATTACGAGTGGATAATCTAATATGATCCTTGATTTACGGTTACTGAACGTGTGAAAAATGTGATCCCTGTCCAAATGAAACAGTGTTGACGAGTACATAAGAATCACCCAGACTAGTGTCAGGGCACGATGAAAAATATTATTTTGCAGACCAGTGTAATTTCTGATTAAAATGGCCCTTTAACTAAAAGCCCTTGAAGTAAATCGTATAACAAAAGATGGCTAAACTGGATAGTTTTACGAAAGATGGGTAAACTGAATCATTTAACCATTACCCAAGGATGATTAAACTGAATCGATTAACCAAAAATGAATAATTCAATTTTAAATTAATCGGTTAACTAATAACAAAATGATTCGGTTAACTATTTAACCGAGTCGATATTTATAATTCTAAGGGCTACTATAAAACTAAAGAGTTTACAGATTATCATTTTTACGTTATCTCATACAATGCATAGATAACAACCTAGTTATTTTTATCTTCGATATAATTTCTATTTTTGTATAATCGATATATTAGTATTAGAGGAAAAAGTTCTCATATGACGAAAAAGTATGAGCAAAATGCTTCGATTACGTAAATTAAACGGCCATGTTAATTCAAAAAGGCGTATGTGCAATTTTGTTTAAAATTAAGTTAGAAGCATTTTCATTTACCTCTTCGTGCGTGATATGCATGTGTTAAAACGAAAAGCCGTATTTCATCACCGTATAAGCGGTAAATCGTTTTAGAACAAGGGCGTAACTACAAATTGACCAACTTTGTTACAACTAAAAAGACACTTTGTTGTTTCAAAAGGCTGCATCTGCATACTATGCTAGAACTAAGTTGCGCTTTAATAATAGTACACGATTTTTTAAGCAATGAATAGACGTCGATTTGAATCCGTTTTTTTTAAATAATTACATAAAAAGTATTATTAATTAAAAAACAATTAGTAAGAATCATACTTAACGCAAAAAATATAAGTCATATCTTAAAGAACCCATAAAATAAGAATATCAAAAAACATTGTATATAACTTAAACTATTTGTAAACAAAATTTATTTTCTTGAAAAATTTATACGATATGGTAACAATAAAAAAACTATCCTATAAGGAATGATGATAAAATGTCGACATATTTTTTTAAGTTATGTTGTCATAAAACCATTTTGAAGTGATATGTATACGTTGTATTGATTTCCTAGCATGCTATAATTTTTTTGTTATTTTTTTCCTCGCTTTCGTTAAGATCATATCGACTAACCCTTATATTTGAGCGCCTCCACATTATTTACCCCTTTAGTAAATCAGTAAAAAAAATCGTCGCAGGCAGGATTCGAAACTATATATTATACTTGTGAATTCATTTTAAATTACAAATTAAATATCTGATAAACGGTTAATGTTAGAAATTTTTTTATTTAAACTTCCGATTACCATTGGGGTCTTTTTTGACCACAGGCGTGTTGTTTTTGTTGACTTTTTTTAAGTTTTTTTTACAACTGTTCCAATATTTTTTTAGCTGATTTCTTTCAACAATGTTTAATAATATATTTTTGATTACTGCTTCCAGCTGGTGGTTTGAAAGCACGCCAAGAACCAATATTGGAGCTATGGAGTACAAAATACATATCTCTCCATAGACCAATTTTTTGTGCTGCAATGTCTCGTAATCGAATGAGAGACCTTTTGAAATACATTCGATTTGACGATATGGACACCCGAGAAAAACAACGGGCAACAGATAAATTAGCAGCTATTCGTAACATTCACGATATTCTCGTTGCAAATTGCAAAAAATCGAATAACCCTAATGCTGAAGTATGTATTGATGAACAACTTGTTCCTTTCCGTAGAAAATGTCCCTTTCGAGTGTATATGAAGTCGAAGCCAGATAAATACGGAATTAAAATCTAGGCTTTATGCGGTGTTAGTAACAGATATTGCTGGAATTTCCAAATATATACTGGAATGGTAGACAACGCTTCAGAACGGGAACAAGGTAAAACAATATTATCAATTTCATTTCTAGGGAAGCGCGTAGTTTTAGATTTGGTTGAGGGTTTGAGAGAGGGTTATGGTATTACCACAGATATTTTTTTACGTCTAGTCTTTAGCGAAGGAGCTACTGCAGCAATCAAAAACCTTGACCAGAACAATTCGTAAAACACGTAGGGAAATACCAAAAGAATGTTTGCCAAAAAGAAATCGAGCAGAATACTCAAGCAAAATTCTATATGGAGAAGACACAATTTTAGTATCTTACGTAACTAAAAAATATAGAAGCGTTATGCTACTTTCAACGCAACACCAAGATTTGGAATTGTCCGGAGAAGACCTCAGTTACAAACCGCAAGTTATCTTGGACTATAATAGCTGCAAAGGAGCTGTGGACAGCGTCGATAAAATGGTGAAGGAATACTCCATGCAGAAGAAATACAAATCGCTGGCCTCTTGTTTTGTTTTTTAATTTCCTTGATATTGCTGCCATGAATGCATTTATTCTATACACTACGAAATTTGGAAATTTTGAAAAAAGGAAAACATCCCGAAGGAGATTATTTTTGCAAAAACTTGGGTTTAAATTAGTAATCCCACATATCAAAAGACGTGCACTTCAAGGATTACCAAGACATGTGCAGAATGCAATAGCGATGGTTTTGGCAAACACAGAACTAGAGGAAGTGGGACCGCAAGACAAAACTATCGCTCGCTCAAAAAGAGGTCGTTGTAAGATACCAAATTTCAAGTTACAAAGAATTTTGGTTCGAGAGTTATCGTGGGTATATCGTTACACACAGACACACACACAGACACCCAAACTTTTTTGTCAAAAATACCTTTTTCTGATTCATGAGACCTTGAAACGTAAAATTATGCAATAAAAATTGTTTGAAAAAAAATTGCGATCGCTATACTTTCCTTATAGGAAAGTATAAAGAAAATTAAAAAAGTACGTACGCCACTGAAAATGTTTCTAAAATTATAATATTAAAAAAACTATTCATTTTGATTTCAACACATTGTAAGAAAACTAGAATCTTCTAAAATATTCTTTTTAAATTTTTAAATAGATCGTGTAGTATCAAATAAGTAAAATGTTGAAAAGCCACATTCAACTGCAACTAACTTCATTCTTACTCCACATTTTCGCATAAGGTACAGATGTTCTCTTTATACCAGAAAATATTAACCCATTACTGCCCAGAAAAAAAATGTTTGCAATTATTCTTTTCTTAATACGGCTTAGTGATTAGGGTCTCAAATGACCCAAAAAACTATTTTAAAAAAATTGGCACTTTCCGTAACCCCACCAACCAACATATATGGTCCGCTGAGCACTTACGGAACCTAGTTTTTATATAATGGCATATTCATTAAAGTATAAAAAAAATACACAATAATAGGGAAGAAGGTGTTGATATGTAAACACTTTAATGACTCTTTGCTAAAACTACAGCTATATATGACAAACAATAAAATAATCGAAGTTATTTAGTGTGATAAGGATAAAAACAGTCAATACACAGTCCTATGTTACATTTATCACACATCGTACGAGCTTTAGTGGAACATTCCGGACCAGCACAACGTCTTCGTTTGTTGTCTGGTATTTTCTGTACCAAATGGTCTTTTCTGTCATATGCCAGAACTTGCTGAGCTTCTAAAGATTTTGAAGATCTTCCTAGCCCCTTTGGTAATGTTCCATATGATTTCAGGTATGCCAAAACGATTTCTCTCCGAAATTGTAATTGGGGAATATCACTCACTGAGCGACGGTATAAGAGCCATGCATTGTGTACGGAAGCATCAATTAAACAGGAAAATAATGGCCAGTACCATTTTTTGTTGCGTATCTTAATTCGATAATTTGCAATGTTTTCATCCATCCGATCAGTTCCGCCCATGGATGCATTATACCTAGCAAAAATAAATGCCCTCGTTATCTGTATTTGAGCCTTGTGTTTTTGCAAATATCTTTTCACATTGGTAATTTGGTCCACACCATAAATATTTGAAGCAACATTTACTACTGAATTGTCCTTCCATTTACATAATAATATACCATCAGTTTTGCTTATAATATTTTCAAAGTGTCCTCTGTCTTTCTTCATAAATTTGTCTTTTGTAGGCATTGGACAGGGTTTTGGGATTTGGTTCTCCTTTATTGTTCCACAACTACCAAATCCATTGTCCGACAGATATTTGAGTAAATTGAAGCATGTAAATAGATTGTCAAAATGAAAATTAAAACGGAGATTTTGGAGATGTTCGGGGAAGTTCTTTATCATTTTTACTAACGGTGCTGCAGCTTTCCCAACCGATTTTTCTATGTCTTCATTGATTGAAACTGAGTTTCCTTGATACACTTCAAAATCTATCAAATAACCCTCACTCGTATTTAGGGACCACACCTTGTACCCAAAAAAGCAGTTTATCAGAGGTAAACCGATCCGGGTTTACCTCTGATAAACTGCTTTATTCCATGTCTACCATAGTATTTTACCATACTCTCATCAAATGATAAATTTTGCTCTGGAACAACATTTTCTATAAACTTTTTTTTCAGTATATTTACTACTGGTCGGAGTTTCCAAATTTGATCACCACCAGGAATGAATTGTTCGCCAAATGTAAAAATCGTAAAATTTGCTCAAAACGATTTCTTTTCATTGCGTTGGAAACTAATACGTTTAATCCATCTTCGTGATGCTCCCAATACATTATTTTGCAAGGGAGTCTATTATAGCCACTCAAGAGTAAAATACCAATAAAACATTTTATTTCTTGTTCAGTAATGTTTGGTGTAAAATTCAAAAAGGACGCATATCTATTTGTCTCTTCTACTAAAAAACTGATCAGGTCATCAACTGATTTCGAAGAATGCCTTTCATAGTTTGGATTAAAAAATTCTCTCGGTAAATACATAAGGTCAATCTGTCAATCTGTCAAAACTCGTGGTCTCAATTCGGCATCAGCTAATATCTGGTTTCTATTAAAATTGTTAAAATCTCCTCCAGAATCTTCATCACCGGAATCCTCATCACTAACTGAAGAAGGTTCAGGTGGTGCAATAAAAAGATCGCTTTCAAATTCTTCTTCATCATCAGCCAGTATCATTTCCAGAGCTTCCTGAACTGAAAAACCTGGTTCGAGAATTGCTGCCAAGGCGCTACAAATAAAAGACATTTGATAGGGGCTAATATCAAAATTTCATTATACTATTAGTTTATCGGATATTGTATAATTCTTCCCTCTAAGTTACTGTCTAAAAGCAAAAACTTGTTATTTAGTGAAAAATACAGAATTAAAAAAAAACGCTATCACAAGTGCCCAGCGTACCAAAAATGGTACTCTGCACTTTAGTCATGAATAGCTTTGGCTACATTTTTTTTTAAACACAATTATTATCGATCAATAAACATACTTTATTTCTAAACATATTTCAATGGATTTTTTTTAATTTTAAAAGATAATACTTACTCAATATCCATATTTCGATCAAAATACGTGAAGCACAAAAGTTTTTTTCGACCCGTCTCGTTGGGAACAAAGAGAGCTACTGGCTACCTTGACGACAGAAATTCAAAAGGAGGGGTTCTTAGAAGAGTGACGAATGATAAAATCGCTGGCGCTTAGCTTGCATTCTTAGCAATGGTAGATTAAAAGTTCTGTGGTTTTGAGACCATATATGGGACGCTGGGTAGTAATGGGTTAAAACTTTGTGTGAAGACGGGAAATAGTAAAATTCGTGTGTTAATGAAATATGAGTTGCTCCGTGGAACCACAACGACACAGAAATCTCGGAAAATTAACGATTCGTTTGGCATTAAAATTGCTTTACATCAAACGGTATCTCGTTTGTTTAACAAATTTCGTTTTGGCAATTTCAACTTGGCCAATGAGCCACGTATGAACAGCGATCATCTGAAAGCCGCGGTAGAAGCAAATCCCGATCAAAGTGCACTTGAATTTTCGTGAACGTTAGGTGTAACCAAGAAGACAATATTTATTTACTTGACTAAAATTGGCAAAGTTAGAAAGCTGGATGGGTAGTGCATTAGTTGAACGATGTACAGAAAGAACGTTTCAAAGTTTTGTTGTGTTGGTACAATAACGATTCATTTTTGAATTGAATTGTTATCTGTGATAAAAAAATAAATCATCTGACTTTCATCTGAGTAGTTGAATCACAATAAACCACGAAAACAATCTTTATATATTTGGTGGTCCAGCTCATGTGTCATCCATCACAGCTTCATAAAACCTAGCAAATCGATCACTGCCGATGTCTACTGTCAACATGTGGACAAAATGATGAGGCAATTGGCGTTTAAGCAGCCAAGAGTGACCAATCAAAGCACTTTGCTACGATTGCACGATAACAATCGATCGCACAACACACAAGTCACCTTAGCCTAGCTACAGCAGTTAAAATTAGATGTTCTCTGTCATCTACTATTTTTGCCCGACTTGACCCCCAGTAACTACCACTTTTTCAGAATTTGGATAACTTTTTGATAGACTAAAAATTTAATTCTAATAAGGCTGTCAAAGCTGTCTTTTAAGAGCTTATCAATTCCCAACTTGTCGGCTTTTACAGTAGGGAAATAAATGAACTTCCTATAACATGGCAAAAGTGTATCTATAATTAAGGTGCATACTCCGATTAAAAATAAAAACATTTTATTTGAATAACAAGCTTCAATCCAATTCTACTCATTTCATATTACACGAATGCCTTTTTACGCCAAATTGTTATCGTGACGAGCCTTGCTGTTATCTCTACAAACGTCAGAGTATGTAATAGCAGGATCCACAATCTCCAAAGGTAAAAAATATCGGTCTTAAGCTTCGGCTGCAAAAGTAATGGTAAACGTATTTTTTTAATTAAGATTAAGACCCGCTCTTAGATTTTAACTGTTTTTAAATACTTACGTGTTAGTTAGTATAATTTTTTTTATGATAAAACAAGGTATCAGATAGCTGATAGTCTTAAAACACCCACCTTACAGTCAAAACTTATCACCATGAGGTTTCCATGCTTTTGATCCGTTACAGTCACTACCTGGATTTAGGGATTAAAATCAAAATGTGAACTTTGTTCTAAGCGGCTTAAACTATGAGTAATACGTACATGAATGTTCAAGTTTTTTCTAAGAACACATACATTAAGGTTAAAAATTAAGGTTCTTAATGTACCATGTCCTCCAAGAACGTTGGTGACCATTTGCATGATTTTAATTTTATTTGCAACAGTTCTGAATATTGTCCTTATGCTGAGTCCGCACATTGTCGTAGGCTTTTCAACCACGATGTTCTTCTTGTACTCCTAGATCTTTTTCCTTCAATTTTGCCTTGTATGATCAGTTGTAGTGGATCGAATTTTTGATTACACATGATGTGATTGAAATATTCCAATTTTTGCTGTTTGATCTGTTTGTATGTTCAGCACATATTCGTTTGATTCTTTGGCAGTCCCTGGAATTTCCAATATACTATTGTACGTCTAAATTTCAACATTTTCCAAGTTTTTACACAGAGCTTCGGTCATTGTCCATGCTTCCATGCGATATAGTAAAATGCTAAATACATAACAGCGTAATAGTCGTACACAACGTGAAATTGTCATGTCTTGCTTGGTGAGTACTCTTCTCAGTTTTAAGAATGCCTGTTCAATTCTGCATGTAATTCTTGGTTGTTGTCCCAATTTTTGTTTAAGCAACAACCAAGGTATTTGTATGTTGTTACTTTTTTAATGATGTCGTTACCTACCCTTATAATAGAATACGAATGATTGCGTTTGTTATCTTTGCTGATCACCATCCATTTCGTCTTTCGTCTACCTTGTCAAGTAAAACCTGTAAATCTTCTGGTCCAGTAGTTATCAAAGCAGTATCGTTTGCGTATCTCAGATTATTGATTGGAAAACCATTAATTTTGACACCAATGTCAATGTCTTCCATGATTTTACAGAAGATACTTTCTGAATACAAATTGAAGAGGAGCGGTGATAGCACGCAGTGTTTCCCTGAGTAAGTAAACTCAACGAACATTTTACATAATTACTAATTAAAGAGTCAATATAAAACGTCTTTATATCATTTACCAGCTTGCAGAAACATTTTTCTATCGATAGATAATTCTGTTCACGTTTGCTGGTGATTTTCCCTACTGTGCAGCGGTTTAATTCGGACGTTAAAGTGAAGATTGCTTTTAGAGAATGGTCTCGTAAACATCCAAATATTTTTATCAGCAAAGCACTTCCAGATTTGGACCGTGTCATTGTTGTAACCGAAGTTGTCAACGTTTTGTCTGCTTTCGTACGAGGTTTCAGAAAGGCGTGAGAGAAATTGAAGAACTCAAATAAGCCAGCGAAATCTCACTAAGTTAAGAACCTTTCAAAAGTAACCAATTTGTGAACCAAGCCAAATTCTAAACTCTAAAAAGATAAGAAAGAAAACTATATACTTAAAAAACCCAACGACAATCTATCAAAAAGTCACTACAAAGTTAAGTAATCAACTTATGAACCGAACTAGATTCTAAACTCTATAGAAGTTTGTTACGCCCTGAGCAAATTTTCCTAAATCCGGTACTGTTTCATTCATTTAAGTTATACGTGTTGGAATTTGCTGTTGCTGCTAATCTCACGCTTTATTTCGTTACATTTTAAAGGTTGATAATTTGTAATATATGATTAATTAAGAGCGTATTATTTTCGCTTAATACGTGGTTAAATTCTGCTTTTCTGCAAGTCCTTATTAAGATCCTTGTTTAAAATATCAATTACTCGAGCGTTCTCACCAGTTTGCTGACGAATTTATTTTGTTATCTTCTGAGGTCATTATGACCCTAGGTATTTCGTTTCCTTCTTTAATCAGTTCCTGACAAACTCTTGTTGAGATCACTACTGTACCTTGGAAGTACTAACGTTTACTTAAACAAGGTGATTTTACCGGATATTACGTTGAAACCTTCCTAACTTTTAGTATATCTGCGGAACCTGTTTCTTTCCTAAAATTACTAAAAAAATCGTATATTTACGGCTATAAGTTACTTTAACTTTTAAAAGTGTACTTAGTTTTCTTAACGCTGGATTATTATACCCAGGTAAAGTTTTGCTTTATTTAGTTAATCTAACTTCGCTTCTCTCCCTTCCTCTTTATAGCGTTTTCTTCCGACGAAATTGTTCTAATTCCTATGAACGTCTTCTCCAACGGATTGTTTCCCCCACGTATGAGAATTCCTTCAACTACTAAAATACTTCATCTGTAAACTCTACTAACGCTACGCTGAGAAGTCAACTTTGATTGCACCAACTGACGCTAAGTGAAAAACCAACCGTTAACCTTCGTTTTATTGTGAATTAATTCATATTTGTGCAAATCTCAAAGATTTGATTTTCTACATTGAACTTTTAATCAAAATCCTACTTGCTCAATCAACTTTAAAAATTCAAGAACTTTTCTTTACACTTTAAAATTTTACAATTTTGTTTTTGCTATTTAAAATTCACTTTTGTTATTTAAACTTTGGCTTAATTTACTTAACTTAATTTCTCTTTGTTTCTATAAAAATTTGTGATCTGATTTTCCTTGAATTTTGTTGACTTATAACGTAATTGTACTGACCTATTAACCTACATAAATTTGGTTACGCATCCCCTGATCTACGAGATAGTAAACTTGAACCTAACTCTAATTCTCGGCTGTTATTTGCCGACGGCCAATTGTTTGTTTTAAATATTTTATTTAAGGAAACTTCAACTGGAAATACCGTGCACGGAGTTTCATCAGCGAAGTAATAAAAATAAGATTTTGTATTTCAAATTGTAATTACTGTCTTGTCAAATCCCGATTGCAGCCCCAAATTTTTTTTCTTTTGTTTGTTTTGCGCACCTAACGTAATTAAATTATTTTTACTACTTTTGTTTTAACACAAGGTAATTTAGATCCTGTATTTTTGTAATATTTGAAATCCATTATTGATTGTTTTACTAAACTTTACACATATTTTGTTTGCATAATTCAAAATTGAATATTTTATTGATTATTTTGTAAATTTCCATTTATTCTAAATTCATTACATGTACATCAAATTTACTGATTGCTATTTATATATATATATCCTTTTATTTGACATGTTACATCATACATAATTATAATATATACAAGATCTTAAGTAACTAAAAACAAAAATAATACTATCCAAGAAAAAGAAAAGAAAAGAAAAAAAAACGACAATAACATTGCCAAAAGGAACGAATTCAGTCTGACTGGTAAAAGTCGACTGATCTTCCATTCGCCCTTAAATACTTATTAAATAGCAAAATAACCCTTTTTATTATATATATATTTTTTTTAATTTAATTTTTTTTCCACCGCTCATGAAAATCATTCTCCCGCAATAAGGTTACCAAAGAATACCTCTGTTACTGTAGATATGCGCATTAAATTGCAATTTCTTTGTTGGCCAATAAACGTTTAATATGACTTTTGAAACTAACAACGGATAAATTTTTAAGATTATTGGGTATTATGTTATACAAGTGTGCAATACCGTAAGTAAAAGAATTTTTGAAAATTTCTAGATTATGAGTTGGTATGGATAGGAGCTTTCTATTTCTTATATTAATATTATGAACATCTGTTCTATAGCGTATTTTGTAGTACAAGTAGGGGGGAGATGCAGAAGTTATTATTTTATGAAAGAAACATGCCAGATGTAGACTTCGCCGATCAGCCATGCACAACCAGCCAGCCCATTTTAACGCATGCGAGACGCGTTCATATTTACGGATACCGTAGATAAACCTTAAACAGACGTTTTGTACTTTTTGAATGCGATTAATATGCATAGTCGTTAAACATTTATGGTACAATACATCACAAAAATTAAAGTTAGATAAAATTAAGGAATCGCACAATAATAATTTAAGCTTTTGATTTAAAACATTTTTATGGGTAAATAAAATCTTATATGTGGAAAAAGATTTTTGAATTAACTTTGTAATGTGTTTAGTAAACCGTAAATCTGAATCTAGATAGACACCTAGATTTTTATGAAATTTAACAACAGGTAGAGTATCGTTGTTAATTCGGATAGCTAATTTGCCGTGGACAAAATCCCGATGGCGTCGACTACCAAAAATCATGACTGCTGATTTAGTAGGATTTATAATTAAGTTATGATTACTGGAATTGTTAATGAGGCGCGACAGATCGGAGTTAATTAATTTAATATTGTAATCCACTTCTAAAGGCGGAAATGACCGGTAAATCTGTGTATCATCAGCATACATATGAAAACCACAGTGTTTCAAACCCTTACAAAGAAAGGAAGTGTAGATAGAATATAAAGTAGGACCTATAATTGAACCCTGAGGAACTCCAGATCTAACAACTTGCGGCAATGATAATTGATTGTTCATAAATACATATTGTAAACGATCTTTTAAATAAGATGACATTAGTGAGATGGCACTATCACTGAAACCTACATAATGTAAAATTGACAATAGGAGTTTATGATTAATAGCGTCAAAGGCTTTGGAATAGTCGAGCATTACTAATGCCGTCACCTTGCCAGAATCTATTGCGCGAAAGATCTCATCAGTGACATCAGTTAATGCTGTGGCACAACCGTATCCCGCTCGAAACCCTGACTGTTTGAGTGGAAGTACATTAAATTTAGTTAAGTGGCTGTTCAACTGGGTGATAAGGATTTTTTCAAATATTTTGGAAAGAGTCGAAAGGATACTGATAGGACGAAGATCACCACAATTTAATGGATTATTGTTTTTTGGTAAAGGAATTATCTTAGAATGTTTCCAATTATTGGGAAAATAAGATTCGTTTATGCAGCAGTTAAAAATATGACGAAGAAAGTGAGTTAGTAAAGGACAACATAGACGAATCATCTGAATGCTTAACCCATCTACACCCACTGAACGTGATGACATTTTGAAAATTACCTTGTCAATATCATCTTCTGAAATTGCTTTAAATATTAAAAAATCATTAATTTTTGACACACTATTAGAGTTGTAATAATTCAAGAGATCCAAATTGGGCTCCGAATTATTCTGTAAGGAAGAAAAGAAACGGTTGATATTGTTTACATTATTTAGATAATTAGGAATTTCCGGCTGTTTTACATAGTGTATGCCTAAGGTTTTTAGTTGTTTCCATATATTTTTAGGACGTTGTTCTTGTGATAAGTTATTCAAAAATGCTTTTTTTTCATCTTTAATAGAGAACGTTGTATAATTACGTAACTGTTTGTAATAGCTCCAATCACTTTCAGAAAAAGTACGCTTAAACTTTTTAAGAGCTTTTTCACGCATAGCAATTAAAAGTTTGACATTTTCGGTGATCCATGGTGTTGCAGGTTTGTTAAATTTATAAGTGACTAAAGGTGCATGTAGATTAAAAAGATGCAAAACGTGATAATTTAAAAATTCTATTTTTTGATCAATATTAGAAATATCAAAGATTGTTTGCCAGGGAATAGAACGAAGGTCATATGAAAACAAATCTAAATCAAAATTTTTAAAACTTCTAAAAGTACGTTCTACAGAAGAAGATGGTAAATGCGTTAATTCTAGTGTACAGTGCACTAAACAGTGATCCGCCAAATCATGTACCTGGGTGACTCCGGAGCATCCAATTGGTGACTCGACAAAGGTAATTATATAATCAATTAAAGTTGTAGAGTAATTTGTGATTCTAGTGGGTTCTGAAATAATTTCCTTTAGGTTATGGGAATCGAGTAAGTTGTTGATTTTTAAAAATCTGCTATCGGTAACAGTTAGTGCATTAATATTAAAATCGCCCATGCAAATAAACTCTTCTGTTACATGAAGCAGTTCAAAGAGGATGTCGTCAAATTTTTCCAAAAACTTTATGAAATTATTTTCTGGTCTATAGACTGCTCCCACAACAATGGTAATGCCATTGACTATAATGCGAACCCAAACACACTCCAACCATTCTAAAATAGTTTTAGAAATTAATTCTGAATATATACTGTTTTTAACATAAATACTGACTCCCCCACCTCTTGTTTGTCTTTGTAAATGAAAGGCACGATAACCTGGAATTGTCAGTAAAATAGTGTCAAAATCCGGACTTATCCAGGTTTCTGTAACTCCCATCACATCATAGCCCTCAGTTAATACATGTTGTTCAAAATTATTAAACTTCGGAATAAGAGATCGTACGTTTATATGGCCAAACTTAATCGTCATAGACAAGTTTTATTTGAACATACTTACTATTACTATATATTATACTACTAAAGCAAGTGTTAAATATGGATACAAATAAATTGCAAATAATTCGTAATATTTGATACAGAGATAATCTCGAGGATAATCTACTCTAGTACTAAACGTAAATTTAAATTTAAAAATTTGACAAACGTAACAAAGGTAAGACAAGTGGCAACCTCAAGACGAGCAGAAGAAAACACGGTTCGGGAAAATGGGCAAATTAGTTAAGCAGTAACGATAAATAACCCTTGACTTCAGACTTATATTACTTTCAAGGCCACAACAATTAACCCTCAATCAAATCAATCTTAATTTTCTTTAGATAACTTAGATAACAAAAGACTCAATACTTCCTAACTAGCTAATTAACATAAAGGTAATGAAACGATTTAAATTAGTAAATTTACAACTTAACAATGTATATATAGTTATATATAAAAGAGAAAAATAAATATAGACTAATATGCAAAACGAAATTAGCATTGTGCATGCAACCATTTTAACTAAACTAAAACAAGTTAAATGATTACATTTACAAATTAATACATGTTTAAAGAAATGTGTTAAAACAAAATTTATATTAAGTAAGTAACAATAGCAGTTATTACCAAGTTAATTTGTAGTAGCAGAAGCCGTCATTGACCTAGTACTGTAAGTACGAGATGTCTCACTTGGCTTCGGAATACTTGCAAGTTCGTCGGCAGTAGTAACTGTACGAATATTCCCACTCGGAAGAGAGATAAAAATTCTGCCATCTACAGTCCATACTTTTTTAATACCAAAAATATTTTTTGCTTGTAAATAAATATTAGCACGTTTTTTGGTTAATAGTTCGACTATTGATGTACGGGTACCTTTTAAAAGTTTTTTGTTTTGAAAAACCATTTTTCGCACCAAGTATGCACAGAATTTTATAACTATTGGCCTGTGTTGCTATTGCTATTTATTGCTTAAACTTCCCCATTCTCTTTCAGCAACCCTTCGCTACTACAATTTACTTAACAGGACCGTAACTAAACAAATTGTGTGGCGCCCATTTCTAACAATTTCTAATCACTATTTGACTAATTTTATCTACCACGACATCTCTGATTTAAATATTCCCCTCACAGTTTCTAACCCACCCCATTTTGCCAACAAGAACCGAGCTACTGCGGCCATAGCTCCATTTAAATTTAGTTACCCCTAATTCTTACCGTAACAAGTTGTTTAAGAAGAAGTAGTTTCCGCATATAAAGAAGTATCGTCATAGCTTTGATTGGGTTACGGTCAAAAAGGGGAGTGTTTTCGATAACCAAAGAGAGGATAGTTCAAAACCATAATCACGATTATTGGAGTGTTTTGATTTCTAAGCTGTCTCGGATCTTCCTATTGAAAAAGACTGGAAATTTTGCAATCACCAAAGCGTTATCAAAATCTATATTGTAACCTGTAGTAAAATGATGCTCAGCAACGGCAGATTTAAAAATGTTTTTTTCTTATATAACGATCATGTTCTGTAATGCGTGTAATGACGGAACCACCGGTTTTACTAATGTAGACTAAACTACATAAACCAGGAATTTGTTGTACAACTCGAAATGAAAGTGTAGAAAATTTGTCTTTGGGAGAAGGAAAAATCTGAGAAATTTTGCCGGTCGAGTTGAATATGGGTTTCATACCGTTCTTACAAAAAAATTACTCTATATGGTGTGTAACTTTATGAATGCAAGACACAAATTCAATTCTCGAAGTAAAATTAGAAGACCGTATGCTTTCTCAAACAAAATAGAATGGAATTTCGCAGCAGACTTAATTTGGTTCAAACGACAGTAGTGTTGGCTTTGTCGGCTAAAAGAACAATAATATCGGGGTTGCTACAAAGACTTTTCAGGGCTAACTCTTCCTAGTTAGATATGTTAGATTTAGAAGCTTTAGATGATTCAAGGATTTTGCCAGTGTGAATAAGAATGGGATCTGAGATGCGGCAAGAAAGATGTCTTATAGAAGACTCGACAGCATATCAAACATATTCTTCAGGAAGATATTTGGGAGCAATAGCAACCTTCAAACCCTTAGATAGCACCGATTCCTGTTCTGAAGTGAGAGTTAAACTAAATAATTTGACGACCGTCTTCAAGGAGTTAGTAGTAGATGAAACTTTATAATTCCAAAGGGATTCCAATCATCCTGGGATAAAGTGTTGGGTAACTCAAGATAAAGATAAAAGAGTTGTTTTGAAATGGTGTCTAACTCTCGTCAGGTTTTGGGAGAACGTATCAGAATATGGAACTCAATTTTGAAGTTTGCAGAAATGATGTTGTGGTCACGACAACGACTAAGGAAAGTTAAATAGCACAAAAGTGTTAAAAGAAATATTCTCCCCATAGAGTTTGTTATTGTAATAGCGAAAGCTTTCACGGTCAGAGTCTATACTAAGATGAAAATGTTTATAGATTTGTAAACCAATAAGTTTAATGTTATTAACGGTTTTTTTATTTTTTCAACAAAAAATATCTTATAGTTTTTAAAAACATTTTAAAATTTATTTTTCAATCATAGATTTATCCAATTAGAAAATTCAATTACTAAAATAAACTTCAACATTCTCATTGTGCTTTTCGTGTCTATAAAAAAGTTCAAATTAAAAATATACGAAACAAACTTTCGTTAAGTGAGGACGTTGCTTGTATTTAAAAAAAAAGTTTTTGTTACTATATAAAAGTCGTGATCAATAGATACATATGAACTTTTAAAATTTCTCATTAAAAAAGCTCTACACTTCAATTTATTGTTAGTAATGGAAGAAAAGTTTGCTTTCAACATTAGAGACGAAAAGCAACTTCTGGATAAATGCTTTTTGTTACTTTTTGTAGGGAAAAAACAGTCTTTGTACTTTAAGTGTAACATACATAAAATCATAAACACAACAAAGTTTTATATTAAACCTCCCGACTGAACCATTTTAATCTAAATTTTTAACTTTTTAAAGTTTCCAAAACGTAAAGAAACAATGGCGCCCGTTCAACTAAAAGACATTCTACGTATTACATTTGTTCCACCCAAACATTTCAATTTACCTCAATTGATTTTCAGGAGTATATTGTCTATGTGTTCTGAATAGTTAACAGACTATTATTACATTATCAGATTCTTCCATCCACAATCAGAACTTTTATTATTATTAAACCAAATTGACCGATTTAAATATAAAATCATTATCACAAAATACGACTACAAAATTACATTTCTTTGCGACTATTGCATTACGCATTAATAAAGTTACTAATATTACTTCATCAGTCGGTTGTGGAATTAGCAGATGACGCAATTCCGTACATTGAACTTGACTGCTTTTGAACTATTTAAGATTTAAGTACAAAAAGTTTGGCCAAAAGCCATGACAATTTGTTCTGTATAATTCAAGTGTTTTATTTTTTTTTTTGGATTTACCAACAAACAAACGTTTCGGATCGATACCAACCACACGCAATAAGAAACTTATTTGAGTTACTATTTTTACTACAATTTATATTGAAACAAAAATTTCCAATTAATTATCGTTTCAAGAGTTTTATAAAAACCACACGCAACGTAATAATGTTGTTCAAAATGGATAAAGAACAACACAAACAATTTTTAATGGAGGAAACAAAACTACTTCCTTAATACACTTTAGTTCTATTTTTGTCTTTTATTGTTTTGTACGGAAATGATAATAATTTTAATTTTGTGTAGATTTTGATGATATATACAGAAGATACAAATAAGCAAATTAATAAAATTTTACAATTCCATTAAACAGAATAAAGTTATATTTGAATCCTAAATTTAAATTAATTAATGTAATAATAGTAATAACATTACATAATCAGATACAAATCTGTATTTCAGAACAAAGTGTTTATAAAGTTATTGTTATTACAAATTTACGAACTGCATCAAAGTTAAAATTCACGTAGTCAAGCTTTTGTAAATGATAAAATCAGAACATTTTTCCCTTATTGGAAATTTAAAAAAAAATGCAAACTGACGCATTGGTGATCAGTATAATAGAAATGAAAATAAAGTAAAACGGTTAAATAATAAAATTCAATACAATTATACAAGGTGTTTCGCATAAGAACCGACACAGAGCAGAGGCATGTAGAAAACTTCAAAATATGGTAATTTAACGGAACGTACCTTTATACTCTTGGTAACGGATAGGTACTCTTTCACGATTCCTGTCTACGTGAGTTTCTGATTCCCTTCCGCCTCCTATAACTGGAGGGAATCATGACCATACCCAAATCCTAAGCCTAATGACCCAACTTAACCTACTTTACCCTAAACCCACTCACCAAGTCGCTGGCAAGCGTAGCGTTTTATAGATAAATACTACCTAATGAAATGAAATGTCGAAGTTTACAACAGAAATACCCCAGGTGACGCAAGTACAAATTTCACAAACTCACCCTGATACGTTAGGATGTCCTAAGGATTCTGGGGAGGGCAAGATTTTGATTAGTAAAGTTAATCCACATAAACCAGCAAATTTAGTTAAACTAAAATTAGCAACTTACGAAACAAAAACAGTCAGAAGTAATGACAAACTCATAGAACTAGAAGAAAAACTCAGCAAAATCAACTGAGACATCATTGGGTTATGTGAAATAAGAAGAGAAGGAGAGAACTGGATAAATCTAGAATCCAAAAACACATTCATATACAAAGGTGGCAACGATAGAATAACGGGTGGTATTGGATTTATCATACACAAAAAATGGACAAAACGATCTCCGAAAGAGTAGTGTATATACATAATTATGAAAATAAGTAATAAGAATAAAAATTACGCAACAATATATAACACAGCCCAACACACATTTTGGTGCCAGGGTTATTGCAACTGTTTTTAAGTAAGTTTTGGGTGCAGAATCCAAAACTGTCCTCAAATTTGGTTTATCAGATCTAGTTTTTGAGATATTTTATTTTGACCTTTTTTTTAGAAAGAAATAGTCTAGTTTTTTAATTTTTATACTTTTTACGTTCCAGTTCCAGTAAAAACAGAACTCTTGTTTTCAACCGCAAGAAATTTGAAATGAATGAAACATTGCAACCATTAGTATCTAGATGGTAATATTACTTCAACTTCACAATTGCGCACAGGTTTGCAAGTTAGATACTGCAAAGAAGCTGATTTTACATTTGCGACACCTGGCAGCTATTGCATTCGTTCTGAAATAAAATGTCATTGATTCTTATGATCCGCTAATTCATGGCGAGTTCTATGTGAAAAACAAAAAATTATTGCAACCTTTAATAAAATATTTCAAAGACATGTGGGTAGACAAAAAACAAAAACTAAAACAACCGTTTGTAGAACCTATATACATACGTGGAAGATATATTCCGCACAAATAATTCTTTCAAAGGGTGGTTGCTCTGAACCAAAATTTATAGTCAATTTTACTGCCTATATTTATAGATGAAGATATGACTCTAGTAGAAAGAGAGGTACAAAAAAATATAAGGATGGAAGGAACGAAACTAAAAGAAAAAGGCCAAAAATAGGGTTTATGGACTTATGGGTTGAGGGAGAAGAGATGCACTGGAACGTAAAAGAAAATAAATTAGAGAGAAAGAGGCTAAAAATAAGGGGAGTAAAGGATAAAAAATGGAGACGATTAAGCAATAATCTAGGAAAACAATAAAAAAATAAGTTTAAAATTTTAGAACGTTGCAGAGATTAAAAATAAAGGAGCTGAATTTTGGAAGTGAATAGAAGGGTTTGACATTGTGGGTTTAGTTGAAACGGGGCTAGAGGAGAAAGATTGGGAAAGATGGAAAGTAACTTTACCAGAGGAATATAGATGGAGTGTACAGTTCGCGACAAGAAGAAAAGAAAAAAAGAAAGAGCGCAAGAGAGTATAATATCCGGAGTAAAAAAAGAATGAGACGTAGAAGTAGAAACAAACAATAAAGAATTTGAAACGGCTACTGATTGAAGAGAGGAAAATTAATAAGACAATAAACAAACAAAGTTAAGAGTTATTAGAGTTGTGAGGGGAAATGGTGGATTATACTCAACGGAAATATGGAGGAAAAGGTTAGAGGAGAATATACATATATAGGTAAAAGGGGCGAATCTATAATACATTATGTAATGGTTATTGGGGAAGTTTTGAAGGAAATAGAAAGTTTTAAAATAGGAGAAGAGGTTGAGTCAGACCATCAGCCATTAGAAGTAAGGCTAAAAGATTGGAAAAGAAACAGAAAAAATTCAAACACAGTTTGTAGGAAGAAAAAGGTATGGGCAGATGAAAATATTGAAGTTTATAGAAAAAAATATAGAGGAAATAATAGATGAAGTAAGTAGTAGAGGACGGAGTGAAAGAACTGATTAATAAAATGAATGAAGCAGTAAGAAGGAAAAAATACAAAAAAACATAAAAGAGTGTAGAGAAAAGAGGTGGTAGAGTAAGTGATGCAGTGTAGCCAGGAAAAGAGGTAAGAAGATGTAAAAGAAAGTAGAAAAAAAGAATAATTGATAGAGAATGTTGTAAGAGAAAAGAGAAATATAGAAAAGAGTTAGATCATCAAATAAATATGTTAAAAAATGAAGGAGACAAATAAAACTTTTTGAATAAGAAAAAGGGGGATACAAATTGATATAAAAAAATAGAGAAAACATTGCAAAGTGGTCTTAGAGGGGGAAGAAGAAAAGAAGGGTAAATTTGAAATAGAAAAGATAACAAGAGGAAGGAGCAAAACAGCTATATAGAAAGAAGAAATTAAAGAAACATTAAGAAACATAAAAAAGGAAAGGTAGAAAGGACGGATGGGACGCAAGAAAAACAATGAAAATATACAGGAGAGAGAACAAAAGAAATAGTAGGAAATGTGTGGTATATAAGATTTATATGACAATTTTGCAAGAAAGACTGAAAAGAGAAATGAACGAAAAAAAGATCGTACCAGACTGGCACACAGGATTTAGAAGAAGGAGAACGGCATTAGATATTGTATACATATTGAAACATATAGTAAACAAAGAATTAGATGTAAGGATAGAGAAAGTTTCTGCGTTATTTTTGGATATAAAAGCAGCGTTTAATAATATAAATAGGAGTAAATTATGGAATATATTCAGAAAGAAACAGATATACAAATATAGTAATAGACAATATTCCAAGGTACATAAAAATTAAAAAAAACTCGAGATTAAAAAGAATAGTAGCAAGGTTTAGAAGCGGGAATGAAAAGCAAGAGAATAAGTATTGGAAGGAAGATAAAGATAGGATAAGTAGACTATGGGAGGAGGGGTGGGAGAATATAATACATATGTTAAAGGAATGCATAGAACTAAGAGAAGAGGAAAAAGAAAGTTTGGAGATTTTGGGAGAAGGAGGAGAAGGAGTGGTATAGATGGAAGAGGTATTAAAAACGAGAAGAAGATTGCAAGTAGTGTATATATGGGAGTGGGATAAAAAAAAATTTATGACAAATAAAGGCTATATAATAATATAATAAAAGAATAAAAATACTACCTATATGAATTTCTTCTAAAATTTTCTAATAACTTACTTTATTCTTGTTTATTTTCTAATTTTGTAATAAAAATACTTATGTTACTGACGCGTTCAAAAGTTGCCGCGTCTAATTGTCGCATGCGTTCAATTGTCGCGCGTCTAATTGATCGCGTTCAACTGACGCACGACCAATTGACCACGTCCAATTAACGACTTCATAAACGGAATAAGATGAAACGTAGCACAAAAATAAATTAAAGTAATTAATTTGCACATATTGAATTACGAATCCGTTTCGTGTAAAGTTTAAAGAACGCGGAACTCAAATTTATACAAAACAACGCAACCAGCTTAACTCTGTCAAAATAACCTGTTACGTGCATAAATTTAAATAATGCACTACTCTGTAGATTGGTTTAATTAAATTTAATTAAAAATTACTTTTCGACGCCATCTATCGGGCTCGTTGGTCTCTTCGTATGAAGAAGACAATGGACTGTCATTTTGACTTTAACATCGTTCACGATATAACTTCAAAATCGTTTTCTTAAAACATGTACGTGTTGTGACACGATGGGTAATAAAAGTATTCTTAATTAACTAATTTAATCCAGGCAGGGTAAGTGGCTTTTATTCTTTTTTTTTCAAAGGTAATTTTTATGTCTTTTCGTTAGCGCCATGTGCTACCTCCTAAGTATGGGTGTTCTTGTCTTAGTTTAAAATCTACAAGAGAAAAATTATAATCGGAAGCTGTAGACCTAAGAACGCTGCGATACAAGGGCAGAATTTCTATGCGGAGGCAATTATTACCGTTAATTATTTCTTCTTCTTGTTCGAAAGAGCCTAAGACACGATTGAATTTCTCTTCGGAGGCAATAAATTAATACCATCGTAGACGAAAAGACATTGTAACAGCATAAGATAAGTTTCGGTTCTATTACTTTCTTTTAAATGTTTCTTTTGCCTGTTGTAGTTTGTGAGTCGGCAAGTAGACACGATTATTTTCAGGAAGTTTGATTACAGGAAGCCAGTAGGAAAACGTTTTCTGAAGGTACACCTGAATCCTGGTAAATCAATTTTTGATTTTAATTATTCACTGTCGCTACGGTGCTACTCATAATCATATTTATTAATCGTGTGGAAACGTCCGACTTGATTTGCTTCTTATTATTGTTACTCAATTAGTTTAAGTAAATTACTATCGCATGCTGATTACGTCAACTGTCAATTATTACTATTATTAATATAATTTACTTACGAAGATTTTTTATATGTTCTGATGGTTATACTTTTGCTTTAAGTGTAGTGTAAGTTGCCGATACTTCATATATTTGTACTCGGACTAAAATTATTCATTGTTATGCTATCCACTTATCTTGTAATTGTTATTGATTCAAATTTTAATCTATTTATTCTTCTAGAGTAATTAAAGTGCAATTGTTGTTAACGATTTGGTTTCTTTCTGCGTTCCCTACACCTTTACGAACCTAAAACTTCGTTACAAGCTTGGACCGTCTGTCTTGATCGAGGCAGAAGTGTTAATTATAAAAGATCTGGCGCCCTTAATTATTATTCACTTAAACCTCCCCTATTTCCGACTATGTGAGTTGGCCGTACAAGGTTTGTAAGACCTATAAGCTTGTAGCAAACCAGTTTTATTTTTGATGTATATAATAAACTAATTTAATTACGTACATTAAAATTAATAACGACTTTTATTTCATTTGGTAAACGTTAGACCTTACACTAACTACATTAAGACACACATATAATTTTTTAAGTCTGCAATTCTAAAATACATTTCATGGTTATGAGAAAATAAATTAGGAAAATCATAAAGTTTTCCATTAAGACTACATTCACACTGCGTTAAAAATATACATATGTTTGAGAAAGAAGACAAAATATCTTGCAGTTGTACTAAATATAGAATTCCGATTTGTAAAAACTAAACAAAAAACAATTTAAAAGTTGGCATTCTTTTTGATATTTTAATACCAGACATATAAATTAAAAGACATTAAGAATTCTATAACGTCACTTTATGGCGTACATAAGAAATGCTATAAATGCGAAATAGGTCCACCAAACAAGTAAATGCAATGAAATAAAACACGAGAATGATATTTAGGACAAGGCTGTTTTGTCTGTCGTTAAATGATAGAATGATATAATAAAAAGATGGGAATATTTATTCAGTTGAGTAAATACAGGTTTTTTCTACTCACAAAAACGTAGATTATCTCAATACACTCGTAAAGCTACTTCGAAACAATTACATATTTACGATTTTCAAACATATCAATCTTTAGTCTCAAACAGAAACCAATTTAGGATGTAAACCGCAAATTTACTATTCTCATAAAACGGTTTATGCATCGATTTCTAAATGCACGTTAATCTGTTTACATTTGGCCAAAAGCCAAAAATTTTCCTTTCTAGCAATTAATTCAAGGTCGAGGTATGCATGTACTATGCAACACACACATATTTTCTTCAAAGCTTGCAATTTTAACGTATTAATCCCCAAACCAATTTACTGTCTGTTTTTTGTTTTTTTTTGGCAAGATAAATAGTTTTTAGGGAGCTTCATAATTACATCAAAACGTAGATTTTAGTGCCATTGCCAACAATACATGTTTTTTGATACTGTCGGATACGAGAATAGCTTCAAAAATAATCCTTTATTTTTTTTTTACGCCTATACATCACTTTAGATATTATTTTATTATTGTGTTGGTGTAATAGGGATATTAAGAGGAAGATATGTAATAAATCTTTGTAATTTTATTTAACACATGTACAGTTTCGTCGTTGTACTTAAAGTAACGACAAATTCAAATTGAAAAAAACGAAATGTAGACCAATTTGAAGTTTTCATATCAAAACATGCAATAAATTTTTATCTCAGGTGCTAGGTTTTATACTTTTTTCAGATTTTATTATCGTACGGGAAGTATTAATACTTATTGTCTTTTTATGACTTGCTCACAAAGAAATAAGCGTTCCGGACTTCCGGCCTTTACTAAAATTTTTAAACTACTACAGAAAAGTTGACTAGCAAAAATAAAAACAGTTTTTAGAAACTAAAAAACAAATATACAGGGTTATACAAAAGTATGGAAACATGCTTATAACTTGAAAACCGCGGTTTGAAACTTTGGGAGAGTATGTAAGACATACTTCCGGACATTTTTTATTCTTTATAAAATTTTGATACGATGCTCCAATTACGAGTAATTGATATCTACTTCTGATTTTCAAATAGCATCATATCAGTTGACTGACATTTTTAGATTCTACATGAAATTCTGTATGCAACGGTGAACAGAAAAATTATTTAATATGATAAATGTTATTAAAAATATGGTATAAAAGTTCAGATTAAATGTCAATAATTTAATTGTGGGCGGGTACCTGACGTTCTAAGTAGGGTATGTACCTACTTTGTTGTGGGTCAACACAATAACTAATAAAAGCTTTTGTTATAGGGTAAGTTTATAATCTTTTGTTAGCAGTGGAGTATCTTTTTTAGGAATAAAATAAAAATTCCTGCATTGTGAATCCATTCGAAATATGTTTTTAATTTGATCCTCATTGGTTTTCTTCGATTCAAGTCTATTGAATTGTCATTGCTAATGACTTACGATTAAAATTATTGATTAATCAACATTAATACATTAGTACCAATGTAAGAGTTGTTTAATTACCTAGTAATGTATTATTATTAATTTGGTTAAATCTTTGGAATTTGTTTTATTTTAAAATCATTTAATCATAATCGACTCATTAACAGTTTTCTTTAGCATTTCTTTATTGGGGAGTAATAGATATGTTTGTAATTCAAATAATCACTACCTACTTAATTAATTAATTCAAGAAGTTTTCAAAATGCCCCCCATTTCTTTCTTGACAATATCGTAGTCGATGTTCAAATTCTGATACACATCTTTGAATTACTTCTGGAGGAATTGCCTCACATTCTGTTATGATTTTTTGTCGAAGTTCTTCCAAATTATTCGGGCGATTGGCATACACCTTATTTTTTAAATAGCCCCATAGGAAAAAATCCAGTGGCGTGAGATCTGGTGATCTGGGTGGCCACTCGATGAAACCTCCTCGCCCTATCCAACGATTTGAAAACGTTTGGTTTAAAAATGCCCTTACTTGTCGACCATAGTGGGCTGGAGCGCCATCCTGCTGGAACCAAACATTGTTATCTTGTCCAAACAAGTGGTTTAAAGTGGGCACAATTTGGTTTTGCAACAAATCTAAGTATAACGCACTATTTAGATTGCCTTAAATAAAAAAAGGCCCAACTATTCGGTTTTTTTTAATGCCAGCCCAAACGTTAAGCTTCTGTGGATGCTGAGTATGAGATTCCACCATCCAGTGTGGGTTTTCCAACGCCCAATATCTAAAGTTGTGCTTGTTAACTTGTCCATTTAAACAAAATGTTGCTTCGTCGCTGAAGCAAATTCTGTTTGGCAAAACATCTTCACGATCCTGCAACTCCTCAAAACTTTCACAGAATTGAAGCCGTCTGTTGTAATCTTCGGCGTCTAGTTCTTAGTGAAACTGAAGCTTGTATGGCTTTGCGTTTGCATTTTTTAGAATTCTTTTCGCTGACATACTGCTGATGCCGTGATTCAGTGCCAGTTGGTTGGTTGAAGTGTTTGGTTCTTCAATAATACTCTGGATAACCTCAATGCTCGTATTTAAATCGGTGGCAGTTTTAGCCCTTCCACTTCGTCGAATATCTTTCACACTTCTGTGTTCAAACCATCTTGCATACGTTTTTTGAACGGCAGATTTTGTAATTGGTACTTCTCTTTCTGGATGATTTGCATTGAAAATGTCGCTGGTAGCTAGATACGTTCTTCTTCGATCACCGTAACCCAAAATAATCAAAATTTCGATACGATCCCCTTCAGTGAGTTCCATTTTAATAAATGCAAAAACTGTTACGAACTATAACACAGTAGCACAACAATGAATAATAGGAAAAAAATTCCTTAAACGCACTTAAGTACCTATCTACTTAGCATTATTGATAATTAGATTTTGTCCAGCTAATTAAGTAGGTAGTGATTATTTGAATTACAAACATATCTATTACTCCCCAATAAAGAAATGCTATTAGAGAGAAAGCTAAAGAAAACCGTTAATAAGTCGATTATGATTAAATTATTTAAAAAGAAAACAAATTCCAAAGATTTAACCAAATTAATAATAATACATTACTAGGTAATTAAACAACTCTTACATTGGTACTAATGTATTAATGTTGATTAATCAATAATTTTAATCGTAACTCATTAGCAATGACAATTCAACAGACTTGAGTAATTGAAGAAAACCAATGAGGATCAAATTAAAAACATATTTCGAATGGATCCACAATGCAGGAATTTTTATTTTATTCCTAAAAAAGATACGCCACTGCTAACAAAAGATTATAAACTTACCCTATAACAAAAGCTTTTATTGGTTATTGTGTTGACCCAAACAAAGTAGGTACATACCCTACTTAGAACGTCAGGTACCCGCCCACAATTAAATTGTTGACATTTAATCTGAACTTTTATACCATATTTTTAATAACATTTATCATATTAAATAATTTTTCTGTACACCGTTGCATACAGAATTTCATGTAGAATCTAAAAATGTCAGTCAACTGATATGATGCTATTTGAAAATCAGAAGTAGATATCAATTACGCATAATTGGAGCATCGTATCAAAATTTTATAAAGAATAAAAAATGTCCGAAAGTATGTCTTACATACTCCCCCAAAGTTTCAAACCGCTAATCCTCGCGGTTTTCAAGTTATAAGCATGTTTCCATACTTTTGTATAACCCTGTATACAAATTTCACATGATTTTTTTTAAATTTAAGGTGTATAGAATCAATACAAGCAAAAAATGGCAAAATAAAAGTTCTAATAAAACATTTAATAAAATCAAAGATTTGAGTCAAACAAATAAAAAATTACGGTTCCATTAAATAGTCTCCTAAGTTTGTTGACGCCGCGTCGTAAATAAAGAGAAATCAAAAAAATGTTAAATGTTTAATTTATTTAATAAGACGTATTTACAAAACAAAGTAATGCTACTATTATTATTGGTACCTAGTTTAATTGCGCAGCAGCATTCCGTTGACATGTTTCATATTGTTGTAAAATGTTAATTTTTACTTTTAAGCTAAGTCTTTTTATTGCGTCAGCCATTGTAAAGTCCCATATAGAACAAAAATATCAATACAAGATCTAATGGATATCTTGCTGTGTACAATCGCCTTCAACCAAAATGCTTAAGATCGGACCTATTCACATTCTAATGGTGTAATTTTATTACCCGTTAGTTTAAGAAATAATAGAAATACCAAATCGGTATTTATTATATAATTTTAAATGTATTTAATATTTAAAAAGTGTATTTAAGAGAATTTATACTTTATGCAAGCTACTAATTCTAGAATTTTTGTTTATATCAGATATTTATATAGAATATTGCTTCTACTAATACTACTATCATTACTAATGTATTCCTAATATATTTGCAATTACTATGCATAATTAATTAAATCATTTTAACAGTGGACTGATTAAAAATACGTCAAATGATCAATTAAATAAAAAACCAAAGCGTTCTGTTCTTTAGCACAAAACGACTTTCAGATTTTAAAAAGAATATTATTTACATTTCTTGTGAAATAACGATTTACTTTATCGTGATATAAACTAAAAAAATCGTTTTTTGTAGTAATGTCGACTAATTTAAATCATCTTTTTAAACTGAACTAAATTTAAACAAGTTTTAAGTAGATTAATACCTAATCGCTTCTCTTATTAGTTAGTAGTTTTATTATAGAAGTATCTTTATTTAATACATAAAACGTTACAATTAATATTTCGTATATATGTCGCATCAAGTTAATAAATTTTTTGCAGTAGTCGGATCTTCGGAAACGTTCCCAAAGTTCATTTGCAACTTGCGCTACATTATTTAAATTCAGAGACGTAGCTACATATACAGCACCCTGGAGCAAATAAGATCTGTGCTCCTCCTTTTTTTTCTCACAAATGTTATAATAAAATTCTAAATTTTCTAGTCTTTATTATTTAATTTCAATTTTAAACATTATTTAATGTCAATCAATTTAAAATTTTCAAATATATGACATATTCACACAGTAATATTGAATTAATTATACATGATTATGATATAAACTACATTAAGACACTTACAAACCTTAAAACTGTTAATCGGTCAATTTATTTACCCAGATCAAGTTGACCAGCAATTAGTTTTTTAATTGATATTGTGGCTAAAGAGCTAAGTCGGGATTGAGACATACTGCTTTGTAAATATCTTTTGGGAGAGGCTGGGGTGTGAACTAAGAGTAATTCAGGAACTTCGCGTATAGAAGTAATTTGTCTTAATTGAATAAAAAAACATATTTTAAATCTTATTAATTGTAGTCCAAAACTAAAAGAAATATCTGAAGAATAAGCCAATTTCAACAATTTGAAATCAACCAAAATAGTTTCATCAGATGATGCGACAGGATATACTACCGATAAACATTTAAAAAGTCTACTTACTTTACGCACGGATTTAAGTTTAATATTTAATTAAGTAAATGCTATGTCAATTACTTTATTAAAAAACTTTGACTTTAAAACATTTCTTACTATTTTGAATGGGCTCATCCAGTTTGTCAAAGATTTTTTTACTAGACGCTATCTCTTTTTGGCAAAACAAGGTTCAATGCTCCATTTAGTTGATAATTTAACTGCCTCGTTTTTAACAATATCCCATTTATTTAATATATACATTTTTTGGAATTGGGTTAGAAGTAAAGACAGCATCTCTATTGATTGCTCTACATCTTCTTGAGTAGGATTTTGGAGATATTAATATGTTCCAGTACTTTATTTTGTACAATTACACTGGTCTGCAAAAAAATATTTTTTATTGAGCCCTGACGCTATTCCGGGTGATTCTTATGTAAAATGACGTCTTGAATCCAAATATGTCTTCCGTTTTCTTCCATCGCCCACCATTATCGAGGGAGCCCTAAATCTCTAATTTTACCACTTTTCGATAAATTAATTATAATTTATTTATCGAACGATAATAATAATTATAATAACACTGGTCTGCATGAAAATCGGCCTTGATACCATTCTTGACGATTCTTATGTAAAATGACCTCCTGAATCCAAAAATGAGCTCCGTTTTTACCCATCACCCACCTATTTTGGGGGGACCCCATTTTTATTTTATTTTTTGCATTTTTTTAGAACTTTAACTTATAGCCGTTAAACATCCCAAAGCAGGTAATAAAATTTTTACCAAAGTATATGGCAAAAGTTTTGCTATAAAATGTATATAGAGACAACAATAAAATACAAATATATAAGAACAGTAAAAAAATATCAATAAACAGTTAGGAAGATTCACTGCACGACGCTGGCGATCTCAATACCACATGCAAGTTTAAACAGGAATTTTCAACAGGCTTGAACTTGCATTACTCTTCTTATTATAGTATATCACATTGTTTGCTTAACTGCTTCGATCAGTACATCTATAGATGTTGCAGAGTTAACTTGTCGACGTTTTAAACGTGGTGGATTTTGTGTTCATTTTTGTTCATTTGTGTAAAACAGTAAAACTACTTTTACTCCGGATTTTTTCAAGTGACTAAGTGTGATTTTTGGTTAATGTCGGGCGTTGAATTACAGTTTAATTATGCCACGCGAGTGTAAAAATCATCTCGATAGCTTTTGCTATGTCTGCGGGGAATTAACTTTAAAAGCGCAACGAAAACCCCTTTCTCCGCTTGTTAAAACAGCTTATAAATTGTACTTTGATTGTCAAGTCAGCGACCAGGACAAGACTTGGGCTCCATCAGTTTGCTGTACGACTTGTTACAGTAGTTTGACCAAATGGCTCAAAGGTACCCGTAAATCAATGCCATTTGCTGTGCCCATGGTTTGGCGTGAACCTCGCTGTCATCTTACAGATTGTTACTTTTGTATGACTTTCACCGTCGGGTTTTCGAGCAAAAGTAAGCATTCAGTATCCCAATATTCCGTCAGCTCTAAGACCTATTCCTCATAACAATACTTTGCCAATTCCAGAGCCCCCAAACACTTATACTCTAGAGCCGGAAATTGATTTAAAAGACTCTGAGCCACAACCTGGGGCTTCGAATGATACGTTCAATGATGATGAAGAGTATTCCGCAGATTTAGTTTCTCGGCAACCTCACCTCCTCACTCAATCGGAATTAAATGATCTTGTCAGGGATTTGCAGTTACCCAAGACTAAATCTCAGCTCCTAGGATCGCGACTTCAACAGTGGAATCTCTTAGAAAAGGGAGTAAAAATATCTTCTTACAGAACCAGACAAGCAACCCTGAAATGTCTTTTCTCAGAAGATAAAGGTTTAGTGTTCTGCCCTAATGCAAATTTATTGATGACAGAACTACAGATGCCATGTGACCCAGACAAATGAAGACTGTTTATAGACTCATCAAAAACAAGCTTAAAAGTTGTCCTGTTGGCAAATAGGAATGACTTCCCATCAGTTCCAGTTGCATACTCTGTTGATATGAAGGAAACGTACGAAAACATCTTTAGAATCCTTGATAAAATTAGTTATCATGATTATAAGTGGAAACTTTGCGCTGACTTAAAAGTTGTTGCTCTACTCACGGACCTGCAATCAGGATTCACAAAATATTGCTGCTTCCTTTGTGAATGGGATAGCCGAGCCCGAGATAAACATTAAATCGTACGGGACTGGCCTCTGCGAGAAAATCTTATTCCTGGTCACAAAAATGTCGCCCACAATCATTTGGTTCCGAAGGAAAATATTTACTTACCACCTTTACACATCAAACTTGGATTGATCAAGCAGTTTGTGAAAGCAGTTAACATGACAGGTGGCGCATTTCAATTTTTGAAAACTAAATTTCCTCGTCTTAGCGAAGTTAAAATTAAAGAAGGCGTTTTTGTTGGTCCCCAAATTAGACAACTCTTCCAAGATTCGACGTTTATTGAACACCTAAATCGAAAAGAAAAACTAGCTTGGCTTGCATTTCAAAACACTTGTAAGAACTTCCTGGGTAACCACAAAAATAAAGATTATGTCGCTCACGTCGAGGAACTGCTTTTAGCGTACAAGGACATAAGATGTAACAAGTCTCTTAAAGTTCACTTCCTTCACTCGCATCTGAACTTTTTTCCTGAAAATTTAGGAGCAGTCTCGGATGAACACGAGGAACGGTTCCATCAAAACATCGCTAAGCTGGAGAAGAGATTTTCAGGGAAGTGGAATGCAAGTATGTTGGCGAAGTACTGCTGGTTTTTGAAACGAGAGAGCTGTACCTCAGGGTATAAAAGGAAAGCAAGCACCAAGTAACGATGAATATCTTTTTATTTATTACTGTTTATAGCTAAAATAGTTCTTTTTTCCATTTAAATAAAATGCATGTCCATATATTTATTATTATAATAATTATTATAATTATTATTATCGTTCGATAAATAAATTATAATTAATTTATCGAAAAGTGGTAAAATTAGAGATTTGGGGCTCCCTCGAAAATGGTGGGTGATGGAAGAAAACGGAAGACATATTTGGATTCAGGACGTCATTTTACATAAGAATCACCCGGAATAGTGTCAGGGCTCGATAAAAAATATTTTTTTGCAGACCAGTGCTATTTGAAGTATTTTCACAGTATTCATATTGAAGTATTTTGCTATTAAATACATTAGCACAGCCAAAAACTTTTTTAATAATCAGAACAATATTAAAATAACATTAGTGATAGTAGCATTAGTATAGGCAATACTTTATATAAATATTTGATATAAGAAATTTTAGAATTATTAGCTTGTGTAAGATATCAATTCTCTAAAAATGCATTTTAAGTATTAGATACATTTAAAATTTGAAATAAATGCCAATCTGACGTACCGTACTTATTATTATTTACAGATCACTAAGCTTAAATTTTTATTATTTTATTGAACTATGTAAGTATTAAATTAGAATGCTTTATTTGCTTCAAACCTCTTAAGCGGTCATTTTGGTTGAAGGCGAGTGTACACTTTAGTGTCCATCAGATATTCATATTAAGTACTATGAACTTCTGGTGCACATCCATAGAACGTCCAGATGTCACAACTTTAAATGTTCATACGACATCTACACAAAGATGTTCTATGGACATCCACATAAAGAGGTTTCATGGATATCCATGAAAAAATTTGTTAATGCATAAGTATAAATTTTAAAGAAGCTAACAATAATCATTTGTGGATGTCCATAAGATATCATTTTTAATATATCTTAGGGATATCGAAGCAATAACATTCATTGAAATCTGATGTCATGTACTATATGAGGTCTTAAAACAAAATTTATTCAATCAACTTAAGATAAGTTAGCGAGTGGATTGACGCTCAAAACATGCTAATTTTAGACGACAGATAATATCACTCGAGCTGGCAAATAAACAAAAAATGTTTTTCTTTTTAACGAAATTTTCATGCACTTAATCAACTGTGATTCAAAAATTTATGCATAGAAACAAACATGAAAAGAAAATTCATAGAATAAACCGAAATTATGATTACTATGTACAATATTTTTTTATGTAGTAGCATACGTCGCGCTCTTTCTTTAACGAAGTGATAACATTACACGTCTATAAACATTATCCGTGATTCCAATATGCGGCGTGCACCGTATTTGTAATAGCCACGCTTGCAATGTAATAAAATGATAGTATCTCAACACTAATTACTATTTTTTTAATGACTATTATTTGCCTCCCTGCCGCTCCCAAGACGTGCCGCCGGGGTACCCCTCGCACCCAGCTAGGCGCGGCCCTGCATTTGAAAATGAGACCATTAAGTGGAGAGAAACTCAAATGCGGGTATAGATCACGTATTTGTTATATGGCAGCACTAAAACAGTGTTTTTTTACCATTTTCACATAAAATACACTTTTAACTACGTAAGCTGCTCGTAATTTTTTTTCTCAGACGTCCTAGATAAGACATGTACTTAACGTCGTTTTGGTTTAAAAAAAATAATTACAGAGTTCCATTTAGAGTGTATTCAACAGAAGCCTGCTTTTTGGTTGGAAATGTTCAGAGGACCTCTTAAGCTAGAAACCGTCCTGGCGCCCTTTCGATTTTAATGTTTACTTTTGTAACACATTGTTCGACATTTTTATAATTTCATATAAGTTTTAGTTATTCATTTACAGTGTTTTCTTCATTCGTGGTAATATGTTTTCTACAACATAATTTTCATATTCGGGCTAGTGGTAGTATGCAAAAGAATTCTTTTGTCGTAAGTAAATTTATATAAGCTACTTTAATTTGATCACATGCCGTTCAAAATGATATTAAATAAAGACTAAAACAGTTTTATTATTTATTTATGTAACAAACAATTATAATAAACGAATTCTGGAGTTAAAAATAATAATAATAATTTAATTTAAACAAAGTTTAAATAGAGTTTTTGTCTTCTATACTGATGCTGCATTGTTATTTTTAATAGAACAAAATATTTTTCTGTTTTTTATATTATACCCAAGTGGCTTATCTTGACACTTTACTCCGCCTGAAAGCGTCTGAAAGTTTGCCCAATTCGCTTTACCTGCAAGATCGAGTTTATTGGTTGTCCGCAAATTCCCCACGTACATTTTTAATTTAATAATACATTTGTAAAATCGCAATTCTTTTTCTCAATCCAAATTCACAGGTTTTTTTTTAATCAAAATAAATGACTCTTGTTCTAATTTACTATTAAAAGAAAAGTCACTAAACGTTTTTGTGTGTGCAACCCTTATTTTGCGATAGTAAATGCGTCTACACAACCGTAAAAAATATTTTCCAAAACCGTAACGAAAAAGCACTGTCAGTTTTTGCTAAATACAGTACGAAAATTAACTAAACAAATATAAATAATTAACAGAAAATTAAAATAAATTAGCTTCTTGCAGTTTTTTAATTCAATTAAAATATACTTACATAGTTCGCATATACAGAATTAATGTTTTAATTTCTTATAAACAAAAACAAAATATAATAGCTATGTAAAAATAGAGTTATTTTTCCATACTAAATTTACTCTATGAGATGGCTCTGCATTCATATTCATTTAAGTTATTTACATCATTTATTAATATAAAGCTATAGGTTTGTTAATGCATATGTGGACGTACATTAGAGAGTTTTTCCACTGCTGATTAGCCCCAAAAGAACGCAACGGCCGTCCAGTGGTTCACGCTAATGGCATTTTTACATTTGCAATGACATTGTTTACCTTATAATGTTATACGTTGTAATTTTGTCCTGCGATATATTCAAACGTTATTTGAATAACGGGTCTGTAAAATCAGCTTGTCAACGTTTCCACCTCTGTAACAATCTTCAAATATATAAACAAATTAATTTATTAAGTTTAAATGTGTGAATCGTACTATGTAAGTCATGTGCTGACGACAACCCATTACACGTTCCATAAAACATTTGCCAACTGTGGTTTTATGTTTTATATGCTAATAATTTCCTATTATATATATATACTGTAACTTGTTTTAAAGCACGACAAATGTTTATATTAAAAGTATAGCGATAAATATTGTACGTTACGTTTTCATTCAAAGTATCACATTTAATCACATCATAAAAGTGAAGTGTAGACATTACAAAATATATTTTCCGCGAAACTGGTATATGTTCGTAGTATATAACTGACTTTGACAAGTATGAGAAATCGACAGCATAACGTTCATTTTTATATTCATAGAAAAATATATAGAAAACAAGTATAACGATCAGAAAAAAACTTTTATACCAACATGCAACATACTTTTCAACAACGGTAAAGAGTTAATCACTGGCACATTAAACCTTGATCGACTAACTGTAATAATAAACATTTAAACAAAATATTTATACATTAGAAAAACAATCTTCAGTAAACGCATTTTTAAATGTTTAAGTAATTTGCATTAAGAGCAAAGAAATAGGATAATTAGTAACATTGCTATTAATTTTTACATTATTTATTTTACACAACACATTTGTTATGGACGATAATATTCCGAAAAAAATTACTACGAGGGTTATTCGGAAACTAAGATCCGAATTGTCGTAGCTAATCCAATGTCGCGCAAACATTGAAACACGCATGCGTAGCAACTTCCGGCATGATTTGCTCGTCAAACAACGCCATTTGCATTGGTATTGTTGCAGTGTGATACTTCAAAATGTTGAAAACAATCGATCAACCTGCCGAGTGTGAAATACGATCAGTTTTTGACAGCAAAGAATGTTTCAGCAGCGGAAATTCATAGACAGATAAGCGACGTGTATAGCCCAAAGAAAAACTATTAAAAATGGCGAATACACCCATTTTCGGTTTCTTTATCAGACTCATATTTTGATAAAACCAATACCATACCAAATTACTAGGACTTTTGTTTCGCGAGTTATCGTGGGTACATCGTTACACGCAGACAATTTTTTTTGTCAAAAATACTTTTTTCTGATTCAGGAGATCTTAAAACGTGAAATTATACAAAAAAAATTTTTAGGCAACGGCGCATTTTAATGTGTTTCTATTTAGATCAGTAGTTTCCTAAATAGCCTTTACGGACCCGCACGAGTCCGCAGAAGCATTCAGGGAGTCCGCGCAAAGCTTAATATGAAATTTAAAAATTGTGACACATTTTTATTAATAGAAAGTAAGAAAGTAATATATAAACATATACAAGTGCATAAAATACAAATAATAACAAGTATAGCGGTGAATCAGGTCTATATATACAGACTTATACAGGATTCGCAATAGAGTCGATACCATTACCAACTAGTCTATAATATGAACTATAAAAAAAATGTGCAGCTAATCAACAACTTAGCACTGTGTTATGCGTGATGTGAAGTGCATACAACAAATTTTCCTAGTCTTGGACGAAAAGAAGTATAATTTTTTGTATTGTTGCGCTGATAGCGTACTTTCGTTACGTAAGTAAATTATTAGGAAACGAAGTTTTACTTTTAGTTTATGTGAGATTCATAAAAGAAAAATTTTTTGAAGAATTGTTATTTACTAAATGTCTGGAAACTGACACAGTGAAACGTTGTTTACTGAATTAAAAAGATTTTTTTGTGTAAAAGTTATACTCTTGACTAATATCATCTCCGTTGCTACAGAGACGGTGCTTTGGAAATGATAGGATGACGCTGAAGCTTTTTGGCACACTTAAAACAAGTTATACCAAATGTGTTATCGGTACATTGTGTCATTCATCGACATCATTTGGTCGCAAAAAACCTTAGTGAACGTTTGCATGTATCACTACATTATGTCATTAGAGGAGTTGATAAAATCAAAAGGAATTCCTTAAATGAGAGATTATTTGCTCAACTTTGTTTGAAAGATGATGATGATTATAATCGTTTACTACTTAACGCAGAAGTGCGTTGGTTATCTAAAGGTGTTTGTTTTGATTCAATGTTGGAATTCCTGGAGAGTAAAGAAATAATGGACACGTTCAGCCGAGTCACCAGTTGAACATGGTGAGTTGTTAATTCTCCTGAACACGTTTGTCGAGTTTTGGTTGGTTGTCACCAATGCTCACCAAGGCTACCAAAATAATTTTACGGTGACGGTGACTTTACAATTTTTCAAAGTTCTTTGTTGTGATTATTATTATTATAAATAAAATGAATAATACTTCAAAAGATTACGTTATTGTTAATAACAGGCTGTTGTCAAAGAGAACAGGTATGTAGGTATACAAAGAAAAAAATAAGTCATACAAATTTGTATTTAATTTGCTTTCAGCTGCAATTTAGAAGTTGTTTGCAGTTGCAAAAAATAAGTGTATTAATACAATGGGCCCGACAGGTATAGTACGCATATTATTACTGAAAATTTCTTTAAATGTAGTAGTCTATTGTTTTTGTTAGATATTACTAAAAATATACCTTCGATTGTCGAAGAATAAATAGAAAAGGGTGAAAAAATACAAGAAAAAATCAGAAAGTGAGAATTTTCTATAGGACAAAACTTCCGTAATCCAAGAATGAAAAAGAAACTACTGTGGGACAAAATCACAAAAGCATTTGAAGAAAGCGGATATGCAAATGTTGATGTCGTTCAGAAATATAGGGACATGAAAAACACTTTCAAGAAAATTAAAGAGAATAATAAAATAAGTGTTACCGAGCGTGGACAAATAAATTGAAAGCATTTTGATCCCTTTCAAGAGCTATTTGCTTGCGATAAAACGATTCATATGCCAACAGTAATGTCTACAATTTCAAGTGATGGTGAGGATGAAGAAGGTCCATCGTGTTTAGAAAACATTAAATGTAATGTATCTCCCATTTCTTCTGACAGCACTAAAGCACTAAAGATGAAATTATACAGGGTCGTACCCAGTACCCGTTTAGACAACTAACAAAAACAGTTAGCTTTAGAAGAAGCACGTTTAGAGGAATTCACGGCAATTCGTTTAAAAATTGCAGAAAGTAATAAACTAAATCGGGAAAAATTAGAATTGCTAAGACAACATCTAAATACTTGTAACAAGGCATAACATAATAAAGTACATTATAAAGTTGTATCTATAATATCTCTTCCACTCATATCTTCATGTTCATAGTCTTCATTAATATTTAAAATCATATCAATATTATCTATTTGTTCTGGTACCTAAAAGTCTTCAATCTGACAACCTTATTCCGTACAGGTGATTTTAACATGTTGACTTTCACCAAACTGCAAACAAGTTTGCGGTTCAAGTCGACCGGTGAGTCGGCTGAACGTGCTCATTGACATCGCTTGTATGAATAATTTATTTGCTAGATTATCGAGACGAATTTGAAACTACAAGGTGATACATTGCATTTAATCAAAGCTAAAAGTATAATATCTGCGTTTGTTGCAAAACTTTTACAGCACAAACAAAACTTGCGAAGAGGAGAATGTTCTCAGTTTACAAATCTTTTAAAATTACGAAATAGGGATAAAGATTTGTTTGCTTTTTGTCAGCATTTAACGGTGCTTCATTCGGACCTTAACAAAAGATTTGAAGACGTATATATTTGAATATTCCCGACCCTTTTGCAAGTAGTCACAAATACAGATGAATACATAGCAGAGACATTGAATTATCCATAAAAGAGGAGCTGAAATCAATGTATAACCAAGCATACGACATCTGGTTACAAAAACAGATCTCAATTTTATATCTAGCATTATGGGTTATTGTACAAAAGCCTTTCTATATATTAAAATTAAAATTTTTTATTATTGCTAAAGTGGAACCAGTAAATTTTTACACATGACAGTCGATGTACGTAGAGATAAATTGCATAACAATTTGTTATTATTATTTTATTTTAACATTTTTTGTCATGTTACTTTCAAATTTCCTTAAAGTTCCATCATATCAATACCTTAAGTAACATTCATAACATTCCCCTTCTCACATTCATTTATAATGGCTGTACGTCTATGTCTGCCATAAAATCTAAGACCATACGATTTAAATTTGACTTTGATTTTTTAATATACAGCTGCTAGACTTTATGTCTTATTTAAATAGATTAAATAGTAATGTCAACAGAGGACAGTTCCCCAATTTGTCACAGACAAACTGCCAGAAAAACGACGTTTCAACCTGCCCACTATTCAGATTCTGAAACTAGGTTTGAGGATGTTTTGACTATGGTAATACCACCGTGGATAATTAACCCATATGGTGAAATAGAAGAAACGAATGTCATAATACAAGAAGAACTGACTGAACTAAGTACAAACGAAAAACTTAAGGTTCAGCGTAAAAACGGATATCAGCAATTCTAACTGCAAAACAACATTTAATTTCCTTTACATCGTCATACCTAGTGGAAAGGGGGTTTAGCGCTGTTACCAATCTTCTAACAAAAAAAAGAAACAGACTGGATATCATTAGCCGAGGATTTTTAAGACTAAACCTTACAAAATTGACGCCATATGTTGATAATTTATTATTAAAGCATCAGGTTCATGCTTCTCACTAAAAACATTTACTTATTGCTTAGTTTATTTTATGTTTATTTTATGTTACGTATATTTTATACCTTGTGTCCCACGCAGGTACCCCATGGGATTTCACATGGGAAAATTGAAATTATTTTATTCCCGAACTGAAAAATCGCAAAAATTTTGACGCAGATTTAAAGTGGCACTTAAAAAGTTTCTAAAAACAATTTTTTGATTATAATTTGATAATTAATAAACGAATTACAGCCATTTGAAATTTGAAATTTAGAAGGATTAGATTCACCTAAATTGACAAAAGAATCACAATTAAGGTCGTATTATGATAACTTTATTACTCATATTAGAGTTATTGACAATGAAAAAATTGATCCCGTTGAATATAAAAATGCGGTGTAGGCTTATATAACTAAAACAAAAATTGACAGCCGAACTGCTGAAGAATTTGCAAAATTATTCCCAAAAAGAATTCCTTCCGTACAAGAAATTTCTAAATTTTTATCTGATAGGTGCAATATAATTGAAGAAACTTGCGGCACTGTTCTGAAAGGCCCGCCAGGATATCCAAGTAAGTCGCATTTTGGTGGCAAAAAATTTATTTCTGAAGCCAAGAGATTTTCATACACTTTGGCACAATCGTCTAGTTCTTGCTTTCTTTGTAAAGAAGAACATTTTTTAAGTAATTGTCCATCATTCTTGACTTTGTCGACTCGAGCTCGTTTTAATAAAGTAAGAGCTTTTAAGTTCTGTACCATTTGTCTTCGCCACAACAACAAATCAAAATGCACGTCTACTTTAAATTGCAAATTTTGTAAGCAGCGTCATAATCATCTGCTCTGTCTCAAGAGTCCTGCTCAACCTAATACGAATTCTACCATGCAGGTTGAAGCTCTAACTGATTCTGCCGGCGGCTCTTTAGACTCGACAGAAAATAATACATTTGTATCTGGCAACACAGAGTCTTCCGTTTGTGGCTTTTCTAGAGCTTCCGAAGTCTTATTGTCTACTGTCCAGGATAATATTGTTAACGGTGATAAATGTTTAACAGTTCGAGGTTTATTAGATTCGGGATCTCAAAACAACCTTATCTCAGAAAAGGTTTATAAAAGATTGAATATTCCATTCAATCTTATTAATTTAACTCTAAAAGGAATTAATAGCGTTATTTCTACTTGTTCAAAGTACACATCTATTCAGTTACAATCTACAACTGGAAGATTCAATTTAAATATTGATTGTTTAATAGTTCCTACAATCACAGATAAATTACCTAAAGTCCGTTTCAACAAGGATCTTCTTGACATACCTCCTCACTTGCGTCTAGCGGACAGCTCATATCATGAACCCGGAGATATTGATCTATTAATTGGTTTATCTATTTTTTATAAATTATTATTACCTGATCAAGTATCTCTAGGTGCATCTATGCCTATTTTGCAAAATACATTGCTTGGATGGGTCGTTTCTGGTGACTTACCTAAGAGCTTGATAAGCGGTTCTTCAAAGGCGGACAACATTAGTGACGTTACTATTTGTTGCTATTCGACAAATCAGATCAATAAATCTAATTTTGATCTACATCAGTCATTGACTAAATTTTGGGACTTAGACAATCATAAACCTGTTTCAAGGTAATCTTTGCTTTCTCCACAAGAAAGGTTCTGTGAACACCAATTTTTGGACTCAATTCGTGTAGATGAGAATGGTCATTTTTCAGTACGCATTCCGTACTGCTCAAAAATAACATTGTTAGGCGATTCTCGCCATATGGCGGAAATACGTTTTAAACACTTAGAGAAGCGTCTCCAGAAGGATCCTAAGCTTCTTAAAGAATACTCCAAGTTTATGTCCGATTATGAAAGACTTGGACATATGACCAAAATTACCGAAAAGGAATGCTTTTCGCTATCTGACTCTTTTGTTAAAACGGCTGATGGATCTTTTAATGTTGGTTTTGTACCACCTCAATTTTTTCCTCATCATGCTGTTCTAAAGCAGGCATCTTTAACGACAAAATTACGTGTTGTATTTGATGCTAGTGCTAAATCTGCCAGTGGTTTTTCAGTTAATGACGCTTAGCTGGTGGGACCTCAAGTTCAAGATAACTTACTTGACATTTTATTACGCTTTCGCGCGCACGAGGTTGCCATTTCTGGAGACATTGCAAAAATGTACCGCATGGTTAACGTAGAGCCTAATTTTAGAAAATTTCAGCATATTCTCTGGAGAGAAACTCCTGACAAACCGCTTTCTATATTTCGCTTAAATACAATTACGTACGGCACTGCATCCGCCAGCTTCTTAGCTACTCGTTGTCTAATTTATCTTGCCGAATTGAATAAGAAAGCGTTTCCCGAAGCAGCGGAAGTTAATCAAAAAATTTTTATATGGACGACCTTCTCCTATCAACTACTTCAGTTGAGAAGGCCATCCGCCTTAAGAATGAAGTTTCTTCTATTCTTGCCTCTGTTGGATTTGTCGTGAGAAAGTTTTTGTCTAATAAACTTGAAGTTCTTAATTCTGCTGATACAACAGCTGTCGACCTCGCTACCGTTCCTCTAGGTGAACGATCTGATTCTAAAACGTTAGGTTTGCATTGGGATTCGGAAAACGATTGCTTATTTTGCAAGGTTGAAGTATCTGACGACGATGCCATCCCTACGAAAAGAGAACTTCTTTCTGCTATCGCCAAGGTGTTTGATCCTCTTGGTCTTTTTTCACCTCTCATTGTACAAGGAAAATTAATGATGCAAGCACTATGGCAGAGTGGCCTAGACTGGGACGATCCTATCTCTACCGATCTTGTTTCTAAATGGATTGCCTTCAGAGCTCAATTGTCAGAGCTAGGCACTATAAAGGTTAATCGTTGTGTTATTCCTTCGCAATGTACAGATATCCAATTACACGGATTTTGCGACGCTAGCAGCGTTGCCTATGGTTGTTGTTTTTTCTTGCGTTGCCGTACTTTTACCGGCAAGATTATTTCAAATCTTTTGATTTCAAAATCTCGCGTCTCACCTTTGCGCACTATTTCTATCCCTCGTTTGGAATTGTGCGCTGCAGTTTTACTTGCGGAATGGTGCCCCAAGGTTCTTAGCATTTTTAACCTTGAGCCTATTCAAATTTATTTATGGACAGATTCCAAGATTGTTTTGAACTGGATTAATTCTGTTCCCAATAAATACAAGACCTTTGTGGCAAACCGTATCGCTACGATTCAAGAATTTACTAATATTCAAAGATAGCACCATGTCGCTACTTCTAATAACCCCGCTGATTTAATTTCACGTGGATCAAACATTACAAATTTAAAAAACAATGGTTTTTGGTTCCACGGCCCCAAATTCCTTTTAGAAAACGATTTACCGTTTTATACTAATTACGTGAGAGAAACTAATGAGACTGAAGAGCTTAAGATATTGACTGTACTAGCTAATTTGACATCTACTGAAACTGAATATATCAATTCAATTTTTTGTAAATATTCTACGCTAAAGAAACTTTAACGAGTTTTTGCTTACGTTTTAAGGTTTGTTTGGAACTGTCGAAACCCTAATAAGTTAAAAAATGTACTCAGCGTAGGTGAATTAAATAATTCTTTGAACACGTTAGTAAAATTGTGTCAAAAATCTGTTTCTCATACTGAAATCAAATCTATTAAAAACGGAAAAACTATTAAGCTGTTACGTATCCAATCTCTAAATCCTTTTTTGGACGCCGATGGGTGTCTCCGTGTTGGAGGGCGGTTGTCACAGTCTACTTTTTCGTTTGAAAAATGGTATCCTTTGATACTCCCTAAAGGTTACAAGCTTACAGAATTAATAGTACAACACTATCATACGGAATTACTTCATTGTGGTGCGCAGTCGCTTCTTTCTGCTATTAGAGAAAAATTTTGGCCCATCGGAGGATTGAGCTACGTAAAAGGAATTATTAAAAAATGTAATTGCTTTAAGGCAAATCCAATTATTCGACATCCTTTAATGGGAAATTTACCCAGTAATCGTGTAAAATTGACTTATCCTTTTTATAACGTTGGACTTGACTACGCAGGTCCAATATTAATTAAAGATAGACGAACGAGGGGAGCACGTAGTTTAAAGGCATATATATGCTTGTTTGTTTGCATGGCTACGTGTGCTATACATTTAGAACTTGTAACGTCTTTATCTACCGATGCTTTTTTAAACACCTTAAAACGGTTTATTGCCCGTAGAGGACTACCTAGTTCTATATCAAGCGATAACGCTACGAATTTTCGCGGCGCCAAATCAAAATTAGAATCTTTATTCAAAATTCTGCACGAGCAGAAGTCGCATAATAGAATTGTTAATTATCTGCATTCTAAATCCATACAATGGAATTTTATTAACCCTAGAGCTCCTCATGAAGGTGGCTTATGGGAAAGTTCGGTTAAGTCTGTTAAAATGCATTTAAGGCGTGTACTTGGTAACGCGAATTTAACATTTGAAGAGCTATATACTTCTCTGACGATGATAGAAGCGGTGTTAAACTCAAGGCCGTTATCTTACATATCCTCTGAGCCTGAAGACCTTATTCCGTTAACTCCATGTCATTTTTTAATAGGTCGTCCTTTGACTTCCATCCCTGAAGCAGATTTAACTCAAACCCTGCAAAATCGCTTATCTGCATTTCGGAGAGCGCAACAGATGTTTCAACATTTTTGGCGCCGATGGAGTCGTGAAGTGGTTCCCAAACTCCAACAAAGGCAAAAGTGGTTTCAGCGACTACCTGAGCTATTGAAGCTAGATTCTGTTGTTTTACTCCAAGAAGACGATGTTCGACCTTTACAATGGCGACTTGGGCGTGTAATACAGCTACATCCCGGTTCTGATAACGTCACACGGGCGGCATCCTTGCGTCTGACTAACGGAAGTGTAGTGCGTCGGTCTGTTCATAAAATGTGCGTGCTGCCTTTGAGTTAAATATACTATTAGCATTTCAACACCCGACAAGTGTTTAGTGACAAGTGTTTACCGATTATCATAATCATGCATCATCTTATTATTGACTGAATTTTTTTTTGTTTTATTTTTGAAATTTTAGTTATTGATGCAAATTCTAATTATAAGTATAATTAATAGGTTTTATAAAATTTGTTTATTTTTATGTTTCTGTTGAAATCTGAATGATTTCAAGGGGGGCGAGTGTTTTGTCGTTATCTATACTCATTTTTTCTTCTTATTAGTAATAATTAATAATCTATTTTTAAGTTTATTTTGTAAGTCTCTGTATATACATATTTCGATATTTATATACCTATGTGCCAGCTTTTGAATTCGATCTGGGCGTGTCGAGGATTTTAAAATAAGGGGACAGAAAAGATTGCAGAGTTGTTCGAGTAGTACCATTATAGCGGTTAATCCAAATAGCTGCCTAAAGATTAAATGTAAAAGTTGCCGTTGCAACATTGTACATATCATTATATATACGTATGTGCCTTAATTAAATCTTTAAATGGTATGATTATTTTTTTTATGTGATCGCAAACTCGAAGATACCAACCACCCTACCACCGCCGTGGATAAATATACAGTTAATTTATGAATACCTTGATATTAAGGTAAAGAGATTACATACTCAACACAGGCATTTCATAGACAAATATTAAATACAAACAATTGGTAAATTATCATACGACCATATTCTCGTTTAATATGTACCTAGAATTTATGTATGCATTCTTATTCATTATATTACGTAACTAATATTGTGTTTGTTTTCAACACATTCCGATAATTGCAAGATTTGCGATATCTGTGAGTTTTTTATTTTTACGTCACTATTTACCATTCAAGACAACAATGTTAAATTTGTAATTTTTCTATTATGCATTTATGTAGTTTTTTCACTCAGGGGTGCGTGGGCAAGTTTTGACTATTAGAAGAGGTGGGTGAGTCAAAAGAGTCTGGAAACTATTGATTTAGATAAACTACAAAAAGCCTAAAACCAAGAACCTTTAGTAAATTTTTGAACCAACGTAAAAGCTCAATAATTAAATTGTTCTAAACTCCAAAATCGTTCATTTTTCAGACTCAACTCCGACAGTGGAAGCTTTCGCTCTTACGTTTTTGAATTAAATAAGTCGATTTAGAATGACAACATTGAGAAAGAAAAACATGCATGCAGTTTCAATTGAATATTGATTTTTACAAATAAATTATACTGCGTTTTGTCTTTTTGATTGATTTTATTGCTACGCCATGTGATATTTACTTATCAATTTAGTTGGTTCCTTTGACTATTTTTTGTATTTTTCTCTTTGAAGTTGTTGTTAGATTTCTTTAGTTTTGTTTTAATATACCTTATTTTATTAGCTTGTAATCTATTTTCTATAGCATCTTTTTTTAAGGTTTTTTATTAATATTGTTTATACGTCATTTATTTACTGGTGTAATAAATTTTGATAATTTCAAGCTTTATTTCCAAGAGAAACAATTAGTACATATTAGTTAATTAAAATATTAAAACAGTCTTGTTTTATTCAACGTTTAAGATGTTTTCACTACACAAACAGTTCACAGAAAAAATGTTTAGGTCGAATTTGTTGATGTTACAAAAAACTTCTAATACAATCGTCAAAAAGTAACGTATACAATTATTTTTGTAGTCATTTTGTTAAAAACCGCAAAAAATTTACTTATGAATTTTTCAAAATTCTAACTTTTATCTCGACGCCCCACAATAGAAATATTTGCATGACGCAAAAATAGCAACGGTGCCTTAATCAAATCAATAACGAAGAGAAGCTCGTTCTATCCTGAATAGTCTTAAAAAGACTGACACAAAGTTAATAAAAATAGCTAAAAAGTTTTGCTTAGCTAGTCGTAACTAATTTATAAAAAATTAGAAAAGCAACGACTTTTATACTGAAACTTAAACAAAATAACATAATATTAATGAAAAAGCTTACAGGTGAATAAGTCGATTTGAAGTCGAGCATTCATAAGTTGATATTTTAACCTTTTGAACTACCTTTTTCTAAATTACCAATACACGTAAATTTAAAATCAATCAATAGGAAAACACTTTGCAGCTCAAATGATTATAAGTTGATCTTTATCGTTGATTTTTAAATTAGTCAATGTATCGATTTCACATTTCTTTTCAAAGTGCATCGTAAAACTTGTTTCATTAACTTTTATATAAACACCTTCATTTTCTAATAAATTTCATAAATTGTTTATTAGCTTTATTTCTAATAGGCAAAGATATTCACACGCAAGACTCGTATCTTTAAAAGTCTTTGGTTACATTACGCAATGGAAAAAAGAATGATTCAGTTTAGAGAAATCCTGGATTTTCTATAAATCGATTAGGAATATTTGAAATTCCATGTTACGATTGTTACTATTGGGAATATTAAAATTATAGCAATTACTTGTTGCATTTAATAGAATTTGTCGATGTACTAAAAAAATTAGATATAATAAGGTTCGCGTTTATTAATTTTAATTTTTTTTTTAAAACATCGGGATTTTTTACGTTTGATATTCTTTTATACACTCTTCTGCGATTTCGTTGCAATTTAAAACGTAAAATAATGAATTCTGACCTGATTTTCACTGCTGAGTAGTTTGAGTTGATCATTGATGAGGCTGTACTTGGCTGATTCTTCTTTGCGCAACGCACGCTCTTTCTTTAGTTCGGGGCTCCAAAAAGTCTTAATGGAATGCATGGAAGAACCCAATTTTTGATTTGTTAAATCGAGTTCTTTCTTAAGGTTGCCGAGTTCCCGTTGTAAATCAGAATTTTGACTTTGTAATTCGCCAATGAACGGTTGATGTGAAGTGGGAGATTGTCTAGCCGACCTAGAGGACCATCCGTAAGGTGGTAGCTCTTCGTCGAAGTAGAGACCGCGTTCGAGAGAACGATCTCTACGGTCGCGTATCGGAAGAAATTCGCGTTCATGATCGACAACGGGGGGACCACGATCTAACGATTGGTAACGTACGGACATGGGGTTAGTTGGCCTAGTTGCACTACGTGAACGATGGTGACTGGGGCCCACCGCCAGCGGTCTTCCTCGCTCTTCTAGCATCGGACTTGGAAGTTCGTCGTCGCCTCGGTAATAAGGCGAATGATGATATCCGGAAACACCGTGATCTGTAGGTGAATTGTTTCCGGATCGCGTTTGTCGCAGGGGTTTGCGACCGACAGGGCTGCCACCGGGATACGCGATGCGGCTGGGGGACCGGTCCACGGTGGGCAATCTTACGCCCCGTCCCGGGGACCGGCTGCCCCCCACGTACGCGTCTCGGGACATCTCATGTCATTTCACGCACAACACCGAAGATGTCAGCCGCACTCGCACTATCCTAGCCGTGGGCCACTGATCAATGAACGGGTGTAGCGTAGAAATGCGTGCGCACCCTTCCGCACGCGACACCTACACCACCCCCGCAATAATGGAATATACATTTAGAAGGGTTGCAATCGAGTTTTATTATTTTTTCATAGATTCATTAACTGTAATCTTTAAACATGCGAGAACGTTGCGTTTACGAATACATTCATTCAACTTAATCAATTACTAACTATTTCAGTACGCTGCTGAAATATGTGGAGGGGATAACGCTGCTTTTAAATTCGGAAACTTATCCCTATTAACGTTGTTTGTATACAGAATTTAAATAAAGAACAGAACAGTAGCGACCAAGTATAGCTTTCTGTACTTCCAAACTTTTTAAGAAACACAGACTCGCGTGTTCAATAAGAGATGGCGTATGTATAAATTAAAAATGATAATTTTAACAATAATATAAAAAAATCTAATTAATAAAATCATTTTAATTACGAGTTAAAGTCCTGGTAAATTTAAAAATAATTTTATTAAAGCATAAAATTGTAGTTCTGTATTAATAAATTTTATGTTAAGAAACATAATAATTTAATGATTTTAACATAATTAAAGAGAATTTCGTGTTTAAATAACATTGGCATTTAAGAGTAACCTCTTGATTAATTATAATAATAATTTCTAGAACGTAAACAAATGTCAAATTTAAAGATAAGTAAAAATGCGAAATTAATAATTATAAAGATAAAAAAAATGTTAAAACATGTTTTAAAATAGTTTTGAAAATTTTTACAAAAAAAAAACGTTTAGGTTTTGAAACCAAACAATGTATTATTTTTTTTATACTACAATAATATTTCTTGTTGTTAGTATCTTTTTTTATTTAATTCTTTTATTCATTTTTTTCCTAATTGTTTCTCGACTTTCATAATGCATCTAAGTTTAGCAATTATTTGGTAGTTTTAACTATTTTTAGAGAGTCTTTATTGTTCTTATTTATTTTGTTTTTGGTGATTAATTTTAGAAAAAATAATTGTAATTTTTCTTAATCCCGAAGTTTATTTTTTAGCAAAATTTACAAGAAAAACCACTGCAAATACTAAAAGAAGTTGACTGAAATACATATACGTGTGTAGTTTAAAAAAATTTGAAAAGAAGCAAAGAAACCCAAACGAAATAAAAAACACTACGAGTTCATTGATTACAACTTCTTAAAAAATGTATCAGTTTATTTAAATAAAATTAAAAGAAAGAGTTAAAACTTTTAACTTTATTTATGAACAAAAGTTAAGTATTATTTAAAACTTTACACTCAACTTTAAAATAAAAAGTCAAGAAGTTTAAAAAAAAGACAAATCCATAAATTTAAAACAAAGAAAAAAAAGTTGACGTGTTAAATACAATTAATTTTAAAAAACTGAAAAGTGAAAAATGGAAAATAATTTTTTAATTTTTTACTCATATTTTTAAAACTATAATTTTATTATTTATCTTTTATTAGTAGTTTTTCAAAAATAGATATCAATTCTTTAAAAAATTGCAATTGTTTGTTTTGTATTTGTTTTGGTTTATCTAGTTTAAATAAAACTATTTGCTATTAGACATTTAAAAATTTGCGTCATTTAAGTTTTTTTTTGTATTTTTGGTGGTTGTTGGATTTCAAGTTTTTGATGCAAATACCAAAATATAGGTTGACATACTAAATTTAAAAAAAAATTAAACAAAACTTTTAGAAAAAAAACCAAAATTTTAAGAAAAAGAATAAAATAAAATTTTTAGTGTAAAAATAAAAAAAAAACGATTAAAACTTAAAAGTTAAGAAATTAAAGAAAAAAGATAAAACTGTAATTTAAAACAAATAAAGAAGTTGGCGTACAATTAATTTTAACTACTTAAATAAAAAATGAAAAAATTAATACGAGGGATGTGAAATGTGTGTCAAATTTAGAAACTTTGATTACAGCATTAACACGGTACAAACCAAAAAAACGTTCTTCTTTTAGTATAACAATCTACTTTTAGTTTTGCAATTTCTTATGATTAATTTTTTTTATTTTTCACTTTCTATTCCTTATGTTTTATTAGAAATTTTTAAAAAGATGCTTTCATTCATTCTTTAAAAAAATGTTATTGATGTTATTTTGTTTTTTGCTTTCTTTTTTTACTTTTAACGTTAAATTTTAGAGAACTTGAAAATTTTTTACCATAATATTGCTTAGAAAAAAATTAGATTTATTTTTTACAAAAATAAACGATGCTGTTTCAGATTAAATTTTTTTAGTTTGACTGGTTTTTACCTTGTCTTGTTTTTTATTTTTATTTAATGTCAAATATGTTTTGACTTATTACCAAAATTTTTATATTAAAAAAACAATTTATGTTCTTTATTTTTATAAATTTATTTAGTTTAAATGAAACGTTTTGCGTTTTCTTTACAACTATTTTTACTTTTTTCCTTGCGTTTTTACGATTGATTTTATGTGAAACGTTAATCTCTTTTCTGTTTTTTTAATTTATCGCTGCTTTAAATTAATCGCTTTTATCTTTTTTTTAATTTATTGATTTCTTAACTTGTGTGTTTACTTTTATTAAATATTTTTTTTTAGTTTTTTTTATCAAAAACAGTTAAGAAACAAATCTGTTAAATCATTTTTTTTTTAAAATTTTTATTTACCATGTCAAATTTGTTTTAGCTTACTAGTAAAATCATTAAATTGATAAAGCAATTTATGTTAATAAAGTGAAAATAAAAAAAAAAGAAAAGAACTAATTTTTTTTGAAAAAATGTAGCTAAAAAAAATTAAAAAGAAGCTAAAAAATCAAATGACTACGTAAAAAAGAAATAAAAAACACGGAGAAATTATTGATTACAATTTTGTCTTAAAAAATGTATCAAAGTTTATTTTTAAAAAATCTTAAAATAAAGAGTTAAGAACAAAGAAAAAATGAAATCTGGGTTATCAATTTTATTTTAACTTAATTAAAAAAAAATTAAAAAAGCAACGTATTAAATAAAATTAAACATTTAAATTGAAATTAATAAATACTGAAATTTTAGGGAAAAAAGAAAAAACAAATACTTTCAGATTTTGGTGTAAAAATAAAAAAAAGTAACTAATCAAAATTAAAAAAATTAAAAAAAAAAGACGTAGAACTTAAATTTAAAGCAAATCAAAAAATAAGTTAGCAGGTTAAATAGACTCAATTTTAATAACTTAAAGTAAAAATGAAAAAATTTAAAAGAGAGATCTGAAATGTGTAGAAATTTTGGTTACAACATTTACACGTTGCAAACCAAAAAAACCTTAAAAAAATATTTTGAAAACCATAATTTTATTATTTATCTTTTATTAGTAGTTTTTCAAAAATAGACATCAATTTTTAAAAAAAAATTGCAATAGATGCTATTTCTGTTGTTTAAAGTCTTTATTTTTGACGTTAAATCTAATTGAATAGGTCAAATTTTCTATATTTTTTTGCTAAAATATTTTTTTAAATCAATTTGAATTTTTTTTAAAACTGCATTTAAAATTACTAAAAATTAATAAATAATATATATAATAATATATATATATATTAAATAATATATATAATAATAAAAAAGAATTTTGTTTTAGTTTGACTGCTTTTTTTACCTTAAGTTTTATTTTAATTTTATTTAATGTAGTAAATTTGTTTTAGTCCATTACCAAAATCTTTAAATTGATATAACAAATTATGTACTTTATTTTCTCAATTGTTTTAAATTGAATAAGCGTTTGCGTTTTCTGTACATCTCTATTTAAAACGTCAATTTCTTATTTGTTTTTTTATTATTCGTTACTCGGAAATTATGGATTTTTTAATCTATTTTTAAACTGTTATATTTCTTAATTTGTGTATTTAGTTTTATTGAATAGCTTAATTTTCTTTTAATTTTTTTACCAAAATTCTCAATTTGAAAAATTATTTTTTTTGTTTTTAATTCTTCATTACTGTTAATTGTAGATAAAAACTTCTAAAATAAAAATTTATCTTTTTCTTTAAACACTGTATTCTTGTAAATTTCTGTTTTATATTTTCTTTAAAAAAAAGTATATCCCATCTAGTAGAAAACACAGCAATTTTTTTTAAACTAAGTTCAGAAAGAAAAAGAAATTTGTTTTATTAATTTTATGTTAGTTGGAGAAAACTAAAAAAACCATATTATAAAATTAAACATTTCAATTACAAATAAAAAGTAACGAATCCAAATAAACACTTAAACATAAAGTAAAAAGTTAAAAAATTAAAGAAAAAAAGATAAAAACTATAAATTTAAAACAAAGAAAAAAAGAAGTTGAGTGTTAAATGCAATCAGTTTTAAAAACGTGAAGAATTGAAAAGATATGTGTCAAATTTGAAAACTTTCGTAACGCGGTTCAAACTAAAAAACCTTCTTATTTTACTATAACAATCTGTTTTTACTTTTTTATTTTGTTTTATTATAACTTGATTCTTTTTTATTTTTCACTAAAATCTTTAAAACAAGAATAAATTTTTTCTTTATTTTTTATTAGTCTTTAGTGTTTAGTTTTACTCAACGCGTTAATTTTCTTTTAATTTTTTTTTCAACATTTTCAAATTGCTAAAACAAAATGCTCTTAATTCTTTTCATTAATTAATTAATTCTTAAGTTGGGTGTATCATTCTATTAAATACAATAATTTTGTTTGCTTTGCCAAAATCTTTAAATAAAAAATTATTACATTTTCTTAGTTTTGTATTCTTCTTTACTTTAATTATTTAGGATTTTTATGCTGCATGTGCTTTATTTAAGTTTTTTTTGTATTCTTGGTTATTAAATAAATTTCTATTAAAAAACAAAAAAATATAAATACATAAAAGTAAACAGAAAAAAAATTATCCTAATAAATTTATTTATTATATATTTATATATTAAGTTTATTTTTCAGTGAAATATAAAAGAAATAAAAAAGTAAAATTTAAAAAATTTTATTTATTTTTCACTAAAATAAATATGTATAAGTAGTTTCGATTACAATTTTGTCTTAAAAAAATCTTAAATTAAAGATTTAAAATAAAAGGAATCTGTTTTATCAATTTTATTTTAATTTAATTAAAAAAAAAATTAAGGTGTTATTAAAAATCAAACATTTACATTAAAATAAATAAGTAATAAAATCAAACGAAAAGAAAAAGAAAAAACAGAACTAAATCTTTACATTAGGAAAACAGTTTATTTTTTTTTTATTTTTTTAGTTTATCTATTTTATTTACTATTCTATTTTAAAATTTGCGTCATTTAAGTTTTTTTTGTATTCTTGGTGGTTGTTTGATTTCAAGTTTTTAATGCAAATACCAAAAGAAAAGTTGACAACAAAAAAATAATTTGTCTTAATAAATGCATTTGTTTATATTTTTAACAAAATTTAAGAAGAATAAAATAAAAATTAGTGCAAAAATAAAAAAAACAACGATTAAAACTTAATACTCAAATTTAATTTGGAAAGTCAAGAACTTAAAGAAAGAAAAACAAAACTATAAATTTAAAACAAATAAAAAAGTTGGCGTTTTAAGTACAGTTAATTTTAACTACTTATACGAAAAATTAAAATATTGAAACAAGAGATGTGAAATGTGTGTCAAATTTGGAAACTTTGATTACAAAATTGACACAGTGTAAGCCAAAAAGACGTTCTTATTTTAGTATAACAATTTCTTTTTATTTTTGCATTTTCTTATTTAATTTTTTTTATTTTTTACTAAAATCTATAAAATCATAAACTTTATTTTCTTTATTTTTTATTAGTCATTTTTAAAAATATATTTTTATCAATTCTTAAAAAAATGTTATAGTTGGTATTTTGTTCTTTTTTTTTTGCTTTTTGGTCTTGACTTTTAACGTTAAATTTTATAAAATTTGTAAATTTTTTGATCATTTTTTACCAAAATATTCCTTAGAAATAAATAAGAATTATTTTTAAAGATTACATTTTATTTTCTGACTGGTTTTTACCTTTTCTTGTTTTTTTATTTTTATTTAATATGTCAAATATGTTTTTACTTATTACCAAAATTTTTACATTTTAATAAAACAACTTATGTTCTTTATCTTTTCAAATTTATTTAATTGATATAAATGGTTTTGCGTTTTCTTTACAACTTCTCTCACTTTTTTTAATTTTTTCCTTACGTTTTTACAATTGACTTTATTTAAAACGTCAATTTCTTTTCTGTTTTTTAATTTTTCGCTGCTTTAAATTAATCGTATTAATGCTTTTTTTTTAAATTTTTGATTTCTTAACTTGTGTGTTTACTTTTATTAAATAAGTAGTTTTTTTTAGTTTTTTTTACCAAAAACACTGAGAGATTATTAAATTATTTATTTTAAAATCTTAAAATAAAAAGTTAAGAAAAAAAATGTTGTAGCACTTTTTTTTAGTTTAGTTTTATTTATTTTAGTTTTTATTTTTTTAATTTTTATTTTACATGTCAAATTTGTTTTAGCTTATTAGCAAAATCATTAAATTGATAAAGCAATTTATGTTAATAAAACAAAATAAAAAAAAGGAACTGATTTTTTTTTTAATAAAAAACGTGTATGTAGCTAAAAAAATTGAAAAGAAGCAAAACAATTCAAATAGCTAAATAAAATCACTAAGAAATTATTGATTACAATTTTGTCTTAAAAAATGTATAAAGTTTACTTTAAAAAATCTGAAAATAAAGAGTTAAGAACAATGAAAAGAAATTTGTTTTATCAATTTTATTTTAATTTAATTTTAAAAAAATACAAAATCAACGTATTAAATAAAATTAAACATTTAAATTAAAATTAATAAGTAATGAAATTGAAGAGAAAAAACACAAACTTTCAGATTTTGCTGTAAAAATAAAAAAGTAACCATCTGTTTTTATTTTTTATTTTGTTTTACTGTTTTTTTTTAATGTTTAAAATCATAAACTTTTCTTGTTATTTTTATTAAAAATTTGCTTTTATCAATTCTTTCAAAAAATTTGCAATCAATGCTATTTTGTTTTTCTCCTCTTATTATCCGTCCTTATTTTTGATTTTTAAAATTTTATTGAATATGTAAAATCTTTATCAATTTTTTTACCAAAATATAACTTAAATAAATTAGAATTTTTGTTTACAAAAACAAACGATGCATTTTCAGATTACTTTTGTTTAGTTTAACTACTTTTACCTTACGATTTCTTTTTTAATTTTTATTTGACATGTTAAATTTAGTTTGTTACCAACATCTTTACTTTACATTAGTAAAACAATTTATGTTCTTCAAAAATATGCTTTTATCATTTGGTTTAACTGCTTTTGACCTTAAATGTTGTTTTTTACTTTTATTTAACATGTCAAATATTTTTTTTTATTTTTTTTTATTTTTTTAGTTTAAATGAAAGCATTTGTTTCAAAACATTTTGAAATTTGCGTCATTTAAGCTTTTCTTGTATTCTTGTATTCTTGATGGTTCTTTCATTTCAAATTTTTGATGTAAATACCAAACGAAACAAGACGTATTAAAAAAATAATAAACAAAGAAATTTTAGAAATTTTTAGAAACAGAAACAATAATATTTTTTCTTAATAAATACATATAAATGTATCTTTTAACAAAATTTAAAAGAAAAATACAACAAAATTTAAAAAACTGGTTTTATTAATTAAAATATATGCACGTTTATTTAAAAAAAAATTGAAGAGAAAAAAAGAAATCCAAATGATTAAATAAAAGTTTTTATTTTTAACGTTAAACTTTATTGAATATGTAAAATCTTTTATTTAATTTTTTTTGTCAAATTTGTTTTAGCTTAATACCAAAATTTTTATATCATTAAAACTTCCTGAATTTATGCTCTTTGTTTTTTTAATTAATTTAGTTGAAATAAAAGTTTTTGCGTTTGCTTTACATCTCCTTGTATTTGTTTTTTACTTTTTACTTTAACTTTTTACGATTGATTCTATTTAAAATTTTTTCATGCTCTTTTAATGGCGTAGACATTAAAATTTTTGCATGTTGCTTAATTCCACTGACTCTCTTTTTTCCGGAATTAGAAACAGGCGATAAGATGACGGAGCTAAAAAATGTGGAATATGCTTTAGTGAAGTGGCCGGTATAATGATAGAATTAGAAGATTCAAATGTAGATGTCAATGCTGGAGCAGATATTTGTAGAATGCTTATTAAAACATAGAATCATTGAATTTGTGTCGCACCAACTTAACACACAATTCTTCGATACGTTAAAAATCGCGAAAACAAGTAAAATATTAAAAGCCGTAAATCTATAAACTAAGAATTATTTCCACCAAAAGAATTAGAAATTATCTATGCCCCTAATCATTACTTCTCACAAAAACCACAAAAATTTTTTAAGGGTTGATTTCAGATACCCGGATTTACATTTCGGTATTTACCGGTACTGGTAGGTTTGCAAAAAAAACTTCCAAGAGAAACCTAAATTATTTGTACTTATATACTTGGTCCACCACTACTTCCATTAAAAACTGTAACGTAAACAGTGAAACAAAGACATAGAAAAAAGATGCAAAAATATTAATTAGCACGCAAAAACACAGTTCACTTTCTCACAGCAAGAAATGCAACGTTAACAAAACAAAAATATCTAAAAACAGAATATTTAATTACATCAATAAAATTAACTTTAAAATCAAAATATAATATCATAATTTAGCCCAAATTATTCAAACTCACTAAATATGTACTTAATACAATAAAAATTGAAATTTAAAAGAATTTGAAATTGTGAAATAAATTTAATAATGATGCGAAATTACTTAAATGAAACTTAAAGAAAACGAAGTAAATGAAACAAACTGAAATACCCGGTCTTTTACAAAAGAAAACGCACAAATACAAACGACAGTTACAATCCTCTATTCTTTTTATAATATTTATTAGTATTTATAGACATGAGCGACAATTTTAGGCCCAAATTTACTTTATCTCACAAAAACTTCTTTGTAATAAATTAAAAGAACGTAATTGGTAAGTCAACAGATTTTTCTATGTTTCCAAAATAAAAAAGTATTTTATGTGAGACAAAAAATATAAACAAAAAAAATGAAGATAAGTTAGTTTTTTAATTTTAAAAAAAATTAGATTAGTGGATAAAAACAAAAAATCTTTTTATTTAATTCTATAAAATTAATTAAACACTACGCAAATTATGTTAGATATATTTAGATTATGTCAACTATTTAAAGCAGTCACTAGAATGCGATGTTATCCAAAAAATTAAACTACACATAGTTCACTAATTAATTTTACATATCCGTTGTGCAAACTAACACTTTATTATTGGTAAATTATGCTAATCTAAACCAAAATTAACTAAACTAAAAAAATTGTTACAAGAAGAAGTATGGGAAATACACAATAAGCATCAATTTAATTAGGAGATGCATTCCAAAAAATAATTTACTAAATATCAAAAAAAGTTAAATGAATTCTTTTTCAAGAATGTATGTATAAATTTAGCTTTAACCATTCTTATTGTCAAGAATTTATACAACCTGTAAACTTTAATGTACATAATTTATTAAAAAATAAAAACTGTAAGTGTTAAAATGTAGATTTGTCAGAAATTGTTTTTACCTTTCATCACTTCAAGTTTCATTAATTTAAAATAATTAATTGAAGTTGAAACTTGACAGTAATTATTATTTCTGTCTTTCGATATTTATACAATCAAAATTGTAAGCAAGCGTATTTTTAAACTTTGTTTTGTTATTTTATTTATTATTTAACAAATTTATAAAAATTAATTTATAACGTTCACTTAACTAAAACACAAATTAATCGCTTATTCCTAAAAACAAGTTGTAAAAGTTTGGTTACTAAATTTAATATAAACTATCTAATTATATAATGTAGAAATTAAATTAAATTAAATTAGAATTGTTTGCTAAAATTTTGTTAGACAAAGCACACTGAGGACAATTATTGCCTTTCGTCAAATTTCTCTTTTCTTGTGTCTGATTTATTTAAACATTATTGGTGCAAAGATTGGCGTACTAAAGAACGCTTATTTCTACTTTCTAGCATAACTAAAGCATCAGCTTCTAAATACTCCCAATAAAGAAAAATCTAATAACATGTTACAAGAATTATATCTTAACTTAAAACGGCAGCGACTAACTCCGTTTAATTTGGAGATTGGGTAGTAAGCTTCGTGGTGCTCAATTATAAAGAAAGATTAGAATGCGAGACACTGTTTAAATTTCCCCAAAGAAAAACAGAAGCTGTAATAACGAGAATATTTATTTCATTACAGACAAAAAAGTTTGTAGAGAAAAGAATATAAATTTACATAGGTGCGACCAAACGCTAGAACGTAGGTCAATATCACCGACAGTATAGGTTGAAATAATCCCCTTTCGGTTGGCACAACACGATCTACAATAAATTATTTTTTTCGGCTTAAGTTTTACATTCCCAAAAGATATAAATTTACATTTGTAAATTATAAAACAAATATACAAATCTCGATGATTCAGAGCGCACCACTATACAGTTGAGTTTTCCTTTGAAAAATGCGATTAGCTAGTGACACCTTATTGAAAATTCTTAAAATTTGCTGAAATAAACAAAGCCGCACATAATGTAATAGCAAAGGCTTCCACGGCCGGAGTATATACTAAGATAAGAACGTCTTCCGGGTTTGGACGGTGTCATTGTTGTAACCGAAGTTGCCAACGTTTTGCCCACTTTCGTAAGGTGCTTAATCAGGGCGTGAGCGAAATCAAAGAACTCCAACAGGCAACCGAAATTTAACTAAAAATTTCCCAAAAGTTAGATAATCAGCTTATGAACCAAGCCAGATTCTAAACTCTGAAAAGGTAAGAAAGAAAACGATAAATTTGAAAAAGCAAACGAAAATTTAACAGAGAACCACTACAGAGTTAGTTAATCAACTTGTGAACCAAACCAGATTATAAACTCTATAGAAGTGACTTAAAAAGAAATAGTCTCCGTATATAAAGAAGAAGTATTGTCACGGCTGGTTAAGCTCGACTCTGATTTGATTACGGTTGAAAAGGGGCGTGTTTTCGATAAAGGATTAATGACCGGGAACCAAAAAAGGGATATCTCGAAACCATGATCACGATTGAAGTTATTCGAAATTTCCTGTTAAAAAAGAATGGAGATTTGGCAATCACCGATACATTATCAAAATCTATCTTGTGACCTGTAGTGAAATGATGTTCAGCAACCACACTTAGAAATATGGCTTTTCATTATACAACGATCACGTTCTGAAATGCGAGTAATGACGGAACGACCGGTCTCACCAGTGTAGACTAAACCACATAAACAAAGAATTTGGGATACACCTTGAGATAAAAGTGTAGGAAACTTGTCCATGGGAGAAGAAAGAATCTGAGAGATTTTGTCTGTTTTAAGCTAACATTTTTATGGAATATGACAATAGTTCAAAATCAAACATAAAAAGAAAAAATAGGCTATTGTTGACAAAAAACATTTCTCTTTTTGCTACCGTTAAAATCCCTAGGTGCGTGGTTCCATAAAAACCATCTCTAATTAGGCTTGCGGGATTTTGTGATACTTCAGAAAAGGGTTATTCTGGTGTTCTATACTTATGCGTCCAGTCAAATTCAAATTTTTTTCCTTATTTTCGGAAGGCAAATACCAAAGTGGTACCACTCGAAATCATGTCTATTCCTCGTTTAGAGTTGAGCGCCGCAGTGTTATTAGCTAATTTAGTCGAATTAGTAGTAAATGTTTCTTTGCCCTTTTCCATTGATACTGTTCACTTATTTTCAGATTCAGAGACGTTTTATTCACAATTCAAGGCTCTGAGATGGCGTACGTATTTCTGAATCGTTATCCGTGGCAGAATTAGAAAGTTCCACATTATCTCTTACAAAAATTACACAAAATCATTATTTTTATTCTAAAATAAAACAAATCTAAAATAAAACGAACCCAAGTAGCCACCTAGCATCGTTATTGCCTTGCATTAATTCTTTTGGTTTTCTCGGAGTGGGCAGAAGATTATGTTACTCCGCTTTACACGAAACAACTAAGCACCCGTTATTGCTACCCAAAAATGTTCATCTTTCTAAATTAATATGTTTTTATTATAGTCATCGGTCATAACATTCCAGTCCTAACACTGTTCAAGCTCTTATTAGACGACTGTTTTTAAGAAGTTAGTAGTGGATGAAACTTTATGATTCTTAGATTCCAATAATTGAAACTTTTGACATGACCTTCGCTAGTTAGCTGCCAAAAATTCGGGGATAGAGTGTTGGCCAACTCAAGATGAAGATAAAAAAGTAGCTTTATAAAAGTGTTTAACTCTTGTCTGGTTTGCTCCATCTATTTGCGTATTAACGCTAGACTAGCACGGTGTAGAATCTTTTTAGAAAACACTGCCCAAGCTCAAGTTTTGAATTTTATCGCTGCGTGGTTTGCTTTGAAAATGCATACGAGAATATTTTACCTGTTATAAATTTCGTGGTATTACTTTCCCACCTCCAAGGGCTGATCTTCCTGCTTCTCTTGTCCTTTTTTACAAGTAGGTGTAGGCTATGCCAGGCTCTTTTCAGTAAGATCCAACCGCTTACGTAGACCAGTGGTCACTAAAGGTTTCTTATGTTTATTTATTGGTTTTGTAATTAAATCTTGGGTTTGTATCTGAGTTGAGCACTGATGTTTTTTTTAGCTGCACTCGATAGATTTGTAGCTAGACGGGGTTTACCTTCAGTTATTTACTCTGATAATGGGCGTAACTTTGTAGGAGCTTGTAAGCACATGACGGACGTTTAAAATTTTTAGTGTTTAATGTCACAGATATTTCTGATTTTCTATCTATCTACACAACAAGTAAAATGGCAGTTTAGTCTTCCATATTGCCCTCATTTTGGAGGTCTGTGGGAAGCAGCTATCAAATCTGCTAAAGTTTTGCTTTATCGCATGTTAGGTAATGCATCAGCCACATTCGCTGGACACATTTGCTCAAGATGAATTAAATTTTGTACAAAGACCAAATCAATCACACGTAAATTCGTTAAATACACACAGTAAAATATTTTTACGGCAACCACAAACGAATCCAGTTTTAAAAAATATTTCTAATTATAAAAGCTTAAATCAACCACAAATTAATAAATTTTTAACAAATGTTTCTAATCTAAGCATATCAAACTTATCGACTCCAATTCCAACAAAACCAATTTCAATTTAAACATTTTCATAAACCACCTTCAAATGTGTTTAAACCTAACCAAAACATTAACTTACCAAAACCCACTCTAATGTCAGGAATTTTGAATATAAAAAATTATTTTCACGAAATTAATCCCAAATCCGTGATTTTTTTTACGAAGAAACTAATCAGTATTACGCCTCTGTCAATTTAGAACAATTCGACCAAATTAACCCCGAACCAATTACAAATCACGGACTAAATAACGAATATGACGAAACTAAACCGGAGGTAAATTTTTTAGAAACTTTCTTAATAACCGAATTAAGTTGACACAACACTTACCTTACCTTAAATTAAATAACCCACCTTTAATAAAAATTTAATCGATACAGGTAGCGAAATTAGTATTATTGACCCTAGAATTATTTCAAAATATTACCCAAATTCTACTAAACCGGTAAATATAAAAATAAATACCGCGAATGGAATTACTACAATGAAAACTTTGGCAACCGTACCATGTTTTGACGAATTTAAAGCTTCAGAAAATTACTTACTTACTTCCCAATATAAACTCAAAAACAATTTTAGAACACACACATGGCATATTTTCCAAATTAATTACAGATAACGACTCTTCCTTCTGTAATAATTTAATATCCGGATTTCTTAATACCTATAAAATCAAACATCACAAAACTTGCACGGAAAACTCAAAATCAAACGGAATAGCAGAAAGATTTAACTCTACATTAAAGCTGATGGTTTAAGCTTAAGAGAAGCGGCAAAGAGAAAACTGATTCCGTACGCAACTTTAAGACGCTACTATTTAAAACAACAGCTGCAGGGCGAGGCAGCTAGACTTACCTCTAACTACGAGATTAACAAAATTTTCACGGAAGAGCAAGAACATAAGTTACTTGACTATTTGTTTCAATGTGCTTACACATCTATGGTGTAACAAATAAAGATTGTCGGCTAATTGCCTATGAAATGGCAACACATAACAATATTCGGATACCCGTGTCATGGAGTCAAAATAAAATAGCTGGCATGGAATGGTTACGATCATTTCGGCAAAGAACTCCGGGACTTACGCTGAGATCGCCCGAACGTTGTAGTTTAGCAAGAGCCACAGCTTTTAATCGGACTAATATTGATAAGTTCTTTGATAACCTCCACAATATCTTACGAAGACATGAAACTTTTGCTGATGGAACCAGAATCTCTAATCTGGATGAAACAGCTACAACCACTGTACAGAAGCCCCAAAAAGTTCTGGCGCCCAAAGGAATAAGGTGCCTCTCAAAGGTGACAAGTGGCGAAAAAGGCACCCTAGTTACTACGTGCTGCATTATATCTGCAAGTGGCCAAAGTTTGCCTCCGGCATTGGTGTTCCCAAGGTGCATTATAAGGCCCACATGATAAATGGAGCCCCCTGGTACTCTGGGCTTGGCTAACTCCAGTGGCTGGATGAACTCAGAACTTTTTGTGGTCGTTATGCGACATTTTATAAAGCATAGTTCGTCATCCAAACAAAACCCTTCACTACTAATTCTAGACAATCATGAATCTCACCTCACGATTCAAGCTTTGGATATAGCAAAAGACAATGGAGTAACTATTCTTACTTTACCGCCACATACTACCCATAGAACACAACCATTAGATGTTGGAGTTATGAAACCGTTTAAGGGCTATTATAATGCGGCTATGGATTCATGGATGTTGCGAAATCCGGGAGTGTCGGGAGTGTATACGAACTGGGAGCTTTCATAGGTGATGCTTATCAAAAAGTAATGACACCGTCAACCATCTCTAATGCTTTTAAAAAAACAGGGATATTTCCCTGACAGAAACGTGTTTTGCGAACTAGACTTCCTCCCCAGCTCAGTCACTGATAGGCCTGATCTAGAAGAAAGACCACTATACATTATAAAAGGCAATGAATCTGAAAAAGAGAACATTCTAGAAACAAGTTTTTCGAAGGAGAAGTTATCAAGTGAAAATGAACTATTGGATAATGAGGAGACAAGAGAAGATATGGAGTTCATTTCAAGTGCCGCTGGATCATCCGGGATATCTAAACAAGCAACTTTTGTATCTTCAAAAGATTTCCGAAAACCTTTACAAGCAGGGCCTAGAAAATCTGTTAGAAAAAATAGAAAAAAAGGAAAGAACATAATTGCCACCGACACACCTGAGAAAGACCAGATAGCGTTGGAAACACAAGCCAAAAAACGAAAAGTGCCAAATAAAACAAAAAGGGTGTTGGTAGAGAGTTCCTCCTCTGAATCAGACGTGTCTGTAGTTTTGGATGAAGATAGTGATGTGTCAGACACCGTGTCTTTAAATATTCCTATACATCACATTGAACGTGAGATAAAGCCAGATGACTTTGTATTAGTACAATTTCAACTGAAAAAAAGTTGCGTTTATTACGTTGGAAAGGTATTGGAATCCAAAAATGAAGAATATTCTATCACTTTTCTCCGAAAGAAAGGTTCTAGGAATACTTTCTTTATGCCTTTGATAGAAGATATGTCATCTGTTAATAAAGCTGACATAAAACTTCTTTTGCCTGAGCCACAAGTCAATGGGAGTACGTCCAGACAAAATTCGTATTATAGCTTTAACATTGATATGACCTCTTTTGACTTATGTTAGTTTTCTTCATATTTTTTACTTAGAAATATCATGTTTTTAGTTTAACCACTTACGTGTATACTTACCTATTTTATTATTTTCCAAATAAACGTTTGAAATTAAAGCATGTTTTATGGTTAGCATTTTTTTTCTATCCCTAATAATGCCCTTACTATTGTTTTCTAACTGATTCACTGTGTACTCATCTACTGGTTTACTGTGTACATCATGTAGTACACAGTGAATCATCTGAAGTTTTTTAAAAAAATGGGACTAGAGCCTTTTGTGTTAAGTTTATTTGGAAAAACAAGTTGCAGTCTTATTAGGAACATCTTAATGTACATTCAACAAAATTTTTGTATTTTTTTAACAATAATTTTAGAAGTTACAGAAATTAAAAGTTTTAATGGTTCACTGTGGGACAGTTTACCCTACTGACTTCCAGAAAAATTGCAACACCTAGAAGTTGTTGAACGGTTTTATTGAAATTTTCACGAAACGTCTATTTTCACGAAACAAAGTGATGATTAAAATTTAAAAACAAAAGAACAAAAGCTTAAAAAGTATTTTTAATAATGAGTTGCTTCGCCACAATTTGTAATGCACTCATTTAGACGTCTTGGCATGCTATCAACCAAGTGATCTATAGCTGCTTGTGGTATATCGTCCCAAGCTTCTTGAATCCGTAGCTGGAGATCGTGTAAGTTATTTAGAGGGTGTGGTAAATACATGTTCAACGGGCGACAAATCAGGCGACCGAGTAGGCCATGGGAAGACGGCAATGTTAGCTTCTTCCAAAAACCGTGTTGTAGCCCTTGCCGTATGAGGGCGCGCTTTATCCTGCTGGAAAATAGGATTTTGCAACCCCTAAAGATATGGAAGCCCAACTGGTTGTAGCACATTAGCAATGTAACCAGCTGCGTTTAGGTTGCCGTCAATAAAGACCAAGAGTGATCTGCTACCATAACATATTGCACCCCATATCATAACTCCTTGAGCGAGGGCTGTGTTGCGTTCCATAAAAAATGTTTTTACGTTCTTCACGTCTGACCCTCCTACGAGCATCGTGGGCCCACAAGCAAAATCGGGACTCGTCACTAAACACAATTTGATGCCATTCTTGCGCCCAATTAACCCTTTCGTTGGTCCACTCTAGTCTGCGTAGTCGGTGAAGTGGTGTAAGGGGAAGAGATAAAAATGGAGGATATGAACGCAACGCGTAAGATCTTATCCGGCGATAAACAGATGACATTGAGATTCTGAGTTCTATACCTCTTATCCAATCATTTGCAATTGATCGAATTGTTGAAGATCTGTCTCTTAAGGCCAAAACTCTTAAGCGACGTTCTTCGCGATCTGTAGTCCTCCGAGGACATCCAGATCCACAGCGACGAAGTTGTACCCCTTCCTCGGACCATTTGGACCAACATCTCAATACCGATGAAACATTTCGGTTTACACAACGAGCAATTTCTCTTAGCGAAAGTCCGGCCTCTCTCATACCAATAATAGGGCCACGTTCAAAATCACTTAATTGGACAAAATGTTGATGTTGACGTACTCTCGGCATTGTTATCAAGTTTAGAATGAAATTGTGAACAAACAACAACAATTTGCAAACAACAGGAAATAAACAAAAAAACTACTGGCTAGATTTTATTCAAAGTTTAATCATCAGTTTGTTTCATAAAAATAGACGTTTCCTAAAAATTTCAATAAAAACGTTCAACAACTTCTATGTGTTGCAATTTTTTTAGAAGTCAGTGTATACGTGTGTCCGAAAAGTATGGAATATATTATACAGGTCGATAAATATGCACTTTACACAAAAAAGTTGTAAATAAAAGTTGTTTATCACTTAGTTATCTACCACCTGGGAGATATCAATTTAAATTTTTGCTGTAAACAAAATCGCAACGAATAACACTTACATTTTTTTAAATGGCAAGGCACGTCTTTATTATACTCATTTGATAGTCTTTTTTTCTCTTTTCAACCATATGAAACTTGAATACCTTTACATCAAAAAATTTTCAAGAAAAACAAGGACATGTCTAACAAATTTATTTTACTGAGCAGTATTAATCAGGTACGTAATATGTAGCATTGAAACAATTGAATGCACTTTAGAACACTGTCACACTTTGCTATTTGTTAGTGCTTGAAATATGGCTCAATTATCTGAGAAACATAGAATTGAAATTTTAATGATTCTGGGATATGGAGATAGAAGAAGAACCCAAGACGAAGTATGTAATTTATTTAATAACTTGCATCCAGAATTAAACATTTCGCAGTCCACGGTAAGCAAAATTTGGCGGAAATTTCAAGAGACAGATTCGGTGAAAGATGCGAGTAGAACTGGTAGAACTTTGTCATTAAGTAATGTGGAACGAGAAAATGTGTTCTTGTCTGTTGAGGAAAATCCACAAATTTCTGTTCGGCAAATTGCTAGAGACCATAATTTGAATAAATCGGTTGTACATGACGTTTAAAAAAAAATTCATCCTTATAAAGCTTGTGTAGTTCAAGAATTATTTGAAGACGATTTGGACAGAAGGCTGGAGTTTTGTAAAACAATAACAAACAAACTTGAACGAGATGCACATTTTCATAAAAATATCCTTTTTACTGATGAGGCCACGTATTGTTTAAACGGCACAATTAACAAACAAAACACACGTTACTGTTCTTCACAAAATCCTCACTGGTATCTAAAAGGACACACCCAATACCAGCAGAAAGTCAACGTCTGGGTAACAATGATTGGAAGTCAAATTTTGGGGCCATATTTTTTTGAAGGTAGTTTAACGGCGAATATTTATCTCGATTTCTTAAGATTTGAGTTAGTTCCTGCTTTGGCCGAGTTATTTCCACATGAAGTAGATCCAGATATACCTCATAACAGAATATGGCTTCAATAAAACGGGGCACCTCCACATTTTGGAATTAATGTCCGCCACTTTCATAATAATACTTTTCAAAATACATGGATAGGCAGAAGAGGTACGATAGAATGGCCTCCTCGCTCGCCGGATTTAGGTCCACTAGATTTTTTTCTTTGGGGCTATATTAAAAGCAAAATTTATGTAAATAGACCTGATAATGTTGAAGATTTGAAAAATCGCATTAGAGTTGAGATAAGAGCTATAACTCGAGATATGATTTCAAAAGCAATCGATGGTTTTAAAAATCGAATTTACCACTGTCAAATTATGAATGGTTTACATTTTGAACATTTATTGTAAGTTTAGTTTAAATACATTTTTTTGTTATAACAATTTTATGTAAAGATATTTAAAGTTTAATATTTGCTATTGTGACAGTGCATTCAATTGTTTCAATACTACATATTACGTACCTGAGTAATACTGCTCAGTAAAATAAATTTGTTAGACATGTCTTTGTTTTTCTTGAAAATGTTTTGATGTAAAGGTATTCAAGTTTCATATGGTTGAAAAGAGAAAAAAAGGCTCTATCAAATGAGTATAATAAAGACGTGCCTTGCCATTTAAAAAAATGTAAGTGTTATTCGTTGCGATTTTGTTTACAGCAAAAATTTAAATTGATATCTCCCAGGTGGTAGATAACTAAGTGATAAACAACTTTTATTTACAACTTTTTCGTGTAAAGTGCATATTTATCGACCTGTATAATATATTCCATACTTTTCGAACACACTGTATATACGTTACGTTTCTGAATTATTTTCTGCAATAACGCAATTTAACTTTCGTCCGATAAATTTTAACAATAAAGACGAGTTGTTTCTACACAAGTTTAAGCTGATAATGGAGTAAATTTTGAAATATTGGACATTTACTGTTAATTTTGATATATAAACTAATCGATTACAAATTTTAGCTAGAGATAATTTTATAAAATGTTATGCTGAAAAAAATGAGTTGCTAGATTAATAATTATGTCTAACAACAAAGATATAAAGACTGTACAAATGGTACTATGAAGGAAGTAAATGCGTTTTTACTGTATTTGTTCTTTCTGGTATTCGCTTTAAAAATAAATTTTTAACCGCATAACATTTAATTGAGCGTTAACAACTAATAGCTGAATCTGGTATAAATCCCAACAAAGTAAGTCGAAAATAGTAATTGCGCGTTATAAGAAAATTTTATTTATCAAACGTTTCGAATAAATTAACGTAGGAAGTCAAGATTAAAATCAAAATGACTATGAAAAAGCGCGTGGGTGTACATACAAAACTTTATTACAAATACATAATTGTACAAATTTGTCATGTATTAAATTAAGTTACACACATATAATAAATAATAATATTACAAAAAAATTAATAGTTTCAAATAGATTTTACGTATTTAGTAGTAGAAAATACTGTTAGAAAAACGATTGTTACATTGTTATACAGCAATACAGACGTACAATCTACAAGGTAACTTGGATCATCAAAATTGTCCGAGCACGATATTTACACATCACTGAAACCGAGTTATAATTAAAACGTCTACTTGCAAGTATATTCTTCAGTCCTTTCACTGCAAGTATCGCAATTAACATAACAGCACCAATGGAACTTACACCTACACTGCCAGGTCCTTGTATATTGATGGGTATTGTATCCTCTTCCGCAACACATTAATCCACAACCATCTGTACCTGTAACATCCTCGTGTATAATTTTGAAAATCAAATTAAAACACTAACCTGGAGATGTTCTATTGCAAACACGGCCGACAGTGCCTAGAGAACCAGCCGCCAAATCTTTCTCGCAGTAATTAGGCGACATTTGTAGAAACACCAAATCGGCACGTTTCGGCGATTTTTTAATAGGCATCTTGCCTTTTTTAAGAACGAGGTGCAACTTTCTTCTTTTCTTATTACCGGCATCGGTTTGTCGTGGCCCAGGCGTCGCAAAACTAGACGCAACTGGTCTTGCCCTATAATACTTCTTCATGAGCGTGTCGCCTATTTGACGAAATGCAGGCAGAGTTTTCCAACAAGTTTTCATCGTGCAACTTCCAGATACTCCGTGACATTTTGCATTCCGTAATCAAACTTGTTTTAACAACCTTAAAAAGAAATTTATAAAATTAATTACAGATTTAGATTTATGTCTTTGTCAAACACGTGATGCAATTTTAAGCGTAATATTAAATTGATTCCTCATTAACTTAATTAATTACATAGAATTGACTAACCTTTTCATGTTTTATTCAGTATTCTATGTAATACAACAGCGAGTGTGATTTTTTTTCTTATAATTTATAAATAAAAGTCTTCACAAATTAACTACAAATGAATTTTAATTTATTCTTTCGTATTTGTTGTTTTTATTGGTTCATATAATTAGTAAAGATTGTTGATTTATTTTTGGTATAATTAATGATCAAATAAATTATTTATACCTCCAGTACGACATGTTTTGCATATTAATTGTATATTTTATATTTTTGAACTTTATAATTGCATAATTAGCGTTTGCCTTCGTGTTAACATCTATGTAAAAAGTATCGATGACGATTTTCTTATTCATTTCTATAAAAATGACTAAAATATTAAATGTCACGTTGACTTTTATTTGCATTTCTTTAAGTGTTTTAAAGTAGTTCCTTATGTGTTATACTAAACGACATTCTTAGAACGTTTAATTGAGAAGTGAAAAAAACGTCATCAATTTTAGAATCTGTAAATTTGTTTTTTAATAACTAATTTCAATAAAAGTGTTAAATTATTAGTATTTTTTAACAAAAATTAAAAAAAAAACGATACATAGCACAAAGTTTTTAAAGTTTAAACTAAATAGTAGTTAAGAAGATTTATTGTTTCTCACTGTATTCATTATAGTCAAAATTTATCTGTGCCGTACATTTATGTAAAATTATATATATTCTTTGTTATGAGTAAATAAAAATTAGTTTCTTATTTTAACAAAGCAAAAATCTTAATGACCTGTCAAAAAAATGTTTACATACCATACAAAGTTTCACGGTTTGGTTTTTACGATTTGTTATTTATATATATAAGTTTAACTTTATTCATTGCCATTTGGCTTACAAATTTGGTCGTGTTGTCTATACATATATATTACATTTTCTTATCCCTTCTCCCCCCTTAACTTTTTCCTCCTGCTCCATACTTCCTCCATCCATTCCGCTCCTTTTCCGTTTTCATCTAAGATATCCACTGTTTTCATCACCTTTTCTCTTAGTTCCCTGCATCTCTTTCTCATGTGGTTCAGATCTTCCGTTTCTTCACCACATAGCCTGCACAACTTTTCTGGTTCTTCCTTCCAATATTTGTTCCCTAACTCCTCGTTGCCACATCTGAACCTTGCTACCATTTTTTTCCTTTTGTTGCTTTTCATCTCACTGTCTTTTTTTAAATATTCCGGCACCCCTTCACCCTTGATATCTTTATAATTCCTATTATATCTGCTCTCTTTTATCTTTGTCCATCTTTCTTGTTTTTTGATGTCTCTATCTCTCTTATTATTTCTTCCCTTATCCCTACTCCCTCTTCTCTTAATCTCTCCACTTCTTCACTCGCGTATCCGTTTCTTTTGTAATACTCTTCTCTGCCCTCCTGCCCGTACTTCACTTTCCTTCCCTTTATCTCTTTCCAACATTCTTGCAGTATTTTGTAATCTGTTCTTTCCCTCATTTCTTCCTCGTATTTTATTGCTCTTTTTCCTGTCTCTACCCTTATTTTTTCTATCTGAACCTCCTCTCTCACAATATACCCCGGTGTATCCCTGTCCAATCCTAACACCCATCTCCAGTATTTTTCCTGTAGCCCCTCTACCTCCCTCCACTCCTTCCAGCCCCATATTTCCGCTCCATACATTACCACCCCTTTATTAATTTTCGAACAGCAATTTTCTTTTTTATATCCATCTTGAATACTCTTTCCCCACACCCCAGACTTGTCCTATTAGCCTGTTTCCTTTCTTCACCCTTTCCTTTATGTGTTCTCCCCCTCTATTATCCTGTTTCATCGTGTAGCCCAGGTATGTAAATTCCTTCACTTGTTGCACTTTCTCATCACTCCATCTCCACTCCTCTCTTTTTCTTTTCCCCCCTCCTTTTCTAAATATCATTATCTTTGTTTTCTCCGTGTTTACTTCCATTTCTTTTTTTTTTTTCATATATTTTTCTAGCGTTTTCATCATCTCTTTCATTTACTTTTCCTCCTTAGCCACCAGCACTATGTCATCCGCATACGCCAACGACCATACCTTAGCTTTCTCTACCACTATCCCTCCTGCCTGTTATCCTCTCATTGTCCCTTCCAGATCCCCCGTATATACCGCGAACAGGCTTGGGCTCAGTGGACATCCCTGCCTCAACCCTCTCTTTGTTATGAATTTCTCACTCTCTTCCCCATTCACTTTAACCCTGCTTCTCGTTTCTTCGTATATTTCCTCTATTCTTTGTATTAATCTTTCATTGATTTTTTTTCTTTTCATATATTCCCACAGCTTCTACCTATTCACTTTGTCAAAAGCAGCTTTTAGATCTACGAATAGTGCCACCATTTTCCCTCTTTTTTTTCTAGTTCTTTATTTGCTAAGTGATTCAGTATATATATGTTGTCTATCGCCCTTCTTCCTTTTCTAAATCTCGCTTGTCCGTCTGGTACCAAACTTCTTTCCTCTATTTCCTTCTGTAGTCTTTCTTGCAGTATTGTCGCGTACAATTTGTATGCCGTGCTCAATAATGTTACCCCTCTATAATTCTCGACTTTATTTTTTTTGCCTTTTTTATGTATTGGGCATATTAATCCCTCTCTCCATCTCTCTGGAAATCCTTCCCCTTTCCATATTTTGCTTAGTATTTCCGTCATCCTTTTTGCTACATTTTCTCCCCCGTATATCCACTCTTCTCCTTGTATCCCATCTTCTCCTGTCGCCTTTCCTTTTTTTATATTCTTTATCGCCTCTATTACTTTTTCTTCCCTTATTCTATCCCTATCTCCTTCTTCTTGTCTTACTACAGCGTCTTTTCTTTTTCTTTTTCTTGCTTTTGTTCTTCCCCTCCCAACAGGTTCCGAAAATATATCTCCCATTCTTTAATTTCTATTCCTTTTGTCGTCCTGTTTTTTTCCTCTGCTTCTTTAGGTACTTCCATACATCTTCTTCCGTTTTTATTCCTTTAATCTGCTTCTCTTGTTTCTTTTTGTTTTCCTCCTTCTTTCTTTCGCATGTTTTTGTATATTTTTACTGCTTCTTTGTATTCTTCTTTTTCTTTTTCCCTTTTTTCCACTGTCTTAATGCTCTTCTTACATTTTCTTTGCTTCCTTGCATTCCTTATCCCACCATTTCTTCCATCCAGTTTTCTCCCCCTTCCATTTTCTAAATCTGACTCTCTCTGTTGCTTTCTCCATCATCTCTCTCATTTCCTCTACACTTTCTTGTAATTCCTTCCCTATCCATACCGTTTTCCCTATTCTCTCTTTATATCTTTTTATACTCTCTTCTGTCCACTTTTTTTTAGTTATGTACTTCTCCTCTTCCTCTCTCTCCTCTCTTTCCCTTCCTTCCATTGTCAATTCCAGTGGTTGATGGTCTGACTCTACCCTTTCTCCCACCTTAAATGTCTTTACCTTTTCTGCGGCCTCTTCATTTGTCATTACAAAATCTATTATTGATTCTCCCTTCCTCCTATGTACGTAAATTCCCCCTTTCCATCTTCTTCTCTGTTCCCGTTCATTATTTCCCACCCTTTTTCGTTGCACAATTCCAGCAGTTCTTCTCCCTCTTTATTTATCACCTTGTCCTTTGTTTGTCTCTTTCCCGTCCCTTTTCTTTCTTGTGTTCCCACCTCTTCCCCTATTCTTGTGTTGAAGTCCCCTCCTACTATCATCAATCCCTCTTCCCTCTCTTCTATCAACTCTTCTATGTTTTTCCTTGTCTCTTTCATTCTACTGCTATAAACCGTCACTACTTTTATTTTTGTTTTTCCCCACTGGCACATAATTGCAACAGATTTGACGAGGCAATTTCCACGTTCTAAACGAGATTTCAGTTGGTTTCTTGTTGTCTCGGATTGGCTGACAAAATTTACTCTGTTATGCCCGCTTCGCAGCGCCACAGCTCACAATGTTACGTCGTTTATAAAAAATCACGTTTTTTTGTTTGGAGTTCCTCAATTTGTCATTTGTTACAATGGTCCACAATCTTTATGTAATATTTTTAAAAATTTGTGCGCTCAGTACAAGGTACAAAAGATTTGGTTCGATGCAGTTTACTCTGCTCAAAGTAACTTTGTCGAACGTACCAACAGAGTAATATAAACCGCAATACGTAGTTGTGTTACTGATCATACCGATTGGGACCTAAATCTTTATAAAATCCAAAGTGCCATCAATAATTCACGTCATGAGGTTACTGGTTACAATCCTTCTTTTTTTAATTTTCGAAGAAATATTCCTTTATCGTCAGATTACTATGACCTTATATCTTACGATAAAGAAGTTAAAATCGCTCCTGCTAATCGTGACATATACGTCGACGAGTTAAATCATTTATCCACAATTTTTAAGAAAGTCTGCTCTAAACTGCACTCGGCACATGTTCTCAATTCTCATAAATACAACCTTCGCAAAAGAGATTTATCGTTTTCCGTCAGTGACAAAGTTTGGAGGCGAAATAAAGGTCTTATCAAATGCAGCTAACACATTTTCTTCTAAATTAGTTCCAAGATTTATTTTATGTCAAGTCAAGAAGAAACATTTTCCATTGGCGTACGAACTAGTTGATATTATTGAAAACAAAAAAGTAGGAAAGTGGCACATTAAAGATCTCAAAAAATACAATGGAGAGTATATAGAATCAGATGATAATTCCAGTCATAGTTAAGTCATTTAAATAGTTATTACCATGGTTTTTAATTTGTTTATCTTAGCAAACACAAACTTTTGTTTTGAGTGTATATTTAGTTAGTTTTGTTTTAGTAAGTCCAGAGTTAAGGTAATTCTAGTTCATTTAAATGCTATTTAGAATAACTTTACATTTTTTTAGTTGATAAACTCACTTGCAATTATTACATGTTCGTAAATTTATTTAAAATTTAATTCAATTTATTTTAAGCTATATGGTAACAAATTTGTTAATATCCTTTGTAACGTCTCGTTAGAGTTCATTACAATTAAAATTCAATTTTACAATCGTTTATTTTCTGCAACTAATATTGCACGTAAATTTATTCAGTTTGGCAACGTCGCGTTGTTTCAAATCTACCTGAGTTGTAGCTTAAACTTGCACTTCCGTTTGAACAATCTTGCGTAGTTCACGTGAGTGATGCGAGGAAGACAAATTTTCTTGATTATGGCGTAAAAACCCCATGTAATTTAATTTTTATTCATTCCATCTAATTGTTGGTGAGTTTACCTTTATTTTGATATAATTTTTCTATTGAATTCAACATTTTTAGTGATTTCAAAATGTTACGCAATAGTTAGACAAAGGAATTAAATTTAAGGCCGTTGCTACGCAGCGTGAGTACATCATGTCATTTAAAAAACCATTCTATTTATTTATATTTAGGGTCTTTCTCTTTTTTACTGGGTCTTTTACTTTTTTGGATTTTCTGGATCTTTTATTTTGGTTTTGTCGTTTAATTACTGGATTTTCCGTTATTGGAGTTTATTATACACATTGGTTTTATTCCTGCTGTTAAAGAATTTTATCACTTCAACCAAGTATGTGCTAAAAATAGAAGATATACGATAACGTCATATCATGTGGTGAGTCAACTGGAATTAATACTAATAGTTACATTTTGAATACAAGCAATTAAATTCAGTTATTAAAACTTTTCGGAAATCATACTCGATAACAAATTAACCGTTTACTATTTTTTGCATTTAATATCAATTAATAATTAGATGTAAGATTTTACGCTTTTTATTCATCACCAATTTAAAGGTGGTTGGCGCCCTAATATTTAATTCAAATATTGTTTAGATTCAAATATTGTTCATTTTCTTTAATGTAAATAGTGTATTATGTTATAGTTAATAAATTTAAGGAATTCACGTCTTGTGTATTTACTTGCATTCAGCTCACACCCAGAGGTCTGTGTCTCCGATTGCTGCCGTCGTTATATTATTTTTACTTTTATTAAATGTATTCTCACATTTTTTATTATACGTTCTTTATTCGGAATAATTTTTTATTACACCTTAGTTGTTTTGAGACCTAATTATAGAACATGACGCTTTACCAATTTGTGAAACCAACCAAATTTGACATACCAATATGTGGCTTCTCTTAATTTAAATAGCGTGTGATACACGTATTTATCAGACAAAACACTTGATATAAGAATTTTACGTTACTATTAATTAATTAAAAAAAAAAATAATCTGTTTCACAAATTATTTTTTTTTGTTGTTGGAAAGCGATAGTGTAGCTATGCAGATTATAGATTTAGTTTAAGTTTAAATATAAGCAAATTAGTATTAATTTTATATGTAATTTAAGCAACCCAACTTTCTGTTTAAATATTACTCAAATCACGAGCAGGTTAACAATGTTATCTATCTAGTTCTCGAGGAAGTCAGTGCGGCAGAGAAAATTAAAGATCTGAGACAATTAAAGGGTAATTTCGCAGAAAGATTTCATCTCTCCCCCGAATTTCCCATAACTGGTCCTTACTGGAGATACCTGTTATAGGCGAATGTAATTTAAGCTAATAAAGTTGGAAGCAATACATTTGAATAATTATTTCAATAAAAAAGAAAAACGGAAATACTAGATGGCGCCCAATTAATTAAACCCACCCCAAATGCTCTAAACGGCACCTGTGAGCTGCCGCAGAGTGTAACGTAAATAGAAAAAAGAAATATACGTTATAACATAATAATATCTTTTCATAGTCTAGTTACGCGCATGTAGCCCACTGTGATCAAGTCGAGACCAACGGGAGTACAGACTTTTTAAATTCATCCAAAAGAATTTGGTTAGTATAGTTTAGTACAGTGATTCCCAAAGTGTCTATATCGACCTCCAGGGGTCTATGACAACCTGCAAAGAGTCTACCTCAACGAAAAAAAAAATTTGGGAGTCTATGAAATGAAAATGATGACTAATGCCATGTCCCAATCTAAAAAGAAATGTAGACAGTACAGTGTTGATTATTTAAAACTTGGCTTCATTCTATCATTGTCGGAGAAAGAATTGCCTATGTGCCTTCTATGCAACCAAGTTTTGGGCAAAGGCGCTATGAAACCATCTAAGCTGCAGGATCATCTAAGAAGATGTCACCCTGATAAAACAGATAAAGATTTGAAATACTTTCAAACACTCAAAGATAAACTTCAGAAGAGACCTACGCTGGACAGAATGTTTGCATCGACGTCACAAAGAAACGATATGGTTTCAGGCGTCTTACAGTATCTCGCTACTTATAACAAAATCCGGAAAACCGCATACTATCGAGAAAAGTTAATTTTGCCAGCCGTTGAAGAAGTTTTAAAAACTGTTTTACACAAACCTGCATCTGATATCATTAAAAGAATTTCCTTAAACAACAATACTGTTGAAAGACGTATTGATGAAATGAGTTCTGATATTGAAAGCTTTTTGTGTAATTATTTGCAAACGACCCATTTCTCTATACAACTGGACGAGTTAACTTTACCTGGTAATGCAGCATTATTATTTGCATATGTTCGTTTTATTATGAATCAAGAAAAAGAACTGCTGCTCTTCGCAAGAACTTTGACAACCGACACTAAATGTGAATCAATATTTCATGTTTTGAAGCATTACTTCATTGAAAAAGAAATCCTTTTATCAAATATAATATCAGTAGCTACAGATGGAGCACCTGCCATGGTTGGACGTTAACGTGGATTTATAAACAAAATGTGTCAGGAGTGTTAGCAATACATTGCTTGATCCATCGACAACATTTAGTTGAAAATGACGAACACTTTCATCAATTCCTCCTTCACACTGAAGGAAAGGCTTATGTTTGACAAGATTTTTTGCACTTTATGAGACTATTTTGGACTTTCTGGATACTAAAGATAAAATTTTAAAAGACAATTTAATGAAGTGGAAAACAGACATCGTCTACTTAACAGATTTGTTTACAAAGTTTAATATGTTTAATTTGCAGTTACAAGGCGACAGTCTAAATTTGATTAAAACAAAGTCCATCTTATCAGCATTTCTTGCCAGAGTTAAACTAATGATGCAAGATATTGGACGGAATAAATTTTCTTAGTTTCCCAATTTGTCACAGACTAACTGCCCGGAAAACGACGTTTCAACCTACGTTCAACATTTAAATGCCTTTTATTCAGATGTTGAATCTAGGTTTGAGGATGTTTTGACTATGATTTATTACCGTGGATAATTAACCCATACGATGACATAGAAGCAACGAATGTCATAATACAAGAGGAACTGACTGAACTAAGTACAAACGCAGAACTTAAGGTTCAGTTCAAAAACAGATATCAGCAATTCTGACTGCAAAACAACATACCCGTTACTTATCCCGTATTATGGAATATATCGAGGAAATTTTTAATTTCCTTTTAATCGTCATACCTAGTGGAAATGGGGTTCAGCGCTGTTACCAATCTCCTAACGAAAAAAAAACAGACTGGACATCATTAGCCGAGGAGATTTAAGATTAAACCTTACAAAATTGACGCCAAATGTTGATGATGTATTATTAAAGCATCAGGTTCATCCTTCTTACTAAAAACATTTACTTATTGCTTAGTTTATTCTATGTTACGTATATTTTATTTAACAGATACAAAATTTTATTTTAAGTAGTTTTAATTTAAATTTAATTAATAGATGTATAAAACTTCACATGTGTTTTTACTTTAAGTTTTTAACACTAAACTTCACTACAATTAGAAATTTACAAAAAATCAATATCAGGTAAGTAGGGGGTCTACCCTAAAACGAAAAGCATGGCAAAGGGTCTACGACACAAAAAAGTTTGGGAACCTTTGGTTTAGTATAATGGTCTACTATATATTACCAGTAAAAAATAAACGTAATAAATTTTGTGACGAAGCATAAAAAATCATAATGCAAATATGCATTTTTCTAGAAATCATAAATAAATATACTATTGGATCTTAAAACAGTTATTTGTAAATATTTTTCAAAAATGGCACTTATTGAAATAGTAAATCTAAAAGAAACGTTCATTTTGCAAATCATACATGTTAGTTTTTTAGAAATGCTCTTTGATAATTAAGTATAAAAATGTATAATTTAATTACCCCAATAACGAAGTCAACATTCACATTTTAATGATTATTAAGAAATAATTTTCTGTTATTATCTGACGTTCAAACAATTTTCAGGCAACAGATTTACGTTATACTAATATAAATTGTACAGCACAGTCTGTTTGTATCGATACACTAGAAAAAGAAGTTTTATTCTTGCACTATAACTAAAGCTATATAAAAGCTCTTATATTAAACAACCTTAAGACCACAAAAGTTTAAAAATATTGGCACAAAAGCTGTAGTTTTAAAAAATATAATATTGTATACAATAACATTGTTATCAACGAAAACAAAATCAAGTTTAATGAAACAAACAGATTTGCATGAAGATAAATGTAAATGTTAATAAATAATTCAATAAATTTGACTAAATTATACTCAATAGTTTATAACTAAAAATAATTTATGCAAGCTGTCACTTCAGCATTGTTATGTTCTACAGACTGTATATTGTATAAATAATCTAACTTATTTAGAATTTGTAGGCATTTAATTTTATTATTATCTAGTGTGCTTCTGAATAGAAATTTATTCTTATTAAAAATAGTGAAAAACTTACTAAAGTTTAAGAACTCGCCAACTTTGTATGCTTGGGTTTTATAAGAATACGTACCAGAACAATGCGATTGGTAAAAGTACTCACAATGACAAGAAACTCAAACTTAAAAACTATGTTTTATGAAAAGAGTTCTAGATTATGTAGAAATCGGTTTTTATTAAATGATAACGTAGCACATAATACTAGGACTTAGCATATAGTAAACAATGAATAAAGCAAAATTAGAAGAGTGATTTCAAATTGAAGAATCACAGTCTGGCAACAAAGTACAGCCATAGTCATTGGAAATGTCCCTAAAATAAACATTACCGCATGTTCAGTCACATTCTAAGAGTATTACCAGTATTCATACTTGTAAATATATCTTGAAGTTATGTCCTTTTGTCTTGTAAATAAAAAAGGGATTAACATTACTAAATTTTACATGTATTTCTCAAACCATAAGAAAATAGTATTACTTTTATGACCGTATTTATATTTTTATGCGAATAAAAAAACACACATTTCTTTCTATAATTTTAGATACATACTTATTGATAGTAAAAATTTGAATGTATAAAACTAAGGTAAATTGCAAATAATAATCTAATTACTGATTTTATAAAAACAATTTTACATAGGTACTATTAATATTTTGCTGTATGTGCAAAATTATTTATAAATAAAGTGAAACGTTTATACTTTAATTTCATTTAAATATAAATGATACTATCAAACAGAATTTTCCGGTGTAAGAATAAATATTTGTGCCAATATAATGTAATTTATTTAAATTTTTGTTCACATAGTCACATTCTCTTTTTTTGTTTAAGCGGTTAAATACTTCATTTATTAATGAGTATCATAATTACATTTTCGTATTCATTAATATTATTTTTATTTTAATAATAATTGTTTAGGTATTACTCACTTTTGCGTTAATAAAATGTTAATAAATAATCATACGTTTATAATTACAGTTCATGCTGTAGTTTATTTTAATAATATAATTAAATCTAATCTAATCTAATCTAGACTGCATGGAGTTTATTAAATTTTTCACACAACTGTGATCCCCGAAAACGTTCCCAAACTAATTGTGAATGTTGGATAATATTTTCAGGTGTTCTAAGCTGAATATTACTATCCCAGTTTCTGATCATTGCACCCCACATATTTTCAATTGTGTTCAAATCTGATGATCTCGCTGGTCATTCAATTATTTCAACTTCGTTTTGATCTTCAATCCAGTCTCTAACAATTCGTGCTGCATGAATAAGAGAATTATCCTAGACTACTTGAATAATTTCCAGTTCATCTTGTGGAAATATTTTTCTCACAGAAGGTATCAAGATATCTAAAACATTCAGGTATTGCTCTGAAGTAAATCGAGGTGGTGTCACTTGCACTAAGACTCCTGGATCCGCCTGAGATATCCATGCCCACACTCCAGTTGTCACTCTACCACTTTGCCTATTGGGCAAAACATGTTCTATATTGTAACGAGTGTTTTGTGGTCTCCAGACTGTAGTTGGACATTGATCAGTGCTAGAAAATACTTTTTCAACTGTAAAGATAACAGTACTCCAATCCAAATTTAAATATTGGCGGCAAAAGCGCAACCGAGCTGCAGCATGACGCTCTGTAATGTTAGGTTTACTTGCCAGTTTTCTACAATGTAAATTTGATTCGTGTAAATGTCTCTGAATGGTGGAAACAGAGCAATTAATATTCAGCGTTTCCTTTATTTTTTGGCAAGTTGTAAAAGGATTTTGTAATGTATAGCCGAGTATGTCCGCATTTTCTTGCCGAGAAGTAATTCTAAGCTTAAGTGGTCTGTTGCTTACAAGTGGCCTATTACCATCTTTCTGACCTTTCGTAATCCGTCGCCGGATTTGATTAATGTACAAAGTGTTAAGTTCTTAGTATTAGATTACATTTATCGTTAGTACTATATTAAAATCCATTATACATTATATATGTATTTAAAAATTTGACGTCAATTTAATAGATTTCAATATCTTATAAAATAGTATTGTTAGTGATCATATTTAATACATGCTGACTGTGTTGCAATGCAATGTAAAAAATATACTTTAGAAAAATGCTTACCGATAAGTCAACCTGTTGTGATATTGTTTGAGGTGACATTCCTGGTTGTGCCATCCCAACAATAGTTCCTCTTAATTCTAAGGTAGAATCCATTTGTCCTAATCTTCGAGGCATATTCACGAAATATTATAATCACATAAACAATGATGTTACCATTAGGAACTCCCAATTTATATTACAATTTTGTAAATAAAAAATTTACATTTATATGACAAAAGGCCATAACCTGATGATATATTTACAAAAAGTATTAATGAAACTCATTAATAAGTAAGGTATTTATTAATCCGCTTAGTCCTAAGATACATATCCGGTAGAAATGTTTATTAATTTGCACAAAAACATAAAAGCAGTTGTGGTTTCATAAAACGCTTGTTTCAGAGTAATATTTAAGTCTCCTCGTATGATTTTAAGAAACACATATACAATTTAATAATGGTTATCACCTTTTTGTATTTATACGACAAACAAAAAGCCATAACCTCAAGGTATATTTATAGATGTCAATACGATCAATACTATTAAATGTCTTTAAAATGAGCATTACCGCACTTTTATTGACAACACATCATTAATAGGGGAGGTATTTGTTAATCCGCTTAACTCTAGGATGCATATCCGGTACAATACCTACTTTTACACAAACCGGACCAACATTCAAATTAAGAAATTAAAAAAATAAACAGTTATTTTATAACAAAAAACAAGTATCGTTGTTACTTATTAATCACTATATAAGAAAAATTGTTATAATCCTCCGGGTCTGATAAGCCAGGCTTATACCCCTTTTTTAAATCAGTTTAAAAAAATCGTCGCAGGCAGGATTCGAAACTATATTATATTTGTGAATTAATTTTAAATTACAAACTAAATATCTGATAGACTGTTAATGTTAGAATTTTTTTTATTTAAATAAATTGTTAGGAACAATTATCTCTATGAGAAACTGTAAAAATAATTCGAATGATTTACATACGTACAAAATTATATAAGAAAAACTGTTAAAAATGGCGGATACATCCAATTCCGGTTTCTTTATCAAACACATCTTTTGATAGAGCCGAGAGAATATGAAAAGCCAGCTTCATACCAAACTTCAAGTAATTAGGACTTTTGATTCGAGAGTTGTCGTGGGTACATCCAAAGATAGTTTAAATAAGATGCAGCACAGAAAAAATTTTTAACGTATCTTGCCTTTGTTTCAAGATATAAATTTTTTTCTAAAAAAAATTGTCATAGGCTGGATTCGAATATATCGAATTCAATTTCAATTAAAAATCAATTATCTAATAAACTGCTTATGTTAGAAAAAATTTTTATTTGAATAAATTGTTAAAAAGAATTAACTCTATAAGAAACTGTAAAAATAATTCGAATAATTTACATACGAGTAAAACAGCACGTGATAAAACCGATGTCAGAAATCACACAATTAAGGATATTAAAACTGCGTCATTTTACCGTAGCGAAAAGAGTTCCGAATGAGTTAAAAAACAATCAAAAATAAAAAATGGATTTTGCAGTGTCACAAAAAATGGCTACAACATTTAAATTTTAATAGCGGAAAATATCCGTAGAAAAGTTTTAAGAAAATTGCGGTACCGCAAAATGTTAAAATAAATTTAAGATTTTGCATATTTCGTGTCGCCATCTTGTAATTTACTTAACGATTGTTTAAAATGTTTATAGCAAAAATGAGTCTGTAGTAGCTCTGCTAATCTGAAAACTTAGAATTTATTTATTTCTTGTTTCAAAGTAAAGTAATAGTAGAGTTGTCTTTTTTGAATAAAATTTTATAATGAATGAGCGATAGAGAAAACAAACTCCAGTTCCAAAGCAATTTTCATCTCTTGATGAAATAATACTTAAAAGTTCATCAAACTGCTGCGACATCCGTAAACCATTATATTTTTAACCTTGTCATCAAGTCTCATTTTTTAAATTAAATTGTGGTAATCGCTTTTTGTTTCTGTTTTTGGAAGATTTTTTTGCCCACATTTCCCGTTGAGGTATTTTTCCGTGGCGGTTGTAGTTAAACAGAATCAATGCTCTTCCTTTCTGTCTTTAGGTGTCTCCATACATCTTTCTTCGTTTTTATTCCTTTGAACTGATTCTCTTGTTTTTTTTTTATTTTCTTTCTTTTTTCTCTCGCATGTTTTCTTGTAAATTTTTACTGCTTTTTTATATTCTTCTTTTTCTTTCTTCCCTTTTTCCACTAAATCATCTTGCCTTTTTCTTTGCCTTACACTTTCTAAATCTGACTTTTTCTGTTGTTTTCTCCATCAACTGTCTCATTTCCTCCACTCTCTTGCAATCCCTTCCCTACTCATACCGTTTTTATTCTTTCTTTGTAGGGTATCCTCTTCTGTCCAAATTTTTTCCGTTGTGTACTCTTCATCTTTTTGTTTCTCTTCCTTCCATTGTCAATTCCAGTGGTCTCTGTCGTTCTATATGTATGTTTCTGCGTCTATCTCTATTTTATTGTTTTCTACCTATACTCTTTACCTTTTCGCTATTTTTTCCACCGCTCTGTTCATTATTTTTTTTGTACTCTCTTTTCTTTCCATGTCAAATTAATTTTTTTTCCAGCACCAATGCTAATCGTTCTTGTTCTTACAACCTTTCCTTACCCACCCCTTTCTCTCTTCTTCTGCCATCTTACTACCACTACTAACTCCAGTTCCTTCGTTCACTAACTTCTACTCTTGTATTGACCTTTGACGTTGCCTTAAACGTAAAATACGACCTTCTACGTTCAAAGGTACCGCATGAATCTCCCTTAAATAATTTGTAGAGTTTGGGTTGCGTTTTAACGGAAGTAGTTCAGTGTGCCCGAACAAGGATACATTCGTCCTTATATACACAATTAGTTTACGAAAAAGTGTGTGTATAGGGTATCTCGGTTATGTTATGCCAGCACCACTGTGTATCATGTTATATGTTTTTTGAGTAAACGCTGCTTAAGAAAACGTATATTATTGTCTAATACACATAGGTATACTTTAAGTTTGTCGTTAACGATATTTGGAAAACATCTCAGTATATGCTATCAATAATTTTTTTGTAATTGTCCCCATATTCATCAGGCAGTATGAGCAAGGATGCTTAGTGCTTGCAGTGTAATTTAATAGTTTTGTCACACCAACTTGTAAGTTTTAGTTATTATTTTACCAATTAGTAGAATGTCTACAAATTTAAGTAATCAATGTAAAAAAGTGATTCAAAGTTTCCATTGTAACTCGTGTAAAATAATACATAAGCAATTTAAATAGAAAAGACATATAATACAAGTTTTGTTACGATAAGTTTAAACCTATTTCATTTTTGGAATCGGTTTTAGTCGACACGTCATCTCTTCAAGCGAATATAGCAAGAAAAAATCCGTTTTGGTAACAAAAAATATAAAAAAATTTAGTTAGGAAAGTTGTAGAAACCTCACGGAATAAAGAAGCAGTAGCCATTATTACAAATATCAAAATTAGAGACACAAACAACTGAGTGAAATTTCCGATTGTAAAAAATGTATTTTTTATCAAATATTCTTCAATGATATTGGTGAAGTAATTCATTACTCTAAGTGGAGTCTCTTTTTAAAATAATATTTTATTACTCTTGAAGTCTTCTCCACAGTATTTTTATTTTTTATTTTTTTAATATTTTATTTTAGCATACATGTTTCGCTAATTATAATTAGCATCGTCAGTATATAGAGGTAACTAAAAACTAAAATTAAAACAGTGAAATATAAATAAAGAATACTAACCGAATAAAATAGTTAACAAATTTTGAACTAATGTCAATTAAAAATTAAACGTATTTGACAATTTAATACAGTCGACTATATTAAAAAATTAATTTAAATAAAGAAAATAAAAAATATCAAAAGAATAGAAAAATGAAAAGAATAAAACTATAATTTTGAACTGAGAAGAATTGAGGGATTTAAATTTAACATTTCATTTAGACAATTTATTGAATTATTGTTAGAAATTCTATTAATTTCAAGTGTCTCTAATGAGTTTAGAAGAGATCCTTTATTACATACATGTAGAATTTTGATATTTAAATCTGAAGAAAATGAATGCCCTGAACATAAAATATGGTTGGCAAAAGCAGAATTAGTGTTATAAATATTTGTATTTGAATATCTATTTATTAAATATAAATGTTCATTTAGTCTCGTTTTGAATTTTCTACCTGTTTGACCAATATATGAAGAATTGCAAAACGAACAAGTAAGTTGATACACTCCAGATTTATGTAATATTGGTATTTGATCTTTATTATTAACTAAAAATAATTTAAGTGTGTTATGTGTCGAAAATGAAATGGTGATATTATGTTTTTAAAAAGTTTTTGAAGAAATTGAAAACAGTGACCAAAGTATGGAAGAGATCTAAAAACCATTTCATTATTAGTAGAAAAATTGATCAAATTTTTGAATAAATGTTTTATACGAACTTTGTGAAAAATACTATTAATTAATTGAATAGGATAACCATTATTTAAACCAATTTGATTTATAATTTTGTGTTCCTTAGCAAAATTAGAAGGTGACAAAGGTATAGAAAATAGTCTATGAAAGTACGAACGAAAAGCAGCAGTTTTATGAGAAAATGGATGGCACGAATTAAATGGAATTACGCAATCTGTATGGGAAGATTTGCGAAAAATATCAAAATTAAATTTATTGTTAAACCGTGAAATTTTTAAATCTAAATAAGACAAAGAGTTGTTTGATTCAATATCTAAAGTAAATTTTATTTTTGGATGGATAGAATTAATAAAATTACTAAAATTATTTAATTCGTCAATGGTACCATTAAAAAGAACTAAACAATCATCAACGTATCTATACCAAAAAGAAACTTTGTTTAATATAGAAGAGTTTGAAAAAATTGTATTTTCTAAATTGTTCATAAAAATTTCAGCTGCTAAAGGTGAAATATTTGATCCCATCGCTAAGCCTGATACTTGTGAATAATATTTATTGTCAAATTTAAAATAATTTTGTTTAAAGACTAAATCTAATAATGAACAAAGATCTAAAATTTGATTTTCTTTATTTAAATTAATTTTTTAATATAGTCGACTGTATTAAATTGTCAAATACGTTTAATTTTTAATTGACATTAGTTCAAAATTTGTTAACTATTTTATTCGGTTAGTATTCTTTATTTATATTTCACTGTTTTAATTTTAGTTTTTAGTTACCTCTATATACTGACGATGCTAATTATAATTAGCGAAACATGTATGCTAAAATAAAATATTAAAAAAATAAAAAATAAAAATACTGTGGAGAAGACTTCAAGAGTAATAAAATATTATTTTAAAAAGAGACTCCACTTAGAGTAATGAATTACTTCACCAATATTAAATATGCTTGTCAAGCAATTGTAGTTCGAGAATTTAAAAAACTAATGCTAAATAGGAAGGCAATTTTATTAAAAATATGGTTTATCCAGACATGCCTAAAAGAACGTCTAACCCCTAAATTTGTTAACATTAAATCGAAATCCACTTCTTCACAATCTAGAAAAGCTATTGAATGTGGAAGGAGAATTTGGTTGAAAGAAGAAATTAAGGTACATTATAAGAACTTAAATAACATCAATTACAAATTATATTATCTTCATTCAAGACTAAATTTATTACTACATCATTGCGAATTTGATTGTTTAGATTTAAAAATTAGGGATTTTGTATTTTATCAAAGTAGTTTAATTTATAACAACCTTTGTAAAAATTAAACGATTTACGATTTTTACAGTCACACCATCATCAACAATATATTTTTCCTTCACAATCCAGTCTTCATAACGTTAATTATAATTTTCACGCTAAGTTTATTAATTTAAGTAATTTTACCTTTTCAAATAATGAAGAAAATATATTAAAATCTGGTCTTAAATATAATCTTCCAGTTAATATACAAAGTAAACATGTTGAATTTTTAGCTGCTAATGTAGAAAAAGTTATTAATTCTGTAGAAATACCAGAAGCTAATATTGTAAGAACAGAAATTTTTACTAAATTAAAAAGAATTTTAGGTAATTATACTTTTAATAAAAATTTTGATTCTATTTATAAAACTTGTAAAAATTTAAGATCTAAAATAAAATTAAATAATTTAGTTGTTACAAAAGCAGATAAAGGTAATTGTGTAGTTGTTTTAAATAAGGTTGATTATGTTGATAAAGTTTTGGATTTTCTTTCTAATGACGACTTTAATCTTCTGTCAAAAGATCCAAATCCCTCTTTTCTTTCTATATTTAAATCATCATTAAAAAAATATAGTATTACTCTTAGTTCACTTGGTAAACCTAATAAATTTTATTTTCAAATTATGAATCCTTCTACTCCTTTACTTTATGGACTACCTAAATTACATAAACCTGGTATCCCTATAAGACCAGTTGTTTCTTTTCCTAATTCGCCTGTTTCTAAACTTGCACCTTGGCTAAATAGTATGATACGAACACATACAAATTTTAATAATAAATATGCTATTACTAATTCTTGTGACCTTGTACAAAAAATTATTAACATACCTTTTCCTTCATCATCAATTTTAGTTTCTTTTGATGTAGTTAATCTTTTTCCGTCAATACCTCCAGATGAATGTACTAATCTTATACGTAATCTTCTTTTTTCTAACAACTCTCTATATACATATCAAATTTTAGATCTTTGTTCATTATTAGATTTAGTCTTTAAACAAAATTATTTTAAATTTGACAATAAATATTATTCACAAGTATCAGGCTTAGCGATGGGATCAAATATTTCACCTTTAGCAGCTGAAATTTTTATGAACAATTTAGAAAATACAATTTTTTCAAACTCTTCTATATTAAACAAAGTTTCTTTTTGGTATAGATACGTTGATGATTGTTTAGTTCTTTTAATGGTCCCCTTGACGAATTAAATAATTTTAGTAATTTTATTAATTCTATCCATCCAAAAATAAAATTTACTTTAGATATTGAATCAAACAACTCTTTGTCTTATTTAGATTTAAAAATTTCACGGTTTAACAATAAATTTAATTTTGATATTTTTCGCAAATCTTCCCATACAGATTGCGTAATTCCATTTAATTCGTGCCATCCATTTTCTCATAAAACTGCTGCTTTTCGTTCGTACTTTCATAGACTATTTTCTATACCTTTGTCACCTTCTAATTTTGCTAAGGAACACAAAATTATAAATCAAATTGGTTTAAATAATGGTTATCCTATTCAATTAATTAATAGTATTTTTCACAAAGTTCGTATAAAACATTTATTCAAAAATTTGATCAATTTTTCTACTAATAATGAAATGGTTTTAGATCTCTTCCATACTTTGGTCACTGTTTTCAATTTCTTCAAAAACTTTTTAAAAACATAATATCACCATTTCATTTTCGACACATAACACACTTAAATTATTTTTAGTTAATAATAAAGATCAAATACCAATATTACATAAATCTGGAGTGTATCAACTTACTTGTTCGTTTTGCAATTCTTCATATATTGGTCAAACAGGTAGAAAATTCAAAACGAGACTAAATGAACATTTATATTTAATAAATAGATATTCAAATACAAATATTTATAACACTAATTCTGCTTTTGCCAACCATATTTTATGTTCAGGGCATTCATTTTCTTCAGATTTAAATATCAAAATTCTACATGTATGTAATAAAGGATCTCTTCTAAACTCATTAGAGACACTTGAAATTAATAGAATTTCTAACAATAATTCAATAAATTGTCTAAATGAAATGTTAAATTTAAATCCCTCAATTCTTCTCAGTTCAAAATTATAGTTTTATTCTTTTCATTTTCTATTCTTTTGATATTTTTATTTTCTTTATTTAAATTAATTTTTTAATATAGTCGACTGTATTAAATTGTCAAATACGTTTAATTTTTAATTGACATTAGTTCAAAATTTGTTAACTATTTTATTCGGTTAGTATTCTTTATTTATATTTCACTGTTTTAATTTTAGTTTTTAGTTACCTCTATATACTGACGATGCTAATTATAATTAGCGAAACATGTATGCTAAAATAAAATATTAAAAAAATAAAAAATAAAAATACTGTGGAGAAGACTTCAAGAGTAATAAAATATTATTCTTCAATGATATTTTTTGTAAAAAAAAATTGAATCATTATTTATATTAACCGCAGGGTTAAGGAATTTAAAGAAATGTTACTATTCATTCTTTTATATGCACTTTTCATAATGGTATCAGCGATAGATTTTTGAAAAATGAGTAGATTAAATAAAACTTTAATGTGCACTGTTAGTTATATATTATTCAGCTAAAATAAAAACAAAAACTTAAAAAACGCAACTGGAATCGTGCTTAATAATCGGTTTGAAAAGCTTAATGTTAAGACACTGCAATTTTATTAAATAATTACCAGATATTACGTGTTTATTATTATCACCTAAGGTTAAATAAAATATGGTAATTTTTTATTGTGCGCGTAAATTAGCACTAATAATCAATTATTACATGCCGTTCTAGATGTACAAATTATATGGCAGTTGACCGAGTTAATAAGTATTTGTGTTATAATCTCGCAACCGAAAGAACGCAATGCGCTTCTTATTGCCCGATTATTATCGTCCTTAAATATGGTAATAATAAAGTTATTACATTAACTGCTTTAGCGATGTAATCGATATTAAATAGCTACTGCATGTGCAAGAAAACCGATATCTATTCGATAAGATCTTTATTTTATGAATCTAATTCAATGAAAACAAAGTTTCTTACAATTTAAATTTCGGTTTTAGAACTAATGTCAAATTGTTTTTATCGAAAATCGAAAAAATCTAGTCGTAAATTTTAAAATAAAATCAAAGTCAAGAATCGGATCTGCAATTCTCAAGGTGTATCAGTTTTTCGTATCGCGTGTTTCTCCTAATTGACAGGGTGGTGAATGATGGACCAACCGCCTGCGATTGTTAACCCACTCGTCGAAGACCTTAATACAACATGCATGTCACTAAAGTCACAGACACAATGGATGGATGGATTTAAATTATAAAAAATATCATACAAACCTTTCTACCCGCCCTATTATTATGGAGATTCATAAGACTACGTTCGTCCCCTTCCAATTCGCGAGCGTCTAAGAATTTTCGTGCAAATCTTGTACCGAATGCTATATCAACGCTGCAACCACCCCATTTCCAACCAGAAGGTGTCGATTCTTTTGGTTTTGGACCTGGTGCACATCCGCACGACGAGATGTTACCTTTCGCACATGCGGTGGTCACCGCGTACGAGACGCCTGCGCTCGATATTGCGTATGTGAAAGCAGCCTCTCGCGAACCTTTAAGAAATAAAAGCAATCATAATTTTAATAAGACTACACCTAAAGACTTTATTAATCACACTATCAAAGTTTTATAGCGCCGATATTAATGTACGCCTTCTCATTATTTATAAAAATTTTTAATGATTCACTGAGTGGGTTGTAATAGATGGGAAGATATTAATAGATCCTTAATTATCATTATATAAAGATAACATATAGGTGCATTTAAAATATACATTCGGAGTCATAATACGACACCAAAACGGTTTCAGGATTACAATATTGACGATGGGAAAAGATGTTCACAAGAGAATCATGTAAGCATCCCATTAATTGGCGCTCTGCGTGTTATTTGACTGACAAGATGATATCGTGGGAGGCGTTAAATCATTAAGTCTTTCTGATTTATACACATCTTGATTATTGTTAACTATTCTATAAGCACGTACTTGATTATAGATTTTACGATAAGATTAACACAAAGGGAAAGTCAAATAGTATTGAATAACATAGCCAGGATATTCTTTTAAAGCATGTTTCTATTACACGCACTAATTGACACTAATTGCTAACGATGTTTTTTCAGTAAGATAAGACAGGAAGTCATAAAAAAAGTAACGAACACATTTAATACTACTTTAGTATAAATTCTTCATCTATTTACTTGAGTGATGCTGTCTAATCGATCATTGAAATCGCCAGCGGTTTTTACAGTTTTGTAGCCTACATCTAAACTTTCTACTTTTTATATTTTTATTATGTTGAAGAAATGTAATGTCATAAATAATAATTGCAATTACTTATTTCTTTTTGTTTAATATTGAATAAGAAGAATATTTCAATTGTATTAGTGCTGGGTGAACATTTTGATTTTAGCGTTATTTAAAAAAAGTAACTTATTCATAAATAAATGAGAGACAATCTTAATGATGATTAATTAAGGTTATCATCATTAAAATCTAAAAATATTCAATTAGTATACATTTTCTCTTTAATCTGAATTCTTAAATTTACAAAAACTATCAAAGTAGAACGCAAATGGCAGTTGTATGATTGTATAAACAAAAGAATAGTAAGAACATATGTAATAATTAAAGAGCGGACGGTCAGGCAAATGCCTGGAGCCTGCCTATTTTGCCTTTTGTGTAATTTTTTGTTCTTTTTGCCTTTTAAAGAGTATTATTTTATATTGCCTTTTTACATATAAATTTTGAAAAGTATGTGTAAACAGTGTTTTAATAGGTAGATGACAATAACGCATTACAGAATTTTACTTAAATTACGTGCAATAATATAATTAATTTTTTGCTCAAAAAGTCTTACCACAAACCTATAAATAACAACAGGGATTTTCATGCTTTGTTAAATAATTGTTTCCAGAAAACATTAAATACAAAAGCCGCTTATAAAGAAGAACTATTGTAAGAATTTATACTAGGATTATGTACAATGACAGGCTTAACCGAACACTATTTAGAAAACCGGAAGGATTTCGGAATGAATCATATTTTGTAGGTCTATTCAGTACCTAAGTAAAGCAAACAAATATAGATAATTTTAATTCTGTCCGGTGGGATTCCTGTAATGACTAAAATACATGACTAAAATATTCTTTGTTTGTTATAAATACCTGTGATATTGTCACACTGTGATAGTCTATTGCCGTTGTGCTGTGAGTAAGTTTTCAAAAATGCCACCTAATAAACAATCAAACGTTTGAAAATAATTACAAGTGAAGTAAATTGGAGAATAATTTAACAACCGACGGGGAAAACCTTTTTTGTCAAGTTTGCTCAAAATCAGTAAGTTTGTATTATCTTAATTAAAATGCTTTTAATTACTAGTTATTAAGCACGTTGGTGTATCGTACTTAATAGTTGGACACTTGCCCAGGTAATCAATATATAAACAATACAACTTTAAATGTAGGTTACTATACTGTAACACATACTTAGCAATTTGCTGATCTACCGGAAGTCTAAATAAAGCGTAATAGCAAAAGTTAGCAAGCGGATTGTTTCATAATGCGGAGTAATCACTAAGTATGTTTACCATTTCTCAAGTTGTTAATTATTAACTTTTAAAATTTTAAATGTTTCAATAACCCAATTTTATGTTTAAATTGTAATTTGAACATTCTGGCGCCTCGCCAACGAAAGGTTCTTATCTTAACGGTTGAAGCTCGATCATTTCTATTTTTGGTGTTGGATGGACCTGCTCGTTAATATGCTTTTACTTGCGGTCCCCCAGACGTTGCTTACCGAAATAGTAGATTCGCAACATGTTACCGCAATCTTGATGGGTTTGCTGATAATAAACATCCAGGTGTTGACCATATAAAGTTGCTTCCATACAATGGAGTGTATACTATTTTTTGGCATCTTGCATTTTGTCGGTTCACTACGTTGGTATATTTCGTCAATTATGCAATTGGGATTGGTTTCTATGTTCTTCACTACAGCCGGCACACATAGATATTTGTTATTTCTTGTAGTGATTCTGTTTTTGAATTCTTCGTCACTTAACTGGAAATATAGCTGCGTGTTGTAGTCTACAGCTATAACTTCGTTTGGTATATCCATAATCCAATATGATCCATTCACAATTTTAAGTGGAGTTGGAGTTATTTTCTGAATATCTAAGTCAGTGATGGTCCTCTTCATTAATTTGACTAGTAAGACAGTCTTGGAATTGTTGTTTTTGCTTTTGTTACGTGCAAAATTTTTATAACGTAATACCCTGTATATTGAATTAAAATTAGATTCCGGTTTTGACGCCCTCTGCCGATTTTTTCTTGTGACTGTCATTTTACGACGAAGTCGTTAAGCTGACAACTGCATAAAATGGCCTGTGTCACTTAAAGAAAGTTTCGAATGACATCCTCTGTAGTGGAAATCAAATTATAACTTCATTACGTTTTTAAAATAATTTAGTCATCACAGGGTAAGATAGTTACATCCCTTTTGTTAGAATTGTTTTGTAATTTCTTCTTAATTTGATAGCCGTTCCACCTCGTTTTGGCCCACATGTTTCTATTCAATAAAGAATAATGAGGGATTAATATCGACACATACCTTCATGGGACGAGTATAACTGTATATATAAGGCCTACGGATAAAACTAAAAAAACCGAAGACAAGGACTTTTCTTCGAGATCCTACTCATGCGGCAAACACCTGCGAAACCAACTTTCACTGAATGTGTACAACAGCATTCGACAATCGGGTTATGTTATGTGTACTTTCTTTTAGCAGTAATTAACAATTTTGTAGATCTTGATTTTGTGAGTCATTGTGTTGACACGATTTGCAACTCAAATTTATTTCAGGCTCACTTGCCGGGGAAAACGTTTTCTTTGACCAAGTAGGTACTGGATTGTGGGTAAGTTTATTTAATTATTTTATCGCTGTCAGAAAAGTCACTCACGGAACTTTGGCTAGTGTTAATTCCGTAATTACTATCATTGTTTTAATACCACTAAAGAAGTTTCATTAATTATTTTGTGTGTATCGCATGCTGTGTACAAAAAATATTTACTACGAATTTTTTTTCGCTGTTCGCTTCGACTTAACCTACATATGTATTGTGTGTTGCCGATACTGCTGGCATTTATGCATTGAGAATTAGATATACTTAGGTTAATCATCTACGCAACTAAATTAAAGTTTTTATACCTGTTAATCTTTCTTTTATGGTAACATACCTTTCTCTTTTATTGTGGTTACCCGAACAACAGAGTAACAAGGATTACGAACCTAAAAATTCGTTACAAGCTTGGACCGTCTGTCTTGATCGAGGCGGAAGTGTTAATTATAAATGATCTGGCGCCCTTAATAGTTATTCTCTTGAACCTCCCCTATCTCCGACTGTGTGAGTTGGCCGTGCAAGATTCGTAAGACCTAAAGCTTGTAACACTTTAACTGGGACAACCTTAGATTTTGCTGTTAGGAGTGTGGTGGTAACTTCTCCTGTTTTGTTGATGGTTCTAGCATATATTACGGCGCCATATGCCCTTTCTGAGGCATCACAGAAACTACGTATATGTATATCTATGCCATTAATGTGTTTTATCCATCATGGTACTCTAATGTCTTCTACACATTTGAGTTGGTCGTTGAAGTTGATCCACTTTAATATCTTCAGGAACAGGTTGGTTCCAATCTAAATCTGAATTAATAATTTGGCTTTTATTATCACTGGAGCCAAACATCCCAATGGGTCGAATAATTTAGCAATTTGTGATAACATGATTCGTTTTGAAACAATCCGATGATGAGTTGTGCTTATTTTGAAACAAAAATTGTCTTCAATCGGTGCCCAATAGATTCCTAAAGATTTCCGCGTTTTGCCTTTGTTTATTTCCAATGAGGCTTGATCCTTCATTTCTTCAGTTAATGCTTCTAGTAATTGAGGCTTATTACTGGACCATTTGCGCAAAGTGAATCCTCCTGATTTTAGCAATTTAGTGATTTCAGATTGTAGCAATGGCCTCTTCAGTGTTATCCGTTCCAGACAAAACATCATCGACATAAAAGTCTTTCATGATGACTTTAGATGCTTTTGGGTATGATACTTTTTCGTCTTCAGTCAATTGGTGAAGAGTTCTTATTGCAAAAAATGGTGCAGAGGTTGTTCTATACGTGACAGTCGTGAGGCAAAATTCTTGTCTTGGTGTGAATTGGTCAAACCTCCATAAGATCCGGTGGAATTTTTGGTCTTCTTCAGATATTTTAATTTGACGGTACATTTTCTCAATACCGGCGCTGAATGCAATTTGATGCTTTCTCCAACGTAGTAATATGTCGGAGAGTTCTTGTTGTAATCTTGGTCTGGCGTACATTAGTTCGTTGAGACTCACTCCATTGGATGCTTTGGATGATGCTTCAAATACTACTCTTAGTTTTGTAGTGGTACTTGACTCTTTTAAAATTGGCTAATGTGGAATGTAGTATTTTCCTTCGTCTAATAGATGGCGTGGAACTTCTTTCATGTGACCGAGGTTTAAACATTCTTGCATAAATTCGTGGTATTGGTCTGCCAACTTCTTATCCCTTTTTAACCTTTTTTCCAGTTGTAGTAATCTTGCAGGTGCGAATTCTTCTTTGAATGGTATTTGGACTGTATACCTTCTATCGGAGTTTCTTTTAGTCGTCTCTGTGTAATGTCTTTTACATGCTGCGTCGTCTGGAGAAATGATTTTTTTTTATTAACACTTCTTCGAGATTCCAAAACTTTGTTAACTGTTGGTGTTCTTCGGTGCGGTGAATCTGCTGATAATTTTAATATCATCGTGTTGATATTCTTTTGCAATTAATATCCAACTTAGTTCCGTCTGTTGACCCAGTAACCCATCTTTTGTTTTCTTAATGCCATGCTGAATTATTTTTCCAAATTCTTCGGCCCCCAGGATGGCATCAATTGGGCCGGGTTTATTGTAAGTGGGGTCTGCAAGAACGTAGTTCTGTAGTTGGTTCGAGCTGGTGTATTCTATCTCAGAGCTTGGTAACGATTGTGTTAATTTTGACATTACCAGAAACTTGACAGGTAGTATGAAGTTGCTTGGAAAACGTGGGTGTACCTCAGCTTGAATTTTTGTGGTTGCTATTTTTGGATCTCCTGCTCCCAGACCTGTTACTTCGGCTCTTATCTTCTCTTTTGATAGCCTCATTAATTGCTCTGCTCTTTCTGTCATGAATGATGATTGCGATCCGGGATCAATCCGTACTCGTAAATATTACATGATTCCTGTTGCTGATTTAATTAGTACAAGGGCCGTGGCCAAAATTGTAGTTTGGTCTTGTCTTCCAAGATGACTGGTAATTTTTCTTGCAAATTTTGGTTTGATATCTTGTTTGAATATTTGGAGGTTTCCATTATATGGTTTTGAATTGGCCTGTCTTTCTTTGTGTAACACTGTATGATGTTGTTGACCGTACTGGAGGCACCGCAATTAACTTTGGCATCTTTTCGTAATATCGTGGCTTAAGCAGTTGAAGCAGAGTCGTCGTTCTTTTATGAATTGAATCCTGCCAATAGTGGACAACGCTTTAAACTTTTGGCACATATATATTAGATGTTGCTGCTTGTAGTATCCGCAGCAGTTGGATTTGTGGATTGTAAAATGTGGATTTAAATTGTAGTTGTTAAATTTAGACGTTTAATGCATTTCGTTATAACATGTTTTCTTGGCCGCCGTGACTGATTCTAATGACTAGAATCTTCGGTTTAGGAAGTCTATTAACTCTTGTAAGTCTTGGATTTCGTGTGGTGCCTTCAGAGATTGTTCGTATAGACGATTGGTTTCTTGATCCTACTATCGAGTTATGCGTGCAATTATCGGCCCCCAGGAGGTAGTATTAACGCCTAAGTTGTCAATTGCTTTTAAACATTTGGTGATAACATTATGTAGTTGTTGTAGTTTATACGTAAATTCATTCTGGATTAGAGGTATGTCTATGACCGCTTCTGAGGTAGCTCCCAAGCCACTTCACAGTTGATGTCAGTAATTTGTAAATACTGCACCATTCGGCTTGGTTGCCCTCGGATGTGGGTTTTAAGATATTGAATTTTTTCAATTTTGGTTAAGGATGGATTTTCATGAATAACTTTAAGGAAAATGTCATTAAAAGTAGGCCAGTTTTCATAGCTTCCGTCAAAAAATGGAATTTCTATTTTAGGAAGTTTTAGGTTTGGTTTGGATACTTCTGGGATTTTTTGAGTTGTAACAATCTTTTGTTGTAAACCTTCAACTGCTACTTCGTAGGACCGCTCGGCTAACAAATATTCATCATTTTTGAAGTAGCTGTGTTAGAAATTCATTTCGTACACGATAATTTCCCACTGCTTGTTAATCTTCGGGAGCAACAGTTCATATCGAATTTTTGATTTATCTTCTTGTACTTCTTGGTTAATTAATTGGATAGTTTGGTCCAGTTGTTGAATTCGAATGGATTGTTTTTTTCGGCGTAGTGACTGCTGAGCGTCGTTTTTGTTCATGTTAGTGGTCATCTCGATGGCTTACTTGGTTTGATAGGCTTGTTTTAATATTTTAAATGATAAAAGGCAACAGCTTCTTGGTCAAAATATTAAAAAATATTTGATTTGTGCTTGGGAAAATAATAGCACATTGTAAAACAAGAAAATAAACTGTAAATTTTAATAGATATTTGTGCCTTTTTCATTGCCTTTTTGGCAGGTTTAATATGCCTTTTATGCCACTTTTTTTGTTATTCATTCTTGCTTTACTGTCCGCTCTTTAGTAATAATCTTTTCTTACATCATGACTAATGCAAATCTTAGACTAACAGTCATCAAATTACAATTAAACAATTATGTAAATTGTGTTAAAAGTCTAAACGTATTATCACACACCTACAAAAACATGCTTTTTACGTTATGCTGTTTTGTACAAGTCAAACTAATAAATTAAAAAATAGGATTAAAAAAAGTTACCATTAAGGATTATCATAGATTTCGTATTAATAATAACTGAGATCATGTTATGTACAAACTGGAAGTCTTCGAAAAACATATTAAATCAAATTCGGAAATGAAAGCAGTACATATTCTTAAACTAATATTAGTTAATAAATATATCTAAAATGTATAATAAACATTTAAATTCATGATTAAGAATTTACTAAGAAATAGTAAAGATTTAAATATTTGGAAGAAAATTCACTACGTTAATAACAATTCTATATGTAGTAGGTTGAGTAACTCAACTAAATAGTAAATTCCATTTATTTATTTTTCAGTAATTAAATAAATATTTGAGAAAACACATATTATTAGAATTAAATAATAAATTATAAATACAGAATAATGTTTATTATAACGCTTATTTAATTTGATACCTAATTTTAAAAGTAATTTTTTATTCATAATTTGGATCTACCAATAGAATATAAAATTTGTAAAAATCAATATTTAATTTAAACATTTTTTTAAACATATAAAGTAAATTATTTTAAATTGCAAATTTTATTAAGCTTTGTTACCTAATCTTCATTCATAAAGGAAGTATTACCCACTTATTACATATATAACTACAGATTTATAATAGCAATTAATGTCATCGAGTCTTAATTATTCTCAGAAGTTTGCTCTGCAATTTGCTTTACATATTTATATGCAAAATCCTTACAATAAAATCACACATGTATCTACATAAATTGTTTCTCTATTAGTACATTTAACTTTTATTACCATAATTAGACTATTAAATACGGTTTTACAATTAACGTTTAAAATGTTGAGGTATAAATATATATGTATATAGTGCGAATAAATAGAAACGCAACGCAGAAAGTGTTTATTTCATAAATTACAGCAACTGTGTAATATACAAAAAATGTAATATAATCAAAATGCAATTTACGCAAGTACACAATAAATATAAAACAATACAACAAAAATCAACTTAAATAAGTAAACAATACTAGAACTCGTCTCACATAGAATTGGGAACGTCAATCATTTTTCGCGCACCTATTGTAGTACCAACATTTTTGTTGATGTTGATGTAACATACTTATCGAAATAATATGCCGTTTGATAATTATAATATACCCTATTGTAAAAGAACCCCCAAATTTTTTTTTGTCAAAAATACGTTTTTCTGATTCAAGAGACCTTGAAACGTAAAATTCTTCAAAAAAATTTTTTGAAAAAAAATTGCGATCGCTATACTTTCCTTATAGGAAAGTAAAAAAATATTTTCACGAAATTAATCCCAAATCCGTGATTTTTAACGAAGAAACTAATCAGTATTACGCTTCTGTCAATATAGAACAATTCGACCAAATTAACCCCAAAACAATTACAAATGACGAATTAATTAACGAATATGACGAAACCGAACCAGAAAAAAATTTTTTAGAAACTTCCTTAATAACCGAATCAAGCTGACACAACACTTACCTTACATTAAATTAAATAACCCACTTTTAAGAGTTTTAATCGATACAGGCAGCGAAATTAGTATTAATGACCCCAGAATTATTTCAAAAATTCACCCAAATTCTACTAAACCAGTAAATATAAAAATAAATACCGCGAATGGAATTACTACAATGAAAACTTTGGGAACCGTACCATGTTCTGATGAATTTAAAGATTCAGGAAATTTTAAATTTATTGTCTTCAATTTTCACGAATTTTTCGACGTATTAATAGGTATCCGTGATTTAAAGAAATTAAAATTTAATATTGATTTACAAAATAATCAAGTTACGCGAGTAGATAATAACAAATTCAGATTATATTATGACAAACCGGTAAAAATCAACATTCCACCCAGAACTAAACAAATTATGACAGTATCATACGCTAAACCTAATCAAGACATTTTTATACCTGAAAACGGAATCGACAAAGTCAAAATTAATGAAGGAATATACAACGTATACAATAGAAACGTAAATTTTGTTATAGAAAATCCAACCAACTCAGATAAAGAAAAACATTTTAGCGACTTAAATGAAGAAACAATTGATCCAAATGACGTACAATAATTTTGCTTCTCGCAAGAACCACAATTAAAAAACATAAACAATTTAATCAGAATGGACCACATGATTTCCAAAGAACGACTAATGATAATTAAAGTTTGTAGAAAATACATCGACATATTTAAAACATCAGAAGAAAAATTAACGGAAACACCCCTAGTCAAACACAAAATAAACACAAAAGACGAGGAACCCATATTTTTAATATCCTATAAGACACCTTTTACAAATAAAGAAAAAATCAGAAGACACGTAGAAGAAATGTTAGACCAAGGAATAATCCAACCAAGTATTTCACTCTCGGGATTTCCAGTACATTTAGTTAACAAAAAGACGGACACATCAGGTATAAAGAAAACTAGAATGGTAATAGACTACAGACAATAAAATGGCAAGGCAATAAACAGATACACGTTATCAAACATTGAGGATGTTTTAGATACATTAGGAAGACCTCGGTATTTCAGTGTATTAGGCTTAACTTCAGGATATCACCAAATTGAAATGGAAAATGTATCGAAACAGAAAACAGGATTCAACACCGAGTTCGGACATTTTGAATTTAATCGCATGCCCTTTGGACTAAAAACGCAGCAGCGACTTTTCAAAGAATGATGAATAATGTATTTAGTGAATTAATAAATACACAGTGCCTTGTTTATTTAGACGATATTATCATTTTTTCACCAAATTTAGAAGAACACATAATCTTAAACTACAATTAGACAAATGTGAATTTTGTAAACGCGAAACGGAATTTTTAGGAAATGTAATCACCAAAGATGGAATTAAACTTAACCCATTAAAAATCGAAGCAATCAAAAACTTTCCAATACCACGAAATCAAAAAGAAATCAAAGGATTTTTAGGACTAATTGGATATTACCGTAAATTTATTAAGGACTTTGCCAAAATCACACGTCCATTGACAAAAAGACTAAAGAAAAATACAGATATTAAAATTGACGATGAGTTTATAGAAACAATAAATAAGTGGAAAACGTTTTTAGTAAACGACCCAATTCTAAAATACCCGGAGGTGAACAAACAATTTACTTTAACGACAGATGTTTCTAACGAAGCGATCGGAGCCGTACTAACTCAAGAAAATCACCCTATCGCATATGGATCAAGAACGCTTAACGACGCAAAATAAAAAGACAACAGGAAAAGAACTTTTGACAATAGTATTGGCAGCCAAACATTTTAGACCTGTTACGTGCATAAATTTAAATAATGCACTACCCTGTATACTGGTTTAATTAAAATTACTTTTCTATTTTTCGACGCCATCTATCGGACTCGTTGGTCTCTTCGTATGGAGAAGACGATGGACTGTCATTTTGACTTTAACATCGTTCACGATATAACCTATGTCTACGTGAATTAAAAATCGTTTTCGTAAAACATCCACGTGTTGTGACACGATGGGTAATAAGAGTATTCTTAATTATCTAATTTAATCCACGCAGGGTAAGTGGCTTTTATTCTTTTTTTGATTAAAGGTAATTTTTATTTGTTTTTTGTTAGCGCCATGTGCTACCTCCTAAGTATGGGTGTTCTTGTCTTAGTTTAAAATCTACAACGGAAAAATTATAATCGGAAGCTGTAGACCTAAGAACGCTGCGATACAAGGGCAGAATTTCTACGCGGAAGCAACTAATACCGTTAATTAATATCATCTTGTTCGAAAGAGCCTAAGTACCGGACACAATTGAATTTCTCTTCGGAGGCAATAAATTAATACCATCGCTACGGTGCTACTCATAATCATATTTACTAATCGCGTGGAAACGTCCGACTTGATTTACTTCTTATTATTGTTACTCAATTAGTTTAAGTAAATTACTATCGCATGCTGATTACGTCAACTGTCAATTATTACTATTATTAATATAATTTACTTACGAAGATTTTTTATATGTTCTGATGGTTACACTTTTGCTTTAAGTGTAGTGTAAGTTGCCGATACTTCTGTTATTTTACTAACTACATATATTTGTACTCGGACTAAATTTATTCACTGTGATGCTATCCACTTATCTTGTAATTGTTATTGGTTCAAATTTTTATTTATTTATCCTTCTAGAGTAATTAAAGTGCAATTGTTGTTAACGATTTGGTTTCTTTCTGCGTCCCTCCACCTTTACGAACCTAAAACTTCGTTACAAGCTTGGACTGTCTATCTTGATCGAGGCAGAAGTGTTAATTATAAAAGATCTGGCGCCCTTAATTATTATTCACTTAAACCTCCCCTATCTCCGACTGTGTGAGTTGGCCGTGCAAGGTTCGTAAGACCTATAAGCTTGTAGCAAACCCTACTTATATAGAAACCATTTTCTCGTTGAAACAGATCACAAACCTCTCACGTGGTTATTTTCATTAAAAGAAGCTAATTCAAAATTAACAAGATGGAAGCTTAAATTGATCTAATATAACTACGATGTAAAATAAATAAAATTACGTTGTAGGTCCATTATCAAGACCAAAAGAGATTTACACAAACAAAATAGACTTCGATACGTTTTTTGCAAACGCAGATGGATCTACAAATGCAGATATAGCAGAACTATACGAAATTCTTAAAAACTTACCACACCAAGACGACAACGATACAGTTCACACATCAACAGGAGAAATAAAAATTAACATCCCTTACAACGAATCATCGTTAAATACAGCAAAAAACCAAATTATATTTGAGACCCATCAAAATACTTCAGATGCGATAATAAAACATTTAAACTTATTCGGAAACACAAAGAAAATAATTTATTGTAATTTACCTTTCGGATATAGTGACAATCAAATTTTAAACACTTTAAATGAAATAATACAAACACTATTATTTATTTTAAAAAACATAACATTGAAAGAGACATTCTTAGAATAATAAGAGAAAATTTTAACGCCACTGTCAAACTAAATATCACTAATAAACTTTTAGAAGATATAGAAGAACCAACCGAACAAACAAATTCATACAATATTACCACACTGTAACTTATCTAAGATAGACCGTAATCCACAAAAATTACCCCTGGCACTAACTCCAACCCCCGATAAACCCTTTCAAACAGTGCATTCAGATTTGCTACTTATTACCCGAAAAATCGTTTTAACAATAATTGACGCATTCTCAATGTAATGTTATCCGTTCCTCCTTTTCGCTTAATACCCAGTAAACACAAAATTGATAATGTTTAGTAACAGTTTCAAAACAAAAAATTTATGATTCACTGTTGTTTCAAACATAAAAGAAACCTAACTGCAATAAAATAGCTATAAGTCCATCGCTGTTTCACTTATTTGAATCAGTATAGTTTCGGTATTTTAAATTCAAATCTGTTGCAAACTAAATGTTGCATTCGGTTTACGTTTTAAAAGCTTCGTTCTTGAACTGATACTAAATGATCGATACATGTATGATTTTTTTGTTTCAATAATGAACTAAAACAATTCTTTCAATAATATAATAATACATTTTCGAATGCACGTTTCAAATTTTATTGCACAATAAATATTTTCTGCATCAGTTACTGTTGGGTAGCAACTTTTAACCGCATCTGTAACATAGAAATAAATATTTCATTTATATACATACATAATCATAGAGTTACACAAAATTAATTACATTTTTTTAATCAAAAACAACACAAACTTAATATAAATATCACTTTAGCAATCATTAGAAAGTTATAAAAACACTGTGGAATACCTTTAGCTGTACATAATCGTATAGAAAACTTGAAGAATTGAACTGTAATTATAAATCCTAAAGTATCATCAGATTTACGCAATAATCTACCTTAACGCAACCATGTGTGTTAATTTACATTTTTTATACAAATTAAAACATGATACATAAAGAACAGAAATGATAATAATATTGATTACATTTATGGATTATAATAAAATGTTTCGACTTACCGTTTATTGTTCCATTTCGTAATTGTACACACAGCATCACTTATCAAACTGCAACCGAACAAGTGAAAAGATATCAATTTGCAGCGCAAGCGTTGACGACAGTAATCAAAAGTATAGCAACGACTAATGCTGACTAATCACAAAGTATTCGTTTTTCCTAGAACGATTCCACTGTTTTGAAAATAATTCAATCTTATTTAATCGATCTTTAACCAATTCTAGTTATTCAAAAATATTCGATTTTAATAAATCAGTTTTTAGACGGTTGCTGATTATGGGATAAAAATTGCAAGTACTGAAACGGTTTAAAACTGATTGTGAAAAATCGGAACTCTTTCAATTTATTCACTGTCAATTACATGTAAATGATATAAAAATGGAACTAACACGAAACAACGTAATGAAACAATTGTTTTAATTTTGTGACTGTAACAGTTTCAATCCGTGTTTACTGGGTATTACTTAAGATTTTCTTCAGATCTGATAAATTAACTTGCTTAAATTTGAAATTAAGAATTGGTTTTAATATTGGGGCTCTTTGAAGTTTGCTGGAGGCTGGTCTATACTATTATTTATGTGCATAATGCTGCTTACAAAATATTCGTTAAACTTATTTGATATTTCCTCTAAGTTACTAATTTCTACTTCGTCAAATATTATACTTTTTGGTGCATTTTTTTGTCCATTGATAAAATGTTTAATAATGTCCCACATATTTTGAGGTTGTCCGCTATTCTGCAGTATTTGATTTACGTAATATTTATTTTTGCTTATCTTAATTTTGTTACTAAAATTATTTCTTGTGTTTTTGAAAAACATCCATTTTCATTTCCCGTTAATTTAGCAATTTTATAAAGCCTGTCCGATTCGTTTTGGAGATTACGTAAGTCCATTGTAAACCAGGTGTTACTTGTTTGCGTTTTTTTGTTTTTTTATAATTAGGTCATTTATTGCATAACAAAGCGTTTGAACTATGTCATTTGCTATTTGGTCCATCTGTCGATTTTGCATATTCCAATTGTGATGGCTCAGTACATTAAATAGGTTTTGTTGTGAATATTTTTTATAGCAATTTATTGTTTTTATTTTGTAATCCATCTTTTTATGCAATGTACCTAAATTTATTTCTATTATATCATGATCAGTTATTTTTGGTTCATTTATTACAACAGATCTTAATTCATCTACGTTTGTAATTACTAGGTCAAGTATTGTACGGCTATTTTCTGTTGTACGCGTAAATTAGTCAACAATTTGTTTCATCCCTAGGCTTCTAATAACTTGTATTAATTTCGACCTGTAAAAACTTTCTTTGGATACATCTATATTAAAATCCTCTATAATTATATGTCGACTGTTATCCGGAAATGTATCTTCACACCACTTTTCAAAATGTTCTATAAAAATGGCATCACTTGCACTTGGCGAATGATACAGCACTGTATAGTATCCTGTTGGAATCCTCCTATTATTTTGATACATATTAACCAATAGTTATATTATATATATTATATAAGTAGACAATGAAGTGTATACCAATCGTAAGGACCAAATATATAAAGAAATGAGTTTACGCAATATTTCAGCAATAAATTTTGAAAATATTATTGTTAAGATAAAATCTTAAAAAGCAAATTACGCAAGAAACAGTACAGTTAAAGGAAATACCATTATCAATTCAATTTTCTCACTATTTACTGATTTTTCTTGTAATAATAATAGTTGTCTTTGTATTGTATAAGTATAGAATTAAGATTAGAAACAAATGTAAAATAAACAGGTCGACTTCCTCTTTACCTAACAATGAAGCCTGAGGACAGTCTTTCAACTTGCCCCAGAAGAGTTATATTCCAGGACTTTCAGATGTCCCAAGAGATAATATAACTATTTCCTTTTGGATAACATAGTTTATAAATATAGTAAGTATGAATCAAAGCGAGAGACTAGTTTTTGCTACCAATGTAACAACGTAGATAAAATTGTTCAAATAAAAATAAATCTTTTTAAAAACAAATTATTTGGTAATCCAAATAAAACTTACTGTATAGTATGTGTAAGTAAAAAAACTTTTTTTTATTATAAATGCACACTGCATGCAATATTTAAAGATACTTAATAAAAAAATTTTTTGTATCTTTTTGTAAATATTTTTGACATTGTATGTTAAAAATTCGTATGATTCCATAATAATTTTAGAAACGGTTAATAAACCTGCTCATTATATTTACTTAATCCTACATGTATCTTTAAAATACAGTTAGCTTTAGTTTTTTTTAACACAAGAATATCCGAACTAATTAATTATAATGACCGTGCGGATTATCTTAAATATTTTATAAAAATTAATGAAGCACATAAAAAACCATTTTTGTCTAAAAAATGTTTTAAAACATTTGTGTCACCTTATTAAGCAAGATTTATTTCTATTCATTTTTAGTAAAAGCTACTTTAAAGAATCCGACTGAGGTTTCTATATGGTAGTTATTATTTAAATTTAAATCAGACCTCAAATTACACGCAAAAACAAATATTCGTGAGTAAGTAGCGTATAGATTTGTGATCACATTAAAGTTAAATTTATAACTATACAATGTAACAAATTTGAAAAAAACAGTATCCTATATTTTTTAAACAACAACAAAAAATAAACAAAATCAGCAAAAGTATATAAATCAGGATGTGTAAAATCAATAAACTAACAAATTTATATTTGATTTTGATTTTTTGATTAATTACGACAGATATAAATGAAAGTTTTTATTAATGTTTTAAATGAAAGATTAACAGGAGTACTGATGTTACACACGAATACGTTTTATGTCCAGTGGCATAATGGAACAGAAAGAAATAACGATCTTAGATAGCATTTGATGGTTTAAGGGTGATAAAAACTGAAAATGAAATTATGGTGCGGAAAAAGATAAATAGTAATCGATGTTAGTGTATCATACAGAAAGCAAATGAACAGCAGACTAGAACGTTTAGATCGTACACTTATGAAAATTGTTATGTAGGATCACTACATATGCAGCAGCTCTAAGTCACTTAAAAAAGATGGAAGAATGTAAAAGCTACATTTTTGTTGGTTATGCATTGAATGATTTTAGATTATTTGATGAACAAAAACAAACAATTGCATATAGTATTTGAGAAACCCAAAAATCAAATTGAACAAGAATATAATAGGAACCAAGTTTCTTAATCATTCTTATTCTTTTGTTAAATTAATTAAGTAGCATAATGCAAAAATGCACACTCCAACAACATGTTTAAGAAAACGCCAACTCGTCAAAGCACAAATACATGACGAGGATCTGCAGACGTTTCTACGCTCCTAAAGATCATTGCAACTTAAATAAGTGAATCTTCTGCACACCAACAAAGGCAACTGCAACAAGGAATCCACAGTACTAATTTAAAAAATCATTGAATGCCTAGCCTTAAAGAAAAGCATTAAATATGAATATGTATCTAGAAAAATAGATTGAAAACAAGTCAGGAAGTAGGAACAGCACAATAACAATTGACCAGGACAGAGTTTAACACGCAGACCTGCTCAAAGGGGTAAAAAAAAATCTCTAAAAACCGCAAAAAAACCAAATATAAACATTGCTAAAAATGCAGGTCTTACGATGGATCCGGCACACCGGATGGCCATCTTTATCAGAGCTAATAGCCCTTGGAATATAAAATGTTTGACCAAATCCGCGTTTACGATCGTTAAAATTAAAAACATAACTTTGCTTAACTGCTACATTTCCCCTAACATAAATCTCACAGAATTTAACGCGTCGGCTCAGGAGATCTTTTAAAAAAAAAGAGCCCGGTAAAGCAATAATAATAGCTGGCACCCTTAACGCAAAATCGGTTGAATAGGGATCAAACTTTAATGACAAAAGAAGCGAAGTACTCTCAGAATGAATTACGTCGCAAGACCTCATCATTCTAAATTCGAGAAACTCTCTTACTTTCGAATCTGCAGAAAAAACTTCTATAATAAAAATAATGTTTTACTCTAAGAAAGTGGCAGAAAGGTGTTATGTTAAAAGTTGGTAGTTCAATTTTCAAGTATAAAATTTGTCCTTAGAACCTGCTACAAGCTTCTAGTGATTTACGAACCTGCATGGCCAACTCACTGTAGGATTGAAACCATACCTGTCGGAGAGAGGGGAGGTTCAAGTGACTTTATTTTAAAGGGCGCCAGATCTTTTGTTCTTTGCAGAAATAGCTCCTGCTAGATCAGCACAGAAAGCTCGAAGCTTGTACAAAATTGTTAAGGTTCGTAAAGCTAAAAGAAACGAAAAAAAGAAACTAAATCGTTAACAACAATTGCACTTTAATTACTCTATGAGGATAAATAGATTAAAATTTGAATCAATAACAATTGGATAGCATGAGAAAGTATAATTTTAGTCCGAGTACAAATATAAGCAGGTACTAGAATATCAGAAGTATCGGCAACTTACACTACACGTAAAACAAAAGTGTAACCACCGAAACATATAAAAATCTTCATCAGTAAATAACATTAATAATGATAATTGACCATTGACGTAATCAGCATGCGATAGTAATTTACTTAAACTAATTGAGTAACAATAATAAGCAACAAATCAATTCGAACGTACGATCAGTAAATATAGTTAGTCGTGAGTATCACCGTAGCGACAACGAATAATTAAGCAAAAATTGACTTATCAAATTCAGGATTACCTTCAGAAAACGTTTTCCTACTGGCTTCCTGTAATTAAACTTCCTGAAAATAATCGTGTCTACCTGGCGACTCACAAACTACAAGTAAAAGAAACATTTAAAAGAAAGTCATCGAACCGAAACTTATCGTATGCTGTTACAATGTCTTTTCGTCTACGATGGTATTAATTTATTGCCTCCGAAGAGAAATTCAATCGTATCCGGTACTTAGGATCTTCCGAACAAGATGATATTAATTACTGGTATTAATTGCCTTCGCATAGAAATTCTGCCCTTGTAGATTTTAAATTACGACCAGAACACCCATACTTAGGAGGTAGCACACGAAAAGACATAAAAATTACCTTTAATCAAAGAAAGAACAAAAGACGTACCCTGCGTGGATTAAATTAGTTAAATAAGAAGACTTTTATTACCCATCGTGTCCCAACACGTGGATGTTTTGAGAAAACGATTTTTAATTTACGCAGACATAGGTTATATCGTAAACGATGTTAAAGTCAAAATGCCCGTATCTCACCGGATATCGTCTACTCAATACGAAGAGACCAACGAGCCCGATAGATGGCGTCGAGAAACAGAAAAGTAATTTTTAATTAAACCGAAATACAGGGTAGTGCATTATAAAAATTTTGCACGTAACAAACCCCCTACTCTTTCGTCGAGATGTCGAATTTTAGGCGGCATATTTTATTTTATTTCCTATAAGATCATCGACGCGCTCTGTATTTTTACGCCCAACGCGACTTTTACCTTTAGGGTATTTCACGCGAATATAAGAATGAATTTGTGAAAGCTTAATCGGGGTAAGTTGCTAGATTTCTCTTTATTGTGGGCTTAATTTGATTATGTCCTAATTGTTTGTAGCGGATTTCGGTACCCACCACACGTTTACCGTTATCAGTGAAGATAACGCACAGGTGGCATAGTTGGAAAAACTTCCATTGCGTCACGTTATGGAAACTTAAATTTTTACACCGTCAAAGGTTGGAAACCTTCAGGATTGTACCTCTTTTGACATGAGCTGCTACTATAAATTATGCTGTTAAGTCGAATGGAAACGCTGCGCATTTGAGATCTCAAACGATTGGATACTAAAAGGAAAATTTATTTGTGTTAACGTTGTATGTTTGTTTGTGTTAGATTTAATATTACGTTTTTAGTAACTCAAGTACGAAATTAGCTAATCCCCTACTAGATAAAACCTTACTGTGAGTATTACAATTTCCAATTTTACGATTGGTATTTTGGTGGTCATTTCGATTGTTGACCGTACGTGCATGTTAACTTAAAGATCATTTTGTGCTTCACAAAGTCGTATGCAATGCGCGTTGAGTCTCGATGGCTTAAACTGTTTTGTTGTATACTTTGGCAATTTTAAATTTGCAAATATAATTTTATACATTCTGCGTATGTAAATGTTTAAACCGACAGGGTCAGTTTATTGTACGGTGTGTGGCCCAGTATAAAGCGCGTTTGGAAAATTTATACTTAGGTACCTTCTTCATCTTTTTTGGAATTATTGTCTGTGATAAAATAAATATATATGTATATTCTGTGCTATTACTTCTGTCGTGATAGTTGTTCTTTTCCAGCTACGGGTAGAGTTAGACGGTATCTCCCTAATTTAGTCTTTCGTCGTCTTGGCGCCTTTTTTTAGATTTAAGTTATAATTTAGCACCACAAAGCCTGCGACTCCCTCTCCGGGAAAACTGTGCTAGCCGTTGCTTTCGTTTTGTTACAAGAAAACCAGCGTAACAAATATTGGCTGCCCAACTCTAGGAATCTAATTTATTCGTAACAAAGGATCAGGTCATATAAAGTTCTAGCGAAGCCTAGCCTCAGTGACCATAACTGCATCTGTATAAAGACGGAAAAAAAACAAGAACAGGCCCCACTAACTACGAGACGGCCTAGATGGAATGCTCACGAACTAAATCCGACGATTAACCTATCAGGATCGGAACATTTAAATAAAAGAACAAAGGCCTTACAATTAGTATGTTACAAGAGTATGTTGAGATAATGAATTAGCAAAACTAGGAGCTTTCTATACTGGTGGTCGAAAGAAGCGAACGTGCATTATATCACGCAGGAAACTTAGCAGAGCCTTCAAAAAAAAATTACAAATAAAGATGTCTTGAAAGAATTAAGATTAGTGCTGATTAGACAAAAGAAACAATACAAAGAATTAATTACTATAGAAAAAGACAAAGCCTGGGACAAGATGTATGCGATCCATGAAAAAAAGGGTACAAATTAGTCACCAATAAACTCAGGTCAGGTAAGAGACAACGCGCTCTCACCTTCGATGAAGCAAGGTCCATAATTAAATTACTACTTTTCTCACATCAAGTCCCCAACTAGGTAGTAGGAGAAACTACTCCGAGCAGGGCATTTTCTTAAAATGAGCTCGTCTCTGTGAACAACGCGGCAGCTAACAAGAAGGCCTCGGAGCCGGATAGAATTCAAATGGAAGCTGTCAAACTGCTTTGCAACGAATTTTTGGAACTTATGCTGGACATATTCAACAAAAAACTAATGCAAGGTAATTTCGAATCAAAGCGAAAAGAAACCATAGTAGTCCTCATTACTAAACCTAATAAAGGTAGAACTGGAAACACTGCATATCGTCTAATCTCGCTCCTAAATAGCCTAGCCAAGACCTACGAGCGCCTTATTTTAATCCGCCTACAAGATGACATAAAAAATGGAAACTTATCGTCAGCCCAGTTTGGCTTTTGGAAAGGAAAATCAACAGTAGACGCACTACAGAGAATATACAACATGCAAAGCAGGCAAAATAAGGTACATGAAGGACTAGGAAAATTAGAGCGTTGATTTCCTTAGATATTAAAAATGCTTTCAACTCGCTCCCGTGGGCCTTTGTTGTTGAGAAAATGAGGGTTAAGGGCATTGATGCCCATATCATCAAAATTATTACGAACTATCTGACAGAAAGAAAAATACCTGCTGTCTTCCAAGCCAAGTCTCTCTAACCGCGCTCGCTGACGATCTGGCCATCTTTGGTCAAGAAAATAGCGCTCGGACTCTTTAGACAACGATGATGCATTAGTGATGGTTGACCGGTGGATGCAAGCGAACAAAGTTTGCGTGGCTCCAGAGAAAACCGAGGGAATTGTTTTTTCAGGTATGAGACAGCTACACACTCGAAAAGGAAATTTATCATATCACTAAAATTGCCCGATATAAGAATCTTCTAGACAAAACGCAGATAAAATGTGCGCCTCGAATAATTTCTACCTATCAAACCGAGTCTCTAGAGACGGCACGGATGCTAGCCAGCACAACTCCTATTAACCTGTTGGCAGAAGAAAGAGCAAATGCGAAAAGAGGTGTGAAAAAATCCACAAGGTAAGAACTTGCTCTGGAAAAATGGGAAGAAAGATGGACTCATGTATTCTTTGTAGAGCAAAGGTTGATGACGCGGAGCACACCATTTTCTGGTGTCCAGGCTGGAAAAAACAAAGACATGCATTACTTAAAAAACATGAATAATATAATTCAGAAGATCCTAGTCAACGAAGCCGGGTGGAACGAAACAAACGGCATTTTTTTTGCGTTTTTTAAAGTAAAGAAAGCGGAATAGAAAAAATGGTACAACCTAAAATGCGCTAATAGGTGACTCGCAACCTTTCGCAGCCCTCTAAGAAAACGCTGATAAACTTTAGTGGGTTATACACGTTCATAGCCATCGAAACAACTCATGCTGTGATGGGTACTGTTAACTGTTTGTAATGTAATGTCCACATCAACGTGCGTATATGTATAATTCGTAAAGAATGTGCATTTCCTACTTGTAAAAACCGCAGTCTTGCTTTCGGCTCGACTTCATACTTATTGGCAATAACTACAATTTCTTATTCGTTATATAATATATAAAGTATTAGGATTTTACAATTTTTTTAAATCTACGATAATGTTGATTTTTTTATAATGACTTACACTAACAATAACAGCGCTTTCTAAACTCCGGTCTCTGAAGACGTCCACTGCGATGTGTGACAAAACCTCAGCTTGTCGTACAACGATTAAGAATGAAAAATTTATTATTTGTTATAGTATTTGTAAATTGTTGATCTAAAGCTCTTGCAAACTCTCGATTTAAAAATTATTAATTATGTCAAATAACCAGTATTGTTTTGCACTTGTGATACACTTTCCGTAGTATCATTCAAAAGTGGTTGAAGGTTAACTTATGTTTTGTTACGTGTGATCTTTTTGAACTATTTACTAGTTCAAAATTAGCTACAAAACCATATTGTGCCAATAAATTGATACAATTTTTTAATTTAATTGAATATTAGTACTATGTACTTAAATTGTTACTGTTTTTATTCTTTTTTTGTTGTATACGACCTGTTTGAATGTTGTTGCATAGACACTTATGTTCGATAATTTATTGTAAGAAATTTATTGTAGCAGTTACAATTTTTACAAGAATAGAAACGTGCCAACATTCGGCATTGAAGTTTCTTATAATACTACCAATTGTACCCTTTTAGGTATAACCCCTTCTATCGAGAATGCGGAATCCGCCAAATTTAAAACGTAATACTAAACAGACCGCCCGCCTTGAAAGGGTAACCCTTTAAATAAACACATTTTATAATTTTGAATTACAGTTAACAGGATGTGCAACTAACGTACAATAATATATGTGTTAAATAACGAATATAAACTAAATGCCATTTTATATCTTACTTAAATGTAATAAACAATTCTAAATCACATTAATTCAATAATAACACGCACAGCAAAATAACGAAACCCACTCATTGATGTAGTGGACAGATGCTGGCTATTGCTCTTCTGATTAGTCCTTTGGATGTTTTTACTGTTACCACTCTGACGATTTTGTCTGCACCCGGGTGAAGCTCGACAATTCGACCGTGCTGCCATTTTAATGGAGGTAAATTTGGCTCCTTAATGAGCACTAAAGTGCCTACTGTGACATTTTCAGTAGTTTGTTTCCACTTTTGTTTTTGCTGCAATTCAGCTATATATTCTTTCGACCACCTGGTCCATATGTGTTGGACTATTTGTTGTAGCCTTTGGTAACGACTTAAACGGTTATCATTAATATCTTTTAAGTCTGGCTCCGGAATTGACATAAATGGTCTTCCGATGAGAAAATGCGCCGGAGTTAGTGGATTTAAATCGTTAGGATCGGTTGAAAGTTGTGATAAAGGACGACAATTAAGGATTGATTCTACTTGGGTAAGTATTGTACTAAATTCTTCGTACGTAAGGTAGGCATTGCCTATCACTCTTTTAATATGAAATTTCATTGATTTTACACCGGCCTCCCAAAGGCCGCCGAAATGTGGCGAGTATGGCGGTATAAAATGCCAATCTATATTTTGATTTGAACACGATTCTTGAATGTCACCTTTATATTTCATGATAAATTTGCCAAAACTTTGCATCTCATTATTAGCGCCCAAAAAATTAGTTCCGTTATCTGAATACACCCTGAGAGGAATGCCTCTCCTGCTTATGAATCTTTTAAGAGCTGTCATAAACGCTTCAGTACTTCATTCCGTAACTAATTCTAAATGAACAGCACGTGTTGTAAAACAAATAAATAAGGATACGTATGCCTTTGAAATTTTGCAACCACGTCCTTTCCTATCTTTAATAAAGAAATTTCCTGCGTAGTCAACACCAGTGATATAGAATGGAGGTGATGGATTAACACGATCTTTGGGCAAATCGCCCATAATATAGAGAAGATTTTTAGGTTCTGCTTTATTACATTTCACACATGTGCGTACTGCCCTTTTGGCAGCATTTCTACCATGAATAGGCCAAAACTCTTCTCTTACAGATGCTAACAGTAATTGTGGACCGGCATGAAACATCCTTTCATGCCAAGCACGAAATATCAGTTCACAGAAATGATGATTGGATGGGATTAGTATCGGGTGTTTCTTATCAAAACTGAAAGAAGAATTTTTTAATCGTCCCCCGACACGCAATACACCATCGGTGTCCAACAATGGTTGCAAAGGAAGAATTTTATTTTTTGCACTAATATCTTTGTTTTGTTGCAATTTGCAAATTTCGCGTGTAAAACGTTGCCTTTGAGTAATTTTTATAAGACATACCAATGAATTCCGTAATTCTTGTACTGAAAGTGGACCAAAAACGCGTTTGCTTTGTGGCGTTTTGCAATTGTTCACAAATCGAAGAATATAAGCAGTGCATCGCTTTAACTTATTTAAGTTAGAAAACCTAAACATGAAATCGTGTGTTTCCTCGATACTAGTTAAGACAAGAATATTCTTAGGTTTGCGTGTTTCGGGCAATTCCTGTGAAAATGCCCAATTATCTGAAAAACTGAAGACATTCTGCAACCAGGTAGGACCATGCCACCATAGGTTACAATTAAGAAGAACTCTAGGGCTAACACCTCGTGAGACCAGATCTGCAGGATTGTCCTTTGAATCCACATGATGCCACATATCTTTAGTAGTCTTACGTTGAATTTCTGCAATTCGATTCCCAACGAAAGTTTTTAACAGATTTGGTTCCGTATTTATCCACCCTAAGACGATGGTGGAGTCGCACCAATAATAAACATGATCGAATTTTGAATTTAAAGATTTGCGTACTTTGTTTGCAAGACGAGCCAAAAGTAAAGTTCCACACAATTCAAGCCTTGGTATACTAATAGTTTTTAACGGCGCGACTTTTGATTTCGCGCATAATAAATGAATGGATGAATCTCCGTTTTGATCTAGACTTTTGACATAAACAGTGGCAGCATACGCAGCATTACTAGCATCAGAGAATCCGTGCATTTCGTAAGAAACGGCATTTTTTAGTTTTACATTTCTAGAAATTTGGATACGATTTAACTCTGGTAGTTCGCGAACAAATTGTTGCCACTGAGTTAAAATATTTTGAGGAACCGATTCGTCCCAACTCAACCTTTCTTGCCAAAGCCTTTGTAATATGATTTTTGCTGTAATTGTGCACGCGCTTAAAAGACCAAGCGGATCGTAAATTTACGCAATGCTAGCAAGAATTGTTCTTTTCGTAATAATTTTAGTCGCGGTAGATAAACTGATATTGAAAACAAGCACGTCGGTTTGGTGTTTCCAATGGAGACCTAAAGTTTTCGTATTTTGAACATCTCCAATAGGTGTAAAATGTGATAATAATTTGGAATGTCGAACGTTGGATAGAGCTGCTGGGTCATTTGATACCCACTTGCATAGTTCAAAACCACCTTGACGTAAAATTTTAGAGACATTGTTGCAAATAGTCGAAAGTGTTTCCACACAGTCACCGCCTGTTAGCAAATCGTCAACATAGAAGTCTTGTTTGATGACTTGAGATGCTACTGGATTAACCGTTTCATTTTCATTGGCCAACTGAATTAAACAACGTATTGCCTGAAAAGCTGCAGATGCAGTCCCATACGTAACTGTATTCAATTGGTAAGTACAAACTGGATCATTTGGGTTAAACCTCCAAAAAATTTGTTGAAGTGATCTTTGCCCAGGAGAAACAAGAACTTGGCGGTACATTTTTGTAATGTCCGCTGTGACGACGTAGGTATGTTGTCTAAAACGCAGTAAAATCGATAAAAGGTCATCTTGAACTGTAGGCCCTACCATTTAAAGATCATTTAGCGAAATACCAGAAGAAGACAAAAACGAGCCATCAAAGACAACCCTTAACTTGGTTGTGATGCTGTTCTCCTTAAGTACTCCGTGATGAGGAAGATAGTAAACAATTTGACAATTGGGTTCTTGATCGTTAACCTTAGACATATGACCAAGCTCAATGTACTCACGCATGAATTCATTATAATTTATTTTTAATGCATTATTATTAGATAATTTACGCTCAAGACTGTAGAAACGCTTTAAAGCATGTTGTTTGGTTTCGCCTAACTTTTCTATTTTTCTTTTCAACGGAATGGAAATGATAAATCGACCATCAGAATTTCTTTTAAATGTTGAAATAAAATGAGATTCGCAAGCTTGTTCTTCTTCTGAATACGACCTTTCAAAACACTGTTCTATTTCCCAAAACCTTTTGATTTGATCTTGAATATCTAAATCTGTATTCTGAGTGTGAAGCAATCTATTATAATTGCAATGTGTTATGTTAGTTGACGGAACGTTAAGTCCTCCTGAAACTATCCAACCTAGTTTAGTCTTTTGCATCACAGGACTAGACGGACCTAAACTAAACTGACCAACGCAAAGAAGTTGCCAGAAAACATCAGCACCTAAAAGTATATCTATTCTTGACGGAATATAGAACTCGGAATCTGCCAATTTAATATGACTCGGAATGATGAGACATTTAAAGTCTATTTCGAAGGTTGGCATGAAATCGCAAATATTTTGTATTACAAGACATGTAATTGAAGTAGAAAACGCATAATGCTGAGAATGAATTTCGGTTACACATTTAGCTTTTATATGTGAAACTGCTTGACTTATTCCCGCAATAGAAATACTAACGTTAGTTTGATTTAAACCCAACGTTTGACATAAATTTGAAGTGATGAAATTTGATTGTGAACCGCAGTCTAAAAGGGCTCTGCAATTATGATAATTGCCAAACACATCCGCAATCTGTATTATAGCCGTTGATAAGAGAGTTTGGCCTTGAACTGAATTTGCATAACTAGAAAGAGTTGATTGCCTTTCTGAGTGAGTAGACGCATTTAAAGAAACATCTGAATCTGAAGATTGTTGAGGTTGTACCGTCATATGAAGCAACGTATGATGCTTTGAATTACATTTCTTACAGCTGCCGTATTTGCACTGCACCTTAAAATGTCCTTCATGAAGACAATTTGAGCAAAGCTTACCATTCTTTGCATGATCGATTTTAGCAACAGTAGAAAGTTTTAAAAACTCTGGACAATTGAAAATTTTATGAGACCTTTTGCAAAAGGAACATTTTATGTTTGCAGAAAGAAACGATTTTGATTTAAGATGAGACTCATTATATGAATAGCCTTTATCGGAAAGACATAATTTTGAACTGACTTTACTTAACTCAAGTGTTTCAAGTAAATCAGCTCTTCCCTTGAGAAACGCAATCATATTTTCGAATGTAGGAAGTTCGCCATCGAATTTATGTGACTCCCATTCTCTTGCAGTGATTGGGTCAAGTTTACTTGCTACAATAAAAATTAACAAAGTATCCCAATGCCGCACAGGCTGATTTAATGATTCTAATGAACGCGTGTGCTTTAAGACGCTATCTACAAGCTGTCTTAACTGAACCGAAGATTCCTTTTGAATTTGTCGTAAATTGAAAAGAGATTTTGTATGATTATGTACTAAGAGACGTGTATTGGCATATCTTTCGCAAAGTAGAGACCAAGCAATAGCATAATTGCTTGACGAAATCTCCAACGAACTAATTACTTGAGCCGCATCGCCACCCAGGGATGCCCTCAGATAATGGAACTTTTGTAGGTCATTGATGTTTAAATTATTATGAATTAATGATTCAAAGGTATCATGAAACTCTAACCACTTTTCATAACATCCGTGAAATGTCGGTAAGCTTTATTTAAATTGTGAATCGGCGAAATTTTTTGACCGTCAATAACAGGTTTTGATTTATCGATTAATAACTTAGCGGCTAAATGATATCGCAATATAAACTTTCAAAATCTTCGCGATGCACAAATTCATCAGTCTGGTTATTTGAAATACATTCAATTCTGCATTGAATATCCTCAAAATCATTTATAATAGATGTTAATGTTGATAATCTTGTTTCTAATTGAACAGTGCAACCTAAAACGCCATGCTCACCGCATTCAGACACTATTTTCTTTAAGTATTTATCGAATAATGTTAATCTTTGTTTGAAAGATTCGCGATTTTTATGTAAAACCGTCAATTCGGTTTCCATATTTAACGCAATTAAAAACTACAAGTTAATTGAAATATGAAACGTATAAACTTACACGCAGTACAATACTTAAATAAGTAAAACAATTCTAAGATAAAGGAATGAATAAAAAGGTCTTACAATTAATGCAACTGCTCAGCGAAGTACTGAATCCTGTTCTCACCGGCATCAACCACGAAGAGAGAAGGCAGGCGAAATTCTAGTATCTGACGCAGGTAGCAATACTTGAACGTTGATTCTGGTCGACTGTATGTACCCAAAGTCGTTGCTGCCCTTCGATAAATGAACGAACTGATTTTTTCTAATGTTTCTTAATTTTTATACGTTTTAATCCGGCTCGAAGGACCATGTTTGAATGTTGTTGCTTAGACACTTATGTTCGATAATTTATTGTAAGAAATTTATTGCAGTAGTTACAATTTTTACAAGAATAGAAACGTGCCAACGTTCGGCATTGAAGTTTCTTATAATACTACCAATTGTACCCTTTTAGGTATAACCAGAAGGGGAGAATGCGGAATCCGCCAAATTTAAAACCTAATACTAAACACGACCAATTATGCTGAAAAAATGTTTACTGTAAATTAAAAAAAAAGTTTTTCTATTGGTATTTTCACATTTCTACAAACATTTTTGTCGCTAAATTAAATTAAAGTGACGAATGAATCAAGATACTATTATGTTCTTTAAGATTAGTCATTAAATTTAATGAGTAAAAATCAGTGATGACAGTATTTTAGATAAATATTTGGTAATACATGTAGGAAGAGAATGAGAAGATTGAGATCTGTGCTACTATAGTTGTGTTCTCGATTATATATGATTTCATAAATTTTTATTTAGATGAACAAATGTCGTTCTAAAACCAAGATAGTAATTTAAGTCTAAGTTGTAAAGTATTCATTTATAACAAGTCTAGAATAAAAATACGTTTAATTACGCAGTTATTGAGAACGTTGTTTTTTAATAATTAATGATTTTATATATTTTTAGTTTGTAATTAAATAGAAATCTTTTATGGCATTTTTTAATTAGCTTTGAATAATTGAAAATGTTTATGTGATTTGAGTATTTTATATCGTATAAATTATTCTAACAATCACAATATCAAATTATTATACTAAAAAATAAACACGTAGGTAAAGTTGCGCAACATTGAAATAATTTGATTAAAATACTAAAAACCGGTTGCCGAAAAGTAGCAATAATAAAAGATTATATAAGCAATGATTAAAATGTAACAAGTTGTTAGATTGTCGATTTGAATTGCAGAACACAAATTAAATCAGTTGTCAACGTTTATTGTTATTGAATTCTTATGAAATGTATATTTTACAGCAAAAATCACTCTAAACAAATGTTTTACAAACGGTATTGTTAATTACATCGCAGGTATTCTATCAAACTTTTAGATTTTTGTAATTTAAAATAAACGAATTTAAATTTAAGTTTAAACGCCACAACTTTTTACAATAAAAAAACAAATTTTGATACCCAAAAATAAGTAACACAGTAATCACACACTTATTTATAAAGTTTAGTAAATACGCGCATTGTTAAAAGTTTGAAGGTTACTTATACATACATTTTTGATTTACTAAATTTTTTTTATATCTTTACTATGATAAATATCAGAATTAACTAAGTAGCCTAAATTTGTATTGAAGCACCGCAACTGATACACAAAACTTATAAATTTTCTTCTAATAAACTGTTTAAATAAATGTCTTCCAAAGTCATAGATCATTAATTCATCAAACTGCAAATGTTTTTTGCCAACCAGTTTTGAATAAACGTATCTTTCAATGTATCCATTAGCGATTGTAATTTTGTCATTACACAAGCTGAGCTTTTGTCACACGTCACAATGGACATCTTCAGAGCCCGGAACAAACTAATTGATAGCGCCGTGAAGTTTCGCTTTTACAGACCGGCCCCCGATCAATAAAATTGGTTTCCAAATTTTCGGTAACTGAAAACTACAATCTCGGTTAATGCTAAAATGATTTTTATTTATTTCAATTGATTCTCTAATTTTTCGTTTATAGTAATTTGAAACATTTGCCAAGATTTTAGTGTTTTCAAACAAAATTTGATAACCCGTGTTCCGCCACCGTTAACTTCGAATATTGTTTAAGACGATTACACCTTTAATGCTACTTAACACGAATTCCCACCCTTCTACCCGTTTCTTTTACGTATGCACGATCACAAGAACAACGAATGCTATAAACGCTGTTAGATTGAAAAGGAATAACATTCTTCACTGGATTTAAGAGTTGACCTAATCCGTTTTTTCCTGGCTCTAAAGATGTCCAGTGTGACGTGCAACGACAGCTTAACTTGTGTAATAACGACAAAACGGAAATTATCCAGAATCGAAAATTCTATTAATTTGTAACGTGAAAAATTCGTAAATGGGCATTAATTTGCCTGATGGTTAGGCAACCTTGCCTTTACCCGTGTGAGATATCTGACCTCGAACTATATTCTTCGATTTATGCACGTAGAAGGCGTGAGAGTAGTTGGCCATCTACGGATTTCCGGTCATTTTGTGGTACGAGTTTGTGATGAATGTGGCGGAGAGGGATTGGTAAGAAAATGAGGTTTTCCCTCATCGATCATCATCTAACGTAAAGACTTTTTATTTTAGAAATCCTTAATAAATCCGCTCGAATGTCGCATTCGTAGAATCAATGTCAATATTTCTAATAAAAGTCATAGAGTAGGTTAGTATTCGCACGTGGTTGATGGTGAAGACGTACCAAGTAATGTTTGCTGTTTTAGCTTTCTTTCTGGGTTTGTTCTCTGTTTGGCTTCTTACAAGCGACGCAGTCGTTAACTGTATTGATGAAGTAACGGAAACGCAGCTGTGTAGGGGATGTTAGTCGACTGATGGCGTTTTCTCGTATCTTGGGGAGTTTGCCGAAAGTTAATAACGAGGTGTAACCAGGTGAATGGGTATTTCCATAAATAATTTCTGGCCGAAAAGGTATTTATGCTTCTATCTAAGTTATAACGCCTAAAACCGGGGATACCGCGCGACCTCGACCCTCATTCGTCCATGCGCTTTGGGGTCTCGACTTCTGCTCACGCTCAACGACATCGTATAATAAATTGTACAAATAAGTGGCCAGAATTATTTGGGTGGTCGTGTACTAGTTGGAGTATTTCTTCCCGTTTCTTCTTTGGCACTAGTTGTTTCCACTCGGTTAAATTTGAAATTACATCGTGGTTAAGCGGAACGTATTTAAAAATTAAATTATTTTCGATTCTTCAGTCAGGAAACTTTTCTTGGTTTTTGCTAATACGGGTCAACATGATAGAGTAAAACTTATCGCGGTCGTCTGTAGACATCATAATTGCGGTAACCTTAAGAGGGGCTCTAGACAAACTGTCGGAAACAATATTAGATTTTCCTTTACGATGCTCAACTGTACAAGAGTGCTGAGAAAGCTTCATACTCCATCTGGCTAATCTACCAGAAGGATTACGCATATTAGTCAACAAGGAGTAATCATCGGTTATAACAACAAAATGGGTACCTTCAATATAACCTCTAAACTTTTCAATTCTAAACATTACTGCCAAGCATTCTCTTTCTGTAACCGAATAATTTCGTTCGGTTTTTGTTAATGTACGGGAAGCATACGCAATTACTCGTTCTTCGCGATCCTCGCCTTGTGTTAGAACACAACCTACGCCATAATCAGAAGCATCACACTGCAAACTAAAAGATTTATTAAAATCTGGGCTGGACCAGATTGGAGATGGGCTTAAAGCTTTTTTTAAAGTTTCAAAGGATTATTCAGCTTCCGTGGTCCATAAGATGCTTTGTTTTTTTTTCCTTTAATTAAATCTGAAATAGGGGCTGCAATTGTGGAAAAATTTTCTACAAATTGTCAATACCAACCAACTATTCCTAAAAACGTTTAATTTTTGTTATATTATTGAGTTTGGACAACTTTGGTTCAGTATGAAGTCCGTTTTTGTCTATAACATAACCTGAATTAGTAATGCTTGATCGGCAAAATTCGCACTTGTTGATGTTGATGGTAGGTTAGCGTTTTTTAATTTATCAAAAACTTGTGATAACATATCAATATGTTCTTTAAATGTTAATGAGATAATAATAATGTCGTCTAAGTAGCAAAACATGTTTTTTCCCAACAACGGTCCGAACAAGTTATCCATCAACCGCTGTTGAGTTGACGGCGCGTCAGCAATTCCCAATGGCATAACGGTGTATTCAAATAATCCACGACAAGTAACAGCAAATGCAATTTGCTCACAAGAATCTGGATGCAACGGTATTTGATAAAAGGCTTGCTTTAAATCTATTGATGTAAGATAACGTGCATCCCTGAGTTTATCTAAAATGGTGTTAAGATGAGGAAGTGGATAGGTATCTTTTTTTGTAATAGTGTTCGACTTTCGGCCATCAAAACATAAGCAATATTCCTCAGAATTCTTTTTTCTTACTAGACCCATGGGGGAGCTGCAAGGTGATGTAGAAGGTCTTTTATTTTATCTAGTTCGGCATGAGCGTGTTTTTGCATTGCAGGCAACAAAAGATAGCAACGTTGCTTTATGGGTGGTGCGTTGCCAACGTAAATAATGTGAACAACCTGGTTAGTTTTTCCTAATTTAGAAACTGATATTGTTTTGAACTTGTCAATTATATCGACTAACAATTGTTTCTCATATGACTCTAAATCATTTTCACTATGAATAGCTTGTAATGAAGAAAAATAAAAGCTATTGTTATTAAAATCCGTACATAATCCAAAAGCATAACATACATCCATTCCTAAAATTAAAGGGGTTGTAATACTATGACCTACTATAGCAAGAATGTTTTTACAAACTCCATTGATAGTGATAGGAAGACTAACCGTTCCTACTAAAGATTGAGTTTGGCCATCGGCAGTAGTAAGTTCAATATTTGAAACATTTCTTTTTAATTGGAATTGACATTTCTTTATCAAGTAATGTCCATTGTTTCCTAAAATGGTTTGATTAGCTTCCGAGTCAAAAAGTGCTCTCAAGGGTTTAACATTAATACGCAAAAAAATCATTACAATTATGTGCGAAACTGGCAGCGGTATTAGATTTTGTTTTATAAAATTTTCTTAGTCTTTGTAGCCAAGATTTTCATGATGAAAAATCAGCCTATAAATAGTATAAAAACGGTAAAGGTCGGCTGACGTATCCTTTCCGTAGATTTAGTTTTTTGGACGACACTTTGGACAATTGCTGAAATAAACCTCTGAATGACCACATACATAACAGAAAGTTTTTCTTTCTTTTAAGCACGTATGAAAAGTATGACCTACTTCGCGGCAATTATAACAAACAGTGTTGGGTTTAGCTCGATTTGAAGAGAAATATAATTTAGAAGCTTGTGGCAAATTTTTCTAATTAACTGACATTAATTTTTTTTTTGTATTGGGTTAAATCCGGTTTTAAATTTATAGAAGACCCTGCCGAATGATTTCTGTATCGTGAATTTTGTAATCTAGTTTTTTCTAACCGCTTACACATTTGTTGTCACTGATCTACGGAAGAGATATTTACAAGAGCAAGTTGTGTGGCATAATAAGGTTGTAGGTTACGTAAAATATGTTTTAATCGAAGTGATACATTAGGATTATCGGCTAGACGACCAAAAAGGTTTAACTTTGACGCAATAAAAAGACTAGGTCTTCCATTTTGACCTTGTTTACGACGTTTTATTTCATCCCCAAGTTTGTAACGTCCCGTTTGAATTCATTACATTAAAATTCAATTTTACATTCATTTATTTCCTGCAACTAATATTGCACGTAAATTTATTCAGTTTGGCAACGTCGCGTTGTATTTCGGAAGCGTCTGCGTAGTTGACTTGAGTAGTAGCTTAAGCTTCCATTTTCCGTTTGAACAATCTTGGCGTGCGTGTCGTAGTGATGCGGAGAAGACACATTTTCTTGATTATGGCGTAAAAACCCATGTAATTTAATTTTTATTCATTCCATCCAATTATTGGTGAGTTTACCTTTATTCTGATATAATTTTTCTATTGAATTCCACATTTTTAGTGACTTCGCAATGTTGCGCAATATTTAAGACAAAGGAATTTATTTTGAAGACCGTTGCATTTCAATGTAGCGTGAGTACATGATGTCATTTAAAAAACCATTCTAATTATTTATATTTAGGGTCTTTCTTTTTATTGGATCTTTTATTTTTATTCTAGATCTTTTACTTTTTTGGATTTGTCGTTTAATTAATGGATTTTCCGTTATTGAAGTTTATTATACATTGGTTTATTCCTGCTGTTATTAAAGAATCTTATCACGTCAAGCAAGTATGTGCTAAAAATAGAAGATATCCGATAACGTTATATTGAACATGGTGAGTCAACTAAAATTAAGATACTGCATTTTATCTTCAATTAATTAAATTGTGTTATTAAAACTTTTCACTCATAACAAATCAAACATTTACGACCTTTGCATTTAATATCAATAATTAATTATTAGGTGTAAGATTTTACGTTTTTATTCATCACCGATCTAAAGGTGGTTGGCGTCCTAATATTTTATTTTAAATCCTGTTTTATTTCTAATATGTTTAATTCAAATATTGTTCTTTAATGTAAATAGTATATTAAGTTATAATTAATAAATTTAAGGAGTTCACATCTTTGTAGTTATTTCCATTCAAACCCATACCCAGAGGTCTGTGCTTACGATTGCTTGCCGTGGTCAAATTATTATTTTTACTTTTTATTATACATTCTTTATTCCGTCACTGTATTTTTTATTACAAGTTCCACATCAAAATTGTTTGGTAGAAAATCATACTTTAATCTTTGAGCTAATTCTTCTCAGGAAGATACTCGTTGACGAATTGCACGAAACCAAATTAAACCTTGATTCGTAAATAAATCGACAGTATTATTGAAGAACTGCTCTTTTGAAACCTGTCTAGCTACCCGCAATTCTTCGACACGTTGTAAAAACGAGTTAACACCGAGTAGATGAGTATTTCCGGAAAAGGTTATTCCCCATTTATAAACTGGTACATATTTCTAATTATCCTGAGTAGTATTGGGAGTTAAACTATGACGACGTTGACTTAATTGGATTTGGTCAAGTTCTCTGCGTAAGTTTTCTAACCGACAAGAAGCATCTACACTAGTTATAGAAGAAGACTGATTATTATCACTATCTATAGGTGCATCATTTTGTTTCTGAGATTGAATATTTTTTTGAGATTCGTGATTTTCGTTACCCTCCACATCTTCGTCATAAAGTTGCGAATTATCGTATGCATTACCAATGCATTCGATTAAATTGACACAACTTGAAATAAGTTCGCCGTGCTTGTTTTGAAGATCAGCGTCGGGTTTCAACCGATTAAGATGACCCAAAAGAAAACTTAATTAAGAATAAATTCGATTAAAGTTTTTAGTTATAGGATTTTTATGAAAAGCTTCAAATAAACTTTCATGTTTGATTAACTTTTCAGAGCACAATTGGAACTCGAGATAAATGTCATACGAAACTGGTTCATATGAATTTATTACGGCTGGATTTAATCCTTCTGAAACTAATCTCGAACGAAGAAGTTTACGTTTTTGATTAAATTATAAATAGAAAAACCTAATCCAAAATAATTCGAAGTTTTAAATTAATTAATTTTTAAAAGAAATTGGTAAAACAAACTTCTCCGGAATAATGTTCCGACCATTTTTCACAATAACGTCAAACTTTTTAAAATCAAACTACCATATGCGCTATTTGATAACAAACATTTCCCAAAGACATAAAATTTAAAAAGATTTTACAATACTCATAGAATTAAATAAAATTTTGGTAACACGAAAAATCGTTACAACACCTAAGTAGAATTAAGTTAACATAAATGGTCTGTCTTTTCTTTATATATACCCCATGGATTCCATGCATATAAAAATTTATATAAGACAAAAATATAACATGTATGTAAAATAACGATTTTAATAAAAAAATTTAAAACTATTTATTATGTAGTACAAAAAGACTACACACAACAAACGCTTGCTTTAAACGTTATTTTATGTTTTGTTTCATCAGCAAAGTTTAAAGTCATTACTATAAATTGAAGTTTCCTATATCCTATATACTATGTTTGTATATTATTAAAATGTAAAGTTTTACTTTATGATATCAAAAATTTATCTTAAATATATTATCATTTTTAATATTTAATATTAGAAAGTCTACATTTTTTATAGATGTAAAAATTAATAACTTTCTTTGCAAGTACTTTCTCAAAAATTGTCATTTTGAGTTATCTAAAAGTAATAAAAATCAATCGATTGCGAAGGTAAAAGCAAATATGGGTGTATGGTATGAAAATGTTTTCCGATAATTGAAAGATAATTTAATAGAGTAGGTTCTATTGCGTGTATCCTGGAAGTAAATCTTATAATAATAAGAATAAAAAAGTAGCAAAACAGAGTTGAATTTCAATTAGAAAATTATTTTACATACATGTATCGTCTCAAACATCACTTAGCTGTCTCCATTGTATGGTGTTATCGTAGTACCACTATGGTATATCGTAGCATCGGCCATAAATTTCAGACACTAATTAAATAGACATACGTAATATGTTGAAATCCGTCTGTGCATTGCTTATGTAGCACCTACACAGAGTAAACACGTCACATCGTATAAGGCCAAACCAATAATATTTGTCCCAGATATCTACAGAATTATCTTAATTCGAATTAAAATTCTAATTTATACATAAAAATATTATTAGCAAATATTTTATCTTTTTCATAATGATAGAAATTGAGATAAAACTATGTGTAGTTTGTAAGGAAGTAATTTTTTTTTTTGATTAAACATAAAAAATTAATGGAAAACTCATGCTGCGACCAAATTGAGAATTATGGCTAACAAATGTATGTATCAATTTTTTGTTTTAATAAATTACTCAAGTTTGATTACAAACGTTTTTATTATTGTTCACTATATAAAGTAACTGTATAAAGAATTCTTCGTCAGTTCTTCATGAAGTAAAAGAATTTCAAATTAGTATACGTTTCGTAAATGTTAGTCTCTATTAGATCTGTTAGTCATAATGCAACCATTTAAATATATAACTTTTTTTAAATGCAAATCAAACTAAAATCCTTTGATAAAAATGTGTTTAAGTCATACGCAGTATTGAGTCTTAAATTCATCTTATTAGCATATCGCATCAATTAGAGAAGCAGATAAGACCGTTGTGGGCTGTGGCTGCAACAATTAACAGACATACACAGTGGTAATTATCAGCATAACAGCTTCATTAGGGCATTTTAATGATTCTTATGCACGCTTCATCTCCGCTTACAAGCATTCTTTAAATTGTCTAAGTTAATTCATTTTTATTTACCGATCATTTGAAACAACGTGCACTATTTTTCAACTTTTTTTAAAGTGTAGTAGTACCATTTTAGTACTTATTAGTTTCTCTGCTCTAGAGTACTTCGGTTTTGTTATTATATCAGTTAACATTAGCACAGCATGGCAGAGATTTTACGTTAAAAAAACATCATCTTTTTGTTTTTCTGTTACTCGTTTTATGATTTTATAATTACTCATAAAATAAGTGAAATTTAGTTTAATTTAGTGACATGACGTCGAATTTTTTTAATATAATCCTATTTCTTCAAATTTTTTGGTTCTGGGAAATGGAAAATTGTTAGCAATAATATATAAAAGATTCAGTATTCTTTTTCTATTTTACACTTTTTCTCTAAAATATTTAGGGAAGCAAATCATATAAATAATTTATAATTACAAACAAATTTATTAAATTCAGAGTAATAATATATAATTATAAACAAAATCACTAAATTCAGAGTTAAAAGCGTGGGGTGCATCCGGATACACGGTAGTCTTTCGCGCCAAGTATCTGTTATTTCTTTTTTTGTAATTAATTATATCAATCATTGTTTTAACATGTATTCAGTTCGACTATTGCTGTCAATTTGTCATTTGACTGATATACATAATACTGTCACTAAACACGACGTTTGAATACATACGTGACGAGATATTCTACAGCTGCACTGTTTTTGTTATATCTAATAATTTTTTTGTAAAGATCAGAGGTTTTTTTTTATGTTTTGTGTTCACAGAAATAAATTTATCATTGTTTGTAACAATAGTTTAACGTGTACTTGGCGAGACATTATACAGTGAAACTGTTATTTGTAGGATTTTTCTATATTTTCATAACTCTCCCCTTATTGATAGCTGCCTTTAGAATAATTGTAACAATGATTATAGATGCACCCCACGCTTTTAACTCTGAATTTAGTGATTTTGTTTATAATTATATATTATTGCTCTGAATTTAATAATTTTGTTTGTAATTATAAATTATTTTCTTCTTTTTAGTTCGGTTATCTATAAAAGCGTGTTTTTTTAAATTTTTTTTTAAACGATTATTTATTTTCTATTTTTTAGTTCGGGTACCTATAAAAGCGTGTTTTTTCAATTTTCTAAGCTATCAGTTATTTTCCGTATTTTAATTAGATTTATCAATAATCAATTTTAGCGGACATGTGATTATGAAATATCTTACGAACTAAAAACGTATTGGAAACAGTAGTTATCGACAGTAAGACCTTATTTCTCGGGGAGGGAACCTGAGAAACAGCTATCACATCCAAGGCAGGCAGCGGGCGCGCAAATTACCTGCTCCGACACAAAGTGGTAATAGTGAAATACACTGGAACGATTTAAACGCGATAGGCTTTGTCGAGATGCACGCCTGCGCAGTTCACGCGCTCTGTCTTTGTCACTCTCATGCAGAGGATCCCTAAAGAAATCAATTAATCCTGACGATCCTAATTAGGATAATAAAAACTTTTTAATGAATTATTGCATTGTCATCGGTCCGTGAAACGCATACAAAGTTTCAAGTTAATCAAACGCCTGGAAACCGCTGAAAATTAAGCTCAAAGATTCCGTTACATACATACATACATACATACATACATACATACATACATACATCCCGAACTAATAAAAGCGTGTTAAAAATGAGATTTAGCATTGAAATCTCTACACCGCGTTCCAAGTGACCACCCGGTATAATGTAGAATTACTGACTTTGAATTATTTATATGTAGAATATCTAAATAGCTAACATGTTGTATATCTCCGTAACTTTGTATACTAAACAACCGGAGAGAAGTTAGCCATAACTTTCCAGCCATAGATTTTGCAAACTTTAACACCGGACTGATATATCGGACAGAAGGAAAGCGCGACAGTTGTTATATTATCATTTTAATAACTATGTCACAAACTTAGAAAATATATTTTAACATACACATTATAAAATAAAATGCAAACCCAAAAGGCTGTACTGCTAATTTTTACAAATTTATGAAAACTCGTTGCATTATTATTACTTATTCCCGACCCTGCACGGTTTTAAATAAAATTTCATTAAAAAGATCACTTTTTATTTAAATTTTTATATTGGATTCGTATTCTACACACATGTTTACATAAGAAAACATAAAAACTAGAAAGGAGTCCCCCCCCATTTTTTCAAATTAAACACTAAATTACTTCTCGTTACGTCGATTTACTCTCGACTTGGTACGGTTTTTCTGAAATTTTTCTAAAAAGATCACTTTTTATTTAAATTTTTATATTGGATTCGTATTCTACATACATTTTTACATAAGGAAGCATAAAAACTAGAAAGGAGACCCCCCCATTTTTTCAAATTAAACACTAAATAACTTCTCGTTACGTCGATTTACTCTCGACTTGGTACGGTTTTTCTGAAATTTTTCTAAAAAGATCACTTTTTATTTAAATTTTTATATTGGATTCGTATTCTACACACATGTTTACATAAGAAAACATAAAAACTAGAAAGGAGTCCCCCCCATTTTTTCAAATTAAACACTAAATTACTTCTCGTTACGTCGATTTACTCTCGACTTGGTACGGTTTTTCTCAAATTTTTCTAAAAAGATTACTTTTTATTAAAATTTTTATATTGGATTCGTATTCTACACACATATTTACATAAGAAAACATAAAAACTAGAAAGGAGGCCCCCCATTTTTTCAAATTAAACACTAAATTACTTCTCGTTACGTCGATTTACTCTCGACTTGGTACGGTTTTTCTGAAATTTTTCTAAAAAGATCACTTTTTATTTAAATTTTTATATTGGATTCGTATTCTACACACATGTTTACATAAGAAAACATAAAAACTAGAAAGGAGTCCCCCCCATTTTTTCAAATTAAACACTAAATAACTTCTTAATTTGAAAAAATGGGGGGGGGCTCCTTTCTAGTTTTTATGTTTTCTTATGTAAACATGTGTGTAGAATACGAATCCACTATAAAAATTTAAATAAAAAGTGATGTTTTTAGAAAAATTTCAGAAAAACCGTACCAAGTCGAGAGTAAATCGACGTAACGAGAAGTAATTTAGTGTTTAATTTGAAAAAATGGGGGGGACTCCTTTCTAGTTTTTATGTTTTCTTATGTAAACATGTGTGTAGAATACGAATCCAATATAAAAATTTAAATAAAAAGTGATCTTTTTAATGAAATTTTATTTAAAACCGTGCAGGGTCGGGAATAAGTAATAATAATGCAACGAGTTTTCATAAATTTGTAAAAATTAGCATTACATCCTTTTGGGTTTGCATTTTATTTTATAATGTGTATGTTAAAATATATTTTCTAAGTTTGTGACATAGTTATTAAAATGATAATATAACAACTTTCGCGCTTTCCCTCTACCCGATATATCAGTCCGGTGTTAAAGTTTGCAAAATCTATGGCTGGAAAGTTATGGCTAACTTCTCTCCGGTTACTAAACATCATGAGGTATTACAATTTTTCTTTCGGGTTTGTGTGAAATCGATTACAACAAGAATGAAAAACTGTAATGCAAAAGCAACCGGTAAAAACCTAACCTCTATTATAATATGAGATATTGCTTATACAAGTAGTTGATATTAACTATTTTAAATAACACATCGATAGTTTTGTCATCTAAGTTGAAGGAATAGAAAATTTTACTTGTATTTGGTATAATAAATGTTAGATACAATACTGAATATCAGTGGCGGCTCGTGAGGTCGAGATTAGGGAAGGGCTACATTTTTCAAAAAGCTTGTAGATAACGTGAACGTTTTTAAATATCATTAAAGCATTATTTAGGTAACTTACCAAAATGTTTTAGAGTTAATTCCGTCGAGCAGAAATTTATTTTCATTTAAATGTTTCAAGTTTGTATCTATATTCTAACCTTGTTAGTTTTATCCGTTCCATCGGAATTCGGAATTAAACAATAAATATGAGAAACAAAACATTTAAATTTGCCATGATTGAATTTACATTATAATAATTGTTCGGGTTTGCAGTTTATAAATTTGGGGTTTAAAACCTATTTATCCAGGTTTTGTGATTTTAGGAATAGCAATGCTATTAAAGACCGGAAAAAAAACATTTAAAATTTTTTTCTGAATAGGTATAACTTTATGTTTGCGCTACAATTATACGTAATAGAGCATTGTAACGTGACCTCGCGACCCCCACTATGAAATTTTCATATGCAGATTTAACGTACAAAAAAGCTCGCGCTGTTATAGCCCGCGGTTTAGTAGCGGTTAATCCGTAGCAGGTGTACGATGTATTTTAAGTAAAACGATATATTTGTCGTACGTATATTTTGAAAAATGCAAAAAATTTAAAATTTATTTTTAAAAAATAAATTCGTAGAACTGTCGTTAGAAGAAATGATTGAAATAAAATCTCTCGGAAAGGTTCTCAAAATTTGAAACTAAATCAATCTGATAAAACTGCAATGTTAGGTTTACTTGCCGGTTTTCTACAATGTAAATTTGATTCGTGTAAACGTCTCTGAATAGTGGAAACAGAGCAATTAATATTCAGCGTTTCTTTTATTTTTTGACAAGTTGTAAAAGGATTTTGTAATGTACATTATATATGTATTCAAAGTTTGAGTTCAAATTAATAAATTCCAATATCTTATAAAATAGAATTGTTAGTGATCATATTTATTACATGCTGACTGTGTTGCAATGCAATGTAAAAAACATACTTTAGAAAAATGTTTACCGATAAGTCAACATGTTGTGATATTGTTCGAGGTAAAATTCCTGCTTGTGCCATCCCAACAATACTTCCTCTTAATTCTAAGGTAGAATCCATTTGTCCTAATCTTAGAAAGATATTCATAAAATATTATAATCACTTAAACAATAATGTTACCACTAGGAACTCCCAATTTATATTACAATTTTGTAAATTTATGTTTATACGACAAAAAGCCATAACCTGATGATATATTTACAAAAGGTAATTATGAAACTCATTAATAAGTAAGGTTGTTTATTGTTTATTAATTTGCACAAAAACATAATAACAGTTGTGGTTTCATAAAACGCTTGTTTCAGAGTAATATTTAAGTCCCCTGGTATGATTTTAAGAAACATATACACAACTTAATAATGGTAATCCCTTTTTGTATTTATACAGCAAACAAAAAGCCACAACCTCAAAGTATATTTATAGATGTCAATACGATGAATACTATTAAATGTCTTTAAAATTAGCATTACCGCACTTTCATTGACAACACATCATTAATAAGTGAGGTATTTGTTAATCCGCTTAACTCCAGCAAGCATATCCGGTACAATACCAACTTTTACATAAACCGGACCAACATTCAAATTAAGAAATTGAAAAAATAAACAGATATTTTATAACAAAAAACAAGTATCGTTGTTACTTATTAATTATTATATAAGAAAAGTTGTTTATAAAATATAGTAACAAACGCTGCATACTCGCACAAACAATATAAAGAAAATTTTGGTTTTATAAAACTTTTTTTTATTTTTATTTTTTTTTTATTATGGCTTCGACTGCTTAGGTCTTTTCGCGATACAAAAATAGATTCAAACTACGTGTAGTCATTTACCATCATTCCGGCCGTGGAAGCCTTCGCTATTATTTACCATCATATTTTTTCATACAACCCAATTGCTTTTATATACTGCAACATATTTTTCATGCTTGCTATACTACTGAAATTCCGCACAATATCCGCCTGTATGTCATACAGCTGCCGCTGATTAACAAAGTCTGCACAATCACTTATCACATGCTTCACAGTAAGGTTGGTGTTACAAGTATGGCATTGGGGTCTAGGTTGACCCTTTAAAAGATATTCATGTGTTACTTTGGTGTGTCCTATTCTTAAACGATGTATTTTGATTTGCTCTTCCCTGCGAAAACCATGCAAGTGCACTTTTTCTTTTACCTGTTCTTTAATATGCGTAAGGTAGGTATCTTCCATTTGCCACTTATCTTGCCAAATCTTAAAGTTTTTTTTTTAGATGTACTTGAATGTCCGACATTTTAACATGTGACACGTTCATCTGTGGGGTTGTGATTGCTCGTCTTGCTGCACTATCTGCCTTTTCATTTCCAGGGATTCCTGAATGCCCAGGCACCCAAACAAACACAGGCTTGATTCCATATCTATTGAGATCGCACAGACACACCTGACATATATCGACCAAAGGGTCCCTCGTATACATGTCTGTTAAAGCATTTACAGCATTTAACGAATCGCTGATTATAATATAAGTTTTTTTTGTGCGTACCATGGGAATGCATAGCAGTGCTTTCCATATTGCACACTGTTCGGCTACATATACTGAAGTTTCAGCTTTCAGGGCCCAACAATGGGTCACTTCATCTATTACAACAGCACATCCCGTTCCCAATTCACTTTTGGAACCATCGGTGTAGATAAGTGTCGTGTTTGTGTAGCTTTCAATGATATTTTTGAACGAACGTAAGTATTCTTGTTTCTTTGTTGTGTAAGTTTTTAAGTTCTAGTCTCACTTCAATTTCAGGTATCAACCATGGCGCGTGCTCATACTTACTTTCGTAAAATAGCGTGGGTACTGTTTCCTCTATTTGCTCCAGAAATACCTTGAAACGTATGCTGAGGGGTCGTGTTATAGTTACTCTTGTAGCAAAAACATTTTCTACTGGGAAAAGAAATCTACTATTCGGGTGAGTTGATTGCGATTTAACCTTTATTATGTAACTTATCATTAGATGTTTCCTCCGGATGTCTAATGGGGGTAGGCCTGATTCACAATAGAGACTACAGACGGGACCAGTAGGGAAAGCACCTAAACAATACCTTATTCCCATATTATGGATCCTATCTAGTTTTAGCAACCGCGATTTGCAAGCTGACGCATAAACAATAGCTCCATAATCCATTTGCGACATAATTAAGACGCGATATATGTTTAAAAGCGTTTGAGCTTCTGCACCCCATTTAGTATGGGATAGCACTTTTATTACGTCCATGGTTTTCACACATTTCTGTTTTAGATGTTCAATATGCACATCCCATGTAAGTTTACTGTCAAAAAAGAGTCCTAGAAAGGCTGTTGATGGCGTGCATACAATCGGTCTATCCTGAATATACAATAATTGATCATCGTGCGGTTTACGGAGTCTACAAAAATGAACGCATTTGATTTTGTCTTCAGAAAATTGGTAGCCAATTCTACTGCCATTTTGCAGGATATTATTAATTGCAGATTGTAATTTAACGCTTATCTGTCGTACAGTAGCTCCAGTGCAATATATAGCCAGATCGTCTACATATAATGCCCGGAAAGCATGCGAGTCAACTCCGTAAGCTATTTCATTTATTGCAATCAGAAACAGAGTACAGCTAAGCGTTGAGCCCTGTGGGACACCGTTTTCTAATATTTTAACATTTGACAGTGTGTTTCCTATTCGTACCTGAAAGTAACGATTGGACATAAAGGACTCGACAAATTTAGGTAATTTACCCCTTAAACCGTATTTATATAATTTTTTTAATGTAGCCTGCCTCCAGGTCATATCGTAGGCCCCTTTTATATTAAAAAAGACCGCTATTAAGTGTGGTCTTGTTCTAAAAGCTTCCTGTGTAGCATTTTCTAGTTTAACTAGATGGTCCACCGTTGATCGGCCTTTTCTAAATCCTGCTTGGTACGATACTATTTTATGGTTTTTTTCAAGGTAGTATTGCAGTCTTTTATTCACCATTTTTTCCATCAGTTTACCTATACAGCATGTAAGGCTTATTGGTCGACAGCTTGCTGCATATAAAGGATTCTTTCCCCCTTTATGTATGGGTACTACTGTAGCTACCTTCCATTGTTCGGGGTATGTTCCCTGACTCCATAGGTCATTGAAAACCTTTAATAGATCAGTTTTTACTTATTTGAATGTCGAGGTTAAATGGCCTAGCATTTCATTTGATATTTCATCCGGTCCTGGTGCAGTCTTCTTAAGCTCTTTTACGGCTACTTTTAGCTCATCCATGTTGAAAGGTTTGTTATAGTCTACTTCTTGTTCCGTACTGAAATTGAGAGGCCCTTCACTTTCATTTTTTTTGCACAAATTCCGGATCATAGTTATTATTACTGCTCATACTGGCAAAGTGGCGGACAAGAACCTCGGCGATTTCTTTTTCTTCCTCTAGGATATTGCCATTTTCGTTTCTTAAATGAGTTATTTGTTTGTATCCAGCATTTCCTGATATTGCTTTTAGTTTTCGCCACACCTGCCCTGTGTCTTGAAGAGATGATATTGTTGAAACATACTGGTTCCAGCTGTTTCTTTCTAGAACAACACGTCTACTCACTGCTCTAGCTCTTTTGAACTGGATATGGTTTTCCATGGATGGTTCCCTTTGATAATTTCTGAAAGCAATTTTCTTACTCTTTATTGCCTTTTTAACGTCAGGATTCCACCAAGGCAAGGGTCGTTTAATACGTTTTCCATCTGATTTAGGTATACTAGTTTGAGCCGCATCTTTAATACATTTTGTTACATTATCCACATTTACAGGGCTATGTGTAACAAGGTTATTAGTAAAAGAATTCCAATCAGCCTTTTCTACAATCCATCTTTTATATATTATTTTTTTTCTTTCAGGTATATCCGTTCTTATAATTATTGTTAAATGGTCGCTGTTATGCAAGTCATTTATTACTTCCCACTTAAGACGAGGAGTTAGATTGGTAGAGACTAATGTAAGGTCAATAGCTGAAAACTTATTTGACCTAGCAATGTGATATGTAGGCAAGCCGGTGTTTAGGATTACAATATCATCTCTGATCAGCCAATTTTCTAGTAATCTACCTTTCCTACACGTATTTTCTGATCCCCAAATCGGGTTATGGGCATTGAAATCTCCTGTAATAACGAAAGGTCGTGGAAGCTGATCAACAAGTTGGGAGATTTCATCTATTGTCCAATTATTATCAGGTAAGTAAATATTACAGACAGTGACTTGCAATGGTAAACGTATCTTAACGGCAACCGCTTGCACACGTGTATTAATTTGAATCTTTTCATATACTACATTGTTTCGTAAGAGAATTAATACACCACCACTGCTTCTTTGATCGTTAATACCGTCTCGCCGTTCAATATCGTAACCTCGTAAGCGATACGGTTGATTATGCCTAAGATGAGTTTCTTGAAAGCAAAAACACATTGGGTTATACTCATGCAATATCATCTTTATGTCACAGTATCTCCTTATTATACCCCTACAATTCCATTGTATAATTTTATTTGTATCCATCGTAAAAAGTTTGACTGGTTATTAAATAACATGTAGATAAAATAAAGAAAATAAAAAAAAAACAAAAACAGATAACTGTGTATATATGGACAAAACAAATCAGATTAAAGACAAAGAAATGAATAAAATAGAAGACATACAATTATCCACCTTTATGCGTGGATTCTATAGATGTAGACCGGGATCTCAAAGAATCTTGGGATTCATCCCTGGGTTTCCTAGTTTTACCTTTCGGCCAACCTCTTGGCTTCTTCACCATGTTGGTATCCTTTTGCTGGCTAAAAGAAGGCTGACTACCCTTGATGCAACCTTTTTCCTCAGGTGGTGTTCTCTGATCGTCTTTTCGTTTTTTATTTTCTCGATTAATATCAAGTGTAAGCTTCGTACTCGTCACCTCTTCTGTGCTATCCTTTCTCAAAGCAAACACAGCCTTCAGCGCATCTACCAACCTAGGCAACGGTTCCCTTTCCAACTCTTTTACATCTATACTTTTAATTTCGGGGCCGATTGCTTGAACAGCTTGAATGGGTATTCGTGCTGGAGCAGTAGCGACTTGCGCAAAGGAAGTACTTGGTGTTACCATTGTGTCTACTTTCTTCTTTGCATCGAAGTAAGACAGCCTGTGCACTATCTTAACTTCTTGTATTTTCATTTCTTGTCTAAAGACCGCACACGTATTTGCCGTGGCCTTATGCTGCCCTTGACAGTTTGGACATACAATAGGTTCTTCACACCACGAACCCTCATGGGTGGGTTTTCTACATACACACTGCTTATCGTGCTTGCAATTTACTGATGAGTGTCCAAATCTTTGACAGTTATAGCATCTCAAAGGATTTGGAATGTATGGGCGCACCTGTAATGGATAGAACGCGGCTTGTATTACCCTAGGAAGCTTCGTGACATTAAAAGTAAGTATATGGTTTGCAGTATCTATAAGCTCTCCATCACGTCTTGTCTTTATCCGTCTTACGTCCACTACACCTTGACTTTTTTAATTTTCTTTGATCTCATTAATGGAGCAGTTTAGTAGATCTCGGCAGTATACAACTCCCTTCGACATATTAAGGGTGCCATGTGGTACAATCTCAATCTCACATCCCCCAAAACGTTCACATTTAATGAGTTGCTTAGATTGCTTACTGGACACGGTTTCAATTAGCAATTCTCCCTTCACTTTCTTAACCTCTTTCACATTTCCTATTAGCCCGTACAAAGTTTTACTTATAAGAAAGGGACTTGTATTAGCAAAATCGCCTTCCTTCTTCTTGAGGACCAGGAACCGGGGCACAGAGTCCTCCTTTCCGCTGGTACTTAAAATCTTTAAGACCTCCTGCGGGGTATAAAACGTTTATTTGAGAGTAATATTTAAAAACCTTTTCGTATGATTTGAGAAATACATACAAAGTTAAGTAATGGTAATCATTTTTTTGTATTTATACGACAAAAAAAAAACCATAACCTTAGGATATATTTATAGGTATAAATACGATTAATACTATTAGAATGTGACTGAACGTGCGGTATTGCTCATTTTAGGGACATTTGTAATGACAATGGCTGTACATATTAAACGAGTATAGAGTCGTATGATAATTCACCAATTGTTTGTATTTAACATTTGTTCATGAAATGCCTAAGAATTGTTTCCCATAACCTCTTCATCGCTGGAAGATGATGAATCAGCAACACCAATAACTTATAGAGATTTCTTTGTCATAACAAATTATGAGCAAGACCGTTCATTATCAAGAATTGCTGCGCGCTGATAAAACATAGCTTCCAATGACATATCTAAAGAGAAACCCGATCGCTTTATCTTAAATTCATGCACGACATTCTAAGTTCAATTCTGAATCAAAAATTCTAGTGTTCAATTGTTGCATTATGCTTTGTATGTTTTGAGTAAATACTTAAAAGAAATATAGATTTGGTAACACTGTAAGCTAGCATACGACTGTAATATCTGTCGTTTATATTTTCTTTATTTTAATCCCCAAAAACATTTTAGCACGTTTTGAATTCTACACATTACGTAAGATATGATATGCTCAGCAATTTATTATTTTTTCAGAATAATACCTAGGTACATACAGTTAATATTGTTAATTTTTTCTAACAAGATTCTTCTTTAGTTTTTATCTGACAGTAGGTTAATACTAACCCCTACAAAATTATTGGAATTGAAATCCATCTGTTTCTACGCATAGTTGCAACCTTTAATTGAGGTCTCGTCTGGATTACTCGTGTGAGACTTTCTGGTGTAATTTCTATTACCGCTGCGTTAATTCTTTCTGTAACTTGGTCAGAGTCTTGAGGAAGCGTTGCATACAATTTCTCTTTAATATAACCCCAAACCAAAAAGTCTAGAGGATTGATATCGAAGATAGAATGGAACCACCGCAACTAATCCATCTGTTGGTGAAGTGTTCATCTAACCACTCTCTTACATTACAAGCAAAGTAAGTAAGAGCTCCATTATGCATATCATTTATGTTATGGCGTACGTTCAGCGATATCTCGTCAATAAATTGTTCTAATACATTAAGGTACCCATTACGAGGATTTGGTAGATAAATTGGCCCAACGACTCTGTGATTTATTATGTCCAACCAAACTTTAACAGAAAACCTTCTTTGGTGACAATATTGTGTAAATTTCTGCGGGTTTTTATCTGCCCAATGGTAAAGAATATGGGTACTAAATGCAACATCTCTGGTAAACATAGATTCATCGCTCCAAAGAATAGACCGAAGAAAGTCGCCACTTACTTGAATGAAATTTAAGATTATGTTACAAAAATGTAATTGTAATATGTTGTCGTTATCATAAAGAGGCTGAACTTTAGAAACGTGATATGAAGCATGTTTTCTTGTAGAAGCAAGTGAAGTTACAGAGGATATTTAATGTTAAAGTTGACTGTCGAGTACTTAGCGAAGAATATTTGGTGTAATCCAATACATCTGGAATCTACGGGAATAGACCACAGGCTCTAATCTATTTCTGATAATATTCTTATTAAGATGAATATGGACAGCAATTTTTAATATAGGGAAGAATGTTTCTTTTGTTAAAGGCTCTAATGGATGATCTCTCCTCCATTCCGCTACTCCTTTTTTCCAACCAGCTTTGAGAGGTTTCAAGGCTGCCACATCAGCTGGTTGAAGTATTCTCGTTGCATTTGGATAAAGAGCAACAAATATAATTTCTAGTTTTGAGCACAAAGTACTTGTGTGTCATATGTGTAGAATGCCTATCTACAAACAATATAACTAGAAACTTCATTCCATAATATTTAAATATGGATAAAGAACATTTGAGACATATTCAAAAAAACGCCCGCTTTCATCCAGCCATTATCACTGATTCCATATCCCCATTCACTAGACAAACTTTTAGCTATATCGGCGAATTTCCTTCTATTGGGATATATTACCATTGGTGGTGGTGTTCCACCATCTGCGCAAAAAGTAAATATTACAGTTAAAGTAGATTTTGGTTGGCTGATTTCAACTTCATATACATTACGCGAGCCCTTAACTGCAATAACTTTTTGACCTTTTGGATAAAGTTGAAAGTTGGTCTCGTCACCATCAAACATCCGAGATCTTCTAAGATACCACTTTAACCTTCTTCCGTGAGATATTCGGAAATTGAATTGAACCATATTTTATGTCAGCTTTATTTACTGATGAACTTGCAGCAGTAACACCTTCTAGAGTTTTTAAATCAACTTGTGGGTGACGTCGGCAGATTGCTTTAAACCATTCATCACCCGGTGTATTGTTCTTCAAAAGATTATTTAGATAATTGTTATCAAGAAAGTCTTTTACACTAGATAATATATCTTTTTTGCGTCGTGGGAATTTTTTGTTGACACACAAGTCTATCCATTTACATTAACTTAGTTCTTCTTCAGGGGCTAGTACGGGACAAGGTCCATGATTTGTTTTAACAAATTTTTCATTTAACTCTTACAGACGCAAGGAAAGTTTTTTTTACCCAGGTTGCACACAAAATAAAAAGTCTAATTTTTCATATTTTTTTCTAATATGGTTGTCAAATGATACGTATAAATGTTAAATAAACATATTTCCTTTTTCTCAGTATGCCAGAGAACTCCTGGTGAAGTGGTATAACTTATGTGCCACTAGTCCTGTTTTTAATTATTTAGTTTAGCATGATTTTGTTTTTAACAAAGTGGTACTTTGCAGATCGTACAAATCCATTGTGTGCGAATTTGCTTATCTTTAGTACTACATCTAGCACATCTTCTTCGTGTAGTGCGAACAGGTTGGTGTGCAGAATGTGTAGTTCTTACCCCATGAGATACTGTAGGTTTGTCCTTTTTTATTTCAACTGGATGTGTATTTATAGCGGGGCGCTTCAGTGACACCGATTCTGTTGCTACTAAACCGTCAATCACTTGTTATCGGAAATTTTTATGACTTATGGTATTCCCTTGAAGTTGAAAAACGATGTAAGCATTCACAATGGCAACATCAAGAAAATGAAAAAAAATATGACGGCACCATTTGTAGCTTTTTCTGTCTAATTCATAATTTGACTTTTGTTGGTCAAATTTGTTGACATATAACATATTAGCATTATAATCAACTAGGACTTGAGGGCAAGTCACATCGATAACCTAAGCATTTTTTTTGTTTTTTACGTTTGAAATTGCTGTAGGCTTGTGAAAATTAGATAATAGATAAACACTTTTTTTATCTTTCTATTAACTTGTCACTTTTCATTTCTGGAATGTTTTTCTTGGTGGATTTATTGTACCAAAATTCTACTAGTAGTTGGTACGATGTAAAATAATTATCAAAAAATGAACGATGTTTTTTCCTTCAAAATGTTCCATTAACATTTTTACTAATCTTCCTCTTTTTCTACAGTTTCTCCTTTCTTACCAGTATATATTTCAAATTTATATAGATAGCCTGGTTTATCTGTCAAAGACCAAACTCTTTTAATTGACTTTTTTGGCATAAAATTCTTCAAAATGCCCCTACCTATGAATTTAATCATCGATTCATCGGTAGCCAAAAACTGAGCTGGTTAGCATGGCAAAGGTTTTATATCTATTAGAAAATTTATTCCCAAAAATGTATTCATTTCAGTTACATCCGTTGACTTGTATTTTTTGTTGGTTTTTAGTTCGATTTGAGCGGCTTAGAAGGCGTAGGGTTGGTAACCTAATTAACCATATCTGCTACTTATTTTTTAGACATTATTCCTTACCGTACCGCAGAAACGGCCAAATAAATGGCTTCTTCTGTATACTTTTTCTGATATCTGGTTCCCGCTTTTACTTTAGGCAATAATAAACATTAGGTAGGATTTGTAAACGTCTTTTGGGTAAACGGTAACTAATTTTGCATAATAGATAGTTATTGACATCTTTAACTTTACAGATATTGACACGGGGAATGGAACATATATATTCATTCATTCAGGAAAACTCTGAAGAATGCCAGTTTTCATTTGAAGAGGTAATAAGTCAAATTCCTGGGGATTACCGTCCTGACACTCGGACCATTAAAAGTCATCTGTTTAAGAAATACCTGGAAAATATAGTCATTGCTGAAAGAGCGACCAAAAGTACTATTGTATGTTTCAAAAATGTTGGGCACAAAATACTAACTTCTGCTTGGTATGAGAGTAACAAATTGGACCCTGAAGAAGAAAAAATGAGGGTATAATAGACGCTGCTGCTGAACTCATGTTGGGAGACATTCGTGCACAACCGTATGAAACAAATAAATATACACCTTCTGATAATTTTTTTGAAAATGTAGATTCAGTAATCCCCAAATCAGTGTTAAAATTTTTTGAAATTCTTATCCTCAAAGGTAAGCGTAGCAGCCTGGATAAGTGAAAAAAGAAATGTGTTGCAATGTCGCATGCCCTAATAGCTGCAGTTCGTTTTTATCCTCACTTTTACTTGAAGTTGGTGTGTATTTATACTACAAATTTGGATCAAAGCACCTCATTGAACTGCTGTCATATCTAGGCTTCTCATCTAGTTACAATGACACCTTGTCCCTAACAACATCGTCAATTTTACGCCCTGACAAGCTAGAAATCGATGACGGTGGTTTTGTGCAGTTCGTATTTGACAACGCCGATTTTAATGTCCATACATTGGACGGTTCAAGCATTTTTTACGCTTTGGGAGGTGTCATGGCAATAACTCCTCGCGCTTCAATGAAACCAGACAATAATATTACCAAAGTAAAGAAATACACTGCCTCTAGTATTGTGGAGGCTATTGCGCCTATAGAGCTTCAAACTTTTGATAAAACTTTCTCAAAAGGATTAGCGTCAATTACAGTTGCAGATTTAAACACTATCCACCTACTTCACGATGATGAAATAGTCCCTTCGGCTACTGTTACCATTTGGCTGTATGGAAAATGCTTGAAGAAAAAAAATGTTGCGGGTTGGAATGGTTTTATGGAAGAAGCGATGAAGGATAAAAGTTATGAACAATCTAAAGTTGTATGCCTTCCATTTATAAACTTCCCCCCATCTAATCCAGACAGAATCTTAACAGCTCTTGTATTTGCCAGGAAAAAGTGTAATCAAAAAACTTGTTTTGTAACTTGTGATCAGTCTTTGTATTTGAAAGGTAAGGAAATAGTTGTAAATCGCCTAGATTTAGAGAATGTTGAAATGAGACTGGGAGGTTTCCACCTATTGATTTCTTTTATGGGATCTATTGGTGTGATTATGAATGGCAGTGGTCTGAAGGAACTTTTTTCGACTATTTACATGCATATGGACAAGCAGTGCGGGCTCATATTTTAACTCATTTAGCATTGGCTACTGGAATTCTGGAAACGATGACTTTCAACATGGAAGAGAGGTATCTCTTAGATGAGTGGCTACTAACTGATGACAGATCCGTGATTTTGACGTCCCAAGAGAACGACAATTTTCAGAACGTTGCAACAAAATTTCGAAAAGCTCTCTCCAAAATGGAAAGCAATGGCCCCACGGGCAAGTTGTGGGTACAATACTTTTGTATGGTAACATTAATCAAACAATTTATCGAAGCAGAAAGGTCAGGTTCTTCATCTGACAACGATTCAAAAAATGCTGCCATTCTTTCATGCGTCAGGCCACATTTTCTATGCTAAGTGTGCACAGTTATGCTTTTAAGACATGTTAATTTTGAAAGACAGAATGGATCCTGTGGAATATAATAAGTTCACAAGTGAAGGATATTTTATGATCCGGCGGACAAGAAAATTCTGGTCTGGTATTTGGTCCGATATGACCATTGAGCAGACGCTCATGAAGACGATGAAATCCTCTGGCGGCCTAACCAGAGGACGTGGCATTACTGACACTGTCCTCCTTCGTTGGACACTAGGAATGGTGTATTTGCAGAACATCTGCAGCGAGGTAGAAACTTACTGTGGCACTGAATCAGCAACCTTTGAGCAACATGTTGATACCCGGCCTTCTCGTATTATTCGAGATGAAGGTGACACTGAAAAACTGAGACACTGGTTTTCTCAACATTCTCTATTTTATAACACAAATTGTCTGATTTCGATTAACAGTGGAGCCCGAAAATGTGAACTGCCATATGTCTCAGGAGATTGGTATAAAGCTGATGCTCACAATCGCCAATACTAATTTTTCAGAAGTGAAATTCAAGCAAAAAAAAAAGCTTGTGTAAGATATCAATTCTCTAAAAATGCATTTTAAGTATTACATACATTTAAAATTTGAAATAAATGCCAATCTGACGTACCGTACTTATTATTATTTACAGATCACTAAGCTTAAATTTTTATTATTTTATTGAACTATGTAGGTAATAAAATTACAATGCTTTATTTGCTTCAAACCTCTAATGAGAAACACTATACCATTAGAATGTGAATAGGTGCGATCTTAAGCGGTCATTTTGGTTGAAGGCGAGTGTACGTGTTTCTATGTTACAAAAGGAAATAATTGTACCATACACAATATTAACAACAAATAAACGAATCTTATGGTCTTAAAGTACAATAATTTTTTTTTGTAGTAGTTCTTCGTAAACTTCATTTAAAAAAAGTCAGGAAATAAGATAACATTGAAGTTGTACATTACAAAAAGTTTGAATAATACGAACCATAGTGTGTATCAAGCCGTATATAGAATCGTTTAAAAAAACTGAATTATGCATGTCGCATATAAAATCTAGAATCATAAATCTTTTACTTGTTATTTTAGGCGTATTTATATTTTTCTTTATAATCTGACAAATTATTTGAACTTTTCACTATTATAATGCAATGTATACGCTGTCTTACGAAATTAAATATATTCTTCAACACTAATATTTAACTTTATTATTGTATTATATTCTACTTATTAAAATATAAATATAATATAAATAACGTACTCCACATAAAAAATTGTTAGTTAATTGTCAGTCAACAATTTTTATGTTACCAAAAAAGCTAATACTTTTAAATTTCCTGCTGTTATGTCATTATCTTTATGTAGTTTTATTAAGCAATATTATTTGAAATTATACCAGGTTTTCTATGTAATGCACTTCCATAAATTATTTCTGTAATCGTAATGAAATTGTAATTGTAGAAACGACATAAATATTTTTGAAATATTAATTATGTGTTGGCATACGACGACAAACTGTTTTCCAATACAAATTACAACATTAATGCAATGCGTTGTTGAACATATCTAACTGCGCCGAGGATAATCGTCGTTGCAATGCTCATATAATTTAATTTTATTGTAATTTATAACAATTTATGAATGTGCTTCGATTCATGCAAACGGAACTGCAAGTTTGTAGAATTCATTTTGTTGTTTTAACCGGAATTAACAGATAGAGATGCACGAAGATAACATTCTATTAAAGGCAACTTTTAAAAATGATATTGACGGTTACCGGGTTATTTGGTCATTGATATAAATATAATTAGAAACTTTTTTAATCTATTAATGTTAAATGAGGTACTAATTAAAAAACCAACCACACCTACGCTTACCAATGTCTCATATTAGTCAGAATTGACCCAATAATCTTCGAAATAATATTCAAATTATGCGATAAACGGTCGACAGATTATAATAATGGCTTTGATAAAGTCAATTAAAACTTAGCACGTGGGATAGAGATTTCAGTAGGCGTTAATATGACTTTAGGTTATAGGCGCAAAAATAAACATCTTTAAATATTTTTATGAATGGACCTCTGAATATTCATATTTAAATATTTTGTTTCCAGATGGTAAAATTAAGTCCGATGGTGTTCTTCACTACCTGCTGGCTGAAGACTTGTTTATGTGCGTTAATACTATAGTTTATGAGCCGTCCGGATTATACAGGATAACATGATAATCCTCCGCTGCTGGACATCAAAAATATTATTTACTCTGTTTTAATAAATCACTTGTATTTAATTATATATATGAACAAATAGGTAAATAACCGAAAATAATTCTATTAATTTTCGTTGGCTTAGTTTCTTACGTTACTTATTATGAGAAATTTTAAACGTGTTCAAACCTATTAAACCAAATAGAATTTTTTCAAAACTTAACATTTATTTGCTTTCGATAAATTTTGCAGCAAACAACTTATAGACTGAGAGCTGGATAGAGTTGAGTGTGCAAAATATGAGGACCGCATTCGTAAATTGTTTTGAATTTAGAAAAGCTTGCAGATTGTGATTCTGAATGTTGCCAGGAGGTTTCTCGGTGCAATTTTTTTTATATCAAATCCCCTTGGATATCGAGTAAATGGACTGAACAAATGCTTTACATCAATTTTAATTGTTGTTTTATTGAAAATATCCAATTGTTTCTTATGATTAAAGGTACTTATAGCTACTCAATAGACATAAAAAACAAAAAAATTAAAAATTAAACAAGAATTGTTTAAAAAAAAATTATTACAAAAAAACAAAATTTTACATAAGTAATAAAAAAAAATTCATCAATCTTTTTTATCTTTACAATCATTATTAATACATTTGCATAACAAAATACAATTCAGTTGTGATTTTTTGCAAGAACAAGCCTTTGTTTAACATTTTGCTGTACATTTACAGGGTTGAATTAACAATTCTGGAAATAGTGGCTTCGTCAGTTGCCGTGGGTACAATTTACCATCTTTTTTTTCATACCCTAATAAGGTATAATCAATAGGCTGTAGTAGTGTTTGGTCAGCAATTATCCATACATATGTTTGTGCTGAAGCTCTTAACAAATGTAAATGTAGAGCATCTGATGTGCAAATTACTTTTAATAAATTTTATCCGAAGCCGATATTTTGAGAAATTAATTTAAACCGAAGTAGATCAGCAGTTAATTTTTTTTTTAGAAAAGATAGGTGCAAATAGTTTCTAATTCTGTTAACAGTTCGACACTTAGGTATGGATTCCCTAAATGCATTAGAGCTTTTTGTACAAAATCTAACAATGCGGCTTTTAAACAATTTTTTTTGAGCCTAATCTGCTAGTCGAATCGCAACCAGTTAGTGAGTGTAATGCTGGCAAAATACGACAAATGTTTTCGCCAAGGGATTGAGGAGTCAAATGACATCTTGAAATGTATTTCTTCTTATAAGAACCGTCAAACTATAGACCTAAACAACCTAGACGTGCTAGCCTATTCCAAAAATAAATTCCCAAGATGAAAACATCTGTATCAGCGCTAAGGATTATGATATGGACAGATTGGATTTTAATTGCGTGAAATATGTGACAAAACAGTCTTGAATCGGCTTCTAAATGGTTCGAATTTAAGTCAGGTACTTTAAAAAACGAAGAGTCTTGTAATTTAAAACATTTTGTTGGATCATCAAATCCTCCACAAATATATAACTCGCAATCTTCTTTCACTTGTATGTATCTAGGAGCAGCAGCACAGAGAAATCGAACGAGCTGTAATTTATTTTCAGTATTTGAAAAAAAATTATTACAATTAGTTGGAATTTTTGTGTGATCATTTGTAATTATAAAATTTTGAATTATTTGCCCTTTGCTCCGTAAAGTTGACTTCAAATATTTTATTGAAATATCATCATATCTGTCAAATATAATATCTACTCGTTTTACATTTAGCTGCAAGAAAAGATTATGAATTCTTTTGAAGAATGCCTTAGCAAAATCTCCAAACGTGTTGAATTTTTTTAATTGGATTCGATGAACAAATGCCATACCATCAACTATATAAATTTTCGAAGTTTGTAAATTTAAAACGTCCTGCCGCGTGTTTGTACCACTGTTAAAATTATTTTCAATTTCAAGAACGAGTTCCAATTTTGGAGATTTCCTGTAAAATCCTTCTGCGTCAAAAAGATATTTGCAATAATTCAAAATTTCGTAAGATGCTAAAATTTTAGTGTCAAATCCACGTTGATTAGCCAACATAAATGTTTTTTGAAAAAGAGCTGTATCTGTTACATCTTGCAACTTTTTATTAGAAGTAGCTTTACTTTTATTTTCAGAAGTAGTTACAAAGTTATAAAATTTACTTTTTTTAATGGGATCGGATAACTTTTTAGTTCTCAGTACAAATAGCTCATTTTTGTATGTTCCTAACATAGCCTCTCCATTTTCTACCATATTTAATAAACATTGCGGAGAAGATTCATCTGCACCGGAATAGATATTTCGAAGCGCGCAGTTTTCGTTGTCATTGTAGGGATTGCATGCATTGAAATACTTTATGATATTTTGAATATCCTTTTTGTCATTGTTGATCTTGGATTGCGTCCATTCATTATGATAGTTAATGTCACTAGTAGAGTCTTCTTGTATTCCGAGATATGAAGAAAGAGCCTCATGAATGGCATTTTTAAACGGATAAAGAAGCAGCCATCTTTGCATCGCTTCTTTATTTTTAGTGATGCCAATCAAACCTCCAGTTACTGCTGAAGATCGGTTTTGAGACTGCTCCAGTGCTAAGTCGGGGCTCACTCCATTAAATTTACCTTCCGTTCGTTTGACGGACAGTATTCCTCGCTTCATATCATCTACAACTTCTGAAGGTAGTTTTATCATATCTTGTAAATAAAGAGTCACTCCGCGAATGTAATTCGTGTGATTCGTAGAGAAAAAATAAGGTAACATTTGTCTAGTAGTTAACAAATATAACTCATAGTTATTACTTCTGTCCGCCTTAATTGAATTCAACAATATTTCTACCATTTCACAATAGTTGTTAAAATATTTAAATATTTCATTTTCAGTGCTCATCGTGCGTACAAAATTTGAAAAATTATTCGAAAAATCTATAATTATTCTTTCGTATTGATGATATTTTTCAATTAGACCTGAATGCTCTTTATCTACTATATTTTCTCTTATTTCTTGGAGACAAGTATTTAGCTATTGTAAATAATTTTGAGAATAATTCTTGTATTCTATAAATTCGGCAATTTGTATACCTCTTAAAGCTTCGTACAGGAGTTTGTGTGCTCTAATACCTCTGTTATACTGAGTACTTTTGAGAATTGACGACAAAGTATTTATACCATAAATATCGGCTTCAATAAGAATACCATCGAGTCCACTCCCTTCTAGAAATTGGCCCAAGCATCGTAAATTTTTTTTTTGTAAATGAAACGATCCAATTCTCAATATCAAATTGTCAAATTCTTCACTTGTTTGTTGAATATTTTTTGCAATGAGATATATGGCCATGTCGCATGAAAGTACTGCCATATTTTTACCGAGTGCAACACTTACGTTGACATAATTTTTCATAGCGGTATAAACAACGTCTTTGGAAGTCGGTGGCTGAGGTATGACTGGACTAAATCCAACAATAGAAACAGGTGAGGTTTCAGACGATAGTATTTGTTGAAATGGAGTCCATCCTGGTATTGAATTTGTAGATGGTCGGCAGAAATTATTTTTTATTAGACTGTACTGCAGTCTACACAAGACCCAAAGCAAATTATCAATTAGAAAATTGTTTTGACTGCTTTTCAACAAATAGCTACTGTCCTTATAATTCGGTATTGAAAGTTGCATTCTTTCTTCGAAATGAAGAATTTCTTGACATTTTAAAAGTTTTAAATCAAATTCGTTTTGCTCTGCTGTAGGCTTCAATTTAATGAAATTAATTTCATTTTCAGTAGGTTTTCGTTCTTGATAAATCACCATTGCTGTAACATGAGTCGAGCCTTTTCCGCTTAATGTTTCTTCATTAAAATCATTGTTATCTATAGCTCCATGTAAAAATAACGATGAATCTCGAACTATATTTTTAGGAATAATCAGTTTTTTGTCTATATCTTCACACACAATTGACGTTACTTCTTTATCTAGATTTTTTAATGCTTTATAACAGATACAATGCCCAACTTTATTTACTATGGTGATTAAATATTTCGATGGAGTCAAATGATGGATAGATTGAGCTAAATCTATATGCTTTGGAGTATGTTTCTCAGTAATCGTGAAATATATATCATGAAACACTGATAACGCTCGTCGATTATAATTTTCACTTAATTTTAAATTCTTGGCACTGAACAATGCTTGCATAAAAATTTACCAAGTATTTGGTAATTGACTTTTTTTTTAAACTTGTTCAATTAAAATTTCATCACATAAATACCCATCTGGTATTACTTTAGTACTTAATATTTCTTTGCGAAGTTGTTTTGCTACTTGAGCAACATAGTTTGTTGAATTTGTAGTACGAATATGCTCAATGACTTCATCCAGTGGTATGTTGGCCATAATTACCAATGATGATTTTGATCGATCGCTTGTATATGAAAATAAAACGTTTTCATACTTATCAATAAGTAATGATTTTATAACGCGATTATCTACAACTGCATTTTCGATTTCGGTAAGTTCAGCTAATCGCTTAGCCAATGACGACATTTCAAAAGAGTGAGATGTTAATTTATGTTTTATTTCATCCATGAGCTTCTCAAATGCCTCTGTAAGTACGTCATGTGGTATTTTATTTGGAGGTCTACCTGCTGGAATTTCTGAATTTCTTGGCAGTCGTAGATAATCACGATAACAGTGCTTATGGTATCTCACTTACATTGCAAATAAATCATCTGAATGTATGCAAGTACTAATTTTTGTAAAAACATCGTCCTGTTTTTTTCGGGCAGCATTTAAAATTTGTTCCGCCGACGAAATTTCAGAACACAAATAAAAGGTTTTATTTTTATTTTTTGTTTGTTTACCGCAGATTAAACATTTCAGAACTTTATCAAATTTTAATTAAGCTCTTGATGACCTAAGGACACGCTTGGTACCAGAAATACCTGCTTCTGCTGCAGGAGAGGTGGAAATAGATGCATTCTCCTGCTTATGTAATGCCACTTCTCGACGCTTTATTTTTTCTTCACTAATATAACTAGCCATACAACTTCGATGCCATGAACAATTGTTTTCAGTAAAGTCTGTATTATTTTTTATTTTCTCAGTAATTTTATCTTTTCTTCGATCAGCTGCTTTTTGAATATTTATAAACGATTGTGGTTTTGGATTCTCAACTAAATTATCTGTTTTATCACAAAACAAACACGATATTTCGTTTAGTTTTCGCTTTTTTATATTTATCACTTGTAGCGACATTGTCCACGTTTTTGTTTACTTATAACACTAATAGAACACTTGACTACAAGAAAACTTCAATAATATTGCTTAAATACGAAAATATAAGTCTCTACGCACTAAGAATTGTTAGCTACTGACTATTTCGAGCGCTATGGCTCTTCGACGCGCAGAGCGGAGAGAAGGGGGCGAAGCAAAAGGAAAGGGACCAGCACATCTGCCGGCAACATGTTTTTTTTGTTGTTGGGTACCTTAGGTAAAAGAATTTGAGCATAGTTGCCGGTCCTCACATTTTGCATACTCAACTTCCTTTGCGCCTGCACTATTAGTATGTATAGTATTTTTTTAAAATTTGAGTTCCAATAGCTTCCAAAAGTTGTGTTATCGGAAGATATCGAAGTATGTTTTTTCATAATTCGTTCATCGTTCGCATCGATTTAGTTGTTAGTTTTCTGTTACAATGTATCTCATAAAACACAAGTTAATAAAGTAAACAATAATGGAAGTGATCAAGACGATACATTCTGAGTAAAAAATAAGTGAAAATGATGGTTTTTTCAACTTTAAAATCTTTTTTTTTGTTTTAGATTTAGACATGATTGATCGTGACTCCAACTTTGATTTTATTAACACAAATCTAGTTTTTCGTGTACGAGGAGAAATAGCTGACTCTGTAGTAGGGGTGTCAATTTTGACTTTTGGTAACCGGTTAACCGGTTAAAGCTAAATTAGCCAATTAACCAAGTCTGTCCATCTCTTCAGCTCACCTTTTATGTCGACAATTATTTTACCCCCCTTATCTTTCTCTTGATACCGGTTAATTCTTTAATGTTTTTATGCATGTTAAAACTATCGTATTTGTTTTCATATTTCTCTATCTCACTGCACTTTTTCGATATCCAATTCTTTTTTGCTTCCTTGATTTTTCTAGTGATAGTTCGATGTATTTTTTTGTATTTTTCTTTGTTTCTGGATTTATAGTTTCGTCTTTCTTCCATTAGGGTAGGGATTTCATCAGTCATCGAATCCATTTTCTTAGCTTTCTTTGGTGACCATGTATCTTTTCGGCCTGTCTGCTTTTCAGTGTTCTTATTTGCCTCTTTGACATTTCTGAGATTTTCGTTTAATTTTACTCGTACCTTGCCAACTATTTCGGTTTCTTTCAGTTGTTTCACATCCATTTCTCGCTTGCTGACTTTCTATTTTAATTTTTTCATCTTTATGTTTGCTGTTGCTATTATACGGTTATGGTCTGAGTATATGTCTGCTCCAGGGTACGTTTTGGCTGACGTAATAGAATTTTTAAACCTATTTATGATTATTATATAGTCGATTTGATTTCTGATTACATTTGTTTGGTTATAATAGACAAGTTAAGACAAAGTTGCGTAAACGTGAATATATGCAAAAAAAATGCGTTGCTATTTATTATCAGATATGAAACAAAACATTTTAGTTAACAAAAAGAAAACTGTAAAATTGATCTATATTATTTGTGTTAACAGTGTCTATTGTAAGACGATAGATTTTTGTTTATTGTATTCGGTAGCAAGCGTGAACCATCTGCTCACATATATAAAAATTAATTTCTCGAAAAAAAAAATAAAAGTCGTGTCGTGTTAAATTATTAGAAAAACAAAAAAGGAAAAAGAAAATTTAAATGCACAATTAATTGATTTGAAGTTTTATTGCATAAATTTATGGTTATGCGATGAATATTTTAGAGTTAACATTTTTCGTCGCTCAAGGTTATTAGCACGTTATAACTTGTTAATAAAACACTATACTTTGCTTAGAAGGTATAGTAGTAAGAGATATAAAATAAATTGCCTAAAACGACTTCATACGCTTATACTTCTTATACGAGTCGTTCTTGGCAGCTAATGATGTACTTTATTTCTAGATATTATATATACTTGTTTTATGTCGTATTTAATTATCGTCGATATATAAAAAGTTTAAAACTGTCCATTTTTAATACAATGATAAATATGACGTGTTCGTTTATAAAATTATTTTTACTTAAATAACAACATTATCTAATAAAACATAAACATGAAAAAATTAATAATTGTAACGGGACTTATTAAAAACTTTCTTCGCTGGAATTTCTTGGTGTCAAAGTTAAGTTTGTCTTGACTGTAAATTAGTCAATTACCATAATGAGTGATTTAAAAAAAATATACTAAATTTTTAAGCATGCTACCATTTGAAATTCTTTGTGTTATCTAAATACGTTGTTTATTCCTTTTTCTTATTTTCTTTTTGTTACAAAAGTTTGTTGCAGTCATTGTCAGTTTATTATTATATAAATTTTTGTTAATGTAGCTGTAATGTAATCTCGTAATGGTAAATAGCTGAAATGATTTAGAGCATATTTGCATTATGAACATAAAATCCATTCCTTATAGTTTTCGAGAAAAAATAATATTAAAATTTAAGACGGCCCTGTTATAGTCTATTGTAAATTTGTAGGAAGAAAATCCAATGACTCAATTCAGGATCGTTTATTAGTAAATTAGTACACAGTGCAAGAATGCAATAATATTGTTTTGCCTAGTTTTACTGTAGATTGTTGAACACGTACAGAAAGCATAACCTTGGTTAACATAACATAAGCCTATGTAGCTAAAATTTCTTTTTTTGGCCATTCAGGGGTCATTGTGTCTATTTTGGTTGTGCGTTACTGTTGATTCGGTTTTCAATATTTCAAGATATTTTAAATACATTAAATTATTTTTGTAGTTAGATTGGGTCACTTAGCCGGTTCGCCGACCATAGTTAATTCTCGACTATTTTACTGTTTAACCACAAATAATAAGAGAACCCTGACCTATTTCTGGTCGACATAAATAATTCACTTTAGGTTAGTTTTCGACCGCAATATAGTTGTCACTCTCTCAGTGGTCATACTTAGAATTATTAAAAAAAATATTTAATGTTCGACCATCTAGTGTGTGTGTATACATGTGGTCCATTTTTTAAAAACGCTTGTGTATTTAGGAAACGGAAATAGTAAGTAAAATAAGAGTTATTGCTTGTACAGTATGGTGTATGGTTGGTTTTTGTAAAGTAATGATCAAAAATTAATATTACGTGCAAAAAATGTATTGATATTTATTATTTTTGTGAAACATTTGTTGGTCGGGAACTCAATAATAAAAATATACGTTATTTCAGTTCTCGACCAAGTGGTCGAAAACTAACGTTTTTTTAAATGCATTTTGTCATACGCATTATATAAGCACACATTGAAACTTAGTTTGCGACCATGAAATTTTATACATTTCATTCATTTTCACTGAAAATTTTTAGTGGTCGAGAAACTAAAATGCGGAAATTTACTTCTCGACCACCACGTCTTTATTTTTCAAATTTGTACAATTCACGTCGATATCTATTCCAGTGGGTCGTCTTGGTCGAAAAAAGGAAGGAGCAACACCTAAATCCAAAATTAATAAGGTCAAATCTAAACCTAAAAAGCGGAAAATGTATCAATATAGCGAAGAAAACCTAAAAATGGCGTTATTTTAAATAAGAGAACACAAAATGAAAATAAGAGAGGCTAGTAGAAACTTCAGAGACCCGAAAACCACATTAATTGACAGACTTTCTGAAAGGGTACCTGAAAACTTGAGACCCCCAAGACCACAACCGTTATTAGGTATAGATGGTAAAAATAAAATTAAACAATAGGTGATTAATATAGCTAAATGTGGTTTTCTTATCACAAAAGATATGCTTTTAAATACCGTGGCAAACATTGACAAAGACTCTGGACTGAATTTTTTTAAAGGCAAAAAACCGGGACAAACTTGGTATTCAAGCTTTTTAAAAAAAATCTGGATATAACTAGGAGAGAAGCAGAAAATATCAATAAAGCCAGAGCTATAGTTTCGGAAGAGGTAATTAGAAAATGGTTTGAAGACTTACATGTTTATTTGAACGACCCAAAACGGATTTTTAACAGAGACGAAAGCGGTTTCTCCTTGTGTGAAGAAAAATAAAACAGAAGAAAACTACAAACAAAGTAGAAGAAAGACAAATAAACTCTGCCGATAGTGATAAGGAAAATATATCTTGTACAAAGTGTAAACAAGCAAATCCGTTAGTAATAACTCAATAACTCGAAACCATTCCCCATAGAAAAATAATTGACGGTTATTAAATTAGATAAAATTAAGACGTAAAGCTACATGTTTCGGCAAACAATGCCATCATCAGGCTACTAAAATGTAAGCAGGTATACTAAGCGTAACCTAACATAAAGATATACTTACGTTAAGATTAAATTAGTTAAACGTGAGTGAAATTGACAATAGTTTAAACAATAGTATGAATTACATTAGTGAAATTTGAAAGAGGAAACCAAGCTAAAATATAAGGTCAAACGACTTAAACAGCGCCCTAGGAATACTTACGGGAAAACATCTCAGTGACAAAACTTAAATCTAATTAAAATTTTTTGTGAAGTAACATGCCGGAACCAGCCAAGGTGTGGAGCAGCAAATAATTAATTAATAAATCAATTTGACGTTGAAAGATCCATCACTACAACAGGAAGTTGTGAAAAAAGGGGCCAATAAAGCCACCGTACTTACCATTCAATTGATAAAATTAAATTTAAGAATTTGACGGTTATAATTAAGGATAATTTCTTTCGTTTTCAGTAGGTCAAGTTTTTTTCCTTTTTCACGTATATGGAGGATTTCAAAATGGGTTTTAGGATCGAAGAAGAGACCAGACTCTAAAATATGAGCGGCAAAAGAGGAATGGGAAGTAGTATTATTTTTCTTTATGCAATTGAAATGTTCGGCAAAACGAGTTGTAAATTTTCTCCCAGTCTGGCCTATGTAGAACGCGGGACAAGTACCGCATTGTAACTTGTAAACACCCGATTTATCAAGGGTATCGATATGATCTTTGGTGTGAACCAGGTGGCTTTTTAAATTGTGCTTGGAGGAGAAAGAGATGTTGATATTATAATTTTTGAAAAACTTTTTAAGGAAAAATGAAGGGTAAGAAAAAATATTTTTGTGAAGCATCATCTGAGATAGGGACCAAAGTGGTACAATTTTTTCTGTTAAAGTTCTGAAGAAATTGGTTGTAAAGTTTATATATCAAATGAATGGGATAGCCGTTATGTTCAGCTAATTTTAAAATAACAGAAAGTTCAGAATTGAAGTTGGAGATACTCAAAGGTAACAAAAAAAGTCTATTGAAAAAAAAAACGAAAGGAAGCTAATTTATGGGATAGGGGGTGGAAGGAGCTGTAAGGGATGACATGGTCAGTGGTGGTCGGTTTTCTATAGATGGCAATGTCGAGGGAGTGGTCCAGTCTCTGAATAGTAAGATCTAAAAAATTGAGAGCCTTATCAGTTTCAATTTCCAACGTAAACTTGATGCAAGGGTGTAAATTATTGAGGATATTAAAGCAATCTGTAAGGTCCTGATGGGAGCCTTTAAATATAACAAATATGTCGTCCACATAACGTTTATAGTAAACAAACTTATCAGTGATATGTGAATTATTAAAAAGATTATGTTCAAGTGATGTGAGGAACAACTCAGCGAGGAGAGGAGAAAGGTTACTGCCCATAGGTAAGCCAGTAAGTTGGCGGTAAGTAGTGTCATGGAACTTAAAGAAATTTTGACTGTAACAAATCTCCAAACACTTGCTAAAGAAGAAACATAAGTTGTCGGACAAGTTAGAAAAAAGTAAATGAGCATTTAAGATATCAAGGCAATCCCTGAAGGGGACGCTTGAGAATAAGTTTACAATGTCAAAAGAAACAAGCATGTAGTCATGATTGATCTGTAGTTGGGAGAGTTCGAAAGCCTAAATCTTTAGAGTTTGAGATGGAACGTGGGAATTGAAATTTCAGGAGGTTTCTCAAAGTGTGGTTAAGCCATTCTGACAATTTAGATACCGGGGTGTTGGTGAAAGAGACAATGGGCCTCATAGGGACGTTATTTTTATGAATCTTAAGAAGGCCGTAAAGGCGAGGGAATAAGTGATTCATTAAAATTAATTTATAGTAGTTATGATCGAATTGACTAGTGAGCAACTCTCTGTTGGAACTGATGAAATCTTTAACGTTATTGGTGAATTGATTGAAATTAATATTAGCAATTTTAAACTCTATGGGATTCAAAAATTCAAGAACTTTGCTGATATAATCAGATTTGTCTAAGACAACCACAGCATTGCCTTTATCTGCCTTTATGCAAATGAGATCTTTTTTCCGGAATTTGGAGGTTAACTGTTTTAGTAATGTAGTATTGAATGACCCTGTTTGGACTTTATTAACATTGATTTTATTAATTTTATCCCCACACAAAGCTCTAAGGTTTTAAAGTTAGTTTATAAAACTGTTTCATGTTTACCTACCGCGCCTTACGTATTTGCTTTTTATTTTAACTAATTATCATGATCATTCGATGTTGGTGTAAGTAGGTGATATTAGATTCCATAGTTATTATGTTATAAGTATATTATTTTATTACTTTGACTGTTGTTGTTGTACAAACGAGTCATTTCATTGCAACAAAAATAAAAACATTTAAGATTAATATATTTTGTAACAAAGCTCGTGGTTTTTCACGATCGCTTTTCTTTCCAACAGAGTAACAGACAATATTTTCTCCAGTACGAAAAGGTATGAGCTGAATGCAATATGGTACAATTTAAGCAAATTGTTACATGCAAAAAAACAAAAATTACCTTTATGAAACAAATGAGAAAAAACTGTTTGGATAACTCAAAGAAAACAAAAATTATATGCAGGGTTAAATGCTCAAAAATCAATAGGGCGCCAAACGGGGTAAAACGTCACGCTTACTTTCGATCCCCGTTAACCATAGGGCACGTTATCAATTTAATGCTCTTCAAACAACGTACCATAAAAATTTATTAATCTAAATTTCTAATTTAAATCAAAACAAAAGAAATACGCGATAGGATTAAATACGGAATAAAAGCTTTGTTACAATTTAAATTCAAAAATGTAAAATTTATTAAATTTTAGATACAAAATTTTCACCATGAAACATAATAAAATAGTTTTTGGGTAAATCGTGTAGTATATTTATTAAAAAATTCACAAGCTTTCGAAGGTAGTCTACGTTCTTCTTTAGTAATTATAAAACTAACTAGAAAAAACAAATGTTCGGAAAACTTGATAACTTGATAAAAGTTCTTTTAGCTACAGAATTTGGTCGAAGGTATAAAGAAACACCACCATTAAAAACTCTAGACGTAGCTTGTAGTGTGTTTGGTGGATACAATAAAGATCAGGAAATAACAGATAACCAGGTGTCAAATACTTCATAACCATTGGCCCTGTTAAAGTTGTTGGGTACTTTAATAATTTCAATCGCTTCTCTGATCTTTCTTGAACGCCAGTTTTTGGTTTTAGCAATCGTTATAGTTTTTTCAAAGTTTATGTCATGTAAAGTGTTTAGCCCATGTTCGGAAATGGTAGATTTAGAAAGTTGAAGTAAACAAAGATGTTTTTGTGTTCTTTTAGACTAGTTTCAATAGTTCTACTAGTTTCTCCAATATATACATACCTTGCCACAAGCGCATGGAACTTGATACACTCCTCAGGTTTTATGTGGAAGTTTATTATGTTTCATGGTGAAAATTTTGTATCTAAAATAAAACGCTTATATGGGAAAGCTGTTTTAAAAAATAATAAAGGAATTTTAATTAAAATAAGTAGCTTTTGGGCGAAAAGAATTTGAAAGTCCCAAACATGCTATACTGATCGGTACGATATTGATAATCTGTCGGAGGCGTTGTTAAATTGCGTATCCAAAGAATAAAACTAAACACAATTCCCGTAAAAACGTAAACTGATTTTTCTACATTAGCGAAAATTTGAGCAAAGCATTTGACTTCAATTATCACCAAAACGATTTCGTAGCGACAAAAAGCACCCCCGAACTAGCACAAAGCTAAAAGTTTTTAAGACATGATGTTGCGACGATTAATCCTCAATCAATAAAAAATCTTTTCTTTTATAACCATTACACAAACTACTGACAAATGTAACCAACAAACATGACAAATTAAAACGACACGTAAGTTTAATACAAAGCTTTTACATCGTACTAGCAACCGTAAGGAAAGACAACATTGAATAAACAAAACTCTAAATGGTGTTAACACAAATAACTGCCTTAAAATCTCAAACTACTCGTATCTCAAAAACACCAAATAAAGGTTGTCGGAACTATAAATCATAACGTAATCTGAATTTATTAATAAAAATAAAATGCAAAATTGGCGGAAACACAGCAGGAATTCAAAATAACAAAGATGATTCGAATTATGTCAAACTAATTAACTAATAGGATTTAAAACTTGACTAAAAGTAAACGTCAAATTGAAACGATCGCAGATACGAGGATTCGTCAATAAAAAGTACATAAAATGAAACGCAAGTTACAAAACTGAGTTATTCAAATTTACATTTGAACAAAACATTATTTTTATTGTATTGTATTAACGTTTATATTATCATACTTTTTGTACAATTATTAATTATAAATCACATACGTCAAAATTAGAATGTCGCATACCTAATTTTGTTTGACCATTTTTAGAATATTCATTTTATCATTTGTTATAGAATAAAAATGTATGTAAAGTAATAAAAGTAATTGAGAATGTTTACGTTCTATTATTAAAAATAATTGCAAAATAATTACATTGAATATTGATCGTGGAAAAAATATTTTATGTTGATAGTACAGATTTTTTCATTGTTCTGGTTTTGATTCGAATTTCTTATCGGACGATAGACAATTTCCTAAACTACGAAACAAATACTACAATGTAAACCAATAGCTTATGTGCATACATACAATTCTTCCTCTTCTTCGACAACTTATTTCATCCATCGTCGGATGTAAGCCTCTTTTAAGTTTTTCACCTCTTCTCGGTTATGTGTTTTCCTTATCCAATCGTGCCATATCATCTTCTTGATGTCATCCGTCTTTGTGGTCTTCCTCTAGATCTCTTGTTTTTCAAGGTCTCCATTCTATAATTTTACGCGTCCATCTATCCCCTTCCATTCTTCCTACGTGTCCTGCCCAGCTTCATCTTAAGAAATAAAGTCGTTCCACTACGTCAATCACTTTTGACCTTTTACGTATCTCAGTGTTAGGTATATCATTGCGTAACTTAATGTTCAGCATTCTTCTCTCCATTACTCTTTGGGTAAATTGGAGCCTATGTATGATGCCTTTGTTTAGAGCCCACGTTTCAGTGCCATAAGTTACTAATGGCAGCACGTATTAATTAAAGGTCTCTGCTTTTAACGTAATTGGTATGTCTGCCATTCGTATATTATTCAGTTTTCCGAACGCTGACAACGCCAATGAGACTTTTCTATCTAGGTCTGCTATCAAGTTAATTTTTGAGAGACTTTTTTTATTGCTTTGCCTTCTAGATCAATATCTTGTTGTTCTTCTGCATCATTTGTTGAGTATTTTGTTTTCTGTGTGTTTATTTTTATTCCTATCTGTTTTGATACCTCGTTCAGTTCTTTCAACATTTCTTCTAAATCTTCTTTGTTCCTTGTTCTCAGTGTTATATCATCGGCGAATCTCAGATAGTTTAATTTATGTACATCTATTTTTATTTCTCTTTCTTCCCAGTCCAATTTCCTAAACATGTCTTCTAAAGCCAATGTGAATAATTTAGGAAAGATTGAGTTCGTCTTGTCGTGCTCCACGATGTGCCCTGAATTTGCTGGTTTGTGGCGCTATCGTTACTTGTATTGTTGCATTTTTATATATGTGTTTAATAAGGCCTGTGTATCTTTCGTCTACTCTGCAGTTACTTAGAGCGTTCAGGATTGCCCAAATCTCTATAGAGTCAAATGCTTTTTCATAGTCTATCATTGCTATTCATAGTTTTATATTGTATTTATTAGCTTTCTCTGTTAATATTTGCATTGTGTGTAAGTTAGTCTCTTCTAAATTCAGCCTGCTTACGTGATTGGTAACTATTTAATTTATTCGTTAGTCGTTGTGTTATTATCTTTGTAAATAGTTTGTACAGTACTGATAGAAGACTCATTGATCTGTAATTTTCTATCTTAGGTTTATTTCCTTTCTTGAGGATTAAGACTACTTGGGCATTTGACCAGGAGTTTGGTATTCGGCACTCCATTAAGCATTTATTGTAGATTTTTTTCAGTTGTTTTGAGACAGATTTACCTCCGGGTTTTATCATTTCTATTACTATTCTATCCTCCCCTGGGGCTCGATTGTTTGACATCTTCTTTAAAGCATTGTTAGTTTCTCCCTCTGTAATTTCCGGTAGTTCTTCTGATCCTATGTTTGTGACTTTCTCTCTATCTTTTTTTTCTGTTCCTGGTGGTGGTGTATTTGTACTTTCATATAATGTACGAAATAATGTTTCTATAACCCCTCCCCCCAAAATCCATGCGGCTGACTGAGATTGTAGTGCGAGATTCTGACCTTAGTCTACTCGCCTGGGGTATCATATTTTGTAAACTCGACATTTCATTATTTAAGGTTTTTTAGCCTAACTTGCCACGCTGGCCAAACGGGTTGGCAAGTGGGTAGTTGGATGAGTTGGAATTTGGAAAATAGGACATAATTCCCTTCCTTTTTTGGGGGTGAGAAAAAATCATTAACCTATTCCTATCGGGATCACAGAAAGTGTCTATCCGCTACCACCATACACTACTTTTTACAAAAAATTATCTTATTCATTATATTATTAAGTTAATATCAATAAAACATTAATAATTAAGCTGATACGGTAATGCACTGTAATTGTCTGAAACTACTAGAAATTTGAATTGCAGGTTGTGTTCAACTGTAAAATTTGGGCGTTGTGATCAACTGTGAAGTTTAGGCGTTGAGGTCAAATGGGAGTAGCAATCATCAAACATTTAGACGATATGACAATTAAAAGTTATGTTCATTGTGCTTTGTAATATAGGCCCATTTTATACACAGTTAAACATTTTCAAAAAAATTGTACTATGAACGATTTTACATATAATTTGTACATAAATGTAAATAACATACCTACGTTGCTCACAGTAAAAATCGTACATCTTTACTTTATAATATATTTTATTACAGCTTCCTGTATTTAAAGTAATTGGAACAAAAAATGAATAACTAACGTATTCCATAGAATCAAAAGAATAAAACAATCACATATAACCGCAACAATTTATGAATTATAGCTTAAAATTTAATTAAATTATAAACTGCTGTAATAATTCATCTTACATTCAAAATCATACACTGGAAAAAAATATCAAAACAAAAGAAAAGAATCAATAATCCTATTATCGAACACAGCTTGTAATCTACGACTCATCGATTTAACTAAATTTCAAATATAATCTTTTTTGATAGTTTGCTATTCTTCTTAGAAGACCTTCGTCCACTTTTCTTTATCAGTAATGTCGTGTTTTTTTAATACCGGTCTCAAGTTCATTTCATAAATGCTCTATCATATTCAAATCTGGTAATTGTGGCGGTGTTCAAATGACTTTTGAGCAGTTATACAACGTCTATCGACCGATAGTACTGAAACGCGTAGAAGCTTCGAGATCATTCGAGACGATTACCAGAAGGGACAGAATGTTCTCGAAGCAGATAAAGTAAGAATATAAAAAGTGTTCAAAGAAAGTTTATTTAAGTCTAGTGAGAAGTCCCAAAGTGACGGTTTACATAAATAAAGAGTTATAAGTTAAAACGCGTATCAATGAAAATATATTTGTTTGCTTATGAACATCTTAAATAGTAGAATATATTCCCTAGTAGCACACAAAGTTGGAACCATATGGTTCCGATCTGTTTCCGATATTTCAATATTGTCTAATATTGGCCATTTAGAACCCATCTTGTTACAATATTGACAGCCTATTATTATCCAATGTAGTAAAACCATATAAAATAGACGTTGAATTTATATAGGGTAACCAATATTGAATGACCACGTAAAATTAAATTAGATATAATATTGACAACCTATCATTTTTAAATATTGTAAAGCAACATATAACCTTCATTAAATTTATTATAGGTAGAGTTATATGGATTGTGTGTGTAAAACCAATCTTAATAAAATATTTGCAAACTATTATTGTCTTATATTGTTAAAAAAAATTGAATACTATACTATATACTATACACAGTTATTAATGACTATTATTAGATCGAATCTTTAATCAATTTTCTTAACGTAATTTCATCTCGATCCAATCTGATTGAGCTACTAGGGTTAAGTCAGAAAATAGAAGTTGCATATAGCATTCTGTTTAAAACATAAAATAAACTAACTTTCGTGATATAAACAAAACAGTAACAGCAAAAGTTGTAATTACAAACAAGTTATAATTTAATTAAGCACAAATAGCTTTAATTAGTATCCGTGAAAATACCAGTATTATTTAAATTACACAAGTTTAATTAAGTGTTTTAGAAAAAAAAATGTTAGAAATAGCAAAATCAATTATATCAATATATATTTAATTCATCTGCAAACAATATGATAATGTTGTTTAACATTATGTTATGCACAGTACATTGAGCTTATGAATCAAATTAAATTTACTGCTTAGGTAATTAAATATATTCTTAGGCGTAAATCTTACACTCTCAAAGCACCGTTTGCTTTATTAACTTTAACAAAACTCACATAAGGTAATGACGTTATTTGGTATTTTGTAATACATATAAATATGAAAGTGACATCTTAACACCTAATAAATTTATCAAACGCCAGGTTTAACAATAGAAATTATATAAAACTAAATGATTATATTTTGTTGATAATAAAAAAAATATACGCAAGGAAAAGAGACGTTTAAGTACAGAAGATAAATCGAATGTTATAAATTATTTTATTCACACTCAGTTAGTAACGTACAGTTTTCCGAACCTCTTAAAGGTTGGTAAGTGACCCAAGCAACATTTTGTAACCGTGGTTACGTTGTAACCAGTTGCAAATTAGTAACATTAGCACCATGGTAAATAAACCGTTGCAGCAACGTAGCAGCAACTTTCGTAATTTACTGAGGTTTCAAATCTATTACAGAAATAACCATTTTACAACTATGGTTATAAGTAAGTTTTTCTTAAACCCTTATGTAACTACAGTGTTAATTTAGTGACATTAAAACCTTCATTTTGGTTTCGAGTGTAACAGTCTTGAAACTATGGTTACAAGTGTGAATTTCTAAAACTACACTATAGTGTTAATCTATACGTTCAAGCAGCAACAGAAGAAGTGCATTTTACGAGATTTTTATAAGACACATAGTCCATTATCATTATCCAATAAACAGTACCGAAAGTGTTTCTAATTCAAAACTACGTAAGTACAATTATTGGTATATTATATTACTATAATTTTAATCGTGCATTTAAACTACTGTTTCTAATTTAATCAACGTTGAAGAATTAGTTGCCAATTATAAGTAAGCAAATTTTAAATTGATCTTATTTTCTTCTAGGATAAAATAGAATTTGATTGCAAGGACATTACAATATTACACACAGTGATCAGAACGTGTAAATTAGATCGCCATTGCGAACACCTATAATCTTTAAAAAAACAGTCGAGATTATGATCATTGAACCGATTATAATTGCACATGTGCATTTGTAGCCTAATACAAATATTTAACTAAGAATTACGTAGACGCATTAAACTATAACATGTGAGGAATATCTTAATCCGCCATGGTCTTTTAACACAAAAACATTTTTCTCTTAACAAAATGTATGCATTTACTATTTACAAAATTTATAAATAATAGACATAATCCGCTTTTCTTGAAAATTTGCCGTAAAAACCTGTTTACTGGTATCTACCTGCAACAGATGTAAAAATTCTTTTATTATATCTTTTTTGTTTGAATTTAGTTCTATAAGAAACTATAAAAATTTAAATAATGTACATTTATTATAACTTTTTATATATCTGTATCTTTTTATTAATATATTTTTATCTCTACTTTTGTTTTAATCTTTATAATGCAGTTAGTAACTAAAATCTTGGATAAGTTGCTTAACAAAGCGGTTATAAAATAGTTTCAAATAATGGTAATAAGCATGTTTTCAAAACAGTTACATAGCAGTTGCTGTAAACGGTAACTACAATGTTACAAATGAATTACAAAACCGTGATGATAAACCATTACAGAAACTATTCAGAATAGGTAAACATGATTTGTAAAAAACCGTTATAGCAACGCTGCAAAACAGTTACAAAGTAGTAATTGCAACGGTTTCAGACACGTTGTAAAATGGTTATAATATTACTGCAGTTGCCTTGCAACTGACCAAATCCGGTATTGACAACGTATCAGGAAAGACTCAGCAACTATTCTGTAACTAAATACCTTACTGAAACCATAGTTGCAAGAGAGTTTTACAACCGTTTTGTAACTGATTTTTGCTACTTGGGGAGCGGTTTCCATGGTTAAAAAAAACGAGTATGTAATGAAACCTCACCGCAGTAATGTACACTTTCCGAACCTGTAATTCGTGTGTGTTTTGTTTTAACTAATTTGATAAAATGACAATCATAAATTAAATATGTACTTATATGTCAATTGTGAAGTGCCTACTATGTGTTAATATTTTACCGAAATAAACGATAATATTTTGGAAGTAGGTTTTCATTTATTTTTTATTAGTTTTATGTTATTTATTTTATTTAATGGCTGGTTGTGAATAAAATTGTATACAAACCTTGGCAAAAGTGTTCCATTTGTCTCGAGAACTTTTCAAAAAAGAATGTAATTTTATAAAAAGCAACACAAAATATAGTGTACGTTACTCTCGTCGAAAGAATCATAGCATAACTCACTCACATGCAACGTTCGTTATGCTATTTTTTACTTTCGATTCTTGTTACGTAAACTACTAATAACTATACTTATAAGCAATTTTTAGTGTTGAAAACACCTATAGGGAGCTTGGTTCGAAGGCTTGTGTAACGAAACGCTCAGATGAAATAATGTTTTTTCCGGATGCAATGTTTATTATTATTAAACAAGATTTCCTTATGATTTGTTTTATGTTTTAAAAATAAAATAAGTCTTAATTCCACTCAGCAGAGCTGAAAAATAAATATAGTAATTGCAGAATCAGATCTGCGGGAGCTTCCGCCTTGTGCGCTGCAAAAACTGTGCAATATGGATGAAAATTGCACATAAACATATTTAGATAACACAAAATTTACTGCAAAAAAATCCGCGGGAGGGTATAATAATATCCTATAGTTTAAGAGTAACAGAATTTTAATGTAAAGTTAGACATTATCGTGTAACTTTGCACACTCGTATCTTCTAAATTATAGAAGGTAATTGTATCTTTCCGCAAACTTTTTTATAGTAAATTTTGTCCTATATAAAAATGTATATGTGCAACTTTTCTCTATCTTGCAACGTTTTAGGGCAATAGTTTATTTGTTAATCTCATTGGGTTTACTTTATTTACCCTGATGCTGTAACACTCTCGTTATACTTAGCGACTAATCGCTATCAGATTTGAATGGTCAAAGATAACAATCGACATAACAATCACTGGTAAAATAAGTTTGCTGTATCGGTATTTTAATTATATCGATATGTTGCCCACCATTTTGCAATCCTTATTTTGGAAAAAAGTATCGCCTTTAAAAAAACAAAGTGTGCTATACGACCGCCGAACGTATAAGAGTGAATAGGATATATAGGGCACGCGTTGTACCGTCGTAAAACATCTGGGCGGTACATTTTGAAATAGAAAAAATCCAGACTAAATTTTCCTGGTATGAAATAAAATTCAAATGTTTACTACGACCTCCATTAAGTGACGCATATAATGTCTCAATAGCCCAAATTTTCTGTTGCATAATGGCTTTAATTAATACGTAAAAGTATAAGCATCTTGTATTAATTCGAAATAGAACTGAGTTGCAAAACACACCGTTACATACTTACATGTTTTTTATACATTTTGTTTACGTAGTTACTTCAAACGGGTCGCTGTTTTCGCGTAAAATGCTCCTTTGCCTGTATGAAAAAATACGTTTCTAACCTTACTTTCTTAAATACACGGTAAAACTAAAAAGACTCTTTTTCTGATTGCATTTTCCAGTTCCTCGTATAATGCAACGCGCAAAACATCTCCAAAATTCATTTTTTCATACAAAAAAAGCGCTCAAGCCTATACATCACAATCGTTGTTTATAACGGCTACCAAGACGCCGCCGTTATATCATAATCGTTATGGTTCAAAATAACGAGAGTGGATAACGAGGGTCGATATGAGTGGAACCGTAATAAGTTAAACAGCATACCGATTTTACCAAAGTAACGATTCAGCTAGATAACGACATCGCTATTCATAAGAAGAGTGATATAGCATCAGACTGATTGTCTGAGAACATAATTCAACTCATGTGAACCTTGGGGGCTACGGTCCGACAGTGTGAAAACTCTATAAAACGCAGCAGAAGTAAATACATGTGTCCGAAAAAGAAACATTCATATCCCAGAAGATGAACGTGGATCACAGGTTAATCTACTATCAAAAATTTACCATAATTTGCAGGTGTCTTTCTAGTACGTTGATTTGTTCTCCCGCTGTCGGAATAAATCTAAAAAAATTAAGCAAATCATATTAATAAAAAAATTGTGGCGGTTTTGATGCAGGATGGTTTACAAGAAAAACAACTCCAGATTCACAGTGACAAAAGTGACCCGCAAAAAAAAACGCGGTAGTCACCAAAATCAACTAGACCGAAACAAACATGTTCGACTAAACCGGTAATTTATGTGCAAATTTTAAAATGCGTAAACGAAGCAGTAATTTAATAAATCTGGTTTATAAAGTTTTATAATAAAAACTATAAGTAATCACTAGTTTGAGTCATAAACGAATTTACTGTAAAGTTATCAGCATAGAACGAAAGTACATATGTAAAATAAAATTTGAGTCAATTTTGAATGTTGAAATTGTATCAACAGTCAGGCAATTATAAAGAATATTACTAGAGAGCAAACAGTCAAGCAAATAATGTAATTACAATTTTATTAAATTATCGCAATTAAATTAATTAAAAGGAAGTTGATTAGAGGTGAATAAGGACACTGTGTGGATTGTTTGTTGCCTGAATATGGCGGATAGCAAAAGTAAAAGTGACATAGATGAACCTCCAGATTTAAGTTTCAATTGTTACAAAAATAAAAAACTTAACCAAATATGTGTATGTGTAAAATGCGGGGAAATGTACCACAACAGTTGTGAAAGAAAAAAAGTGCGTGAAGTTAGATAAAACAAGAATAATTTGCTGTGAAAGAAATATCATCTATAAAAAAAGACAAATAAACAAACTTAACACTGTAGAAATAGAAAACTACTTGTTAAATGAATTAAACCAACAATTGCAGGACAAAAACAAATATATCAATAAAGAAAAAAATGACTTGGAAAGGAAATTAGAAACATACGAAACAAGAAAGTTACATAACCAAGGAAATGAAAACATCGAAGAAACACTAGAAGCCGAAAATATTCTATTGAAGAAACTAATACAGGAAATGGAAGATAAAAATCAACTCTTAAAAGAGAAGATATTGTACATGGAAAGGGTAAACACAAAGAGCGAAGTAAAATTGTCGTACTCAAAAATTGTTAGTAACTCGAAAATAATAGAAGACCACCACAAAGGTAAAAACACTGCAAACATAACTTTAAAACCAAAAGGTAAACAGACTTCTACTGAAACTAAAAATGATCTTTACAACAAAATCAAACCAGACAAATTAAAAATAGGCATAATCCAGATAAAAGAAAACCAAGAAGGAAGTATAGTAATACAGTGTGAGAATGAAAACCAAATTCAATCATTGAAGAAACATATCAACTTAGAACTAAATGAAAAATATACTATTAAGGAAGATTTATTGAAAAACCCAAGGGTCAAAGTAGTTTCAATTAACACGAACTATGAACAAGATGTATTAGAACACATATTGAAATCCCAGAACAATATTCCTGATGAAGATTTTTTTAAAGTTACATAAAATATATAAGAACAAAAAGTACATATACAGCATTTATAGAAATGTCACCAAAAATATTTCATAAACTCATGAATCATGGAAAAGTATACGTAGGATGGCAACGATGCCCAGTTTATGAAGATCTTAATGTTACACGATGCAATGGCTACAAACACAGCGGTAAGTACTGTAAAAACAATCAATCCTGTGCATACTGCGCTGGAGCTCATAGTGAACAGAACTGTGATAAAAAGCAAATGAACTGCACAAACTGTACCCAAGCCAATATAAAATACAAATTAAACCACAACACAAATCACACATCATACAATATAGATTGCCCAACGCTTAAATATTACATAAACTTAGCAGCAACTAGAATCAAATATAATTATTAGCATAATGGATCAGTATATTAGAGATTTTGAAAATAACGATATTACAACCGAAATAGTTTATAACATAGAACAATGTAAACTTCAGCTAGGTTCTAAAAAATCAAGTTTGAACGTACTTCATCAGAACATCAGAAGTTTAACAAAAAATTATGATGAAATGGCTGTTTTTACAAGCCAGTTTGATGGTTTTTTTGATATAATGATATTCTCAGAAACTTGGTCTTTACCCGATCCAACTTATTTTAACTTAAACGGATATAACATAATATACAACGAAGGAGATTTGAATCAGAATGATGGAGTTGTAACATACATTAAAAATCACTACAATTATGTCACTTCAGTACGACCATTAGATAGCATCAAGGCCATTGAAATAAAACTAAAACATTTAAATAAAACATTTATCATCACTGCACTTTATAGATCACCATCAACTTGTCCATATATCTTTAATAAAGAACTAGAAAATTACATTAAAAATATACCAAAGGGTGAATACAATTTTTTCGTAGGTGACATAAACATCTACATTCTCGGAAATTATGATTACAGTAACGAATACCTAAATATATTAAATCAAGCAGGATACATATCACTAATAAATAATCCTACAAGAATTCTAAACAACTCAAAATCATGTCTGGATCACATATTCATAAAAACGAATGATATACTAAGCACCTGTAATCCAATCGTATTTGAAAATAATTTAACGTACCATTTTACGATAATGAATACACTAAAATTCGTAGAAAAAATAAACACACCTATGAATAATAATATAAAACACATAAAGAGATTGAACCATGACAAACTAAAAAATATCTTAGAACAAGCCAACTTGGAAGAAAAACTTCCGCAAAAAGACACCGAAGAAGCAGCTACATACCTTATAGATGTAATTAAGAAATCAATAATAGAAGCCACAACAACCATAATAATAAACAATAAAAATATAAAAAGAAAACAATGGATAACCAACGGCCTTGTAAAGTCAATAAATATAAAACAACTTTATAATGATTGGAAAAAACACTGTAATGAAGATACGAAGACGAAGTACACTAAATATAGAAATAGACTAAATTCATTAATAAGAACTGCAAAAAATAACTTTTTTAGAGATATGTTCAATGACAAGAATGATAGCAGAAGTATTTGGAACACAGTAAAGGCACTCACTCCAACAAAATCTAAAAAATGTGAGATAACAGAAATATGTAACAATTTAGGCACCACAGTAACCACAGAAAAAGAAATTGCAGATGCATTCAATAAACATTATATTAGCGTTGGTAAAACTTTTGCAAATAAGATACAGAAGCCCCAAACACTCAACAAAAACACTATAAAGATAAACCAAAATACGTTCTTTATTGTACCAACAGATGAAAATGAAGTTCAGAGCATTATTAAAGGACTAAAAGTAAACAAAGCACCTGGAATTGATAACATAACCAATGAAATTTTGATAGAACATAGGAAAATCTTAGCTAATCCGATTGCCATAGTAATGAATAAAGTATTTGAAACTGCTATTTGCCCAAAAGTATTCAAAATGACAGTTATCAAGCCAATATATAAAAAGGGAAACAAAGAGGTTACAGAAAACCACAGACGTATTTCACTAATTTCAAGCGTAGCAAAAATCTTTGAAAAGTTACTAAAAAATCATATGTTAAGTTTTCTTAATAAATATAAAATTATATCACAATATCAATATGGCTTTCAAGAAGGGAAATCTGCACAAAATGCAATTCTAACGGAAATCCAAAGCAACCTTGACTCCGATTTTAAAACATTGTGTGTATTTATTGACTTGGCTAAAGCGTTTGACACACTTAATCATCAAGAACTATTAATAAACCTTAATAATGTTGGAATAAGAGGAAAAATTAATCAATTATTTGAAAGTTAGTTAAGTGACAGACCACAGTATGTAAAAGTGGGGAGTACTTTAAGCGAAGAGGGTATAGTAGAATGTGGAGTACCACAAGGTACGGTCTTAGGTCCCATACTCTTTTTAATATATATAAATGAGCTCTTTTGTCTAAAATCGACAGGAAAAATCATATCGTTTGCTGATGACACAGCTATATTATACAAAGACAGTACCTGGAGTAATCTCAAACAAAAAGCAGAGAATGACCTATTGGAAATCAAAAATTGGTTTGATAGCAAACTATTAACAATTAACTTTAATAAAACCAAATATATTCCATTTACATGTCATAATTACAATACACCAACATTTAAAGAACTAGAAATCAGGGTGTCAACTATAGATAAAGTACAAATAAAACCATGTACAAATTTAAAGTACTTAGGAATTCAAATAGATGCCCACTTGAAATGGAATATAAATATCCTTATTAAAAAGCTTAGAGGAATCCTAGTCAAATTCAAAACTTTAAAACCAATCTTAAGTCAATCAAATCTAAAGAATGTGTACTATGGATTAGTATATCCTCATCTTCAATACGGAATCTTAGCATGGGGGACAGTAGCCAGTACGCATCTCAGAAAGTTGGAAGTAATTCAAAAGCGTTTTCTCAAAATTCTTTTTAACAAAGTATATAGATATCCTACTGAGATGTTGTATTATGAAACAAAAATGCTTGCTATTAGAGAAATATATGTTTACAAATTACTCATATACCAATTTAAGAACAAAAAAACAACAATAATTATAAGTCAAAATCACGATACTAGAATTAAAGCAAACGAAAACCTTATAATAACAAACGCACCGGAACCTATCATAACAAGATCTGGAACTTGGTTATCTGCTTGCATTTTTTAAGCCACACATTTTGAAAAAATTAAAGAGGTACAGTTCATACTATAATCTCACATTGTCTTATACATTAATTGAATTGTCTTACTTCAGGTGGTTGAATTATTTGACGAGACGGCCTCTGCAGCAATTGCTAAATCTCAAAAAGTTTTTAATGACAAAGCTGTTAAAAGAGGACTAGTTTTTATAAAACACACTTTTCCGGCATTCCTGACGAATTAAAAAAGCTAGAAAAAAGCGAAACCGCAATGACCAAATCTTTCGCTACATTCGAACGAATAAGAACAATTTTAAGAGCATGTCCAGGGACTATTGGAAGAAAAATTAATCAAAAATTGGATTCCGTCACATCAAAAAATCCTTCCTTTGACTTCTTTAAACAACTGACTGAAATTCAAAAAGGAGAGGTCATGAAGCATCAACAGAAAATATCTTTAACAATAACAGAAACATCGGCATTAAAATTTGCTGCACTAACATCTTGTGATGTCGAATGAACTTTTTCCTTCTATAAAAATATTTTAAATGAGAAAAAGCACAAGGTTCTTGGTCAAAATATTGAAAAATATTTGATTCGTGCTTGGGAAAATAATAGCACTTAATAAAGATTGTAAAACAAAAATATAAACTGTAAATTTTAATAGATATTTGTGCCTTTTTTATTACCTCTTTGGCAGGTTTAATATGCCTTTTATGCCAGCTTTTTTGGTATTTTTTCTTGCCTTACTCTCTATATTGATAACTTTCTCTCTTGAGATACGAATACATAAATTAAAACCAGGTACATCAGTGTTTAGCAAATTTGTTATTATTTATATATGCTGTATTACCAATAATAATTACCGACAAATTCTAGTAGTGTAACTAATAAATAAATTTACTTTCACTTGTATTATAAAACAGTAGCAAAGTTTTTAACTATTTATGTGAAGACAAAATCTAAAGTAATTGGTTTTGATTTGAAACTGAATAATTCGGCACAAGGTTATAATTAATTTTGGTTTGCGTGTTTATCGTTTAGCCCAGCGTTAAAATCTCTCGCATTCATCGCAACCATACACAAATGAATTAGAATGTATAAAATAACTCAGGTTAATACTACGCCGAGGATAAATTAAATTAAGTAAATAAATCGATATCGAAAGACGTATCAGAAATCTACGCTACAATCTGAAGAAGTCAAGAATTTACTTAGAAATGTCTTAAGTATTTTATTTTCGATGAATAGAATAATATGTAATGTTAAAACGCACAAGGATCTCGCATTGTCCTGCAATCTGAATTACTTACTAACTGTCCATATATAAGTTGTAAACGAGCAAAAAAAAAGAAACGGTGGGGAAAGTAGACACAGCCCATTATCGTACTTGACTCATAACTTACCATTGCATCGACCAATTACATTCTTACCTTCTCAGATCTTACTATGCAAATTCAAACTTTGAATATCATAAATTAGGCTCATTACTGACTGTATTTATTATGTTTCACCATTAAAATATACGCAGTTTGCCGACTATAAATACGTTTCTTTTCATAAGGATTACCTGTGGTGTACTTATTTGTCGCTGAAGGCGTAACAGCAATAATTTCTTGTTACTCGCGGTGTGGCAAATTCTTTATTATTAAACTATCATGTTTTCTGCACACCGTATCTATAATTTATCTTTTCTCGTGTAATGCAAATATACAGTTACGCAGATTACCTAAACTTAGCTTCCGGGTACGTTCCTTATTTTCTTGTTTAAACGGTAATGAAGAAATAAACTACTCGCTGTCTATAGATTTCAACAAAAAATACTGTTACAAGTGTTAGAACACACCTGTTGTTTATTCCAAAATTATTAATTTTTTGGTGGTAAAAAAGTTCACCGATATGTATTTTTTTGATAAACAAATTTAATTTTTTTAATTAATATCAAGTTGTTCAATACGATTATTCACATAAATCAAAATCTTATAAAGGGTTCAAGTTATTATACAACAACTTTGTAAGTATGTTAAAAATGTAATATTAAACAATACATGATAATAAAGACAAAATATTTGAATTAAAATACGTTATTTCACTTGTCACTGTTAAAAAGCCATCCGGTTGTAAATAGAGAATATAACTGTTCGTTAAACAATTGAAAACATTTTCCATATTTGTACAGTATAAAAAGCTTATCACCAAAAGTTTTTAAATTTCAATTAACTTTGGTAGTACTAATACTAATCCTAACAAAAAACTTGCAGTTTTCAAAAAACTAATCAAATTGAATTTTAAGCTTAGCATAAAAAATAGTTCAAAATTTGCATAAAGAAAAATATATTTTTCTCATTCAGGAAACGTAAATTATGCAAAAAAAATTTTGAAAAAAAATTGCGATCACTATACTTTCCTTCTAGGAAAGTAAAAAATAGATACGTAAATAAATAGAAAAAAATTACTTTGAAAACAAATTTTACTATTTGAGGTTCTGATAATGCTGTTGCAAGACTATGATCAGATTTGACTATTGATCAGATATTAATTTAAAAAATGTTAAGTACTAATTATATTTGTACTGTTAGTGATAGGAATAGGTTAAGTTAACATTCAGTTACGCATCTAGAAACAATCGAGATTTTAAACAATTATGCAAAATAAATAATTAATTTACTTATTTTATTAAACTTATTATAAAAAGAAAAATTTATTTTTAAGTTCAATAAGATTTAAAACAGTCGATGGTAAATGTTAGAATTAAAAGTTTTTGTTGCAATACAGTATTTATTATAGACTAAAATTTATATTGTATATTTCAGTATAACTTGAGTGCTATATTAATAAATTTTGGTTTTTAAACTGATGATTCACGTAGAAAAAACAGTTTGCAAATTTATTTATTATGAAGTCGCATAATTTAACAAAGGATTCGTTTAAATATGAAATAGTAAACTTTAGAGCACTATCTAGCTGTCGTAATTTCAATAAAATTAAATGAGCTGGGTGTTTAATAGTAAAGATGTTGACATGTTCCGCAGATTTGGTAGAGCAGGTACAAAACAGCAGTGGTCTTAATCTAGACCACACCAATTTTTTTAATATGTAATTACCAAAATCATGTTCAACAACATCATACTTAAAAATGTCTTTGTCTAATACAACGATCATGTTCTGAACTGGCAAAACGACTACCTTCACTAATGTAAACAAACAAAAAATTTGGTATACATACTACTGATTATTACTGTACCAAAATAGAATTTTCTAGACTAGTGATACAAATAATTATTTTACGTTTATTGAAACGTGTGATTTGTTCTGCATTTCAATTTTTGTTTTTAGATTACACGCCGCTTATTAGAATCACAGAAGAATGTTATCAGTTGGGTAATGTTATCACTTTAAAAAGAACGGGCCGGACGTATGCTACTGCATAGAAAAAAACACCGTTTATAGTTATCACAGTTTCGGTTTATGTTAGTAATTTTTTTTCAGCTTTGTTTTTATACATAAATAATAACCTATTCTGCATGATTTTTTCAGCAAAATTCTCACAATACGCTTGTTTTGAGTGTCATTGCACACTAAAAATAGTTGTTTTGCATATTTAGCTTTATTTTTGTAGTGTTATTTATTTATTTACGTATTTTGACTTATCCACAAAACATCTCATTTAAACATCTGTAAAAGCATGTGCGTTCTTAGAATAACAATTTTATTTAACTACGTCTTATATGATATGGTTATTTTGTATTTATTTTTATATTTAGTGTCAGCAAATTACTGAAAAAAAATGAATAGTTCTTAAAACAATAAAATTTTTTTGACATTTGCTTGCATTAATGGTATATTTCATCTTCCAAAATAACAACCTGTTGATCAAATACATGCACTGTATTTATTTACTGCTTTCTAACCTTGATTTTTTCTGAATTTCAGATATTCTCATTCGGTTATTGTTACCAAAAACCATAAGTTCCAACGTGATTCTATTAAGCAGCATGCACCGTATATGATTGGCAGTAAATAATAAATTTGCATCGTCGAACTACTTCCAGTTATCGTAGATAACGTTTTTGTAACTGTTTTTTAAATTTTTTGGTAGGCGGAAAATTGTTTCGCTTTTGTTGGATAAAGGTTTTTGTGTGTATGCTGTTTTTTTTATCATGTCAATTGAGTTCATTATTGGTTCGTTTTTTTAAACGTGTGTAACAAAAATTCAATGTCTGCATTATTTTCTGATTCAAATTCGCTTTTACCCAATGGCTATTGATCTGCTTCACCCAGACATGCTAATACAGCTTCTTCAAAATCATCTCCAAGTCTGACACTATGTTTTTGTCCATTTGACGCCATTCTAACTGTAACACAACACGTTACAAACTCAGATTAACGAAAATACACTTCTTCCGTTCTCTCGTCTAAGTATCAAAATCCATTCACTTCGCTTAAGGAACACTTGGCCTCTATTCCAATTTTTACTTATCCTGATTTTATTGTACTTTTTGTAGTTCAAACCGACACTTCAGACTTTGATGTAAGCGCTGTTTTTAGTCAGCAAACAACCGAAGTTGAGGTTAGTTACATCAATTGTTTATTAATCAAGACTGAAATGAACTACTCTACTACACAAAAAATGCTTGGTTGTACCCTATGCTATTGAAAAAAGCTAAGTTCTTTGGGACGTTTAACCCGTGCAATCACAACAGTAGTCGTTTGCTATCAGATATCGGAAAGGTAAAAATCGTGTGGTTCCTGAACGCTTTGTCTCGTTCTGTTCCTGCTGTCAAATCTGTTTCTACTAGAAATACTTCTCTTATTACTTTTATTTCTGTTTTTTTTTCTTCTCAGAGTATTAGCTTACGTCATTCAAAAAAATGGGTTGATACTTTAACACAGTGATTCCCAAAGTTGTCTATATCGACCCCCAAGGGTCTATGACTACCTGCAAGGGGTCTACGTCAGTGAAAAAGTAGAGAAGTAAGTACATTATTTTTATTAAATTTTAGTTTTGTACTCGTAGTTAGCAAAGATAGATAAATTACGCAAATCATGATTTCAGTTATTAGTAGTTTAATATTCAAATCATGCAAAATTACACGAATACTACTCAATATTCTTTTTTTCAAAGTTTTAGCAATCGTTATTATAATTACAGTGCAATCTCCGTAATCCGAACTAATTGCTACAAGGAGATGTTCGGATTATGGAATGTTTTCGGAAAAATCTAAAAAAGACAACTGTACATACATATTACGTATGTATTTTATTATTAACGTACAATATGTTACCACTTTGAAAGATAAATTAAGAAAATAAGAAATCCAAAACTGTACAGCTGCGTGTTTTTTAAAGAATTTTCTATGCACACTTCATTTGTTTGTTTTTTCACATAATTTAAATGTTTACATATAAGAAACATATTAAAAAAATTTATTTTGGAATTAAACTAAATATTTTGGCCGGTCACATAAATAAATATGTATGTGTCAATATTTACTTATTTACGACCTTGTTAGGCATTTGTTATTTTTTTATAAATACATATATCTTACCAAATAACTTCACAAAAAAAGTAAAAAAAAATGTACTTTTATCCATTGGTCGTTACACTGTGGGCCAGTTCGGATTACTGGAATGTTCGGATTACGGAAGTTCGGATTATGGATATTGCACTGTACATACTTCTCTATATTAAAATTTTGTATTATTGCTAAAGTGGAACCAGTGAATTTTTACACATGACATTCGAATGTACGTAGAGATAAATCGCATAACAATTTGTTATTATTATTCGTTGTATAATATTTTATTTTAATATTTTGTGTCAGGTACTTTCAAATTTCCTTAAAGTTCCATCATATCAAAACCTTAAGTAACATTCATAACATTCCCTTTCTCACATTCATTTGTAATGGCTGTACGCCTACACCTGCCATAAAATTTAAGACCATACGATTTAAATTTGACTTTGATTTTTTAATATACAGCTGCTGGAATTTATGTCCTATTTAAATGGTTTAATTTTGCGCACAGATGACTTATGCCATGTCCGAATCTAAAAAGAAATGTAGACAGTACAGTGTTGATTATTTGTAATTTGGCTTCATTCCATCATTGTCGGACAAACAATTGCCTATGTACCTTTTATGCAAGAAAGTTTTGGGCAATAGCGCTATAAAACTATCTAAGCTGCAGGATCATCTGAGAAGATGTTACCCTAATAAAACAGATAAAGAATTGAAATACTTTCAAACACTCAGAATATTCGCTTCGACGTCACAAAGAAACGATGATGGCACGCGGGCGTCTTACAATATCTTGCCACTTATAGCAAAATCCGGAAAACCGCATACTATCGGCTAGAACTTAATTTTGCCAGCCGTTGAAGATATTTTAAAAACACAAACCTGCATCTGATATCATTAAAAGAATTCCCTTAAGCAACAATACTGTTGAAAGACGTATTGATGAAATGAGTTCTGATATTGAAAGCTTCTTGTGTAATTATTTGCAAACGACCCATTTCTCTATACAAATGAACGAGTCAACTTTACCTGGTAACGCAGCATTATTATTGGCATATGTTTATGTTTTTATTATGAATCAAAAAATCTACGACAAATTGATCTTCGCAAGAACTTTGACAACCGACACTAAAGGTGAAGCAATATTTCATGTTTTGAAGGATTACTTCATTGAAAAAGCAATCCCTTTATCAAATATAATATCAGTAGCTACAGATGGAGCAACTGCCATGGTTGGAAGTTATCGTGGATTTATGAGCTATTTAAAACAAAATGTGTCAAAGGTATTAGCAATACATTGCGTCATCCATCGACAACATTTAGTTGCTAAAAATTTGAGTGTTAGATTGCATGAATCTCTTCAATTAGTCATTGATGCAGTAAACCGAATCCGAAGCAACAACTTTCATTAATTACTCCTTCTCACTAAAGTACGCTGGCTGTCGAAAGGCTTATGTTTGACAAGATTTTTTGCACCTTTTGAGACTATTTTAGAATTTTTAGATACTAAAGATACAATTTGAAAAGACAATTTAATGGAGTGGAAAACAGACATTGCCTATTTAACAGATTTGTTTAAAAAATTTAATATAGTTAATTTGCAGTTACAAGGCAACAGTCTAAATTTGATTAAAACAAAGCCCATCTTATCAGCGTTTGTTTCCAATGAAGCAAAATATTGGTCGGGACGAATTTTCCCAGCTCCCGAATTTGTCACAGAAAAACTGCCAGGAAAACGACGTTTCAACCTACATTTGACATTTAAATGTCTGCGATTCAGATTTTGAAGCTAGGTTTGAAAATATTTTGACTATGGTAATACCACCGTGGATAATTAACCCAAATGGTGACATAGAAGAAACGAATGTCATAATACAAGAGGAACTGACTGAACTAAGTACAAACGAAGAACTTAAGGTTCAGTTTGGAAACGGATATCAGCAATTCTGGCTGAAAACAACATACCCGTTACTTATACCGTATTGTGGAAAATAGCAAGAAAATTTTTAATTTCTTATTAATTGTCATACTTAGTGGAAAGGGGGTTCAGCGCTGTTACCAATCTCCTAACGAAAAAAAGAAATAGACTGGACATCATTAGCCGAGAAGATTTAAGATTAAACCTTACAAAATTGACGCCAAATGTTGATAATTTATTATTAAAGCATCAGGTTCATTCTTCTCACTAAAAGCATTTACTTATTGCTTAGTTTATTTTATGTTTATTTTATGTTACGTATATTTTATATAATTTTATTTTGTGTAGTCTTAATTTAAATTCAATTAATAAATGTACAAAACTTAACATGTATTTTTGCTTTAAGTTTTTAACACTAAACTTCACTGCAGTTAGAAAAAATCAGGTAAGACAAGGGGTCTACGACACAAAAAAGTTTGGGAACCTCTGGCTTAAAACAACACAAATAATCTTTAACATACGACTGCTAGACATACTAAATTAACGCACCTGGGAACCTCTGCTCCAGTCGATAGACATTGCGGCGTGACTAAAACAATATCACAGTTTCTTGTGTATTATTATAGCTTTTGGTTACATTCTGGCATTGCTACTTCTGTCGTAGTACTGCTTCAGTTCAGATATTAAATTTTGACAATTAGTTCCTTCTGGTCTATATTCTCGGCGCGCTAGACGTATGGGTACTTAAAGTAGGAGCTTTTACTGGCCCAAATGTAAGAAAACTTCTAACAAATCCCCTCTTTTTAGAACCAATAAGAAACAAAGAAACAGAAGCCTAGAACTCTTTCAAGAATGTAGTACACAAGTTTTTGTGGACCACTAAAAATTCTGGCTACATAAATATTGTACAACACATGTTGGCAACGTATGAAGCACATTGACTATTTTTCTTAAACTTACGAGCCTAAATTGAAGAACAGGGTGAAATATTTCACTACAATGTTCGTAATTTTGAGAGATGTTACTAAAGAATATCAACTACTGTTGAATGTTCAATCGAGAAACCAAAGAAGAAATTGGAAACGAGTTCGGAGAAGGATCAAGGAGAAGAAGCAAAGGTTTCACAAGAAAAAAGAGTAGACCTAGAAGTGTACAAAAATATCAGGTACATAAACATAAAATAATGTAGACTTATTTTTACTAAAAATTCAAAAATAAAAATAATACCGCTAACTTCTTAAAAATAATTAACATAGTGCATTTTAATCCAACACAAAAATGTTTCCAATTAATAATAATTAAAGAGCGGACAGTCAGGCAAATGCCTGGAGCCTGCCTATTTTGCCTTTTTGTGTAACTTTTTGTCTTTTTTGCCTTTTTAAAGTGTATTATTTTATATTGCCTTTTTACATATAAATTTTGAAAAGTTTGTGTAAACAGTGTTTTAATAGATAGATGACAATAACGCATTACAGAATTTTACTTAAATTACGCATAATAATATAATTAACATTTTTTCCTCAAAAGGTCTTACCACAAACCTATAAATAACAACAGGGATTTTCATGTTTTGTTAAACAATGGTTTTCAGAAAACTTTAAATACAAAAGCCGCTTTTAGAGAAGAACTATGGTAAGAATTTATAATAAGATTATGTACAATGACAGGCTTAACAGAACACTATTTACAAAATCGGAAGGATTTCGGAATGAATCATATTTTATAGGTACTGAATACAGTACATAAGTAAAACAAAGAAATATAGATAATTTTAATTCTGTCCGGTAGGATTCCTTTAATGACTGAAACACATGACTAGAATATTATTTGTTTGTTATAAATACCTGTGATATTATCACACTGTGATAGTCTATTGCTGTTGTGCTGTGAGTAAGTTTTAAAAAATTCTACCTAATAAACAATCAAAATGTAGCACCTTATATGATTAAATCCGCTCAGGCATTAGAAATATTTTATCGGAATTTAAAACATTTAACTTGTCTAACACATGAAATACCTAGGGTGTGTGAATTCATTAGAGACGAGTTGGCAATAGTAAACAAGTTTATTTCTGCCACCAAAAAGGTAAAAATCCTTAACATATTAGATTCTTTTTTTGATTATTGGATCTTGTTTCAGGTTTTTGTGAAAGCACCATTACGGGCAAGAGCCTATAAAGAAAAACTTCCAAATGTTAAACTTCTACCAAAACCTATCATAACAAGATGGGAAACTTGGTTATCTGCTTAAATTTTGTATGCTACACATTTTGAGAAAATTAAAGAGATACAGTTCATACTATAATCTGACATTGTCTTATACATTAATTGAATTGTCTTACTTCAGCTGGTTGAATTATTTGACGAGACGGCCTCTGCAGCAACTGCTAAATCTCAAAAAGCTTTTAATGACGAAGCTGTTAAGAGAGGACTAGTTTTTATAAAAACACATTTTTCCGGCATTCCTGACGAATTAAAGAAGCTAGAAAAAAGCGAAACCGCAATGATTAAATCTTTCGCTACATTGGAAAGAACAAGAACAATTGTAAGAGCATGTCCAGGGACTATAGGAAGAAAAATTAATCAAAAATTGGATTCCGTCACATCAAAAAACCCTTTCTTTGACCTCTTTAAACAACTGACTAAAATTCAAAAAGGGGAGGTCGTGAAGCATCAACAGAAAATATATTTAACAATAACAGAAACATCGGCATCAAAATTTGCTCCACTAACATCTTGTGATGTCGAAAAAACTTTTTCCTTCTATAAAAATATTTTAAATGATAAAAGGCAACAGCTTCTTGGTCAAAATATTGAAAAATATTTAATTTGTGCTTGGGACAATAATAGCACTTAATAAACATGTAAAACAAAATAATAAACTGTAAATTTTAATATATATTTGTGCCTTTTTTATTTCCTTTTTGGCAGGTTTAATATGCCTTTTATGCCACCTTCTTTGGTATTTTTTTGCCTTATATGAATCCGTGAAGAATGTAAAAAAGTGTTAAACTTTTAAAAAATCGGTGCTTGCATGATAAAGTCATTATCCTCCAGAGACATTAATGACAAAAATGTTAAAGGAAATAATTCTATTTACTTTTTTATATCTTCCAACAGTTATTGTTCCCACAATTTAAAACAAGTAAAAAATAATTTGGGTTTATAATAAATGGGCTAAGCCGAAAGAAGCAATAAAATTGACGTGCTCATAAAGTTAAGAATGCATCTCGAATTAAGTCGTGTTTTATTTCATAGTTATATTTAGATGTAATAGATATGCATAAGTAGATAATACAGAAGAACACATGTCAGCTTGTCAAATTGTCACTTGTAGAGTAAACCGGATCTATCGTCAACTTATCTTCTGGTAGCTGCCCATGCTGAGCACAACGTTGATATTTAACTGGCATTTGAATACCCTCAACTTACTTCTTATCTGATAAATACTCGCTACGTCAGTAACATATTTAACGACGACAATACTAAAACGCACAGAAATCAAGAAAGACCTCGTATATCTATTTAAAGAAGTACTAAACCACTTCACTTGGAACATATAAAATTTATATCGCAAAGAATTCATCCGACTACAATTACAACTTAACTCGTACTAAACATAACCAAGAAAAAATGTTTATAATTAAGTTCCTTTTTCGATCGATTTAAAAGTCGTTAATGTCTAAAGTTACTTTTTAACGCATTTAAATAATTTATTTTAATGTTTTATAAATGCGCAGTTAATTTTAATGACGAGAGGTTATTATACATTTTCGAATACATTAATAACATGATTATATCCCAAAGCTTACGTATGAATAATGATTAAATATATAAAGAATTAAAGATCAGCAAATTGCATTCAATTACGCATCGGTTAAAACTGCATCCTTCAGTATTTCAAGTGAGTTTATAACTTATTTGCATAAATAATGTTATTTTAATCTTGAACTTAACTCGATTTTTATAAGAAAAAGGTATTTAACGTTTTGTTTTTTTTCTATTTTATTAGTTGATTGTTGTTTTGTTGTGTTCAATAAATATAAATTAATTTTTATTCCAGTTACCGTCTACATAACCGGATTTAAGTAATAACTACTTTTATTAAAAAAACACGTAAACTATTTAACACATTAAATTAATTTGTTTTGATTTTCGAATTCATCTACTTCCCCTAAAAAAAGAAACATTTTCTAAATTCTCTATGCGATAAAATGCTGAAACGTACGAGGAATTATTTTCAAGCACGAGAACTTTCGGAAGGTTTTTGTACATTTCCAGAACGTTTACCGAAAGATTCGCGAACGTTTCGCCAAAACGTATAAATTCGGTACAAACAAATTATAGGGCAGTTATTCTAGCAATTCGAAGACGGCCATATTAAGAAGATTATTCAAGTTTAAATAAATTAGTGATTAACGCGTGTGGAGATAAATCTACAAAGTATAAACTTGTACGTGACAAATGTGTGAAGTTATCCGCGGACTTTATCTTTCAAATGATAGTGCGATATAAATTAGTGTAAGTGTTTTTATTAAATATCCTTAAATTTAATTAGTTCGGTTAGTTTAAACGTGTATATATTTTTAGTATAAATAAATTAGTTTTAATAATCATTGTTACAATATTCTAATGGTAAGTCAAATTTTTTTTAGTCTTGTGTAATATGATGTAATGTGGTAATGCAAAGAAATCACCACATTCTTGACTAACTTACACTAATATCGCCAGAATTTACTTAAGAACCGGTTGTATAATCTTCAGTTATCTGATGGGTCAAGTTAGACAATATTTATTAGTGCTTTTCTATACTTATAACTATCAGTTGACTTCAACCATGGCGGACAAAACGTCTTTAATGACATCCGGTTGGCGTCATATTAACGTCCCCTAATGACGTCATTTTAGATACGACAAATGTCCGTCATTGTAGAGTCAATTTAAGGTCAAAATGACTGTCATATTGACGTAAGTTTTGTCGGTAACAGACGTAAAAATGACGTCAATTAGTCGACATTGTGTTACCTGGGAGGTTACACTAAATCAGTTACACACCCAAAAATGTTCGATGATATTACACGGAGAGAAATCTGTAATCACTAGTTATGAATAATATGTTCATAAATTACACATTTAATAAAATTTATAAAATATGAATTATATTATGATATTATGGGTAATACGCATACAACATTCCTAAGAGTGCAGTTTGTATTCATGTGCCCAAAGGCCTTTCATTTGACGGGTTGCACTTCCCTGAGGACTAAAGGGTTAAAGAGTTATAAGGGTGCAAAGACTTATCAGTTACACACAGATAAGCTCGAAACTAAAAAAAGGGTAGAGTTAAAAAATAAGTGAAAGTGTTAAGAGATAGAAGACTTTCTTAGCTTTCTTCTGACACTTATCGCAAAAAATCTGAAGACATTTAAAAACACGTGATTTTGAAAATTAGATAGATAAGAATAGTTTTTAGTTTTTTAATGGAAACTGTTGTTTTTTAAATTAAAACTTGCTTAAAATTAGGTAATTAGGTTTTAGGGAAGTGATACGGACACTTTGCCAGCAGTTTCAAACTGGTAGGATCAAAGGTTAAAATACAGTAGCAGAAACACTGATAAGTGATTCGCTCGGAAACGGTATAAGATTGAGATATGGGGACAATTTAGTTAAATTCTATATTAAAATACCTTCTTTTTAATATCAATCAGGAATTTTTTCTATAGAGGGAAACAACCAAAAATTAATCAAAATAAATACATAGGTACTGTGTAATATAATAAAATAAATTAGAACGTTTAAGTCAATAAGCTAGAATAACGATAAGGAATTCCATGCAGCTGTTTCACATCTAAATAGTAGCAAAATGTCAAGCGGAGAGGAAACATATAGTACCCCAGTAGCACAAGGAAGAATTATAAAAAAAAGAAAGTATAGAAGCGGAGGACCAGAATAAGCAGATGCGGAATCAGAGACGGTGCTTGTGTCATCTAGGGGAACAGCTAACTTTTTAGCAGAAATAAGATCACTGCAAACTGAGGGAGGAATACAAGCTTGCGAAATTAGCCATCAACTAAGTCAACTTGAAGCCTTTATTAAAGAGAATAAGAATGTTCACTTGGCAATAAAAGAGAAAGTGAGACAACTGATAAAAGGTTTCTACAATCTGGAAAGCAACAGGCAATTAATAGACAATAAATGAGGAAAATATGTAAATGAGATAAGAGTTAGCTCGACTAGGGAAATAACAACATAGAGTGAAGAAGTTAGCAATACTGATGAGCCGATAGCAGCTTTTTTGGAAAAAAAATGTACTCAGAAGTAGCCACTAGTCCGATAGTACCAAAACAATACATCTATAAAGATGCAAAAACAAGCCCAATGAAGTATTCAGAGGTGGTGAAAATGGACACAGCAAGCAGTCCAATTTTTGAGACCATGAAAAGGATAGCACCACAAAGGGCAAAGATGGTAATCATTAATGATAAGGCAACTACAGATATAGAATCTGCTAAGGAGACAGAGAACGAAGGCAATAAATGGAAGACGGCAAAGAAAAGAAAAACAAAAACCAAAAAAGAGAACGAACGAGCAGAAGAACCTGCAGGGAAAAAAGAAAAGGCCAAAAAAAGGAAGATCTAAAGCAGTACTGATCAAAGTAGCGAATGAAGAAAAATATGAGGAAGTACTGAGAGATATTAGAAAAGCGGACATAGAAGGTATAAACGTTAAAATACAAGGAATTAGAAAAACCAGAGAAGGTGACGTACTCTTGAAAGTAGAGAAAGGCATAGGAAAGGCGGAACCGCTCAGGGCGAGAATAGCAGCTACGACGAGCAGAGAAGTCAAAACATTATTCACGGAAGTGCTCATGGAAATAAGAGATCTCGACTCCATTTCGAACGAGAGAGAAGTGATGGAAGCCATAGGGACAAGATACCCGACATCGAAAGCACGGATGAAGAAAATGTTCGGAACCACAAGGGGGCAACAAATTGCCCAAGTGCTGATGGATATAGAAACGGAGGAAAAAATTACTACCGACGGTCATCTACAAGTAGAATGGACATCATGCTGGATTAGGGAGAAGAAAAAGATACTGAGATGCCACAAGTGCTGGGAAACAGGACATATGTCGTGGGACTGCAAGGGGCCTGATAGAGGCAGCCTATGCTTTAGATGCGGCGAAGGAGGTCACCTTATCCAAGAGTGCGACAGAGAGGAAAACTGTCCACTCTGCGAAACAATTGAAAAAGGGGCAGGGATAGGACATAGGGCCAACTCCAAAAACTGTAACTACGAGAGAATCAGTATCAAACAGAGAGAAACTAAGACAACTGAATAATGGAGATAAAAACTTTACAAATAAATTTGAATAATAGAAGAGTCGCTTATGACATGGCAAAACAAATTGCAAAAGAAAGAGACATAGACCTTATGTTGCTTTCAGAAATGGGTAGTCTTAGAGACAAGGACATATTAAAAGATAAGAGTGAGAAAGCAGGCATCTGCATAGTAAATAATAAGTTAGTTATAAGTACATGTGGGGCGGGTAGGTGTTTTGTGTGGGTTAAATTAAGTAAGATAAGTGTTTTTAGTACCTATTTTCCTCCTAATAAAGACATTGAGGTTTTTAAAGCGGATCTCGAAGAACTAGCAAAGACCATAAAATCAGCAGCAAAAGGAGGTGCACTAATTGGTGGCGATTTCAACGCCGCGTCTAGTACCTGGGGCGTAACACGAAACAACAAAAGAGGAAACATAGTAGAGGAATACCATAACTCTTAACAGAGGAAACAAACCAACCTTCGAGAGAGGAAAACAAAAAACCTATATTGACCTAACATTGAGCACCAACGATATGAAAGAGAAAATAACAAACTGGCAAGTCCTAGAAACGGAATCGCTCAGCGATCATCGTTATATCGAATGGATATGGCACGACACAAGGAGCAATATTCTAAAAGGGAAAACAACGGTAACTTTAACCAGGAACACCAATAAACTGAATAAAACAAGGCTGGAGCATATGGTAAAACAAACGGCAGAAGAAGACCTAAATACAGTAGATAAAATGACTAAATTCCTACGTCAACTATGTAAAGAAACTATGCTCATAAGAAGAACAAATAAAATGGGAGAATACTGGTGGAACGAAGAGATCAACTTACAAAGAAGAAGATGCATCAAAACAAGAAGGAATTACCAACACCAGTGCTAGAAGTGAGAGAAAAAGATCTGTGACGAGCTCGATCAAGATATTTGGGGAAAAGGGTACCAGTTAATCTATAAAAAGATAAGAAAAAAAAACTATAATTGCCTTGGATAATAAAAAAATGATAGAAATAATACAAAAACTATTTCCCGAAGAAGATAAACTTAAAGAAAGGAACAGATATAAAAACCAGCTTTTGGATTTTAAACCAATATCTAGCACGGAGGAGGAGGAGGTGGAAAAGACTTGCTACGGGCAAAGCTCCAGGACCTAATGGAGTTCCTGCCGAGGTGGTAAAAGTAGTGGCTATACAAAGAGCACAGACCTGGGCCAATGTGTTAAACTCGTGTGTCAGAGAAGGTAATTTTCCACTGTGCTGGAAAAAAGCAAACCTAGTACTAATACCAAAGGGAGAGACGAGCTCGACATATAGACCTATTTGTCTGATAGACGTTGCGGGAAAGATATTGGAGAGGGTACTGGCCGAGCGCCTCAAACATAAAATTAAAAAGAAGCTTGCTGACAACCAATTTGGCTTTAGAAAAAGGAGGTCAACAATAGACGCAATAAGAGTCGTGACAAAAGAAATAAAAGAGGCCAACACTGGGACATGGAGGATAAGGCAGGTTTGCCTAGTTATAGCAATAGATGTACAAAATGCCTTCAACTCGGCAACTAGACGACAAATAATGAAGGCACTAGTGGAAATGAAGATACCAGGATATCTAATAATTATACTACAGAACTACTTGATAGATAGAAGCATACAGATAAATGACTCGAAGGGAAGAAATATAGTAGACAAAGTAACCTCCGGGGTTCCACAAGGTTTGGTCCTTGGGTCAATCCTATGGAATGTCATGTACGACGGAGTACTAAGATTAAGTATGCCAGATGGGGTTAAACTGATTGGCTTTGCAGATGATCTCACAATAGTTATAAGATCCAAACAGATACAAGAAGCAGTATATAGAGCAAAGATAGCAATGGAAACCATTAACACATGGATGACGGAAAACAGACTAAAGCTGGTTCCAGAGAAAACAAAAGTAGGACTAATGACGGGGCAAAGAAGAATCACAGCGCTAAATTTAGAACTACTAGGGCAAAAAATAATAACCCAGAAAAGTATCAAGGTCCTTGGTATAACCATTGATAAAAACCTCAGCTTCATTGAGCACGTCAAGACGATAACAGATAGGGCTCTTACAAAAGCAAACGCATTAAGGAGGATACTGCCAAATCATGAAGAAGCCAGATCATCAAAGAGGAAAGTTATAGCACACGCGGTAGATTCAATCGTATTGTACGGAGCAGAGATTTGGCAGGAAGCAATCAAATTTGGAACTGTAAATAAACTATTAGATAGGGTGCAAAGAATCCTAGCAATAAGAATTAGTCGAGCTTACAGAACCGTAAACACACAAGACGTTATGGTGGTTGCTGGAATCCCACCGCTACAGATCCTGGCTAAAAAAAGAAAAGATAAAATGGACACTAGTGCAACAATAGTGGAATGGCAGAAACAGACAAAGAGTCATGGACAAAAAAACTGATTCCAAACATATACTCCTGGATACACAGAAAACACGGGGAACTGAGTTACTATACGACGCAGCTGCTGACTGGGCACGGTGAAAATGGAGAATACTTACACAAAATTAAAAAAAGAGAAAATGACAACTGCGCGGATTGTAGTGAAAAGGATGATAAAGAACATGCGGTGTTTAAATGTAAAAGATGGAAAGAAGAAAGAAGGAAAATCGAAGAAAAGATAGGAGAAGAAATAAAAGCATCTAACATCATTAGCGTAATGTGCGAGAACGAGGATAAATGGAAAGAAATAGAAAGTTGGTACACAAAAATAATCAAGAAAAGAGAGGAGGAAGCAAGAAAGAGAGAAAAAGAGATAAGTAACTAAGGAGACGGCTAATTGCCAAGCTAGCATAGCGAAGAATGCGAAAGCGGTACCCTATGCTGGTGAAAAGGAGATGTGAGGAGAGGTTTTAGTGGGTAGGCCTTGCCAAGATGACAATGAGAATCTCACACACCCCCGCAGAATGCGGGAAGCCAATAAATAGTTTCCCCTAAAAAAAAAAGGTATATTCATGTATTATGAATATTGTTTAATAAATGTAATCAAGTTATGAATTGTTTTCATATTTTACTAGTTATCACTATAGTTATAATTAGATCTAAAGTAAGTAAAATGTAATACTGTCATATATTTCTGTTTTTTGAGTTCTAATGTTTGTATATTAAATATTTTCTGCAAAAATACAAATATTAGTACTTATAACACATTTCCAAACAAATTTAAAATTCTTGTGAAAATATATTACATTATGAAGTATGTATTTGTATGAGGTGTACAAAATTAATTTGCCGTTTATCTCAATGCGTGCATGCAATGCGTTTTTATTTTAGCTTGAATTAAAATTAGATTTACACGATGTTCAAAGTTATTTGTTTATTATTGCTATTTTCATTAATATTAAAGCTACGAATTAAGTTAAATTAGCAAAGTTGAAACACTTTTTGTGGATTACGACAGTGTAATCAAAAAAAACTATTCAACCTCAAATTTTATCAATATTCATAAAAATACAATTATTTGAATGGGACGCTATACATTTTTAGCAGTTTTAAAATTTTAAACTTCTGAATAACAAATGCCGTACGCACTAATATTTTAAATTAAAAAATAAACAAATGAGATGCGTTTCAAGTTTTAATATTATAAATTTAAAATTCAAATTTAGTGCCTACTTTAAATTGTAACAAAATAAACATCAACTAGAACCAAAGACACAGTTCAGCTAATTTATCAAATTTTCAAAAAGGTTGCTTTGTTCGTGAAAACGTGTTCCTGCTCTAAATTTTTTTGCAAAACCCCACAAAAAATTAGTTAGGTTTTGGTCCATTTAAAAGTAAACTAAAAACAGCATTGAATGATTGGCACATTCAAAATATTGGTAAGACTTTATCTATATATAACAATAGTTAAACTTTCAAAATCTGCCTTTTTGGAGTCTTTACACCCAAGAACATCACAAGCGGCTTTTGAAAGCCAGGTATTTGGCCATTTAACAGACTTGCATTCGGGGATTATGATTTTGCACCTATAGAAATTTTTAGTGAGCGTTCCCAAGAGGAATACAAAGAAAATAATCAATAAATAGAGAGACAGGAAGTAGATTTTGTGGAGCCGGAAATAAGTCAAAATGAAGAAATTATTGATGAAAGCTGTAACAGAGACGAAACACAAACAGACCCTTTAGATAACCGATCGGATTTTGATACATCTGCGAATATTGTTCCACCTCTCAACGTTTCACCGCTTCCAAAATTTGGACCAAGCTACCAGACTAATAATATCACAGCAGCAATACGACCATATCCAAAAGAGGCTTTGAATGGAATCTTTTGCTAATTTATCCACTTCTTCGTTTAAAAAAACTCTATTATGGGCTTTGACCCACATAAATTTTATGCTAATTCCAGTTAAATACAATTGATGAAGTGTTTTCAGCAGCAAAAACGGATGCTTCTGATGGTAGTTGATACTATCTTGTAACGTGCGAATTTTTGACTAGGAAGGCGGCTCCAGTTCCTTCTTGAGACTTTGACGCGTCCGTAAAAATACAGATATCAAAGTGTAATTTTGTTACTTCTTCCATAAATACTCTTTTGCAAATACTGGAAGTATTTCTGTATATAGGTATGGTAACTTCTGGGATAAATGAAAGATGATAGAATTCGTACGATGGTATTTTCGGCTATAATTCTTCAAGACCAGTTAAGAGATTGTTGCAATTTCTAAATGCTGCACAAAGAGGAATAGATTTTCGTTTTTCCCAATATTTTTTGCAGAGATCGAAGACGTTTAATTTGCAAATTTCTATTACTAATTTAAAATTTTTTGTTACAGATTTTAAAATATATTTTTCTGATAAAAACTCTCGTCGTAATTGTAATGGAGTCTCTAAAGATTCCACTCTTAAAGGTTCTATAGGAGTTGAGCTCATAGCCCCTAAGCTTATTTTTGAGCATTTATTTTGAATTTTATCTATGCGAGTTAATAACGTATTGTTTGCATTGCCATAAAGCACGCAGCCATAATCTAATATAGCGCGCACAAAACTTCTGTAAAATAAAAAACATGTTTTTTGATCAGCACCCCACCAAGTTTTTGCTACTATTCTAAGAAAATTAATAACTTTTTCGCATTTTGTTATTACATAATCTATGTGTAGTTTCCATGTAAGTTTTGTATCTAGGAATATCCTTAGGTACTTAACAGTAGGCAAAATTAGAAATTTTAAGTTTGCTAGCCTTACATAATTTGTGACAGGAATTCTATGTCTAGAAAAGAAGATTACTGTTAATTTTTTTTCAGAAATTGTAAAACCATTGTTGTCAAACCAAGAATTGTATAATCTTGAAGCAGAGTTGAGGTTAAATTTACAGTTGTCGAATCGTCGTTGTATGGAATATATGCAGAAATCATCAGCAAATTGTATAAAGTTTGAATGACGGCCGTCTAAAGAATGCAGTTCTATGGTGTTAATATTAAATAATATTGGGCTTAGTATTGACCCTTGGGGTAATCCAGTATAAATGTATCGGGGACCAAGGGTCCCGCTTTCGGTTCTTATATATATTGCTCTTCCATAAAATATTTTAATAATTGTAAATGCAGTGTGCTCAGGTATTCCTAAGGTAACCAGCTTATCTTTTAATAAATGGAGGTTTACAGATTCGTATGCACTCTTTATATCTAGGAAAACTGCTCCCATGTATTCGTTAGAAGAAAAACACTTTTGGATGTCTTTTACTATTGAGGCACATGCATCGATAGCACTAAAATCTCGCTTAAAACCAAACTGCTTAGGAGCTAAGCAACTTCTTTTTTTAAAAAACGATTCTAGTCTGAATTTAATTAATTTTTCACAGATTTTCAACACGCATGAAAGTAGAGAAATAGGTCTGTAAGAGTCAGCGTAATTTGTATTTTTATTAGGATTGATTACTGGTATTATTAATATTTGTTACCACCATTGGATGTCTTTGCTGTGTATCCAAACATCGTTATAAATGTCTAATAAATTTGATTTTGCATTAGTAGAGAAATGGGCAAACATTGAGTAACTAATTTCATCGAGACCTGGAGCAGAGTTTGAAGTTTTCATTGCCCAATTGAGTTCTGTTAGCGTAAAAGGTTGACTAAAAAGAAGCGATTCTGTCTCATGGTATCAACTAAAGGTAAACATGATGACGGAGGGGAAATATTGTCGAAAAACGATTCGGTCCATTCAAAATTGTTGCGTTTCTGTGTTTTTAACGGAACTCGTTTAAATTTTTTTACTTGATTTCACAAGCTCTTGATAGAAGTGTTCTTATTTAGTTTATTACACCACAATTCCCAACTATGTCGTGCTTTCGCTATAAACAATCTCATAGCTTTGGCACAATTACGTTTACATTTGATATAGTTTTCTAAACTATTGTTCTCTTTGTACAACTTAATAGCATTTTTCCTTTTTTTTAGGAACACCTCGCATTCTTCATCCCACCAAGGAGGGTTTGGGCGATTTTTGAGTTTAAATGGTTTATTAACTGAAATAGACATTTTAATCGCTTCTTCTACATTTTTTATAAAAAATTGTATTTATCTTCAGTACAATCAAAATCCGACAAATTTTTGCAAAAGAAGTCATATATCTTTGAATAATTGCCAATTTGCGTTTTTTATTTTCCATTTGCGTTTTGAATAAATCATGTCGTCCAATAAACAGTTTGAACTTAATTCTATTAAGATTGGAAAATGATGTGATCCTAGGGAATCAGACTCAATAGTCCAATTGATATTTGGGGCTATATCTGGAGTACTTATTGTAACGTCAGGAGCTGAGACATGTGTTTGTGGAGAGGTTATTCTAGTTGGCTTACCGTTATTTAAATTTACTAATCCTAATTCATCTACGATCTCTGCAACTTGTAATCCTGATGAGTTGATAATTTCTGACCCCTAAGCATTATGTTGAGCATTTAAATTTCCTCCTTTGATTCCATAGCTTACCACATTATTAAATATGTTGCTCTAATCTAATTTTTTGGAGTGAACGTTTGGCGGCCTATAAATCGACACGATTGAATAGTTCTTGTTGCAAACTGATATTGTTATGCCCGCAACCATAGTATTAGAATAAAAATTATTAGGGTAATGTATTTCTGAATAAGGGATGGTATCTTTAATAAAAATAGCCTTGCCGGCTTTACCATCTATGCGGTCTTTCCAAAGAATATTATAGTTTTTGTATATCACAAGTTGATCTGGTTTAAACCAAGTTTTGCTAATCATAGCTATGTCGATATTATTACTGGATAAAAAAAATGTCAAACTGTTTTTGTTAGCATTTGCAGAACGAGCATTCTATTGCTTAATCCTAATTTTTTTGATTTGGCTAGCCATAATGGGAATTTATTTGTAAATTATCTAAAATGTTTTTCAAATTATTTTCGACAAAGTTTGAAGCAGCTACGTTATAGTTTCTATTTTTATCCAAATCGGCTAAAGTTCTAGCAAAAAATGTATATAGTTGCTCAATCAATGCTTCTTTATTAATGCTGATTTTTTCTTCTTGATTATTATTGATTATAAATGCAGATGGACCAGTACTAAATGGAAACATTGGTTCGTTTTGTATTTCTCTAGCAGGAGGAGAATGTCTTTCCTTTTTTTGTTAGGTTGGCTATTAGAGATATAACTGGGATGCAGTTTTTCGCTTGTTTCAACGCGTCTACGTATAATTTGTAATTGATTTAGTGTAGGGAATTGTTCTTCTTCTAAGCCATTTAGAAGATTAAAGTTATTTATCAAAGTCATACTAACGTAAGACGAGTCAAGTGATTTGTTTATTTCTGCGAATGACCTGTTAGTGATGGACATTTGTTTTTTAATTGATAATTGCCTTTGGTATATGGGACATGCTTTAGAAATAGATTTATGATGATTTAATTTACATGAAACGCAATAAGAATTATTAGCGTCACATTCGTGATTAGTATCTTTGATTTTACCGCAGTTGACACAGTAACAGTGTGTACTTCGGCATTGTTTGGCGACGTGGCCATACCTATAGCATTTAAAGCACTGAATCACTTTTTGTACGTACGGCTCTACTGGAAATATAACGCTATCAATACGTACTTCATTTGGTAGGTAATTTCCTTCAAATGTTAATAGAACTGAATAAATAAGTACAAATTCTACATTATCTGCCTTAGTAATTTTGCGGGTTAATCTTTTGACCTCGTTGATATCAATTCTTGTTTAAATATTGTCTTTAATGTAATTTTCGCCAAAGAAATGTCCACATTTCTAATAATGCCTTTACGAAATAGCAAATTATTTGGAATATACGCTTTTAAATTCTTTGTTACTAATTGTTCGTTTTTTACTAGATTATTAGGGTCTGCAATTGATTTTAATCCAACTTTCACTTTATTATAAGTACCCAACTTTAGTTATTGATGTTATAACGTCTCCCCAACTTTAGTCTTTTATGCAATAGATGACCGATTGTTAATGAATGCAATCTACCAAAATTTTGTTTATCATTTCTTTCCATATACACATAAATATTTGAAAGGTTGTAATACTTATCTTTTGTAAGGTTGAATGTCCGAATTGTATTTTCCTTATCAGCCAGCACGTTCGCAACATTGTTATTATGAATTTCGATTCCGCTACTTTCCATATTTTTATGGTTTAAGTTTGTTGGCTGCCCACCCCTATGGGACGGGGCAGCCATGACTGACTAATCACCACACACTTACTTCTTACAATTATACTAACTAAATTATACTAATTAATTAAATTAACTGTAGTATGTAAAATAATAGTTTAAAAAAACTAAAAAAACACGCTTTTATAAATAACCGAACTAAAAAGAAGAAAATAATTTATAATTATAAACAAAATTATTAAATTAAGAGCAATAATATATAATTATAAACAAAATCACTAAATTCAGAGTTAAAAGCGTGGGGTGCATCTATAATCATTGTTTGAAGTTTTTCAGTCCTGAAGTGAGAACAGTGGCAGATGTTGGTATTGTTTAAACAAACTGAAATAATTTTGCATCAAAAACAAAATATTATCTAATTATCTAATAGCAACATGTAAAATTTTTTTTTTAATTGTTGCTCAAGTTCTGTTTCAGTTTTGTTTATATTATTTACGTTTTATTTATTTGAATAATGTGATTTTTTTTATAATAATATGTATGATTATATAACACTATTCTGTGTTGTGTAATCATCGTAAAAAAAATAAACATTTTTTGAAACTCGAAATATATGTCTTACTAATTTCTAAAGTATATAGAAGAGATATCTTGTGATTATTTGTTCTTAATATGATCATTGTTGGTGAGTATTATTCATGAAGATATGATTATTACGCATATATAATAAAATCGTTTAGTTCATAAGTTATGCATTATAATCATTATAGATGCCAACATGACTATTCACAAATTATACCGATGGTTTATAAATTTATGAATAGCTAGTAGTAGTTGTATTTTATGCTTAAATTACGCATAAGATGTGCGTCTTACGAATTATACCTGAAAACATATATATAAATAATTGTAAAATATTGTTCCAAAAATTAATAAAATATTGCGGTTTTTTTAATGGTTAAAAGACAAAACAAAATTTAATTAAGCTGTTTGTATTTTTCTGAGAAGCTTTGAAAAGAAAACAATTTTTTTTTAAGTGCCGCTGAAAAAGCTTTACATATTTAAGCAGTAACAAGAAGTTAAAAAACAAAATACACATCAACAACAAAAGTAGAATTTCTGCGTTAATTTAGTATGTCTAGCAGTCCTGTTTTAAGCAGAATTGACTGGAACCCCCATCTATTATTAAACACCTTTAGATTTTACAATTACAAAAAAGCACACATTTATAAACGCGTATTTAAGTGATTTTCGGAATAAAAGTATACATTCTTCTGCACAATATTATTTTAGTTTACTATAAGAAGTGTACTAGACAATCATATGTATGTACAAACCACTCTACGTTCAATCAGAACAGCATTTTTTAACTAATCTGTAGTGGTTTGTCAATAAAATATAATTTCGTTAAAAAATCTAATTAAAAAGAAATGAGTCTTAGAGACCTTTAAGAACAAAACGCACGTCATGCAGTAAATTTAAAAGAAAAAAAAATTAAATCAAGTAAAATGTAAAGGTTAATCAAACAGGTATAATAGACGAAGAATAGGCGGTACTATTTGAGATCATTAATCTCTTGGTCTACTGACTCCCGAAATTACCACAGATACGTGGTGTAAATTCGAATCCACAGGTGTTTTAGTTGTTTAGTCGCCCACACGGCACGTTGTCCAAAGTGTCGGTGTGTAAAACATGATGCACATTAAAAACTTTACCAGCTAAACTGACTTAATGTCTCATTTTAGATAATTTATTTTGACATTATACTCATTGGGCCAAATGTCAATATTATTAGCTCTTTAAAGCAAAGCATCGTTGGGCGTGTATTTATAGTGCACGTAAGGTGCAACAATAACTTACAAATTAACATGATGTAACGGTGTGTAATTGGTCACGTTAAATTTGTCGTTTGTGCACGAACACGAAGAATAATTTCATTTAATCTTTCAAATACAATGCACTATAATGTGTAATTACTAAATGTCTACTTATTCAAGTGCATCATTGTATGCGTTCGTTTAGTGTTTAATGAATCTATAAAATTCTATATTTTATGATAATCCCCACCTTAAAGATGATTACCATGAGATTAAAAATTCAAAAGGTTGTTAATGTTCGTTTCGAATTTAAGGTCTGCTTCGGAATGCGCTTTGCTTTGACACACTTCAGCTAAATTGTATGAGAAGCAGTTTACTAGGGAGTAAATTAGAGAAGCTCGTAAACTTAAGATTAGTCTTGCTTTATGTTCTTTTCCAGCTAACATAGTAATCAACCTTTCGCTTCTATAAAAACTGTTTTGTGTTTAGACAACACGAACTATAAAAACTTTAAAATTCCGCGATCATATATATATTAAACAATGCGGCGTGACCAAATGTTTAACAGCTTTATAGTTATTTACAAATTATATTTTTTAAATTTTTGCACTGTGTTTTTAAACAATTTGATTATTATATGTACTGGTCTGCAAAAAAATTTTTTTTTATCGAGCCCTCACACTATTCCGGGTGATTCTTATGTAAAATGACGTCCTGAATCCAAATATGTCTTCCGTTTTCTTCCATCACCCACCATTTTCGAGGGAGCCCCAAATCTCTAATTTTACCGCTTTTCGATAAATTTATTATAATTTATTTATCGAACGATAATAATAATTATAATAATTATTATAATAATAAATATATGAACATGAATTTAATTTAAATAGGAAAAAGAACTATTTTAGCTATAAACAGTAATAAATAAAAAGATATTCATCGTTACTTGGTGCTTGCTTTCCTTTTATACCCTGACGTACAGCTCTCTCGTTTCAAAAACCAGCAGTACTCCGCCAACATGCTTGCATTCCACTTCCCTGAAAATCTCTTCTGCAGCTTAGCGATGTCTTGATGGAACCGTTCCCCGTGTTCATCCGAGACTGCTCCTAAATTTTCAGGGAAAAAGTCCAGATGCGAGTGAAGGAAGTGAACTTTAAGAGACATGTTACATCCTATGTCCTTGTACGCTAAAAAATGTGAGCGACATAATCTTCACTTTTGTGGTTACCCAGGAAGTTCTTACAAACGTTTTGAAATGCAAGCCAAGCTAGTTTTTCTTTTTGATTTAGGTGTTCAATAAACTTCGAATCTTGGAAGAGTTGTCTAATCTGGGGACCAACAAAAACGGCTTCTTTGATTTTAGCTTCGCTAAGACGAGGAAATTTGGTTTTCAAAAATTGAAATGCGCTAACTGTCTTGTTCACTGCTTTTACAAACTGCTTGATCAATCCAAGTTTGATGTGTAAAGGTGGTAAGTAAATATTTTCCTTCGGAACCAAAGGATTGTGGGCGACATTTTTCTGACCACGAATAAGATTTTCTTGCAGAAGCCAGTCCCGTACGATGTAATGTTTATCTCGGGCTCGACTATCTCATTTACAAAGGAAGCAGCAATCTTTTGTGAATCCTGATTGCAGGCCCGTGAGCAGAGAAACAACTTTTAAGTCAGCGCAAAGTTTCCACTTATAATCATGATAACTAATTTTATCAAGAATTCTGAAGATGTTTTTGTACGTTTCCTTCATATCAACAGAGGATGCAACTGGAACTGATGGGAAGTCATTCCCATTTGCCAACAGGACAACTTTTAAGCTTGTTTTTGATGAGTCTATAAACAGTCTCCATTTGTCTGGGTCACATGGCATCTGTAGCTCTGTCATCAATAAATTTGCATTGGGGCAGAACACTAAACCTTTATCTCCTGAGAAAAGACATTTCAGGGTTGCTTGTCTGGTCCTGTAAAAAGATATTTTTACTCCCTTTTCTAAGAGATTCCACTGTTAAAGTCGCGATCCTAGAAGCTGAGATTTAGTCTTGGGTAACTGCAAACCCCGGACAAGATCATTTAATTCCGATTGAGTGAGGAGGTGAGGTTGCCGAGAAACTAAATCTGCGGAATACTCTTCATCATCATTGAACGTATCATTCGAAGCCCCAGGTTGTGGCTCAGAGTCTTTTAAATCAATTTCCGGCTCTAGAGTATAAGTGTTTGGGGGCTCTGGAATTGGCAAAGTATCGTTATGAGGAACAGGTCTTAGAGCTGACTGAATATTGGGATACTGAATTGTATGCTTACTTTTGCTCGAAAACCCGACGGTGGAAGTCATACAAAAGTAACAATCTGTAAGATGACAGCGAGGTTCACGCCAAACCATGGGCACAGCAAATGGCATTGATTTACGGGTACCTTTGAGCCATTTGGTCAAACTACTGTAACAAGTCGTACAGCAAACTGATGGAGCCCAAGTCTTGTCCTGGTCGCCAACTTGACAATCAAAGTACAATTTATAAGCTGTTTTAACAAGCGGAGAAAGGGGTTTTCGTTGCGCTTTTAAAGTTAATTCCCCGCAGACATAGCAGAAGCTATCGGGATGATTTTTACACTCGCGTGGCATAATTAAACAGTTCTTCAACGCCCGACATTAACCACAAATCACACTTACTCGCTTGAAAAAATCCGGAGTAAAAGTAGTTTTACTGTTTTACACAAATGAACACAAAATCCAGCACGTTTAAAACGTCGACAAGTTAACTCTGCAACAGCTATAGATATATTGATCGAAGCAGTTAAGCAAACAATGTATTATACTATAATGAGAAGAGTAATGCAAGTTCAAGCCTGTCGAAAATTCCTGTTCAAACCTGCATGTGGTATTGAGATCGCCAGCGTCGTGCAGTGAATCGTCCTAACTGTTTATTGATATTTTTTTACTGTTCTTATATATTTGTATTTTATTGTTGTTTCTATATACATTTTATAGCAAAACTTTTGCCATATACTTTGGTATAAATTTTATTACCTGCTTTAAAATGTTTAACGGCTATAAGTTAAAATTCTAAAAAAATGCAAAAAATAGAATAAAAATGGGGTCCCCCTCAAAATAGGTGGGTGATGGGTAAAAACGGAGCTCATTTTTGGATTCAGGTGGTGATTTTACATAAGAATCGTCAAGAATGGTATCTGGGCCGATTTTCATGCAGACCAGTGTAATTAATCAGTTTGCTAATTATCTTTAAAGGGGCCACTCGCAATTTTAAACAAATTAAGTTTGATTGTATGGTTTCGTTTATATCTTTGCTGCGTATATAAATGCAAGCACCACAAGCATTTTCGATTGCATCACAAAATCCGTGAATTTCAACTGAATTAGGATTATCACCAGGTATGATACAGGTGTTAATGGTTAGTTCATTAAGGACCTCAATGGATCTACAATAATTACACCAGGAAGAATAAAGATCGATAGGTAAAGATTCGTCCCAATCTATTTTTAATTTGAAATTGAAAATTTAAACAAATCATGTTTTGCGTGCCACTGCAAACCTACCATTTTTAAGCACTCGTCTCTGCAGAAGTCTAGAACGAGATTTTCTTCACCCTGCATGCATTTTACAACATCCGCATTGTTCGATGACCATTTTCGCAAGTGGAAACCCGCAGTTCTTAAGATGCTGACAATTTCTTTCCTGATGTTATTCGTGTCAGCACCTGTCAGTAAATTATCAACGTAAAAATCCTGCATGATTATACACAAACCTAAAGGGTACCTTTTGATGTTGTATATAGCAGCTTGCTGAAGACACCTAGTAGCTAAAAATAAAGCCGGTCCTGTACCATATGTGACTGTAAATAACTCATAGGTTTTGATTTTATCTGATGGTAAAAACCGCCATAGTATGCGCTGAAACTTTATTTCTTCAGGATTTACTAAGACTTGTCTATACATTTTTGCAATGTCGGCATTTAGAACATTTTTATGCGTTCTAAATCGCGGAAATATAGAAACAATTGATTCTTGTATAGTTGGCCCTACCGTTAAAATGTCATTTAACGATTTACCACTAGTTGACTTAGCGGAACACTACTCGCAGCTTTGTGGTCAGATTTTCGTTTTTTATAACACAATGAAGTGGCAACTAGAAATGTTTAATATTTTCCCAATCCTTGCAGTTAGAAATTTCTTTTATGTGACCTAACTCTAAATACTCTTTAATAAACTTATCATACTCATGCTTTACGTTAGTTGAGCGAGTTAGTTTTTTTTCTAGATTTAAGAAACGTTTTACTGCTATATCCCTATAATTACCCAGCTGGCCTGGCTCTGATAAATGGTGGCCTTTCGAAAAACCGTACATTACTAACACTAGATTAAACATTTCTGACTCCAATCTTGTCTCCAATAACCCATCCTAATTTGGTTTTTTGAAACCCTGGTTCAGATACTTTATCAACATTATTAGTACTTAATGAATCCAGATAATTTTAAAAACGAGTAACAGATCATTTGATTTGCCCGCGTTTTATTGTAAGACTTTTAACATCTGTTGAAACCATTTTGACGGATAAAAATGATTGGCGACTTATCAAACTTCGTTAAGGAGAATTCTTTTACCTTGAACCCTTCAACTGGATTTGAGTTTGTAGCATACAGATGATCACAATGGATACAATCCGGCTCGAAAGACCATGTTTTGAAAACTTACGTTCTCGTCGATGTATTCTGATTTAATAAATGCAAAAAATACACCGTCTATGTAGCTGCTGCACAACTACACGCACTTTCTCGTAAACGTACTCGTACGCGTTGCATTAATAATACGAGGTTTAATATAAAAATTTTATTTGCAAACACCACTAATACTACATATATTTTCAAATTAATATTTTAAGTAACCGCCTCGGACCGGGAGTTGCAAGTTGCTATTACATTGGAAGCAAAAATAGAATTAACAATTTTAAATTAATATGTTTTTAGGTTGCATTCAACCTTACATTTCCCTTAATTACAGGAGCGATTCTTATTAAATAACAATAAAAATAATAATAACAAAAAAAGAAATGTGTCCGTTATATATATAACAGATTAAACAAAGAAGTTTTAACCAAAAAAACCAAGCCTTGAGGCGGTGGGAATATTATTAGTACCGACAAAATTGTCTATTACACCATTCCTTATACAAGGATTATTCTTAAGAGAAAAAAAAATGTACAATAGACAAACATTCTAATTAACCTACAAGAAAATTACGAACTTTTAATTTCACGTTTAGAAATGAGATATGGAAATGCTCATTTTCAACAAATGTACAGGCTCAAATTAAAAGTCGGGTTCAGAAAGCTAAAGAAAGTCTTCAAGAGTTTGAGGCTGACATAGCCAGATTAACACGGTTTGCGTATCCTACAGCACCAGATACCTTCTTGGAGCAGTTGGCTATTCAAACCTTTGTAGACGGCCTCCGAGATAACGAAACGCAGCAGACTCTCCGGTTAGCTCGTCCGAAGACGTTGGATGACGCTTTAACCCATGCTTTGGGGTTCGAGGCGGCAAAACAAGCGTCGCACCGAGGCAGCCATAAGCTACGTTGTGGTGCAGAAATACCGTCGCACACAGAAGAATGCATTGAAGACATAATGCAACCTGTATTTCGGGAACAAGCAACTCTAGAAAGAAAAGTGACGTGCTGGAACTGCGGAGAAGTGGGCCAAGTATAACGACGTTGTACTAAGCCCAAAAGAAAAATAGAAAAGCGCACGCAAAACTAGAACCGGTCGACCGAATGGGGCAAAAGTCGACCTCAACGAGCCATGCCCCGGAAATTACCATTTAAATGGCATCACCTAGAGAGCAATTGCATTGCATTTATGTCGATGGCAAGATCAATGGAAAAAGTATTCAGTTACTAGTTGACACGGGAGCGACAAAAACCATCATTCATCCTGACATGTTATTAGAAAATGAGAAGACATCACCGGTAACAGTACGACAGGCGAAGAAATACCTACTCACGGACAAGTCAAAGTAACCATTGGTTTGGGAAATGGAGTACCCGACCATCAAGTACTGGTAGCCGGCATCACGGAAAACGTTATAAAGAAGTATGGGTTCGTTATGAAAAACAATGTCCTGAGGATTGACAATGAAGAAATTTCCTTTCATTCGTCAGAGAAAACAGCCGTGCAAGTCTTATTAAGTGAAGACGTGACTGTATGTAAGGACTGAACGTGTAGTAATGGCACGCCTGGATGGAAATCTCCGAAAAGCCTACATACGCGCGATTGGACCAATGGAGGGCGCTTTAGTTAAAAAGGGACTACTCGTTGGCAGAAATTTAGTACGAGCAAAAAACACGATGCCAGTAAAGATCTTAAATATCAACTCAGGTCTTGTAACGTTAAAAAAGAAGATCGTGGTTGGCCAATGCACGTCATCGGAACGCTGATACCTTGTCCAAAAGACCATGTTCAGCGGACTGCAGTCATTGTTCGCGACTTGAAGAAAAAGTTAAATGACTCCGGAGAACTGTTATGGTTGATGATGAGTGGGAACCTAAGCAGTTGCGTCAAAAACAAGAAAACGATTCTGAAATAAAACTACTCCTAGACTGGAAAGAAAACGGCCGACGACCAACCTGGGAAGACGTGAGTGCTTTGAGCAGAAACATCAAAGCGTACTAGGCGCAGTGGGACTCTTTGATAGTAGAAGACGGTCTTCTTAAGCGATCCTTAGAAAGTGTTAAAGGCACGGGTGACAGATTACAGTTGGTAGTGCCAAAGAGCCGGGTGTCAGAAGTATTGAAGCATCTCCACGATGGGGCATCAGGAGGACACTTCGGCATTAAGAAGACATTGGGTAAAGTACGAGAACGATTCTACTGGGTGAACTGCAAAGAAGACGTCATGAAATGTTGCGCAAAGCACCCATAAAGCAATACAACATAAAAAGCCCTTTGGAAAAGGTAGCGATTGACATCGCACGACCGTTCCCAGAATCCGATTTGAAAAAAAATACATCCTGGTGGCGATGGATTATTTCAGGAAATAGACGAAGGCTTACGCCATACCCAATCAAAAAGCAGCTACAGTTGCGGATATATTAGTAAAAGAGTTTTTCTGCCGATTTAGAGTTCCGTTGGAATTACACTCTGATCAAGGCCGCAACTTTGAGTCTGGGCTGTTTCAAGAATTTTGCTGACTGTTAGGAGTTAAGAAAACTAGGACAACGCCTCTCCATCCTCAATCTGATGGCATGGTTTAGCGGATGAATCAAGCAATGGGAAATTACTTAGCCAAAGTAGTGTCCAAACACCATGCGACCTCCAATTTGGAAGAAGACCGGAAAAAGAAGTTGCTGGAGAATACTATGTCAGCAAGTTGACCAAGAAGCTAGACAAATTACATGAGGGGCCCTTATGAAATCGTACAGCGTATTAATGACGTTATATATCGCATCCGGAAACCACTCAGAGGCAATCCAAAAATGGTCACCGAGGAACAACAAGACCTGTTCCTGTTCCAAACGCAATTTATTACGCTATTGCAAATTGCGTGACCGAGGATTTTGACATGTCTAGAGGGGTTGCAGTCGGCAGTCGGAAAAGTGTTAAAACTACGTAGTGACGGACGCTTCGTTTTCTATCTGGTCACTAAAAAATACTCACGTACCAAGTCGTTATACAAAAATCTGGCAAACATTATGAAATCTTAAGAGAGAAATAAAGTTCCACAATATTAAGAAATTGGCAGTACCCATACTTGATTGTGGCTTAGATCAACTGAACTGGAGGACAATACGAAATATGTTGAAAGTCGTCTTCCGGGGAACAGGCGTTCAAGTGTTGGTCTGTAGTTACTAACCAAGGAAAATATCGGGTCAAGAAAAATCCATTGACTGCTACTTTTATGGTCTAGGACGTTGCCAAAATAGAGAAAGCTGCCGCTATCACCACGATTCATTCTACCCGTGTCACGTCCAATTTCCTGTTTTGGGACAGAACAGTCTTAAGAAGGGGGCAGTGAAACGTTCAGCTTCGAGAGCATTCACGAAGTTACTATTCACGTCTAGAACGTTCACGAAAGAATATAGAAGGTTCTCGACAGATGGCCAAATTATATAAAAGCGACACAAATGAATCATAGGGGAGTTATTCCAGCAATCCGAAAACGGCAAGGTTAAGAAGATTATTCAAGTTTAAATAAATAAGTTGTAAATGACTTTAAAGTAAACAATGAGTCTTAAACAAAAGTTATCCGCGGAGTTTATCTTAGTGTGATATCCTTAGATTTAATTTGTTCGGTTAGTTATGAACGTGTACAAAAATTTTTAGTATAAATAAATTAGTTTTAATAATAATCGTAACAATAGATTTGCAAACCCAATTAATTGAATTGCTTAATTATGGTTGTTTGATTGCATTGATATCCGCTTCGTTACCGGCGGAACATTGCCAATCTTGTTTGATACAGGGACTGATGTCATTTTTATAATTTTAAATCTACAGTGGCACGCTTCTATGAATTTGTTTTCATTTAACAAATAGGTCCGCTTTGCACTAAGAGAACCATTCCTTTGTCCACTTACAATTTTCGCAAAACGATTAATACAGCATCTGTGGTTTATAGGTATAGATTGGGACACAGAGCTCCTAGACAATGTTTGCAGTCAGTGGGAAAAATATAAATCATCATCACTCGAATTTCAAAGTTCCTCGTTGTATAAAGCGATGCGTCGGAGTTACGCTTGTGTAATTTATCTTCGGTTTGTGCAACGGGATAATCAGATTTTCGTTTCGTTCGTAATGGTCAAATCGAAGGTCTCGCCAATTGAAAGGTTAGCTATCCCTCGTTTAAAACTGTTGGAGGCAGTGTTATTGTATAACGTTGTTGTATTCGTACTAAAGAGCTATAAACACATAGTAACCATAAAAGAAATCATTGCTTGGAATAATTCCTAGGTAGCATTGGCGTCGATACGCTCTTTGTCGCATTGTTGGAAGACCTTTATAGCTAACAACGTCTCACACATCCAAGAAATCGTTCCTCCTAGTTGTTAGCGTCACGTTCGTTCTTGTGACAACCCGATCGATCATGCTTTGCATGGTTTTCTGCCGGAAAACCTAGTTCCATACTTTTTATGGTGGGCGGGACCAAGTTGGTTTCATCAGCAGAAAGAATTCTGACCAAAATATATAGTCGCTTTATCGCCGCCAGAAACCACCCGTAAATTAAAGCACGTGGAGTTTGTACAACTAGTTCGTAATTAATTTTTCATTTTACTCGATTGTTATTCGTCATTGCACAAAAAATAAAAAAAGAATGGCAATATAATAATTATTGTGTACTAAATATTTTGCACTAATAAAATGCAACCGTATTTAAAAATATTCGTAGTGCTTGGGATGATTGCAAATTAACTTTGTGTGCGTTTGCTAGATACTGCTCATAAAATGAAGCAAGAGCGCGACTAATTTGGTAACGATCTACTAATGTTTTAAATGCAATTTTATAATTGTCTGTCGTTAGGCTTTAACTAAAGTTTAGAGTTCTTTTGACCTGGTAGAAATTAGGTATTAAAATTTTTCTGTTTAATAACGAATTATTCTTGTGTATTAATGTGGAGAACAAGTCTTGAAAAGTAGGCCAATCTTTCAAGGAACCATCAAATTTTGAAACTTCAATATGGGACAACTGTACATTTGTACGACTATTTGTTTCCAGACGTGCTCCTGGCCCAACGAAGCTTGCTGGGGACGAAAGACGACTTTCAACTTTGGTGCATGAATAGTTTCTAATGACCAGAAGACTTCATCGACTTGTACAACATTACAAAGATCTTTCCAATTATCTGCCGATTCATCTAACAATGTGTCTGCAATAGTTGCAAAAATCCAAATAAATACAAACACACATAAACTGAAAGTGTAGTTTGTTATAATCTAAGCGTATTCAAAATAAGAATCCACAGCATTTTGTATCGAAAAGATATACAGGGTGGCTTAAATAAAAAAAAAAATTTGTGGCATTATAAAATTGAAAATGCAATTTTGTAGGACTTAGAAAGTGACAATAACAAAGTCCTTTAAAATTTTATATTCAAATTTTTGAAATTTTTGAAAACGATAAACAATAATGAATTTTTGCGACATACTTTAAATAACCCAACTTTTATCAATTTAAGCCATGCGTGCATTCTAATCTTGGACACGTTGTATACGTTGCTTCAACGTAATTAATGTTAAAACAGTTCAAACAAATGTAACAAAACTATTTTATTTTAAACTCATTAAAAAAATATTACATTGTTTAAAAAAATAGTTTGTTGCTTGTATATTAAATAGTTAAATTCGTTTATAATTTCACATAGTTTGAGAGATTAATTAAACCAGTTGCATTTGAATTACGTGTTAGTTTTATGTTAATCCCGAAAGGATTAAAAAGTAGCTAATCCTTTAGATTTAAAACTGACACTTTAGTCTCTAAAAATAACGATTAAGCGCAAAAAATATACGTTGCAATAGTATACAGTGTGATTGATTTCACATGTCCAAGCATATTTTATCATAAAAGATAGAAGAAAAAGTTTGTTAAGCAAAAATATTTTACATTTATGTAATGTATATAAAAACATCAAAAAAGACACAGTAGTTTTAGGAAACAAATGAAATAATTTTTTAAAAGATGTTAAGAAATTCAACAATTTTATTATAAAATTAAGTTTACTTGAAAGTTTAGTTCAAAAATTTTAATTTGAAATATATCGTAAAACTACATCAGTAAATTACATTTTTTTAAATTTATCAAACATTTTTCGGTTTGCATAAATATAAGTTCTTAACAGAATCAATTTAAATTGCGTGTCGGTATGTAGGTATGACGCGATGTTACTTCCGTCAGTTAGTTTAACTATAAACATTGGCAAAGTTGATGGTAGAGCCATCTTATAATATACGTTACTATGTACAAAAGCGGAGAACGTTGTAAGTTAATTTTATAATAACAAAATCAACTTACAATGTTCTCCGCTTTATAGCTATTTGTAGTTAGATTTCAGTATAACATTAAGTTATCCACGTTAAGAAAACGTAAGAAGATAACGTTCCAAATGAGCGCCATTCCACTGTAACAGTAGGATCCTTAACTTGGAGACGTCCAGGGTACTTACAAATCCGCTGTCTAAAAAATTAAGAAAAAAACAAACAACTGTTTTTCTGTTTTCAAAAAGTAACAAAATAACACGTTCTGTTTCACTAAAATCCCAAAAATATCGACTGATGCTGAGCGCCAACCTTAAAAGCCGAAAAAGCTTTCGGGGGCGGCAAGGCGAAAGCTTAAAAAACAAAGAAAATCGGGAGCGCAGGCAACCGGTTCCACTTCAATGACGGGGACGCGAAAGCAAAACTCATCTATACAAGAAACAAAGGCGGGCACGATTGTACTAACTACCGGAACAACAGGAGCGCAAAAACGCAACCACAGCGTCATAAAAACGACCGGCAAAGCAAAATCGAGCGGCCCAAAGAACACAAAAAAAGACATTCAGGGACACTCTGACGGGAATTACTTTTACAACCATACCAAAAAAGTTTCCTGAAAAGACCATCAGTCCTGAAGAATCCGAGGTCATAGAAACCTCGACACTCGGATGGATTGACGAGTTGGAGAAGGGACAAGCTTTTCCGCGTTTCCAGGAATGTACCCAAAAAGGCAGATTTCTGAAAATAACATTCGCAGACGAAGCAACCAGAGAGTATCAAATATTAAGAAATCACTGGGGAGGATAGGGAACTAGAGATTATTTATTTCAAAAATCTTCCTGCGTCCAAGAAGGTTGTCAGTAGTTAAAGCTAAACCAGATCCTAAGGAAACTCAATACGTTCTGTTTATGGACAAGGATTTCTAAGAGAAGGTGGAAGCATTAACTAACCAATTGTACCTTAGATTTTTAAGGATTACTCTCCAGGCGCTGGCCGACTCCAAAAAGGACAGCAAAAAATCGGATGCTACAAAGGATGTCCACGAGGTAATGGATCTAAATCCAGAGCCGGAAAACACGTGCTGACGGCAAATCTAATGCTGACAGTGGTTCAGATAAACATACATCACTGTAAAACAGTCTCAGCGGCCCTCAGCGCTTATATCGTGACACACGATATTGATATTGCCCTTGTTCAGAAGCCATGGATCCACAAGGGAACAATAAAAGAGATGACCTGTCCAGGTAGATGGCTGCTTGCAGTCCAACTTGTGCACACCCCCCGCACATACATTATTGTAAAAAATGCACTAAAGTTTATGTCAGTGTGGGATTTATGTTTTAGAAACCTAGTAGCAGCTGAAATATCTATACTAGAGGAAGGCAACCAGAGAGAGTTCCAGGACCACCGCCGCCGGAGGAAATCCACAGACTGATTAACAGCTATTTTGTACGGTAGCACTGTAGTAGTAGTGCCTGGCGGGTGGCTGCAAGGCGGGCTCTATCACCCCTACTGCAGTGCCCCGTCATAAACGGCCTACTACAAGAACTAGAGAATGACGGGATATTTGCTTTAAGATACGCCAACGATGTCACCATTATCACAAACGGGAACTGTGGGACAACTGTATCAAACATAAAACAAAGTGCACTAAACATTGTCGAAAAACTAGAACGGCAATTGTTTCGTTTACCAAACGACGGAAAACGGGTGACATAAAACTACCTACGATGTACGGAGTCACGCTTTCGATGACGAAAGAAGTCAAATATCTAAGACTCACTCTTGACACTAGACTGACTTTCAATGCTCATCTAAAAAAAGTCACAATGAAGGCCATCAGGATTTTAAATACAACCAAACGGATGGTCAGGCACACATGTGAATTGAACCCACAATGACCAAATGGTTATATACTGTGGTAACAAGACCTATCATCACATACGGCGCGCTTGTATAGGGTGAAAAAAAAACAACCTGAAAAGCGCAGCTGCAAAGCTAAACAAAGTACAGAGAATGGCATGTCTGCTGATAACAGCAGCGATGAGCACCACGCCTACAGCAGCCATGGAAACACTATTTGTACTTTCACCATTACACCTCGTTGTAATAATGGAAGCAAGACAAGTCGCATACAAGCTGCAGATTAATCAACGCGCGTCAATTACCGGGAAAAACAAACCGGGTATATACAACGTGCCGCGTGAAGAAACAATCTTAACTATGACATCCGACTTCATAAAAAAAGTATCACATCTTAAAGAAATTTAAAGTGATAATACCGTCACAGGACGAGTGGACAAAAAACATTTACCCGAGCGCGGTAACATAGATGAGGCCAAAAATCGGAACGGTACCGGAGCAGGAGTATAGGAAGCCAAGCACCATGGGCAATTTTTACTGACTATGGGTAAATATACGTCCGCTTTTCAAGCTGAAGTTGCTGCTATTTAATGGTCTGTCAGGAGCAATATCGACTCGAAATCATTCACAGACGGGCTGATATCGATCATGTCTGACAGCCAAGTAGCACTACTGACGCTAAGATCGCCAGTAATAAAATCCAAACTGATTATGCCATGCATAAACAGTCTGGAAATATTGGCAACTCGCCAACCAGCGCACCTCATCTAGATACCGAAAGACCAGAATGTCCAAGGAAACCTAATGGCAGACGCACTAGCAAAAAAGAGCACAACAGAGACATATATCGGACCTGAACCCTTTTTCGGAATCATTTACGAGACTGGAAAAAAAACAATTCGCAACAAACTTGCAGCAGAGTATAAAAAACTATGGAAAACCTCTTCAGGGATGAGGCACACAAAACTCTTCCTTACAGGAATCAAACGCTCAAACTACACTATCAAGCATGAGTCGATAAAAGTTAACGAAATTCACGGAACTAATTACAGGGCACTGTGACTTTAACAAACATATGCATGGGACTGCCAAGTAGCTCTCTATGCCGCGGATGCTTGGAGGACGACTAGAATCAGCAGCATCTGCTGTGCAAATGCAAAGCGTATCAAATGCAACGCACAACGATTCTCGTCAAGCAAAGCTGACCCCTTAGAATAAACTTGCGGACTTCATTGACGAAAAAGAACTGCTGAGGGAGTAATAAATCAGAGATGCACAAACGGACTAAAGAGACTGCAGTGCAGAAGCGCTAGACGAACCACCTCTTAAATTAAATTTTAAAAAAATAAATACATGTCGCAAACTTTAGTTTTTGACTAGCGAATTAACTTATTATAAAACAATAGATTTACTTCTAGTTTCTTAGCACAGTAGCTGGTAAAAGTTGTTACATTTGACGACTTAATCGTAAACACCAGTGCCTTGAATAGGAACAAATTACAAGTACAAGCCAAGGTAAACAATATCACACAAATATAAATAAAGCTGAAGGTTGAACTATAGACTCGACTAAAAGTATAATATTAACAAAGATCTTAGAATATACTAAAAGTATCGAAGCGCGTAGTAAAAGTAAAAACATAACATAACTAATAACGTTTAAGGCTTAGCAGATAATAGAAATGTAGATAAATCACATAACATAAGGCAAGTAAATCAACAACGAGACTTAACAGGTAGCCACAGCTAATCAAAGTCCAATTTGAGTAAAGAGTCATCAATCTTACGTTGCTTATAGTAAATGAACTTTAAATCAGCAAAAGTGAAATAGCGTCAGATAGCCATTATCTGTGAGCAATTGTGTAAAAGAAAAATAGTTTTCAATGTTTTAATACAAGTAGAGAATCTTCGTTCAAATTGCTAAAAGCGTAATAATGACGATGATGTAAAATTAAATTAAAAAAATTATTTACAACTGAACACACAAGGTTTCTACTACACAATCTACTCATTTTTTTTTGTTAAAGTACAAAAGTGTGAAACGTTATTATTAACGACACGTAACATTTTATATCAACACTCTACGAAAAATTGTTTCTAAAACGAATAATAGACGAAAATGAGTTGATACCTTTTGGTTTAATTTTAGAGAAAACCACTCTAGAATTGGCTAGTCGCACAGTATGACTGAAATCATTATTAAGAGAAAAAAATTTGTTCCACCATTTTCCTCTGCATTGGCCAAGTATTTTATAAGATTTAGTATGAAGATTTGCTTTAGACATTATAAAATCCTATTTGTCAAAAAGATGCTTTAAAATTAAACAAGACGAAAATATTCTGAATTAAAACAAGAGTGGTAAAGTCCACTTTTCCAATCTTTCTTCTCCAGCCACGTTTCAACTAAACCCACACAGCCTAACTCTTTTATATATTTCCAAAATTCAGCTCCTTTGGTTTTAACCCTTGCAACGTTCAAAATTACTAATCCTATTTACTTTGTTTTTTTCTTATCGTTTTCCTTGGCCTTTGCTTGTTCGTCCTCATTTTTTTTTATATTTTCACCCTTATTTCTAGTTTTTTGGCCTCTTTCCCTCTAATTTATTTACAATCCCGTATCAAATAGCAATGCAAATTTGTTTGAGAAAACCTAACACTTTAGAACAAGCTATCACATATGCTCAAGCTGAATTTAATTTTGTACAAAGATCAAATCCATCACACGTAAATTCATTTAATACACACAGCAAAATATTTTCACCGCAACCACAAACGAATCCAGTTTTAAAAAATATTTCTAATTATAAAAACTTAAATCAATCACCTCAACCACAAATTAATCCATTTTTAACAAATGCTTCTAATCATAGATTTTCGAATCAAACTTATGGACCCCAATTCCAACAAAACCAATTTCAATCTAAAAAAAATTCATAAACCACCTTCAAATGTGTTTAAACCTAACCAAAACATTTAACTTACCAAAACCCACTCTAATATCAGGAATTTCGAGTACATAAAATTATTTTCCGTGATTTTTAACGAAGAAACTAATTAGTATTACGACCCTGTCAATTTAGAACAATTTGACCAAATTAACCCCGAATCAATTACAAATGACGAATAAATTACCGAATATGACGGAACTGAACCAGAAGTAGATCTTTTAGAAACTTCCTTAACAACCGAATCAAGCTGACGCAACACTTACCTCACATTAAATTAAATAACCCACCTTTAAAATTTTTAACCGATACAGGTAGCGAAATTAGTAATATTTACCCTAGAATCATTTCAAAATATTACCCAAATTCTACTAAACCAGTATATATAAAAATAAATACTGCGAATGGAATTACTACAATGAAAACTTTGGCAACCGTACCATGTTTTCACGAATTTGAAGCTTCAGGAAATTTTAAATTTATTGTCTTCAATTTTAATGAATTTTTCGACGTATTAAAAGGTATCCGTGATTTAAAGAAATTAAAACTTAATATTGAATTACAAAATAATCAACTTACGCGAGTAGATAATAACAATTTTACATTATATTATGACAAACCGGTAAAAATTAACATTCTACCCGGAACTAAACAAATTATGACATTATCATACGCTAAACCTAATCAAGACATTTTTATGCCCGAAAACGAAATCGACGAAGTAAAAATAAATCAAGGAATATACAACGTATACAATGGAAACGTAAATTTAATGATAAAAAATCCAACAAACTCATATAAAGAAATACATCTTAGCGACTTAAATAAAGAAACAATTGACCCAAATGACGTACAACCATTTTGCTTCTCGCAAGAACCACAATTAAAAAACCCAAAAACAATTTATTCAGAATAGACCACATGAATTCCGGAGAACGACGAATGATTTGTAGAAAATACATCGACATATTTAAAAGACCAGAAGAAAAATTAACGGCAACACCTCTAGTCAAACACAAAATAAACACAAAAGACGAGGAACCCATATTGTTAAGATCCTATAGGACACCTTTTACAAATAAAGAAAAAATCAGAAGACACGTAGATGAAATTTTAGACCAAGGAATAATACAACCAAGTATTTCGCCCTGGGGATTTCCAGTACATTTAGTCAACAAAAAGGCGGACGCATCAGGAATAAAGAAAACTAGAATGGTAATAGACTACAGACAATTAAATGCTAAAACAATAGACGATAGATAGCCGTTACCAAACATTGAGGATATTTTAGCTAAATTAGGAAGAGCTCAGTATTTCAGTGTATTAGACTTAACTTCAGGATATCTCCAAATTGAAATGGAAAATGTATCAAAACATAAATCTGCATTCAACATCGAGTTCGCACATTTTACGCACCAGCAACCTTTCAAAGAATGATGAATAATGTATTTAGTGAATTAATAAATACACAGTGCCTTGTTTATTTAGACGATATTATCATTTTTTCACCAAATTTAGAAGAACCCATGAAATCATTAGAAAAAGTATTTCAGAAATTACAACTGCATAATCTTAAACTACGTTTAGACAAATGTGAATTTTGTAAACGCGAAACGGAATTTTTAGAACATGTAATCACCAAAGATGGACATTAAAAATCGAAGCAATCAAAAACTTTCCAATACCACGAAATTTTAAGGATTAATTGGATATTACCGCAAATTTATTAAGGACTTTGCCAAAATCACACGCCCCTTGACAAATAGACTAAAGAAAAATACAGATATTCAAATTGACGATGAATTTATAGACACAATAAATAAGTGTAAAACGCTTTTAGTATACGACTCAAATATAAAATACCCGGACATGAACAAACAATTTACTTTAACGACAGATGCCTCCAACGAAGCAATAGGAGCCGTACTAACTCAAGAAAATCACCCTATCACATATGGATCAAGAACGCTTAACGACGCAGAAAAAAAAATACAGTACAACAGAAAAAGAACTTTTGGCAATAGTATGGACAACCAAACATTTTAGACCATGGAAACCATTTTCTCATTGAAACGGACCACAAACTTCTCACATGGTTATTTTTGTTAAAAGAAGCTAATTCAAAATTAACAAGATAGAAACTTATATTGACGGAATATAACTACCATGTAAAATCCAAACAAAGAAAAGAAAATTACGTTGCTGACACATTATCAAGACCACTAAAAGAGATTTACACAAACGAAATAGACTTCGATACGTTAATTGCAAACGCAGATGGACCCACAGACGCAGATATAGCAGAACTAGACGAAATTCTTAAAAACTTACCACACCAAGATGACAACGATACAGTGCACACGTCAATAGGAGAAATAGAAATTAACATCTCTTACAACGAATCATCGTTAAATACAGCAAAAAACCAAATTATATTTGACACCCATCAAAATACCTCAGACGCGATAATAAAAAGTATAAACTTATTCGGAAACGCGAGGAAAAGAATTTATTGTAATTTACCTTTCAGATATAGCGACACTCAAATTTATTTCAAAAAACATAACATGGAAAGAGACATTCTAGAATAATAAGAGAACGACACAGTCAAACTAAATGTCACTAATAAACTTTTAGAAGATATAGAGGAACCAACCGAACAAACAAAATTCATACAATATTACCACACTGGCAAAACAAAGCATAGAGGAATAAACGAAACTTACAATTCGCTCAAACAATTATATTATTGGCCAAATATGGAAAGTGAAGTAACAAAATACATTAATAATTGCGAAATATGTAATTTATCTAAAATAGACCGTAATCCAAAAAAATTGCCCGTGGCACTAATTCCAACCCCCGATAAACCTTTTCAAACAGTACATTCAGATTTACTATTTATTAACCGAAAAATCATTTTAACCATAATTTACGCATTCTCAAAATATGCACGAGCTTACTTACTTCCTGATAGAAACTCAAAAACAATTTTAGAACACTTCACATTATTTATGTCACACCATGGCATATTTTCCAAATTAATTACAAATAACGACACTTCCTTCCTGTAATAATTTAACATCCAAAGTTCTTAATACCCATGAAATCAAACATCACAAAACTTGCACGGAAAATTCAAAATCAAACGAAATTGCAGAAAAATTTAACTCTACATTAATCGAACCGCTTAGAGTATCGAACATGGAAAAATCAAATTTATCATTTGAAACCCAATAGAACATGGCAGTAATAGCGTAAAATAACAGCATCCACACGACAACAAAATTTACACCTTTTCAAATTATTAACGCAAACGAAAAAAATATTTTACCTTTTGACAAAACTACGAATAACATCATTGAAGATTATATCAACAACAGAAACAAAACCATGAATCTTATTAACCAGCACGTAAAAGACACAATAATAAAATCCAAAGAAAAAGTACAACAAAAACAACCAAAACAATCGATAGAAGAAAATGTTCCAGGGCAAGTTGTATTTGTTAGAAGAAACGCGCAAAGAAACAAATTAACACCCTATGCAAAGAATATAAAGTTACAAAATTTAACAGACAAGACTATCACATTCAAAAAGGTCTAAAAAGTATATATTGTTGCAGGGCGAAGATGATAATCCTTATGATTCTGGCCCTAGTACTAGCAAACGAAGAAATCCAAATTAAAGAAGTTAGCAATTATTTACTACCATTAGAGTTAGGAAAAGATTAATTTAACCATAAAGTTTTTACGTTATCCTATAAAGATTAATTATCAAATTAACTGAACAACACGAACTTATTTCAAACAAATTTAAAGAAATTCACTATGGTAAGCAACTTGTAACCAACATTTTAGAACATGACGCTAATATCATAAAGTTACTAAAACAAGCAGACAAACAAACCCAAAATATTTTTACAAAAGTCACTAACTTTATAACTTTTAGTAGAAACAAAAGATCCCCTTTTAATTTTATTGGTAAGACAGCTAACAGGCTATTCGGAGTAATGGACAAAGACGAAAGAGAGGAAATTTACAGAGCAATCAAGTTACACTGGTCTGTATGAAAATCGGCCCTGATACCATTCTTGACGATTTCTTATGTACAATGACCTCCTGAATCCAAAAATGAGCTTAGTTTTTACTCATCACCCACCTATTTTGGGGGGATCCCATTTTTTATTATTTTTTGCATTTTTTTTAGAATTTTAACTTATAGCCGTTAAACATCCCAAAGCAGGTAATAAAATTTATACCAAAGTATATGCCAAAAGTTTTGCCATAAAATGTATATAGAAACAACAATAAAATACAAATATATAAGAACAGTAACAAAATATCAATACACAGTTAGGAAGATTCACTGCACAACGCTGGCGATCTCAATACCACATGCAGGTTTGAACAGGAATTTTCGACAGGCTTGAACTTGCATTAGTCTTTTCATTATAGTATATTACATTGTTTGCGTAACTGCTTCGATCAGTACATCTATAACTGTTGCAGAGTTAACTTGTCGACGTTTTAAACGTGCTGGATTTTGTGTTCATTTTTCTTCATTTGTGTAAAACAGTAAAACTATTTTTACTCCGGATTTTTTAAGTGACTAAGTGTGATTTGTGGTTAATGTCGGGCGTTGAATTACTGTTTAATTGTGCCACGCGAGTGTAAAAATCATCCCGATACCTTCTGCTATGTCTGCGGGGAATTAACTCTAAAAGCGCAACGAAAACCCCTTTCTCCGTTTGTTAAAACAGCTTGTAAATTGTACTTTGATTGTCAAGTTGGCGACCAGGACAAGACTTGGGCTGCATCAGTTTGCTGTACGACTTGTTACAGTAGTTTGACCAAATAGCTCAAAGGTACACGTAAATCAATGCCATTTGCTGTGCCCATGGTTTAGCGTGAACCTCGCTGTCATCTTACAGATTGTTACTTTTGTATGACTTCCACCGTCGGGTTTTCGAGCAAAAGTAAGCATACAATTCAGTATCCCAATAATCCGTCAGCTCTAAGACCTGTTCCTCATAACGATACTTTGCCAATCCCAGAGCCCCCAAACATTTATACTCTAGAGCCGGAAATTGATTTAAAGACTCTAAGCCACAACCTGGGGCTTCGAATGATACGTTCAATGATGATGAAGAGTATTCCGCAGATTTAGTTTCTCGGCAACCTCACCTACTCACTCAATCGGAATTAAATGATCTTGTCAGGGATTTGCAGTTACCCAAGACTAAATCTCAGCTCCTAGGATCGCGACTTCAACAGGGGAATCTCTTAGAAAAAGGAGTAAAAATATCTTCTTACAGGAGCAGACAAGCAACCCTGAAATGTCTTTTCTCAGAAGATAAAGGTTTAGTGTTCTGCCCTAATGCAAATTTATTGATGACAGAGCTACAGATGCCATGTGACCCAGACAAATGGAGACTGTTTATAGACTCATCAAAAACAAGCTTAAAAGTTGTCCTATTGGCAAATGGGAATGACTTCCCATTAGTTCCAATTGCATACTCTGTTGATATGAAGGAAACGTACGAAAACATCTTCAGAATCCTTGTTAAAATTAGTTATCATGATTATAAGTGGAAACTTTGCGCTAACTTAAAAGTTGTTGTTCTACTCACGGGCCTGCAATCAGGATTCACAAAATATTGCTGCTTCCTTTGTGAATGGGGTAGCCGAGCCCGAGATAAACATTACATCGTACGGGACTGGCCTCTGCGAGAAAATCTTATTCCTGGTCAGAAAAATGTCGCCCACAATCCTTTGGTTCCGAAGGAAAATATTTACTTACCACCTTTACACATCAAACTTGGATTGATCAAGCAGTTTGTGAAAGCAGTGGACAAGACAGGTGGCGCATTTCAATTTTTGAAAACTAAATTTCCTCGTTTTAGCCAAGCTAAAATCAAAGAAGGCGTTTTTGTTGGTCCCCAGATTAGACAACTCTTCCAAGATTTGACGTTTATTGAACACCTAAATCGAAAAGAAAAACGAGCTTGGCTTGCATTTCAAAACGTTTGTAAGAACTTCCTGGGTAACCACGAAAGTGAAGATTATGTCGCTCACGTCGAGGAAATGCTTTTAGCGTAAAAGGACATAGGATGTAACATGTCTCTTAGAGTTCACTTCCTTCACTCGCATCTGGACTTTTCCCTGAAAATTTAGGAGCAGTCTCGGATGAACACGAGGAACGGTTCCATCAAGACATCGCTAAGCTGGAGAAGAGATTTTCAGGGAAGTAGAATGCAAGCATGTTGGCGGAGTACTGCTGGTTTTTGAAACGAGAGAGCTGTACCTCAGGGTATAAACGGAAAGCAAGCACCAAGTAACGATGAATATCTTTTTATTTATTACTGTTTATAGCTAAAATATTTCTTTTTCCCATTTAAATTAAATTCATGTCCATATATTTATTATTATAATAATTATTATAATTATTATTATCGTTCGATAAATAAATTATAATTAATTTATCGAAAAGTGGTAAAATTAGAGATTTGGGGCTCCCTCAAAAATGGTGGGTGATGGAAGAAAACGGAAGACATATTTGGATTCAGGGCGTCATTTTACATAAGAATCACTGGGAATAGTGTCAGGGTTCGATAAAAAATATTTTTTTGCAGACCAGTGTTATAAAAGTTTTAAATTAAGTAAAACTAATTTAGATAAACAGCAAATTATGCAAGAAACATTAGTACAGTTAAAGAAAATACCATTATCAGTTCATTTTTCTCACTATTCACTGATTTTTCTTGTAATAATATAATTGTCTTTGTATTGCATAAGTATAGAATTAAGATTAGAAATAAATGTAAAATAAACAGGTCGACTTCCTCTTTAAAGTAACAACGTAGATAAAATTGTTCAAATAAAAATAAATCTGTTCAAAAACATATTATTTGGTAATCCAAATAAAACTTGCATGTAACTCATTAATAAAATAATGAAATATTTACAGTTTAAATGTTTTTAAAAAATAAAACACATCAAACAAAATAGAAAAAAAACAAAGACGAACCGGTTTATGCTTCTGTGTATACCTTTTACAATACAATAAACATTTCCTGTTATATTCTTAACAAAAGCAACTATGCAATTAACATTGAACAAAGTACACACAAATAAACATAAGCAAAATTACTACAAAAGAAATTATCAAAAAAACAGCTGCATCAGCAAAAATATCTATTAAAAATGCAAATAAGTACTTCTTAAAAGCAAAAATGTTTTTGTGTTTTTCAACCAACGACAATCTAAAGTACAATAAAAAATTTAAACTGCTAATTTGTTAAAATTTAAAATTTCTATTTTATGATCAACTTTTCACATAAGAATCTTAAAAATTTAATTTAAAAACAGTTTTAGTTAGTAACTTAATAAACGTTGGTGTGGAGTCATAAAAATGTTAAAGTGGAATTATTTACTTACTAAAAAGCACGTTAAGAAATTATAGTTGAACAAACATTTAAATGTGTCTTAAGTTATACTTTTAAGAATACCATTAATATAAAAATAATGTAAGTTTGCATAATGAGACTATGCTAGCAAAATAATACGAAAATTTTAAAGCAGTAATTGAGTTATAAATAAATCAAACAGATCAATAATGATAAACTATAAAAAAGAGTGTTATTATGATACTAATAACTAAAAATTACGACTAAGAAAGTTAGTCAACTCGTTGAAATAAAAGAAGTTTGCGGTTTAGTTATATAATACATTAAAAATTATTAGTAAGTAATATATGCCAACATTTGTCGACGGTTTTTGAAATCAATCTTTTAATTCTGCTAAAAGTAGGTGTGAGTGAAATAAGATATTAAATGTCAAAATAGAAAATAAATACTTAGTTTTGTAACGCTTCCGTAGTCGTTTGTTAATTAATAGTTAGCGTTTTTTATAGTTGGTTTCATCAGTTTTTGATTTAACTTTATATTAGTTATTACAGCTTCAGTATTAGTTATTTCAGAATAAAAATATAATAACAGTTGAATTTATCAAATAATTTTGCTAATTTTTGTTTGCCTTGAAAGAACATTAACACTTTGTTCTTACATTCTGAAACATCTAAAAGGTAGTCACAGAAATTTTTCAGAAACATTATCATATGTACTATGTGTAAGTATTTTAAAATCGTATTGATGTCAAGTGCAAACTATTAACTTTCCGACATTTGTATATTGTTACTTACACTTACATTTTTTTTTAAATGTGCAAAATCTTGTTAATGTACATCGTTACACACACACAGACATCCAAAACTTTTTTGTCAAAAATACATTTCTCTGATTCAGGAGACATTGAAATGTAATTGTACGGGAAAAAAAATTGAAAAAAACCGCGATCGCTATACTTTCCTTATAAGAAAGTAAAAAGAGAGAATAATGTACAGTCGGCTCAACCCAAATGTCAATGCTCTACGGTAATTATAAATTTTTTTACTGAAATTAACTCCTGTAAGTTTGGTTTCGGCCAGTCGTATAAATATAAATAAACAATATTTGACCATAATTAATAAATACATAAACGTTTAATCAAAAAGCAGAATAATTATGTTACCAGTATATGCTAGGAACATTTTGATAGAAATAATAGCCATTGTTGTTTTGCAAAAATTTAATTACTTTTATAAAACCATTTATTTATTTTGATTAAATCTTTATTGTGTTCTAATGCTATTTATATGCTGATGATGCACAGATTTCTTACAGCTTTGATTTTAAAGATTTACAAACTACTCTCTTTCTCTTTATTTTAAAATCATTTATTTTTATTATAGTAAATTTTTATGTTATAATGTTTTTAAATAAAAAAACCTATGCAAATGAAAAATAAAAAATAAAAACTTATGTAACTAACGTTAAATCGTTGATTCAGTTTTCTTGTTGTTGCTTAGGCTAAATCTGTGTGGTTCTTAAGTGTTTTTTTATGTTTGCAACTGTCTAAATATTTACAAGTTTTGTTACATCAATGTAAAATACTAGAAATACAAAAAAATGTTTTGTTTATTTTAGTTTACCTTAAGTCTACCTTAAATCTTAGATTATACGTAAACGTAGAAGTTATCTATAATGTCATCTGAATTACTTTAAGCGCACATTTTATACGCAATATACATGTATCTTTCCGCAAAAAGTTTTGTTATATTTTTGCTTTCAAAATGAATTTATATTTTATGATTACAATTAATTACCAGTAATATAACAACTAAAATGATTAATTCCTGATTGTTTATTGTGGTTTTTATGGGTTTTATCTTAATTTATTGTAAACATTTGCATAGTGTAACATTCATATAATAGTTTAAAACATGTTAGTCAAATAGATAATGTTTCGTGTATTATATACTTTCGACTATTTCTTTATTAAATTTTTTTTTAGTATTTAACGACAGGTATAATTCATTTAAACAATTTCGTAAATAGACACTTAAAATGTGTGACTGTATCATTGCGTGATGTTTTACTCATTTTATAACTTCTGTCATAAATGATAAACGTGTCTGTATTTAAAAGTTATCAAATAAATAGTTAACGATATTGTTATAGATAATGCCATGTTTTGCTTTTGTGTACAATCGCCTTCAACCAAAATGACCGCTTAAGATCGTATCTATTCACATTTTAATGGTATACGGTGTTTCCCATTAGAAGCTTAAAGCAAATAAACCATTGTAATTTTATTACCTGTCTAGCTAAAGAAATAATAGAAATACCAGATTGGTATTTATTATAAAATTTTAAATGTATTTAATATTTAAAAAAAGTATTTTAGAGAATTTATACCTTATGCAAGCTACTAATTCTAGAATTTTTGTTTATACCAGATATTTATATAGAATATTGCTTCTACTAATACTACTATCATTACTAGTGTATTCATAACATATTTGCAATTACTATGCATAATTAATTAAACCATTTTAATAGTGGACTGATTAAAAATACGTCAAATGATCAATTAAATAAAAAACGATATCGTTCTGTTCTTTAGCACAAAACGACCTTCAGATTCTAAAATGAATACTAATTACATTGTTTGTGAAATAACGATTTACTTTATCGTTATATAAACTGAAAAAATCGTTTTTTTGTATTACTGTCGACTAATTTAAATCATCCTTTTAAACTGAATTAAATTTAAAGAAGTTTTAAGTAGATTAATACCTAATCGCTTCTCTTATTAGTTAGTAGTTTCATTATAGAAATATGTTTATTTAATACATAAAACGTTACAACTAATATTTCGTATTTATGTTGTTAACCTGTTCAGCATGAAGTTAATTAATTTTTTGCAGTAGTCGGATCCTCGGAAACGTTCCCAAAGTTCATTTGCAACTTGCGCTACATTATTTAAATTCAGAGGCGTAGCTACATATACAGCACCCTGGAGCAAATAAAATCTGTGCTCCTACTTTTTTTCTCACAAATGTTCCAATAAAATTCTAAATTTTCTAGTCTTCAACTTTTAATTTCAATTCAACATTATTTAATGACAATTGATTTAAAATTTTTAAATATATGACATATTCACACAGTAATATTAAATTAATTATACATTATTTTGTTATAAACTACATTAAGACATTTACAAATCTCAAAACTGTTAATCGGTCAATTAATTTACCCATATCAAGTTGACAAGCAATTGGTTTTTCAGTTGATATTGTGGCCAAAGAGCTAAGATGGAATTGAGACATACTGCTTCGTAAATATCTTTTGGGAGAGACTGGGGTGTGAATTGATAGTAATTCAGCGTATAGAAGTAATTTGTCTAAATTGTATAAAGAACACATTTTAAATCTTATTAATTGTGGTCCAAAACTAAAAGAAATATTTGATGAATAAGCCAATTTCAACAATTTGGAATCAACCAAAATAGTTTCATTAGATGATGCGATAAGATATACTAGCGATAAACATTTAAAAAGTCTACTTACATTATACACGGATTTAAATTTAATATTTAATTGAGTAAATACTATGTCAATTACTTTATTAAAAAACTTTCACTTTAAAACATTCTTTACTATTTTGAATGGGCTCATCCAGTTTGTCAAAATTTTTTTTTACTAGACGCAATCTCTTTTTGGCGAAACAAGGTTCAATGATTCATTTAATTGATAATTCAACTGCCTCGTTTCAAATTAAAAAATTGCAAAAATTTTGACGCAGATTTAAAGTGGCACTTAGAACATTTCTAAAAACCATTTTTTGATTATAATTTGATAATTAATAAATTAATTACAGGCATTTGAAATTCGAAATTTTGAAGGTTTTTTGCGCATGCAATTTACATCGGCTATCTTCGGTTTTTAAAGTAATATGGATGCTAAAATTAAATTGTAGCCCGTCAAATCAACATTATGCAACTTTATTTTTGAGGAAATAGAAATTTGAAGAACAAAGACTAGAAAAATTACATTTCAAAATTTTCTGTAGGCTAAAAAACCAAATTGCGCCGGCATTTGCGTGCTAATAAACCAGCTTATGATTCCAAAATGAAATAAACTTAAATTATGTTCAAGTAAATAGGTATTAAAAATCAAGTTAGCATTGATTTGTTATAAAACATTTGAAATGTTGACAGTTTTGATAGAATTGTTTAACAAGCTTCGAAAATGAATGTAGAAGAAAAAATTCTTGTGGTGTTTAAACGGTCCAAATTCGAGAAGACTGCTGGTTTTTTCGCAGATAGACCAATGCCTTCTTTAAAGAGTATCAAAAAAAACGATACAATTATTTTAAACCACTGGCTCCGTAAATCTACCATGTAAATGTCAGCGTCCATCACCCTTACACGATCATGAAGACAACCCTCAGAAATTGGCAGTTCTTGCAGCTGTAGACCAAGATCCTGATGTTAGTTTGCGAGAAATTGAAATTAATGTAGGTGTTCCTCGGTCGTCAGCATTCAGGTACCTCAAACAGGAGGGCTTTAAAAGTTACCGTTGGCAATGCCATCAAGAATTATTACCACACGATTATTATGCTCGTATGAGATTTTGTGAAATAATCACCGAAATGAACAATACCAATCGCGATTTTGTAGAAAACATTTGTTTTTCGGATGAATGTTCATTTGGACTTGATGAAAAACCAAATCGACAAAATAATCGTACATGGTCTCTCGAAAATCCACACAAATTAGTAAATGGACCAAGTCAATGGCGACAAACTGTCAATGTTTGGATGGGCTTGCTGAGAAGTCATGTTATAGGTAATTTTTTCATTGAAGGTACACTTATTTCCATAAAATATTATTACCTTCTACTAGAAGAAGCGTTTCCACAACTAAATGATGTTGCGGGTGAAAATCACCAAGTTTGTTTTATCCAGAATGGTGCTCCCGCCCATACTGCTAGACTAAACACTGGGCTTCTGAATGAAGCATTACCAAATCAATAGATAGGCAAGAATGGTCCTATTAGATGGTCTTCTAGGTCACCTGATTTAAACCAGTGCGATTTTTTTTGTGGAGTTACATAAAACAAAAATTATTCGAAGGAGGAAAACGGTATGAAAATAGGGACGCACTAAAAGATGAAATTCAACGCCGAGGTTATTGTACAGTTCAAGCAGGAGGCATTTTTGAACACCTCATACCCAAATAGGTGATTCGCAGTGGTCGTTCCGCCAAGCAACGGATTGAAAATGTTAAAAAGGCCCGTTACAGAGCCACAAATTCTCAATTGAAATGAATTTTTCTGCACGACGGTTATTCAAGCAATCTTCCTGCGTTCGACCTATTGGTGCCACGATGAGTGTTCGTAGATACCTATGTAAATGTAAATTTATGTTTGATTAATTTTTTTTTCTAGTCTGCTACAGAAAATTTTCAAATCTAATTTTTCTAGTCTTTGTTCTTCAAGTTTGCATTTCCTCAAAAATAAAGTTGCATAATGTTGATTTGACAGGCTACAATTTAGTTTTAGCATCCATATTACTTTAAAAACCGAAGATAGCCGATCTGAATCACATGCGCGAAAAACTTTAAAATTTCAAATTTCAAATGCCTGTAATTAATTTATTAATTATCAAATTATAATCAAAAAATTGTTTTTAAAAACGTTTTAAATGCCACTTTAAATCTGCGTCAAAATTTTTGCGATTTTTTAGTTTGGGAAAAAGGAAAAAAATAATTTCAATTTTCCCATCTTAAATCCCATGGGGTACCCCTAGCGTGGGACACAAGGTATGTATATATATATATTTTTTGGAATTCGGTTAGAAGTAATGACAGCATACATCTCAATTGATTGCTCTACATCTTCTTGAGTGGCATTTTGAAGACAATATTAATACGTTCCAGTACTTTATTTTGTACAATTATTAAGATAATCGTTGAAAATTGTTATAATAACTTATCAAACTTTTAGGTTTGCGTTGTTTGTCTTGGCTTTTTCAGTTTAATTCCAAGTAAGCTAATATTTTAATAACAACAAAATAGCGAAAACGTAACGCATCAAGAGCGTGAACACGGGAAGACCACCGTGTTAGACAAACCTTTTTTTTTTCTATTGAAAAAGAATAACAATTTTATGTAAAACCCATGCCGCCTGGTATTTTAAATCCTGTTTTCGTAAGAATTAACAAGAATTAAGGGCTTATTACAAAGGCAAGAATTCAAAAACACCTTTTTTGTGAGAACCAAGGACAATAAATTGCAACTTTGCATAGTTTAAACCGATTATTGCCGCATTTATATTTTTTTCAAACCATAATGCATTTTTAAAGTTGAAAGTGCCTACAAATCACGGTTACGTCATAGAGCGCCCTCGAAAAACTAATACTAGAAGTACAATTGCAATACATTTCAGCTTTTAAGCAGTGGCACAGTGCACACAACATTCATTAAGCATTGTCAAATTGTGTTCATATATTGATTAAACCTCTTCTACTGTCTGATAAAACTAATTACTAAAATAACACTATGATAAGTCGTTTTAAACTTTGCGTTCCCTGGCTCGTGCGCCCTCAAAATTCGCGCGCTCGGAGCAGTTTGCTCCAACTGCTCCAGAATAGCTACGCCCCTGTTTAAATTGCTTGCCAGAATGTCAACGATTGTTCGTCTATGTCCTGCTAATAACTACCCACATATTCCGGTTCTAAAATGTCAATGTCGTCGTACATATGGATCCGCTACATATTGAATAAAAGTGAGCTGTTTTAGGCGATCAAAGACGGAAATAAAAATTAAAAGCTGTAAGAAGTGAATAATTAAGTGTAAAGTATTGAACTATATCATTAGTGTGAGTGAAAATCATCAATTAAGGACTTAATCAATAAAGGTAACGTTAATATTATTCTAATATACGGATAAAGGTCACGCGACGCGAATCTAAATTAAATTTAGTACTAAGGTACCTGCACACGGTAGGTAAAACAAAGTGTCAAAGAAAATAGGTACGAGAGGAGAACGGCCTTTGAGGAGTTGATCCGGGTGGCCTCCCGCCTCGGCTACAAAACTTTTATTGACGATTGTGATAACCCAAAACGCCAAAACCACTCGAAAATATAATACAGAGCCGCATTTATTGTACGAGATATTAAAACAATAAATGAACGATAACGAAGGACTAATTAATTCAGTACCGCTATGAACTCCGTACCGTGCAGATGTGCTCAAGGTCTGTCTACAGTGTTGCTGTATTATCTATTACATTCATGAAGTTATGTAGTTTTATAAGTGATTTTAATAGTTTTAAAAATCCAGTTTCTTTTCATTTTTTCGTGAAATATCTTTTATTTCAATTACTGATTATTAATTTAAGTTAATAATTTTTGTTTTTCCAAGTTTAATTTAGATGCAATACCTATGAGTTCATGTTCGATTTGTGAACTAGTTATTTCTAGGCATTCCTCAGAAAAAATTCAGTGTTGTAATTGCTCTGGTTTTTTTCACTGGGGATGTGTGAACATTTCTAAAGTCGAATTTGAAATTTTGGGAGAAAAGTGGAATTGCAATAAGTATTCGCAATTAAGACGTCAAAGCAGAACTTTCTCTGATTCAGATATTAGTATGGCAGCTGAGTCGAAAAAAAAATCCCAAACCTATTAAATCGGACAGTGGCAGTCAACAGTCTCAGTCTGGGACTTCCAGTCAGACACAAGATATTCATGGGTTGTGTTGTTGATTTCAGAAAACAAATAAGTGACATTGCTGTGAGTCAAGCAAATTTAGAGAAGAATATAAATGTCTCACTGAATTCCTGTCATGACAAAATCGGGGATAATAAGAATCTTATTGAAACACAAAATAAAATTATCCAAACTCAGCAAGACATTGTTAATAAACTGTTAAGTGAAAATGAGAGTTTAAAAAAAGATATTCAATTTTTGAAAGAAGAAGTTGATTTATCTCAGCAAGAAAATCGTTCTAATGTTGTTGAGATATATGGTTTACCAGTGAGGCAAGGAGAAACCTTGTCTACCGCTGTTTCAAACCTTTCTACTGCAATTGGTTATAAGTTAAACTGGGATGCGATTGATTCTTGCTTTCAACTTAGGAAGATTCCTGGTATTGAGTATCCTACAATATTAATAAAGTTTTTAAGAAAAAATGATAAAAATGAGTTTCTTAAGTGTAGAAAGGTGAGAAAGGATTTTAACACGACTCACTTGGGAATGCAACAAAGTTCACCTATTTATATCAATGAAGCATTGACGCCTGTTAGAAAGAAACTATTATCAATGGCGCGTAAATTTAAAGTTCAAGAAAATTGGAAATTTGTTTGGATAAATAACGGTAAGATTTATTTAAGAAAAACTGATGGAAGTAGAGTTTTTTCGTTTGTCTCAAAAGCTCAGTTTTACACTTTTCTTGCAGGTGGGCAACAGTAAGTGTTATTGTTCTCTTGGAATTAATTAATGATATACAAATACTTTATAATAATATTATTTTTTATTTCATAGTTTTAAGTAATTTTTGTTTCGAGATGAGATGAAAGAGTTTTTGTTTTTGTTCTATTGAAATTTGTTTTGATGTTTAATGATTATTAGTGATTATAGATAAAAAGAATGAATTTGATTTATATTATCAGAATGTGAGGGGACTGAGGACAAAAACAAATGAATTTTTGTTATCAGTTTTGGAAAATAATTTTAATATCATTGCGCTCTCTGAGACTTGGTTAAATTCTTCAATTTTTAATAATGAAGTATTTGATACTAGGTATGATGTGTTTAGGTCTGATAGAGTTTCGTTGGAAAGAGGGGGTGGGGTACTTTTAGCTATCTTATCTGATTTGAGACCTAAATTAGTTAAAAAAATATCTGAACTTGATTTTGAGTGTATTATTTGTAGTTTTTATAAACCAGGGGTTATTTTTTTTATATGCTCTGTTTATTTTCGGCCTAGCAGTAATAGTAAGAAGTATGAGATTTTTGTGCAACTTTTTACTGACTTAATTGAATTATGGAAAAATAACTGTAGAGTTGTTATAGTAGGCGATTTTAACTTGCCGAATATGTATAATGTAATTAATCATGCAGTTGATGGTAATTGTAAAACTAACTTAATTTTAAATTTAATGCCTCTCTTAAATTTAGAGTCAATAAATAATGTTTTGAATTGTTATGGTAAAACTTTAGATTTGGTTTTAACTAATATCGAGAATAGTACAGTGAGCCACGAAAACTGTCCGTTTGTTGTGGAAGATAGGTATCACCCGGCTCTAACTCTTCAATTTATGATTCCCAATAATCCTTATTCGGTATCAGATGTAAATAATCAAAATAATAATGTTGAATATTTTCGGTATCACAAAGCTAATATAAGGGATATTAAAAAGTTTTTGTGTGAGTATGATTGGAGTCATTTTTTGCATATTGAATCGGTGGATCACTTAGTGGATCTATTGTATGATATTATTTTTATGGCGATAAATAAATTTGTTCCTAAAAAAATGATTAAACCTGATAATAAATATCCTCTTTGGTTCACTGAGAAAATTAAAAAGTTCTGTAAAGGAAACAATTTGCTGGCTAAGAAAAAGAGGGTCTCACCCTACTTTGAGTCTAGGTTTAAAGAAGTCCGTAAGAATCTTAAAGATAGTATTCATAAAGCTTATATTGATTATATTAAATCCGTTGAACAATCTGTTGTGAATGAAACAGAAACAGTTTTGGACATATATTAATTCGTTAAGATCTAAATCAAAATTGCTTGACAGGATGGAATGGAATGGGCAGGTTTTCAAAGGTAAAGGTATTTCAAATGCATTTGCAGGTTATTTTAATTCTGTTTATAGTACCAAAAAATCGTGCTATAGTTTAGAGTCTGTAGTTCAAGATAATGATAATTTTCTAAATTTTCATTTTGGCTTAATAAATTTAAATGATGTACTTGGAGCTTTTGATGAATTAAAATCCAAAAAAAGTAGTGGTCTAGATGGCATTCCAACTTTCTTCTTTAAGGAACTAAAATATGAATTAGCTGATAAGATGCTGCATATTTTTAATTTATGTTTTCAACAAGGGGTATTCCCCACGAAATGGAAATCAGTAAAAATTACATCAGTTTTTAAAAAAGGTAATGAGGCTGAGATATCAAATTATAGGCCTATTTCGATTTTAAACAGTCCAGGCAAAGTATTTGAAAATGTAATTTAAAAGATTCTTTATAACAGTGTTAAACAATATATTTCACCTTATCAGCATGGGTTTTATAAAGGGAGGTCCACTGAGTCAAATTTGTTAGTTTTTTCTGAATATGTTTCCAGAGTTCTGGAGGACAGGGGTGAAATAGATGTAATTTATACTGATTTCGGTAAAGCGTTTGATATGGTTTCTCATGATGTGTTACTTAAAAAACTTAGTAAGTTGGGTGCAACTGATGGGGCTATTCGTTTTTTTGCCTCCTATCTTCAGAACAGAGAATGTTGTGTCTCTTTTCTTAAGTTTACTTCTTCTCTTTTTATTCCTAATTCTGGAATTCCTCAAGGTTCAAAACTTGGACCTCTATTTTTTCTAATTTTTATTAATGATTTGCCAGAAGTCTTTCAGTCTTTTTGTCTTTTATTTGCGGATGATGTAAAGTTGTACCGTAGAATTAATGATATCAGTAATGTAATTATTCTTCAAAGTGATTTGAATAGATTTAATGATTGGTGTGTTTTGAACGAGCTTACTTTAAACATTAATAAGTGCAATGTCATGTCCATAAGTAGAAGGAAGTCAGAAAGGTTGACCAAATATTTTATTGGGTAGTCAGAACTAAAATCAGTGAGCTAGGTCCATGATCTTGGTGTTATTATGAATAATAAGTTCAACTTTAACGACCATATTGATAATGTAATAACTTCGTGTTATAAAATGATGGGATTAATTAAAAGGTCGACTAAATTCTTTAAAAATCCAAAAGGAATTTTAATTCTTTACTTTTCATTTATCAGAAGTAAAATTGAATATTGCTCACTTATTTGGAACCCTTTAAATAAAAAATATTGTAAAAAGATTGAGGTTATGCAAAATAAGTTTTTGCGTTATTTTTATTATAAAAAGAAAAGGGTGTTTTGTCCTCGCGATTTTCCCACACAATGTTTGAGGGATTTGGCTGGAGTAAGTACGTTGGAGGATAGGAGAAATCAATGCTTGCTAATTACTTTATATAAAATTTGTAACGGTGTCATTGACAGTCCAGATTTGTTAAATTATATCAACTTTCAGGTGCCTCGATCTGATAGTGTTAGAAGATTTAATTTGTTCTACCTATCCAGCTCGACTGTGCTTGCTTCACCAATCTCTCGGGCCTGTAAAATATTTAATCAAAGTAGCCGAGATATGTTCGGCATTAGTTTAAAAAATTTTAAGACCACCTAGCTAAGTGGAATTTTTGTCTACTCCACATAGGTATTGCTATGTTTTTAAATGGATGGAAAATATTAATAATACTTAATTATGTGTTTTGTTTTCACATTTTATGTTTTTGTTTTTAATTTTTAGAATTTAAATTGTAATTTTTGTTGTTGTTTAACTTCAACTTTATGAATGTTTTATGTTGCGTTATTAGTTAGAGGAGATGTAATGTATTTGTTAGAACCGTTTTAGGATTTATCCTGTCGTTCTGTATCATTTTGATCTAATGTATCTGTTTATTGAATAAATGAATAAATAAAAAAAAAAAATATTCTCAATGGGATTTAAGCCAAAAGATTTTGTTGGTCATTCTAAAATCTAAAGAAATTACGCCGTTTCTGTTCTCAAACTACTATCTTATTATTTTACTCTTATTATGAATTGGTGAACAGAACCTGTACGTAAAGCAACGAACAAATTTATTTTTTTTGTCAGTGAAAATAAAATAAGAGAAATATGTAGCGTTAGTTATAATCTATTAGGAAATGCTGAATCTCGAAATAAAGGTAACTAATATACAATCGGACTCAAAAACGCAAAACCAAACTAAATAAAATTTTTGCATTTGTGTCCTAAGTCTAATGCAATAAAAATCATTAAACTTGGAAACCGAAAGACAATCAATTTATTTTGCGATATCATCAAATATTGAAGTTGTCTATCAACAACTGGAAACTAAAATCTTTTGAAAGTCCAACTTTGGCCGTACTCATTGTCTAAGTTCTAAAAATTTTTTTAAAGAATAATTATTTCCTGTAATGACAAAGGAAGCGTAAATTCCGGAGTAGTTAAAAAGAGTTCTGACAATAGTCAATAATTTAGTATTTAGTAGAGCGTAATTCAGTATAGTAGTTTATTTCCAGTAGACATTGATCAGCAAATAATTTTAGTTGTTATTATAAAATACATATAGTTAAGATTAGTATAAGTAATTAATTGTTAAAAATAATCAAACATGGGTAGCGGTTTTGGGCAGAGAGATTCCATTGTAGAAACAAGGATTGCAATTACTCGAATGGCTGCTAATGGAATTCCTCAACGTGAAATTGCTTTACAAAATAGATTATCGATAAGATTTTTATTATTTGCTTATGATAAGTTTCTAAAATAGACTAAATCATTGATTAATTACTAATCTTAAGCATCCATAAAAAATATTTTACGTGATCTTAAACGAAAAGTTTTCTTAGTTTCATTTTATGCCATTAGCTAAAATTAGAATATAATATTAATTAAAATTATGCACATGTTAATGTATTATTACAATCCAAAATCGACATCAATGTTTTCAAAAATTTTGTCGTGTTTGAGTTTCTTTTTTAAAAATTCTGTTGGTAATAAACAATCAGGGTGCAGAATAAAATAAAAAAAAATGTTTTAAGTGGAAAAGAAACACACTTTGAACTTTATTAAAAATATTTTTGTTAAAAAAAAATAACTTATTTATTTTAAAAAAACGTAATTTACTAAAATAATTGAATCATTTGGTTAAACTAAATTACTTAACTAAATACATATAGAGGTGCGACAAGTTCGTCGGTGGCTTCGAAGGTTTGATGAAGAAGGAGAAGTTTCTCTTATAACGAAACCAGAAGGAATAAATAGAGCAACGACCATAGAGGAAGATGCAAATATTCTTAGGTGTGTTCAAAATTCTCATTTTACAACTGCTACGCGAATTCCTGAAGAAGTTCATTTAAACTGCAGCGCTTCAACGATACGACGCAGATTTAACGGCGCGAGATTATTTGCAAGTAAGCCTGCAACAAAACCTGAATTAACAGAAACGCATGCTCAAGCAAAAATTAGATTCTGTCAAAATAATTTGTACAGAGACTGGAGTACGGTGATTTTTACGGACGAAAAGATATTTTCATCGACACAAGAGTCGTCTATGACACGTTGGCGACCACGAAATACAAGATTTAGTACCAAACATGTTCGTAAAAACCAACAAAGTGGAAGAATTTCTGCTGGATTTTGGGGGTGGATTTCCAAATCTGGGCCGGGTGAATTGTTTCTAGTTTCTCCACCACGATTTACGTCTGAAAGTTACGTTCAAGTGCTAGACGAAATTTTGTTGCCAAGTGTGCGAACACTTTATCCAGAAGAAGAATTGGAAAAAATTGTTATAGTCTAAGACAATTCGCCAATTCATAAAAGCAGAATCGTAAATGAGTGTTCTTTAAAATTTCCAACAAAATCTCCCGATTTAAACCCCATCGAGAACATGTGGGCAGCTATGAGCAGAACTTGGACCAATAATAGCCTTGACATTCCGGCCAGAAACTTAAATAATATAGTGCAAACCGCAAATGAAGTTTAGGAACGTTTTCGAGGATCGAACTTCTGCGAAAAATTATTTAACTGGATACCGAACAGGTTAACAGAATGTTTGGAAAATAACGGTGTATACAGTGTGTCCGAAAAGTATGGAATATAATATAGAGGTCGATAAATATGCACTTTACACGAAAAAGTTGTAAATAAAAGTTGTTTATCACTCAGTTATCTACCACCTGGGAGATATCAATTTAAATTTTTGCTGTAAACCAAATCGCAACGAATAACACTTACATTTTTTTAAATGGCAAGGCACGTCTTTATTATACTCATTTGATAGAGTCTTTTTTTTTCTTTTCAACCATATAAAACTTGAATACCTTTACATCAAAAAATTTTCAAGAAAAACAAGGACATGTCTAACAAATTTATTTTACTGAGCAGTAATAATCAGGTACGTAATATGTAGTATTGAAACAATTGAATGCACTGTCACAATAGCAAATATTAAACTTTAAATATCTTTACATAAAATTGTTATAACAAAAAAATATATTTAAACTAAACTTACAATAAATGTTCAAAATGTAAACCATTCATAATTTGACCGTGGTAAATTCGATTTTTAAAACCATCGATTGCTTTTGAAATCATATCTCGATTTATAGCTCTTATCTCAACTCTAATGCGATTTTTCAAATCTTCAACATTATCAGGTCTATTTACATAAATTTTGCTTTTAATATAGCCCCAAAGAAAAAAATCTAGTGGACTTAAATCCGGCGAGCGAGCAGGCCATTCTATCGTACTTCTTCTGCCTATCCATGTATTTTGAAAAGTATTATTAAGAAAGTGGCGGACATTAATTCCAAAATGTGGAGGTGCCCCGTCTTGTTGAAACCATATTCTGTTATGAGGTATATCTGGATCTACTTCATGTGGAAATAACTCGGCCAAAGCAGGAACTAACTCAAATCTTAAGAAATCGAGATAAATATTCGCCGTTAAACTACCTTCAAAAAAATATGGCCCCAAAATTTGACTTCCAATCATTCCTACCCAGACGTTGACTTTCTGCTGGTATTGGGTGTGTCCTTCTAGATACCAATGAGGATTTTGTGATGACCAGTAACGTGTGTTTTGTTTGTTAATTGTGCCGTTTAAACAAAACGTGGCCTCATCAGTAAAAAGGATATTTTTATGAAAATGTGCATCTCGTTCAAGTATGTTTGTTATTGTTTCACAAAACTCCAGCCTTCTGTCTAAATCGTCTTCAAATAATTCTTGAACTACACAAGCTTTATAAGGATGAAATTTTTCTTTTTTTAAAACGTCATGTACAGCCAATTTATTTAAATTATGGTCTCTAGCAATTTGCCGAACAGAAATTTGTGGATTTTTCTCAACAGACAAGAACACATTTTCTCGTTCCACATTACTTAATGACAAAGGTCTACCAGTTCTACTCGCATCTTTCACCGAACCTGTTTCTTGAAATTTCCGCCAAATTTTGCTTACCGTGGACTGCGAAATGTTTAATTCCGGATGCAAGTTATTAAATAAATTACATACTTCGTCTTGGGTTCTTCTTCTATCTCCATATCCCAGAATCATTAAAATTTCAATTCTATGTTTCTCAGATAATTGAGTCATATTTCAAGCACTAACAAATAGCAAAGTGTGACAGTGTTCTAAAGTGCATTCAATTGTTTCAATGCTACATATTACGTACCTGATTAATACTGCTCAGTAAAATAAATTTGTTAGACATGTCCTTGTTTTTCTTGAAAATTTTTGATGTAAAGGTATTCAAGTTTCATATGGTTGAAAAGAGAAAAAAGACTCTATCAAATGAGTATAATAAAGACGTGCCTTGCCATTTAAAAAAATGTAAGTGTTATTCGTTGCGATTTTGTTTACAGCAAAAATTTAAATTGATATCTCCCAGGTGGTAGATAACTAAGTGATAAACAACTTTTATTTACAACTTTTTCGTGTAAAGTGCATATTTATCGACCTGTATAATATATTCCATACTTTTCGGACACACTGTATACAAAATATTAATTAGTTTGAATATTTTATTTATAATATAAACGTATTTTTATAATATATTTATATACTATATTTAAATATCTGTGGTTCGGTTGAAACAATGATTTAAATTAGTCGATATTGCTACAAATATGATAAAGTAATCGTTATTTTACGAAAAATGTAAATTATATTAATTTTAGAATCTGAAGGTCGTTTTGCACAAAAGAACAGTACGATATGCTTTTTATTTAATTGACTATTTGAAGTACTTTCACAGTATTCATATTGAAGTATTTTGCTATTAAGTACATTAGCACAGCCAAAAATTTTTTTTAATAATCAGACCAATATTAAAATGATATTAATTATATATTGTTATTCCGAATGTGGAATTAATATAACATAAGTGATAGTAGCATTAGTGGAGGCAATACTTTATATAAATATTTGATATAAGAAATAAAAATTTTAGAATTATTAGCTTGTGTAAGATATCAATTCTCTAAAAATGCATTTTAAATATTAGATACATTTAAAATTTGAAATAAATGTCAATCTGACGTAGCGTACCTACATATTATTATTTACAGATCACTAAGCCTAATTTTTTATTATTTTATGGAACTATGTAGGTAATAAAATTACAATGCTTTATTTGGTTCAAACCTCTAATGAGAAACACGATACTATTAGAATGTGAATAGGTGCAATCTTAAACGGTCATTTTGGTTGAAGGCGAGTGTACATTACATTTAAAACAGTATGCTGTACTTTGTTTAATAAGAAATACATCATAAACAAATAAAAAATGTTAAAACCAGTTACATAAATCAATTAAAGATATATAGTTAAGCATAAATAAAACCAACATATCTTTTTATAAATAATTTTAATGTTTTTTTAAAATAACATCTTAAAATGCATACTCAGTTTTTTATCTTACAGCAAATCTGGAAAGAAAAGTGTTTTCAAATAAAATATCCATTAACATTTATTTCATTTTATATCGTATTTCTAATTAGCGAAATAGACGTTAAATAAATTCTTTAGAAGAAACTTCTAAACGATTTTATGCTTAAGCGTTTCTATATATGGATTTTTGTTAATGCAACGCCTTAAAATATCTAAAAATTGATCAGTTTCCGGTTGCACAATATTAATATAATTTCATCAGAAAAGAGTCCAAAAGCAGAAACTGGTAGTTATGAAATTTGATTTTTGTAATTTTGCTATGTAACTACAACTACGTGCAAAATTTAAATTATTTACTACATAAAAATCACTGAAATATATTTTTTTGTATAAATAAAAATACGACGTGCATAAATTAATAGATTTGCATAAGGCGTTAATAAAACATCTATTTTTTCTAACCGTGGTGTAAAGATAAACGTTGCATTTTTAATATTATATTTGATACATTTAGGTTTAGTTAAAAACTAAAAATAAATCTAATTTCAAAACAATTTACGTTCAAATTTTAACCACAAATCAGTGTTGTAACATTGTTGCATTATATTATTTTACAGTTAGAAAATGATTAAAATGCAAACTTTTATTACTAACTAATTACTGAGACTGAAATCATTAACCATGCAAGGATTTTATTACTGAGAGTACTAGTTGTGATTAAGTTTGAAATACTGTATAGTCATAAATAGATAAAGTACTAGTATAACTGTGAAAACTAATTAAAAACGTATGCTTTTGGCTTAAATATCTTTAATTTGATACTAACATCAACTAATTTTTAAATATTTATATATTATAACCAAATAATAAAAATGACTAATATTTGTATTGCTTAAATAAATGCAAGATCAAGAAAAACATAACTTTGTGCATATAAATAATAACTAAAGAACGGACAGTCAGGCAAATGCCTGGAGCCTGCCTATTTAGCCTTTTGGTGTAATTTTTTTATATTGCCTTTTTACATATAAATTTTGAAAAGTTTGTGTAAACAGTGTTTTAATAGGTAGATGACAATAACGCTTTACAGAATTTTACTTAAATTACGTATAATAATATAATTAACATTTTTTACTCAAAAGGTCTTACCACGAACTAATAAATAACAACATGGATTTTCATGTTTTGTTAAACAATGGTTTCCAGAAAACATTAAATACAAAAGCCGCTTATAGAGAAGAACTATTGTAATATCGGAATGAATCATATTTTATAGGTCTATTCAGTACCTAAGTAAAGCAAACAAATATAGATAATTTTAATTCTGTTTGGTGGGATTTCTTTAATGACTGAAAAACAAGACTAAAATATTCTTTGTTTGTTATAAATACCTGTAATATTGTCACACTGTGATAGTCTATTGCTGTTGTGCTGTGAGTAAGTTTTAAAAAATGCCACCTAATAAATAATCAAAATTTGAAAATAATTACAAGTAGAGTAAATTGCACAATAATTTAACAACCGACGGGGAAAACTTTTTTGGCAAGTTTCTTCAAAATCAGTATGTTTGTATTATCTTAATTTAAATGCTTTTAATTACTAGTATATGTAGATCGGTGCTACTCAAAAGTACCATGTAAAACCACACTTGGGTAGTGGTTTACATTTAAAAAATATTTAAAAAACTATAAAACAACCATTGTTAAAAAACGTTATAGAAAATCAACAGAATAAACCTAGCCCATCAAAAACATCTTTTGCTCTAGATTTGTGCGAAGCATTGGTTTCGGCACAAATTCCTCTTAAAAAAATTGATAACATCAATTATCGCATTTTCCTCCAAAAATACACCGAACAAGTTGTTCCAGATGAATCAACTTTGAGAAAAAATTATTTAGACATATGTTACCAATCGGTAAGCAGTTTAATTAAAGTATTAATAGTTTTCAAAATGCTGGTTTACCTTTTATAGAAAATACAGGCAATAAAGAATGACATTGGGGACCATTACATTTGGACTTCGGTTGATGAAACAACCGATTGCAGAAATCGATCTATATTAAATTTTGTAGTTGGTAAATAGTCTGAACTAGAACCAGGAAAAGCTCATTTGCTAGCATCCAAAGAAATTCCACAGACCTATTACAAAACAGTTGCAAATTTTTTCGATGATTGTTTACGTAAGTTTTTTGAATGATTAATTAATATAATCGAATATATTAATTACAATGATATAATTTTTGTTTGTAGGACTTTTGTATCTCAATGGCGTAAAAAAAAGGTTCTCTTATTCGTAACCGATGCAGCACTTTATATAATCAAATCCGCTCAGGCATTAGAAATATTTTATCCGAATTTAAAACATTTAATTTGTCTAGCACATGGAATACATAGGGTGTGTAAATTCATTAGATACGAGTTTGTAATAGTAAACAAGTTAGTTTCTTCCACCAAAAAGGTAAAAATCTCTAACATATTAGATTCTTTTTTTGATTATTGGATCTTGTTTCAGGTTTTTGTGGAAGCGCCATTACGGGTAAGAGCCTATAAAGAAAAACTTCTAGATGTTAAACTTCCACCGGAACCTAACATAACAAGGTGGGGAACTTGGTTATCTGCTTGCATTTTTTATGCCACACATTTTGAAAAAATGAAAGAGGTACAGTTCATACACTAATCTGACATTGTCTTATACATTAATTGAATTGTCTTACTTCAGGTGGTTGAATTTTTTGACGAAACGGCATCTGCAGCAATTGCTAAATCTGAAAAAGCTTTTAATTACAAAGCTATCAAGAGAAGACTAGTTATTATAAAAACACACTTTTCCGGCATTCTTGACGAATTAAAGAAACTAGAAAAAAGCGAAACCGCAATGACCATTACTTTCGCTACATTCGAAAGAATAAGAGCAATTATAAAAGCATGTCCAAGGACTATAGGAAGAAAAATTAATCAAAAACTGGATTCTGTCGCATCAAAAAACTCTTCCTTTAACCGTCTTTAAACAACTGACTGAAATTCAAAAAAGGGAGGTCATAAAGCATCAACAAAAAATATAAATAAATGGTGCCGTATGTTAAAATATGTCGATTTACTAAGCTAGTTTATAAACTTAATTCTTAATTAAAACACAATTTTTTTATTGCGTTCAAAAGATTGATATTTGTACTAGAAGCTAACCATCCATGGTGATACATGATACTGTTGATTGAAAATAAATTGGTTAAGTTTTTTACAACGACAGGCATATCTCTTTAAAAAATGGCAAATAGAAACCAATAGAGACCAATACAAAATTAGATAGGGCTGGGAATCAATAGAATACATTGGAATGGGTTTCGTAGTATAGTATATATAAGTTTTTATATGGAATGCCCAATAAGCGGTATTTTAATTGGATTCTATAGGTTTTGATGTGTTTTACTATTAAGAAATATTCAATCGGTAATTACTCATTTAAAGGGTTCTAAAGAAATATTAAATAAGTTATTGCAAATAAATGTGAAATACTTGAATTTTGTTATTTAAATTTAAAAAAAGATAATTTAGCATTTGGAATTTATTGGTTTAGATGTTTTATGATGTAAATAATATAAGCGATTCAAAATCAATGCTTGATAACGATTTTATTTAGAGATATAGACAAAAGCATGTTAAATTTTTTGATTAAGTTATACAAAAGTGCAAATTTAAAAGAAAGAAATGTGCGGTAACAGAAAGACGCTTAAGAGTAAGTACCGGTATCTAAACAGACAAAATGGATAAAACAGTGTAAAATTGGTAAAACGTGTAAAATATGAATTGTGCAAAAATCAACATCGTATTACATAAATAAGACAAGAACAGATAAAAATTGAATTTGTCAATGCGTGGATAACAACAAATAGCCATGAAAAGCCATAAAATCAATAAAATTATGAAGTATTAAATTGAAGTTAGTTACAAAAAAAGTGCCAACTTGTTGGTCATAAAGTGAAAAGTTACTAATAAAACACCAACTTCAAATAAGCGATAAGGAGAAAAGATAAATAGAGGCTCCACGATTTTTGTTGGATCTTTCGTCATTCTGCAGTTGGATACTTAACATGTAATCAAGTAACAAGAAATTTAATCACTGATAAAGTGAATAAACAATTACATGTGCATCGAAGAAAATGAACAAGAATGGGAAAACAGTGCGATTGAGTTCGGTTATTCAGATAAGATTAGTTACTAACTAACTTTTGAGAAGTTCTTAGTTAGATTTCGGTTGCTTGTTTGAGTTTTGCGATTTATCTTACGCCCTGATGAAGCCCCTTACGAAAGTGGGCGAAACGTTGGCAACTTCGGTTACAACAACAATGACACGTTCCAAACCTGGAAGACATTCTTATCTTAATGTACATTGTCGAGTGCAACTCAAAGAAAAGAACAAAAGGAACTTAGAAGATTGCAAAGCTGACGAGTACGCTTTACAAGGACACACTTGAAGCGACACAGATAAAGAACAATAGAACATTAAAGCTTGAAAACTGACAACAGCGTGCAACAAAAAACAAAAAGAGTCATGGTAATGCAAAGACTGTAAAATTGAGACAGAAGATGATATGATATAGTGCATGGGCTATAATTTCCTACAGAAACTCCGGTTAATACCGAAAAAATTTCTTTTATGAGAAAGAAAATTTTCACATTTGTGAAATTGGTATTAAATGAAAATGTCAACGTGGTCACTGACATTGTTGAAACGAAGGTGTCAAAAAAATTGAAGCATCGATATATATTGTCGGAAAGTCTGAAAAATACCGTGACAAAATTTGTATCGGAATTCAGAAAGAAGTGGCAAAGAGTCTGCAGGAAGGAAACCGAATTCTTCAAAAAATTCAACGAGTGGCTGCACGTTCCTGTGTCTTTTACAATTGAAAATGAAGATTCGAAGACTTCCACGGAAAGTTCTGCATCGAAAAATACAATAAGGTGCCCATCCACAAGCTGGGAAGATTTGAGTGATCGATCAAAACGGAGGAGGACAAAAAAGATGCGAAAAGAACATACTGTCCAGAAATTGGCCTACGCTACACAAATGAGTATCCGGGCTCAAGGAAATTTACCAGCTTCAAACGTAATTAGCGATGTCACAGAAGGCAGCCCATCGAAAGCATCGCAGTACAGAAAATCTATAGAACGTGTTACAGAAGATATGCTGTCAGACAACGAAGCATTATCACTTGTTGTAGAAAATAACCAAAAGTCAATACCAATTAATACGTTCTGTAAGCGTGCAAAAAAATTGTACGTTATGCCCACCTTATAAATGTGTATTGGATGCTAAAAAAAGTGTTAACCTGAGAAATCAGAAGTGTCTGTAACTGAAAGTGGAGTCACAGTTACACTCCAAGCATTGCTAAATGATATAGCTGAAAGAATATTAATGGTACAATCAGACGTTATTAAAAGCCTTCCTGAAAACGAAGTTGGTATTAATTTAGAATTGATACGTAAGTAGGGATGCGATAGCACTTCTGGTCAAAGTGCTTACAAACAAAAGTTTAGCGATGAAGACGGCTATAAAACGGATGCCAACATTTTCTTTATTTCACTCGTTCCCTTGCAAATGTTTAGTAGTCAGTCCACATGTGATAATTTGGAAAAATGCACGTCCTTCGTCGCCCAATTAAAATTTAATTCTTGCACGAAACTGCCGAAGCAACTAGGGTAGAAGTTGATTGTATCAAAAAGCAAGAGAGAAATCTTGTGCTTTTTCAAACTATAATGGGCGGAAAAAAATTAACATAGATTTCAAACTTGTGTTGACAATGATAAATGGTAAAGTTTGTAATTCTATTACGAATACATCTTCAAGTATGCGTTGTTATCTTTGTCAAACTACGTCCAAAGAATTTAATACTGTTAAACTGTTATAGATGCCGTTTAAATGGAAATGCAAAAGTCGGACAAAGTATTCCCCAGAGGATTTAAAAAGTGCAGTGCTTGAAGTAGTAAATGAAAATAAAGCACTTAGAACTACGGCCAGAAAGTACAGTGTTGACAAAATGACGTTGAAGAGATATGTTTCAAAATACCAAGAGGAGAAGTATTACTTTTTCGCCAAATTTTGTTACTTCATAAATTTTTACACCTCACGAAGAATCGCTTTTAATGGAATATTTACTCATTTCTGCAAATATTTACTATGGTCTTACGCTTAAGCAAACAAGACAATTTGCGTATCAATTCGCCTCAGAAAACAGTAAGAAGCTACCAGAAAACTGGAAGAAGAACGAGTGTGCCTCCTACAACTAGTTAAAAGGTTTCATGTCACGTCATCCTCAACTATCTTTGAGAAGTCCTGAGGCCACTAGCTTGGGCAGAGCGACTGCCTTCAATCAGCATAATATGCAAGCATTTTACAAAAATTTGCAGAATCTAATGGAACAGGAACCTTTTGGTCCAGAATCCATATTTAACTTGGACGAAACTGGAGTGACTACTGTGCACAAACCACAAAAGATCATTGCTCGTAAAGGCCAAAAGCAAATTTCTAAAACTACTTCTGCAGAACGTGGGACAGTGGTAACAGTTTGTTGCGGCATAAATGCATTGGGAAATTCAGTGCCACCATTGTTTATATTTCCTCGTGTGAGAATGCAGGATTACATGATCCAAGGTGCCCATTGCTGTGACGCATGCAAGCGGTTGGATGACCGCTGAGAATTTTGTGAAATATCTAGATCACTTCATAAAACACGCAAAATGTTCGAAAGAAAACAAATGTATATTGGTCCTTGACAATCACGATTGCCACATTTCACCAAAAGCATTAAACACTTGTAAGTTAAATGGCATTCATTTGTTAACTTTACCACCTCACACGAGCCACCGATTACAATCACTAGACGTGTCGGTTTTTGGCCCATTTAAGAGATATTATAATGAACAGGCAGATGCATGGTAAGTCATCCAGGACAAACAATTTCATTAAAACATATACCGGAATTAGTTGGATTAGCTTATGTAAGAGCTTTCTCGCCTTCAAATATAACTAAAGAATTTTCTTCTACTGGAATTCATCCGTTCAACCCACATTTATTTGAAGATCTCGATTTCGCAGGAGCGGAAGTTACAAACAGACCGTATCAGGAACTAGAGCAAAACCCTGAAGAAAAACAGGATATAGATGAGCCAACCGTTCAACCTGGCACATCCTCATCTCAGCAGAAATCAACCTCAAATGCAATGGAAACTTTGTTAACCACTATCCAAAGCACCACTTCTGCTTCATTTAAAAGTCCCGAAGAAGTTCGTCCTTATCCCAAGGCACTACCTCAAAAAAGAAAAGGAAGAAGAAACCTTAGTCGAATTAGAATATTAACTGATACCCCGGAAAAAGAGGCCATTGAGGCCGAATATAATGCGAGAGAAGAAAAAAAAACGGATGAAAGGCAAGATCCAACAGGTGGAACGACAAATAACAATAACACTGGTCTGCATGAAAATCGGCACTGATACCATTCTTGACGATTCTTATGTAGAATGACCTCCTGAATCCAAAAATGAGCTCCGTTTTTACCCATCACCCACCTATTTTGGGGGACCCCAATTTTATTTTATTTTTTGCATTTTTTTTAGAATTTTAACTTTTAGCCGTTAAACATCCCAAAGCAGGTAATAAAATTTATACCAAAGTATATGGCAAAAGTTTTGCTATAAAATGTATATAGAAACAACAATAAAATACAAATATATAAGAACAGTAAAAAAATATCAATAAACAGTTAGGAAGATTCACTGCACGACGCTGGCGATCTCAATACCACATGCAGGTTTGAACAGGAGTTTTCGACAGGTTTGAACTTGCATTACTCTTATTATAGTATATTACATTGTTTGCTTAACTGCTTCGATCAGTACATCTATAGCTGTTGCAGAGTTAACTTGTCGACGTTTTAAACGTGCTGGATTTTGTGTTCATTTTTGTTCATTTGTGTAAAACAGTAAAACTACTTTTACTCCGGATTTTTTCAAGTGACTAAGTATGATTTGTGGTTAATGTCGGGCGTTGAATTACTGTTTAATTATGCCACGCGAGGGTAAAAATCATTCCGATAGCTTCTGCTATGTCTGCGGGGAATTAACTTTAAAGGCGCAACGAAAACCCCTTTCTCCGCTTGTTAAAACAGCTTATAAATTGTACTTTGATTGTCAAGTTGGCGACCAGGACAAGACTTGGGCTCCATCAGTTTGCTGTACGGCTTGTTACAGTAGTTTGACCAAATGGCTCAAAGGTACCCGTAAATCAATGCCATTTGCTGTGCCCATGGTTTGGCGTGAACCTTGCTGTCATCTTACAGATTGTTACTTTTGTCTGACTTCCACCGTCGGGTTTTCGAGCAAAAGTAAGCATACAATTCAGTATCCTAATATTCCGTCAGCTCTAAGACCTGTTCCTCATAACGACACTTTGCCAATTCCAGAGCCCCTAAACACTTATACTCTAGAGTCGAAAATTGATTTAAAAGACTCTGAGCCTCAACCTGGGGCTTCGAATGATACGTTCAATGATGATGAAGAGTAATCCGCAGATTTAGTTTCTCGGCAACCTCACCTCCTCACTCAATCAGAATTAAATGATCTTGTCAGGGATTTGCAGTTACCCAAGACTAAATCTCAGCTCCTAGGATCGCGACTTCAACAGTGGAATCTCTTAGAAAATGGAGTAAAAATATCTTCTTACAGGACCAGACAAGCAACTCTGAAATGTCTTTTCTCAGAAGATAAAGGTTTAGTGTTCTGCCCTAATGCAAATTTATTGATGATAGAGCTACATATGCCATGTGACCCAGACAAATAGAGACTGTTTATAGACTCATCAAAAACAAGCTTAAAAGTTGTCCTGTTGGCAAATGGGAATGACTTCCCATCAGTTCCAGTTGCATACTATGTTGATATGAAAGAAACGTACGAAAACATCTTCAGAATCCTTGATAAAATTAGTTATCATGATTATAAGTGGAAACTTTGTGCTGACTTAAAAGTTGTTGCTCTACTCACGGGCCTGCAATCAGGATTCACAAAATATTGGTGCTTCCTTTGTGAATGGAATAACCGAGCCCGAGATAAACATTACATCGTGCGGGACTGGCCTCTGCGAGAAAATCTTATTCCTGGTCAGAAAAATGTCGCCCACTATCCTTTGGTTCCGAAGGAAAATATTTACTTACCACCTTTACACATCAAACTTGGATTAATCAAGCAATTTGTGAAAGCAGTGGACAAGGCAGGTGGCGCATTTCAATTTTTGAAAACTAAATTTCCTCGTCTTAGCGAAGCTAAAATCAAAGAAGGCGTTTTTGTTGGTTCCCAGATTAGACAACTCTTCCAAGATTCGACGTTTATTGAACACCTAAATCGAAAAGAAAAACGAGCTTGGCTTGCATTTCAAAACGTTTGTAAGAACTTCCTGGGTAACCACAAAAGTGAAGATTATGTCGCTCACGTCGAGGAACTGCTTTTAGCGTACAAGGACATAGGATGTAACATGTCTCTTAAAGTTCACTTCCTTCACTCGCATCTGGACTTTTTCCCTGAAAGTTTAAGAGCAGTCTCGGATAAACACGGGGAACGGTTCCATCAAGACATCGCTAAGCTGGAGAAGAGATTTTCAGGGAAATGGAATGCAAGCATGTTGGCGGAGTACTGCTGGTTTTTGAAACGAGAGGACTGTACCTCAGGGTATAAAAGGAAAGCAAGCACCAAGTAACGATGAATATCTTTTTATTTATTACTGTTTATAGCTAAAATAGTTCTTTTTCCCATTTAAATTAAATTCATGTCCATATATTTATTATTATAATAATTATTATAATTATTATTATCGTTCGATAAATAAATTATAATTAATTTATCGAAAAGTGGTAAAATTAGAGATTTAGGGCTCCTTCGAAAATGGTGGGTGATGGAAGAAAACGGAAGACATATTTGAATTCAGGACGTCATTTTACATAAGAATCACCCGGAATAGTGTAAGGGCTCGATAAAAAATATTTTTTTGCAGACCAGTGTAACCAGTGGAACAGAAAAATGAAATGGTTTGGATCGGAATACAAAACAGAAAAAAAGTGTGTTCGATGACCCTTCTGAGGACGAAAACAAGTCGAAAGATCCATTTTCTGATGCAGATTCCGATGACGATGCTGCTTGCATCTACTGCAATTCATTGTTTTCAGCGTCTCGTTCTCGAGAAAAATGGATTCAGTGCCATCAGTTTGAAATGGTGCCATTTAGCCTGTGCAGATGTTAATGATCAAATAAAAATTTTTAATTGCGAACTATGTATGAATTAAGTGGTGTTTTAATAATAAAAGATTACGTTCCTATTTATATGTAGCTTTGTAGCTACCTAATTTCTTATTGTATCAAACCTCCCATTTAGTGTATCAAGCCACCCATGTATAGGGAGGTTTAAGACACTTTGCATTGACAATTTCAAAAATTTATAATCAAGGATAAAATTTCAATTTTCAACAATTGATTATTGCCAAACTACTAAGCAAAGTCCTTAAATTACACTTTGACATAAATTGATTGATAAATGTTGATCACAAATTTTTTATTACCATTTTTGTAAAAAATGTATCAACCCTCCCCAGTCTCCCCTACAGACTTTCACCCGAATCAAAAACGTTTTTCGACTTGGGCAGTTTTTTGGGATTTGGGACCACTGTGCGTCGGTCCGGGCAAAAAAAAATCTATTGTTTTATTGTGGGGGAATTTCTTGGTTTTGTTTTATTATGCAAAAAAAATTTAAATTGTGTTAGTTATTGAGCGTACAGGTACATAATTTTCTTTTTGCGTGTTTGTGTTTATTTCTTGTTTACATCACGGTATTATAATGTGATAAATAAAAATTTTATTACTTTTTGTTATTTGCAAGCAATTCTGCGTAATTTGATAAAGGTTCAATTTTGGGTGGTTTAAATTTGGCAACGAGTTTTTTTATTACAAAAATTTTTACATTTTTTTTTCTAAGTATACTGCACGGTTTTAGTCCAGAACAACTTTTGGCCGAGCTGTTAGCGTTTTTGTGAAAAGTGGTTCAATATAGGCAACATTACCCTACAAATTTATGTTCTATCAGAGGTTTGAATTTTAAGAAAAATTTCTTAAGGAAATATTCTTCTACGACAGTCTAAGAAATAATACAAATTTTTGTAGTTGTAGATAATAATGTATTAGTTAATTTAAATAGTTTTTTTAATTAAAATTTTTAATAATAGTATAAAAATCACTGTCGTGTCACAAACCTTAACCTATCGTCATTAAAGTCACTAGAAACATGAGAAAATGAAGATAAAGTGTATATTTTACATATTTAAAGTAAAATTAATTGTAGTCATAATTTACAGGATAATCGTAATCATTTCACCTCTTTAAAATAACCCTACATCCCGAATATAATAAAAACATATGTAAAGAATTGTACAATAGCGTTAAACATCTAAAGCATGTTGCTAGAAAAACGATAAAAAAGCATAAATTTAAAGCACAATTTTTTGTGTAATTTTCACGTCGTTCAGTTTTGTCGCCAATCATAAAACTAATGCAATCACCTAAAAATATTGTTGCTGTTGTATATGCAATAAAACGCAAATAAAACGTGACAACGTACGTAGTAGCTTTAACAAAAGCACCAATAAAGAAGTTTATGATCCTGTAATTGTCATATTTATATTCAAATAAATAACCAAAGGTTAAAATGTTTAAATTATAAATCATATTTTGTATAATACTGAAAAAGAATTCTCAGACACCTTAACGTATAATTAACCGATGAACCACTAACTATTAGAGATTTTAATGCTAGGTGAGGCAAAAACCTATTATTTGTAGCTGTATAATTAATGTGTAAAAAATCAGGTTTCTTATTTATAGAAAGAACAATTTAAAATACCAAGCGTCAACACCCACTGCCATTAATCTAAAAGAATTTACCAACACGAAACATGCTATACTAGTCTTTATAAATAGAAAAAAAGAAGATAATTATGTCAAAAAAATGAAGTGTTGTCTGGCCATTAAACACAACACAAAAGATCGAACCTTCTTCGCAAACTAAACAGATAACACATAACAAACGTATCTTCTTATTTATTACTATGAATTTTAAATTAATAATAAAAATTTTAGGTTTTTATGAAGAAACTACATCTGCGGTTTGATATAATTTGATAAAGAATAAAACGAATGTAATGAATTGAAGAAGAAACAAAATGGAATAAAAAAGCGTTGGTTTGATGTAATATGGATAGCGTCGCGGTGTAAAATTACCAACACGTTCCCACAGCTTCCTGGATTTATTGCCAACGTGTTATATTTGCATTCGAGTAATGTTACAACTCCCACAAAATAATTATTCTGTACACGAAACAAACCAGATGTCTTTATTAATATTCGAAAATTTTGTTCTTTTTTTTTATTGCGCCTACGATACTGTCGAAATTCTCAAATTCACCATTTAGGGCATCTGTAACGACGTGGGACCGGAGAACGGTAGCGAACACACTATCTACCATCAGTAATCATGTTGTTACGCTCCCACACATTTTGAGATATAAATATCTGAACGTTTAGGCTTCATGTAATAACGCCTGTAAAAGAGTACTACGCTTGGAATTTTTAGAATTACCATTAGTCATATTTTTGATTAACATTAAGTTGCTTTCAGTAAACATAATTTCAGATTAAAAAACACTATATTATCCGCTTTGTGACGTTTATTGATCATTGTCTGTCAGAATATCATCGTAAAAATGCAAATTCTGTGTAACACAATAGATTACGCTTCTTTGCAAACTTCTCGTTTATTTGATAATGACTAGTTTAAAAGTGATAAACTTACCAACTGTAATAACGTGACCAAATGATGTAGGGTTCGTAATTCCCGTACAGTTCCATCTTTGATGACGAAACTGATATAGACATTCGCTTGCAGCTAAACGTACACCATCGCCAACAGCAACCATCGCATCAGGAGCTGCCTTACACATTTCTCTTTGTTTTATTGTTAATCCTGGCACTCTTCCGCAGATTACTTCAGCACCTAAAGCTATTACACCACATACGAGCCTGAAACAACAAATTAACCGTTAACAATATAATAAGTAATTCTGAAGATAAAGAATGATCGATCTTCTCTGTTGGAAAATTGATCTACTAGAAATTATACTATTTTGTCTATTTTGATTCAATCTCAATATTTTCTGTACAATTTTAATTTTAAAACAACATTGGGAAGCTTTTGTATATTATTGAATTGGCAAGACTTTGACATTTTGAAGTTTATGTGTTAACCTAAAATCTCATACGAAATGATCTCTTTATAGCTTTATAAGTAAATAACTTTGAATTAATAAGACGTATCTTGGCATCAACTTTTGAATTTCAATTGTTTAGTTATAGTAATTTTGATTTCCTTTTTATGTAACGTCAATTTACGATGCAGAGATAGCAACTTTAAAAACACTAACATTACTAAAATCGTATAAGAATATGGTAATTCTTACACGTATTTTAGTATGAGAATTGCTAATTCTTATGTCAAAATAGAGAAACTGTTTCCAGGATCTCTTTTTCCAAAACAACACATTTATTTGCTTCTTTCTAAAGTGCAGTTATAGTCTTATATGTAGTTGCGTTTAGTATTTGTTTTATAATTATCTTCTGTTTTAATTTAAGATTGAGTCTGACCACTAACGTGTTGAAGCATTTCCCTTGTTAAAATAAAAAACCTTTAAAGTTTTTTGATGTTGTGAATCTGATTTGTGATTCCCAATTAAAGTGGTCTATATCGACCCCCAGGAGTCTATGACAACCTGCAAGGAGTCTACGTCAGCAAAAAAAAATTTGGGGGTTCATGAAACGAAAATGGAGGTCTACGATAGTGGATCTCAACATACACTGATAGTACCTATTTACTTACATTATACTATCTTATAATATAAAGACATATACATTATTTATAAAAGTACCTATGAAGTGAAAAATTTATTATATATGTTTATAAAATTGTGTAAGTTGTAGGATGTAGGCATTCGCTTTGTGGTCGCAATACATTTTGAAGTAAAAACTTGCACTTAATGATATACCAGTATCATCTTGTTACAAGCATACGCACAGTCTCAGAGATTCGCGAACTTGCACTGACTTGTTCAATTCGTCACTCTATAAGTACGAATGTGACAAATACGTTTATTTGTTTCTTGAATCTTTAAAAGGAAAGTTTTAACAATCGTTATTATAATTACAGTCCAGTTCGGATTACGGAATGTTTTTGGAAAAATCTAAAAAAAGACAACTGTGCAGCCATAGTCATTGGAAATGTCACTAAAACGAGCAATACCGCACGTTCAGTCACATTCTAATAGTATTAATCGTATTTATACTTGTAAATATATCCTAAGGTTATGGTTTTTTCTTTGTCGTATAAATACAAAAAGGATATTACCATTATTAAATTGTATACGTCTATCTTAAAATCATACGAGGAGATTTAAATATTACTCTGAAACAAGCGTTTTATGAAACCACAACTGCTTTTATGTTTTTGTGCAAATTAATAAACAATTCTACCGTATATGCATCTTAGGATTAAGCGGATTAATAAATACCTTACTTATAGTTGAGTTTCATAATTACCTTTTGTAAATATATCATCAGGTTATGGCCTTTTGTCGTATAAACATAAATTTTTTATTTACAAATGGTGTGTCACTGAAGATGTTATGCAGCGTTGCTTAATGTTCTCTGATATTATTTGTGATCCGTAGTTTGAACATATGATGAAATGCACTTGTTTGTTTTATGTATTTATTTAAACTACTTGATTGTTTACATACAATATGTCAACACTACTAAAATGCTACTGGAACCTTCGTTCCTCTGCTATATAAAAACTTCAACTTAAAACTACCCCCACATGGCACTCCCTCCTACCAGTAACTTTGCGCGCACATCAATCTTAACTCTAAACATATACCGCCCGCCTTGAAGAATTTAGGGCTTCAAAAATTAACAATAAAGTTATACTTAATTCTAATTCTAATTAACTGTCTATTGGTAAAACACAGATTTTAGACACGGCACGTTTGAGAATGTTATCTCGCGTTTTCACTGTAACTACCCGAACTATTTTGTCTTTTCCGGGATGGACGTCTAAAATGCGACCACACTTCCACTGCATTGGGTGAGTGTTATCATCCTTTAACAACACCATGACCCCAGGCTTTATGACTTGCGGATCTTGTATCATCCATTTGGTACGCTGCTGCAGATTATGTAAATACTCTGAACTCCAACGTTTCCAAAAATGTTGAATTATTTTTTGCATTTGCCGATACTTAGAGAGTCTGGATGATAAACTACCTTCCACTTGTGTTTCGACAACTGTATTTAGACTTGAGCCAACAAGAAAATGTCCAGGAGTGAGTGGTTCACTATCGCTCGGATCATTTGACATTGGAGAGATGGGACGAGAATTCAAAACGGCCTCAACTTGTGTTAACACAGTATAAAATTGCTCGTAGGTAAGATGTGCATTGCTAATGACTCTAGTTAAATGACCCTTTACCGATTTTATTGAAACTTCCCACAACCCGCCAAAATGAGGAGCTCTGGGTGGGATAAAGTGCCACCTTATCTGATTCTCTAATAAATAATTTTTAACACAGATATCATTTGTAAGTTCTAGGATGATTCTTTTCTGATTTTTTAAATAATTATTAGCACCGACGAAGTTCAAACCATTATCACTGAATATGTTTTTAAATAAACCGCGTCTTGAAACAAATCTTTTTAAAGAATTTAAAAACGCTTCAGCAGTGAGATCACCTGTAAGCTCTATATGAATAGCCTTTGTACTAAAACACACAAATAAACATATGTAAACCTTGACTAACTTACTATTTCTCAGTGTTCGGTCTTTGATAAAAAATGGACCACCAAAATCAACACCACAAGTTAAGAATCGGCGTGATGGAGTGACGCGTTCTAATGGCAATTGGCCCATAAGAGGTGTTATACCCTTGGGTTTTGTCTTAAAACAAGTTACGCACCTGCGTATTAACGATTTAATTGTATTTTTAGCGCTTAGTACCCAATATTTCTCACGAACAAAAGATAATACTGTTTGCGTACCCCCGTGTAACGAGCGTTTATGTTCTGCCAAAATTATCAAATTCGTAAAATTTCTCTTCGTAGGAAGCAATATTTGAAACTTTCTGTCAAAATTCAAGTTTGAATTACCTAATCTACCGCCGACTCTGATTATACCCTTGTTATCCAGAAATGGACTTAAAGAAATTATTTTGCTTGTATTGGCTACTCTTCCATGGTTTTTTAAATGCTTGAGGTCATCACTAAATGATTGCCTTTGCAGTAATTTGACTAAAGTAGTAGTTGCATTTTCAATTTCACTAACGTCCAAATACCCACTTGATCGATTTGCGTTTGATAATCTCGAGTTTTTAATAAATCGTAGGCAATAAGCAGTTACCCCTTGTAATCGCGTTAAAGTAGAATATTTTGTTAACAAGTCAAAATCATTAACTACTATGTTTGTAATTGTAGGTAAAACCCTTTTTTCTGGCATGTTTTCTATGTTACACAATTCACCTTTTGGCCACTGTTCCTCGTCGTTTTGTAACCAACAAGGACCGTTCCACCATAGATTTGTTTCCTTTAATTGTTTAGAAGTGCAGCCCCGTGATATGATATCTGCAGGATTGTCTTTCGAATTAACATGTCGCCAATTTGCAATTATGGTTGATTGCTGTATTTCGGAAACCCTATTCGCAACGAATGTTTTCCAAGAACTCGGTTCGCGCCTTAACCAGGATAGAACTATTTGCGAGTCTGTCCACAAAATTGTTTGATCGATTTGCATCTTTAAAGATAATAGCGTTTTCTTTACTAATCGTGATAACAATAATGCCCCACATAACTCTAAACGTGGCAACGAGATTACCTTTATTGGGGCTACTCTTGATTTGGCACATAGTAACTGAACTTTATGATTATTGTATACATCCGTGGTTCGTAAGTACAAACAGACACCGTACGCGCTTTCGGAAGCGTCCGTAAAACCTAGTAATTTTGAATGAACATAATTTGTAATTGACACGTGACGCGGTATTTTTATGTGCATTATGTCGTTCAAACCTTGAAAAAATAATAAAATTTCTGTATGGCGATCTTGCGGTATAGACTCGTCCCAATTTAACCCTAGCTTCCAAATTTGTTGTAGAATGATTTTTGCTCTAACAACTATCGGCCCTATTAACCCTAGGGGATCAAATATTTTGCTTATAAGCGATAATATAGTTCGTTTGTTTATTCCTTTTGTATTAATTTCGTCTTTGTTTATTGTGTACTGGAAGTCATCAACTGCTGGACTCCACAGCATCCCTAACGTTTTTACCACATTGTTTTCGGAAATATAGTAGTCATATGATTGTCTTATGTCATCCTTGCTTAATATCCTATTTTCGTTTGACATGAATTGTGTTAAAGTGAATTCTGATGACTTCAAAATATTAGAAATCTGATCTTTTAGTATTTTTAAGTTGTCTATAGATTCGTCGCCCGTAATTAGGTCGTCTACATAAAAGTCTGTAAGGATTGTTTGAGTAGCATCCGGAAATTGTTCATGTTTCTCAATCGCCGCTTGTTGCAGTGATCGAATTGCCAAAAACGACGCCGGGGCAGTACCGTAGGTTACTGTATTCAGCACGTAATGATTTAATTTAGAATTTAGATTGTCACGCCACAAAATACGTTGTAAATCGCGATGTTTTGGTATTACATTAATTTGTCGATACATTTTACTAATGTCTGCCTTTAACACATAGCGATATTTTCGAAATCTTAATAAAATTGAAAATAAATCGTCTTGCAAAGTTGGACCTACATATGAAACATCATTGAGTGACAAGTTAGTTGAGCTTTTAGCGGAAGCGTCGAATACGACTCTGAGTTTTGTATTTACACTGCTTTGCTTAATTACGCCATGATGGGGCAAATAACAAACGATATTTTCTGTATTTATCTGATCGAAATTTAATTTTGACATGTGACCCAGTGACTCGTATTCTTGCATGAATTTAGAATATGATTCGAATAAGTTTGGATCACGTTGCATTTTGGTTTCTAAATTGAAAAAACGTTTTTCTGCGATCTTATACGTGTCGCCAATGTTTGAGTATGAATCCTTTAACGGTAGCGCTACAATAAAACGACCTGTATCGTCTCGTTCATGGGTTTTTAAGAAATGTTCTTTGCAATATGATTCGCAATTACTATATGATATGTTAAATAGTGTTGGTATTTCCTCAATACTCCAGAATTTATCTAACTGTTGTCGTAATTTTTTTGTTTCGTCGTCACTTTCGTTAATTGCTAACATGCACGTTTGATTTGCAGGGTACAAAATTTGTAAATTACCAGTCACGAGCCATCCTAGCCTTGTATTTTGTAATAACGGCTGATTATCACCGCAACTGATTTGACCTATGCATAAAAGTTCAAAGAAAACGGAAGCACCTAATAGCATGTCTATTTTTTGTGATTTGTAAAATTCGGGATCCGCAAGATTAACTTTATTTTTTGAATAATTTATTTGACTCGGCGAAAATGATTGTAACGGAATATTTCCTGTTATATTATCTAACATTAAAAATGACAAGGTTTTGCTCCAACTATTTATGATCGATTTTATTTTAGCTACTACGTTATATTTAATACATGTTGAATTTTTAGCTATGCCCATTACTGGCATATTTATTTCGTTTACTTTTAGATTGATTTTGTTTGTAAGTTCGGTTGTGATAAAGTTGCTCTGTGATCCTCCATCGAGAAGGCATCTACATTTTATTAATTCGTTTTTATTGTTGTACACATAGACTTGTGCCGTAGCTAAAATGACTATAGAATTCTGTAATTGACTGCAATGATTACTTGTACCCGGGTATTGAAGAGTGTCAGTATTACTAGATGCTTGAATTACATTTGATTGTTGTGGAACATTATTAGTATTAACTGTTTCGTTGTTTATGTTTTCTAAAACCGATGTTAAGCCTCTGTTGGTTACCGAATTGTCGAGATGTAGTAAGGTATTATGTTTTTTATTGCAAATTCTACACGTCGTGGTACCCCAACATTCCTGTTTAAAATGATTCGGACGCAAACAATTAGTACACAAATGCAACTTTCTTATTTCGCTTAACCTATTTTGTATGCTAAGCTCCAGAAATGCCTTACAGTAATAAATTTGATGATTATCTTTACAATAAAGACATCTGATTCTATTCGTTGATAAATGACTGTACATGTTTTGACCTTTTTTGAAATAATGATTTTCCTTCGTTTTATTAAACGATTTGTTTATATAATTTGATTGATTTGGTACGCGTGTATCGTTTTTTATTGATCCTAACAAATGGCATCGCGAATTAATAAATGTTGTTAATTCTTCTAGTTTTGGAAGATGATTTTGCTTTACTGAAAGTTCCCATTCCCTTTTTGTGTTTTGGTCTAGTTTTGAAGAAATTAAATAAATTAGAATAGAGTCCCAATATTGAATTTGTTCACCTAAATTTTCTAACGAGCGTATATTAGTTAGCGATTCATCCAATAAATTTCTTAGAGCAACTCCACTTTCTCTTGTGATTTGCGGTAATTCGCATAATGATTTTAAATGAGTATTAATAATGACCCGTTTATTATCGTACCGTTCCCTTAACAATTGCCAAGCTGTTTCATAATTATTGTCGGTATCTTTTAATGATTCAATAACCTTTAATGCATCCCCACGCAAAGAAGATTTTAAATATCGAAGTTTTTGAAAATTGCTTAAATTACTGTTGTCATTGATCAAAGATTTAAATGCGTCATGAAATTCCATGTATTCACTGTAGCCCCCCTTAAAAATGGGTAATTCTAAAACAGGTAATTTTATGTTGTTTGAGCTAAAGGACAATCCACAACCAAGGCCGTTTGTATTGTTTGAATTTCCTGGAATGTTTAAATTTGTTTGTTCGTTATCGATAATGGTTTGCGCTTCGGATACTACATTAAAATACTCTGATTCAAAATTTTCTCTTTCGGTAGTTTCGTTTTCGTTGTCATCAATAAGTTCTATTTGATTTTGTATGTTTTCAAATGTATCCCATGTTAACTCAATTTTCCCTAACCGTTTTTTTAATTCTGATATATTATTAGAAAGTTTGAAAGATTCTAGGAATGTTTTAAATCGGGTAAGCTGACCCTTTACCTGCCCTCTTTGTACTATAAGCGATCTTAACTCAGACATGGCAATGCACAACTTTTACATAAATGATATTTAAAAATGTTGATAACCGTTTTGTTAATGGAAATATGAAAAAAGGAATGTTGACTTACAGTTTTGTTGATTTATTGATGTTCTTTATCAGGCTCTCGAAGGACCAATGGTGTGTCACTGAAGATGTTATGCAGCGTTGCTTAATGTTCTCTGATATTATTTGTGATCCGTAGTTTGAACATATGATGAAATGCACTTGTTTGTTTTATGTATTTATTTAAACTACTTGATTGTTTACATACAATATGTCAACACTACTAAAATGCTACTGGAACCTTCGTTCCTCTGCTATATAAAAACTTCAACTTAAAACTACCCCCACATGGCACTCCCTCCTACCAGTAACTTTGCGCGCACATCAATCTTAACTCTAAACAACAAAATTGTAATATAAATTGGGAGTTCCTAGTGGTAACATCATTGTATATGCTATTATAATATTTTGTGAATATGCCTTGAAGATTAGGACATATGGATTCTACCTTAGAATTAAGAAGAAGTATTGTTGGGATGGCACAAGCAGGAATTTCACCTCGAACAATATCACAAAATGTTGACTTATCGGTAAGCACTTTTCTAAAGCATATTTTTTACATTGCATTGCAACACAGTCAGCATGTATTAAATATGATCACTGACAATACTATTTTATAAGATATTGGAATCTATTAAATTGACGTCAAATTTTTAAATACATATATAATGTATAATGGCTTTTAATATAGTAGTAATGATAAATGTAATCTAATACTAAGAACTTAACACTTTGTAGATCAAACAAATCCAGCGATGGATTACGAAAGGTCAAGAAGTTAGTAATAGGCCACTTGTAAGCAAAAGACCACCTAAGCCTAGAATTACTTCTTGGCGAGAAGGTGCAAACATACTCGGCTATACATTACAAAGTCCTTTTAGAACTTGCCAAAAAATAAAGGAAACGCTGAATAATAATTGCCTGTTTCCACCATTCAAAGATATTTACACGAATCTAATTTACATTGTAGAAAACCGGCAAGTAAACCCAACATTACAGAGCGTCATGCTGCAGCTCGGTTGCGCTTTTGTCGTCAATATTTAAATGTGGATTGGAGTACTGTTATCTTTAGAGATAAAAAAGTGTGGAGACCACAAAACACTTGTTACAATATAGAACATATTTTGTCCAATAGGCAAAGTGGTAGAGTGACAGCTGGAGTGTGGGGGATGGATATCTCAAGCGGGTCCAGAAGAGTTAGCGCAAGTTACACCACCTCGATTTACTTCAGAGCAATACTTGAATATTTTAGATAATATCTTGATACCTTCTGTGAGAATAATATTTCCAGAAGATGAGCTGGAAATTATTCAAGTAGTTTAGGGTAATTCCTCTATTCATACAGCACGAATTGTTAGGGACTGGATTGAAGATCAAAACGAAGTTGAAATACGAAGTAATAACATTCTGCTGAACTTTCATTGTTTATTATTTTGAAATGAATATACACAACGTTTCGATTGCTGTAGTATCTGCAATCGTCATCAGGTGAATACTAACAAACTTAGAAACTACTGGAGCTTATATACTAAAGACATGTTCGATGAAGCGTTCAAGCGTACAAAATCAATTTAGCGGAACAGATTATTTAACAAAATTACTTAGTGAAGTTTAAGTTGTTTTAGAGGTTCGATTAGTGGTTTCCATATGTTGCTTATCTCGACACTTGGCTGGCTGAAAATTTCTTTGTTGTTGTTGATGAATGCCGCTTCTTTAAATTTCCGTTTGTACCAATGTTCCTCTCTGTGTATGATTTTTGCTTCCGACCATTTTATTCGATGTTGGTTATCCCACGAATGTTGCGCGATGCCGCACTTAGAAGTCTCTCCTCTCTGTGTGTGCGTCTGATGTTCTTTCAGTCTGATGTCAAGTGGTCTTTTGGTTTCCCCCACGTATGACTTACCACATTCACATGGAACTTGGTAAATACAGTTTTGGGAATCTCGACTTGTTTGTGGCTTTGTGTTGGAAATTATACTCCTAATGGTGGTCGATGATTTGAACACTGTATTTAAGTTGTAGCTTTTCCCTATACGTTTTATTGATTCTGATAAACCTTTGACATATGGGATGCTTAGCAGTGAATTGGGCAGTTCTTCTGTTTTAGGTTGTCCCATGGTGTTCAATTGCTTTCTCTGTAAAAGCTCTCCTACAATCTTTTCTGGCTTAGATCGTTTCTAATGTTTTCGATTTCTTCTCGTAGCCCTTTCTCTGTGTTGCACAACCTGTATGCTCTGTCGATTAGAGATTTTACTACTCCCCTCTTCGTAGATGTGGAATGGTTGGATTCAAAGTTGAGATATCGACCGGTGTGTGTCGGTTTCCTGTAGACAGTCGTTTCCATAATTTTCTTGTTCTTTGTTACTTGAACGTCTAAAAAAGGAAGTGAGTTCTCCTTTTCCTTTTCCATAGTGAATTTGATGGATGGTTTGATGTTGTTCAGATGTTGTAGAAAAAGGTCTAGTTGCCGATTACTGTGGTTCCAAATTATGAAGGTATCGTCAACATATCTAAGCCATGTTTTGGGTTTGAATTTTGATTTCTCTATGGCCTGGGATTCAAACCAGTTCATGTATATGTTGGCGACTACTGGTGATAGAGATGAGCCCATTGGTAGTCCTTCGTCTTGAGTGAAGAATCTGTCTTTCTCCTGAAAGTACGAGTTCTTAAGGCAACATTCTAGGAGCTTCATTATTCCTTCTACCGGCAGCGTGGTTCTTTCCTGGAGTTTTTCATCTTCTCGGAGCTTCGTTTGGATGATTTTCAATGCTTCTTCAACTGGCACATTAGTATAAAGACTTTCTAGGTCGAAGCTGACTAATTGATCCCGTGGTTGTAGCTGTATTGTTTTCAGAATCTCAACGAAATGTTTGGAGTCTTTGACAAAAGATGAGCTGTTCTTCTGTAGTGGTTGCACAATTGGTAGTAGAAATCTGGATAGCTGGTATGTGGGTCCATTACGAGAGCTGGTTATCGGTCGAAGCGGCATGTTGTTTTTATGTATCTTCGGTAGTCCATATAGATGCGGCGGTTTGCTGTAGTGTGGTGTTAGCATCGTTCTCATCCTTGGTGTTAGATGTCTTTCGTAGAGTTTTAGGACTTGATAGATCTTCCTCTCCAAGCTTGCTGTCGGATCTTTCTTCAGTCTGCGGTAATTCCCTTGATTTAAGACGTCTTCAATTTTTTGGTCGTAGGTGGTGGCATCCATGATAACAGTTGCGGCCCCTTTGTCGGCTGGAAGTATTTTAATGCATTTGTTTTTCCGTAAATTGGTGAGAGTTTTTGGTTCATGTTTAGTGATGTTGGTGTTTTGTTTTCTTTTCTTCTCTAGAGCACTTCTGATTTTCCACTTAAATTCTTCTGTGTTGGATTCAAACGTGTTGTCTCGACGGCACCAAGGATGTCTAGTACAGGCACGTGTTTTGGTGTTATCGAAAAATTGAGCCCTTATTCTAATAGAGCTAATAGAGTCGTTTCTGTAGCAGACAGTGGATGTGTCGAAATGTTGACTGTGGTTCTTCTTGCATTCTTTTGGTTGTCGATAGCTTTCTGTGTGTTTCGTGTAAGTTTAGCCCATTTTTTGTCGTGAGTTTCTTGGTGTAGTCGTCGTACCTTCTCGCAAGTAGCGTCTATTTTGCGGAATATTGGTGTGTAATGGGTTTGAATCCCAGGCCATAGAGAAATCAAAATTCAAACCAAAAACATGGCTTAGATATGTTGAGGATACCTTCATAATTTGGAACCACAGTAATCGGCAACTAGACCTTTTTCTACAACATCGGAACAACATCAAACCATCCATCAAATTTACTATGGAAAAGGAAAAGGAGAACTCACTTCCTTTTTAGACGTTCACGTAACAAAGAACAAAAGAATTATGGAAACGACTGTCTACAGGTAACCGACACACACCGGTCGATATTTCAACTTTGAATCCAACCATTCCACATCTACGAAGAGGAGAGTAGTAAAAAATCTCTAATCGACAGAGCGTACAGGTTGTGCAACACAGCGAAAAGGCTACGACAAGAAATGAAAAGCATTAGAAACGATCTAAGGCAGAAGGGTTATCCATAAAGAGCTTTTACAGAAAAAGCAATTGAACACAAAGGAACAACCTAAAACAGAAGAACTGCCCAATTCACTGCTGAGCATCCCATATGTCAAAGGTTTATCAGAATCAATAAAACGTATAGGGAAAAGCTACAACTTAAATACAGTGTTCAAACCATCGACCACCATTAGGAATATAATTTCCAACACAAAGCCACAAACAAGTCGAGATTCCCAAAACTGTATTTACCAAGTTCCATGTGAATGTGGCAAGTCATACGTGGGGGAAATCAAAAGACCACTTGACATCAGACTGAAAGAACATCAGATGAACACACAAAGAGGAGAGACTTCTAAGTCCGGCATCGCGCAACATAATAAACAATGAAAGTTCAGCAGAATGTTATTAATTCGCATGAAGTCGAAATAATTGAATGGCCAGCGAGATCACCAGATTTGAACCCAATTTAAAATATGTGAGGTGCAATGATCAGAAACTGGGATAGTGATATTCAATTTAGAACACCTGAAAATATCCAACATTCACAGTTAGTTTGGGAACGTTTTTGGGGATCACAGTTGTGTCAAAATTTAGTAAACTTTATGCAGTCTAGATTAGAAGCATGCATACAAAATAATGTTTATTACACAAAGTATTAATCATTTCTATACAACTTTTGTATTATTATTGTTATGATAATATGTTTTTTTTATTTAATTATATTATTAAAATCAACTACAGCATGAACAGTAATTATAAACGTATGCTTATTTATTAACATTTTGTTAACGCAAAAGTGAGTAATACCTAAATAATTATTATTAAAATAAAAATAATATTAGTGAATACGAAAATGTGAATTATTATACTCATTAATAAGTAAAGTATTTAACCGCTTAAATAAAAAAAAAGAATGTGACTATGTGAACAAAAATTTAAATAAATTACATTATATTGGCACAAATATTTATTCTTACACCGGAAAATTCTATTTGATAGTATCATTTATATCTAAACAAAATTAAAGTATAAAAGTTTCACTTTATTTATAAATAATTTTGCACATACAGCGAAATAGTAATAGTACCTACGTAAAATTGTTTTTATAAAATCAGTAATTACATTATTATTTACAATTTACCTTAACTTTATACATTCAAAATTTTACTATCAATAAGTATGTATCTAAAATTATAGAAAGAAATGTGTGTTTTTTTATTCGCATAAAAATATAAATACGGTCATAAAAGTAGTACTATTTTCTTATGGTATGAGAAATACATGCAAAATTTAGTAATGGCAACCCCTTTTTAATTTACAAGACAAAAGGACATAACCTCAAGGTATATTTACAAGTGTAAATATTGGTAATACTATTGGAATGTGACTGAAAATGCGGTAATGTTCATTTTAGGGACATTTCAAATTACTATGGCTGTACATAAATATTACGTATGTATTTTATTATTAACATACAATATGTTACCACTTTGAAAAATAAATTAAGAAAATAAGAAATCTACAACTGTACAGCTGCGTGTTTTTTGAAGAATTTCCAAAACACACACTCATTTGTTTGTTTGTTTTTTTTACATAGAATTTAAATTTTTACATACAGAAAACATATAAACTATACATTTTGGCCGGTCACCTAAATAAATATGTATGTGTGTCAATATTTACGACCTTGCTAGGCATTTATTATTCTTTTATAAATACATATATCACACCAAATAACTTCACAAAAAATGTAAAAAAAATGTACTTTTGTCCATTGGTCGTTACACTGTGGGCCAGTTCGGATTACTGGAATGTTCAGATTACGGTAGTTCGGATTATGGATATTGCACTGTACATACTTCTCTATATTAAAATTAAAATTTTGTATTATTGCTAAAGTGGAACCAGTGAACATTAACATTCATACCATTCCCCTTCTCACATTCATTTATAATGGTTATACGCCTATGCCTGCCATAAAATCTAAGACCCTACGATTTAAATTTAACTTTGATTTTTTAATTTACAGCTGCTGGACTTTATGTTTTATTTAAATAGAATAATTTTGCCCACAGATGACTGATGCCATGTCCGAATCTAAAAAGAAATGTAGACAGTACAGTGTTGATTATTTGAAATTTGGCTTTATTCTATCATTGACGGACAAACAATTGCCTATGTGCCTTTTATGCAACAAAGTTTTGGGCAATGACGCTAAGAAACCATCTAAGCTGCAGGATCATCTGAGAAGATGTCACTCTGATAAAACACATAAAGATACGAAATACTTTTAAACACTCAAAGATAAAGTTCAGAAGAGACCCACGCTGGACAGAATGTTCGTTTCGACGTCACAAAAAAACAGTGATGGTTTGCGGGCGTCTTACAATATCTTGCTACTTATAGCAAAATCCGGAAAACCGCATACTATCGGAGAGAAGTTAATTTTGCCAGCCGTTGAAGAGGTTTTAAAAACTGTTTTACACAAATCTGCATCTGATATCATTAAAAGAATTCCAATACTGTTGAAAGACGTATTGATGAAATGAGTTCTGATATTGAAAGCTTGTGTAATTATTTGCAAACGACCCATTTTTCTATACAACTGGATGAGTCAACTTTACCTGGTAATGCAGCATTATTATTGGCATATGTTCGTTTTATTATGAATCAAGAAATCTACAAAGAACTACTCCTCGCAAGAACTTTGACAACCGACACTAAAGGTAAATCAATATTTCATGTTTCGAAGGATTACTTCTTTGAAAAAGCAATCCTTTTATCAAATATAATATCAGTAGCTACAGATGGAGCTCCTGCCATAGTAGGACGTTATCGTGGATTTATAAGCTATTTAAAACAAAATGTGTCAGGGGTGTTAGCAATACATTGCGTCATCCATCGACAACATTTAGTTGCTAAAAATGTGAGTGTTAGATTCCATGAATCTCTTCAATTAGTCATTGATGCATTAAACTAAATCCGAAGCAACGCGTTGAATCGCGGTTATTTGTGTAGTTGTGTGAAAAAAATGACGAACACTTTCATCAATTACTCCTTCACACTGAAATACGCTGGCTGTCGAAAGGCTTATGTTTGACAAAATCTTTTGCACTTTTTGAGACTATTTTAGAATTTGTGGATACTAAATATAAAATTTTAGAAACATCGCCTATTTAACAGATTTGTTTACAACATTTAATATGGTTAATTTGCAGTTACAAGGCGACAGTCTAAATTTAATTAAAATAAAGTCCATTATATCAGCGTTTCTTGCCAGAGTTAAACTAATGAAGCAAAATATTAGACGGGGTGAATTTTTCCAGTTCCCCAATTTGTCACAGACAAACTGCCAGGAAAACGACTTTTCAACCTACGTTCAACATTTAAATGCCCTCTATTCAGATGTTAAAACTAAGTTTGAGAATGTTTTGACTATGGCAATACCACCGTGGATAATTAACCCATATGGTGACATAGAAGAAACGAATGTCATAATACAAGAGGAACTGACTGAACTAAGTACAAACGAAGAACTTAAGGTTCAGTTTAAAAACGGATATCAGCAATTCTGGCAGCAAAACAACATACTCTTTACTTATCCCGTATTATGGAATATAGCGAGGAAATTTTTAATTTCTTTTCCATCGTCATACCTAGTGGAAAGGGGGTTCAGCGCTCCTAACGAAAAAAAAAGAAACAGACGGGACATCATTAGCCGAGGAGATTCAAGATTAAACAGTACAAAATTGACGCCAAATGTTGATAATTTATTATTAAAGCATTAGGTTCATCCTTCTCACTAAAAAGATTTACTTATTGCTTAGTTTGTTTTATGTTACATATATTTTATATAACAGATACAAAATTTTATTTTGAGTAGTTTTAATTTAAATTCAATTAATAAATGCATAAAACTTAACATATGTTTTTACTTTCAGTTTCCAACACTAAACTTCACTACAGTTAGAAATTTACAAAAAATCAATTCAAGTAAGTAGGGGGTCTACCCAAAACCGAAAAACATGGAAAAGGGTCTACGACGCTCAAAAGTTTGGGAATCTCTGTTTTAAACTCTAAATAATATATTTCCTGTTTGCTTCTTTCGGTGGAGTTTTGCTTTCCTGCAATACTGTCTAATGTCTCTTTTTATCTTCGAATAAATATGTACAGTCTTCTTCTTCTTCACATTAGAATTAAGTTAACATAATTTGACCAATCTTTTCCTTGGAGTATTATTTAAAGTAAGTAAAGAAAACGATCAAACTCATGAAGTGTCTAAGTGGGCGGTTCTTCGCTTCAAAGGAGGTCGCGGCCCTGTGTTTATGTCAAAAATTATTGATTATCTTCTTTTATATTATACTTAAAGCAAATTGCATGTTTTCTATCAAATATAAACAAAATTAATTTTATTTTTGATAAACGATTTTTAGGTATTTTTGCTACACTACAAAAATATCTTTAAACAAAGTAAGTATTCTTAGTGTGACATTTACAAAATAACACCAATTTATATAAATTAGCCGTTTTTGTGTTTTATCTTGTTAATACATTTGAAATTAATTTTTCTAAGGCTTTTTTATTTTTTCTACGTGAAGTTATTTATTAATAAATAAATTCATACTACAAGTTCTTTGTAGAAAAATGTTACTATATTGGTTTTTGCGAAAGTATTAATGTAAACATACTTTGTCTTTAGTTTCTATATGTTAAAACCAGTTGTCGAGTTCAAGTTAACCTTTTTTGCATTGAATTCTTTGACATCTCTTGAATACGTTCATTTTATAGAAATTACCAAGAGTTATGTCCGCGAACTAGCGAATATAACGAACATGAAAAGTCGAAAACATATTGTAAAACCAGACAGTTTTTAAATAATCGAAGTAGTTAAATTTTTCTAAATTGTTTTTTTAAACTTAGATTCTTGTTAGTAATCAATCTGATTAACAATAATGATTCTGTAATGTTGACAAGGTATTGTGTAGTGTCTCATATATCATATAGGTGGGTCTACCGTGGATGTAGTTTACGATTAGTTAGAATGGGCACCACCTGGTGGTTAAAGCTGTCGTGAACTTTATAGTTATGTAGTTGTTCTATAATTCATCCATTTATAAGAATTTAATTGGGACAAAAGTGCATAAATTCTTTTAGGGATTTAATTTTTTGCTCTTAAAAAGAATGTGGTATTCAAAGAAGAATTGGTACATAAAAATTTCTTTTTCTTCAAGACGCGAATTCAGCTTCATTATTTACTCTGGTTATTTACTTGATCGGTTGGTTGGTAGCGGCAATGCATTAATTGACATGAGATATCTGTTAGTAATAAAAAGACTGACTTGGTAAAGAGTCTCACTTGATTATCTTATTTATATGTTTCCACACGATCATTTACCTACCAACAAGTTGAATTTCTTATATTATACACCCCGATATTAAAATACCACGCGGTTATAAAATACTAATGCGTTTTTTTATTGATCTAATTTTGTATATTATCTTAAATTTTATTTGCAACAAATTAAAAGATGCCTGACGTTTAAAGTTATTTCCTTATAATTAAAGGTTAAATTATTTTATAAACTTGTTGGGTGTAATTTAGTTGATTAACCAAAAAAAAACTTAATTAAGCCTATAAATTTTATTGACGTTATATAAATTTTTTTTGCAGTTTGCAAGTATTTTTTTTACACAGCGTACAACGCTTTAAAGAAAGCTTTCAGTTTTTTGACATTAATTGCATTTTATTAAAGTATCTTTGAAATCTCTCGCTGAGTAAGATTACGTTATTTGATAAGTATGTTGTGTTGCTATAAATATTTTCATTAAATTTTTTAAGTTAATAAATATATTAAATTTCAGTGTATTGAATAGTCCTTTGGATGTGTTAAATTCTATATATAACTATAAGAAGTTTAATAACCCGATTAGTTCCTGTAGCTGGTGTAAAAAGAAGTTTCACAAAAAAAAATGATAAGAGACTACTTTTTGGGAAACGAGATATCATGTCCGCTAGTTTATGTTCATATTTTTGTTTATAATTGCTTTAATATGTATAAAAATAGTTTTCATGAACTTTCTCTTTCAGGAGAACTTATGAATTCTTGTTTTCAGATTGTGATTCTTAGTGTCATTTTTAAAACATATTTTTTATATTTAAATCAATTAGTTACAGCACTAAAGAAGTCAAATTAGAAATTATAGTTAAATTATGAATTGTGCTGCGCTCAAGTGCATTTAATCTTAATGGGTTCGTTTAGAAATGAATTTTTGTTTTTTACGCTTTCGACGCAAGATTTTCTTACGCCACTAAATCTGAAATCGCTTTAGGGCGGCATTTACAAACATTCTATCATACAGATAAAACTTCCCTCTAGATATTTGTTTTTTATCAAAAAGACTAGGGAGATTTTTTAAACGTTACTAAACCGCATAATTTTAAATTGACATACAAAATTTAAAAATCACATTTGCTGCAAAATGAACGAAAAATTCTTACTATTATATAAATAGTAATTTATGTATCAAACGTCAAAAGTAAAGCATAGCATAACAAACGGTCATGCGGTGCAATGCCGCAGATCGAACGCTGCATGATAGTGAGTTATGTTATGAGACATTAGACAAGAGCAACATACATTATTTTTTGTCCTGTCTTTCGTGAAATTTTTGAAAAAATTTTAAAAACAACCACATGGAAAACGTCATAAATAAATCTGTTAAATTCAAAATTTGAATGTTTTAGATAGTACTAATTTCTAAATATATAGTACTCCAATATTTGAATTTATGAAATTTTTTCAGCGTTTTTCTTCTAATTTTAACCAAATTGTAAAACAGATTTTCTATTAGACACACACTTTTACTTAATTCATAATTAACTTTCAAAGCATATTTTTAAGAAAAGTTGAGTAGGCTTTTCTTGAGTTTTTTAAATGGAAACATGAGTAAATTTATTTTTTATCATAATGATACATAAAATTATTTTATTGTAGGTTGGATTAATAATGCAATGAATTAATTTATTTAATAATGGAAAATGTGGAAGATAAAGTAGCTTATTTTTTTGTTACAGTTCCTGACACAAAAAGTTACGTAGCACAAAGTCTGACAATTATAAAATCGAGATTTTGCATTGGTATATGTAGAAAACACATGTTATTACAACCTGCTAATGGCAGATTCCTTCTTCGATATTGTAAGGGCATATGCACTAACCAGGTCGTTGGAATTAATACATTGTCTAGAATACTTGCCGCAATGACTTCGTATCTAAAAAAAAATCTTTGAAATTTGAAACGCCACGGTGAATGGAAGTCAACTATTGTTGCAGAAAGTTATGTTGATAGCTCGCTATCACACAAAATTGAAACGCCCAAGAAAATTCAAGGGAACAAAAATATCACCATGAATTTTTTTGCGACAGACAACAGCACTCAGGCGAAGAATTTACTACAAAAACTAAAGAAAAGGAAAGGCAAGATCTACAAGGACTAGATTTGGTAAAAAAAATTTTGGAAGAGAAAAGTTTGGGAAAATGTCAAGTTAGGCATTTAATGTTTTCACCGGCCAAACAAATTAATGTTTTATCTATTAAAGTTAATTTAAATATAAATAACAAACTAGGTAACTTATAATAATTCAGTTTAATTTGAATTCGTTATTGTAATTGTTACGTATCAAAATTCCAAATAAAAACCAAAGCTAATTTCCCCGTGATGATTTTCGAAGGGAACAGGAAGATAGGGTGAAACACTTGGACGGTTTTGTATGTTGCACTTAGCACGACTTTGATTTAACGTGTTCCTCAATTTAAGGCACTGTCTTAATTTATACTTTTCATCACTATTGTACATGTTTAATTAATTGAACTGAACATAAAGACGTTATAGCGCGCCGGCTAACCATCTGATACTAACTTATTTTATACAGGGTGTCCCACGAGGTACTGTACATACTGAAATGGTATGTTCCTTAGGTCAATTTAAGTAGAAAACGTCCTATAAACATAGGTCCAATTCGCCATAGTTACACAGATACAAGCGTTCAAAGTTTATAAATGCTCACACAATTTTTGAAAATTGAAAATCGAACTACAAAACAAACATTAAAAAAAACCCAAAAAAAATCACATCAAATGCTCAAAATGACCTCCTTTGGCATTAATACAACGACGGTTGCGATCTAAAATGGACCGAGTAGCCGCTCGAAGCACCTGCTGGTTGTTCCGTGTTTGTTGACACACATCCAGGATACGCTGTATTAGTTACATGACCCCACAGATAGAAGTCCAAAGGTGTAAGATCGGACGATCTCGGTGGCCAAGCATGCGGGCCTCCACGCCCAATCCACCTATTGGGGTAAGCAACATTTCGATATTCGGTCACATGCCGACTAAATTGTGGAGGAGCTCCATCATGTTGCAGAAACATTTGTTGTCTTGTTAGTAAAGGTACTTCTTCCAAAAGCGGTAGCAATTCATTCCGCAAAAAGTTAACATATGCTTCTGCTGTCAGACGTTCCTCAAAGAAAAAGGGGCCAATAAGTTGATCGTCAATCATGCCACACCATACGTTAACAGAAAATCTGCGCTGAAAGTTAGTTTCTGTTGTGCCATGTAGATTTTGATATGACCACAAATGAGAATTACGTGTATTGTTCACTCCATCTCTAGTAAATTGCGCCTCGTCGCTAAATAAAATAAATGGAACTAATTGTGGATTTACCTGTAGCCAGTGGCAGAAATTCAACAGGGCAGCAAAATCTCCAGGTTCCAGATGCTGAACCTGTTGTATGTGATAGAGATACAAAAGCCCATCATGTAATGCCATACTGACATACGGGGGAGTCCCGTTCGAGAAAAAATTCTTCTAGTACTCAACCCTGGACTCCGATCAACCATCTGTAAAATGTTTTCCTGCTCATTCACATTTAACTGCACAGGACGGTCAGATCTTGTTGAAACTGATGGAAATGAACCATAAGTCCGTACATGTTGAAACACAGAAGAAAAGGTTTGGTGATTTGGCACCCTCCTGTTGGGAAATCTTCGTTCATATTCCCTAACGGCAGATCTCGCATTTCCATCACAAAATCCATAAATGTAAATGATATCAGCATACTCTTCGTTAGAAAAATTAGAAGGCATTTTGCATTTAAATTACACTTCATTTAATAAAATCGACTGTAACATTAGTAGAAAAGAAAGCAATAAATGACATATTGTTCAGCTTTTGTTTCCCAGTTGACTAAGAATAATTAATTTTCAAAAAATGTGCGATCATTTATAAACGCTTGTATCTGTGTAACTATGGCGAATTGGACCTATGTTTATAGGACCTTTTTTACTTAAATTGACCTAAGGAACATACCATTTCAGTATGTACAGTACCTCGTGGGACATCCTGTATATGAAAACTAGTGACAATAAAACTTTATCACAAGGTCCAAAACAAAACGTATTTTATTTAACGGAATAATTAAATTTATCTATACAGAACACACCATTCCCGCCGACCCTGAAATATATTTCTGAACAAAACAAAATCTCTAAACTAAAATAAATAAATATTGCATAATTAACCAAAAAAAACTATTCAAAAAATAAAGTATGTTATTGCGTGGGTAAAAAACAGACGCTGACTATACTGGCCGTTTATATATGCCAGTTTTAGTTTTGACAGAAACCACTCGTACTATACCATCCTTACCTGGGTAAACTTATAAAATACGTCCTATTGGCCAATGCAAAGAAGGACTATTTTGTTCTTGAACTAGAAGTATGGTATTTACCGTGATAGGATTAGATTCGGTATGCCAACGGTTTCGAGTCTGTAATGTATGTAAATACTCGAGAAGCCAGCGCTTTCAGAACTGCTGGACCATCTGATTTATCATTTGATATCTATGTAGTCTACTAGGTTTTGTATCAGTTAGTTTGTCGAGAGGAGCAAGCGTTAGAAAATGTGCGGGCGTAAGTGCGAGAGGCTCTGATGGGTCTAAAGATAAAACGCCTAAAGAACGTGAATTCAATAATGACTCAATTTGAATAAGTAACGTATTCACATCTTCATACGTTAAGACTTGAGATTAAATAACCTTAAATAAATGATTTTAACAGATTTAATGTTAGACTCCCACAACCCTCCCATGTGTGGGGCACCAGCGACATTGAATTTCCATTCAATTCGTCGACTAGCTAATTCGTTAGAAGGTTTAAGTTGAAACCCTTTTGAAGAAATTAATTGGCACATTTCTTTTAGGGAAGTTTTAGCCCCAATAAAATTACTGCCTCGATCGGAATACATAGTTGTACATAAACCTCGACGTGCTAGAAAGCGCTTAAAAACTTGCATAAAATTAGGAGTGGACAAATCGGAAACTAATTCCAAATGAACAGCCTTAACGGCAAAGCAAATAAATAAGCAAATATAAGTCTTTTGCGACCGAGTGCCTCGATGACGATTCAAAACTATAGAAAAGGGACCCGCGTAATATACTCTGGTTCTTGAAAACGGTTTCGCTTTCTCTATACGACAACAGGGTAGATTTCCCATTAAAGGTTTAGGTGTCTGAGGTCGATATCTAAAACAATAATTACATTTTGAGACAAGAGAGCGAATAATACTTCGACCAGACAGTATCCAGTAGCGTTGCTTTAGTAAGGACAATACCAAATTAGGTCCTGTGTGTAAGTTTTTACGATAAAACCGCAGTACGCAACCGTCGTGAGTTTGTATGTCTCGATAAGTTCGTGAGAAGAGAACCTCCAAAGAATTTTTTGATATTTTTGGTACTCTTTATTAAGCCTTATTTGGCGATACATCTGACTGATATCTGACTGTAGCTTAGGACCTATAGACAGTTAATCATGTAATGAGTAGTTGCTATCTGTTTTACAACTGGCATCAAAAACAATACGAACCGGGGTGCTATCTGAGTTAATTTTAAAAATAGCATGATGTGGAATATAATAATTTGGTAACGAATAGCTGGCTGTCGACGCTTATATCAAATGACTTTGTCTTAAATAATCGTGAATTATTTCAGAGTATTGAAGTTTAAGACTAGGATTGATTTGTAATTTTCTTTCTAATGACAAGTAACGTCGAAGAGCAACTGTATAAAAATCTCCCAAGTTACTAGGATTATGTTTAAACGCCAAAGTTACTGTGTAACGACCAGAGGAATCTCGACTATAAGAATGTCTAAAGATGTTTTTGCATTCTACGTCATTGGGATTTTCTATGAAACATGAAGGTACGTTTTCTAATTCCCAAAACCATTTGACTAACGTTTCCAGGGATGGTTCTAATATAGTGCAAAAACTATGAGTGTCTAGAGAATCATGTACAACTGGTACAGATCCCATTACAATGGATCCTAAGGATGTTTCTATTGCAAGTGGAGTATTAACTGGATACGTTTACTGCCTAATAAATAAGGATATACTGAAGCACCAATTATTCCATCAATTTTGGCAGGATTATTAAAACTACTATCCGCTAAATTTAACAACGATAAATGTGATAACGCATTTAAGTTTACTCTTGTGGAAGGTAATTTATCTGTAATTTGTTCTACAACTAAAGCTGAAATAAGGTATTGTTTCGTTTGATCAATACGTGATATAACTACTGTATTAGCACATCCATAAGCGTTACTAGAAGATAAACCAATTCCATGAACCAAAGTAACCTTTCTAGTTATATTCAATTTGAGTTTGCGAAAAGCATTTAACGTTAAGAAATTGGCTTGGCTACAGCTATCGAGAAGAACGCGAATAGTATGTTGCCCTCCAAATGCATCTCAAACGTAAACTTGTGCTGTAGATAGCAGTACAGTGGTGCAAGATGAGATAAACAATTATTTGCTATCGAACAAAAGGTTGCTGAGAGGATTAGAGTTACTAGCCTCCGTGAGATTTGTCTTGAGTGACGTGGTGTTAGAATGGTCACTTTTAACTTCCAGGCTAACTAATGGTTCTTGTTGAAAATCGAAATGTACTTCATTACATAAACTGCGGACTATAGGTTTAAAATGAATTAAAGTATGATGCCTCAAATTGCAGTTTCTACAATTTTGCTTACTCTTACAGTTGATGATTTTGTGCAAAGACTAGCAGTTTACACATAACTTGTTTGCTTTAACCGTTTTGTAACGCTCTACAGGGGTAACTTCTTAAAATGAGGAAATTCATATTCATATTTCCTTGGACAACAAGTTTTGTTTTGCTATTGATAGGTTTAGTATAACTATAAGATTTGTTTAAATTTTGTGTACGCAAACAAATGATTGCTTGTTGTTTTACAAACGTCAAAATATCTTGATACGAAGAGACGTCTAGATTTCGACGAGTATTTTCAAACATTTTTTGAGTTTCTGGACTAAGTTTTGAGAACGCCAAATTAGATAAAATCAAATCGGCTAAGTTTGAAATATTTAATTTTACTAACAGCGGGATGGATTGTTTCCAAAAATAAGTTTAAACCGTTATACGTTTCGTTTTGAGGTAAACAACTGTTCTAAATATGAATTGGCAATCACGTTTATCTTCAAATTTATCTATCAAAACCTTTGAATATTTCTATAGTTATCAACTGTCGGAGGAATGTCGGAACAAGCACTAAGTGCACTACCGCTTAAACAACCAATTATCGAGCCCTGGCACTGTTCTTATGTAAATTGACGTCCTAAATCCAAATATGTCTTCCGTTTTCTTCCATCACCCACCATTTTCGAGGGAGCCCCAAATCTCTAATTTTACCACTTTTCGATAAATTAATTATAATTTATTTATAGAACGATAATGATAATTATAATAATAAGTATATGGACATGAATTTAATTTAAATGGGAAAAAGAACTATTTTAGCTATAAACAGTAATAAATAAAAAGATATTCATCGTTACTTGGTGCTTGCTTTCCTTTTATACCCTGAGCTACAGCTCTCTCGTTTCAAAAACCAGCAGTACTCAGCCAACATGCTTGCATTCCACTTCCCTGAAAATCTCTTCTCCAGCTTAGCAATGTCTTGATGGAACCGTTCCCCGTGTTCATCCAAGACTGCTCCTAAATTTTCAGGGAAAAAGTCCAGATCGAGTGAAGGAAGTGAACTTTAAGAGACATGTTACATCCTATGTCCTTGTTCGCTAAAAGCAATTCCTCGACGTGAGCGACATAATCTTCACTTTTGTGGTTACCCAGGAAGTTCTTACAAACGTTTTGAAATGCAAGCCAAGCTGGTTTTTCTTTTCGATTTAAGTGTTCAATAAACATCGAATCTTGGAAGAGTTGTCTAATCTGGGGACCAACAAAAACGCCTTCTTTGATTTTAGTTTCACTAAGACGAAGAAATTTAGTTTTCAAGAATTGAAATGCGCCACCTGTCTTGTCCACTGCTTTCACAAACTGATTGATCAATCCAAGTTTGATGTGTAAAGGTGGTAAGTAAATATTTTCCTTCGAAACCAAAAGGATTGTGGGCGACATTTTTCTGACCAAGAATAAGATTTTCTCGCAGAGGCCAGTCCCGTACGATGTAATGTTTATCTCGGGCTCGGCTATCCCATTAACAAAGAAAGCAGCAATATTTTGTGAATCCTGATTGCGGGCCCGTGAGTAGAGCAACAACTTTTAAGTCAACGCAAAGTTTTCACTTATAATCATGATAACTAATTTTATCAAGGATTCTGAAGATGTTTTCGTAAGTTTCCTTCATATCAACAGAGTATGCAACTGGAACTGATGGGAAGTCATTCCCATTTGCCAACAGGACAACTTTTAAGCTTGTTTTTGATGAGTCTATAAACAGTCTCCATTTGTCTGGGTCACATGGCATCTGTAGCTCTGTCATCAATAAATTTGCATTAAGGCAGAACACTAAACCTTTATCTTCTGAGAATAGACATTTCAGGGTTGCTTGTCTGGTCCTGTAAGAAGATATTTTTACTCCCTTTTCTAAGAGATTCCACTGTTGAAGTCGCGATCCTAGGAGCTGAGATTTAGTCTTGGGTAACTGAAAATCCCTGACAAGATCATTTAATTCCGATTGAGTGAGGAGGTGAGGTTGCCCAGAAACTAAATCTTCGGAATACTCTTCATCATCATTGAACGTATCATTCAAAGCCCCAGGTTGTGGCTCTGAGTCTTTTAAATCAATTTCCGGCTTTAGAGTATAAGTGTTTGGGGACTCTGGGATTGGCAAAGTATCGTTATGAGGAACAGGTCTTAGAGCTGACGAAATATTGGGATACTGAATTGTATGCTTACTTTTGCTCAATAACCCGACGGTGGAAGTCATACAAAAGTAACAATCTGTAAGATGACAGCGAGGTTCACGCCAAACCATGGGCACAGCAAATGGTATTGATTTACAGGTACCTTTGAGCCATTTGGTCAAACTACTGTAACAAGTCGTACAGCAAACTGATGGAGCCCAAGTCTTGTCCTGGTCGCCAACTTGACAATCAAAGTACAATTTATAAGCTGTTTTAACAAGCGGGGAAAGGGGTTTTCGTTGCGCTTATAGTTAATTCCCCGCAGACATAGTAGAAGCTATCGGGATGATTTTTACACTCGCGTGGCATAATTAAACAGTAATTCAACGCCCGATATTAACCACAAATCACACTTAGTCACTTGAAAAAATCCGGAGTAAAAGTAGTTTTATTGTTTTACACAAATGAACACAAAATCCAGCACGTTTAAAACGTCGACAAGTTAACTCTGCAACAGCTATAGATGTACTGATCGAAGCAATTAAGCAAACAATGTAATATATTATAATGAGAAGAGTAATGCAAGTTCAAGCCTGTCGAAAATTCCTGTTTAAACCTGCATGTGGTATTGAGATCGCCAGCGTCGTGCAGTGAATCTTCCTAACTGTTTATTGATATTTTTTACTGTTCTTATATATTTGTATTTTATTGTTGTTTCTATATACATTTTATAGCAAACCATATATTTTGGTATAAATGTTATTACCTGCTTTGGAATGTTTAACGGCTATAAGTTAAAATTCTAAAAACAAATGCAAAAAATAAAATAAAAATAGGGTCCCCCCCAAAATAGGTGGGTGATGGGTAAAAACGGAGCTCATTTTTGGATTCAGGTCATTTTACATAAGAATCGTCAAGAATGGTATCAGGGCCGATTTTCATGCAGACCAGTGTAATCTTTGTAGGCGAGAAAAGTATTGTTCTTTTTTAGCTACTAAGATTTTTAGTTGTTGTTATTTAGCGGACATTATATCTATTTTAGTTACAATGCAATGTATTAAATTGTACGAACACGTGAAACCAATGTACACTACAGATAAGCGATATTCGGCTTGAAGGACCAAATGCTAAAGAACAAAATTCCAAATAAAAACCAACGGTAATTGCAACTTAATTATACAATAAAAAACTTACGCAAACTCATTTCACCCTATCCCTATCTTCCTGTTCCCTTCGAAAATCATCACGGGGAAATGACTTTGGGTAAGTTTTTTATTGGATAGTTAAGTTGGTTTTTATTTGGAATTTTGATACGTAATAATATAATAAACCATATATATTGGTGTAAATTGCTATTAAACTAAATTTTTATTTTGACAAAATACTCTTCAAAAATTTTTTGTTTTTTATTTATTTTTCTTTTCTATTTATGGTATCATTTCAAATTTAAAAGAATTCTTACATTACAGATCACATAATATTTAGAAATATTAGGTTGATGCTTGTTTAACAAATTATGGCTCTCGACTACGAGGCGTAGATTACTAATGTGAAAAGCAATAGATCATTTTCTTAATATCAATAAATAATTATTTATGTAAACATCATAAATAATTTTAATCACATCACTCTTTAACGAGGTTGTTTTATTAAAAACATACCCTAAAGGAATATGCATACTTGCATATTTTTATTATTGTTAATAAAATGGTCAATTTGTCTACCCAATAAATTTTAAGTTAATGTGACTTAACGCACGCATTTTATTAATGAAAAGAAAACAATTATTATGGCATGCAGCTAAAACGATTTCGATTCGTTCAAATTCCCACCCATTAATCATTTTTATTTTGTTTAAATTAATTGCAACATAATGAATAATTATTTTAATGCAATTTGTAAAAAAAGTGCGTAGGTTGATTTTCAAGAATTATTTAATACAACGCTGCGTAATAAATCAGACGTCTATTACAAGATACATAATTAATTTTACTTAGTTTTACTGATTTATGCCTCATATTTATTTCACGAGGATTAAGTTTAATGTGTGGTTAGTTTCCGGGTATTTTTTTGTTTTGTTTATAAAAAGTTCAGTCGTGCATGAACTAAACCAAAAATATAATTTTGACCATCAGTATATTCCTCCGAAGTTGGTCATGCGAAGATTATTAATTGTACCATCTACGTATAAATATTGAATTGGACATACGATACATGATCGTAAGTAATACATTTAGTCTAGATCGAACATGTCTTATTAAATCCTCATAAATATTTTGCTGTCTACAACTTATTGTTGTCTTTTTTATATACCACTCGTGTATTACTTTAATACGTATTTATGAACATGATAGTGTACATTCTTTATTTCTTTTTTAAATTTTATAACTTCTTTAAAATGATTATAATTTATTTTTTTTTATTTTAAAGACAAAATACAAATATTTCTGCTGTATTTTATAACGCCAACGCTTAATTTGTAATTTTCTGTAAAAAAATTGCTTCGTTAATTTTTTTGTCCATTACAATTTGTATTATAAATTTTAAGTTGAAATTGACATAAATTTTTTAGACTGTAAGTAAAACTTTCAAATAAAATTAAAATTAAATTACGTTCGCCCAAGAAACCTCAATAAAAAATGATTGATGGTCTTTCTATATTGCATGATTTAATATATTTGATTTTAGAATTCCTATAGAAGAGGAATTAAACGTTACTTAGTTATTTCTAAAGTGTATTTTAATATTAATTGGTATCTAACGGTTTCTGTTGAAATAAAGATGATTAAGTTTGTTTTAATTTAAGAGTGATTTATTATTTCGGATGAAATAAAATTATAAAGAATAGTTTAAATTAATTGTACTATACTTCAAACCAATTAAAACAGTGTAAGACAATACTATTCGAAATGTTTCAGTAATGATAATACATTATTTTAGATAACTTTTAATTAATTCTCTTCTTAATTGGAAATTAATTAGTAATTATATAGTAGTCAATTAGAAGGAGAATAATAAGAAAAAAATTCACAGATATCGCAAATCTTGCAATTATCGGAAACCTACGTAATAGAATGAACAAGGTTTATTACAATTTCCAAAAACAAGAATGTATACTGTTAATCAATTTTGAACTATTTTTTAATTCAAATTCAGTAAAATCTACATTTGCACAACACGTTTTGGATAATCGTCATGCTTTTATTTCCTCCAAATGATTTCATCTTTTTAATATCAATAACAAACAAATTCTTAAAAATTTTTTTGTTGAACGATCAAACCAATTTCAATTATGATTTTAAACTTAAATTTTCTTAGATATGTTTCTAAACTGCACCATCTTTCTTTTTTAAGATAATTTACATTTAGCATTTAGTAAAACTGTGTTGTAAATATTTTTTGTAAACTTTTCTGAAGATGAGCTTCATTATTTTAAAGCTCGAAATATATATAAACAATACATTTTGAAAGTTTATGAATTTATTATTGGTGAACATGTAATTTGAATAATTTAAAAATTGACCAATAACAATGAATCCCCTTAACAATTTAAAAATTTACCGATACTATAATTTTTTGTCCTATTAATATTAAAAAAATGCGTTACTGACTATAAAAAAACATTAAAAAAATGAACTTTACTATAACATGAATCCTCTCTCTAGTCTTAACTGATTTATAACGCTAATAATATTTACAATTGGTTGACTGTTGATACAATTTCAATATTCCAAATTTACTTAAATTTTATTTAACATACTTTTTTTATAAAGTTTTATAAATCAAGTTTATTACATTATTTGTTGTGTAAATTATGTTATTTCAAAATGAAAATATTTATATGACATTTTTCTATTTAAATGTAGCATGAAAAAGTGATTAGAATGTATACGAAATAAAAATTTATAAAAATACAATGCTAAAACGTTCTTTCTAATATACAGATAGCAAATTTTTGTAGTCCATTAATTAGAATTTGGAAAAAACATTACTAAATATGCACAGATTTTTTATAAACTAATTAAACTTAGCAACTCGTCAATTAAAGGACTATTGTACTTACACTACCGCTTGATCATGTAACATTAACAAAACAATAGGTACAGCCATGGTCATTGGAAATGTCCCTAAAATGAGCAATACCGCTCGTTCAATCACATTCTAATAGTATTAATCGAATTTATATCTGTAAATATATCCTATGGTTATGGTTTTTTCTTTGTCGTATAAATACAAAAAGGTGATTACCATTACTTAATTTTGTATGTATTTCTTAAATCATACGAAAAGGCTTTTAAATATTACTCTCAAATAAACGTTTTATAAAACCAAAATTTTCTTAAATTTTTTGTGCGAATTAAAAAACAAACACTTTTTTCTAATTTTGAATAACAATTTATTAACATATTTTTAATAAACATAGGACATACTATATCGTCAAATTTTTAGTTAATAAATGTTTTGAATAAAAATGCCGAAATTATATATGCAAAATTATTTAAAATGTATTTGTTACGTCTAAACTTTAACTATTAATGTAATTTATTGAAATTTGTGTTTTGATAGTCACATTATTTTTGTATGTAGGATGTATAAACCAGGCTTATCAGACCCGGAGTAATGTTTGGTTATAAGAATATGCAGCGTTTGTTATTATAACTTATAAACAATGTTTCTTATATAATAATTAATAAGTAACAACAATACTTGTTTTTTGTTATAAAATAACTATTTATTTTTTCAATTTCTTAATTTGAATGTTGGTCCGGTTTATATAAAAGTAGGTATTGTACTGGATATACATCTTAGAGTTAAGCGGATTAACAAATACCTCACTTATTAATGATGTGTTGTCAATGAAAGTGCGGTAATGCTCATTTTAAAGACATTTAATAGTATTGGTCGTATTGACATCTATAAATATACCTTGGGGTTATGGCTTTTTGTTTGTAGTATAAATACAAAAAGGTGATTACCATTATTAAATTGTATATGTGTTTCTTAAAATCATACGAGGAGATTTAAATATTACTATGAAACAAGCGTTTTATGAAACCACAACTACGTTTATGTTTTTGTGCAAATTAATAAACAATTGTACCGGATATGCATCTCATAATTAAGCGGATTAATAAATACCTCACTTATTAATGAGTTTCATAATTACCTTTTGTAAATATATCATCAGGTTATGCCTTTTGTCGTATAAATATAAATTTTTCATTTACAAAATTGTAATATAAATTGGGAGTTCCTAATGGTAACATCATTGTTTATATGATTATAATATTTTGTGAATATGCCTCGAAGATTAGGACAAATGGATTCTACCTTAAAATTAAAAGGCAGTATTGTTGGGATGGCACAAGCAGGAATGTCACCTCAAACAATATCTCAACATGTTGACTTATCGGTAAGCATTTTTCTAAAGTATATTTTTACATTGCATTGCTACACAGTCAGCATGTGTTAAATAATAACTAACAATACTGTTTTACAAGATATTGGAATCTATGACAATAGTCGAAACATGTAGCGTTTATTAAAATATAAAAATAAAAAATTAAAATTAAGTAGTGGGAAGGTTTTGAGAATCTATAAAAAATAAAACTAAAATAATATAATATAATAAACCCATTTTGAGTTATTAAAGAATAAATGGAAAAAATAAACTTTAATATCGCTTGCCGAGCAAACATTTTCCATGAATACATGAAATTGAATCTTAAAATGAAGAGAGCTTCGCTAAACATATGGTTTAGTAGCTTGTGTCTTAAAGAAGAACTATTTCCAAAATACATTACACTCAAAACTAAAAATAAATCACCTCAAGCCATTAATGCAGTAACAAAAGGTAAAAAAGCTTGGTTAAATAATGAAATACAGTTTTGCTATAAAGTTAGAAACCAATTAAATTTAAAACTTTATATACAACATTCATCTCTATTCAAATATTTTCATAACTTAGAAATAGATGAAATTATAAATTTTGTTAAAGATAAAGTACAAGATTTTGGTTTTCACAATTTTAATAAACTAATTCTAAAAATAAATAATTTACGAAAATCAAAAACATTAAACAATTTGCAAACTAATAATATCCAAAATCCAAACTTTGTTTTTAAGAGATTGTTTAATTTAAGTAATACTAACTTTGACAAATGTGAAACTGAATTTCTTAAGCGTGGTCTTAAATATAATAACAATCAATTTAATACTAAATTACTAAATAAATTTAAAATAGACTTAGAGTGTATAATACATAAAACAGCTAATTATACCAATACTAATTACATTAGAGCTATTTGTCACAATAAACTAAGCAAAATTACTATTCCATCTGGTAAATTTAATAAAAATGTTATTAATAGTATTAAATTAAAAATTAAAGACAACAATTTAATAATAACAAAAGCAGATAAAGGTAATGCTTTAGATATTATTGAAAAATCTAGTTATAATGAAAAAGTTAACAACTTCCTCACATCTAATGACTTTGAACTTACTAATATAAATTTTCTTTCATTTACTAATAAAGTTAAAAAATTTATTACAGAAAATAAAACTTTGTTATCAGAGTTCTTTAATATTAAACATTATAGTTTAATTTTAATGAATCCGTCACTGCCTTTACTATATGGTCTTCCTAAAATTCACAAAATTGATTACCCAATAAGACCAATACTTTCTTTTACAAATACTCCAGTTTCTAACATTTCATCTTGGCTTAATAAATAATTACGTTCTCAAATTAACTTTCAGTTTCCTTATTCTATTACAAACTCTGAATCTTTAACTAGAGAATTAGTTAATTTTAATATAATTAAAGAACTACTTGTTCAATCTAACTTACCTGATAATATTTGTATTTTTATACTTCGTTGCTTAAAATTATATTTAAGCCAAATTTTTTTCTTATTTAACAACCAAACATTTATTCAAAAAACAGGTTTACCTATGGGAAATAACCTTTCACCGATACTAGTAGAAATATTCTTATCTAACTTAGAAATTTATAAACTTTTTTCTAATGATGTTATTAAAAAAACATTTTATTTATTATAAAAGATACGTAGATGACATTTTAGTTATATTTAAAGGCAGTGAATATGGTCTAAATAATTGTTTTAATGTACTAAACTTATTACATCCAAATATAAAATTTATAATTGAAAAAGAATCAAACAATATTTTAAATTTTCTTGATTTATCTATTAAACCTGTTAATAATAATCTTAAAATTGATATTTATCGTAAATCCACTCTCACACAAATTAACAGCTTTTAGATTTTTCTTTAACTGATTATATACTTTTCCTCTTGATTGTGATAGTTTTAATAAAAAAATAAATATTATTTATTATCTAGCTAATATTAATAAACATATTATTAAAAATTTACAAGAACAAAATTTTGTCTTCTATTAAAATTAAAATTGTTCATCTCTTACACCTGTCTCTAATCAATCTAAAATATATTTTTCTATTCCTTATATAGGCCCATCTTCATTTCAATTTCAAAATCTATTAAAACATTTTGGCATTAACATATCTTTTTTGTCAAATAATAATATTAAATCTTTATTTGTTAATACTAAAGATAAAATTAATATTTTAGACAAATCCGGTGTTTATAAATTAAAATGTGGTGATTGCAACGCATTTTATATAGGACAAATAGGTCAAAAGTTTTCTATTAGAATTGCTGAACATCTATCTTGTATTAAAAATAATAACATTTCATTTAAATCATCATTTGCTAATCATATGTATACTAAATTCTCATCATTCATTCAACTCTAAAAAAGATTTTGAAATTTTGCACATTTGTAATAAAGGTTTAAGACTTAATTTTTTAGAAATAAAAGAAACTATTAAAAATTCCAATTCCAATCGTGAATCATCTCTTAACGAAGTTGTTAACTTTAATAATAATTTACTTTTTCTAAATTAGTTTTTGTTTGATTATTTCCATTATTATATTATTTTGTTGTATCCTAAGATTTTCTATTATTAAGCTAATTTTGTGTTGTTCAAATTTTAAAATTTGTCAAACTTCAAATATTTAAGCATTTTTAATTTGATTAATATATGTCGGTAAGTTTATTTATTTTTATAACTTTTTGATTTTTTTAATTTATATTATTTTTCAGATTTCTATAATTATTATTTTTTAAAGTTTATGTAATATTTGATGTTTGATTTTTCAATTCTAATGTAAGTTTATATTTAAATAAGATTCGATTTTATATTTTTTATTTTATAGTATACGCTGAAGATGACAATTAGTCGAAACATGTAGCGTTTATTAAAATATAAAAATTAAAATTAAGTAATGGGAAGGTTTTGAGAATTTATAAAAAATAAAAATAAAATAATATAATGGTTATTACACAAAGTATTAATTATTTCTATACAACTTTTGAATTGTTATTGTTTTTTATATGATAATATGTTTTTTTATTTAATTATATTATTAAAATAGACTACAGCATGAACTGTAATTATAAACGTATGCTTATTTATTAACATTTTATTAACGCAAAAGTGAGTAATACCTAAATAATTATTATTAAAATAAAAATAATATTAATGAATACGAAAATGTAATTATGATACTCATTAATAAGTGAAGTATTTAACCGCTTAAACAGAAAAAAACGAAAATGACTATATGAACAAAAATTTAAATAAATTACATTATATTGGCACAAATATTTATTCTTACACCTGAAAATTCTGTTTGATAGTATCATTAATATTTAAACAAAGTTAAAGTATAAAAGTTTCACTTTATTTATAAATAATTTTGCACATACAGCGAAATATTAATAGTACCTATGTAAAATTGTTTTTATAAAATCAGTAATTAGATTATTATTTACAATTTACCTTAATTTTATACGTTCAAAAGTTTACTATCAATAAGTATGTATCTAAAATTATAGAAAGAAATGTGTTTTTTTATTCGCATAAAAATATAAATACTGTCATAAAAGTAATACTATTTTCTTATGGTTTGAGAAATACATGTAAAATTTAGTAATAGTAATCCCTTTTTTATTTACAAGACAAAAGGATATAACCTCAAAGTATATTTACAAGTATAAATACTGCTAATATTATTAGAATGTGACTAAAAATGTTCATTTTAAGGACATTTCCATTTCCAATTACTATGGCTGTACATTTGATTTAAGTTATTATTAATATAATAACGTGCATTATAGAAAATGTCTGTGTCAAATTGCACTCTCTGTAAAAATAATATTAAAAATGATCAATCTGGTCTACAATGCGAAGGCAGATGTAAGCTATGGTTTCATGCAAGTTGTTTTAATTTGAATGATGAAAAAATAAATAAAACGCAAGAAGCAAGTAAGAAAAAGAAAGTAAAATGAAATGATTGGATAACAAACAGATGCTTTTAAAAACGAACTAAAAAATAAAAAAGAAGCATACCCTTAATGGAAGCAAGATTTCAATAATACTGAAAAAGAGTTAATATATAAAAAACTAAAAAACAAAACTAGAGATTTAAAATTTACTTTGATAAGAGAGTATTACAATAATGAATCAAAAAAACTTGGTTTATACCAAACAAAATTTTGGAAATTAAACAAACAAATTTTATATTACACAAAATTAACTCAAACTAAACATCAAACATTAATTTACAAAAAATCAAACTCAAATATATAATATGTCTACATTCAGTCTAATTAAACACCAGTCTATAGCTTATTTTTAACACCTATGTACAAGTAATGATGAAATTTGAAAAAATATACATTCAATGAAAGATAATAATACTGCAGGAGAAGATATTTCTGTAACAACCTTATAAATTTGTTTTCCTCGTGTTATATTTTACATTACTCAAATCAAAAATTAAATATTAGAAACTGGATTTTTCCAAATAAAATAAAAATAGCAGTGGTAACTCCGATATTTAAAAATGGGAACACAAAAGCAATATTAAATTATAGATCAATATCGATGCTTTCACGTTTTTACAAAATAGAAAAAGAAATTATATACAACAGAATCATAAAATATGTAAATAAAAATAAAATAATAAGCAATAAACAATATGGATTTCTAGAAAAAACTGGTATTTAAGCGGCAGTATATTATATTATAAACCAAATTTGTTAAAGAAAAACACCAAAATACCTGTGGTCTTTTTATAGATTTACAAGAGGTTTTTGATACAGTTGCTCATTTTATATTATTACAAACATTACAAAATATTCGTATGTGTGGAGTAGCTAATACCTTAATACAAGATTATTTAAACAAAAGATTACAGGTAGTAAAATTAGAAAGAATATTAAGTTTTCCAAAAATAATAACGTGGAGTTTCACAGGGTAGTGTTTTCGGACCCACTTTATTTAATATTATTATTAGGTCAGGCCTGCGTCTAGCACTTTTGGCGCCCTTGTGCAAATTTAAAATAACGCCCCAAATTTGTATTACGTTCATATGTGAGTATAGATATGGGTTTAGTTAGGTATTATTATCCACTATTGAAAAATAATTTTAAAAAGTATTTTTTTAAATTTATTTTCATTTTTATATTTTACAAGTACAAACCATAAGCCACACAAGTATTTTTTCATTGAGGTACATAACATAATTATAAACTTATGGAAAACAGAAATATATTCTAACAGTATTACAACTCAAAACTTTTGTATTTTAGTTTCGAATGTACTATATAATACAAAAGCACAAGATATAAAAAAAAATATTTAAAACATTAAAAATACTCGTCTCTATATTACAGGACGAAACTGATCGACAAATAAAAACAAAACAATATATTATTTTAATAATGGAACATGTCACCTTTTCAAGGTTAATATCCAGGTATTACGCATTGTTATTAATATTTTAGCTAAGTCAATTGAGCTTTCCGTGCTTTAATTTTTGCAAATTGTTTAATTAAATCTTCGGTGTCTAATTCTTTTAGCTGGTCGGTTTCTATTGAAATGATAGCTTAGTCGGTTTTGCCCCATGGTCGATCTTAAATAATTTTTTATTATTTTGAGTTTTCAAAAGATTGTATTATGTTCGTCTTCGGAAAAGAATCCACTAAGTTGTTAATTGTTATATAATTTAAAGTTTCTTCTGAAGACGTAATAACTTTTTCATCAAAATTTTGTAAATATTGCAATTCTTCAACAAGTTTCATGGCAATTATGTCTCGTTCATTGCGAGTTTTGTTGTTTAATAAATTTTCAACTTTTTGACTAATGTTCGTATTCAAAATAATTTTTAAATTTATTATATTCAATAAAAACACGAAATTATTAGAGTAAGAAGAAGTAAGTAATTGCAATCTCTCGTCCACTGATGTTATGATTACATCTAGAGCATTAAAAAACAATCAACTTTAAACTTTAAAGTTTCGTCATGAATCGGTTCATCGTCACATTCATAACCAATTTTTTTTTATTTTTCGCGGTCTTAGACCTCTTTGTTTTTTGAATTTAGGTTTTACGTCTAAGTTGGATGCTATTTCTTTAGCATCAAGCAATAGATCATTAAAACCTTTATCGGAGCGGTAAGCTTTCAAAAAATTATTCAAATTATTTAAATGAATACAACACTGAGCAACATCAAAGTTCGGTTTTTGAATAATTTTACCAAGAATGTTAACTTTACTTAAAATATTATAACACAATATAATAATGCAAATGAACTCCAAACTTTGCAATTTTTTGGCCAACGATGCAGCCAAATTTTTTCCGTTATTTTCAAAGTTTCCTTCGCTTATTTCAAACAAAGCATCATAGACCACCCAAGTTGATACCTTAAAAGAGTTATTGTATCTATTCTACTAGACTATCGAGTATCCAAAAAAGGTTTTAAAGTTAAATTTGTTACATTAGATAAATTCGATTTCAGAATTGACTAGCGTTTAGTAGAAGCTGGAAAAAATACAAACAGTTCTTGTACTAAAGAAAAAAAATTGATGCTCAAAGTATTCGATTTTGCGGCATCATTGACGACTAAATTTAGGGCATGGTTGCAACAAGGAACAAAGAAAGCTCGCGGATTAAAATTCAAATTTTTTTTGTCGACCATTATGCCTACCACGCATATTTTCCCCATTTCCGTAACCCTGACCCCGCAAATCGTTGATATTTAAATCTTTCTATAACGTCAACAAAAAAAATTTTTTCAAGCCTTCACCCGACACATCATCTATAAGACAAAATAATAAAAAATGTTCTTCTATACTAATTCCCGTGCTCTTTAAATTACCAAATTTTATACAAACTGAAATTTATTCTTGGTGACTAGAGTCAGGAGTGCAGTCTAATAATATGGAATAATATTTTGCTTTTTTAGTTAGTTCTAATTTTAGATTTGATATTTTCACTGATCAAGTTGATTACTTCATTTTGTATTTTATCCCCAAGATAGTTTTTGTGATCTTTTATTCGAGAGCGTTTTGTATGTTCGGACATAATCGGGTCGAATTTGGAAATCATTACTTTGCATTTTAACACGTTAACGACCGTAAGCACCATATAGATGCGCACCGTGGTTTTTGTACAGACCACGTGATGCTATTTGGCCACACAGAACGTTTGCGTTATAAGCGGTGTGGGTTTTTCGGGGACGCAGCAGCAATGTATTTCAATGCAGATTTCAAAGGATCTGGTCCCTGTAGAATAAGATATGGTCTTGGGTTGATATATTTTTTTAAATTTATTTATATAATAGGTAAGTAATAAATAAACATTAAAATTCTTGATTGATGTTATGGATTCGTGTTTTACTTAATGTGTTATTGCATTTTCACCTCGCTTCTCACCTTCGTACTACGAAACGTTACTGTAAATATATTATAAAACCGTTCACGACTAATTAGACACGAAAATTGTTTGTGGTTCGGTTAAGTTTTGATGTGAGCATTAGTGATTTTTTGTGTTTCTATCCGCTCCAATCAGGTGAACAACTTTGACAAATATTGGAAGACAGTGACTTTGAATGTAGTGAGATCGGAAGCACTTTTGACGATTCAGATGCGGATACCTTATATCAAGAATCTGACAGTGAGGGCAGTAGAACTAGTAATGAAGATCTGTTACTACGTAAAAGAAGAAAGATCAATTAGGAATTTACACCTGCAACCAGTAGTTCTTCTGATTTACCCAAACGACATGACCAAGACAATGTTGATATTCCTGATACCCCGTTTACACCACGAAATGATCGTATAATGTGGAGCGAAGTTACAAATTCTGCACACTAAACCAATTTGTATTTTCTGCAAAACCAGGATTTTGTAAGCAAGAAATAGAGAAGCTCACAGGCCAAAAACCTATTGATTCCTTTTTGTTATTTTTCGACGACGCTAGTAACTGAAACTAATAGGTATGCGGAGCAGCAAATCGTAATAGGCATTTGCAACGACTCCATCAGGAACCATTCTATTTTGTCTAAATGGCATGATACGAATGCAAACGAACTGATGCGGTTTTTTGCTCTTACAATTTGGATGGGACTCAATAAAAAACCTACACTTAGAGATTACTACAGTAAAAAAGTTCTCTACGAAAGTGACATTCCAAAGTTAAGCGGAATAAGTAGGAATCGCTTTGAAGCATTACTACACTTTGTGCATATTTCCGACAATGAAAACTGTCCTACTAGTGACAGACTGTATAAGATTTCTCCACTTGTACAAATTTTATGCAGAAAATTTAAGTTTTCTTCAATATATCCCTGCGAAGAGACATAAATATGGAGTAAAACTTTTTAAGCTTTGTGTTGATGGCGGTTACACTTATGTTGTTAAAATATATGGTAGAAGAGATGGGGCACAAACATCTGATAAACCATTAGCATCAAGAGTTGTTATGGAACTGATGGAACCTTTGCTCAATACCGGAAGAACTCTATACACTGATGATTTTTACACAAGTGTGAGTTTGGCTTATGAACTAAATAATAAACGTACCCACTTAGTTGGCACACTTCGACAAAACCGGAAACTTAACCCAAAAGGTGTTACAAGTGCCAAATTGAAAAAAGGGGAAATGAAAATGCAAAAAAGCGATACAAAAGTAATTGTAAGTAAATGGAAGAATAAAAGGGACGTCTTGTTCCTAACAACTAGAGCTGTTCCGGAAATGGTTGCGGTAATAACCAAAAGAGGTTTGGTATCAAAACCGTCAACAATAGTTGAGTACAATACAGCCAAGGGATTTATTGACATCTCGGACCAGAGTGCATCTTACCGTTCACCAGTACGTCGCAGCATCAAGTGGTATAGAAAAATCTTAATTGAACTTCTGACTAACACAGCTCTGATAAATGCTTTGGTTGTGTAGTACAAACAAAAAAATGAGTATTGTCGAATTTCGCGAAAGTATCGTTTGCTCCTTGTTAGATACGGCCAATCAACCAGTAGATGAAGAAGTTCTACATGTCGTACAACAGAAGGAAACTCGAGGAAAATGTTCCAGCTGCTACAAAAAATATTCCGAAAGAGAGGTTCGCCGAGCAGCAATAAAGAACGCGAAAAAAATATACTCATTCTGTCCAGGGTGTTCCGAAAACATAACCTACATGAGTGTTGTTTTTTCAAAAGACTGTTACGCCCTGAGCAAATTTTCCTAAATCCGGTACTGTTTGATTCGTTTAAGTTATACGTGTTGGAATCTGCTGTTGCTGCTAATCTCACGCTTTATTTCGTTGCATTTTAAAGGTTGATAATTTGTAATATATGATTAATTAAGAGCATATTATCTTCGCTTAATACGTGGTTAAATTCTGCTTTTCTGCAAGTCCTTATCAATATCCTTGTTTAAAATATCAGTTACTCGAGCGCTCTCACCAGTTTGCTGACAAATTTATTTTGTTATCTTCTGAGGTCATATGACCCTAGGTATTTCGTTTCCTTCTTTAAGCAGTTCTTGAGAAACTCTTGTTGAGATCACTTCAAAAATTTACTGTACCTTGGAAGTACTAACGTTTACTTAAACACGGTGATTTTACCGGATATTACGTTCAAACCTTCCTAACTTTTAGTATATCTACGGAACCTGTTTCTTTCCTAAAATTACTTAAAATCGTATATTTACGGCTATAAGTTACTTTAAATTTTCAAAGTGTACTTAGTTTCCTTAACGCTGGATTACTATACCCAGGTAAAGTATTTAGTTTTTGCTTTATTTAGTTAATCTAACTTCGCTTCTCTCCCTTCCTCTTTATAGCGTTTTTCTTCCGACGAAATTGTTCTAATTCTTATAAACGTCTTCTCCAACGGATTGTTTCCCCCACGTGTGAGAGTTCCTTCAACTACCAAAATACTCCGTTCATCTGTAAACTCTACTAACGCTACGCTGAGAAGTCAACTTCGATTGCACCAACTAACGCTAAGTGAAAAACCAACCGTTAACCTTCGTTTTATTGTGAATTAATTCATATTTGTGCAAATCTCAAAGATTTGATTTTCTACATTGAACTTTTAATCAAAATCCTACTTGCTTAATCAACTTTAGAAATTCAAGAACTTTTCCTTATACTTTAAAATTTTACAATTTTTTTTTGCTATTTAAAATTCACTTTTGTTATTTAAAGTTTGGCTTAATTTACTTGACTTAATTTCTCTTTGTTTCTATAAGAATTTGTTATCTGATTTACCTTGAAATTTGTTGACTTATAACGTAATTGTAACTGACCTATTAACCTACATAAATCTGGTTACGCATCCCCTAATCTACGAGATAGTAAACTTGAACCTAACTTTAATTCTCGGCTGTTATTTGCCGACGGTCAATTGTTTGTTTTAAATATTTTATTTAAGGAAACTTCGACTGGAAATACCGTGCACGGAGTTTCATCAGCGAAGTAATAAAGGTAAGATTTTGTATTTCAAATTGTAATTACTGTCTTGTCGAATCCCGATCGCTGCCCCAATTTTTTTTTCTTTTTGTTTGTTTTGCGAACCTAACGTAATTAAATTATTTTTACTACTTTTGTTTTAACACAAGGTAATTTAGATCCTGTATTTTTGTAATATTTAAAATCCATTATTGATTGTTTTACTCAACTTCGCACATATTTTGTTTGCATAATTCAAAATTGAATATTTTATTGATTATTTTGTAAATTTCCATTTATTCTAAATTCATTATATTTACATCAAATTTACTGATTGCTATTTATTGCTTAAACTCTCCCGTTCTCTTTCAGCAACCCTTCGCTACTACTAGAGCCCTGTTAAACTTTTACAATTTACCACGACATCTCTGATTTAAATATTCCCCTCACAATTTCTAACCCACCCCATTTTGCCTACAAGAACCGAGTTACTGCGGCTATCACTTCATTTAAATTTAGTTATCCCTAACTCTTACCGTAACAAGACATACATCTTTCCTAAAAAAAGTAATTTGCATTACATTGTGATGTTACTGTCCTTTGATAATAAGAATACTGTTATATTTTATTTTTAGGTTTTGACATAAAAAAATGTTACGTATTTTTATTTTATTGATGTTTTGCAAAGAAAAAAAAAATAATAATCTAATAATAATAAAAACAACTGTACATACATATTACGTATGTATTTAGTATTAACATATAGTATGTTACCACTTTGAAAGATAAATTAAGAAAATCAGAAATCCACAACGGTACAGCTGCGTGTTTTTTTAAGAATTTCCAATACACACTCTCATTTGTTTGTTTTTTTCCATAGAATTTTAATGTTTACATATAAGAAACAAATTTTAAAAAAATATTTTGGAATTAAACTACATATTTTGGCCGGTCACATATATAAATATGTATGTGTGTCAATATTTACTTATTTACGACCTTGCTAGGAATTGATTATTCTTTTATAAATACATATATCTTACCAAATAACTTTACAAAAAAAATAAAAAAATTGTACTTTTGTCCATTGGTCGTTATACTGTGGGCCAGTTCGGATTACTGGAATGTTCGGATTACGGAAGTTCGGATTATGGATATTGCACTGTACATACTTCTCTATATTAAAATTAAAATTTTGTATTATTGCTAAAGTAGGACCAGTAAATTTTTACACATCACAGTCGAATGTACGTAGAGATAAATCGCATAACAATTTGTTATTATTATTCGTTGTATAATATTTTATTTTAACATTTTTTGTCATGTTACTTTCAAATATCCTCAAAGTTCGATCATATCAAAACCTTAAGTAACATTCATAACATTCCCCTTCGAAAACTTATTTGCCACAATAAACTTCAATTTTATACCGAAGTAGTAAACCAAATTTTAAGATTTATTACGTAGTCAATTGTTTCAATTTTTAATAACGTTGTTCAAAATTATAAATAGTAAATTTATTTACTTTGAAATAATTAATGTAGTCAACTACCGCGAAACCATTTTTTAGTAATTACACACTGATCGAATTTGGTAGTAACGTCTATAGCGATAATCCTTTCGATTAATTTAACCTATTGATAACTAAAAGCTATACCACTTAAAATACCCGGTAATGTAATAGTAATGGTTATACTCGTTCCGAGATTGTTAATTTATTTCATTCGGGGGTGTGAATGACAGCATGCACTTATCCACGCCCCATATTGTTATCGAAGCGATAAAAAGAAGTAATAAAAAGAGTATCGTATTTGACAGCAAACTCAGGTGAAAAAAGAACTAAATATTCCGTCGTTTGTTATCTAAAAAACCCTTGTTAGTGAAACATTAAAATTGTGGGAAAGTTTTAAAGAATGTTTTGTTTTATGCAAGCAAAACGTTTTTTGCATGAATTAAAAATGATTTATCAGCATAATGCTGTAGGTCGTTGTCAACAAGTTTTTGTATGTCGATGAATCGATAATTCTTGCTAATTACCGGTTAAAATCTCTAATTACCATCAACGAAGCGCCCTCCATATCTTTAAGGAAGCAGCCGTATAATTTATTGATCTTTTACAGTCGTTTAGTTTTAATAGTTGATAACGCTATCCGAATCAACATTCTAACTACTGATTTATAACTCGAGTTAAGTCTAATTTAACTCCTGACCATTCATGTACTTCACTTTTCTTTATTTAAGAGTTAACTCATTATATTAATGACTTATTTAAAATTTATGTCCGCGTATAGATTTATGTCTTTAAACTAAACTAGATGATATTAAAAGCAATCTTCAACTTGCATTAAAAGTTTTTCTCGAGATACTTTATATGATAATATGCATAATTATAGATGTTATATATTATGATGAGCCGTTTCGTTTACTAAAGATTTTTTGAAACAAGCTCGATGAGCGCGTGCCTACGGCTAAACAATAATTCTCATTATTTTTGTTGAGTTTTATTACACTCGACCTTTTTACTCATATTCATTAAAATGTACATACGTCCAATTGTAAATACTTTAACGTTCACCGACAAATTTCATTTCGAGGAATAATGAAAATTGTCAGTTTTTAAATATTTTGACATTTAATAAGGACCAATTACAAAACCGGTTTAAATAGTGTTGACCAAAATAGAAAATTGATAGTTATAGCATTTTTTATGCATAGGTAAATGTCTACAAGATTTTTATCTGAGCTAAATACAAATATAAATTTATTAAACCACCTAACGTTTTGATTTTTAACAATATTACGTTTTCGTTTATATTTTGATTTTTTAGATAAAGTAATTAAAATTGATTAGATAAATCGCACGCTTATAAATTAGTAGCAAACTGAACTGTTAATCGTGGAGAGTTTAATGATAGATGAGGTTACAAATTACAAATTTGTCTACATTCTGTTACACGGTTATAATTAAATAAACAAATTAAAATGTGTATAACAAAGTAATTTCCATTTGATGGCGCTGTACTAAAAATTTTTTGTGAAAGTTCAAAATACACAAAACAAAATAAATTATTTTTATTGCCAATGCTTGCGTTTTTCAAGGCTATAAAATGTTAAGCTTTATGGAAGTGCTAATGCACGACCAATAAAAAAGTACAACCAATTAATAAAATTAATTTCTTGGTCAATAAAAGTAACACGTACATAAAATATATTTTTTTTTATTTGGAAAGTAATTTACTAGTAAATCAGTTTTGGTATTGCGTTCGATGCAATTTAAAGAATTAGCGTGGATTAGAATTAAACATTCAATGTTTAACATGCTATTTGTATGTTGCCAAATTCTACTTTAGTACTTCGTACGTTAAATTATAGAGTATAGTGGATACACATATGAAAAAAAAGAACACTTTTTAAGTAGTAGAGTTAGTAGAACACTTTTGGGCTATGACCTATGGTAGACAACGTTGAGTAGAACGAGGAAGCTTAGCTGAACAACTATAGAAGCATTCAGCTAGTTTTGATATATGGCAAATTAATGAATAGCAACTTTAATGTGTGGATATTTACAAAAAGTAACCGTTAGGTTTTAACACTCTAAAGTTGTAATTTTTCATTAAGTTTTAATCAGTAAACTTGGGATACAGCGAGGACCCAAAAAAATCGCTTAAAAACCTTTAAAAAAATGATTATTAAATATTCAACATTTGAAAAAAAAAATTGTTGAAAGCAATATTATCTCGCGTCGTAGTTTTTATTGCAGATGCGTATACGATGTTGGAATAGTGGTAGTTAAGACTTCAGTACCTTTTAATTGCATCACCTACTGATGGAAATTGAACGCACCCCAATCTGTATAATTCTTTTTTAGGTTCGCCATGTATATGTAGCGACATCCGAATAATGTCAATGAACTGTAATGGTTCTCTATAAAGAAATCTGAAATAATTCTGAAGTTTTGCCGAATAGTAAAAGTGAGGTTGAAACGATCGGCGGGAACGCATAGCACGTGTAAAAATTATCAAGATGAGCTCAAATGTGTTTAATATCGAGAAGTTGAATGGACGAGACAATTTCGCTACGTGGAAATTCTGTATTAAAACATATCTGGAGCACGAGGGTTTATGGGAGTGCATAGAATATAGCGCAAAAAGAATCGTTGACCCAGTAAAGGACGTAAAGGCCAAATCTAAACTTATTTTGCTGGTAAACACTCAAAACTATGTACATATTCAGGAGTGTAAGACTGCTAAAGAGTTGTGGGACAGTTTACATAAAGCTTTCGATGACAAAGGGTTAACTAGAAAAGTGGGCTTGTTGAAAGAGTTGATCAATACGTCACTTGAATCAAGCACCGGTGTAGAAGATTATGTAAGCAGAATTATGACTGCAGCTCATAAACTAAGAAACATTGGTTTCGTAGTGAACGATGAGTGGCTTGGCACGCTAATGCTAGCAGGCTTATCTGATGAATACAAACCCATGATAATGAGGTTAGAAAACTCGGGTGCAAGAATCAGTGCAGACTTTATAAAAACAAAATTGCTTCAAGAAGTGAAAACCAAAGATTCGAGCAGTGCATTTTATTCCAACCTAAAAAAGAGTCGTCAACAGAATAACCAACAGAAGCCGAAGCCATCTGTAAAAAATAAAGGTCACCGATGTTATAATTGTAATGGCTTTGGACACTGCAAAGTTTTGTAAACATCCAAAGAAAACAATGACCAAAGAAAATAATAAGCAAGAAAGTTTTGTTGCAGCTTTTCCAGTTTTCTCAGTTTTTCCAAGTAAAGAAAACGAGAAATGGTACATCGATAGTGGGTGTTCGGCGCAGATGGTTAGTAACAAAGATTTGATGTACAATGTTCGAGAAGCACCAGTAAAAACCATGACAGTAGCCAACAGAGAGCAATTGTCTGTGGAATGTATTGGAGATATCAATATTCAAATTACACAACAGGAAAAAATCCAGGTAAGAAATGTTCTTCATGTACCTGGATTAGCCTCCAATTTATTGTCAGTGAGCACAATTACAAAGAATGGATATATGGTGTCATTTTATGAGAAAGGTTGTCACATAAAAAATGCGGATGGAAAATTGTTGTGCTCAGCTACTATGTTTTAGACACTTATGCAAATGACGATGAAAGTGCACATTTGGTGTCTAATAAAGTTAATTTAAATGATATTAATTTGTGGCATCTTCGGATGGCCCATCTAAATGCTTCAGCAATATTTGGCAAGTTGTGGAATTATTCATCAGACCTCCACCCCATTTACCCCTCAAAAAAATGGCAGAACAAATAAATCGTACTTTAGTAGAAAAAACTAGGTGCATGATGTTTCATGCAAATTTAGAGAAACCCATCTGGGCTGAAGCTATTGCCACAGCTGCATATATTGTAAATAGATCACCAACTAAAGTATTAGAAGATACTACACCATATAAAATGTGGACGGGAAAAGAACCTAAACTGAATCACATCAGGATATTTGGTTCAAAGGTGATGGTTCATGTTCCAAAGGAAAGAAGACTAAAATGGGGCAGGAAATCATCACAGATGATTTTCGTTGGTTACTGTGAAAATACGAAAGGATACCGCATAATGAATCCATTAACTCATTAGGTCACAAAGAGCAAGGATGTTATTTTCTTTGAAAGTATTAATGAATCTGGTGAATGTTCAATTACAGAGAACCCTATTGAAAGTCAAGTCAAGTGGATCAGTTATTGAGATGTATAGTGAAGGAGATCAAGTATGTCACTTACTGAAGTCTATCTATGGGCTCAACCAGGCGAGCAGATTGTGGAATATTAAGTTAAACAAAGTCTTGAAGGAAATGGGAATTGAGGAATCAAAGACCGATCCCTGTGTCTATTACGACATTATTAGAGGAATTTAGATTGCCGTTTGGGTTGATGATGTAATAATTTTCAGCTTTCAATCAGCAATTACTGAAGAAAAACCTATATTCGAAATTGAGTATAAGAGATCTTGGTCAAGCAAAACAATGCGTGGGCTTAAGTATAAATAGAGAAAAGGATACAATTACATTGGACCAGGAGAAGTATATAAACGAAATTCTCTCAAGATTCAGCATGACGGATTGTAAACCAGCAAAAACACCTGTAGAAGTTGGTTTGAAATTTGATAATAGCAATGAAGTTCGATACGATTGTCCCTATCAGCATGCCATAGGGTGCCTATTATTTGTAGGTCAAGGAACGACACCGGACATCTCATACGCTGTGAATGCTCTCAGTCGATATAATAAGAAACCCAAATCTGAGCATTGGGCATTAAACATTATAAACTTACTTATACTTAAAATGGACAAAGTGAACTAACAGATGCGGATTGGGCGAGTGACATGTGCGACCGTAAATCGTGTACGGGATACATCTTTATACTACAGGGTAGTGCAGTGTCGTGGGCTTCGCGAAAACAACAAACTGTAGCCCTCTCTACAGCAGAAGCGAAATATATGGCTATTTCAGCAGCAGCGCAGGAGGCACTATGGCTACGGCAGCTGCAAGAAGAGATTGGGGAACAACGTGATCACACTCTAGTCATCTACAGCGATAACCAAAGTGCTATTAAAACTACATCTAATGATTGTTACCTACCCAGGTCCAAACATATAGATATAAGATATCATTTTTTGAAAGAACATATCAATAATTTAAAGGTAAAATTTTGTTATGCACAAGGTAAAAGGAATGTTTATGATATTCTAACTAAAGGTACAACTTTAGATAAACATTTGTTTTGTATATTAAAGATGGGATTGCGTTCTGGGGTGGGTGATGGAAATTGAACGCACCCCAATCTGTATAATTCTTTTTTAGGTTCGCCATGTATATGTAGCGACATCCGAATAATGTCAATGAACTGTAATGTGCAACAATTTGTTTTTCGCAGTATTTAATCTCCGAGTTAATCTCTTAATAAAACTTAATTATTACAGCTCTTTATTTGTAGAAAACCCTACACCTACTATGTAATTGGCGTGCGTTTAAACATTAAAGTAAAGTCATTGTTGTGTTGTTCTGCTTGAAAGTTAATTAGGCAACTCTTGTATCCCGAGTAACAGCGTTATGAATACACCACAACGTCCACGATTATGTAATGAAACTTTTATTTTAGATTTATTGCGTAGTGAGAGTTCGGATGAAGACAAAATATTTTTAAGACTGAAGAAGATTACTTAGAGGTTTAAGATTATTTTTCTGGCATGGAAAAAATAGAAGCACAACAAAACGAGATAGTGAAAAATGCTGAAAACAAACTGGCACCATAAACAGAATCTAGTGATAAAGAAAAAATCCCACTTGTATATTTATACATGGTAAAATATCAGTTTAATAACGTAATAAAAGAGTAATATTTATCCCTTTCGGTTTCGGAATGTACGATCACGAGTCGAGAACATTGTTTTGCGGAAAAAATATGATTTTTTTTACTTTGTGGTGAATACCAACATGAAGCTAGTAATTTAAGATTAATACAAAAACAAGGTTGGTAGAACCGAGCAAAGCGGACGATCGGAATCATCTTGGTGATGCACGCGCATCGATCAACATCGCCGCTAAATATGTTGTAAGATTAAATGTGTAACTCTTTGAGAATTGATTAATAAAGACAGAACTTACGACCAACGGTATTATATTCAGTCAAATAGTGGTTAACTACCCCATAAGTGGCAACTCCCGACGTGATTAAAAAAAAGTGTCTCAGAGCGAAGAGCACGTGGTCGAACCAATACAAATCGACAGAATTAGCATCAAGCCGCCGTCGTTCATGACAAAACAAAATTTACTCACGTGGTTAGCGTTATAGAAACTGAGGTGCTGGCAAAAATAGCTGAACTCATCCTTGGTCCACCGAAGGAAAACAAATACAATGAAATTAAGGCGAGATTGATTGCGATACATTCGGACTCCAACGCCAAGAAACTCTTATCTGAATTAGAGCTCGGTGACAAACAGCCATCACAACTCCTCACCGAAATGTCCAGACTAGGAGGTACGTCATTACCTAATGATCTCTTAAAGACACTATGGCTACAGCGTTTACCACTGCACATACAATCAGTCTTGGCCACAAGTGCAGACTCGACTGACAAACTGGCAGCGATGGCTGATAAGATTGCAGAAATCGAACAACCACAGGTATGTGGTGTCTTGCAACAGTACAACAGATTTGCTGCATCATCTAATAAAACAAGTAGCAGAGCTCAAGGCATCGCAAAATGATTGACAGAGCAGACGTCCGACCTATCGATACCGTCGCAGAAGCCAGTCGAAATCCAGAACGAGACAGTCAGCTCGAGATCCCGAGTTGTGTTGGTACCATTCTACATTCAAGGAGAAAAGTAACAAGAGCGTAGCTCCATGTAAGTTTTTAAAAATAATTGTGGTGACCAGGGAAATCCTTAGGGAGCGAGGACATTACCTCGCCTGTTTCAATATGTACGTTGGGAAGTGAAGACAATTCTAGTTGTAGGTTAATTATAAGAGATCCCCTTAGCAATTTAATATTTTTAATCGACACGGGAGCAGATGTTTCTCTAGTATCTAAAAGCATTCTTAGTATGAAATTAGAACTATCTGGTCCCAAACTGTATGCCGCAAACAGCTCTCTCTCTCTCTCTCTTAATCTCCGGCGCGTACAGACATGGTCATTTCTAATAGCAGATGTAGATAAAGCCATTATCGGCGCTGATTTCCTTCACAAACACAACATCTTAGTAGACTTACGCAATAAAAAATTAATCGATTGTCATACACGTCTGAAATCGTCCTGTTCAACTGTCTCTTGTTTATCATCAAGCATAAGTTTAATAAATTTTTGTCATAAATTTAGAGATATTATTAAACAATTCTCCGGCATTACTTCTTTAAATTGCCAAGGGTCAAAACACAACACCGTTCACTTCATTGAAACTGCAGGACCCCCTGTCAGTTGCAAACCTCGCAGGTTAGCACTTGATAAACTGAAAATAGCTAAAACAAAGTTCAAAATAATGCTCGAGAGAGTATTTGTTGTCCTTCTAAAAGTCCTTGGGCCAGTCCTCTACACATGGTCCAGACGAAAAACGGTGAGTAGCGCTTATGTGGCCACTACAGGAGACTCAATTCGTGTACTATTTCAGATAGTTATCCGTGTCCACACATAAACGATTTAGTAAAGGCCTACCATCAAATCCCAGTACACGACGACGACATACAACAGACTGTCATTTGCACACCGTTCGGACTGTACGAGTTCACGAAAATGCAGTTTGATCTACCAAACGCTTCTTAAACGTTTCAACGTTAGAAATTTGTTTTCCTTATATCGATGACATTTTAATCGTATCTGCATCAGAGGAAGAGCATAGCACTCACCTAAAACTTTCTCGGTATGGCATATCTCTCAACGTTGATAAATGCACATTTGGTAAATCCGAAATTGAGTTCCTTGGATACCACATTTCTGAACAAGGTTGTATACCGCTCCCTGATAAAGTTAAAGCTATCATGGAGTACAAACAAACCACAGTAGTGAAAGAACTACGTCGTTTCCTTGGTTTGATAAACTTTTATCGCAAGTTTATACCCAAGGCGGCAGAACATCAACGAATACTGAACGAGTTCCTCAAACACAGTAAAAATAACGACCAAACTCCAATCAAGTGGGATCCTATCTCTCTTAAAGCATTTCAAAAATGTAAAAATAGTTTTCCTAATGCATCTTTATTGGTCCACATATGTCCTGGCAGTTCTTTGTCATTAACTGTGGATGCTTCTGACACTGCTGCTAGAGCAGTTCCAAAACAATGCTTGGAAACCCATTAGTTTCTTTTCACAAAAATTTAACACTGCACAGCAAAAGTATAGCACCTATGATAGGGAAATATTAGCGATATATTTAAGCATTAAATATTTCAAACACCTAGTAGAAGCAAGACGCTTCACAATTTTCACCGATCACAAACTTCTTACTTTTGACTTTCAACAAAAACCAGAAATAACTACATCAATCCAAGCTAGACATTTACATTTCATTAGACAATTTTCAACAGACATGCGGCACATCGCAGGAAAAAATAATGTAGTGGCAGACGTTTTATCTGGTGTCCATGCTGTTGATTTCTCGCAACCCATCGATTTTAAAACTGTCGCTGAACAACAGGCTACTGACCCTGAACTGGAATCACTTCTTGCAAACTCCAATTCCAATTTTTTAAATTTGAACAAAATGGAATTGCCGCATACAAACTATCCAGTATTCTGCGACATCTCTTACAATCCCATAAGACCGTACATTCTTGAACACATGAGAAAAACAGTCTTCGATAACTAAATAGCTCACCCTGGCATACGAGCCACTTCCAAACTAATTTCTGATCGTGTGGTATGGCCATCCATGAAAAAGGATATTCATGCATTAAAACGTACTTGCATTTAATGTCAAAAAAATGAAATAAATCGCCACACAAAAACTGAACCAATAAATATGAAAATAGCTGACTTCCTTATGGAAATCTATATCTTCCAGTGCTTCGTTTGGCTGAAAGGTTTTTTCCTGATGTCAGCTTTTTGAGGATTGCTTTTAGCCCAATTACCATCTGCAGTTCATGATCTACTCTGTTGCCATTTTTTTCGTGCTTTTGTTTTTTCGGCCACTAATTCTCTGATTTATTGCGTATAGTTGTTACCAGTGGTTTTCTTTTTAATTTCAAGTGTATTTTCCCAGGCAGCCTGTTGTGTATCTTTGACAAACTTTTCAGCTTCCTAGTCCAGCTGTGCTGTCGTTCTTTAAGGTACATTTAATTGGATTCGCTTATCTAGGTTTTCTTGAAAACCTTCCCAATCAGTGTATTTGTTTGCCACTTTTTTGTAAATATAGTTTCAATAATTGTTAAAATAAGTGGAGAATGATCTGAGTTTAGGTCAAAGCTTTCGTCAACATTTATATAATTTTCAGAAATTCTCTTTTATACAAAGAAGTCCAGCCAGTCTGGTATTTTGTTCGAATCTGTGGGCTAATATGTAAGCTTATCTGTTGAAAAGTAGAAGCGTCCCAATTCTGTTGCTGCCTCATGCAGTTCTTTACCTTTAGTGGTGTTTGTTCTTGACCCCTCGTACTTTTTGCATTATAATCGCATCCTATTATAAAGCGCTCTCCCAGGTGTCTAAGAACGTTTAAATACCATTCCTTTTTTTGGTTATATCTAGGTGGACAGTAAATGGCAGCTACTTTCAACTTCTGTCTTCCAGTTGTGATTGCTACTACTGTAACCTGATTTTTTATAGTTTGAATGCTAGTTTCTTCATAATGAGATATATTATTTTTGATTATTACCGCACTACCACCCCTAGCTGTATTATCCGGGTGAATATTGCGATAAAAATGAAAACCTCTGAATTTGAGGTATGATTCTCTGGTTAGATGTGTCTCCGAAACAAGGCTAATGTCTATTTTTTGAGTGTCAAGAAATACTGCAAGGTTTTGTTTATGTTTCAATATTCCGTTGGCATTCCAGGTATATCGCTTCTATCCATTGTTTTTAGTTTCTTGACGTAGATGCAATAGCTTTATTGCCTTTTTCTGCTTCTAATTTTATAAGTCTGTCATTGAACATTGCAAACATTTTTTCTTGTCGATCTAATTTGTTTAGTAAAGTTAATAGTAATTGGTTGTTAGTTTCATTTTTCTTTGGCACTAGATCGGACTGATTCTTTTCCTTGGTTATATCCGCAAATGTGCTTAGATCATTTAGCTTTGGATAATCACGGTTGTTTATTCTTTTATTGTTTACTTCCGATTTGGTTTTAGTGATCTTATCTCTTCTTGCTTGAATTTCTTTAGCTATCTCACAACCTCTGTAATTTGCAGGGTGTTCTTCCATGCAGTTGACGCACTTTGGCTTTTTATTACGGTGTTTTGTGCATTCTGTAGTTAAATGTTTGCTGCGCATATGACACATCTTGGTTCCCGAGAACAAAACTTTTGTGTGTGTCCGTACAGTCGACCGCGTTTACATTGTAGTACTAAGGTTGGTTTTCTCAGTGCTTCAGTTTTAACTGTTACATTTTGTATGCTTTTAATTTCGTAGATTCTTTTAATATCCCCTGTTTGGTGAAAGGTAAGCATGAATAATGGTAGCGGTTTCTTTTCTATTTAATAGCTTTTCTTGTTTAACTCTTTCTTTCCTAAAGATATTTACTGCACTAATTATTATAAATTTATTTTCCTTTAACTCATCTACTATTATGTCTGGAATAGTAGTGCTTGGAAGTTTTCTCTCCATAACTTTTATTGGTCTGGTTTGTTTATCTTCGTAAGTATGCCATAAAAATTTACTGTCAATTAGGCAATGCACTGCTTTCCTATATCCCTCTGTTTCTTCAGTATTTATTTTGATCTGTTCGTTGTTTAGTGCTGCTGCTTTAAAAGGTATTTCGTTGTCTGTTAATATATTATTTAATACACCATGGTCTTTTATATTGCTTACAATTATTGGTGGCGGTTTAGGAATTTTTTTTCCTTCTTTTGTTGTATTTATTACAAATTACAAATTGGTGCTATAGAGATCGTAGAATGTTGGTAGTTGGATTTGCTAATCGCAAATATTTGAAACTTGTATAGAATAATACACGATTGTAATCTACTAACAAGTATAAAGTAAATATACTAATAAAATTGCAAAAATAACCACCATAAAGAACCAGTGTACGGCCGTTTCACCCTTTTGGGGATCATCAGCACTGGAAAATACTCTCTGATGTATTTACACAATTATACTGATATATTTATGTAGCTTATATTCATGTTTTCGTTCTAATAAAATATAAAAATTTAACATAACATGCTATAGATATTCAGTCACGGCCAAATTTTTTTTTGTATACGTATGAAGACATGCCAAATATTTGTAATATATCAGGTAAATGCTTCTTTTTCTGTAAATAAAAGGGAGTCAAATGTGTATGATATTCAGTTTGAGCCAAATGGTTGTTCTGCAAATAAAAAGATGCATACAATGCAGTTCCAAAAAACTGCGCTTAAAAATAGTTCGTAGCGATGTCTCTTACGCTCGTGATGAATTTGTACCTTTAAGGAGCGAAAAATTGCTGAGTTCGGTGCAGTTGATTTCATTCTTCTGTTAGTTGTACTGAATGTTTTAACATTGTTGGATGCAGAAATATAAACATTTTTAAACTAAAACTTTTTTAGGTGCCACTTGGAAGTAACTAATTTTTTTTCTAACGGAAGTAACGCTCACGTCACAGATGACGTATTTCCGCTGTTTAAAAACAGTAACTAAGCGTTTTTTTATTTACATTTCTGACGTTTATATTGAAATAAGCTATTTTAATTTTTAATTTCGTTGTGACTATGTCTATAAAAAGTGTTCAATATTTTTTTTAAATGTATTTATTATAATTTATAATTAATTTAATTTATGATTAAAGATTCTTTAAAAGTGAGAGTGGTATAAACGAATTGTATATAGAATATGAAACATCATAAATATAATATAAAACAGTATTTATTTAATTTAGAATGGCAGAGACCTTAAACATTTGACTGTTTTGTCAATAAATAACAATAGAAGAAAAATAAATAACCTGAAATGACAATAACATTGCTGTGACTGTTATGTTTACAACGTAAGTAATGTAAGATATTACTGATATGTTAAAATCAGTTGAGTTTATATTACCTGCGATATTAATAATGAAAGTTACTTAGAAACTTTCATTGATTGACTTTTGAGCAATTTACTCGTGGTCTTATGATACCATATATATCTAATTATTTTTTTCATTACATTTTTACCAATTTTAGAGGATGATTTAGGTATGCCATTAACTAATGGCATGCATGGACAAACGTGAGTAAAACCTCTTTTTATTATCTATTAATTTGTGTTGGTGACAAACGTCAATAAAAAACAACTTAGATATAAATGATGTCACTACTAATACATGCAGATTTGTTTGTGTAATTACGTCTTAAATTTAACACAAGTGAGTTGTGCTTCTAATTTCAAAATCACTGGATTTGCTTGGATTTTTATTCTACGTTTACCTATTGATTTATATTTTTATACTGTAATACTATAATTATATGTACAAAGTGTTGCTTAGCCTACGGGCTTTGCATTAACATTATTGTCTGTGATATTTATTGGCGAACTCTTATTTGATAATATCTGCGTAGTTCTACATCGTTTTTTAATTTCTTTCTTTTTGTTAACATAAATATATTTGTTGTTATAATTGTGTTTTGCAATTCGTTTACCTTCAGTGTTTGACAGACATAAACGAGATCTGTAGCTAATATTTTTATCGTTTTGGCGCTCTTTTAATTATCTTATAATTAGCACACCTGGATTCACAAACTGAATTAAATTTTAACAAATTAAGTTATGTATATAATGTTTCAAATAATTAAAGCAAATGTGTTTATCTAAATTTCGTCAAACAAAATCTTTAACTTGTGCAAATTTATTTACCATTAATGTGAAATTTACAACAATTTAAATTCGTAAATAAAGTAAATTATAATTTCTAAAATGCCACACCGATTAAGATTTCGAGAAACAAAATAAATAAAAGGTAATAAATTTAACTTTTTTTTTTAAATTGCAACATTTAGACATTACCACATTACGAGATTTCTATTATACAATAAAGTAAAGATACTTCAGTACTATGATCTTTATATTTTCTGTTAATTTTTGCACTTTCTAAACAAAACGTAAGTAAAAGAATTCATAAACTTTGTACAAATTAAAATATTAGTAAAACAAAGGATGCAACAACTTTTATAGGCTGTTGCAACTATAGTTTTATATAAGTAGTTTTGATGACCAATTAGATAAAAATGCTGCCAATTAAAATCAAATAATCTTCCGAAAGCAAATATCTATCTTAACTAATAATCTATTAACAAGAATTAATTAAATTTATCAAATCGATCTTTTGTTTCTCTGAAATATTTGGGTTTGATTAAACAAGTTCCAACTATTTCGTAACAAAAGAATTGTTTCAGATTTAAACATCAAATTTATTATCAGATTTTTTTAAATTTTACATAATTTTAAGTAACTGCAAATCAATAATTTTACACTATCAACATGATAAATATTAATAATAAGCACAAAGTTAACTTATTTTATTCAGCTAATCTATTTATTTCTGCGTAAAAATAAATATTTAAAAAGCAACCAAAACGCTCACTACAAATAAAAAACAATGTTGTTAAACAATTTTTTTGAGTTATCAATTTAGTATATAGAATGTTTTAAATAGAATTTAAAAAAATAATTAATAAATCGGATTAAAGGAGTTAAGATAAAAAGACCACTGAAGACTAGTGCTATAAATAATAAGAAAAGAGAAAATTGCAAAATGTTAAAAAAATAACATATTTAAATTATATCCAAAGAAATTACAATAACGAATGCTTTAATTAACAACAAAAGTAAAAATTAATAAATAAGAATAATTATAAGAAAAACTATAACTCTGGAAGATACAAATATAATTTTGACTGAATGCAAAATAATTTTTTGACACAAATCTCTAACCTTTCACTCAAAACAATGTTTAAATACCAAAAATTATACTAAAACATACCTAGGATCTTACTAATTACAGATTAAAATTTTCGATCTTTTTAAGAACCCAACTAAACTCAATCCAATTAGAAACATACAATGTTGTCAACACAAGAAATTGATTTTACTCAAACGATTTATTTATTATTAACAATTAAATTTATTGTTGCCAAGACATGGTAAATTTATCTCAAATTTAACACAATTTTTTTAAAAACTAAACAATTTTTGTAAAGCATTTACAAGCAAATTTTATTTAAAAAATATTATTAGATATTATTCAAAATACACATTAAAAATTTTTATTATACAGGGTTTTTCACGTAACCCGTTTGTTAAAAGTTTTTGTACTTCCAATAATAATTGAATTTTGATTTTTTCTAATATTAGGTAAATGGTTATTAACTTTATAATTAAAACATATTCAACTTTTTTATTTCAAATGGAATGCCATACTTTTTATTAACTTTTTTAATTTTTCGTGTAATTATAAAGCTATTTTGGTCATAGCTCATTATCCCAAAAGTTAACGGTTTTTGAGATATTTAGATGTTTTTGAGAATTTTCACATTTGTAACATCAACTTTAAAAATTTAAGCTGTGATATTTGTATCACTATTAATTAAAATTATTATCTTTTAAACAACTTTTTGTATAGGACCAACACATACAGAGTGTTCAAAATATATTGCCAAAGTTAACAACTTTTACATGATTAAAACTCATTTTTTTTTAATGGAACGGCCTATACATATTAGGATAGTTAAAAACACAATAAAATTCTGCATTAATTGATATAATAATTTTCTATACCTATCTTCACCCTTTAATGAGTTATAAGGATTTGTTTGATGTTAGCACAAATTTCAATTAAAACGCCCTCTAGTGGCAAGATCCTAAATCGCAATCTCTACAATTTATTTAGAGTTAGTTCCTTAAGGAATGTTCTTTTCAGCAATACTAAGTTTATTGAAATCAGTTGAGCTGTTTCGAAGTTTAGACACTTCTTTGGAAAAATTTTTGAACACTTCTCGCCACTTTTCGGAGATTTTTTGTTACCTTAATAAAATAAAATTCCCAGAAGCATCACTTTTTTAATTCAAGACAGTGGTGGTCACTTTACAAACTTAAAAATTATTTCCAGGTTTTTTTTTGGCTACTTTAGGTATACAATTTTTTACAGCAAGTTTACACAATGAGTGATTTTAATTAAAATGTATACTAATTATAACTCATTAACGGTTAAAGATGGTTATAGAAAACCATAATATCAATCGATGCAGAATTTTATTGTGTTTTTAACCATCCTAATATGTATAGGAAGTTCCATTAAAAAAAATGAGTTTTGGGCATATAAAAGTTGTTAACTTTGGCATTATATTTTGAACACTCTGTATGTGTGTTCGACTTTTAAATTTCATAATTTGACAAGATATGAATTTTTAAACTTGATGTTATAAATGTAAAAGTTCTCAAAAATATCTAAATATCTCAAAAACCATTGACTTTTGGGATCACGAGCTATGAACTAACTAACGAACTAATGTTGGTTTTGCACCAAATTGTCATATTGCTTTAAACATAACCTATAAAAATCAGAGAGTTTGTTGTTATGGTTGCTTATAAAAAGTTGTTTTATTGTAGGAAAAAACGTTTTTAACTTTATAATTATTATGAACAACGATCAACTAACGACCAGTAGGGAAAACACTAAAAATTGAGAGCCTGTTGTTAAAACATTTAAAAAAATTAGAAAATCGGATGAATATCAGCGTAATGTTATTAAAAACTATAGAGTCTCATTAATCATGTAAAAACTTAAGTATTTAGATCTGCAACTTAAAATAAAAACAATATGATTATAAGCGACTTTCGGCTTAGACCGCGTCGTAGTTAAACACCCAGACTTAGGCTTGGACCTACCCAGTAAACACGGATTGAAACTGTTACAGTCACAAAATTAAAAGAATTGTTTCATTACGTTGTTTCGTGTTAGTTCCATTTTTATATCATTTACATGTAACTGACAGTGAATAAATTGAAAGAGTTCCGATTTTTCACAATCAGTTTTAAACCGTTTCAGTATTTGCAATTTTTATCCCATATCAACCGTCTAAAAACTGATTTATTAAAACCGAATATTTTTTGAATAACTAGAATTGTTTAAAGATCGATTAAATAAGATTGAATTATTTTCAAAACAGTGGAATCGTTCTAGGAAAAACGAATACTTTGTGATTAGTCAGCATTAGTCGTTGCCATACTTTTGATTACTGTCGTCAACGCTTACGCTGCAAATTGATATCTTTTCTCTTGTTCGGTTTTAGTTTGATAAGTGATGCTGTGTGTACAATTACGAAATGGAACAATAAACGGTAAGTCGAAACATTTTATTATAATCCATAAATGTAATCGATATTATTATCATTTCTGTTCTTTATGTATCATGTTTTAATTTGTATTTAAAAAATGTAAATTAACACACATGGTTGCGTTAAGGTAGATTATTGCGTAAATCTGATGATACTTTAGGATTTATAATTACAGTTCAATTCTTCAAGTTTTCTATACGATTATGTACAGCTAAAGGTATTCACAGTGTTTTTATAACTTTCTAATGATTGCTAAAGTGATATTTATATTAAGTTTGTGTTGTCCAACAGTAATTAATTCAGTTTTCGAGGCTTCCGTGAAAAGACCACATCCAGGAAAGTTGCAATATGTAAAAAACTCAATGTGATATTGTATTTAAAAATATTTATTGTGCAATAGAATTTGAAACGTGCATTCGAAAATGTATTATTATATTATTGAAAGAATTGTTTTAGTTCATTATTGAAACAAAAAAATCATACATGTATCGATCATTTAGTATCAGTTCAAGAACGAAGCTTTTAAAACGTAAACCGAATGCAACATTTAGTTTGCAACAGATTTGAATTAAAAATACCGAAACTATACTGATTCAAATAAGTGAAACAGCGATGGACTTATAGCTATTTTATTGCAGTTAGGTTTCTTTTATGTTTGAAACAAGAGTGAATCATAAATTTTTTGTTTTGAAACTGTTACTAAACATAATCAATTTGTGTTTACTGGGTAGTCTCTCCTTGAGTGCCAAAACAAGAAGTATAACTTGGTCTTGTCGCTCGTGAAGTGAACCCAAACAAACTGACGTTTTGCAAGACATTGCAGCTTGCATCTTCAGAGTGGTAAATGTCACTGAAAGAAAAAATATAAGTGACTATATTTATATATACATTTAAAAAGGAAACACAAACAACAAAATGGACACGGGTTTAAAAAGATTCAAAACGCATGAAACAGAGCAATAAATCCAAAAGTCAAAGAAGGCTTATCGCCTCCTACTAGCACTGCTTATTTACCATACTGTATGGGTTCGACAGACAAAATAAGAAGGGTGCTAAAGAAACATTTTATCAAAACTGTCTTTACGACTAAAGAGACCCTGATTTTTGGAGTGAAAGGTTGCCTCATATAATAAACTTTGCTAATGCATTTATGATCAAAGGTATATCTAGACAGTGGAAACAACCATTTTCTTTTACATTTCGTCAAGGACTTGCAAAAAGTGTTCAAACTAAGAACATGCTAATAATATTTATAACTACGTGTCAAAATATAAGTTTGCAAGTAGTTTCCACAATTTGTGACCATGGCAGCGCTATTATAGCAGCACTTAATGAACTCTGTAGACACACTGATAGAAACTGTTTGAGGACTGGTATTAAAAATAAATATTTTAGGTTTTTTATCAATAGAATTGAGATTGTTTCTCGCCTAATTTAATAAACTACAAATAACTTTTTCAATAAAGATCTATATTTTGAGATTAACAATGTACCAAAGGTAGACTGGGTCAAAAAAACAAACAATTTTTTATACCGCATTTTTTACTCAATACTCGGAAAACACCAATTTTAAAAACTTTTCCATTACAATTTCTTTCTTTCTTTTTAATGAAAAATGTTAAGAGACCTTTTTTGTAGAGCATTAAATTTTACTAAAGAATAATAATTTGTTCTACAAAAATATTGATATTTTTGGTAGTCACAAAAAACCAAAACGCAAATAGAAAAATTGAAAAAATAATTCAATGTTTGAGGTTCGATTACACGGAAACGGGTCGTCCAATAGAAATTCATTAAGAGAGCTTTTTTGTAAGGAATTCAATTTTCTTTTAGAATTTGTAATGAAAAAATTTTTTAAATTGATGTTTACCGAGTATTGAGTAAAAAATGCGGTAGTTGTCAAAAAATAGAATATTAATATTAAAGGCTCAAGCTTTCAAGATAATTTTTTTTTGACATCATGAACAATACTTTTACAGTACCGTAAAAAAATTGTTTGTTTTTTTTGGCTCAGTCTAATCAAAAGTTGCTAAATCGAAGCAGATTGTTCAATGCTTTATGCTTAATATAAGGAGTCTAATGTATGTACGAAGATGACATTAAGTAGGTTCACAAGCTGAGGTTTTTTAGTATATTTTAATTTTAGACGTTACAAATTTAACAAAAAAACAGTGACACTAAAGATTTTTTGTTAACGATGAACAAAATATTTGATAGTTTAAATGGAACCATCGAGGAAGCCTCTGAAAAGAGCTGTCACAAATACACCAATACATGAAGAATTTTGGCATACAGCTATTGAAAAAAAATGAAGTTTTAGAACACCAAAAGACAGAAGTTTGTAAAACCTCCATCACTTTTGAGTTTAATTAAAATACTTCCGGTGTTCGTTTATTAAGAAAAAAATTTATCTTGTATAGAGCTTTTAAACAAGATTTTTTAGAAGTTTTTTTAGAAGTATCAGAACTCAGGATGCAAATCATTTTTATTAAATAATTTTATGATTTATCATTCGCCCGGTTTTAAAGCGAAAATTATTGAACCACAAATGATTTGCGATGTTTTTTACCAGGAAACGCATGCCATTAGACGACCAACAACTACTCAACGCCCAACGGTATTAAAAAAAATAGAGTTGCTAAGGCAACTATATAGTCTATGTGTCCAATTGTGTGGCTAGAAAAATTTTAAAAGCTAATAAAAATTGGCAAAACTGTGAAGAATTATTATTGTACTCTGATGGTGATGTTGTTTTAGAATGTAATGTTTTTAATTTTTTGTAATGAAGCTAAACAATATCAAAATTATAGTTTAGTGAAGTTCAGTAGGCCAGTCAATACCCAAGCTATTCTATCTGATTCCCATACATTGCCATAACATCAATCTGTTTATTATGTTAAAGATAGTAATTTAAAAAAACATAGACAATGTAATTGCATCTTTAGTTATGTTTTTTGTACTATTATTGGTGCAAATCCGTAAATAAAGTATTGGTAGAAAAGGACGACAAATTAAATTAAGTTGGAAGCCAGGAAAAATATTTATGTTTGTTAGAATTAAGATAAATATTTATATTTCGAGTAATATTTATTTTATTTTTTTTCATAATTTTGAGATTTTTTTTATTGTAATGGTTACAGTTGTTCTATATAAATAAAACGCGTATATATTTCCTAACAAAGTTGTTTTTTATGTTGATACTAAATGTAAAAATTAGTATTTATATTCACGTCAACATATGTACAAGAGAAAATAATGTAATATAAGACGTATTTCTTCAAGTAATATTTGATTTTGACTAAAATTGGCATATTACTAGAAAACATAAATATAAACAGCTGGCTTTTCTTATTTTCTCGGTTCTACCAAAGATGGGTATGATAAAGAAACCGAAAGTGGGCGTTCCGCCATTTTTAACAGTTTTTGTTATATAATTTTGTACGTATGTAAATTATTCGAATGATTTTTACACTTTCTTATAGAGATAATTCTTCCTAATAATTTATTTGAATAAAAAAATTTCTAACATTAACAGTTTATTAGATATTTAATTTATAATTTAAAATGAATTCACAAATATAATATAGGTTCGAATCCTGCCTGCGGTAAGCAATATCGAGGCGCACAAATATAGGGGTTAGTCGATATGACCAGATAAGCTCAATTTGCCATATTTAGGATATATCTTAATTAAATCAAGGAGAACAATTTCAAAAAAAAATATGTAGACATTCTTTCATCATTCTTTATAGGAAAGTCGTGTGGTGACAACACCAGTTTTTTTAAGTTATTACGACCTGCTAGTAGACGTAAGAAACAGGAAATTGGTTGACGGGCTCACGTCACTTTCTATAAACGGTCATGTTTCGTCTACCTTAATAGTCAGCGCTCTTAAAACCGTTTCCAAAATTAACACTTCCCTCCTAGAAAACTTCGACGAGAAAACACCTCATCAAACATCACATTAAAATGACAACCGGACCCACAGTAAGTACCCGACCAAGTAGATTAGCACCGGAACGATACCAAATTGCACGTCAAGAATTTGAGCATTTACTTGAACTTGGCGTCATTCGAGAGAATCGTGATGGTCTTTTCCTCTGCATCTAGCTGTCAAGAAACATCAAGAATGGCATCCGTGCTGAGATTACCGTGCTCTAAATGCACGCACAATCCACGATAATTACCCTATCCCGCATATAGAAGATTCTCGACAACAGCTACACCAGAAATCGATATTCTCTACGATCGACCTGATGAGAGCATTTCACCAAACACCAATCCGCGAAGCAGACATCCCTAAGACAGCAGTTACTAAAACTTTTGGGACTTTTAGTCTTTGTAATGCTGCACAAAATTTCCAGCGTTTTATAGATCACGTCTTGAGAGGGTTGAACTTTGCGTACGTCTACCTAGATAACATTCTCATAACTTCAGAATCGGCCCAACAACATGCAGAACACCGTCGATTATGCAGAATTAGTGAGCGCACAAACAAAAAATAAAGAACTAAAAACATTTTTAAACAAGGATTCTGTTCTTGATATAAAACTCTTTGATAACGTTCGTCCCAACGAACCTGCACATCATACACTAAATTCTACATTTATCAATCAATATCTTAACACCTGTAGTTATGTGTTTGTTCGACACGATGCAGTTCGGAAACCACTGCAACCACCTTATGATGAACCATATTACGTGATTAAAAGATGCCAGAAATGTTTTCTTCTACAAATCAATAATATAGAACAAGTAGTATCTATAGATAGATTCAAACCAGCATTTATTGCAGAAGATTTTATTCAACTTCATGACCCAACGCCAACATCAATCCACCCCAACATACAGAACATCAATTCGCTAAAAAGGTATCGTTTCAGAACCCTAAAATCAAATCATGAAGCTGAAACTGGTAAGGGGGTGATGTAACGGGTAAACAAATATTTAGGTGCGCATGCGATAGCGCGCAACAGGAATATAAATCACGCAGCAAAAGAAGTTGAAAGTTGTCTTATTAGTTCGCACGCCATGTAAATATTATGTAGTACGTTACATTTTCATTGTGTAGTTTGTAAAATAAATCTAGTTAAGAAATTATCGTATTTCATCTCAACATCTGGAAACCCCAGACAGGTTACCATCTAAGTTTATCTATGTTATTAGTTTTTGTTATGTTGGCGGCGATGATTATCGACAACACTTGGATGGTTCCGTTCACGAATAGAATAGAGACAACGGTGAAGGAAAGTTGATGTACAAAAACGTACTTTGCAATGCAAATTAAAATTTCTAATGCCCACCAGTGATGGATTTATGCTTAGGCACGTGAGGCCCAGGCCTAGGGCTGCATAATTTAAAGGGCGACAAAATTTTTGAAATGCCAAAATTTTACGGGGCCAAAAAAAGTAAAGACAATCAATTTCAAAAATTGTTTCAGATTAGTTTTTATAAAAAATTTGCTATAGAATATATTATAAATTATAATTCATTTCATTAATTTACTTCTCAATCTGTATGGGTAAGATGTTAATTTTTTAATAGATCCATGATAGTCTTTATTGAGTAATGTTCTTTACTTTCTTTTCCTTTAGTAAGATTAATTTCACGCTCACGTGCATGAAGTGTTTTGAAATGATTAAATCTGAATAACTTCTCAACTTGTTTTTAGTGTGAAATAAAAATACCATAGATTTGCATGTATTGAATATCATTTTGATATTCATTTAAGTGTTTAGAAATATAATTTTTCACAAAAATAAATCCCGTGCGTGTGCGTGTGCATGCGCGCGCTTGCGTGGGTGCGTGCGTGCCTGCGTGCATGCGTGCGTGTGTGTGTATGTATGTAAGCATCTTATAACTTTTGAACCGCTTGACCGATCGAAACTTGTGGCATTCGAAAGAGTTCCACTCAACTTAAATTTTCTGAGAATTTAAAGTCATTCGGCTAAGTAAATAAAAAATTCAAAAACGATATTTTTTGAGAATAAACTTTTGGCTATTGCACCGATCGATTCCAATCAACTCTTAACCTCAAAAAATGACGTCGAATGCTGTTTTGGAAATCAAAATCGGTTGATTCGTTCGTGAGATATCGTTAACTTTGAAATTTTAAGACTTATCGATTTTGTTCTCTTCTTCTTCTCTCTCGCGTCTAATGACATTCCGAAAATTAAAATCGATCAATTTGTAGGTGAAATATCGTTGTGCTCAACAATGCTTTTCTGAGCTTACTTTGGCGCGCTTTAAGTGTCGATAACGGGAAGTTGTCAGGATGGCCTGCAGGGTCAACCACTTTTCTATTTTTTTTATATATAACGTTAATCGGGAAAACATTAAATAAATGCCGGTTGTTTAAGTTGATTTTTTTTTCTAGGCGGAATTAGAAGAGATTCCAGAATAAGATATCAAAGAGGTACAGTCACACCCTTCTCTATCACAAGATACGAACAAGGCGCCGTCAAATTTTCCTTCAGCACAAGACACTAAATCCAGTCAACAACTGATATTTTAAAATTTATTACTGATCCCTTTTTATGGAATTTGAATGAAGAAACACGAGATTTCATAACTATAAACGGTATACTACGAAATGATAATACGGACTTTAAAAATTCCAGAAATGTCTATAGTGATAAAACGAGATATTGTTTCAAAAGTTTATTTCAACGTAACTTAAAAAACAGAAAGATTCAACGTTGTGAGTGGTTAATTTATTCAGAAACTAAAGTGTCTGTATTTTGTGTTCCATGCTTATTATTTGGTAGAAGTAGTGGAATGAATGCTTTTATTGGTGAAAGATTTCGTGACTGGAAAAACCCAAAAGCACGCATCGAAGCACATGAAAATTCTGATTTTCACAAAACTAACGTTAGTCATTTTAAAACTCGAGCAGTAGTTCTCGAGCGTGTTGATCAACGTCTAATAAAACAGCTCGATGAAGAAATAGCGTATTGGAAAAAGATTTTATACCGAGTAATTGCAGTTATTAAATCACTAGCAATAAGAGGGTTGCCATTTCGAAAAAATTCAGAACGAATAAGAGATCACCATAATGGGAATTTTTAAGGAACAGTAGAGTTGCTGAATTTGATCCATTTTTATCTAAACATTTAAAATACGTCGTATTTGTCTAACAATCTACAAAGAAATTATATCGTTGTTTCAGAATAAAGTACTACAACAAATTTCCAGTGAAATCTGCTAAGTATTTTGGTATAATTGTAGATTAGTTATGTACGTCATAACGGTGAAATTGTTGAAAGGTTTCTAGAATTGCTACCAATTATCGGCCATGAAGCTAAATATATTGAGGATGCTTTGTTAAAATCTCTAGAAAATAATGGTTTGGACATAATGAACTGTCGTGGTCAATCTTATGATAATGCAAGCAATATGTCAGGTATATATTCAGGCCTTCAGGTACGAATCAAAACAATTAATCCTTTAGCAGATTACGTTCATTGTGCCGCCAATTCTTTAAATTTGGTAGGATCATGTGCAGTTGAATCGGTAACAGAAGCAGTCGACTTCTTTTCTACTTTGCAAAAACTATACAATTTCTTTAGTATATCTACACATCGTTGGGAGATCTTGGTGCAGCGTACAAATTTAAGAGTTAAGAGTCTTTCTCAAACTCGTTGGTTTGCTCGACATGATGCATGTTACGCTTTAGAAAAAGAGTGTTCTGCAAGAATTAATGCACTGGAATTTATTGCCGAAAGCAGAGATGGGAAACCGACTACGCGATCTGAAGCTACGGGATTACAACGAAAATGACAGCAATCGTAGTCATTGTTTGGAATATAATCTTAGATCGTTTTAATGCTGCTAGTAAGAAGCTTCAAGAATCTCAAACTAATTTATCATCCGTTGTTAAGATGTATAGTTCTTTGGCTCTATTTCTTCAAGACATGCGAGACAGACGATTTTCTGAATATGAAGAAAAAGCCAAAGCACTCTCTCGAGTTCACGATTATTATCGTTATGATACTCGTTGCAAAAAAAACCAGAAGAATTCAGCCAGATGAGTCACTGGTAAATAAAAGAACACCTTTTTCTGGACAAGAAAATGTTCGCACAAATATTTATTAGCCTATTCTAGATACTCTGAGGGTACAATTGGCCGGGCGTAAAAGTGCATATGAAAAGCTTTACGAAAATTTTTGATTATTTATCTGAAATAGATACAAAAAAATTGAAAAATCTTGCCAACAAACTAGTCAGTAAGTATCCTGACGATTTGGAAGAGACGTTCGGCAATGAATGTATTCATTTACCATTGTCAACTTAAAGATTCCTCAGCAAATACGGAAGATGTATTGCATTCACGGAGTCTTCGAGATGTTTATCCGAATGTGGACATTGCTTTCCGTATTTTTTTGAGTATTCCGGCTACAAATTGTTCAGGAGAAAGATCTTTTTCCACTCTAAAAAGGGTAAAAACCTATTTAGGCGCAAGCATGGGCCAAGATAGACTTAATGCTCTTGCATTACTGTCTATTGAAGCGCAATTAGTCCAAGAAATTAATTATAACGATATAATCGACATTTTTGCGCGGACCAAAGCCAGGAAAAAGAAATTTTCAAATTGATTAATATTTAAAAAAATATTAATTATTTATCTGTCATGTTTATTAGTTATATTTAAAAAATAATGTTTCAATAAAAAAAGTCATTTTGAAATAGAAATATTATGAAACATGGTGTCTTGAATAAATTCGAAAATATGATTTTGTAAAATTACTTCAAGACCACCATGCACAATTGCCAAAGAAGGCAACTGATGATAAAAAGTGTTGGGAAATTTTTAGCTTTTTTGTTCGAAAATGGTTTCTAAAACAAAATATTAAACACTATCTTCAAAAAAAAAACGTCACTAAAGCACATTTAGCAAAATACATAATACAAATTTCGAAACATTTATTTTAATAAAATCACAACAAATTACCATAGCATTTCTAATAGTTCCAGCAATTGTCGCACCTTTACTGAACATCGATAATCACAAATCAATATCTTTAGTTTATTTCTTTTATATTTGTTACACCAATTACTTTCAAGGTTTTTATAGAAGCATATTTATATTTAACAAAGTTCATAGCAATAATTCTTGACAAAGGTTAAAGAAATATCGAACGAGGTGCAGTAAGTAAAAAAAGATATAAAAACCTTCAAACACTCCTAACCTTTAACGTATATAATTAAAAAAAGAAATAAAAGTAAACAAACCATTACACGAAAAAATACCAGAACCGAATTGTATAAAGTTGTACAACTGTCAGATAACCGGGTGGTCCATTCCAAATTCAGTTCAAGCACCCTCTCTTTTATCTCTCTCGCCCTTGGATACCAAACGTCTTGTAATTATAATCGCAGTAAATAAATCAAAAATCAACACAGTAATTGAGCCGTCATCGTCACTGTTTGATTCACGATATGGGACCCGTTGTATCCTACCGATCAATCTCTTCAATATTTCTTAATATGAATAATTTGCATACCAGTAGATACAAGTTAAGAAGTGTAATAGGTTTAGTTGTTTTTCTTTTTTATTTGTACGGGTAATTGTGTATAATTTTTGGGTTGTATTTCAACGGGTATTCCTGACGGGGAGCTGCTATTATCTTAATGAAATCAGGTGCCTGGTCGTAACTAAGACAACTGCTAATGCTTAAAGTGATGTCTAAGGATACAAAAAGACCCAACCCAACACTTGACATCAGATAATTAAATAAGAAATGAATCATAACCTTCAGGTTTGCACGTTTATCATTTAGTAAATTATTTTATGTCATTAGAAATTATCCGGAATCGCATTGTTTATTACGCTTAACTGCTACTTATAAACTTCGTAGAATTATACGATTTATACCGACCTGTCCTAAACAATGCAAGTAACTAAGAAAAAATCTGTTAATGTTAGAATGTACTATACGTATTACAAAAAAGCGTTTTTAAAACAATCATTTTACGACTCATATTCGATAAATAATTATTTTAGTTTTATCTAATAAGACGTATTAGTTACAGTAGTTTCTATTACTTCAATTAAAAATCAAATGCTATTTAAGTTACATAAACTATTATACTAACAATAATTACAAATATATTATGTACTTTTTAATAAAAATTAATAGAAACAGTATATAGGGTTATCCACGCTATACGGTTTGGAATATTGTGACTAAAATAGGTGCATTTCAAAAAGTTTTACTTTTGGTATATATGGGATCTATTAAAATTACTTTTTAAAATTAATTTTATATTATACAGTTTGCTGCAAAAGACGTAACAGTATCAAAGTTGTGGTTTTTTTAATTAAATTAATTAAACTCCTTGTATATAATTACATTTTTAGATTCTCCGATCACAATAAGTGTGTGTGTTACTAACTTTTACGAGGCGTAAACCTGAAAGTTTTTTAAATAATTAGAATGTACTTTTTAATTACCTACCGAATAGTATTAGAATGTTCTATAGTTAAGTCTTCCCGTTTTTACACAATACGCCAAATAATCGTTTTTTGCACCATTCATAAAAAGTTTGAATGAACCTAGTTGCCTATTGTGTTTAGAAATATCAGATAATTAACAGTTATAAGAATAATATATAATCCAGCAGACTATAGCAATAAGCATGGTAATAACGTACCAACGATAGATAATAAATAAAACAAGTGAATTAGAAGAAATCGATTTCACAATTGACCTCCTCTCCCCCCTCCACTTTTTCATGGGGATACATAAAAATAATAGTTTACAATACGCCACCAGCAACACCACACAATGTAAAAAGACGCATAAGAGACACTTTTGATACTTTTACGTCGCAAATGTTGCTTAGAGTTAGTAGTGGTTCTCAAAAAAGGATATGTAAGTGATTGATATTTTGCTTTTGTTTTATGTTATCGTTGGTATGTTATTATTAGTATTTCTTCCAAGTTTCTAAACATTTGTAAAAATATTCTTCGATAATATTCTAATACTTGCAAAATTATCTGATATTTCTAAATACAACAGGCAACTACATAGATTCATCAGTACTTTTGTTAAAAAAACATCAAATAGTACACAAACGATTATTGGCGTATTGTGTAAAAACTGGACTTACCTATAGAACATTCGAATACTATTCGATAGGTAATTAAGAAATACATCTTCTGGTAAACTAAAAAATAAGGCGTACTATTTAAGTTAATCACGTTATAGCTATCGTTATACTTCACTGTCAATGTTGCTCCCATAACTTAGATATTCTTTAAGTATTGAAACGTACGTGAAATTATTTTCACGAGATTTTTCTACATTCCCAGAAGGTTCACCGAAAAATATAGAACATTCGCAAATAAATCATAGGGCAGTTATACGCGTAATGTGAAGACGGCAGTGTTAAGAAGATAATTGAAATTTAAACAAATAAGTAATTAACGCGTGCGTTTGAGATAAATATACGCAATATACCTTGTACGTGACTTTAGGGTAAACAAACAATACGCGTTAAATAGTTATCCGCGGGCTTTATCTTCGTGTAAGTGATAGTGAGATATAAATTAGTGTAAATGTGTAAATATCCTTAAATTTAATTAATTCGGTTAGTTATAAACGTGTACATATTTTTAGTATAAATAAATTGGTAGTAATAATAAACGTTACATTGGTGACAGGTGCGTGGTATCGAATCGAATAAATAAACAATTGTTTAGCTCGCGATTTTAGTGTAAATATGATTAAGTACTTTAATGTCGCTCTCGTAATAAAAACATTGATTGCATAAATAACTGTTTAGTTCGCGATACATAAAGTGCAATCATAGCTATTTCAGTTCGTTAAAGTAGTGTATTTAAACTTTTTATTCCTGTTATATATAATTTATGCTGGTGACGCGTTTGGAAGCAGTTAAAACGGATTCAAAAATATTTGAAATTCTCGAATCGATGAATGTAAACATGGAAGCAAATTCTAGAAAAATGTAAAACAAAATTGGCGAAAATTCTCAGAAAATGGAAGAAGATACTAGAAAAGTAAAAGAAATGTTTTACGAAAATTCTTAAAAAATGGAAGAAAAACTGTCCGAAAATTCTCAGAAAATGGAAGAAATGCATGCTAGTATTGAAAATCAAATAAAATCTATAGAAGAACAAATACAAATTAGTGTAGAAAACCAGATTAAAACTGTTCAAGAAAAAATGCAAAACGGTATATTAAATTTAAGAGAAGCTGTAGAAGACAGAAGAAGAAATTAGTACAGAAGAAAATTCAAAAACTATAGAAGACAAACTAGAGCAAAAATTAAGAGAAAGAATAAAACTGCTTGAAGAAAGCAACAATCGAATGAATTGTCACAGCGAAGAAAGCGTCGCGAGTGAAGATTTAATAATGGACCATAGGGAAGAAACCACTCACAAGTTTAAAGTGGTACCTCCAAATTTTGATGGTAAAGTTCCATGATTAACCTGTTACAAGCAGTTTGAAGCCGCAGTTACAGTCAATGGTTGGAGCAACAAGCAGAAAGCGACGTCTTTAATAGTGTCCTTACATGGAGAAGCTCTTACGAACTTTAATTTCACGTTTAGAAATGAGATATGGAGATGCTCATCTTCAACAAGTGTATCAAGCTCAAATTAAAAGTCGGTTTCGGAAAGCTGCCAAAAGTATTCAAAAGTTTAAAGGTGACATCGCCAGATTAACACGGCTTGCGTATCCTACAGCACCAGATACCTTCTTAGAGCATTTGGCTATTCAAACCTTTGTAGACAGCCTTCGAGATAGCGGAACGCAGCAAACTTTCCGGTTAGCCTGACCAAAGACATTGGATGACGCTTTGGTGCAAGCTTTGGAGTTTGAAGCAGCAAAACAAGCATTGCAACGAAATGGTCATAGACTATGCTGTGCTGCAGAAATACCAGTTCAGACATTGGAAAGCATCGAGGAGATAGACCAATAGAAACAAAAATTAGCCTCATCTAGTCAGCTTCCGGAGATTATAATTCAAATGACATCGCCGATGGAGCAATTGCATAGCATTTATCTTGATGACAATATCAATGGAAGCCCGGCGATGGGCGAAGAAATAGCTACTCACGGACAAGTCAAGGTAACCATTGGTTTGGGAAATGGAGACAGTTAAACGACGTGATCAAAAAGAACAGCTACCCTTTACCTAGAATTGACGATACGTTAGACACGCAGGATCCCGGTGGTTTTCTACGTTAGACTTAAAGAGTGGTTACTGGCAGTTAGAATTAGAACCAAAGGATCGTGAAAAAACAGCTTTTACGATCGGAAATAGTTTGTAGCAGTTCACCGTGATGCCCTTCTGCTTGTGTAACGCTCCTGCAACGTTCGAGCGTTTGATGGAGACTATCTGGCACGGACTGCCTTGGAAGACGTGCTTGGTTTACCTGGATGACGTGATCGTGGTTGGAAGGTCGTTTGAAGAGCACTTGAACGATTTGAAAGAAGTGTTCCAGCGACTAGGTGGGGCAAACCTCAAACTGGCCCCAAAGAAGTGTCACGTATTTAAGAAAGAAGTTCAATACTTTGACCACGTCGTATCTAAAAATGGATTAAAGGCTGACCCAGACAAAATCCGAGCAGTGCAAGTATGGCCAAGACCAATCGACAAACATTAGGTCCGAAGTTTCCTTAGGTTGTGCACTTATTATAGACGATTTGTACCCGGATTTGCCAATATTGCCAAACCTTTGACGAAATTGACCGAAGAAAACGCAGAATTTAGATGGAATGAAGACTGCGAAAAACTTTCTATCAACTAAAACCGGCACTACTCGCTTTGCCGATTTTGAGTTATCCAAAAGAAGATGGAAAATTTGTTTTGGATACCGACGCAAGCAATCTGGCCATAGGCGCGGTTCTTTCGCAGGCTCAAGATGTACAAGAAAAAGTTATCGTGTATTTTAGCAATGTTTTGTTTAGGCCAGAAAGAAATTTTTTTGCGTTACTAGGAGGGAGCTGTTAGCAGTCGTCAAGTCCATAGAACATTTCTACAAATATTTGTATGGTAGAAAATTTTTACTGAGCGGACCACGTCGCTTTAAAATGGCTATTGTAGTTCCGTTTTCCAGAAGGTCAAGTGGCATGATGGATCGAGAGACTGCAAGAATATGACTATGACACAGAACACCATGCCGGAATCATCGGAACGCTGATGTCTTGTCCAGAAGATCATATCCAGCGGAGTGCAACTTGAAGAAAAAGTCGAATACCTTCGGAGAACTGCTATGGTTGATGAGGAGTGGGAACCTGAGCAGTTGCGTCGCGAACAAGAAAACGATCCTGAAATAAGACTACTTCTAGACTAAAAAAAAAAGAATAAGGTTGTAAAATGACTTTTTTTAATCTACACATATAATATATTGTTGTTTATAATAATGAATAGTTTGCAAAAATCATAGAGGAAGAACTATGCAAGTTCTATTACAATAAAAAGTATACTTGGTTTTAGAAATTAATTGCTTTAATTAAATTTCTATGCCTGTATGAAAAAAGTTAAATTTTTAGTAAGATAGTTAACAAATTGACATCGTTTGATTAAAATTATTTTTGCTATTTCAGTTGTTTTGAATATTACCAAAACAAAAACAACAATTAGCATTTATATTTCCTTAATAAAAAAAATTCAACAAGTGTTCTAGGGAGGAACTTATATAGTGGCATTCAACCACCCAAATCCAAAATAAATCGAAACCTTCGTCCAGAAATGAGCATTTTTTTAGAAGGTCATTGACCAACTGACCTAATGGACAAGCCGTAACTAGTCAAAATACTACCAAGCGTATTAAAGCATTGATTAATGCGCTTTTTTGTTACAAAAAAAATTCTTCTGCGTGATTAAACCCTTTGGGAAAATGCTTCAATGCCTCTTACAGTAGAATATTTGCATGCTACATTTAAATAAATTTTTTTGATCCGCCAATTTCTTAATATGTCACTAATCAAGAAATAAACAAAATTATTGAGTCTCAGGGCGACAAAAACTTATGTTTTTCAAGCTACCATGCTACACAATACAGCCAAACGTTTTGGAAAGGAGTGACATAGTCATCTATGTCTATGTGCAATAAAATTCAAAAGAAGGTTTAATACAACGGAAACCTGCGTCCCAAAAACTAATACTAATGAAAATAAATGACATTTTTGACCAAAACTTTGCAACTTAGATTTTTTTACAGATTTCCTAAACTACTGATGCCGCGTGGGGTGAATGCTTTCTTTAACTTTTTTCTTAGATTTCACACTTAAATTTAAAAAAAAAAGCTATTGCTATTTTTTACATATTTTCGTTGTTTTGCTGTGACGATTTACAAGCTTTTCATGTAAGGTAGATTTTGATTGTACTTTATTGTGTTTTGACCTAGACACCGACCTCGTTTTCGTGTTTCTTATGCCAGTAAATGTTGATAAAAAACATAAGAGGACAGCTGCCCATCTCATAGTGAGCTATGATCTTCGGCGTCTAACCATTACGATGTTCAGATGATAGTAAAATAACGTTTATGTTTTTCTCTGCAACACACGATACCATGGTAACCTCTGGCTGATATGTAAAAATAGCGTTATGCACGGATACAAAAATTCTACAAGTATGAAAGCTTTATTGTTTTTATTGTTCGACGCACTATAAGTTTTTGGTCTAACTCTTCAACCAACTTTAAAGAAGTAAAAAAGTTGTTTGTCGTGACCTCGTATCCAGATCCTAAACACGAAATTAAATTTATTACTACCTTCTGGTTTTTCGTTCTGCTCTGGTACATTTTTTCCTTTCATAAATAAATTTGCAGTTTTTGCAGTAGGAAGTTTCTCTTCATGTAGGCCCTGAAAAGACATCTATATCTCGTGGTGCTAATTTGTCCGTTGCTGTTCTTGTTAGTCTAGTGTCTTTATCGTCAAATCTCACCCAACTAAAAACTTGCAAAAATCTGACTCGGGGCATTATTGGACAATATAAACAAGGATCATCCTACCACAGCATCTAAATGTGTTCACGATTAACGTTTAGTGCTCAAACACCTACCAACATACACAACATATTAGAATATTTTTACCAATATTACATAGAATCCTTGAGACGTATATTTACTCACCGGACTCATAAAGAGTTTGAGCAAGACAATCCTTCCGGTTTGAAATGAAACTTGTTTAGCCTTCATTCAAACTCACTTCTGCACAGACTTTACACTGATAATATAGGAATACGTATAGAATCCACTAGTGCACTTACGTGTATTTATACTTTCTCAAAAAGTCTCAATTTTTCATAAGTTTAATAGGATAAATATTAAATTCCGTAGTGAATCACCGTCTCTAGGTAATTAGAATAGTACTTGGATTTTATATGACCGTATTACCGTAATAACCATAACCAACATCAGAAGGGCATCAGTCAAAGGGCTTACGTTTCCTTGACCAAACAATCGTGCATTCATTATAAACAGGAGGATAACATTTTCAATTGTAAAGCTTTCCTTAAATTAAATACCAATCAGCGGATTGCAAAGATAAAGCAGCTCCGGCTTTGTTTAAATTGCTTCAGAAAAAATCATTGGCATCAATCGTGCATTTTAGGGTCTTGCAGAAAATGCAGCAAAAACACAACACTCTGCTCCACATTGATTATTCTAATCCGCAAAATGTTCATTCTAACGTAATTGCATTAGATAGTGAAAACGGAATTTGTAATACTCCTAGTCATTCTGAAAATACTGCAAGTCAAGCTCCAGTCAACCACGCTACCGAGGTAGAAAATGACATTTTACTGCAAGTCTCGTATGCATCGCAATAAATTTTACCCACCAATAACCGTTCTTATCAAACAATTCTTTCTACGGCATGCATTCTAGTCACCGACAGCAATGGTGCCGTTCATAAATGCAGAGCCTTGCTAGACACAGGCTCGCAAATAAATTTCATCACTCGCAAACTTTGCGATAAATTAGAGCTGCCAAAATCTAAATACAACTTAAAAATCTTGGAAATCAGTGGGTCCGAATCAAACGTACGTTTTAGAACTCAAATTTCGTTCCACTCATGCGTTAAATCATACAATGCGACAATATCATGTCTTGTACTTGAACACATAACGGATCACTTACCACCAAAGTCTTTTGATTTGCAAACGTTACAAATACCTTCTCACATTCAGCTAGCCGACTTTAAACCTCACATTAAAAACAAAATAAATATATTCTTAGGCGCCGACATTTTTTGGAATTTGTTTTGTGTCGGGCAACATAAATTAGGTTCAGGCAAACCCGTGATACAAAAAACTAAACTAGGATGGCTTCTTGGAGGATCACTACAAGTACCGCAAAAAGGGACTTCTTTGCTTTGTTGTAATACTTCAAATAACGGTAATGTCCAAAACCAACTAGAAAAATTCTGGGAATTACAACAGTTTTGAAAGCGTTGGAGTAAGGAATACATCCATGAACTTCAAGTTTGCTCCAAATGGAAAATTAACCACAAGAATATTTTGGAATTGGGCTCTATAGTTCTAATCCGCGATGACAATCTGCCTTCATTAAAATGGCTGCTTGGACGAGTCACTCAACTGCATCCAGGAGCTGACGGCGTAACCCGTGTTGCGACAGTGCAAACTGCTAATGGTACAGTGCTTAAACGTGCAGTGTGTAAAATTTTTGCGCTCTCCAAAGAATGAAAACAGTTTTAAGATAGTGATGTGGTTAATTATATTGTTTAGGCCTATTTGTTTGTTTTAATTAAGTACGGGTCTGTGCCAAGTGCGGCTAGGGGATTTTTTTTATGTGGTTGTTACTGTTAAGACCGATTTTGGAGTTAGTCTGTCATTATTATTATTATGTTGTTGTACGTTCGACATTAAAAAATATATATACTCAGCATTTAAATGAAGAAGTTTTTTTAATAAAAACAAATACATTCAAGGTCCTTCGAAAACAACGTAAAAATCCAAAGGACGCCGTTAAGCGCGTACATTATGGTACTTCAAACCGTATGACTTCCGGTTTTATGGATGTATAAGTTCAACTTTTGACGACATTCATCGCACAATCTGCAAAACTTCAATGGTGAGTCTCCTTTGTATTCAATTCCTTTGTTCCCATTACTATAACTAGATTTCTCTTATGTTAAAACGACATTTTTATGATTGCTATATGTTTATGTATCCTATTTTTTCGTGAGCTTTGCTTCTGGAATTTTAAGCATCGCGATTATTTGGTTACGGCATACTCTGATCCAACAAGTTGTACGATTGAGTGTTTTTATTTTTACACATTTATTGTTAAATACTTCGGCGTTGTACTAAACCCATTTATATTTACAAAATTCCTAAATTAGTCTATTTTCAAAATGGAATCTCTCAACCAAGAATCTGGGAAGAAAATTCGTCACCTTCATGACATGTTATTTAAGCATGTCAATGCACTGAAGTCGATTTCAGAAACGGAAGATTTGTTTGATACACTCATAATTCACTTGATGGCTGTCAAACTCGACCCTCACACAGAAAGGGAGTGGGAAATACTCAAAAGTAACAAGGCAGCTATTCTACCCACACTTGAGGATTTTAAAGGATTTCTAAAGAGTACCGCAGATCTACTTGATACTCTAAATATAAAACGAGATAAGCAAATTCCATTGAGGGTTAAGGTCACTTTTAGAGCTTTTGTTGGTCACACTCTATCTTGTGTGTTGTGCAAAGGTGCTCACAATTTATATGCTTGTCCAGATTTTTATCAGCTTTCTGTTCCAGATAGGCTTTCAAAAGTTAAAGAGTTGCATGCCTGCTTTAACTGTCTTAGCAAAGGTCACGCAGTGCCACAATGTTAATCAAAATTCAATTGTCGTACGTGTAAGCGAAAGCACCATACATTGCTACACAAAGAGCCCATTGTTACTTCACCCTCGCTTCCAGAGATGGCAACTTCAAGCATTCAATCCATTTCGGCATTCGCTTCAAATACTGTTCAGGTTCTGTTACCTACAGCTAGTGCAAACATTGTGGATTGTAAGGAAAATCGTTTTCCGGTTCGTATTCTACTCGACTCTGGATCTCAGTCTAGCTTTATCACCTCTAATATGTGCAAGAAACTTAACCTTCTAGTCAAAGCAGTCAACGCTAGCGTAACTGGGTTGTCCACAACCAATACTCGAATCAATTCTCCTTGCCTAGTTTTTGTGTGAACACGTGCTATATTCAAATTCCCAAGGACATTCATCTGTCAGATCCTTTCTATGACAAGCCTGGCGAGATAGACATGCTTATAGGTTCTTCCAAATTTTACTTTCAAGCATTGCTCAAATCTTTGACATTCTTGGATTGTTGGCTCCTTGTACAATTTTACGCAAGATGCTGATTCAGCAGCTATGGTTGGAGAGACTTTTTTGGGACGATCCCGTTCCAAAGCACATCCTTGATAAATGGAATTTGTTTTGTCATGAGTTTCCAATCCTTAATGATTGTCGTATTCCACGACATGCTGTGTGCCCAAATTCAATTTCTGTGGAATTGCATGGTTTTTCCGACGTGTCTATGCATGAATATGGTGCATGCATTTATCTAAGGTCTGTTAATAGCAGTGGCGCGGTTCGTGTTAGTATATTGTGTGCGAAGTCCAAGGTTTCGCCTCTGAAACCGCTTACGATTCCTAAGTTGATAAGTCGATTCGCCTATACGGTGGATCGGGCCTCAATGGTTGCAGGACGATGAATCCAAATGGCCTTCCGTAAATTCTTCAATTACGTCAACGCTTCCAGAGCTGAAGGGGCAAATTACTTGTCATCATAGGACTATGTCTTTCAACGATCCTTTTCCCCCCTGCTTATTGCTTGCGTTTTATCAACAACTGTCGCATCTCGCTTTCTTCACGACGATATGGTCCTCTGTCTTGCGAAGAGTTGCAAGTTTCTATGAACAATACATATATTGAACATTTATTTCCCTCTTGGATTGGTATAAATTAGATCGGATTGAAATTAAGATTCCAATAAGCGGCGGGATGTTAATGCATCCTAGCTTTTTTAGTGGCAAGACCACTTGCAATAGTGTTATTTGTATATAAGTTTTATTTTATAATCTTTGATTTATGGTATTGTAAGCTTGTCACTTAATATTAGTTAAAATTAGATATTAAGAAAATTTTGTATTATTACTAATGCACCGTTTGTGTTTCTAAGCGGGGTTTTTACGTACCTAATGTAATAAACTTACGTGCTATTGTACGTTTAATCTTAAGCACTGACATTTTTCAGCGTATTTACATGTAAATCCCAATTTTTATAGCCTGCTTCTTACTGGATAAGTTTTAAAAAATAGGCGTAACATTTAGTATCCGAAGGTTTCATGCAGCAAAACTACGGTTTTGCTAGTCAGTTGATGTAAATTTCTCATTACAAATACATTACCTTATTTCAAACTTCGTTATTTATTTTGCATCAATTCATAAAGATAAATGTGCATCTGCACAAACCGCGTTAGTTTAACCAACGCAAAAACAATCGTAATGTTAAAATATTACACAAAAATAAATTGGATTTGTAAAATTATCAATTTAAATAAAAACGTTATTGTAACTTCATTGTTATTAAAAACAATTTAAAAAATAACTAACGTCTGAGCAAAACAGTTTAAGTTATTTCCGAAAACACTAATAGAAAATAAATTGCTTGTCGACAACAATGCAAGATAGACACTAAAAATCATAAATAGATAGTTATTACATGTTATTTCTTTAGTCCGGTACAAAAACATTTTGTTTATTATCCCTTCTGACGCATTAACTTTTAAACTGTTGTGTAGTGTAGTAACCGGCAATGAAACCTATACGACCCTATGTGAGAAGCGGACGAAATACTTTTGTCACAATGCTTTTGACGAAAACCGACAATGTTTAGAATCGTGTTGACAAAATGACGCACAAAAGACGAAGTACAGATATAATAGAGCTCTTTAGTGTAGATCCTTGTTATTTAGAAATCTCTTGAGGTTAACAAAGGTGTTCGTTACAAAAGATGCAGAGGTACAGTGTGTAGACTTTTACGTTGCGCGCTACCTGCACAAAACCCTGGTAAGGTCGACAATAAACTATTATCCTTTAAAGTGATTACGAAGGTGTTAAAACATTTCTTTAGAAAAATACATAAAGAATTACTGTAATCTTTAAGAATCAAGTTCTTATATTGTCGTATACCTACTCAAAAAATAAATAAAAACCCATGTATAATATTAGTACTACTGAAAATACCTCAATTATTAAATATTTCTTAAAGAGCAATTTTATTTTGACTTAAATATTATTCATTTATTTCAAAATTTGAGTTACAGTAATACCACAGATAATAATATTAAGTAATGTATATGACGTTACGTTACCCGTAACCTGCTTGAAACTTTAAAAACGGAGAAAATAATGTGATTAGAATGGAATTGTAATAAATAAATAAGACTTGAATAGTAATTATTTATTCAAAAATTCTATTTACAGTAACAAATGAGTAATTACAATGAAAATTTAAACATAAAAAATGGTTTTATTATGGTTTCAAAATAATACGTCGACAATTACCGCAATGCTCAAGAATAAATTCTTTTTTAACGCGTTGCAAATTTAATACTAAAAATACATTAATTCTATGGAATGGTGTAATACGATTGTTAAACGATTAGTTAATTTTAGACTAAATATTCGTCATATATTTAGATAATCCGTTTACACTAACAATTAGATTGTAACAACTGTATCTTTTTTTAAAAGAATTATTTCGCATTTGTTTCTATTCTAATTAGGTAACTGCATTATAATCATTTTAAAGATTAAAACATTTCGTATATTATATTCAAAAACAACTGCAGCATCACACTTCTAATAAAAATGGAAAATCGTGGACATCCATTGGAAATTTGAGGACGTGCAGTTGGTTTGCATGATGCTGGAAAATCATCAACAGAAATTGCAAGCACACTTGGAGTAAGGGTAAGGTTTCTTTAGCCTTATTAATAGTTAAATTGTTTGTATACTAAAGTTTATGTGCTTTAATGTATTTAAGAATAACTATCATTTGAGTTGAAAAAATAGGTTTTTGAAATAGTAACGCAGTGACGTAATAGATTAAGCAATTGTGTTGAATAATTTTTTTTATTTTTTTTTTAAACACTTTTGGATGTGAACTTGTGTCTTTTACTACTTTTGTGTATGTTACAATTTGAAACATTTGAAATAGTAAGGATCAATGGCTGCATGAAAGGTCTGGATTATAGAGATATTTTAGATGATATGCTTTCTTCCGTGCGAGTCATCTATCCAGAACCACATGCCACAGTATTTGCTCAAGACAATAGTTCTGTGCATCGATCGCGAATAATGCGTTATTGGTTTGATGATCATCCAAAAATAATACGAATCGATTGACCGCTAAAATCTTCAGACCTCAATCCGATTGAAAATATTTGGGCACTAATGGTTCGTCGATGGAATAACGCAGATCCTTAAGAAAATATAAATATACGAACTACTGAAGCTCTACATGCTAATGTGGTTCGAGTGTGGGAAGACTTAAGCATAAATAACGTTTGTGAAGCATTAGTAAACTCAATAGATTAAGAGACTGTGTAGATAAGAATGGTTTGTGGACCAAATACTAGGTTTTTTTATATGTGGGATATAATAATTATTTGGATTAATTATTAATATTATGTAAAATTTTGTATAAAATATTTTTTTTTAAATAAACGAATTCTTGTAACAAAGTTAGTTAAAACTTGAATATTTGGTTTATTAGAAATTCCGTTTTATCATTATCTTAAAGAAGGTCTCATTGTTTAAGAATTTAAAAATATATACGATTAACACTTCTATTTATTATAATTTCATTCTAATCACTTTATTGTATTCGTTTTCACATTTTCAAGCATGCAACGCCTCTGTTATTGCTGTAACTCAAATTTTAAAATAAACGAGTAATATTCCAGTCAAAATGAACTTGTCCTTTAAGAAATAATTAATCATTTATGTATTTTCAGTAGTATAACATTATACACCAGTTTTATTTATTTTTTGTGTAGGTATACTACAATATATAAGAACTTGATTTTAAAAGATTGCAGTAATTGCTTATGTATTTTTCTAAAGAAATGCTGTAATACCTTCGTAATCACTTCAAAGGATAATACTTTATTGTTGACCTCACCAGGGGTTTGTGCAGGTAGCGCGCAACGTAAAAGTCTACACACTGTACCTACTACATATAATTTACGTTTCTCAATTTCTGCATTCAAAATTCACCAGGTTATGCAAATTTTCTAAATCGTTGCAAGCAATTTTATGCAAATGATGTTATTCGATCCTTGAAATTTATTTTTAAAGAAAAGCTTTTAAGACAATTACACGATGTTTTGGTTAAACTTTTTATTGCCAATATATATTATATTTAATCCTTTGCGGCACTACGTTGTATACGTGCCAAAAATGAAAGATGATCTTTAATGGACTGTGAGACCCCAAACTTAACAATAACCGAACCGTTTCTGGCAATGCCTATTTGAAACTTAGCTCATGTGTAAAATGTTAAAAAAGCCAATGTTTAATTTATGTATGTATGCTATATTTAAAATTCTTTGTACAGACCAACTGTAAATTTTGCTTTCATTTTTGTTTTATTCGCCGGAGGGTATCATTAATATTAGGTTTTGCATGTATACCAACACCTTTCTTAAGTAAGCAGCACTTTTAATTATTATCCAGAATACATGTGTTACAGTGATTTTTTTCTGAATTAAAAATACTGCGTCATTTTTAAAAGCTTTTATTTAGTTTGCAATGTATGTATGTATGTTTGTTCTGGTGGAATTTTGCTACTCAATTTTGAATCAGTTCTCTTCAACCGATTAAACTGAAATTTTGCATATACGTTTAGTTTGGATGACAATACACGATAAGATGTGTGACGTCATTCTAAATCCGATATGGCGGACTTTTGAAGTTTTTTATGCTATAGTATGGGTATTAAATGAAAGGGTTTACTGAGAATAAAAATGCAGGTTAAAAAAAAGATGGTGATTATAAGCTCCGTTGCTCCAATTCACCTGAAATCTGGTGTAGAGACCTTGATTATTCTTGAGGTAGAATTTTTTGAGCCTGTAACATCGGTTGATTAACTTTAATTTGTGTGATTTGGCAAAAGGCGTCATCAGCATTGGTCTGCAACCTGTCTAGGAGAAGGACAACTCCAAAATCAAACCCGGAACTGTGTTTCGTCAGGCACAAGTAAGCTTTAAGCTAAAATAAGTGGCGCATTCTTCCAAACACCCAAGTCAAGGTGAGGCTGTGCCGAGGACTGAGTGGCATCGGGGTGTAATATGATATCGTGAACGTACCACCTCAGGGCACCTGGGCGAACCCTGTTTTATTATGTATATTAGCTCTTACCCTTCTAAACGGAGCTCTGGAAAAGTCGACAAATATTTCTTCGGTACTCGTGGGAATAAAATGGGAAAAATAGAAACATCAACACAAAGGAAGAGAAGGCTGGAGAAAAAGAAACTAAAACGGCAAGAAAAACTTGCCGACGAAAACTATGACGCAAAACGCCAACGACTCAACAAAAGGCGTGATCAGGACAATAGCGAAACACCTACTCAACGACAGTTAAAACTTGATAAAGCTAAGCAACGCATGCAACGGTTAAAAGCAGCGGAATCACAGAAGGAACACGATTCACGAATTGAAAAATTTCGTCAACACATATCTAAAATACGAGAAACCGAATCAGTTGAAGAAAGAGAGGTCCGTTTGAGCAATTCACGAATACATATATCTCAAGTTAGAGCAGAGGAATCTACAGATCAGCGAGAGATACGTTTAAACAATTTAAGAATGCATATCTCTCAAATTAGAGCAGAAGAATCTACAAATCAGCGAGAGATACGTTTAAACAATTTAAGAATATCTTTCAAATTAGAGCAGAGGAAACTCCTGAACAGCGAGAGGTTCGTTTGAGCGCTTTACGAGAGCATACCTCTCAAGTACGAACAACAGAAAAATCGCTAATAGAAACTTTTACTAAAACTATAAATACGTTCTGTGACAAAATTTGCGAGGTTTGTACTAAAAGATGTTATCCAAACCAAGTCACTAATCACAAAATTAATTTGAGTACAGCTTTGTATCTACCAGTAGAATTAGCAAGTAAAGGAAATATATCGCTATGTCACCGTTGTAAAAAACACCTCACTAGCAAAAAAATACAGGGCCAGCTAAAACATACTGGAATAATTCAGATCCTGGTTAAGTACCTGATATAATAAAAAAATTGACCCAACCTGAACAACGCTTATTATCACGAATTATACCTTTTGTAAAAATTGTTAAATATGATGGTCTATTTAGACAATATGGGTTTAGAGGGCAAGCTGTACTTTTTGCACAAGACATATTTGAATTTACTGAAAGTCTGACTAACATTTTACCTAGATCAACTGACAGTATCGGTATGGTTGTCATTACAGAACATTTAGATAACTTAAATATATCGCGGGAGTATAACATTTCACGTCCACGGGTATACCAAACATTGAGGTGGCTCATTAATAACAATCCCATATATCATGACGTAATTATAAATAACGATGCACATATATTGCAGGAAGATCTTATTCGTGTAACCCAAGCTATTAATGACAAAAATGTTCAAAATAATAATTAAACATTATTAGAACCAGCTACTGAATCAGCTGTGGGACAAGCTACCAACGCTAACGATGTTTATTCAGTGATCAGTAATTCACTACGTGTTCTACAAGCTTCTTGGCATCAAAGGAATTATCAAGTTTTTAATACAAACCATGCAGACAGCCAATGCTGTGCTATGGTGTTGGCAAACATAACAAGAACAGCAATGTTACCACCACATACATAGACTAACAACATACTTAATATAAATATGCTTGAGGGTGACGCCATTTATGCAAAACTAAGACAACTATTAATAGATAATCCACTAGTATCTTCTATTGATGAAACGGGCTATTTAGAAATACACCACTCCAGTGTCATCAGATACAGTTTTATAATGTATAATAGCTCGTTTAGAATAGATTATGACGAAGAAACTGACTTATTTGGATGTTTGCAAGATTCAGTGAACAATCAAAATTTCGGGATGACATTAAAAGAGGCTTTAACGACAATGTTTACAAATCACAAAACCGGCGTTCTAATTGCCACATCAAAATCTCTAAGAGTCATGAACTATAACAATAAATACTACTTTACCGACTCCCACGCATGTGGCCCTAAAGGTGCAAGTGTCTCTGATAGTCATGGTAAAGCTTGTGTTCGTGAATGTAGTTTCCTTGATGACCTTGTCCGAGTTTGCCAAAGTACTACAAGTTCACGTAACGTACAGTATACCCTCAATTACATAGATGTTCATATAACAAACAGATCGACAAACAATGCAAATAATATTACAGAACATAATTTGCAACAATCTCTCCAAGTTATATCTCCAATCAATACATCACATGAAATTGAAACGAATTTAAGTCAAAGCACACAGCAACATGAAAAATTACTAATACCACCAACGGTATCTGAATCTGAAAATGAAAGAAACCTAACTTGTCAGACCATTCCCGTACATACTTCAGTAATGGCTCCTATCGATAGCGCACAGCCCACTGAAGAACAAGTATTAGATGTATCAAACAATGTCAACAAAATTACCAGAAAAACAACAGATAACATCGTCAATGTGGCTCATGAACGAAAAGCAGAAGAATTCGCATGGTTCTTTCTGCTGCCTTACGGAGTAAATGGCTTAAATCAACCCAGAAATATTAAAATTTCACCTCTTGATTATTTCCAATATCGAATTCTAGGAACCGATACTAGGTTTCAACGAAATGACTACTTGTTTTACGCTCTATCAATGTTTGAGTACCACAGGGTAAAATGAACAATATCTGCTTGCTGCAAAAAAGTTGAAGGCCAAGATGGCAAGGTCGATGATGTTCATCCTTATCTTAAAAACCTTAGAGGCTCAGCGACATATTAGCGTACTGCATTAAACGAACTATTAGCGCAAATTCGATGTCTAGCACCACCAATTTACTTTTTAACCTTCAGTTGTAATGACATAAACTGGTTGGATATGCGTAAAGCTCTTCTTATTGCCAATGGACAACCAATGGATAATCCGCAAGATTTGGACATGATAGCTACGCAGCGATTAATAGAACAGTATCCTGTTATAGTAAGTAGACATTTCATGTATCGTTTCAATGCCCTTATAACATTTATGTTAAACAACAATCAAGTTTTAAATGGTCGTATAAAAGACTACTGGTGGAGAATAGAATTTCAGAATCGTGGCAGTCTCCATGTTCACATGGTAGTTTGGGTAGAAGGTCACGCATCTTTCGATGCGGATGAGGGGATGCGTCAGCTTAATCAAGTGTGTAGTTGTGATCTACCGCCTGAGACATCTGAAATGCACGATCAGGTAAAGAAAAACCAATTGCACAAACACACACATACATGCTATAAAAACAATCCAGAATCACCCACATGTAGGTTTAGTTTTACGAGAAAATAATGCGCTGAAACTCGTCTTGTGTCCCATTCATCACAAGAATTTATTCGTAATGGAGACAGAATCTGTATTCCGAAGCGTGCACCAGATGCTGGCTGAGTTAATAATTATAATCCAACTCTTTGGGGGTCAAAGTAGGAGCGTTCTCGTCGCGACCCCTGTCAGATCTTTAATCTGCAAATCCTACTACTCACCTTAACCAAACAGCGTTACTATGCCTACTAGCACAGTGCATCAGTGTCACCCCAAAGGGCCCTTTCCAGGGCCGGCACTGACTGTCATCTCTGCTAACGTCGAGGGGCTCACAGGAGCCAAACAAGACATTATGGCAAAAATCTGCACAGACCACAAATGTCATGTGCTCTGTCTGCAAGAGACCCACCGAAGCCAAAACAACAACCGCCCACGGATCCCTGGTATGAAGCTAATATTAGAGTGCCAGCACCAGAAATACGGTAGTGCCATCTTCACGAAGAGCGATCTTATCGTCAAGACGGCCAACATGTCTCAAGCCAACAACATCGAAATCCTGACAGTGGAACTGGACAGCATCTCTATCACCTCGGTCTATAAGCCACCCGGGGAACGGTTTGACTTTGCTAAACCGCTAAACTTCGATCGGAACAAGACTCACATCATCATCGGTGACTTTAACAGTCACCACGTCAACTGGGACTACGCCAAAACAGATGAAAATGACGACTTGGTTGAGACGTGGAGCGATGCAAACCACCTCAGTCTAATCCACGACCCCAAACTCCCGAAGTCCTTCAACAGTTCTAGATGGAAACGGGGGTACAACCCAGACCTAGCCTTCGTAAGCAACAACATCGCTGACCTCTGCAGTAAAGCCGTGCTGGAACCCATACCACACACACAGCACAGGCCGATATCCATTAGCGCATCACCAGCAGTCACACCACTCACGGCCCCATTCCGCCGCCGTTTCAACTTCAAAAAAGCAGACTGGACAGGATTTGCAGAGGACCTGGACACGAAAGTGGCAAACATCGAACCGTCACAGACCAACTACAACCTGTTCGTTGACGCCGTACGTACTGCATCCAGAAAGAACATACCACGAGGATGTAGAACCAGCTACGTGCCAGGACTCTCCCATGAGATGATAGACGAATATCAGAAGTACCAACAGCTATTCCAAGCAAATCCGTTCTCGGATAGCACCATTGCATCTGGTACAGAACTAGCACTAAAGATCCAGGAAGAAAGACAGAAGTCATGGCAAAACATGATTGAAAGTGTGGACATGACCCACAGCAGTAGGAAAGCCTGGCTCACTACCAAGAAGCTAAGCAACGACCCCAAAAAAGCTGAACAACACCATAATGTCACTGCAAACCAGGTTGCAAGCCAACTCCTTCTAAACGGGAAAGCACCAACTAAACAACCTAAGATGAGGATCAAGCGACAACCTGGCAAAGAAAACAATAGCTTCAATACCACCTTCACCATGGAAGAGCTCAACATCTGTATTAAGAACCTGAAAAATGGTAAAGCGGCTGGAATGGACGACATTTGCTCAGAACAAATAAAACACTTCGGACCAAGGACAAGAGAGTGGATATTAGAGCTGTTTAAGAACTGCTTTTCTTCATATAACATCCCGAAGCTATGGCGGCAGGCACGCGTAATTGCCCTTCTAAAACCGGGCAATGACGCCTCGGACCCCAAAAACTTCAGACCAATATCACTTCTCTGCCACCTCCACAAACTCTATGAACGTCTCATCCTGAACCATCTGTTTCCCCTGATCGAAGAACACCTAATCCCAGAACAAGCTGGCTTCCGCCCGGGCAAATCCTGCACGGGACAGACACTCAACCTCACCCAGCACATAGAAGATGGTTTTGAAAAAGGGAAAATCACAGGCGCAGTATTTATAGATCTCTCAGCTGCATACGATACTGTGAACCATAGGATGCTCCTCTCAAAGATCTACGACATGACACACGACTACCACCTAGTGCAAGTCATCAAATCGCTATTGGAAAACAGACGATTCTATGGAGAACTCTGTAAGCAAAAGAGCCGCTGGAGACGGCAACAGAACGGCCTCCCTCAGGGAAGTGTGCTAGCACCGACCCTCTTCAATATCTACACCAACGATCAGCCCATCCACCCTAATTGCAGGAGTTTCTTATATGCTGACGATCTGTGCGTCACAGCACAGAAGAAAGAGTTCACCACCCTCGAGAGAGTCCTTACATCTGCTCTATCGAACCTCTCAACCTACTACAGCAAGAACTACCTGAGACCAAATCCGACCAAAACACAGATAACTGCTTTCCATCTGCGCCATCGGGAAGCAAACCGGAAGTTACGCATCACCTGGAATGGTACGGAAATAGAACACCACCAGAACCCAGTGTACCTCGGAGTCGTCCTCGACCGGACCCTGACTTATTGGGTCCACGTGGAAAAGACGAAGGGGAAAGTCAGCGCTCGGAACAATATCCTCAGAAAACTGGCCAACACCAAGTGGGGCGCCAACCCGACCACCCTGCGCTCTACTGCACTCGCACTCTGCTACTCCACAGCAGAATTTGCGTGCCCAGTTTGGGAGCGGTCATCTCATGCCTAAAAACTCGACCCGGTGCTCAACGAGAGCTGTCGCTACATCACGGGATGCCTGAAATCGACACCCATCAACAGCCTCTACCTATTAGCCGGTATTGCTACACCAGACATAAGAAGAAATGTAGCGAGTAGGCGGGAAAAACTGAGGCAACTAGAGGACCCCAGACATCCATTGTACGGCCATACCAACGTCGACAAACGCCTAAAATCCCGAAAAAGCTTCATACCCGAGAAACCCCTGGACTCAACAGCTAAAGCAGCGAGGTTGGATTCATGGCGCGAACGCGTTAAAAACACCGACGCAATCGACGGTACCAGCCTAGAAGTGGGAGAACACCTACCCGCTGGCGGTGATCTGGACTGGACTACGTGGAAAAGTCTAAACCGCCTACGCACTAGAACTGGCAGATCCAAAGTCAACATGACCAAGTGGGGGTACTCTAGCGACAGCGATTTATGCGACTGCGGGGAAAGACAGACCATGGAACATGTTCCGATCTGCCGACTCCTCGACGAAAAATGCACCATGGAGGACCTCACCGCAGCCACCGACAGGGCCATAGCCTGTGCTCGCCACTGGAAGGACATATGAAACTTTTGGTTTAAAGACTCGAGAAGAAGATCCAACTCTTTTAAAAGTCTGGAATGCCAATATGGAAGAAATGAAGCTATAGCATGTTACATAGCCAAATATGTGTCTAAATCGTAGCCGACACGGCTTGATAGTAGTGTAACTCAAGCAATACGCGAGATTCAACGTAAAGAAACAGATATATCACGTAAATTGTTTAAAGTATGTATGCGGATATTAGAGGAAAGGCAAGTGTCTGCGTGCGAATGTGCTTATAGGCTCTGTCATTTAAATTTCAGGGATAGTTCGAGAAAATGTACGTTTTTAAACACAAGAAAACCAGAACAGAGGTACAGATTTCTTAAATTTGATTCGAATGGGACAGCTACCAGATACTACAGTAACATAATCGAACGTTACGAAAAACGGCCTACAAAACATCCCAACTACGATTTTAATAATATGTGCCTTCTGGAATTTAAAAATGCTCTTTGAACCTCATCATATGTAAAATCAAACCAAGAAACTGAAGAATGTGTTGATATGTATGAAATATCAGAAAGACAAACCAGACAGCAAATAATTACATTTGCAGATAATGTTCCTGCTGCCGTACGCGTGCCATATTTTGTGGCTGCCAATGACCCAGAAAGCTATTACTATAGCTTACTTCTTCAGTATGTTCCGTACAAAAATGAGAGTGAATTAATTGTCGACTACGATACAGCAAGAGAAGCTTTTCTGGCAAGAGAATCTGATCTTCGCGCAATTAACGCACGTTTGGAGACATTTAGGGAGCGTGACAGACAATGAATGTTGGACAAAAGGATGCGTTTTTATTAATAACAAAGAGTATTTCAGAACAGCTAAATAACCAAACCAATGATCGTCTGAGGTTGTTATATTTGTGCGCCTCGATATTGATTTCTCTTTTAATAAATAAGTAAAAATAATTATTTTTAACGTATCTTGCTTTTCCCTTCAAGATATAGAATTTTTTTCTAAAAAAAAATCGTCGCAAACAGAACTCGAACCTAGATTATATTTTTGAATTTATTTTAAATTATAACTAAAATATCTAATAAACTGTTAAAGTTAGAATTTTTTTTATTTGAATAAATTGTTAGAAAGAATTATCTCTATAAGAAATTGTAAAAATAATATGACTAATTTATATACGCACAAAATTATATCAGAAGAACTGTTAAAAGTGGCGAATACACCCGCTTCCGGTTTCTTTTAAATGATTTTCTATTCTCCAACAATCAGTACGTGACACTGTTTATATACTTATATCTCTCTTCCTATGGTAAAACATGGATCGTCATAAGGGGAAACGTGTTTATAAAAAAGAAAAATTGCTCAAAGCAAAGAAAACAAAAGAGGAGTTATAGCAAAAATGCGTCGCATGACTGAATTTTTCGTTCTCCAACCGACTTCTTGTTGCTCTTCACCTTCACCAGACGATTGTCTGACAGATGCGCAAACTCAAAATGTCACCTTACATGAAACACAAGAGTCAATACAACAACAAAAAAAAGCAAAAAAGTTTGACAGCAAATTCGAATTAAAAAAAATTAATATGATTGTCACATAGGATTGTGGTCTGAAAATATGGAAAGTTTTGTTGACTATTGGGCGAGGAAGGGAACCAAGGATCTACAAAACGGTGATGAAGAACTATTCAAACAAAAATCTTGCCAATACACCACAAAGAAAAAAGAATTGCAATACGATGATGCCAAATAAGTACTTTTAAACGCAAAACTCCAAATGGCGAAATAATTCATCGATCTTGGATATGTTTTGCAGCATAAAATGAACGAGTCTACTGTTTTGTATGTAAGTTATTGTCTCCAGTTCGTACGCAGTTTAGTTATAAGGGATTTTTTGATTGGAAGCATGCAAGTAACAGATTAATGAGTCATGATACATCTAAGGCACACTTAAATGCTGTTGTGACAATAAGTAATCGTTCCAAAAAGCTAGGACGCATACATAGCGAATTAGAAAAACAAGCTCTAGAAACATGAAACTATTGGCAAACTTGACTCAAAAGGATCATCAGTGTTATTAAATTTGCTGGTGAACATGATTTAGTCCTGCGTTGTGACAATGAGTTACTCGGTTTGCCATATAATGGCAATTATCTTGGATTGCTTGAGTTGATAGCTGAACATGACAATTTCTTCAAACAACATATTAGTAATTATGCAAATCTTGGAAAAGGTCATATATTTAGTGCCTTAATGGAATTTCTAAAAAGCCATAATATCGATATAAAGTACTGAAGATGACAGTCCTATGATAATGCGTCAGTGATGAGCGGAAGATATAATGGAGTGCAGGCTAAGATTCACGCAGAAAATTCGTTGGCTCACTCGTTAAATTTAGTTGCCAAAAGCGCTGCAGCTGCTTTTTTTGATTTTTTAGAGTTGTATGTCTATTTTACAATTTCTACCCAACGATATGTGTTATTAACAGAATGTTTAAATTAATTCGCTGATCAAACGCCTGGTCGAACCTTTGTACCTAAAAGAGTGACAATTAATAAAAATTTCGATAGATCCAGATCAACTATCCAAAACACGTTGAGATGCTAATGAGATACATACCCGTATGTGTATGATTGAAACAGATTTTTATGTAGTATTTTGGAATGAAATTTTAGATAGAATCAATGCAACCAGCAACTACTTCAAAATGCCAAACTCTATTTAAATTCTGCAACTGCAGCAATAAGTTCATTAAAAGAATTTGTCTTTGAGAGACGTCATAATTTTTCCACAGATTATGTCGTTCATCGACGTTGTAAACGTTCGCTAAATTCCTATGGATTATAGTCAAGCACCAGATTTCTTTTATCTTCTGGTATTCGCATTGTTTGCCATTATTTCCTTAGTTTTCTTTTCTTCAAAATTCTGCTTTTAATACATCTTCAGGAGTAGTACTCCACGCGGTTTTCTGCGTTGCTTTCGTCAATTGTTCAAATGCTAATTCAATATCCTCATCTGTAATTAATAGTGTCAGAAGGTTCATTGAACCAATACGATTGCTTTTGAAAAAGTTTCAATCAGTGTGATTGTTTGTTAAGATAAGGGGTTTAGTTTTCTGACAAACTTGAATATACACTGTGAACTTCTCTTCTTCTTCGTAGTTAATTCCTTCCAACGTTTCGGATCTTGTGCTATTTGGATCCAATTTAGTCTATTCATTTTCTTGAGATCATCGTACCATCGCATTGATCGTTTTCCTGTTTCTCTTTTATGTTGGTATGGTCTCCATTCTAGGATCCTGCGGTTCCATTTGTTTTTATCGAGTCTTGCCACATGTCCGGCGTAGTTCCATTTTAGTTGTGCTATCTTCATGCCTACATCTGTTATTTTCGTTTCGTATTCTTTCCTTTCCCGTAATGTTTAGCTCTTTCCATTGCTCTTTGAGCTATTCTGATATTTTCTATGTTGTGTTTTATTACGTTATTGCCGTCAAAACACATTGCTCAAACACTTTTGTTTTCAGGTGTTGCGCAATTTTGTTATTTCTTAATATAAATGATAACTTTCCAAATGCCACCCATCCCATTCTAATTTTTCTCTTGATCTTTTATTTTTCGTTGTTTCTGTTTAATTCAATTATCTGTCCCAGATATATGTATATTTTGATTTCTTCTACTTTTATTTCAGTCTCAGGGTCTGGATACATTATTTTCGTTTTAGTTAGATTCATTTGTGATCTTATTTTTAGCGATTCTCTATTTAGGTCTTCAATAATATGTTTCAGGTTTTCTATGTTGTCTGCCAGTAGAACGGTGTCGTTGGCGTATCTCAAGTTAGTCTCCGTTCTCCATTGATGTTTATTCCTTTTTTGGTCCAGTTCATGTTCTTGAATATGCCTTTCATTGCTAGTGTCAAAAGCTTTAGTGAGAATGTATCTCCTTGTCTCATTCCTCTTCCGCGTGAGACAGACTTAGCTTTTTCATGTAGGATATAAGTTGCTGTGGCTTCTTCGTTTAGTTGTTTTATAAGTTCTATGTATCTTTTGTGTTTTATAGACTGCCCAGTGTTCAATACTGTCAAAAACCGTTAGGTAGTCTATGAATGCCACGTAGCCGGAAATCGGTATTCATTAGATTTTTCTATTATTACTTTAATTGTTAGTAGGTGGTCTCTGGTACTATAATTTTTTCTGAAGCCAGTCTGTTCATGGTTTTGGTATTCGTCAAGTTTTCTTGTCAATCTTGTAGTAATTATTTTTGTTAGCAGTTTATATGTATGCGACAGCAAAGTGATGGGTCAGTAGTTTTGAAGTTTCGTATTCTCTCCTTTTTTATATATCAATATTACATTTGCGTTCTTCCATGATTTCGGTATTTTGGCATCATTCAGGCAGGTGTTTAGTAGCAATATTATTTTCATTCTTCTTTTATCATATCTGCTGTTATCTTGTCGTCGCCTATGACCATAAAGCCACTTCATGTGTTTTAAGGCTTCTTGGACTTCTTCTACAGTTATATCCAGCTGTTCCTCTGATCCCACATTGTCTATTTTTTTTCTTCTTCTTTTTCTTTTTAATTCTCTTAATGGTGCTTCATTTGAGATTTCTGTGTAGAATTATTTTACTATTCAGTGAACTAAACTTACCTAATGTGTCAGACTTTATAAACACTTTTTGTACAAGATTCTTTACTAAAATACCGGAGTACCCGAATGCAAACATCTCACATAGAGTGAAAAAAAATTATGATATACCTATTAACCGATGTAAGAAAATTTAGCAAATAATGTCACATTTACTTACATAGACAACGTTAAGCACAAGCCGCAAAATAAACATTTCATGTCAAAATATTCGGGTAAAATTAAAAACAAACGTTTAGTAAAATTTACATAAAATAAACGTTTTTTATTAGGTACGTTATATCATTATGCTTTATGTGTTATAATTAATAATTTAATTGTCTTACGTTTTAATGCAATCATTTTTTTATATTTTTTTTTGTTCTAAGTATATACTAAGCTTTTATCAACCTAAAAAAAATTGGAAAAAACAGCATTTCCAATTAGAATGTAACAAATCTAAATAGTTTCAAAAAAATTTAATGTTTTTTTAACTACTTAGCAGATAAACACTAAAACTGATCACATTTGAAAACTAATTAAAAATATTGTTACGCGTTGTATTAACAACGTTATCTGTTACAAAAATCTACGCAATATATTCAAAATTCTGTTAATTAAAGCTATTAGATGTAAATAGTTAAAAAAATATAGTAAAACTAAAAGGTATATACAATCGATTGCTCCCACGTTTATTATTTTTATAGTTTTTGTTTAGATAAAATAAAATAGTAATAGAAAATTAACTTCAAAATTATTAGTAGAACTTTTTAACTTACTGTGTACAGTTTATTAAATCAAAAATCGATTAATTAAAGCATTAATCAAAATCGAATTTTGAAATTGGTATTTGAAGTAAGATGAAAAATCGATTTGAAACGAACACGAGATTTCTATTAAGTAGTAGTAATTAAGCTTTACTTTTTAATTGCAATGTAAGTGCATAATTTGTTACGTTTATTTTCAATTATTTTAGGTTTATTAATCAATAGCTATTAATTAATTGGATTATGTAAGATTAATTTTTCTACGTGATTTATTGATGTTTATTTTATATGGTTTGTTACTATAAATAAAATTGTTTAATACATTATGAACGTACTTTAATATTTCTATTTTCTAAAGTATATGTCTATTTTTAATGCTTTTACTCTAATTACACTACTTTATGGTAATTGCTATTAGTTTTATAGTGTCTACGCTTACTTTTCATAGGTAAAAAATGTCGCATTTAAAAAAAATCTTATCGTTATGCATATTATGACAATTGATAAATATTTTTGGAAATATGTAATTAATAGTTTTTGATTATAAACTCAATTTGTTATTTCCTCTTTACATGTAAACATTTTTAAAAATTTTATTGAGGATACTAATTAAAATTGTTTTTGTCAAACTACATTTTTAAAATATTTGAAGTTAAACGTGATAGTAAATGTTTTATTTTATTTAAAATCTGCTTTTTCGTTAGAATTTGTGAGAAAAATTTAAATTATTTTATTAAAACTCAACATACCTTTTTTTAAATAAAAATTTAAACAAATTAATTAACTTAATTTATTTTTTTATTTTAATAAAGGTATGGTACTTGTTAATATGCAGAAATTACAGTAATTTTTATATTTTTTGTCCGATATAATTAAAAAACAACATAATTGTTTATTTTTTAACATGGTGGTTTTTAATTGTACTGTTATATGATTTTCTAATTTTACACACACAATCAAAAATAACAGAACTTCTGCTGCGATCTTTCAAAAGAAGGCGAAAATTGTAAAAAAACAAAATGCGCCAATTACAATAATAAAATACCTATTAGAATATAATTTTATTAAAAAGACTTAGTTTAAAATTAATTGTAGTATGACAGTTAGCATCTGTAATTTTATTGTAAACGTACTAGTTTTAAATTATTTCAGTTTGCTTGAGGTATTCTTTCCGATTTTGGATAAAACCACTAACAATAAATAAATATAAATGTTCAAACAAGTTCAAACCAATATAGGAGTGGTTGTAAACCTATTTGTTAATGAATTTGAAAAATTACAAAAGTAGTTTTTTCATACAATGCAGATTTGCAGATGCTAGCACTGAAGATCTTGAACCATCTGTTAAATGGAGGAAAAATATTTATTAAGTAAAATAAACATTTAATACAAATATTATAAAATTAATTTTTATTTTATTTATTAAAACTTTATATAGAAAAGTAAATTAACTTTATCTGTTACATACAGTTGTATAAATATTTATGAGTGGTTTATTGCAATTGCAATAACAATTCGATTTATAACACAGCCCAACACACATTTTGGTGCCAGGGTTTTTGTAACTGTTTTTAAGTAAGTTTTGGGTGCAGAATCCAAAACTGTCTTCAGATTTGGTCTGTCAGATGTAGTTTTTGAGATATTGTATTTCGACCTTTTTTTTAGAAATAAATAGTCTAGTTTTTTAACTTTTATACTTTTTACGTTATTACTAATACTATCTGCTTCAAGTGCTAGTTAAAAAAAAACATAAAAGTAATGTATTTATTTTACAAAATCAACAAATAAGTTTATAAATTATATTTACATATCATTTAAAAAATTTTCTTTTATATGACTTTCTAGCATGGTAGTTATTAGGACAGTCTCGCTGAAGGCTCCAGCAGTAGTCGGCCATCATGTGGATGCCCCATCTTCCTTGATATCGATCTTCCATAGTTTTAATGTCCTGATGGAATCTTTCCCCCTGTTCTTCACTAAAATTACCTAAGTTTTCTGGAAACCGATCTAAGTGGCTGTAGAGGTAGTGAACTTTTATGCTCATGTTGCAGCCGAGTATATTAAAGTTTGAAAGCATATTTTCCACTAATTCTATATAATTTTTTGCCTTATAATTTCTCAGAAAATTTTGTACAACTTGAACAAATGAACACCAAGCGATAGATTCAATTTCATTCATTGATGCGGTAAATTGTGGATCTTTAATAAGCTGCCTTATCTGAGGATCATCGAATATTCCGGCTTTCAGTTTTTCCGTGCTAATCCCAGGAAATTTACGAATCAAGTAACCAAAACAAAGTCCACCGCGATTTAAAGCCTTCTCAAATTGCGTCATAAGCTCCAACTTGATATGCAAGGGTAGAAATACGATTTTGTCTCTCGCAACCAAAGGTTCGTTGATTACATTTTGCTTTCCTTGAGTCATAACATTTGTTAAAGGCCAATTTCTGTTAACCCAGTGCTGATCCATAGCTCTGCTGTCCCAAAGACATAAAAAACAAGAATATTTTGTATATCCACTTTGCTGTCCAAGGAGGAAGTTTACCATTTTTAGGTCGACACAAATCATCCACTGATGTTTTTCATACTTAATTTTTTTTCAGGACTAGTGATGTTGTATCGTATTCCTCCTTCATGCTGGTAGAATGACCAATGGGTATTGAGCCATATTTATTACCATTGTGTAAAAACACACATTTCAAACTTCTGGAACTGTCTATAAAAAAGCGCCATTCGTCTGGTGTGTATTCCGACAAACCCATTTTTTGTAAGAGTCTTCTTATATCGTTACAGAATACCAGGTTAATTTCCTAAGAATAAAAGGGCAGCAGATCCTTATCTCTTTAACGATAAAATGTAATATTGGTATCTGGCTGCAGTAGATTCTTCTCATTTAATCTAGAAGCGAGTAATTCAGAAGATTCCTTTGAAAGATTCAAGTCTCTAATGAGATCGTTCAGATTGAAACGTTGCGGAGTTGATAAATTTGCTTCAAAATCACTGTCGTTTTCTGATTCCATACACTGAGTTTCATCAAACGTGGGTAGTTCTGCATCATTTTCCGGGAGCGAAGGCAGACTGCTGAATGATGGAATAGGTATTTCTTCACTATGCAGTACAGGCCTCTTTGCTGAATCTAGATCAGGATATGGTCATTTCTGTCTATTGTTCCGATTAATTCCTTTGATATTCACGAGACAAAAATAGCAGTCATCGCGATGGTTTCTTGGTTCTCTCCCAATCATTGGTACTCCAAACTTTAGACACTTTCTCTTTCCAGCTGTCCACTGGCGCAGATGTTCAATACATGTTTAACATACGAAATGTGGAGCCCAAGATTTATCCTGGTCACCTAAGTGAACGCCAAAATAGGCCAGATAACTTCTTCTCACACTATCAGAAATAGGCTTTCTTTAAAAGTGTACTCGCCACATACATAGCAAAAAACGTCTGGATGATTCATACAACTACGTTTGCTTCTGAATGCCATGGTTTTAATTAAATGTATGTATTATCACTGAACAACACCAAATGATACCACTTCAGCCTATTTCTATATGTTTGCGTTTTATCAGAACTAATACCAATTAGCCCATATCTCAAAAACTGGAGCTGCTACGAAAAAAAGCCAGGTATTTTTGGAATCAGCACATCACAAATATTCAAAATCAGTTCTTACTTTTCCGGCACCAAGATAAAAATTTTATTTTGTTGTGCTGTGTAATGTTTCAGTAATAATATAGTCGATTAAATGGTTTTTGTTTTGCGTTTGTGTCAAAGTTTAATATGTTCTTTATTATACAAAATATAAAAAAAAGATATACAAAAGTTGGAGGGTTTCTTTCTATTCTATAATATCAAGAAAACAAACACTTAATTTTTTTTATGGAACACCTTGAAAATTTACACGTTTTTTAAATCCTCTTAAGGTCTACTTTATAACGATTAAAGGTTTTAAACACTCTAAATTAATTTTTACAAAATTATAAGCAGCTTTAAAATTTTTCTGCTAAATTTATTACTTTAAAGAAAGACATACTGTTGAGAAATGATATTTTGCACTAACATTAGAATGTCTTCCGGGTTTGGACCGTGTCATAGTTGCAACCGAAGCTGCCAACGTTTTGCCCATTTTCGCAAGGGGCTTCATCAGGGCGTGAGATAAATCGCAAAACTCAACAAGCAATCGAAATCTAACTAACAACTTCTCAAAAGTTAGGTTATCTACTTGTGAAACAAGCCATAACCTAAACTACGAAAAGGTAAGAAAGAAAACGATAACCTGAAAAAGCAAACGAAAATCTAACAAAGAACTACTACCGAGTTAGGTAATCAACTTGTGAACCAAGCCAGATTCTAAACTCCGTAGAAGTGGCTTCAGAAGAAATAGTCTCCGTATTTAAAGGAAACGGATCGACACGGATGGTTAAGCTCAACCCTGATTGGGTTACGGTTGCTAGGGGGCGTGTTTTTGATAAATGACTAATAACCGGGAACCAAAGAGGGGATAGTTCGAAACCATGATCGCGATTAAAGTTATTGGGGTGTTTGATGATTTCTATGCTTTCTCGAAATTTTCTGTTGAAAAAGAATGGAGATTTGGCAATCAACGAAACATTATCAAAATCTATCTTGTGACCTGTAGTAAAATGATGTTCAGCGACCGCAGACTTGGAAGTATACCTTTTCCTTATACAACGATCATGTTCTGAAATGCGAGTAATGACGGAACGACCGGTTTCACCAATGTAGACTAAACCACAAGAACAGTTTACGAACAAGTTTCTGGTGCTGCTATGGGTTCTCCTCTATCACCTGTTGTACCTAACATTTTTATGTAATCCTTTGAAACGGTTGCTTTGGAATCATCAATATTAAAACTTAAAGTGTGGTTTAGATATGTTGACGACACGTTTATTGTTTGGTCTCATGGTCATCTTGAATTGTCTAAGTTTCTTGATCATCTTAACAATCAACACTTAGATATCAAATTTACTATGGAAATCGAAATTAATGGTTCTCTTCCATTTCTTGACGTTCTTGTGACTCGTAAGCCCGACGGACTTCTGGGCCATTCTGTTTATCGCAAACCCACCCATACGGACAGATACCTTCATGCTTCGTCTCATCATCATCCTGCACAAAAACGTTCTGTTATTGAATCTTTGGTCCATCGTGCCTTTTCTATTTGTCAACCTAAGAATCTAGACTCAGAACTCCGTCATCTTACTAGAACCTTAATGAACAATGGTTATGTAGAGCGAGATATTCATAGAGTTATTAATCGTCGTTTACATCCACGTACTCGATTACCTAAGGACATTTCTACTCCCGAATCCAACCCGAAATTGGCCTTTTTACCCTACATTCACAAGGTTACAGATCAAATAGAGAAACTCCTTCGTAAGAATGGTATTAAACCCATATTCAACTTGACAGGCAAAATCTCTCAGATTCTTCCTTCTCCCAAAGACAAATTTCCTACACTTTCATCTCAAGGTGTATACCAAATTCCCTGTTCTTGTGGTTTAGTCTACATTGGTGAAACCGGTCGTTCCGTCATTACTCGCATTTCAGAACATGATCGTTGTATAAGGAAAAGGTATACTTCCAAGTCTGCGGTCGCTGAACATCATTTTACTACAGGTCACAAGATAGATTTTGATAATGTTTCGTTGATTGCCAAATCTCTATTCTTTTTCAACAGGAAATTTCGAGAAAGCATAGAAATCATCAAACGCCCCAATAACTTTAATCGCGATCATGGTTTCGAACTATCCCCTCTTTGGTACCCGGTTATTAGTCATTTATCAAAAACACGCCCCCTAGCAACCGTAACCCAATCAGGGTCGAGCTCAACCATCCGTGACGATCCTTTTCCTTTAAATACGGAGACTACTTCTTCTTAAGCCACTTCTACGGAGTTTAGAATCTGGCTTGGTTCACAAGTTGATTACCTAACTCGGTAGTGGTTCTTTGTTAGATTTTCATTTGTTTTTTTAGGTTATCGTTTTCTTTCTTACCTTTTCATAGTTTAGGTTATGGCTTGTTTCACAAGTGGATAACCTAACTTTTGAGAAGTTCTTAGTTAGATTTCGATTGCTTGTTGAGTTTTGCGATTTATCTCACGCCCTGATGAAGCCCCTTACGAAAGTGGGCAAAACGTTGGCAGCTTCGGTTGCAACTATGACACGGTCCAAACCCGGAAGACATTCTAATGTTAGTATAGATTCCGGCCGTGGAAGCCTTCGCTATTACAATGATATTTTGGTATGAGGTTTAGCAGTATTTAAGTTTTCCATAAAACTTTCCAACACGTAATTATGGAATACAGGATGTTTTATATTAAAAATCAAAGATGCAGAACTTTAAAGAGTCAAAACTTGATTTTTTTGATGGAACGACTGAATTTGGAAATCGACATCTTGCAGTGAATTAAATTCTCTATCAATCATGTAACCTTTAACTATGGTTTTAAGTACGAAAAAAATTAAAATCAAAATTAAATAATTTTTAAATTAATAACCATTTTCAAAGTGACCCTCACCAAAATTGATACATCTTTGTAATCGATCCTCAAAGAAAACATCAATTCTCATAAAAAAGTCAATTTTGGACAAGTCAGGTGATCGTGGAGTCCGTTTAATTGGGCCGCTTCTTCCAAGCCACTTTTGTGAGAATATAGCATTAAGATAATGATGGATAGGATCAGTGTGGTGAATAAGAGCACCATCATGCAAATACCACATCCTCTCTAGAATATTCCGTAGAATAATTTTAAGTAATCGAGGCAAGTAAATTTGCTAAAACTCCAAATAAATTTGACCATTCAAAGTACCGTCAAAAACGTTGAGTCCTATTACATAATCTCTGATAATACCACCTAATACATTTAAAGACCACCTAGTTTGATTTTTAATTTGTATAGAAAAGTGTCTTTGAAAAGTATAATAGTTAAAGTTATGGCAGTTGACACAACCATTTTTGTAAAATGTTGGTTCATTCACAAACAGGACAAAGTTAAAAAAAACAACATCTACATTTGTCGTTTGTCGAGTCCAAATACAAAATGCCATTCTTCTTGTTTTATCATTTTCAATCAACTCTTGCAATAGCTGAATATAATAAGGGTGTATTTTATTTTTATTAAAAACTCTCTGTGTAGTATAACTAATTATAGTATTTCTACCGGTTACATGGGAATTCTCAGTTACAGCTAAAATTACATTAAATTTATTTTCTACATTTAAAGACCATTTTGTTCTAATGTTTTTCTCAAACGCCACATTTCCCATTCGTTCCGGGAAAACGCTCTTGGTACATTTATTTTGGACAACAGACAAACACTGATTCACTGACTTTTACAATAGAGCATTAAATATTTGTTTTTGAAAATTCGCAATTGATATCATATCATAGTAATTACTAAAAAGCGGACAGTCAGGCAAATGCTCGGAGCCTGCCTATTTTGCCTTTTTGTGTAACTTTTTGTCTTTTTTGCCTTTTTAAATAGTATTATTTTATATTGCCTTTTTACATATAAATTTTGAAAAGTTTGTGTAAACAGTGTAACGTGTAAACTATTATAAGAATTTATACTAGGATTATGTACAATGACAGAACACTGTTTACAAAACCGGAAAGATTTCGGAATGAATCATATTTTATAGGTCTATTCAGTACATAAGTAAAGCAAACAAATATAGATAATTTTAATTCTGTCCGGTGGGATTCCTTTAATGACTGAAAGACATGACTTAAATATTCTTTGTTTGTTATAAATACCTGTGATATTGTCACACTGCACAGTGGGTCAAAAGCTTTAAAAAACGGCCAAAAACCGATTTTAATAAAAGTGATAGCAGCCTTGAAAAAAATTGCATGTACCTAGACAAATAGTTACCGCATGTTTTCTTCTAATCCCAGCAGGTAGAAGCGGTTAGAAGCTGAGGTACGGGCCTCAAAACACAGACCTTCTTGTGGCATCCCTACAGTTATAAGCGTTCGTTCATTACGGTGCCAACTTTAAACCAGTGATTGCGTGTAATTAAACGTTTCAATAAAGAATTTATTTGTACAAAGAACTTTTTCAAGGTATGTATTTTCATGTTACCTATACATATAAGGTAAACTTTCATAACTCTATTTATATAAACAAAAAAGTTTGTACTTGTTTTCATTAAAAGTTTTACCTTATAATTTACATTTTTGTTGAGTTATAAAAATTTCCACGCCACATCCGGCATCATTTAAAAACGAAACTATAACTTAAACATTTCTTAATATCATATTAAAATTTGATAAGTCCGTTCAAGTCCCTTTTAAAAATATTTCAATTTTCCTTCAGTCGCTTGTTCATAAACATGCACCAACCGTAACTAGCGCAATAACTCGTGCATTATTGAAGTTGCTTGTAATTACACATTTTATGTTCTAATTTAAAACGTAAAATAAACCGTTTTCTTATTATTATTTGGGATATTTTATTTGAGTCGACTGAAAATCAAGTTATCCTAACTAATGTAGCTTCTGGTTTACTTTATTATTGGTATTAAATATTATATGTTATTCTTTTCTGTTTTTGCAGATTGAAAATGATAACTAGAAGGCAACTTTTCGACGTCTTATATGAAAAGGATGGTTTAGGTCGTTCAAATCGAACGGAGCATCTGTTCATTTATTTAGTGGGAATCTATGAAAACGAGAGTGATAAAGATGCCATGTTAAAATTAAAGCAAACCTATTCAAAATTTTGCAACGCCATTTATTCAAAACTTGAACTTTGAAACCGAGGAACTAACTTTGGCTGCAACAAAAACACTTAAGCAAGAGGGAAAAGAGGCTGCCGCAAAACTTGTCACCGAAGCAACTTTGACCACTCCAACTCAAGCCACTAAAATGTGCAAAACTGAGCAAAAGAGTCAGAAGATAGAAAACATAATTCTACTTACTCCAGACGAAGCTCTGTCAATAATGATTTAAGCTAAAGAAAGCAAACATTCCTATCTTGTTCATAGACGGGCAGCTAAAGCACACTTTGCTGATATCTATCCTTCCTATACCAAACTCCGAGAAGCAAAATTACGTTGTTATCTTCGAAGAGAAGGACAAATTGCGAAATCTCAGGAAAAATTTTATTACAAGATTTCTTGGATCATACGGTAAAACGAATACTAGAGTTGCAGAAACCGGTTCTTCTTTCAATACCATCTGATCTTCTGATAAATTTAAAATTGTTGGTAAAATGGGGGAGTGATGGAAGTACACGTCACTCACAATACAAACAAATGTTTGTGGAAGATGGCCTTGGTGATGTCGATTTGTTTCTAACGTCTATAGTGCCATTACAACTTTATGCGGAGCAACCTGAGAAAGATAACATTATTGTATGGCAAAATCCTCCTACATCGTCTACTACATTTTGTAGACCTGTTCGCTTCCAATTCAAGAAAAAATTGAAAGAATTTACGGTACAGAAGACTTTATATATTGAAAATCAAATTTCGCAACTTCGACCGACTTGTTGAATAATGAAGGAATTGCAGTTTTTCATGTTTGTGTGATGACGATGATAAATGGCAAAGTGTGCAACGCGATTACGAATACAGCTTCTTCTCAAACATGTTATAGCTGTAAACCAACTGCCAAAGATATAAATGAAATTGAAAAAGTATTGAAGAAAACGGTTGTTCAGAAAAATTTCAAACTTGGACTGTCAAGTTTACAAGCGTGAATCAAGTTTTTTGAATGCTTGTTGCACATTTCCTATCGGCTGGAACTGGAAATTTGGCAAGTTTAAGGATCCGAAAATAAAACATTTTTTGAAAACAATAAACGTAACATACAGCAGAACTTTAGAAATAGAATGGGATTACTAGTGGATATACCTAGGAGTGGAGGTAGCGGAACCATAAATGATGGTAATACGGCGCGGCGATTTTTTGCTGATGTCTCGCTTTCCAGTGAAATTACTGGAGTTGATGAAGAAATTATCACGCGATTTAGTGTGATATTACTCACCTTATCTTGTGGATATGCAGCTGATGTGAGAGCGTTTGAGAAATATGGTTTGGAAACTGCAAAATTATATGTCGCAAAATATCCGTGGTATTATATGTCCATTACCGTACACAAAATATTACTTCATGGGGCTATCATAATCAAAAAAGCAATACTACCTATCGGTCAATTATCGGAAGAGGCTTAAGAGGCTAGACACAATGATTTGAAAAGCTTTATAGAAAAGCACACTAGAAAATTTTCACGCACATCAGGAAACCAGGATTTGCTGAACAGACTTCGGATCCTGTCATTTCGTCACTGCGGCAGTGCCCACCACGGAAGCATTCAAATATATCACCAGAAGTTATATCGCTATTAGAGGTACCTTCCATACAAGCAACGGAATCAGAATCTTCAGAAGCTGAGGGGCAAAGTAACGAAATTTTGTCATCTGACGAGGATGAGGGAAATCTTAAATTTTTAGTACTGTGATTAGCAATATAACACATATTATTGAGCTCCAATTATTTTTAGTAATATTTACTTTGTTTATAGTTTATTACACAATGAAGCAAAATTTTTAGTTAAATTAATTAATAACCTTAACCCCGCTTTAAAAAATTTTGCGTATTATTTAATTTTTTTACTATTTTTTCCATGTATAGTTTATTATTGTAAAGCCTTTTAGGCCATTTTCAGATTCATTGCCGTTTTTCAAAAAATCTGGCCCACTTTGAATGTGATAGTCTATTGCTGTTGTGCTGTGAGTAAGTTTTAACAAATGTCACCTAATAAACAATCAAAATTTTAAAAGTAGTACAAGTGGAGTAAATTGGACAATAATTTAACAAGCGAAGGGGGAAACCTTTTATGCCAAGTTTGTTTAAAATCAGTAAGTTTGTATTATCTTAATTTAAATGCTTTTAATTACTAGTATATGTATTATTTTAGATCGGTGCTACTAAAAAGTACAATGTAAAACAACACTTTGGTAGTGGTTTACATTTAAAAAATATAAAAAAAACTATGAAACAACCATTGTTAAAAAAACGTTATAGAAGATCAACAGAATAAACTTGGCCCATCAAAAACAACTTTTGCTCTAGATTTGTGCGAAGCATTGGTGTCGACTCAAATTCCTCTTAAAAAACTTGATAAGATCAATTTCCTCGAAAAATACACCGAGCAAGTTGTTCCAGATGAATCAACTTTGAGAAAAAATTGTTTAGACATAGGTTACCAATCGGTAAGCAATTTAATTAAAGTATTAATAGTTTTCAAAATGCTGGTTTACCTTTTATAGAAAATACAGACAATAACGAATGACATTGAGGACCATTACATTTGGACTTTGGTTGATGAAACAACCGATTGCAGAAGTTGATATATAGCAAATTTTATAATGGCTAAATTGTCTGAACTAGAACCAGGAAAAGCTCATTTGCTAGCATCCAAAAAAATTCCACAGACCAATCACAAAACAGTTGCAAATTTTTTCGATGATTGTTTACAAAGCATTAAATCCACTCCAAATGTAACACTTCGAAAAATAACGCTTCTGACGTTCAGTGACGCATATAAAGAATGAAGTACTTAAAATTCAACACAAAAACAGACGCAAACTCTATCGTCCAGAATCTTCATATTAACGAAGGTGATTATGAAGCTGTTTAGAATCTATTAAACAAACGTTACTAAAACAGTCTATTAATAATATACAAACTAATAAATAAAATTTTGGATATTTCAACCGTATACAAATCATCAGAAGGCTTTAGAAAATTCTACGAAACAAACAAATGACCTACAAGTAACACTGAAACAAACTATACAAACAATTTCTTTAAAAAAACCGATAAGTTTCAAAACTTTTAACGTCTAACGAAATTTTTCGAAAAAACATTTCATTATTTAGAAGGTTTTTCCAATAACAGCAACAAGCCAGTAACTATCAGTTTAGTTGTCCAACTACATCTACTGTTCCTGCTAATAATCAAGATCACGAGTTATGGTATTCTGAAAAGTTTACAACACTGCCAGTAGTGGAAAAATCCACATAATAACCAATAAAAAATTTGTGCCGACTGCTTAAATCACTCACCTAAACAAAAGCGTCACTGCAAAAAACGATGTCAACACTATGCATGTCATACTTTTTGAGTACTAATTCATTCAGTACTACAGGTATTATTAATAACAGTAGCACAACGTCTGAAACTATCGAGAAAAAAAAATCAAAGCTGAAATAACCGGTCTAGAAAGAGAATAAAAAACAACGATATCAAAAATATTTGCAAAGGTTCAACTACGTTTCTCCATTACCTATTCATTAAATATAAAGTTTCTGGTACTATCCAAACATACAATCAACATGCCTTGAAATAGAGACGAATGTCAACGCTTAGAACAATGGGAAAATTACATGCTCGCTGATTCTACATTTAATGGACCAGGACTCATCGACCCAATCATAGAGGTCAAAACATTTAGAAAAATTATTCATCAAGAAATCAAGAAATTAGAAAACGATACCTATTTAGACAACAAACAAAGTTAGGATGAATGTTATAAGAAAATATGCTACAAGTCTCCCAAGAACTAATCAAAATATTTAATATAATCACTCAAACCGAGAAAGACAAACAATTAACTAATTTTTGATTAATCAAAAAAGTCTCTACACAACACTGCTTTTCTCAAAATGCCCAAATGTGTAAAAATTGCTTTAACCAAACGATCAAAAGAAATGAAGATGGTTCGAACAATGGTAAGACTACAGCAGCTAGAAAAAACATTTTTTACATAAACATCTATTTAAAATTTAAAAATCATAGTAAATCAAACATACATCGAATACTTTGAAAGTTCAATACAACTCATCTTGTTTACAACCTAACAACAGTAGCTTACTTAACAAAAAAAACTCTTCAACAATTAGAATCTGACAACCGTAATAAAACTTCAAAGACAGCTTACGTAGTACAAAACGACTGTTTTATAGATGATTTCCTCTGCCAGGCGTATTCATTAAAATAGACTAAATCTGTAAATAAAATTAATGAGATTACGAAAATCTGGAGGTTTTAACTTTAGCAAGTAGTGTACTAACAAGTTCTGAAAAAAATATAAGCCAAACATTAGTAAAACTTACTGAATATGACACAAGAAAGTGTCTTGGACTACATTAGACTGTGACAACCAAATCAAGTTACCAAGCAGAACATTCTATCAGAAGTAGCTGCACTCTTCAACACACTAGGATGGTTAGCATTGAAAAAAACCTGTACTAAAGCAAAATTACAGCAAATTGGACAGCAAAACGAGAAACACGGATAACGCCTCTACCTGCTAAGCTAACGAAGAGAAGAAACCACAGCCATAGGTATTCCGAGATATCTATCTAGGCGGACTGACTCAATGATTGCCCTAAATTGGTTAAAAGGTTGTCACGTAATAAAAAAATAGAGAGAAAGAAAATGGAAAACTTACCGCTCTCACGAAACTCAAGAGAGCCCTTTTCTACTTATTAGATTCATCACAGGCTTAAGAAACGCCAAGAAATATGTCGAGCACAAAAATGGAGAAAACAATAAAACTTAATAACAATCTGCTACTACGGTATAATTTTAATTACGTTGGTAAACAAAAAAGAAACACAATTTGAATCAATGTTAAAACGGCACATAATACAATTACCAATAACCACTTTTAGATTACTTTTACAGTTCTGAGAATAAAAAATAATGTCTTATTTGTGAATTTAAATTTCAACAATAGAATAACATTTACGTATAACACAGGTCAGGATGTTTTCAACTGATTCGATGTATTTAAGTGTTCTGAAAGTTAAAAAAACACTCAAAAAATTCCAGAACATCAGGTTATTTTGCAAAACGCAAAATTTTATTATAAAAAAGAGGTTTTTAGGCTATCATTACTTTTTAAATAAATAGCGCCCTGTGTGAGCTAAATTAACAAAGATAAACATGTCGTAATCTGAACGGGCGCGTTCCGATAGTGTAGAAAGTCGTGCGGTACAATTACGTGTTAACTAGTCATTGTTTTATAGATCTTGGTTCAATATAGTGCAACGTCGTCTGTGCGGAAGTGTGTGAATTCGTCTAACAGTTTCTGTTATATTTGTGGCGAACGTATGGTATTAAAAGCAACAACTGAATATTACTTCGCGTATTTTGGCTTAAAACTTAGAAATCAGGATAAAGTTTGGGCACCTCATAAAGTCTGCAAAAAATGTGTTGAAGATTTACGAAATTAGTTTAAAAGCATGTAATGTGAAAGGGTATAATTCAAAACGGAAGCAATCAATTTCATACCTCAATCTGCAATCAACCCATCCATCATGGGACCAAATTATCAGTGCCCAAACCTCCTGCTACCTTAGAAGAGATTCCAGGTTTTGATGAAGATGGTGCTGTACCTGAACCTAATGACAATTTAAGTTATGGGTTTGAAGATGACGGCAGTCCAAAATTGTTTTCTCAGAGCGAGCTAAATGATTTGGTAAGAGACTTAAATCTTCCCAAAAACGCTGCTGAGTTGCTTGGATCAAGGCTAAAAGGTTTATTGAACCAATATTGAAGGTTTGATGGATACATGAACATAAACATAAGATCTCATGCGATCCAACACAGTAGCGTATTTTCATTGAAAGCCTTAAAACAGTTCTGTTTCACAATGGCAGTTTCTATGCTTCCATTCCTGTCGGTCATTCCGTACACCTCAAGGAAATCTACAAAAACTTGGGATTGGTTCTTTGCAAATTAAAATATAAAGACCACGGTTGGCAAGTGTGCAGTAATTTTAAAATCTTGGGCATGTTGCTTGGACAGCAATCTGGGTTTACTAAATTCCCTTGCTTTTTGTGCCTATGGGATAGTAGAGATCGAGCAAATCATTGGACCAAAAAGTCTAGGCCTCCGAGGGAGCTTAAAGTACGTCCTGTATAAAACTTTGTTGCCTCCTCATAAAGTTCTTCTACCACCGCTTCACAGAAAGCTCGGATTGTAGAAGCAATTTGTAAAGACACTTCCAAGAGATGAAAATTGCTTCATATACTTAATATCAAAGTTTCCATGCCTCTCGGAGGCAAAGTTGAAGAAACATATTTTCGTTGGACCAGATATTAGACGGCTTATGGCTGATCCACAATTCATCACAACAATGACGGATTCTCAAAGAAAAGGGTGAAATTTTTAGGGCAATAACAAAGACCCTAACTATAAACAAAGGGTCAAAAAATGTTAAAAGCATTTCAAGCCTTAGTTTAAATGAGTTTAAAAGTGCATTTTCTTCATTCTCACCTCGACTACTTTCTAGAAAATTTAGATGTGAGTAAAGAACAAGGTGAACGATTACACCAAGATATTAAAGAGATGGAAATAAGATACCAGGGAAGATGGAGCGTCTCAATGATGGCGGACTACTGCTGAACGCTTCAGAGAAATCTTCCAGATGCTTCTTACAAGCGAAACTGTACCAAAAGGAGTCTCGCTGGGAAAAAGAAATGTGTTTAGTGCTTACTAATAAATGTATTTTAGATTCAAAAATAAGTTAACTGACGCAAGCATAAATTAAAAAATTTTTTTTAGTCTTTTACCTTTTATTTTAAGATGATAACTTAGATACCTACATTGTTAGAAAACGTGACGTTCTATAAGTCATTTTCGGATTCAGCACACCCAAAAACATAAGAATTGCTTGTGTAATTATTAGATGCATATTTGCAAGAAAGAAACATGACAACAAAAATATGAAACAAAAATAACTGTTCTGTGTTTTGCTACTTGTAAGGTATCATTATCTTTCTTTATGTTGATGTCAATTTAAATCAGTAGCGATTTATGCTACATGCAAGTGAATCTGATTCACCCACTATGATTTCACGCTGTTCAAACGTATAATGTAATAACTAATGCATTTATAGAATAATTATATGTTACTGTCGTTACACTACAGCATTATTAATAATGTATAATAGTTGTTTGTGTTTCGCATTCGTAAATTTAGATCCTTTGTGACCTCTAAAAATTTTTTAAACGACATTACGTTAGCCGTTCATAAAAACAAAATGTGTTTTTATAATTAATTATACATAGTGTTCCACGCGGCCTAACAAGTTATAGATCGCGAATTGTAGGCTCGAAGTAACAAACACGATTCCTCATCCATCAACTTTTTTTAGATGGCATAAACGACTTGTTTAAATATAAACATACGATTACGTAAATTGACTAGGCAGTTAAAGTGTTAATTATGAATTTTTGTGGCAATTAGAAGAAGTTTCGATACTACGTTTTTTTATTAATTTGCATAAATTAAGGAAAACTTTATTATAGTTATCTGTAAGCTACCATATATAGAAAAAGTAAAAGTATATACAAGTAAGTGTTAGTTTTAATATTCTTTAATAAAAAAGCTACAATACAGAATGTCCAAAATGTGATAGTATATCACGGAAACGGTTATATATGGAATAGGGTTCAAAAGTTGTGTAATTACATGGCTTTTAATATGACATTTACTAGATATGACCGCTATATTGGATTATTGCATGTCAAAATTGGATAAAAATCAACGAATTCAACCATGTATCATACATGGTACTTTAGATAAAAATAAACACCATCGTGTTGGAAGTATGTCAAATTGTTTAAGGCACTTGAGAAGGTCATCCAAGAGATCTTGTAGTGTTTTTCAGCATATCCAAATACTTTTCCTCTGTTAAATGTTCTTGAAAAAAGATAGGTCTCACTACCCTTGAGCCCAATACTCCGAAGAAAACATTTACATCAAACCTCTCCTGAAATGCAGTTTCTTGGTGTAAATGTTCATTTTCTTGGGTCCAACGATAGTGGAAGAGTGCAGAATTTGCTTTCGACGCTGCACATAATTTTTTTGCGAAAATTTGAATCCTGTCTCTTTTTTCTCAATAACCACCGGCAAAAAATGTTTCGTTTATTGTTGTCAAATTGCCTCAAATGTTGTACTTTTCTGTAGCAAGAATGTCTGTACTTATGTCTTTTCAATATTTTTCTTGCCGACATTTTTTGAACACAAGAGATTGAGACTTTTGGTTCGAGAATTATTGTGGATACAACGTTTCACAGACACAAACACACACACACAGAGACACCTAATTTTTTTTGTCAAAAATTAATTTTTCTAATTCAGGAAACCTTAAAACATAAAATTCAGAGATACCTCGTTATTATTAAAATTTTTAAAACACACGCAGCCTAAAAAAATTATAACGTAACGTAATTTTTTTGCTAACCGAGCAAATATTCTGGTATCAGTAACCTGTCTTTCGAGATACAAGTCCACATATCTTTCCGCAGCATTTGTTGCATTGCGAAATGCTTTTGCGTACTCAAAAAGCATATCGACTTTTTCACACACTTTATGGAAATAATTCAACACAGTGTTTAGAAGCGTAAACGTCATCTGGATTAGATTGAATAGTCAATTGTTTCTTTTCAAAGTTCACAGTTAGTGTGTTAATAATAAAAAGTTGAGGGTTTATTTTTACTTAAAGTACCATGTATGATACATAGTTGAATCCGCTGATTTTTTCCAATTTTTCCATGCAAAAATCCAATATGGCGGCCTTAGAAAAAACAAAAGATATGTCACGATGGTTTTCTTGTAACAAAAGCGACGGCTAACACAGTTGTTCCCGGAGAGGGAGTCGCAGGTTTTGTGATGCCAAATTATAAATTAGATCTAAAAAGGCGCCAAAACAATGAAAGATTGATACCGTTTAACTCTACCCGCAGCTGAAAAAGAACAAATAACACAACAGAAGTGCTAACAGAATATACATTTATTTTATCACGGAAATAGTTGAAAAAGACAAAGACAGTACATAAGTATAGCTACATAGACGTTGCAAACAATATTACATGGGTTGATATCACAGGCCAAGTGCCCTAATCGGTCTAACTTTACATTTAACGAAGGACTTTATTTAAATTACAAGAATACGAAAACTAAACGTATAAAGTATCAAAGCGCACCAGATAAGTATGTGACACACAAGAAAGAGTTTAACATTAATTGTGATTACAACCTAGCATGTACATGTGGCCATTTCAATAATCGACATGACCAACGAAGTAATACTCGTATAAATAGAAACTGCAATACTTAGTTGTGTATTATCCAGTAGGGGATTAGCTAATTCCATACCAGTATAACCTATAAGGTAATATGAAATTTGACACAAAAGCGTACATACGGCGTTATCACAAGTAAAACTTGATTAAATTCATACGATATTTAAAGTAAATGAATGCACCGAGCTTCCCTCTAATTAACTTCGCACGTGTGTAACTATTTCTTCCTATAAAGTGGCCTTCAACCCTTGAGATTCAGCAACCTGACGTCATGGAAACGTTTCAAAAAGCGAGTGTTTTATCAGCGTCACCAATAAGGTCACAGAAAAAAATACGGAAAATTCGACCAAATATTCACGTGGGATTGCGTGAAACAACTTTATAAGGAAAGCTTTGTTGGGCCTAGAGATACCGGTAAAAACGGTCCGTGTTGTACAAGACGTTACCGGAAAGATATCGTTTGACAGCCGTCTACGAAAGGTAAGCGTGCCGAGGACAAATTTTATACTCGAAAAATTTTAACCTACCAACGTTTTAACATAACAGATAGTAGCCGTATATAGTATACTATCACATTTGGACACCCTGTATATAAGTTATATTGACAGGGCAAGTTTGTTGTGGCAATTTATTAGATCTAAGTTTTCTAATTCGAAACAACAATCTTAATAACAAGCGCGCTGCACCGTGAGAAATATGAAGCATTTATTCAAATTGACAAAAAACACAAAACTAATGCTAATACTTCTTTGTTACATTTGTGGATTTTTAACATTTTCAAACTAAGTTGGCCAATTAATTGTTTAGTGTTATATGACAATTATACAATGCCAAAAAAATTATTTCTTTTGCAAAAACTAGTTTAGGTCAAATTGAGAAAAAAAATGCGTAGTAGAAAGCAAAAACTGTAGATACCTAAATCAATTTAAATGTATTAGTGCAGTATTATACATTGAAACGTTTTCGAAGTAGTCAACTTTGAGACAATAAACAAAGGATGTGGAATGTTTACGACCCAGATAACAAAAATATATAAAAAGTGTTCAAAAGAAGCTGAGGTCAGTTTCCGAATCGAGTCGGAAGAAATGTTAAGAAGACTTTATCGGTTTAAATAAATAAGTGATTAACGTGTGTGCTAACATACAAAAATAAAGTGCACGTGCTAGTCAAAAATAAATACAGCGTTGTAAGTATACGTGTTTTTAATATAAAGAAATACCGGTTTAGATAAACAGAAGTTATCCACGGACCAGGATCCAGTAATATATAGATTAATGTGTATTTTTAAATACCGTTGCATTTTATTAATGTTAGTTAAAAGTAGGTAAATTTAAATTGTGAAAATATGTCGTTTATAAATAAATTAGATTAAAAAATTTAAGCTAACCTAATGTATATTTATAATGTTTATTTCTGAACTAGACACCAATGGCGCATTTTGAAAGTTGTACCTGCAACCCCAATGAAACTTGGTCATTAAGGTTGCATCGATGAATATATTTAACATTTTCCAGAAGCAATGTGTAATTACGTCAACCTAGCGGTACTCACAGGTGTGTGTGCTAAACACAATTTTGTAAGAACAACATTACATCTTTTGAAAGGTGATGTATGGGTTGCAATACCAAGAAGAAAGATTAGCGGCCCAATATTTTTCTGCAACCGATATCCTGATATTTTGAGTAAATTTTTTGAGCAACTCACTGATTTTCACAGTGGTGTTTATCAACCCTTCTTGGAAATCATACAATATAAATGGGAGGTTAACAAAAATGGATCTCATTTAAGTAGGTGGAGACTTCAATTTTAGCTTTCCATGAATGGAATAATGCACATACACAGATAGTATTTTGTTTTCAGTGTTGTTTGAAAATTCATCATAGCAAAATATACGTTTCAGCAACGTTTAGTTATTATTTAAAAAAATTTATAAAGATAGTCGTTTGTTTATTGAAACTCAACTTGACCTTTGTTAAGATTTTAGTCTACATAATCGCCCATTTGTGCTTACTATTTGTGTTATTTTTTTAAAACTCAAAACAAATTTTACTTTATACGATACCAGAACACCAATAAGACAACGAAACGCGAGAAACTAAGAGAATATTGACGCTGTACGTGCCAGTGTTACAAAAGATGCAAATCGGTCGGTTAATCAACGTTCTCAAGAACTTGGCCTTTCAAGATTGTGATGACTCAAGAACTGAAACAATACAATACCCACCAAATTTTAAAAAGTCAAATAAAAAGTTTAAGGAGTATAATAATTTCTAAATCAAAGATAGCCATATTTTTAGAAAATAATTTCTATCTAACTCTATTTATAAGGAGTTGTGTAACTTCTCTTCAAGTTATGCTTCTTTTTTTAGTATTTCGTTTATTTCTGTGTTCCAGGTTTTGCATGGTCCGACTTTTCTGTTTTTGCCCAGACTGCGTTGTGTTTGTCTGTTCTTGTCTATTGTAATCATATATCTCAACCATCTTAGTTTTTTTCTTTAATTATTTCAGTCAAGTTTTTAATGTTTAGTTTTTTTCTTATTTCAGAGTTTTCTATTTTATCTGTTCTTTAAACTTGTTACATGTCGTTATTTTGTATTTTTCAAAAAAATTCATTCTAAATTAAAATTAACGGCTGCGCTGTTTATACGCCGCTACTAACGGTAATCGGATGTGCTAGGAAAGACGTATTCCAGGTATTGATCGGATTCGGCGATTGAGTTAATTACGCGACGTTCCAGCTGGTTTAGTAGGATTGCTATGTCTTTGTAGCTAGCTGTTTTTTGGGATATGTGGACTCCATCTCGTTTTATGTAATCGGAAGAAACAAGAAAAGATTCACACTTGTTTTTGAAATATCACTATCGTATTACTTTTATATTATATATATTTTGCAACTAATCAATCATCTTTATGCACATTACTTAGTATAGCGTATACCTTTTCGGATTTTTTACTGTAATTAAGTCAACCTTGTTCGTACTACTCTTTAGAATTGTATAATTTTACTTTCATATAATCAGTTTCAATATTATATTCACTAACCGTTAGCCTTTAGACTTTAGTCGCAAACTTTATATCATCCGCCAAGTTTCTTCAAACATTTCGTCGCAGTCATAGCCAAAGGCAAAACAACATTAAACGTCGTACATACGCTTATATACCACAAAAATATCGTTCTTAAATGAAAAAAAAAAGGAAGTACTAAAGGTTACTACTGTTTACAAAGAATTGTTAGATAAATAAGTTTTTGTGCTCATATTTTACTTTGTTGCGATTCATTATTATCATTGTTCATTGTCGACTTATTTTGCGACTGTATAGTAGACGAGGTAGTTTGATCGAGTATTATTTAAATTAAAATTATTCACTTTTAACATTTGTTAGCAATTAAATATAATTAGTTGTATGGAGGTTAATTTCCATTAATATTATAACTGTGATATTACTATATCAGTTAACAAATATATACGTTTTATTGGTCTACCTCTTTTTCTGTTGATTTTAACGACTATTTTCTCTTCTTGAAATAAATAAATTGTTAGAAGTTGTGTTTTGCCAATTTGTTTTTTTCAGCCAACAGATTTAAACAATGTCTGTATTAGGTGATTTTTTCTTGTTTTCGCGCCTTTGTAATTTAGTGTGTTTAGTGTTTAGATTAGCACACCTAGACTTGCGACCCGCGTGTCGTGTCAAACTGAGTTACACGCTTGCCTTAAGTTTTTATACAATACTTATAGAGACAGACTGTTAGACGGTGGATTACGAGAAGTGAATTGAGAGAATTAGATATTGTTCATCCTAGAAGAATTCGTATAACTACGAAGTTAAAGATTACAAACGATAAAATAAGGTTTACTTCAGTAGTTTAGATATGTGAAAACTTAGGACTGGGTTGTATTGTACGAACTATCCGACGTCGGATGCATGAAGTTGGCATACACAATCGACAACCCGTTCGAAAAATTGTTTTAACTCCTGACCATGTCATTGCACGATTAGCATTTTGTCGAGAAAATATACATAGAGACTGGTCAAATGTTATATTTTCTGACAAAAAAACATTTTCGTCGTCTCAGGATGGTCCTGTTCAACTGTGGTAACGAAATAGAATGCGATCGAATGTTGAATACGTTCTTCCCTATAAAAGCTGCGAACAAATCAACGCAGGATTTTGGGGTTGGACATTTAAAGATGGCCCAGGAAAAATCACAAGAATTATCCTACTTAGATTTAATTCGAGTGAATACATCCGAGAATTAGAGGATGTTTTATTACTTACAGTAAAGGCAATTTATTCTGAAGAAGAAATGTACAACATAGTTTTAGTGCAATATAACTGCAGTATACACACAGCTCAAATGGTTAATGAATGGTTTGATGACCACCTCGAAATTCAATTGTTATCATGACCAGCAAAATCATCTTACCCGATTAAAAATTTTTGGGTTCCCTGGGTAAAAAGTTGAAATGACGTTGGATTCAATGGGGTAAAAAAAAGAAATTTGCAGGAGCTATCTTAATCTGTCACGACCTCGTGGGAATCATTCCGGAATTCTCCAATTTGTAAAAACTTTATAAATTAACAACGTAAATAGTATGAGGAAACGTCTAGAAGAATGTATTAATAGTAATGGGTATTACACAAAGTACTAAAGTGGCAATTTTTGTATTTTATATTATCATATCTATGATATTATATATTATGTGTATTAAATTTTATATTATGTATTAAATGTATCGTTTCATTCTTAATTTTATTCATTCATACATAAATTAACGCGGGTGTACAAGTACTTATTAGTTAAATAAGAACAACGATAGTTTTGAAATAAAAATAATAGTACATTCTTCAACGAGCGTAAAATAGTGGCTATTATTCACGTGGATGAATCATCTAAATAAATAATAACCATTCTATGCAAGTAGAAGACAACACTTTCTTTACGATTGTTCGACCTAAATCATAGTTTTCAACATAAATCGTTAATTAACACTTTAAATATTAAACTTAAAAATTTTTTATTAGTTTGTTTCCATTCTATAAATGTTGTATAAATTTGAGTAGGTATTTAGATTTTTTCGACATTAAATTCAATGCCGATATGCTTGTAGAATTGCCTTCAACCAAAATGACCGTTTAAGATCGGACCAATTCACATACTAATGGTATGGCGTGTTTCCCATTAGAAGCTTAAAGCAAATAAACTGTTGTAATTTTATTACCTGTCTAGCTAAAGAAATAATAGAAATACTAGGTTGGTATTTATTATAAGATTTTAAATGTATTTAATATTTAAAAAGTGTATTTTAGAGAATTTATACCTTGTGCAAGCTATTAATTCTCGAATTTTTGTTTATATCATATATTTATATAGAATATTGTTTCTACTAATACTACTATCATTACTAGTGTATTCATAATATATTTGCAATTACTATGCATAATTAATGAAATCATTTTAATTGTTGACTGATTAAAAATATGTTGAATGATTAATTAAACAAAAAACCATATCGCTCTGTTCTTTAGCACAAAACGACCTTCGGATTCTAAAATGAATACTATTTACATTTTTTTGTGAAATAACGATTTACTTTATCGTTATATAAACTGAAAAAATCCTTTTTTGTAGTAATTTCGACTAATTTAAATCATCGTTTTAAACTGAACTAAATTTAAACAAGTTTTAAGTAGATTAATACCTAATCGCTACTCTTATTAGTTAGTAGTTTTATTATAGAAATATGTTTATTTAATACATAAAACGTTACAATTAATATTTCGTATATATGTCGTTAACCTGTTCAGCATCAAGTTAATTAATTTTTTGCAGTAGTCGGATCTTCGGAAACGTTCCCAAAGTTCATTTGCAACTTGCGCTACATTATTTAAATTCAGAGGCGTAGCTACATATACAGCGCCCTGGAGCAAATAAAATCTGTGCTTCTTCTTTTTTTTCTCACAAATGTTCCAATAAAATTCGAAATTTTCTAGTCTTTATTTTTCAATTTTAATTTTAATCATTATTTAATGACAATTGATTTAAAATGCTTAAATATATGACATATACACAAAGTAAAATTGAATTAATCATACATGATTATGTTATAAACTACATTAAGACATTTACAAATCTTAAAACTGTTAATCGGTCAATTAATTTACTCAGATCAAGTTGACCAGCAATTGGTTTTTCAATTCAAGTGGCCAAAGTGCTAAGACGGGATAAGGACATACTGCTTGGTAAATATTTTTTGGGGGAGACTGGAGTGTGAATAAAAAGTAAATCAGCAACTTCACGTATAGAAGTAATTTGTCTTAATTGAATAAAGAAACACATTTTAAATCTTATTAATTGTAGTCCAAAACTAAAAAAATATCTGAAGAATAAGCTAATTCCAATAATTTGAAATCAACCAAAATAGTTGCATCAGATGATGCGACAAGATATACTAGCGATAAACATTTAAAAAGTCTACTTACTTTACGCACGGATTTTAATTTAATTTTTAATTGAGTAATTACTATGTCAATTACTTTATTAAAAAACTTTCACTTTAAAACATTCTTTACTATTTTGAATGGGCTCATCCAGTTTGTCAAAGATTTTTTTTATTAGACGCAATCTCTTTTTGGAGTAACAAGGTTCAATGCTCCATTTAGTTGATAATTTAACTGCCTCATTTTTAACAATATCCCCATTATTTAATATATATAAATTTTGGAATTGGGTGAAAAGTAAAAACAGCATCTCAATTGATTGCTCTACATCTTCTTGAGTAGCATTTTGGAGACAATATTGAAAAGTTCCAGTACTTTATTTTGTACAATTATCCAGATAATGGTTGAAAATTGTTATAATAAGTTATCAAACTTTTAGATTTGCGTTGTTCGTCTTGGCTTCTTCAGTTTAATTCCAAGTAAGCTAATATTTTAATAACACCGTGTTAGACAAACCCTTTTTTTTTCTATTGAAAGTGAATAACAAGTTTATGTAAAACCGATGCCGCCTTGTATTTTAAATCCTGTTTTTGTAAGAATTAACAAGAATTAAGGGCTTATTACAAAAGCAAAAATTCAAAAACACCTTTTTTCTGAGAACCAAGGACAACAAATTGCAACTTTACATAGATGTTTTTTTAAGCCGCTTATCGCCGCATTTATATTTTTTTCAAACCATAGTGCATTTTTAAAGTTGAAAGTGGTTACAAATAACGATTACGTCATATAGCGCCCTCGAAAAACTAATGCTAGAAGTACAATTACAATACATTTCAGCTTTTAAGCAGTCGCACAGCGCACACAACATTCATTAAGTATTGTCAAATTCTGTTCATATATTGATTAAACCTCTTTTACTGCCTGATAAAACTATTTAGTAAAATAACACTATGATAAGCTGTTTTAAAATTTGCGGTCCCTGGCTCGTGCACCTTCAAAATTCGTGCCCACGGAGCAGTTTGCTCAAACTGTTCCAAGATATCTACGCCCCTGTTTAAGTTGTTTGTCAGGATGTCAAGGAGATTGTTTGTCCTGCTCATAAGTACCCACATATTCTCAATGGGGTTTAAGTCAAAAGATTTTGCTGGTCATTCTAAAATCTAAAGAAGTTACGCCGTTTCTGTTCTCAAACTACTATCTTATTATTCTACTATTATTATGAAATGGCGAACAGAAACTGTACTTAAAGTAATGAACAAATTTATTTTTCTTGTCAGTGAAAATAAAATAAGAGAGAACCATATATGTAACTAAGTGTTAGTTATAATCTATTAAGAAATGCTGAATCTCGAAATAAAGGTAACTATTATACAATCGGACTCAAAAACGCAAAACCAAACAAAATAAAATGTTTGCATTTGTGTCCTGAATCTAATGTAATGAAAATCTTCAAACTTGGAAACCCAAAGACAATCAATTTATTTTCCGATATCATCAAATATTGAAGTTATCTATCAACAACTGGAAACTAAAAACTTTTGAAAATCCAACTTTGATCTTACTCATTGTCTAAGTTCTGAACAATTTTCAAAAGGATAATTATTTCCTACAATGACAAAGGAAGCGTAAATTCTGGAGTATTTAGTTAAAAAGAGTGCAGTAATTTCAAACATGTGTGAAAGCACCTCTACCAATAACAAGTTTGCAACAAAGATCATTAATTGTTCAATAAGTAGTATTTGGAATTCAAATTACGAGTTCTGACAATAGTCAATAATTTAGTATTTAGTAGAGCGTAATTCAGTATACTAGTTTATTTCAAGTAGACATTGATCAGCAATAATTTTAGTTGTTATTATAAAATACATATAGTTAAGATTAGTGTAAGTAATTGTTAAAAATAATCAAACATGGATAGAGGTTTTGGGCAGAGAGATTCTAGTGTAGAAACAAAGATTGCAATTACTCGAATAGCTACTAATGGAATTCCTCAACGTGAAATTGCTTTACAAAATGGATTATCACCCAAACAACACATTGGTACAAAAAACGTCTAAATGTCCGGCTAATAGACGTTTATTTGACATAAAAACGTTTTTAAACGCGTTATTAACGTTTATTAGACGGACATTTAGACGTTTTTTGTACCAATGTGTTGTTTGGGCAGCCATAATACCCCTAGAGCATTGATAATACCGAGATAATTTTGTCATAGACTGTTGAAAGCAAAACTTTGAGTATTTATCAATGCTCGAGGGGTATTCGGTAAGATAATTTTTTACTACTTTTTATGTTTTTTAATCAATTAATACAAATGAGTTGTGTTTTCTGTAATGTTATCGCTGAAATCCGTTGATGATTGGTTGAATTTAAAAAAATGCAATAAAATCAAATTTTTTTATTGGTTAATTGATACAGTAAAAAATTATCGGTAGAATTTTTAATATTTGCTTATAATAAGCCTCTAAAATAGACTGAATCATTGATTAATTACTAATCTTCAACATCCTTAAAAAAATATTTTACGTAATCTTGAACGAAAAGTTTTCTTAGTTTCATTTTATTCTATTAACTAAAATTAGAATATAATTAAGGAAGATTTATTGAAAAACCCAAGGGTGAAAGTAGTATCTATTAACACGAACTACGAACAAGATGTATTAGAACATATATTGAAATCCCAGAACAATATTCCTGATGAAGATTTTTTTAAAGTTACTTACATAAAATATATAAGAACAAAAAGTACACATGCAGCATTTATAGAAATGTCACCAAAAATATTTTATAAAATCATGAATCATGGAAAAGTATACGTAGGATGGCAACGATACCCAGTTTATGAAGATCTTAATGTTACACGATGCAGTAACTGCAATGGCTACAAACACAGCGGTAAGTACTGTAAAAACAATCAATGCTGTGCAAACTGCGCTGGAGCTCATAGTGAACAAATTAAACCACAACACAAATCACACATCATACAAGACAGATTGCCCAACGTTTAAATATTACATAAACTTAGCAGCAACTAGAATCAAATAATATAATTATTAGCATACTGGATCACTATATTAAAGATTTTGAAAATAACGATATTACAACCGAAATAGTTCATAACATAGAACTATGTAAACTTAAGCTAGGGTTTGAAAAATCAAGTTTTAACGTACTTCATTAGAACATCGGAAGTTTAACAAAAAATTATGATAAAATGGCTATTTTTACAAGTCAGTTTGATGGTTTTTTTGACATTATGGTATTCTCAGAAACTTGGTCTTTACCCGATCCAACTTATTTTAACTTAAACGGATATAACATAATATACAACGAAGGAGATTTGAATCAGAATGATGGAGTTGTAACATACATTAAAAATCACTACAATTATGCCACTTCAGTACGACCATTAAGTAGCATCAAGGCGATTGAAATAAAACTAAAACATCTAAATAAAACATTTATCACCACTGCATTTTATAGATCACCATCAACTTGTCCATATATATTTAATAAAGAACTAGAAAAATACATTAAAAATATACCAAAGGGTGAATACAATTTTTTCGTAGGTGACTTAAACATTGACATTCTCGGAAATTATGATTACAGTAACGAATACCTAAATATATTAAATCAAGCAAGATACATATCACTAATAAATAATCCTACAAGAATTCTAAACAACTCAAAATTATGTCTGGATCACATATTCATAAAAACGAATGATATGTATACTAAGCACCTGTAATCCAATCGTATTTGAAAATAATTTAACGGACCATTTTACGATAATGAATACACTAAAATTCGTAGAAAAAATAAACACACCTATGAATAATAATATAAGACACGTAAAGAGATTGAACCATGACAAACTAAAAAATATCTTAGAACAAGCCAACTTGGAAGAAAAACTTCCGCAAAAAGACACCGAAAAAGCAGCTACATACCTTATAGATGTAATTAAGAAATCAATATTAGAAGCCACAAAAACCATAATAATAAACAATAAAAATATAAAAAGAAAACAATGGATAACCAACGGCCTTGTAAAGTCAATAAATATAAAACAACAACTTTATAATGATTGGAAAAAACACTGTAATGAAGATACGAAGACGAAGTACACTAAATATAGAAATAGACTAAATTCATTAATAACAACTGCAAAAAATAACTTTTTTAGAGATATGTTGAATGACAAGAATGATAGCAAAAGTATTTGGAACACAGTAAAGGTACTCACTCCAACAAAATCTAAAAAATGTGAGATAAAAGAAATATGTAACAATTTAGGCATCACAGTAACCACAGAAAAAGAAATTGCAGATGCATTCAATAAACATTATATAAACGTTGGTAAAACTTTAGCAAATAAGATACAAAAGCCCCAAACACTCAACAAAAACACTACAACGATAAACCAAAATACGTTCTTTATTGTACCAACAGATGAAAATGAAGTTCAGAGCATTATTAAAGGACTAAAAGTAAACAAAGCACCTGGAATTGATAACATAACCAATGAAATTTTGATAGAACAAAGGAAAATCTTAGCTAATCCGATTGCCATAGTAATGAATAAAGTATTTGAAACTGCTATTTGCCCAAAAGTATTCAAAATTGCAGTTATCAAGCCAATATATAAAAACGGAAACAAAGAGGTTACAGAAAACTACAGATCTATTTCACTAATTTCAAGCGTAGCAAAGATCTTTGAAAAGTTACTTAAAAACCGTATGTTAAGTTTTCTTAATAAATATAAAATTATATCACCATATCAATATGGCTTTCAAGAAGGAAAATCTACACAAAATGCAATAATACAACTTCTAACGGAAATCCAAAGCAACCTTGACTCCGATTTTAAAACATTGTGTGTATCTATTGACTTGGGTAAAGCGTTTGACACAGTTAATCATCAAGAACTATTAATAAACCTTAATAATGTTGGAATAAGAGAAAAAATTAATCAATTATTTGAAAGTTATTTAAGTGACAGACCACAGTATGTAAAAGAGGGTAGTACTTTAAGCGAAGAGGATATAGTAGAATGTGGAGTACCACAAGGTACGGTCTTAGGTCAAGTGCTCTTTTTAACATATATAAATGAGCTGTTTTGTCTAAGATCGACAGGAAAAATCATATCGTTTGCTGATGACACAGCTATATTATACAAAGACAATACCTAGAGTAATCTCAAACAAAAAGCAGAGAATGACCTATTGGAAATCAAAAATCAATTTACAAATTACTCATATACCAATTTAAGAACAAAAAAACAACAAAAATTATAAGTCACAATCACGATACTAGGATTAAAGCAAACGAAAACCTTATAATAACAAACGCAAATAAGAAAATGGGCCAAACGTCAATTCAATTCCTAGGACCCCGCATCTTTAATCAGATACCGATGCAGCTAAGAAATAGTACACCAATGAAAAAATATATAAACAATGTTAAAACGTGAATGTTGCAAGAAGAAATTGGAATTCTGAAATCTTTTATCTCGAAGTATTTGAAGTAGTATATTTTAAGTTTTCGTAATTTTGTAAGAGTGTATGTTTTTCCATCAATTAGTTAACCATAAATATTCAGTGCCATTCTATTCACACACCAGTAAACGCTTACTTTTGTGAATTAAACTAAGATTGTTTATTTTAACACATTTATGATATAATAAGTAAATTAATAATTATTATTAATAAATCAAATTAAAATTGTATACTGTTCCAAATAAACATTATTATTATTATTATTTATTAAGAAAACGATAACATACTATTGTTATTATTCAATATTAATTAAAATTATGCACACGTTAAGGTATTATTAGAATCCAAAATCGATATCAATGTTTTCAAAAATTTGTCGAATTTGAGTTTCTTTCTTAAAAATTTTATTGGTAATAAACAATCAGGGTTCAGAATAAATTTTAAAAAAGTATTTTAAGTGGAAGAGAAACACATTTTGAAGTTTAAATAAAAGTATTTTTATTTAAAAAAATAACTTATTTAGTTTAAGAAAACGTAATTTACAAAAATAATTGAATCTTTTGGTTAAATTAAATTACTTAACTAGCCGAGGTCGTCGATGGCTTCGAAGGTTTGATGAAGAAGGAGAAGTTTCTCTTATAACTTATAACATAACCAAAAGGAATATATAGAGCAACTACAATAAAGGAAGATGCACATATTCTTAAGTGTGTTCAAAATTCTCCTTTAACAACTGCTCTGCGAATTCGAGAAGTTCATTTAAACTGCAGCGCTTCAACGATTCGACGCAGATTAAACAACGTGGGATTATTTGCAAGTAAGCTTGCAACAAAACCTGAATTAACAGAAAGGCATGCTCAAGCAAGAATTAGATTATGTCAAAATAATTTGTACAGAGACTGGAGTACGGTGATTTTTACGGACGCAAAGGTATTTTCATGGACACAAGAGTCGTCTATGACACTTTGGCGACCACGAAATACAAGATTTAGTACCGAACATGTTGGTAAAAATCGACAAAGCGGAAGAATTTCTGGTGGATTTTGGGGGTGGATTTCAAAAGCTTGGCCGGGTGAATTGGTTCTAGTTTCTCCATTTATGTCTGAAAGTTACGTTCGAGTGCTAAACGAAATTTTGTTGCCAAGTGTGCAAACACTTTATCCAGAAAAAGAATTGGAAAAAATGGTTATAGTCTAAGACAATTCGCCAATTCATAAAAGCAAAATCGTAAATGAGTGGTTTGAGGACAGAAACGACGTAATTTCTTTAGAATGGCTAACAAAATCTCCCGGTTTAAACCCCATCGAAAACATGTGGGCAGCTATGAACAGAACTTGGACCAATAAGCGCCTTGACATTCCGGCCAGAAACTTAAATAATATAGTGCAAATTGCAAATGAAGTTTGGGAACGTTTTCGAGGATCGAACTTCTGCGAAAAATTAATAAACTCGATGCCGAACATGTTAACAGAATGTTTGGAAAATAACGGTTTATATACAAAGTATTAGTTAGTTTGATATAAGAAATAAAAATTTTAGAATTATTAGCTTGTGTAAGATATCAATTTTCTAAAAATGCATTTTAAGTATTAGATACATTTAAAATTTGAAATAAATGCCAATCTGACGTACCGTAGTTATTATTATTTATAGATCACTAAGCTTAAATTTTTATTATTTTATTGAACTATGTAGGTAATAAAATTACAATGCTTTATTTGCTTCAAACCTCTAATGAGAAACACTATACTATTAGAATGTGAATAGGTGCGATCTTAAGCGGTCATTTTGGTTGAAGGCGGGTGTACAATTTACCGAATTTTGGGTGGCGAACTTGTTAGATGATTATCACTGTCGTTACTAACAGCAATAAATAATTGATACATTTGACATTATAAATAACAGGTGTATTAGACGTTTTAAATGTGATTTCATATTAGCGTAAATTCTTAAAAATTTGAAAATGTGATTGATTAATCTAGAGTGATTTCATTGTAAGAAATTTGAATTTTGTAACAAGAATCAGCGTATTTTTTAAAAGTTATTAAGAAAATGAAATATGTAATAGAATAATTATAATCGTACGAAACGTCAAAATTAAATCATTTCCGTTGCACATTCTAAACGGAAAAAGAATAAATTTTTTCTTACTAACTCGTTGATTATTTATGTTAGCAAGACATATTTATTAGCGGTTAAAATTTGCATTTTTTCACATTTATAGTATATAAATTATATCTAAACGTTACATAACAAACAAAAAATTTATTAATAAATTGCAAATGTTAAAAAGCGTTTAATTAAAAATTGTCAAAAAGGCACTAACAATAAATCACTTTTAATTGCTAACTAACTCATCCCATACTTGAACTTTGCAACTGTAATAAAAGGTTACAAAAAGATGGTGTTAATATTTACAGATATTTCTACGACTCAATATTGTAACATATGTGTTAATTTTATTACATATTTGATTAACTTACGTAAATACATACTACATAATAAAATTTTTAAAAAATAATTAAAGTTAAAAAAATATTAGTACCATCAATTTATTCTCGTATTTTACATTTTAATATTATGTTTTGACGTGGAAGTTAGTTTATATACTTATTTATTTATTGTTATTGCAAAAAATGTAAGCAAAAAATATAATTTACGAAGTCTAAAGCTTTGTTAAAAGAAGAAAAATTTGCAGACTTCAACACTTAACAATTGTGGTTTCTCGTGTTATATATCTGAAGACCCAAAAAAAGAACATAATGGTCTTGATGACTTCTTCTAGTGACTTGAGGCTTATAAAATGATTTATGTGTCTACCTACATTGCTTAGAAATACATAGGACACACTAAATTACTAATAACACTCAACTTTTTTACCTGAAACATTAATTATAATACCTGGCTAATTGTGAATGCTTTAGATCGAGTTTAAGATGATTGGTATTGAAAATATTTGTTGATTTATTGCATGGTACACATAAAACAGGTAAAAGTTGTTTTAAGCATGCTACCGCTGTAAAACTTAATTGTTTATTTAAATAATATTAAATGATTTATATTCTGTTAAAGAATTTAAAATATTAACTGTGACAGCAAATAATTTTAAGAATGACCAATGGTCGTTTTCACTTGCTTCAACGTTTATAAATAAATTTATCCGATATTATACTCTCACTTAAGCAAATATGTTAAATACGTATTACTATAAGCATCTTATGCCTACCGAGATTTTGTACAAGATCGTATCGCAAGAAAAATAAACGATAATATTTTATTCAAGTATTGCTTAATATGTCTCGTTTTTTAAATATTACGATTTTATCTTGTAATGTCAAACTGTTTAAAAATGTTACTATCATTCTTAAAAAGAATTATGGTTTAGTAGGTGGCAACAAAATCGTGTTGCATCTTTAGAATATCTTCAATAAGATTATAAACGATAACTATCAAATGAAAGTAAAGAATTTATTTTACTGTTGTAATCAGACAGAAGGAGAAAAAGAAATCAAACAACTAGGCAAATTAATTATAAATTGGCCGTTCTCATTGAGTTATTAGACAAGAAATAATTTATTTATATATAAGTTTAACTTTATTCATTGCCATTTGGCTTACAAATTTAGTCGTGTTGTCTATACATATATACTACATTTTCTTATCCCTTCTCCCCCCTTAACTTTTTCCTCCTGCTCCATACTTCCTCCATCCATTCCGCTCTTTTTCCGTTTTCATCTAAGATATCCACTATTTTCATCACCTCTTCTCTTAGTTCCCTGCATCTCTCTCTCATGTGGTTAAGGTCTTCCGTTTCTTCTCCACATAGCCTGCATAACTTTTCTGGTTCTTCTTTCCAATATTTGTTCCCTAACTCCTCGTTGCCACATCTGAACCTTGCCACCATTTTTTCCTTTTGTTGCTTTTAATCTCACTGTCTTTTAAATATTCCGGCACCCCTTCACCCTTGATATCTTTATAATTCCTATTATATCTGCTCTCTTTTATCTTTGTCCATCTTTCTTGTTTTTCGATGTCTCTATCTCTCCTTATTATTTCTTCTCTTGTCCCTACCCCCTCTTCTCTTAATCTCTCGACTTCTTCACTCGCATACCCGTTTCTTTTGTAATACTCTTCTCTGCCCTCCTGCCCGTACTTCACTTTCCCTCCCTTTATTTCTTTCCAACATTCTTGCAGTATTTTGCAATCTGTTCTTTCCCTCATTTCTTCCTCGTATTTTATTGCTCTTTTTCCTGTCTCAATCCTTATTTATTCTATCTGAACTTCCTCTCTCACAATATACCCCGGTGTATCCCTGTCCAATCCTAACACCCATCTCCAGTATTTTTCCTGTAGCCCCTCTACCTCCCTCCACTCCTTCCAGCCCCATATTTCCGCTCCATACATTACCACCCCATTTATTAATTTTTCGAACAGCAATTTTCTTTTTTTTTATATCCATCTTGATTACTCTTTCCCCCACACCCCAGACTTGTCCTATTAGCCTGTTTCCTTTCTTCACCCTTTCCTTTATGTGTTCTCCCTCTTTATTATCCTGTTTCATCGTGTAGCCCAGGTATGTAAATTCCTTCACTTGTTGCACTTTCTCATCCTCCATCTCCACTCCTCCCTTTTTCTTTTCCCCCTCCTTTTCTAAATATCAATATCTTTGTTTTCTCCGTGTTTACTTCCATTTCTTTTTTTTTTTTCATATATTTCTCTAGCGTTTTCATCATCTCTTTCATTTCCTTTTCCTCCTTAGCCACCAGCACTATGTCATCCGCATACGCCAACGACCATACCTTAGCTTTCCCTACCACTATCCCTCCTGTCTGTTGTCCTCTCATTGTCTCTTCCAGATCCCCCGTATATACCGAGAACAGGCTTGGGCTCAGTGGACATCCCTGCCTCAACCCTCTCTTTGTTATGAATTTCTCACTCTCTTCCCCATTCACTTTAACCCTGCTTCTCGTTTCTTCGTATATTTCCTCTATTCTTTGTATTAATCTTTCATTGATTTTTTTTTCTTTTCATATATTCCCACAGCTTCTCCCTATTCACTTTGTCAAAAGCAGCTTTTAGGTCTACGAATAGTGCTACCATTTTCCCTCTTTTTTTCTAGTTCTTTATTTGCTAAGTGTTTCATTATATATATGTTGTCTATCGCCCTTCTTCCTTTTCTGAATCCCGCTTGTCCGTCTGGTACCAAACTTCTTTCCTCTATTTCCTTCTGTAATCTTTCTTGCAGTATTGTCGCGTACAATTTGTATGCCGAGCTCAATAATTCTCGACTTTATTTTTTTCGCCTTTTGAAGTGAAACTTCTTTATCGGCGTTGGAAAAAAATTTACCGTCACATTTTACGCGTCACGTCACATTTTTTATCGTCACATTTTTCCGTTACGCGCCATCTTTTTTATTTCTGAAACGCAATAGCGACGTGATAAATAATATATCAATACTAAAGTGATCAACAAAATCAAAGGTTTTATTTTAATTCTAATTCCAGTGGATTTTTAACAAAAGTAAGTAATTATATCTATTTTTCTAATACTTGTTAAGGTTAACCTCAGTTTCTTATTGTAACTATCGGTCAATGTATATGATTTCATTAAAATAGTATTTATTAATTAATACGACTGCTAATTTAATGAACATCAATTAATTGGCATAGAGTATAAATTCTGAAATATGTTATTAATTTTTGTAAATCGATTAACTAATTTTTGTAGATTCAATTTTATATTTCAGTTACCATAAGCCATTAATTACAAAAATATATAATAACGATGACAATGATAGTAATAATTCTATTACAATTAATGAAATGCTGTAATAATCTTAGTAGCAAAAAGTTAAAGTGAAATAATTGTATTATTTGTATTCATGTCTATGATAATAAAATCCTTTTGTTTAAACTTTATCTAATTTAACTTTATTTAACCAATTTCTGAAAAGTTGCATGTAGATCATTTTGCGAAAAATAAGGCCATAAAGAAGTTTCACTTCTTACATGTGTACACTAGTACACGCCCTAATTTTTTTTATGTATTGGGCGTATTATTCCCTCTCTCCATCTCTCTGGGAATCCTTCCCCTTTCCATATTTTGTTTATTATTTCCGTCATCCTTTTTGCTACATTTTCTCCCCCGTATATCCACTCTTCTCCTTGAATCCCATCTTCTCCTGTCGCATTTCTTTTTTTTATATTCTTTATCGCCTCTATTACTTCTTCCTCCCTTATTCTATCCCTATCTCCTTCTTCTTGACTTAGTACCACGTCTTTCCTTTTTCTTTTTCCTGCTTTTGTTCTTCCCCTCCCAACAGGTTCCGAAAATATATCTCCCATTCTTTAATTTTTATTTCCTTTAACGTCCTGTTTTTTTCCTCTGCTTCTTTAGGTACTTCCATACATCTTCTTCCGTTTTTATTCCTTTAATCTGCTCCTCTTGTTTTTTTTGTTTTCCTCCTTCTTTCTGTCGCATGTTTTTGTATATTTTTACTGCTTCTTTGTACTCTTCTTTTTCTTTCTTCCCTTTTTTCCACTGTCTTAATGCTCTTCTTGCATTTTTCTTTGCTTCCTTGCATTCCTTATCCCACCATTCCTTCCATCCAGTTTTCTCCCCCTTCCACTTTCTAAATCTGACTCTCTCTGTTGCTTTCTCCATCATCTATCTCATTTCCTCCACACTTTCTTGTAATTCCTTCCCTATCCATACCGTTTTCCCTATTCTCTCTTTATATCTTTTTATACTCTCTTCTGTCCACTTTTTTTTAGTTATGTACTTCTCCTCTTCCTCTCTCTCATCTCTTTTCCTTCCTTCCATTGTCAATTTCAGTGGTTGATGGTCTGACTCTACCCTTTCTCCCACTTTAAATGTCTTTACCTTTTCTGCGGCCTCTTCATTTGTCATTACAAAATCTATTATTGATTTTCCCCTTCCTTCTATGTACGTAAATTCCCCCTTTCCATCTTCTTCTCTGTTCCCGTTCATTATTTCCCACCCTTTTTCGTTGCACAATTCCAGCAGTTCCTCTCCCTCTTTATTTATCACCTTGTCCTTTGTTTGTCTCTTTCCCGTCCCTTTTCTTTCTTGTATTCCCTCCTCTTCCCCTATTCTAGCGTTGAAGTCCCCTCCTACTATTATCAATCCCTCTTCCCTCTCTTCTATCATCTCTTCTATGTTTTTCCTTGTCTCTTTCTTTCTACTGCTATAAACCGTCACTACTTTTATTTTTGTTTTTCCCCACTGCACGTTCCTTTCTACAACTCCTCTTCTCTGTTGCACTTTCTCCTTCTTTTCCTGGTTCAACCATTTTTTCTTATTCCCGTTATTATCCCCACCTTTGCTCTCCCTTTTTTCTTTTCTCTTTCTGCATGTTGCACCACCCACTCAAATTCCTCCGGCAACTCTTTTTCTCACCACTCCCATTCTTTTTCTTCCATCCATGTTTCCTGTAATCCCACTACATCCTGTTCCTTGATGTACTTCCAGAAATCATGTTCCTTGTTTTTTATTCCTGCTACGTTCCAAAACAATACTCTCAGCTCACTCACCTCCCCCCGTACTTCTTCCTCACTTTCTTTTTTCTCCCTTCTTTTTCTTTTCCATTTCCATCTCTCATTATTCCTTTTCTTTGCCGTTTCGTCAACTTTCCCTCCTTTACCACCCCTTTGCCCTTTAGTTTTTGCCTTTTGGTTCCCCACTTTCTCTTCTCTTTCTCTGCACAGTCCCCTATCCTTGTCGTTCCATATGTATCTGTCTCCGTCTATCTCCATTTTCTGTACCCTACCCATACTCTTTTTCCTTCCGCTCTTTTTCCACCGCTATGTTCATTATTTCTCTTTGCATTCTTCTTTCCTCCCATGTCAAATCGTGACTTATATATATTCTTGTATTCTTTAATTTCTTCTTCTCCTCCATTACCTTCTGTTTTTCCTCCCATCCTCTGATTTCCGCCACCACCATCTCATTTTTCTTCTCTTTGTTTATTACTGTCACTTTTTCACCTCTACTTTTACATTTAATTTTTCTTCCAGCATCACTGCTAAATCTTTTTGTGGTTTTTCACTTCTCCACCCCTTTATCACGATATTATTTTTTCTTTTCCATCTTTCCTCGTCTTCCGCTTTTTCTCCAGTTTTTCTATTCTCTCCACCAGTTTCTCTTTTTCTTTCTCCCACTTCTTTTCTCTTTCTCCCATTTCTTTTTCATTTCTTTGATTTCTTGTCTTATTCCTTGCATATTTTCTTCCATCTGTTTCATCATTTCTCTCATTAATTCTTTTAACTCCTCCATTTTTTCCTTCCTCCTTCTGTTCTTGAGGTTTTCCTTCGCTCTCCTCCGATATCTTCTTAATGTCTGGTGATCTTATTGTTTTCTTTCCTCTTTCAAATATTTGTTGCCTTTCTTTTTCCTCTTCCTCTCTCTCTCTTTTATTCATCCCTTTCCCCCTTTTGTTATTACTTATTATTTATTATTTATTTTTTTTCAAATTTAGTTATTTATTTAATTTTTTTTTTTTTATTAATTTTTTTAATTTATTGTTACTATGATTCTTTTTAACTGTATTTAATTAACGCCCGCCACAAATATTAGAAAAGTATAAAAATAAAAGTTTGTATTTCACTGTTATCACAAGCGCGCGCTTGACCTTTAAACAAGTCCGCGATATCCGCTCGCATTCGCACACGTTATCTGAGCCACCTATATCTTCTTATCCATAATTTTAATGTACTTATTTACTACTCACATTAAAATCCTCCTCTAATCTTTTCTTCCACTTCACATTCCTCACCACGCACCCGTAAATTAATTGCTGTAAATCACTTTAAATTACCCAAAACTCCGCACTACTATTAAACACGTCCTCACTCAATCACCTTCAAAACACGACCTTTGTTGTTTTATACTACGATTTCATTAATTGGCGGCTCATTAGTAAGTTTGGAGAGTGGTTTTTCTATGGAAGAAGAACATCTTTTGAGACTACTTTATACGAACCGCCTGGAAGAATATTGCGGATTTTGGTATAATTTCTGTCAGTTAGCATTTTAGTTTACAAGTGCAAGAACCTACTGGAGTGCGGTTTCGTTATCACTCAGGTCAACATGTCCACCGCAAGCGATGTTTCTCAAATAACAAAACTAAACGATTTTCTACTAATTATTAATATCAAATAAATTCCAACTACTAGCAACGCATACTGATACCAACAGTAATAATCCTGCCAATAGTAATAATTCTACCAACAGTAATAATATTACCAATAGTAACAATCCTACCAATAAGAACAAAACAAAAGTTCCACCATTTATGCTCCATTACGTTCAAGCTATAAATCCATTGATCAAACTTATAGAAGAACATTCCTAAAGCAAACTATTGTTATCAACTTCTTCAGGGAAACAAGTTAAAGTTACAAATAAATAATGTAGAGGATTACAAAAAGATCAGAGACCTTCTAGATGATGATAAAGTAACTAGACACACATGTAGCCTAGAAGAAGAAAATAAATTCAGAGTACTTTTAAAAAACTTGCACCACACGACCGAAGAAAATACTATAAAGGAAACCCTGGCTAAAGAAAGCCATGAAGTTCTAAATGTTATGAACGTAATGAACAGGGAGACTAAACAAAGAAAGAACCTGTTTTTTATCGAGATTAAACGTAAAACCAACAATAATGACATTTTTAAATAAAAAACATAGGAAATGCATTAGTAGTCTTTAAGAAACAAAACGAAAAACTCACATACCGCAATGCAAGAACTGCCAGTGCTATGGTCATACACGTAATAGATGCACTAGACCACTACGTTGCGTCAAGTGCGCTGAACCACATGATTACCGCAACTGCAAAAAAATTACAGTGAACCCAGCTAAATGTGTGTTGTGTCAAAGTCAACATCCTGCAAATTATAAAGGCTGTACGGTGTACCTAGAGATTCTAAAAAGAAGATACCCAAATCAAGCTAACTTTACCTATGCTAAGCCTTCAAACCCAACAAAAACAAAAGCTACTGTTACAGCAATACCAACAAAAACAGTCACAGCTGCATCAGCCAACACTCCACCAACAACAACAACTCTTATCTCACTCCATGACTTAGGCACAACCCCAAACAATATCATTGTACTGAGATCAAGCAAAAAAAACAAAAGAAAGGGTTAAGTACTAACATTTAACAATACACATGGCCAATAAGTAAGTGACCTAACACCAATAATAATCTCACTCCAACAAACAATTTAGGCACAACAACAGATCATTAATAAATTATCTACCAAAATCAGGGTTCTCAGAGAAGAATTAAACAACAAAAATGGCTCCAATCCTTAAAATAGCACAGTGGAATGCCAACGGCCTTCCAAACCATAAAAATGAAGTTGAATCGTTTCTCACATATAATAAAATAGACATCCTGCTTGTTTCTGAAACTCATTTCTGCAGTAGTTCCTACTTCAAAATTTATAATGATTAACTATACCTTACAAACCATCCGGATGCAAATAAAAGATCTAGAGGCGGCACTGCGGCAATTATTCCTCAGATAAACAAGGCTTTACACAATATTTTAGATCCTTAGGTAATAGATTGTTAGCAGCAGGAGATTACAATGCTAAGCACACATCATGGGGCTCCCGTATTTCTCCGCCAGGCAGAGCTAAAGTGTTATACCAAGTAGTACAAGAACTCAATTTAGGTTATCGGTCAACCTTTGAACCCACGCATTGGCCTTCTGACTCATATAAATTACCTGACTTGCTAAATTTTTTTCTAACCAAAGGTATAGCTGCTGGATACCTTAAGATAGTATTATGCCTGGACCTAACGTCAGATCACACCCCAGTCATTGCAACGGTGAGCACCACGATTCTAAAACAGGACAGGATACCTAAAATACTTAATAACCAAACTGACTGAAACCACTTCATAAATATTATCCATAGCCAGCTAGATATGCAAATTATTCTTCAATCAAATAAAGAACTATCAGCAGTCTACGATTTTACAAGAATAATCCAAGAAGCAGCCTTGGTAACAACTCCAGTAATCGCACCCAAACATCTACAACCGTGTTGCTCCATCGCAATTAAGAAAAAAATTTCGAAAAAAAGAAGATTGAGAAAAATCTGGCAACTCTCCAGGTATCCATCAGACAAGCTAAAATATAATCAAGCTTTATCAGAATTAAAAACACTCATAAAAGATGCAAAAAATGTGTGCTTTTCAGAATTCCTTACGAACTTAAGCCCGACAGTAGATCCCGATTTTTCCTTCTGGAAAGCAACAAAAAGAATAAAAAATAAAAATCAACCAATTCCCCCCTAAGGAAACAAATGGTTTGTGGTTGCGATCCGACCTACAGAAAGCCGATCTGTTTGCTGAACATCTGGTAAATGTGTTCTAACTTATTCGATCTCAAATAACCGTAGATGAAGAAATGGAAATACACCAGGATATTCCACACCAAGTTGCTCTGTCCATGAAACTATTCACAGTTAGAGAAATCAAGATACTTAATAAACACCAACTAAAATCGAAGAAAGCACCAGGCTATGATCTAATCACTGGGAACTAATCAAAAAATTACCACACAAGGGCCTAGTGATGATGACTATGTTATATAATGCTGTTCTGTGGCTGAGCTACTTTCTAGTAAAATGGAAGGTTGCGCATCCCAAAACCTAGAAAACCTCCCAACGAAATTGGATCCTATAGGTCAATTAGTCTATTACCCGTTTTAAGTAAGCTACTGGCAAAAATATTGGCCAGAAGATTAATCCGTATCCTGGACGAATGCAATATTATCCCAAATCATTAGTTTGGTTATTGCACTAACCACTTCACTATTCAGCAGGTTCACAGAGTCGTAGGCAGAATTAATCAAGCCGTTGAAGAAAAGCAATACTGTATATTTGCCTTCTTAGATGACTCTCAAGTCTTTGACAGAGTTTGGTACTTGGGCGTTCTGTACAAACTCAAAAAATTTTTACCACACCCTTTTTATAACATCCTTAAATGCAATCTCAAGGAACGATACTTTCGAGTAAAATTTAGACCATACAATTAAATTAGACTTACCACAAAGTAGTGTACTTGGCTTTATCCTGTACCTCATTTTCATAGCAGTAGTGACCGTAAATCCTTTACAACAGAACCTAGGTGAAGTAAAACAATGAACAAAAAAGTGGCGTGTTAAATTAAACGAAGCAAAATCTTTTCACATAACATTTACAAAATGCAAAGGAATATCTCCAGCGGTCCTTGTAAACAACATTCCACTAACACAACTGACAGAGGTTAAATACCTAGGTATCCACCTTGATAAGGGCTTGACGTGGAAGTCCCATATTTGGAAAAAACAAGACATTTTGTGTTCTGTTGAGTCTTCTATAAAACATCTTTTCCGTCACATCTCAGATCCTATTCGTATTCAAGTTTGCAAAATTCTTCAATTATCTAAAGTTTTTAAATATAACGTTTTGGTCGGAAGAGTCAGCTTTAAAAAACCTTCTTACACACCTCTATACCATCGTTCTTCCAACCGACAAAAGCAACGCTACTGTCATTTTCAATTAAACGGATTGCGATGAAAAAATACATTCTATTCTGTCAGAGGATATGTACGCTCCTTTAACTCGTAATCCTATTTCGAATATCATTTGTTCTTTATAGATAAAACTTCTTCTCACATCCTCAAATCTCATCATTTCATTCAACGTTTCAGGACATAATCGTTGTATAAAGAAAATATAAATTTTTAAATCTGCCGTTGGTGAACATTATTATTTTACTACAGGCCACAATATAAATTTTGGCAATGTCTCAGTTATTGCGAAATCTTTATTTGTCTTAAATAGGAAAGTTCAAAAAAGCATAGAAATCATCAAACAGTTACTGGCTTATCAAAGACACGCTTCTTTTCGAACGTACTTTAGTCGAGCTGATTCCACCGCGACGATAAATATAAAGACAATTTCTTCTTAAGTCACTTTTATGAAATTTAGAATCTGGCTTGTTTCTTTGATTACCTAACTCTGTAGTGATTCTTTGTTATATTATCGTTTACTTCTTTAAGTTTTCGATTTCGCTTACGCCGTGTTAAAGCCCCTTACGTGGGAAAAACTTTAGCAACTTCGGTTACTACATCAAAACGGTCCAAACCAGGAAGACTAATCTTAGCATAGACTGCGGCCGTGAAAGCCTTCAGGTTTACATTATAATTAATTAAACAAAAAATTGTAATTGTAAAGATTAAACAATATCATTATCAGAATTTTTGAATAAATATATTAATGCCAGTATTAAAACATGCAAAAATAAAAAACCAACACAAACATTGTACTGCTAAAAATTAGTCATATGCATTATAATCAAAAACTGATATTGTATTATAATAATTATTTACGTAACAAGCGTCGAAAGTAAATCATAGCATCACGAACGCCAATGCGACGCAAAACCGCACGGCCTTTACTGTTTTCCATTGTACTTTACACTAATAAATTTTTAATTTAGAAGTGTACCGCTTATTTTTTATGTGTTGCTAACAAGCTTCTCAAGAGTTAGAGAACACTGTGGTTTTAGGCCGCGTTATATTGAAAACTTATTTGAATTACGCGGATACTATAAAAATCAGCTTATCAACAGTGTCACCGCTATAGCAATTTATAAATTACTATCTTGCCATCAAGTTTCCTTTACTCACTTACATCGTTTATTATTATAAAGTTAGAGGTCTGTGCATGCATTAAGAAGTACATTAAAGTGTTCTCCCACAGCTGAGCAGCCCTAAAAAGACGAAATGCATTTTCATATTTGCATTGACATTGATTATTTTAGAATGCTATACGTTGTAGTTTTAGTCTGCAATATATTCGAAGCTTAATTGAATTGCGCGAATATAAAAATCAGCTTGTCATCGGTTTCGCTTCCTGCTCTATAGCAATTTACAAATCACAAACTATAGTATAACCTTAAAATGTAGTAGCAAATGAAAAAAAAATACGACGTTTACAGATATAACAAAAAAAGTTATCATTATAGCAATTTCTTATACGATTTGATAATATAAATGATATACTAAAACAATTGCCGTTAGTGAATCAAATTAGCGAAGATGCAGACTTGCGTAAAAATCCTAAAAATAACAGAAGTATTCAGAAGAATGGCAACAAAAAACAAATATTGGATATCATCAAAATACAAAATCCTACAAAACATAATACAAAGAAAACGAAATTGAAGAAAACGAATTTCTTGGTCGAGTAACCTGAGAAAATGGTAGAAAATTGCAGTTCCATCAAACTTTTCAGAACATAAAAAATAAAAAGAACCATGATGATAATAAATCTTCTCAGAGAAAGCGGTAGTCGAAGAAGAAGACACTGCAACGTCGACTCTCAGGTATTTTCTTAGATAAAGAGCGCGCTAACAAAAGATACAAAGAAATTAATTAAACAATTAAACAAATTGCCCTAATTGGTTCTGAAGTCAGGGATGCCAAATAGTTTTAAGACTAAATTATGAAAGATACACAGGAATAATGTATAGATTCAATCTCAAAAGATAGTTATAATGCTATATTCGAAAACAAAAACAATAAAGTAAAATTCGGTAATGTTACTTAAAACTAAAGAAAGAAATTTTATTAGTTTATGATTCAATTAATTACACTTAAAACTAAGAGAATGCCTGTATTTCTTTATATATAGTAAGAAAGACAGTTTTGAATTGAGTTATTTTAAATATTTGCGGTAAGTAAATTTAACTTTTATTTTAATGAACTTGATTACTTTTACATGAGTAATTAAACAAATTTGAATCGCATATTTAATTAGAGAATATTAATATTTAATATCTAATAAGTTAGGTTCAAATGTAAAGTTATTTAGTAAAAAGAAAAACCAAGTTCGTTTTTTCGTAACGCATTTGGATCAAATTTCAGATTGATGTCTTTAAAGGAATGCAACGCTACTGTTGGCGGTTACGATAATATTAACCTTGGAAAATTTCCCATCAAGAATCGATGTCAAAGATATTTTCTTCAATAAAATTAATTTGGATCATTGGAATTTATGCCTTATTGATGTACCAAATTTATTCAAATAATGGATCTAGCGACAATCTCGCTAAATATAAAATTGGTATAAGAAAAGTCTAAGACAATTAAAAACGGGAAATCAGGTAGATGTAACATAGTAGAAATTGAATACATACCTGTATTATTAACACAGATTTTTTAAATAAAGATATTGTAGATATAAGATACAATAAAAATTACATGGCTTAGAAATGAAGTCACACAAGCGTACTACTGGAACGCTAAGTCTCGAAAGCATTTTTAAGGACGACCTCGCCCTAAAAAGCAGCGACTTCACAAAATTAGATATAAAGGAAGGTTTACACACAACGATTTGTTAAATTAATACAAATAATTCAAAATCACCTTAAACATGATAAAACTAATAAATAGTTACAAAAATCTCCAATCAACGGTAATATAAATCGTAAATAAATAGAACGGATACATTTATTAATAATATCAACACTCAAAATCTATTATTCAAATAAAAAAGAAAGAAAAATACCGAAATAATTAAGATACTTATAATTCAATCCACTGTGTCACTGATTTATTGAATAATGTTACAATGTTCTTCATAAATACAAGCGAGCGATTTCTTACACCAATACACACAATAATAATTCTAACATTCAACATTTTTTGTGCCGTTCATCTATTGTTTATCAACTTTTTACAAAAGCAAAAACTACATTGTATATAAGATTATCAATTTTTGTTTTATTTATACAGGGTGTCCCACGAGGTACTGTACATACTGAAATGGTATGTTCCTTAGGTCAATTTAAGTAGAAAACGTTCTATAAACATAGGTTCAATTCGCCATAGTTACACAGATACAAACGTTTAAAGTTTATAACTGATCACACATTTTTTTGAAAATTAATTATTCTTAGTCAACTGGGAAACAAAAGCCGAACAATATGTCATTTGTTGCTTTCTTTTCTACTAATGTCACAGTCGATTTTATTAAATGAAGTGTAATTTAAATGCAAAATGCCTTCTCATTTTTCTAACGAAGAGTATGCTGATATCATTTACATTTATGGAATTTGTGATAGAAATGCGAGATCTGCCGTTAGGGAATATGAACGAAGATTTCCCAACAGGAGGGTGCCAAATCACCAAACCTTTTCTTCTGTGTTTCAACATGTACGGACTCATGGTTCATTTTCATCAGTTTCAACAAGATCTGACCGTCCTGTGCAGTTAAATGTGAATGAGCAGGAAAACATTCCACAGATGGTTGATCGGAGTCCATGATTGAGTACTAGAAGAATTTCTTCTCGAACGGAACTCTCCCGTATGTCAGTATGGCGAACATTAGATGATGGGCTTTTGTATCCCTATCACATACAACAGGTTCAGCATCTGGAATCTGGAGATTTTGCTGCCCGGTTGAATTTCTGCCACTGACTACAGGTAAATCCACAATTAGTTCCATTCATTTTATTTAGCGACGAAGCGCAATTTACTAGAGATGGAGTAAACAATACGCGTAATTCTCATTTGTGATCATATCAAAATCCACATGGCACAACAAAAACTAACTTTCAGCGCAGATTTTCTGTTAACGTATGGTGTGGCATGATTGACGATCAACTTATTGAACCTTTTTTCTTTGAGGTACGTCTGACAGAAGAAGCATATGCTAACTTTTTGCGGAATGAATTGCTACCGCTTTTGGAAGAAGTACTTTTACTAACAAGACAATAAATGTTTCTGCAACATGATGGAGCTCCTCCACATTTTAGTCGGCATGTGACCAAATATCTAAATGTTGCTTACCCCAATAGGTGGATTGGGCGTGGAGGCCCGCATGCTTGGCCACCGAGATCGTCCGATCTCACACCTTTGGACTTCTATCTGTGGGGTCATGTGAAAAGTTTAGTATACGATGTAAAAGTTAATACCAAAGCTGAACTAATACAGCGTATCCTAAATGTGTGTCAACAAACACGGAACAACCAGCAGGTGCTTCGAGCGACTACTCGGTCCATTTTAGATCGCAGCCGTCGTTGTATTAATGCCGAAGAAGGTCATTTTCAGCATTTGATGTGATTTTTTTTTGTTTTTTTTATGTTTGTTTTGTAGTTCGATTTTCTGTTTTCAATAATAATTTTCAAAAATTGTGTGAGCATTTATAAACTTTGAACGCTTGTATCTGTGTAACTATGGCAAATTGTTTATAGGACGTTTTCTACTAAAATTGATCTAAGGAACATACCATTTCAGTATGTACAGTACCTCGTAAGACACCCTGTATATTTAAAGTATTTATCTATCTTACTCTACATAAAAGCTAAAATTTTAATCTGGTTTGTTTTTATTTTGAAATTATTCGTCAGCGCATTTTTAAAAACTGTTAATACTCATGTATGTGAAGGAAAAAACACAACACGTTGCGTGTTTGTTACACTTTTTGAATGTTTTTTTTTTAATTTTTATATGATTTTTAAAGTTATACCCAACGAAAATTTAGTAATTTTAACAGCAATAGATTTTAAACGCTAATAGTAAAACCTAAATAGTGTGATCACTACACGACTTTCCTATAAGGAATGATGAATACATATTTTTTAAGGTTATGTTGTCATAAAACCATTTTGAAGTAATAATTTTTTCTTGTCCTCGATTTCATTAAGATCGTATCGACTAACCCTTATATTTGTGAGCCTCAACATAACTTATCCTTGTAGTAAATCAGTAAAAAAACTGTTAATGTTAGAAAACATTTTTATTTGAATAAATTGTTGGGAAGAATTATCTCTATGAGAAAAAATAATTCGAATAATTTAGATACGTACAAAATTATATAAGAAAAACTGTTAGAAATAGCGGATACAGCAACTTCCGGTTTTTTTATAAAACCTATTTTTTGACAAAACAGAGAGAATATAAAAAGCCGAATTTCAATTTGGTTCAAGAGCTATCGTGGCTACATCCGAAGATAATTTAAATAAGATGCAGCACAAGTGAAAGAATATAAAGAAAAATTGTTATGTTTTAACGTATTTTGCTTTCCCTTTAAGATATAAAAAAATTGTCGTAGGCAGGATTCGAACCTAGGATTATATATGGAATTCACTTTAAATTATGAATCAAATATCTAATAAACTGTTAATGTTAGAAAAATATTTTCTTTAGATAAATTGTTAAGAAGAATTAACTCTATGAAAAACTGCAAAATTAATTCGAATAGTTTACATACCCATCTTTTGATAGGACCAAGAGGATATGAAAGGAGAGAGGAGAAGACCTTGAAACGTAAAATTGTGCAATAAAAATCTTTGAAAAAAATTGCGATCGTTATACTTCCCTTATAGGAAAGTAAAAATACAACGCAATAATAGTTTAAAATTTTTCTAAAATGAAAACTATTTATTGTAAATTTAGAAATTGCATTTAATAAACGAGAACGAATTGTCTTATGTGTTGGTAACTGCGTGCATTAAGATTAAATCTTTTAAACTATTTTTTGTGTTAAAAAACTAATTGTAACCCAAAATTAGAGCTTATTAATCAATAACAATTAGTTTCTGATAATATTAAAAGTTTGAAATGGTCTAATGTAATTATAAACAATTAATTAATTTAATCAAATTGGGAGCGCGATTTATTAATGTTAACCAATTTGTCAATGTATTTTCATTTGGATTAGTTTATATCTTTTCACGTATCTTAATGAATTCAGTTTAAAATGTTATACATAACGACATTAATTTTTTTAAATTAATTTTAAAATAAATAATATATAAAAATCGAAATGTAGAATAAAAATCAGCAATGAGAAAAAGCAAAAATAGTTGTAATAAAGTTTTAATAATTTTTTTAAAACAAATTAATATAAAAAATAATTGACTTAATTCTTCGATTAAAATAAAAGTTGTGTAAGAGGTTTTTTATTTTACCGTAAATTATTTATAATTCGTGAGTAAAGCAGTTTTGTATAAACTAAAAATAAAAATTTTTGACATTTGCATTAATTACAACCATTATACTAAAAAAATACTATCAAAGTTTATATAAACCACTAGTATGCGAAAACTTACTAATTGATATTGGGTGTAAAATACCAGTTTCAACATATAATCGTTCGACTGAAAAAATTCTTTAAAATTCACAAACAAAACTAACATTTATAGCCAAAGTCGTTTTTAAAATGTTAGCAACCAACGCAAAGTAGCAATAATGCAACAAACAATGTAATAAACAACACTTAATCCGCATTAAGAAAATGCAAAGTTTGTATTAAATTTTGTACTTATACCATACATTGTATTCTAAATTTAAATTTAATGGAATGCAAAAATTTATTTGGAATTTAATTAAATGATATTGACGATTTTTAAACTAATATTCCAAATTAAATTAAATAGTAACAACATTGTTTTAGTGGTGCATCTAATACAGTTAAGAAATTGTCAACGTTTTGATGCAAATTCAACCATATTTGCAAAATTCCAAATGCTATAAAAAAAACTACAATTTTTTTTAGATACAAACAGGGTCTCCTATCATTTTTTTTATCAAAAAACTACAAATTGAACCTTTTTGATTTTGCATATACATATATGCTATAGAAAAAGTTCAACTCCTGTAAAATAATTTCAGCATGGCGCTACTTCCGCTTATATCAACAACCTAGCTGTTTTTTTTTATGGTTTTGGATTCTTGATCAAAAATGAAGATGAATTTGATAACACATACTACCGATTTTAAATTGTTATTTTGATTTTTATAATTTTTTTTGTAATTTGCAAGTTTTTACTTAAACTTCATTATTTACGAAACAGCTTGACTTAGGTTGAGGAAATAAATTTGATTTGATTACATAAAACATCAGACTATTATAAGAAAATCAAATGTAAAAACTAAACGTAAAAATTTTTTTTCAAGTTTTGAATTTTAAAATTTTAAAAATTTGTTTCTGGTAAACTTTTGTTATTCTAATAAAAAAAAGGTTACAAAATTCATTATACTAGTGCAGAAAAAAAATGCTTTCTATTACATATATTTGCCATAAATAATTTAAAATTTTATCTGACAGTTAATACATTTTTTATTTCGTTCTTAAAAAACAAAGACAATTATAATAGCAAATTATCTAGACAAAAAAGATTTACAAAATCTTGAAAAACCAAAGCAATTAATTTTAGCAATTGAAAGAATTTTGCAAAACAAAAAAAATGTTTTTGATAACGATTTAGAATGTATTAAGAAAATTATGTGAGGTTGTTATATTTGTCAATTAGCAAAAGAAAATAATTACAAAAATCACAATATTAATCAAAGTATAAGAGTAAATGAACTATTAGAACTAGTTGCGATAAATTATTTAGGAAATTTAGTTAAAGGACAGTATAGTTATTTTTTATTTTAATAATGATATATGTAACATCACTGACTCCCGGAATGCCCCTGTCATATTATTATAGCCCACTATATTAGCAACTATGTAATATAATATATACTAAGGTGTAAAGATGTAATGTGTTGTGTTGTTTATGGTAAAATAAAGCTATTAAAACAATTACAGCCCCTTTACAATACGCCCTTACAATGGCGCCCAACGTGGGGCCTTGTTAAATAATAATAAAGTGCCTAAGTACATTGTTAAATACGCGATCAAAGGCCTGTCCATGCTATTAGATGGCTTGGCCGCCACTTGGTACCAGAATGTGACCTCACCTCCAGGGACGATGCCCTCAAGGCGCTTAGGCACGCGCTTGGATTTAATAAACCTTCGCACCAAATCTTTAGAGAACTCGTCTCAAAAGAGCAGGGCGAAAAAGATCCTACGAATGTGTTCGTAACCTCCGCTCGTGCACTAATAGCTCGCTTACCTACCACGCCCGAACTTCATCAAACACATCAAATAGATATGATATACGGGCTACTCAATCGGAAAATCCGACAACGATTGCCGCCCAACGACGTTAAAACTTTTAACGATTTAATCAATAAAGCTAGAAGCATAGAAGACAGCTTTGTTGCAACTTTAGTACAGCAAAATATCAGTACTACTACGTCTTCGGAAAAACATTCAAAATTACGGTCCAAATGCTCGTATTGCAAAAATTTTTAACATGTACAAGCAGAATGTCGCAAATATGCTTCAACCTAGTCACAAAGTTCACAATCAAAAACGGAAGCACCCAAACCAGGTTCGCAGAGCAATGCACAGGCTATATACAGTGGCAGTGTCCTACTTGCAAAACCTCAAGTACATCCGCACCTACCGTTAACAATGCCGCCTCCATCGAATTGTTATCCACAGATGTGTGCATACCAACGAGTTCTTCTCGTCCCTTAATGTTAATTACAATTTTTGACATAACCGGCTTAGCAAATTCCATTATCAAATGATACTCGAGTTTTGGTAGTTCCCTACCGCCTAGCTCTTTCTGAAGAAGAAGTTCTCAGAAAGAAACTAGACAACTTACTCGAACACGAAATAATAGAGGAGTACAAATCGCCTTTCGCTTCTCCGGTAGTACTGGTACCAAAAAAGGATGGAACCAATAGATTCTGTGTCGACTATAGACGTCTAAACTCAGTCACTCGTTCGGACCAATACCCGCCCCCGAGAATAGACGATCTACTCCATTCCACGTATAATGCCGTCTACGTATCGACGCTTGACTTGAAATGCGGAGTCCCGGTTAAGTTAGAACACCGAGACAATACTGCATTCATTACGACATTTGGCACATTTAGATATAAAATGATGCCTTTTGGTCTTAAAACAGCACCCGCAACGTTTCAACGTTTGATGTACCGATTCCGATCAGGTTTACAACATATTTCAATGTTTGCCTATCTGAATGACCTTGTTACATGCAAATTTTGCGTTATATTTTATTAATTTTGGTTCAAAAATTCGATTTATGACTCTAAGGTATTTCCCGTGTTTCGCGCCACTTTTGGCGATAAGTTAGTCGGACAGCGTGGGCACTTTGAGGAGACGATCGTGACGTTTAAGTACAGGTTTTATTTTATTTACGCTTCACGGCCTGTGGCGCTTAATGTTATATTATGTTACTATAATTTTTAAAGCAATTATCGTTCCTTTGTAACCCTGATGAATCGATTCTGATCGGGATTAATTTTTTGTTTACTTAATTTAGATAAACAATAGTAACCGTAATTTTTTTAAATCTAATTATTATTATTTTGTGTTTTGGGTTCCACTACGTCTGTGTACATTTCTTTTTGAAATTATATTTTAGTTTTAAAAACGTAAGGTTTCTTTTAAAGTTTGAACCTGGGTTTGTTACGTCCTTATTTTGAGAAATTTACGTAATAACCTAATAATACTTTCCTCTTCGTTTGAAGCACACCTAACAGACCTAAGAGAAGTTTTTGCTCGTCTGAAATTGTTTAAGTTAACGTTGAACCGTGCTAAATGTACTTTTAGCAGTACCAAGGTAGAATACATAGGACATATCCTTACGATAGAAGGAATATCCCCAAACCCAGCTAAAATTATAGCAATAACGTCTACGAAGGTTTGTGGAAAACTTCGCGCAAATCGCTATACCTCTTAGCAGCTTGTCCAAAAAGAACGCAAAATGGCAGTGAAGTCCTAAGCAAAACGTATTTTCCGAGAGGCTCAAGAAATTGCCGACAACCAGTCCGATTCTGCGCTAGGCTGACCTTACGCAACCGTATATACTACGCACAGACGCCAGCTCCTACGCAATAGGTGCGGCTCTACTCCAGGGAGAAGGACTGGAGGAAAAACCTATAAAATACGCCAGTTGATTGCTGACGCCGGCGGAAATGAACTACCACACGACCGAGAAAAAAGTTATTAGTATTGTGTGGGCAGTAAACAAATTGCGAGGCTACATTGAAGGTTCCTCCGTCGTAGTCAAGGGTGACTACGAACCACTGCGATGGCTGATGTCACCAGAATATCCAAGTGGAAGATTAGCCAGATGGGCCTTGGCTCTACAGCCATACGACCTAAAAATAGAATACACACCAGACCGCTGCACTGCCCTATATCTGACACACTGTCCAGACCACCTTGCCATGATACTGACGCAACGGAGTGCGAAGTTTGGTTAGTATCCGTCGACCTACCAGTTGATAGTGCAAAGGTTATCCGACAGGCTTAGGTAAAAATCGTGACCAAAAGGAATAATAGACGCTTTTGAGAATTCTAAACCAAACAAACTCGATGCTCGCAGATGGGATGATAGAGGTTAGGTAATGTTAAATGGTATACTGTACAGGTACTCCCCTGACCACGATGGAGAAGACGCCCAACAAGTCGTTCCCAAATCAGAAATTCCAACCGTACTGAAAGAAGTGCACGATTCATCTCTTGCAGATCATAATGGCGTGGAGCGCACTCTTCAAAGAATCCTTCTTTGATACTATTGGCTTGGAATGCACAGACAAGTTACAGACTATGTTTCCAAGTGCATAGAATGTAAAAAGTACAAGATTACTAACCTGAAACCTTCAGGCCTAGTACAAACTCCACTGCAAGCCCAACGATTTGAGGTAATCTTAATCAACTAGTGAGAAATGGATGTTTATCGTTGAAGATAGTCTAGCAGATGGACAGAACTCTTTCCACTCTAAACTGCAACAGCCGAAGCTTGTGCCCGATGTTTGATAGAAGAAGTACTACTACGATATGGTATACCTCGCCGAGTAATAAGTGACAATGGTCCCCAATTTATAAGTGATGTTATGCAAAAAGTTGCCCTAGTCTTAAACTTCAAACAGCAACTTATTCCTTCCTATTATCCTGCCGCTAACCCGGTCGAACGTAAAAATCGAGATCTTAAAACGGAACTCGCGATTCTAACCAAAAGTGATCATTACCACCGACTATGTAATATAATATATACTAAGGTGTAAAGATGTAATGTGTTGTGTTATTTATGGTAAAAAAAAACAAGGAATCAAAATTTGCTTTTGCAGTATACGTCATCCATAGAGCAGAACATTATATTAAGGAAGTGATCCAAGTTTTTGAGAATATTAACACATGAGCATTATAACCGATGGGTTCAGTTATTATCGACAGTAAGAAATTATATTAATAATGCCCTTAACACAGCTACTGAAATAAGTCCTGTAGCACTTTGAAAACAAATATTAGCAGAATGACATTGGCGAGATATTTAACAGAATAATAAAATTAATAAATTTTTTAGAAAAAACAGGAGTACGAGTATAAAAATTCAAGAAAACATTACAAAAAAAAACAAAGTTTGGAATTGGTTTTATGTAAAAGTTATAAATTTTTTTTAATTTTCTGAGTAGGGGGCAAAAATGTTATAGTTCTTTATATTGTTGTTTAAGATGGTTAATTTTGTTTGATTGATGTGATGATTAATGTTGTGGAATATGGATATTATTAATTATATGATTAATTATTAGTGTATTTTTTTCTCTTTTCTCCTGTTTTTTGTTATACTATAATTATTTTATTCCTTTGTTTAGGAAGGATGGACAAACACTCAAGGTATTCTTTGTAGGCAACGTTTCGTGCGACGATGTGCGCACTTCATCAGGCCTCTAAAAGTTTATTTAGTAAGTTGATTTAATAGACAAAAACATAAACTCATCTTTAAAATTACAATTTCAGATCTTAATTATTACACTTACGAGGAGTTGAGAGAGTGTTAGGTTGTATGAACCTCGACATGGAGCAACAATTTACCTTAGCGTCTACATATAATTAAAATTAGTACTTGTCATATACAACTTATATATATATAGAATTAATAAATTAACATTTAGAAATGACAAACATTTAACATGAAACACTCAAACAACATTGACGATTACATGTGATATCAAAAATTATTTGAACGTCAAGGTAATTAACTTGATAAGATTCAATTGGAACTCAAGCTTTATTATGTCAACAATAATAGTTAATTTGTGTTAATTCTTGTTATTAAATTACTATAGATGTTAATCAAGTTATTCGTGTCATTATTAATGTTTATATTATTGTTATGCAGCTTAATTTGTAACATTTCTGATATTAGTCTGTTTTTGTATTTGGCCTCTACATCTAAAATCGTGGGATTATTGAAATCAAAAGTGTTTTGCATTTATATGATGTAAAGCTAACGCTGTATCGGCTTTATTTTTCTTACAGTCGTATTTGTGATTATTAATTGGATTTTTTAGTTTTTGTTTGGTTTGCCCGATGTAACATACTTGACATTCATTACAGTTAATTTTGTACTCAACGTCGTGTTGTTCTACAATGTTGGTTTTGTCTTTAATTTTACTGTATAGTATGTTGTAGATAGTTTTGGTGTTGTACATTGTTATTCTAATGTTAGTCGTTTTTAAAATCGTAATGATTCTTTTTGTTAAATCAGGAATGTTTATTATGCAGTTGTTCTTCTATCTGCACAACAATTTTATGTGCACTGTTTATTAATACAAATTGCATCATAATGCATACAACAATTGCAACAAAATTCTAGAGTTAAAAAAAATGAGTTTTTTGAATTTAAAAATTAAAAATTTAAATCTTATATGCTGTTTTTTTTAATTAAATTTTTTCATACTAATCTGTAATTTTTTTAATAAATTAAAATTTAATTCGTCAATTTTTATTTTGTTGATTATTGAAGCTATATTCCTGCCGATGTAGTTTTTGTGTTTAATCCCCAATTTAAATAAAAATTTCAAAAAAACGCTAACAAATAATGAAATTTTTAAATTCATAAAATGCACACGTAGTTAGTGAAATAAATTACCAAAACAGAGAAAATAAATCAATGGTAATAGCTTTCTTAATATTCACAAACCATTTTGAAACATCAGAAAACGATTTATTCATTTAAAAAAAAATATTTGTGTACGTTTCAAATTTTGATAGATAAATTTTCAATTTTCAAATTATAAATGTTGGTTTACTCACTCATTTTTTAAATATATGCAAAAACAGACAACGTTACTATACTAACTTGTTTAATCTATTTAAAAAATCACTAATTGATTAACGTTTACGTAAATTTTATATTTTATAATTTTATCTATACATCTCAATGAAACAAAATATTATATAGTAATAGTTCAGAGACCACCTGGGCGAGTGCATATGTGGTGAAAACAAAACTGGTTTTCCGGTCACACAAAGTCATATTTTAGCTAATTCAAAAATTTTATTTGTTAATGTTGTGAATATTAATTATACCAGTAAATAATAACGTAAAAGAAAAATTAATCACAAATTTATGTTATACACAACCACGTACATGTTACTGTAGTTTTACTTATTTCTTAAACGTAGTTAAAATGTGTTAGTCTGAGTAAAGTTTCTATTTCAAAAATATTTCTAATTGTAGAATAATATTAATCCATACCGTTAATAAAACAAAATACAATTAACTCTAGAAAATATTTGTGATACATACAAAAATGCAAATTTTGAGATCTTACATCTTCTTTATTAAGATATAGCAAAGCTTTTAGCGTACCTATGACAAAAAACGATATTTAAACTTATGTTTAAATTTCATATATATATTAGAGGTAATAAAATATTGTACAAATTAAAAAGCTATTCGTCTTTCATGTTTATTGTACCAGACATAAAAACATGTTTTTAGAGAATTATTTAGAGATCTTTTTTAGTTATACCATTGCACGTACACCCGCGGTCAATGAAAATGAACATATAAGTACCGTGGCCCTTATAATACATTGTTGGTACAATTAAACTACGTGTAATTAACTAATTACTACTACTCCATTAAATTAATGCTGTTTAATTTCTACAATAATATTTAAAAATACTTTCAATTAATAATACTTTAATATTGTTCTTATTTGATACTGTCAAAATTTCAAAGTATCATAAACAATCGATTTTTGTCGAATTTTATAAAAAATGTTTTACCCACCTTCATGGATACACAATATCACTCGACGTAACTACGAATTGGTGCAATTCCGTAGTTCATTCTGTAAAAAGAATTATTTCCGTGATATTTTCTATTCGTTCTCGTAATTCTTGTGACATACACAGTATTTTTCAAATGACCCCGTAAGTAAAAATCAATGGGATTTAGATCCGAAGAACGCGGTGGCCAAGATACTGGTCCTCCACGACCAATCCACCTGTTTCCAAAAACATTGTTTAGATGTACCCCTACCATTATGAAGAAACTACATGTGTTGACGTACATCTTCTAATAGTTCAGGCAAATTATTTTGCAAAAATAAGAAACACGATTGACCTGTCATACGTTCAGGTAGCACAAAAGGGCCAATCAATTGACCGCCGACAACACCTGTCCATAGATTTATCAAAAATCGATGTTGAAAATAAACCCGTCGTGACGCATGTGAGTTCTCAAAACTCCAAACGTGGCTGTTATGAAAGTTAGACAATTCATTTCTACTAAACGTTGCTTCGTCTGTTATCAAGACTTGACTGAAAAAGTGTTTATTTATAGCGCAGTACTCACGTAACCAATTACAAAAAGCAATGCGTTGAGGGTAATCTGCGGGGTTTAAAGCTTGAACGCGTTGAATATGGTACGGATATAAAAATTCTTCTTTTAGGGTACGCCACACTACGTTTCTGGATACATTCACTTCCCGTACGATTGTACGAACATTAAAAGTGGAACTGATATTTACAAGATCCAATATTTCCTCTTCGGCTTGCATAACACGTCGTGTTCTGTTCTAGAGCGTTCGGCATTCCGACCCCGTTTTAACCTTAGGTCGCCAGTATTACGTTGAACAGCATTTACAAATGCTCTAGGTACTGGATGTTGTCTTCCAGGAAAACGTTCAGTGTAAATACGTGAAGCTTCTGCTGCGTTTTGAAGCACTTCACCATAAATTAAAATTATGTCTATTAATTCTTGATTTGAATATTGAGCCATAATATTGATCACAATACGATAAATAAAAAATAATATTAAATATCAATTAGCAAAAACAGACAATAATACCAAACAACGAACAACAAATAAAGACAAACTCGGAAACGAAGTATACGATTAAGTTAACGTAACAAAACTGAACAAGGAATCTATTGATGAAATCTGTACCAATGACCTCAAATCTACAAAATTGCAATTATCTGATAAGATGTATCACCAAAGTTGCTTAAAATGCGTAGGTGTATAATCAGTGGTTCTCAAACAGTTTTTTTCAATAAATTAAAAAACCCCTAAATCCGTTATTTTTAAATCTTTATTAATTTTTTTTTGTAAATCAATTTTACTTGACTGTAACCACGCCCTGTTAAAAATAATGCTCGTATTTCGAGGACACCCTGTATATTATATGTATTATGTATTAAATGTATCGTTTCATTCTTAATTTTATTGATTAGTACCTAAATTTAACAAATACCTTGTAACTAAGCAGTTCAATTACCTTTAAACTCATTTTACTACATGACTATATACAATTGTTTTGTGAAATTAAGGTATTAGTAACAAAGAAAAGTTAACGCAAAGGTGAGAAGCAAATGAAATACAATTCATAATAACGCATAAAGTTAATATTTAGTTTTCTTTTGAAGCTGTACCAATCTGACAATTGTTGTATACATTAACAGTAACACTGCACTTATCTTGAGCATGAATTGTTAAACTAGGTAGATTCTGTGTAATGACATCTTAGAATAATAGAATAGAATAATATTTTATTTCTGTAAATAAGTACATCTGTATACATTAGGTACATACAATAGGTTAATACAATTATACCTTACTTAAAATCATATTTAAAAAAAACAAAAACACTAATACAGAAATAAATAGGTACCTCCTTAGGAGACCTGTGTTGGAGGTTACCATTAGAATCATAAAAAAAAATTCTTAATTTCATTTAATTTGAACATCTAAATAAACTGGTTAAATGTTAATAATTATACCAACCAAGGTATATGGTAAGCAGTAGTGGTAGTGGTGGAGGAGAGGGCCAATATTTTACGTTTACACAATAAATAAACAATAATGATATGCAAACACAATTTACAAACTTTCCACCTAGTGATCGAATACCAGGTTAAACATTAACGACTTGTGAGAATAGAATGCAATGGTCCAAAATATAATTCCGGATCATCCAATGAAATGAGCCACTGACAGACTAACCGCTTTCTCCCAGAAAATGAAGTACAATGTAATATTTCAGTAGGTAATAGACTAAACAGCTTAGGAGCCATATAAAGATGGGATCTTCTAAAGTGTTCTACTCTAAGCCTAGGCAGAATTAACTTTCCAGAACTTCTCCCTCTGCTAGATTTATTATAAACAAAACCCCCCCCCTGGATCCCTAACTCCACTCAGGATGCTAAACAGAATTTTTTTTAAAAATAAACATTGTACAAGTAAAATGTTAAACCTCCTGAATAGAGGCAAAGATGGGGTCATTCTTGGCTGTCTGGCCAACATCCTTAGAGAGAGCTTCTGGCCCACTTGCAAAGGTTTGATAACGCTAGGATATGCTCCCCCCCCCCCACGAAGAGATACCATATTGCAATCTAGATTGAATTAAGGCATAATATAACATTTTAAAAATGTTAAGAGGACACATATTTCTTATAAAATAAAGCTTTCGAATTGAGTTACCAAATTCTTTTTTAAGTTTTGCAACATGATCCCTCCATGTGAGGCGCATATCCAGCATTATACCAAGATATCTGATGGTTTCTACTTGCACGGAGAGAAATATTATACTGAATTTCATCATTACGATTTCATATTTAAAGCATTTGCTTTTTTTCTAAAATTGATCCACGTTCAAATAACATTCAACGTAAATGTACTAAAATTTAAACTAAATCTCTTATTGCAATGCAATTACAGCGACAATCTAATAAAATAAAAGTTTAATTCAAGCGTACATCGGCTTGACTCAAAACCAACAGCCTTTTGCATGATACATATCAATTCCGCATAACCTTTTTTTCCGTGTGGTGAATTAACTCACACGCACAATTATCGTACCTTCCACATGAGACATTATGACACTTTACAGAACCTAGAGAATCGGAAATATTACTAAGACTGAATATAAGATAATTTGTTTTGGCCACATTTAATGAAATTTTATTCAGCCACCATCTCATTTGTACAAAATCAGACTCTATTTTAGTAATAAGTTCCTGATCAGAATCACCTTCATAATCGAATGCCGTGTCATCTGCGAAGGACGTGATCTTTCCCTCAAACTTGGCTGAGCAAAGATCATTGATATAGATCAAGAAAAGAGTAGGGCCTAATACAGAACCTTGAGGTACGCCATGGCGGATAAATCCTACCTCGCTTAAAGTACCATTTATTCGAACCTGCTGTGACCTCGTGCTAAGGTAGGACCTAAACCAATCATTAGCTAAACCCCGAATTCCCATTTCGTTCATTTTTCTCAACAAAATGACATGATCTATCATATCAAACGCTTTCTGGAAATCCATGAACAGAGCTGCCGAATGATAATTATTATTTATTGACAAATTAATTTGAGAGACTACCTTAGAAATAGCCATCTCTGTATTAAGACCTGATCTAAAACCGAACTGATTGGAACTCAATATTCCATGCATTTCCAGAAAATTATCAATCTACGGTGTATAACTTTTTCCAACATTTTAGATAGTGGTGAGAGCAATGTAACTGGCCGATAATTTGTTACCTAAAGTCTATCCCCTTTTTTAAAAATAGGAACTACTACAGCTCTTTTTAGTATTTCTGGAAAAACCCCATTGAGAATACTTCTATTAAACAAGTGAGCAAGTACATCCGCTAACTCCCACTGACATTCTTTTAATACTGATACTTGAAGTCCATCAACCCCCACCGACCTTTTATTTTTTAATGAATTTATTATTTTGCAAATCTCAAATTTATCAGTTGGTTAAAAAAAAATGGAAGTGTAATTAGGTACAGCTAAAAATTTGTCATTATAACAGTTATTTGTAGGATTACTTAGCAATTTATCTTTCAATGTCTGTGCGATACTGAGAAAATATGAATTAAATTCACTAGCTATGTCTCCATCATTCTCAATGCAACATCCATCAGTAGCTCTAATTTTATCAATTTGACTTTTAGACTTTTCCCCAATTAGGCTATCTACAATACTCCACTGCTCACGTGAATTTCCCTTTGCCTGACAAAATAAATTAAAATAATACTCTTCTTTAGTTTTACGTAAATCTGCAATTAATTTGTTCCTATACCTATTGTAGTACTTGCATAGTTTTTTATTATAGGACTGACGAACTTTCTTTTTATACATTGCATTTCTTTTGTTAATTCTTCTAATTAACATCCCATTCATCCAAGGCTTCAAAGGGCGGACTGCTTTACTTGCAGGCAATGTTATAGTACACGAATTAATCAGTCGACTGAGTTGACTGCTAAAGTAATTAAATGCCCCATTAACATCTTCAAAAATATACAAAGTACTCCAATCCATTTTGGAGAGGCAATCCCTTAACTTATAAAAATCAATTTTTGAAAACGTCCCCCTTCTCTCAGAAAAATTATTTACAACACCCTCTATATACAATAAACAAAGTGAATGGTCAGTAATGCCCGCATGATCAACCGCCCCAGAAATTGAATTAATATTATATGCTTTGTCACATCTTATAAAAATATGATCAAGGCAAGTCCCAGATTCCAATCGAGTAACTAAATTTATAAAAGATTTAAAACCATCACTGTTCAAAACAAAAGTATATTCATCAGTAATATTATTGTCACACAAAAGATTTATATTCATATCACCTACCAAAAACAACATTTTAGTACTAGAAATGTCAGAAAGCAATAAACTCAGTTCATTGATAAAAATACTCTCAGAGTAATCATGAAAGCGGTAGAATGCAAAGATAGTAAAATACATGTTATCTACCATGCAGTCGATCATAAGACCACTAGCCGATAAGAACTGGCAATCAACTCCAGAACAGGAGTTATCATTTCTTATCAGAACCATCACTCCACCAGACCTATTGAGTTTATTACAACTAGCAAAAACCTTATAATTATCAAGTTTATATTTACATAGCTCTGATTCAAATATCCTGATTTCAGATAGAATTATTATTTTAGGCAGCTTATTGAGTTTTACATTCAAATGGGTTATAAACAAATCAAAATTTTTTCTTAGACTACGAATATTTTGATGAACTAAAAATAAATCTTCACTTAAATTAATTGACATAGATTAGTAAAAAAAAACAAATAAAAATAATTTCTTGAAAACATTATAGGCAGAAATAAAGAATCAAATTCACTTCTAAGGAGTACATTAGACCAATTTAGCAATCTCGTCCATAGACGAGACCAACACAGCTGGAGTATCATCCGTTTTTTTTAAAAACACTTTCCCGTAATGTATACAGGAATGTCAACAGGTAGATTCATATGCCTGGTAGAGAAGTCCCTCTTTATTTTCCTCAATTTCCATAATTCATCTTTAGTCACTCGCCTCACAAATTTAACAATAATGCCAGGATCTGATGTAGATCCCGGATTTTTTTTAAATCTATGACATGTATCAATCATTTCATCCTTAATTTTATAGCCTAAAGCAGTACCTACAGATTTAACTAAATCCACAACATTTTCATTGGGGTACTCAGGAATGCCATGAATTTCTAGCGAGTTCTGCCTAGAATACTGTTCAACCTCCATAATTCTTTTTTCCAATTCAACATTTTTTAATTTCAGTGCTTTAATTTCTGTTTTATTATCCTGAACACCTTCAATACAACTTTTAACCTCTGTGTCAAGATTTTCAACTTTCTTCAAAATCTCAGAAACACTAGTGTGGCAAGAGTCAATTGAATTTCCTAAATTAGTTTCCATAGTTTTATTTTCCACCCTCATGTCAGTAAGCATCTTAACAACATCTGATAAAGAGGCCTTACCTTCATCAGCAGCACTTTGGAGAGCCATGCTTTTCCTTCTAGTAACACTGCATGCTGTACAACGCCAGGTCTGATTTTCATTTTGTATATAATCAGTATCCTCCTTGGACAAATTTACACAACTTGAATGAAATTTATTCTTACAATCGACACACTCGACAAACAACTGATTTTTTGTAACAGATTTTTTACATTGAATGCAAGGCATTTTGCACACACTAATTGATTCCTGCACTGACAACACTTTAATTAATATAAAATAATTTGCACTAAAAAAATCACAATAAATTCTGCACTTTAACAGAGAAATTAAATTTAATCGATTCACACAAGTAGAAATAGTTTTATTAAATGATAAATCACATAATAAATTATATTATAACTCGTATGACCTTGCGGACCCAATCCACCAGCACCACTACAACCAGCCGGTACGAGCTCTGACTCATGACTTGTTTATAATTCAAATCTTGTTGAACCTGCACATCTACTTCTTGAGAGGTTATATCGTTTTCTACTCCAAAATCAAGGATCGGTACACTAGTAGAAGTACTCGGCTGAGGTGAATTAACAGAACTTAATATCCGCCCTATTTCAATTTTTGTTTTGAGAGATGTTTCAATATATCCCTTTCCTAGCGCGGTAGATTTCCAACCTCCATGATTTCTAATTGTCACCAAGTCTTCACCTTTCTCATTCAGGGTTGGCTAGTTTGAGATAGGACGATATAGTATTTGGAACTTGCCCAATTTTATTAATACCAATTGGACTTGATAAGCAACGTCTATTACCGTATGTTAAAAAAAATTGTGGTAGCAGTTACAGGTCGTAGGTTTAAATATTTTTGAATTAAACGAATCCACTATATCTCGCTAATTATTGGTGAATTGTTTTTTGTTTTAGAAATATTAACAATGATGATCAACAGTCATCTTTAACAGTCTCTACGGCTTACACCAGCATATCCTATTATCAACATAACCTGAAAATGTGTACTAGTACACAAAAGATTTTACATTTGAGAACTAGAATCACCTTAATTGCCAAATAAGGCAAGTCATCTGCTTCTTGTACGAAACGATCTATTTCCAAACGTTGCAGAATATTAGATTTTTATAGGTTGATAACTTATCGACTGCTGTTTTAGAAAGCCCTGCAACCTTACAAACTTTGTGATATCCACGTTTTTATACACATTTAAGCTACCACGTAACTTGCTACAAGACGCTCATAATGTGGATGATTTCTTCATTTTGCTCATTCCATCGTAATAAGCAAGTAATAAATTTTCGCTAATAGTTTAAACACACTTTTTCAGGTACCATAAATTGAACGTGTTATATTTTTTATCATCAAATATTTTCTTGCTGTTCCATATTTTGAATTAATTTATAGTTTTGTTTGTAAGTTAAATTAGTTTTAAAGAATGTTATTTAAAACATAACTTGTTTAAAACAAAAGCAGTTACATTTTTAGATTTTTCACATACTATAATTATGTCAAAAAGACAGATTTCTATAAAGAATTTTATATTTTTAAATGCAAAGTAGAAAAAATAATATATATTAGACACGTTTAATAAGAGAAATTGTAGCACTCGTTCCATTGGAGCACTCCTTGCTGCGCTCGTCGTACTCCAACTTACTCGATGTTGCAATAAACGCTCTTATTAATTTAATTATTAATACTATTAATTAATTATTAATTAATAGTATATTATTATTGTATAATAATATACTATTTTGGCACTTTTTATAATTCTAAATTTGTTGAAACTCAATACTTCTAAATAAAACGTGAAACATAAAACAAAAATATTTCTTTTATTCATAAATATTCGTTAAATAGTAATAATAAACTTAAACACTAACACTTTTCCCGTTGCATTTTTTGTTGCATATTTAATTTTATTGGTTTCTTTGTAGTTATTTGATACCCAATTTAATTAGCATTACCTTACTGTATTTATGTATAGATAATTTTTTGTAATTATATATATAACACAGCCCAACACACATTTTGGTGCCAGGGTTTTTGCAACAGTTTTTAAGTAAGTTTTGGGTGCAGAATCCAAAACTGTCTTTAGATTTGGTCTATCAGATCTAGTTTTTGAGATATTTTATTTTGACCTTTTGTTTAGAAAGAAATAGTCTAGTTTTTAAAACTTTTATACTTTTTACGTTATTACTAATACTATCTGCTTCAAGTGCTAGTAAAAAAACACATAAAATCCAAAGTAATGTATTTATTTCACAAAATAAACAAATAAGTTTATAAATTATATTTACATATCATTTAAAAATTTTCTTTTATATGACATTCTAGCATGGTAATTATTAAGACAGTCTCGCTGAAGGCTCCGGCAGTAGTCGGCCATCATGTGGGTACCCCATCTTCCTTCCCAGTAAACACGGATTGAAACTGTTACAGTCACAAAATTAAAACAATTGTTTCATTACGTTGTTTCGTGTTAGTTTCATTTTGATATCATTTACATGTAACTGACAGTGAATAAATTGAAAGAGTTCCGATGTATCACAATCAGTTATAAACCGTTTCAGTACTTGCAATTTTTATCCCATAATCAGCAACCGTCTAAAAACTGATTTATTAAAACCGAATAGTTTTTGAATAACTAGAATTGTTTAAAGATCCATTAAATAAGATTGAATTATTTTCAAAACAGTAGAATCGTTCTAGGAAAAACGAATACTTTGTGATTAGTCAGCATTAGTCGTTGCTATACTTTTAATTACTGTCGTCAACGCTTGCGCTGCAAATTGATATCTTTTCACTTGTTCGGTTGCAGTTTGATAAGTGATGCTGTGTGTACAATTACGAAATGAAACAATAAACGGTAAGTCGAAACATTTTATTATAATCCATAAATGTAATCGATATTATTATCATTTCTGTTCTTTATGTATCATGTTTTAATTTGTATTTAAAAAATGTAAATTAACACACATGGTTGCGTTAAGGTAGATTATTGCGTAAATCTGATGATACTTTAGGATTTATAATTACAGTTCAATTCTTCAAGTTTTCTATATGATTATGTACAGCTAAAGGTATTCACAGATTGCTAAAGTGATATTTATATTAAGTTTGTGTTGTTTTTGATTAAAAAAATGTAATTAATTTTGTGTAACTCTATGATTATGTATGTATATAAATGAAATATTTATTTCTATGTTACAGATGCGGTTAAAAGTTGCTACCCAACAGTAACTGATGCAGTTTTCGAGGCTTCCGTGAAAAGACCACATCCAGGAAAGTTGCAATATGTAAAAAACTCAATGTGATATTGTATTTAAAAATATTTATTGTGCAATAAAATTTGAAACGTGCATTTGAAAATGTATTATTGTATTATTGAAAGAATTGTTTTAGTTCATTATTGAAACAAAAAAATCATACATGTATCGATCATTTAGTATCAGTTCAAGAACGAAGCTTTTAAAACGTAAACCGAATGCAACATTTGGTTGCAACAGATTTGAATTTAAAATACCGAAACTATACTGATTCAAATAAGTGAAACAGCGATGGACTTATAGCTATTTTATTGCAGTTAGGTTTCTTTTATGTTTGAAACAAGAGTGAAACATAAATTTTTTGTTTTGAAACTGTTACTAAACATTATCAATTTTGTGTTTACTGGGTTTGATATCGATCTTCCATAGTTTTAATGTCCTGATGGAATCTTTCCCCCTGTTCTTCACTCAAATCACCTAAGTTTTCTGGAAACCGATCTAAGTGGCTGTAGAGGTAGTGAACTTTTATGCTCATGTTGCAGCCGAGTATATTAAAATTTCAAAGCATATTTTCTATTAATTCTATTAAATTTTTTGCCTTAAAATTTCTCAGAAAATTTTGTACAACTTGAACAAATGAACACCAAGCGTTAGATTCAATTTCATTCATCGATGCGGTAAATTGTGGATCTTTAATAAGCTGCCTTATCTGAAGGCCATCGAATATTCCGGCTTTCGGCTTTTCGTGCTAATCCCAGGAAATTTACGAATCAAATAGCGAAAACAAAGTCCATCGCGATTTAAAGCCTTCACAAATTGCTTCATAAGCCCAAACTTGATATGCAAGAATGGAAATACAATTTTGTCTCTCGCAACCAAAGGTTCGTTGATTAAATTTTGCTTTCCTTGAGTCATAACACTTCTTAAAGGCCAATTTCTGTTAACCCAGTGCTGATCCTTAACTCTGCTGTCCTAAAGACATAAAACACAAGGATATTTTGTATATCTACTTTGCTGTTCAAGGAGGAAGTTCACCATTTTTAGGTCGACACAAATCACCCACTGATGCTCTTCATTTTTTTTTCAGGACTAGTAATATTGCCTTGTATACCTCCTTCATGCTGGTAGAATGACCAATGGGTATTGAGCCATATTTATTACCATTGTGTAAAAGCACACATTTCAAACTTCGTCTGGAACTGTCTATGAAAAAGCACCATTCGTCTGGTGTGTATTCCGACAAACCCATTTTTTGTAAAAGTCCTCTTATATCGTTACAGAATACCAGGTTATTTTCCTCAGAGTAAAAGGGCAGCAGATCCATATCTCTTTTACGATAAAATGTAATATTGGTATCTGGCTGCAGTAGATTCTTCTCATTTAATCTGGAAGCGAGTAATTTAGAAGATTCTTTTGAAAGATTCAGGTCTCTAATGAGATCGTGCAGTTCTTGTTGATTGAAACGTTGCGGACTTGATAAATCTGCTTCAAAATCACTGTCGTTTCGTGATTCCATACACTGAATTTCATCAAACGTGGGTAGTTCTGCATCATCTTCCGGGAGCGAAGGCAGACTGCTGAATGATGGAATGGGTATTTCTTCACTATGCAGTACAGGCCTCTTTGCTGAATATAGATCAGGATATGGCCATTTCTGTCTATTGTTCCGATTGCTTCCTTTGATATTCACGAAACAAAAATAGCAGTCATCGTGACGGTTTCTTGGTTCTCTCCAAACTATTGGTACTCCAAACTTTAGACACTTTCTTTTTCCAACTGTCCACTGACGCAGATGTTCAATACATGTTTTACATACGAAATGTGAAGCCCAAGATTTATCCTGGTCACCCAAGTGAACGCCAAAATAGGCCAGATAACTTCTTCTCACACAATCAGAAATAGGCTTTCTACTTTCTTCAAAAGTGCACTCGCTACATACATAGCAAAAAACGTCTGGATGATTCACACAACTACGTTTGCTTCTGAATGCTATGGTTTTAATTAAATGTATGTTTTATCACTGAACAACACCAAATGATACCACAATTTCAGCTACGTAAACTAAATAGGTAAATGTACTTCGTAAAACAAAGATACGAGTTAATACAGCTGTGTGTTAATTAGGTTTTGATGGAAGTAATTATACGAATGTTGGGTTTTACACAAATGAATAAATAGTAAATAACTCAAACTGGCTAATTAGATTCTAATTGCTTTATATAAACTGTACCTCGAATTAATTAGTTTTTGGTAGGGGTATAGGAATGTCGGGTTTTACAGTAATGAATAATACCAAGTAACTCAAACTAGCTCATTAGATTTTAATTATTTAGGTAAGAAATTTCACTTTTGGCCTCTAAAGATATCACTATTTCAATATTTTTGCGTTTTATCAGAACTAACACCAATTAGCCCATATCTCAAAAACTGGAGCTGCTACGAAAAAAAGTCAGGTATTTTTGGAATCAGCACATCACAATTATTCAAAATCAATTCTTACTTTTCCGGCTCAAGACAAAAATTTTATTTTGTTAGGCTGTGTAATTGTTAACGAAATTAAACATAGATTCATACATATATGAATATGAATTTTTAGTTTTTTACCTGAGAAATTATAAGAGTTAAAGTGGTTTCTTGTCTTAGATTGTGACCACGTCCTTCTATTTCTACCTGAATATGTACACCCATGATCATTGGAAATGTCCCTAAAATGAGCAATACCACACGTTCAGTCACATCTAATAGTATTAATCGTATTTATACCTGTAAATATATCCTAAGGCTATGGTTTTTTCTTTGTCGTATAAATACAAAATGGCGATTACCATTACTTAATTTTGTATGTATTTCTCAAATCATACGAAAAGGCTTTTAAATATTACTCTCAAAAAAATGTTTTATAAAATCAAAATTTTCTTTATATTTTTTGTGCGAATTAAAAAACAAACAGTTTTTTTAAATTTTGAATAACAATTTATTAACATATTTTTAATTAACGTAGGACATACTTTATCGTCAAATTTTTAGGTAATAAATGTTTTGAATGAAAATGCCGAAATTATATTTGCAAAATTATTTAAAAAGTATTTGTTACGTCTAAATTTTAACTATTAATGTAATTTATTGAAATGTGTATTCTGATAGTCACATTATTTTTGTATGTAGGATGTATAAACCTGACTTATCATACCCGGAGTAATGTTTGGTTATAAGAATATGCAGCGTTTGTTACTATAATTTATAAACAATTTTTCTTATATAATAATTAATAAGTAACAACGATACTTGTTTTTTGTTATAAAATAACTGTATATTTTTTCAATTTCTTAATTTGAATGTTGGTCCGGTTTATGTAAAATTTATGTATTGTACCGGATGTGCATCCTAGAGCCTTTTGTCGTAAAAATATAAATTTTTCATTTACAAAATTGTAATATAAATTGGGAATTCCTAGTGGTAACATCATTGTTTATGTGATTATAATATTTGGTGAATATGCCTCAAAGATTAGGATAAATGGATTCTACCTTAGAATTAAGAGGAAGTATTGTTAGGATGGCACAAGCAGGAATGTCACCTCGAACAATATCACATGTTGACTTATCGGTAAGCATTTTTCTAAAGTATATTTTACTATTTTATAAGATATTAGAATCTATTAAATTGACGTCAAATTTTTAAATACGTATATAAGGTATAATGGTTTTAAAGTAGTACTAATAATAAATGTAATCTAATACTAAAAACTTAACACTTTGTAGATTAAACAAATCCGGCGATGGATTACGAAAAGTCAGGAAGTTGGTAATAAGCCACTTGTAAGCAACTGACCACCTAAGCCTTCTCGGCAAGAAGATGCGGACATACTCGGCTATACATTACAAAATCCTTTTACAACTTGTCAAAAAATAAATGAAACGCTGAATATTAATTGCTCTGTTTCCACCATTTAGAGACGTTTACACGAATCAAATTTACATTGTAGAAAACCGGCAAGTAAACCTAACATTACAGAGCGTCATGTTGCAGCTCGGTTGCGCTTTTGTCGCCAATATTTAAATTTGGATTCTAGTACGGTTATCTTTACAGATGAAAAAGTATTTTCTAGCACTGATCAATGTCCAACTACAGTGTGAAGACCACAAAACACTCGTTACAATATATTGCCCAATAGGCAAAGTAGTAGAGTGGCAGCTGGAGTGTGGGGATCGATATCTCAAGCGGGTCCAGGAGAGTTAGTGCAAGTGACACCACCTCGATTTACTTCAGAGCAATACCTTAATATTTTAGATAATATCTTGATACCTCCTGTGAGAAGAATATTTCCACAAGATGAGCTGGAAATTATTCAAGTAGTCCAGGATAATTCTCTTATTCATGTAGCACGAATTGTTAGATCAAAACGAAGTTGAAATAATTGAATGGCCATCGAGGTCACCAGATTTGAACCCAATTGAAAATACGTGATGTGCAATTATCAGGAACTGGGATAGTGATATTCAATTTAGAACACCTGAAAATATTATCCAACATTCACAATTGGTTTGGGAACGTTTTTGGGAATCACAGTTGTGTGAAAATTTAGTAAACTCTATGCAGTTTAGTTTAGAAGCATGCATACAAAATAATAGTTATTACATAAAGTATTATTTATTTCTATACAACTTTTGTATTGTTATTGTCTTTTATATGATAGGTTTCTTTATTTAATTATATTATTAAAATAAACAACAGCATGAACTGTAATTATACACGTATGCTTATTTCTTAACATTTTATTAACGCAAAAGTGAGTAATACCTAAATAATTATTATTAAAATTAAAACAATATTAATGAATACGAAAATGTAATTATGATACTCATTAATAAGTTAAGTATTTAACCGCTTAAACAAAAAAAACAAATGTGACTACGTGAACAAAAATTTAAATAAATTACATTATATTGGCACAAATATTTATTTTTACACCGGAAAATTCTGTTTGATAGTAACATTTATATTTAAACGAAATTAAAGTATAAAAGTTTCACTTTATTTATAAATAATTTTGCACATACAGCGAAATATTAATAATACCTAAGTAATATTGTTTTTATAAAATCAGTAATTAGATTATTATTTACAATTTACCTTAATTTTATACGTTCAAATTATTAGTATCAATAAGTATGTATCTAAAATTATAGAAAAAAATGTGTTTTTTTATTCGCATAAAAATATAAATACGGTCATAAAAGTAATACTATTTTCTTATGGTTTGAGAAATACATATAAAATTTAGTAAAGTTAATCACTTTTTTATTTACAAGACAAAAGGACATAACCTCAAGGTACATTTACAAGTATAAATACTGGTAATACTATTAGAATGTGACTGAAAATGCGGTAATGCTCATTTTAGGAATATTTCCAATGACTATGGCTGTACATTTTCATTGACCGCGGGTGTACATAAAAATAGATAGTTGTTCACCAAGTAGTAATTTTATAGTATGCACTAATTGTTTAAAAGTTTCTATTATTATTTTTAACCGAAGCTTAAAAGTTAACAATTCTGCATGTATGCAATGTTTTTAGGCTGCATTCAATATCCTTGTAGGCCAACAGTGTGGCATTTTAATAATATTTTGTTTACATAAAATTTCACATATATTTATTATATTTTCTTATTTATTACTATTGTTCGTTAGTCTACTACAAAACACTAAAGAAATTTCTTAATTTCTCCGTACAAAATCATAACGTTTTTCTAATTTGGTATACAAAAAATATATTACACCAAAAATAAACCAAAATACAGCATTGTTTAAGAGTAACTTTTAACTTAAAATTAGGTATTTTTGTAGTAACTTTAATGTTTACCTGCAGCTTTTACAAATGAAAGCTCTGGTTTTAGTAACATCAATTTTAGATTGCTTTATTAATTTAATAGAAGGAAATATTTGTAATTTTTAATAACGTATTTTCTACATAATATTTATTTGTTAGTAAAAAACATTATTTATATTTTTAAACTTGTTTTCCATTCTAGCAATTTTTAAATATACTTTGTACGCATTTCTAAAAAATTCAAAAAAGAAAATGAAAATTGAAAAAGGTTTAATCAAAAGCGTTACAATTATAAATTAAATTATACAGTATAAAGTTAAAAGTAAGACATTTAAAAAATAATAATAATAATGTTAGAATTATTTTAAAATATTAAATATAGTACATGTACAATAGTTTTAATAAATTATAGAACAACAATTTCAGTCTACACTAACAACAAGAGCATTTTATTGACAAAACAATTGCTTTGTTTCACTATTGCTTACGCACTTCCTTTATAAAATTATCTGAGTTGATTTGTAATAACAAAGAACAAAAAAGTATGCATTGTATTTATTTATAGCAGCGTTTATTTGTGTTTTAATCGTCTGTCAAAATGTTTCTACCAAAATGAATTTAAACATTGAAGTTGTTATGTAACTCTGCATTATAGAAGTTTAAAAAATTTTTTTTGTATGAAGTGAAAAATTAATGAAAACATGTTATTTAAAAACAATTTGTTATTAAAATTTTTGTTATATAATAACTCAGCGACATAATACAACTATTACATTGATTTCAGTTTTAAAATAAACGTGCTCCAATCACGTTTTTCTACTATAATGAAACCATTAAAAAGTATAATTCTCAAATTTATTATTATTTATTCTCATTTGAACAAAATAGGGAAATCATTTTATTAACCTTGATGATTTTTTGAAGATCGTAAAGCGTTAATGTCGTTGTATTTAGTTCTGCAATTGAACGTAGTCCTTAATTACGATGCTACGGTTTCACTACCACAAATTTTTAAATTTCACTAAAATATTTTCCGAGGGCAACATTAACATCTGTGTGCTGTATTTCAGTACAGTTTAAAAAACTAAATGTAGTACGTATGCTTTGTCTAAAATTTTTATTTAAAAAGTTTTTGGTTGTACAATCTAATAATCAAAATTTAATATTTATTTAAAGACAAAAATTTAAACAAATAAATAGTTTTATGTTCTTACTACAAAAATTAAAAAATAAACTTAATAAATTTCAATACTTGACGGACTTGAGCAATCCACTTTAAATTTGACATTTAAAGTAAAAAAATTATGTTAAAATCACATCAACGCAAGTATAAACCTAAAAAGTGTAAAAATGTGTTTAAATATTAAATGTAAAACAATTTTTTTTAAATAATTTTAAAATTGCAGCTTTATTGACACCAACATAAATAGTTACAGTCATTTTATTTCTACAAGAGAGAACAGAGCTTGAACTTGAATACAAAAAGCGAAACCAATCACGATAGAGAAACTATAAATTTGAATTTTCTTCGGCTATACCTACTATTTTTAATTGTTTTTTACACTGAGAATAAAACTACTATAACTCAGTTTTTTATTTTTGATTTAGCAGTTTTTTTTATTCTACTAATTTTTATGTTTGCGTTAAAATTTAATTTCAAAATTTAAACTAAAGGTTTCAATTAAATTAACATTATTAATTTTAGTAACATAACTATTTATTATTTTAATACGATTAATTGCGTTATATATTATTTATGTTGCAGCAAAATAAGTTTAACGTGATTAATTTGATTATAAAAGTTTTAAAAACAGTTAACATTAGAAATTTATTATTTTAACTGAGTTACGATTTATTACAAGCGTGTTAACAATATCGTGTAATACAATTTTTTTTGTCTTAATAAATTTAGATAACATACAACAATCATAGTTAAGACATACATGCAATATTTTAGGCTCAAAAAATTGCCGGAAGTGTGCTAGACGATTCGAGACCCCGGAGCCTTAATACAGTCGTTTCTCGACAAATTTTTTTAAAAGTTCTTAATATTTTTTTTTATTATTTTCGTTCTTTGCAGAGTTAAGAAGATAAAATATTACAGGCTAATTATGTATCATAGTTAAGACATACATGCAATATTTCAGGCGCAAAAAATTACGGTAATTGTGCTAGAAAAGTTGAGACCCCGGAGCCCTAATACAGTCGTTTCTTGACAAAATTTTTATAAGTCCTTAAAAAATATTTTTTTTTATTATCTTCGTTTGTTGTAAAGTTAATAAGATTAAATATTACAGGCTAATTATGTATCATAGTTAAAACATACATGCAATATTTCAGGCTTAAAAAATTACCGGAATTGTGCTAGAATAGTCGAGACCCCGGAGCCCTAATACAGTCGTTTCTCGACAAAATTTTTTTAAGTTCTTAATAAGTCTTTTTCTATTATCTTTGTTCGTTGTAAAGTTAAGAAGATAAAATATTACAGGCTAATTATGTATCATAGTTAAGACATACATGCAATATTTCAGGCGCAAAAAATTACGGTAATTGTGCTAGAAAAGTTGAGTTCCCGGAGCCCTAATATAGTCGTTTCTTGACAACATTTTTGTAAGTCCTTAAAAAACATTTTTTTATTATCTTCGTTTGTTGTAAAGTTAATAAGATAAAATATCACAGGCTAATTATGTATCATAGTTAAAACATACATGCAATATTTCAGGCTTAAAAAATTGCCGAAAGTGTGCTAGAAGATTCGAGACCCCGGAGTCCTAATACTGTCGTTTCTCAACAACATTTTTCTAAGTTCTTAATAATTTTTTTTTATTATCTTTGTTGTTGTAAAGTTAAGAAGATAAAATATCACAGGCTAATTTTGTATCATAGTTAAGACATACATGCAATATTTCAGGCGCAAAAAATTACCGTGTGCTAGAGAGTCGAGATTTTCCTAAGTTCTTAAATTTTTTTTTATTATCTTTTCTGGTTCTGAAGTTAAAAGGATAAAAATTCACAGGTTAATTAGGTATGTATATTAATATATAAATGCAAAATTTCATGAAAAGTGGTTTACTTTTGTAACCTGCGTTGGATTTTAGCAGTGAATCTTTTATGTAAGACCCCGTAATTAGATTCATCTGGCTGAATTTGCGGTTTTCTGTTTTTTTTTATTGATTAGTTCGATGTTAGCATCGAAAACGTTTTACTCGTTATTTTATTACGTTTGATTTAAGTTTATTTGTATTGCATAGTTATTTCACAATTATTATTGGTATTTTTTTTAAATGCATAAAGTTCCGTGGTTTTGATTTTGATTTAGTGTTTTACTTGTTTATCTCAGTAAAATAACAATGCTAGATAATTTACGACTTCCTTTGGGAATGTAATTTCATCAATTTTTCTTGGTATCTGTATCTTTGTTTATGTTGAGTTCTTTTACGAGCGCGATTGGAACCACCTGACAATGTAGCGAAGTAAGCGTTTTCTGTGAGAACATTTTCTTTCTTTCAAAGGCTTACGTGACAAGACGCACTTGGCCATTATATTTTTTATCTTTGTTAATTTACTTGGTTTAGTGTTGCATCTTTTACAAAGATTTTACGGCGCAAGTTCGTTGAATTAAGTGGGATTACGAGGTGTTAAAAAGGAGTAAAATTTTGATTTTGGAGGATTGTTTTTCGGTGGCAATTAAGAAATACCGGGTACCGTTATGTAGTTGAGTGGTTAAGGTACTTTTACCCTATCGTGATGTAATACCGCGGAAGTTAGATGGAATCGTGAAAATTAAGTGTAGTGGTGGAAAAGTTTGATTTTCCAAATTTCGTAATTTACGGTTTAAATAGTCTTCATGGTTTCCAAAAATAAAAACTAACGTTTCAAGTTGGATATGCAATCGTTGGGTTGTGCTACATCCAGTCTTCGCATTTGTGCGGATTTTAAGTGTTAAAAAAAGAAAATTATTCCGCCGTCATTGCAATTGTTTGGGGTACCTTTCAACTGGCCACGTAGAACCAACCACCGGTTCTTTCATGAAGTTACGACAAATTCAAGGTATTTATTTTGCACCATATATTTAATCGTGAAGTTATTATTTACGTGATTGAGTGTTAAAAGCTTTGAATTTCAAATGAAAGTTTTAAGTGTCTCGAATTGATTTAACGTTAATGTAACTAATTATTGTCCGTATTTATCGGAACTGTGTTATAATCCCGAGTTAAAAATTTATTAAACGGGACCGAATTTTCGATACAAGATATATATATTAGTTTTATATTAAATAAGTTTATTTTTTTGTGTAACTGTGTAATTTCGACGCGCACACGGCCGTGATAAATTTATATTGACTAATTTGTGTTTGGTTTTATTAAATTCTGTATTGTGCATTGATTCTAATAATTTCAAATTTTGTTTTTTTTTATCAAACGTTCATTTACGTACCTTTTGTTGTTTTGTTTTGGTTAATTTTTGTTGATACTTTATTTTGTGTCATTATTTTTTTTTGTGTGTGTTCAAATAAATTTTTTTAATTCCGTCGACCTCCGCGTGTGTAACTTTATTAATTTATTACAGATTTTAGTGAGATACACTCGAACAAGGTAAGTCCGTTTAGAGTGTATCCTTCAGGAGCGGACTTGTGGTTGGCAAAGGCCAGAAGTCCATTAAGCTTTACTCCTTTCTGGCGCCCTTTGATTTCGACATTATTACTTTTCGATTTTGTGTTTTCGTCAAGTTGATCCAATTCAATCACGAAACTTTTAAATATAACCCACCCCGTCTCCACTGAGCAGCGGCACCCATCATTTGTGTTACCTCATTTCAGGCAGTGACATCGTTCCATCTTTTGCATTTAACACTTTAGACATTATTTTGTATCCTATAATATGATTGACATATTATTGTCCGGTTTTTTCATCATAATTGTTTTTTTAGTGTAGATTGCGTTGATGCACGGCAACAAAATTATTTTGTTTTTAATATATAGGAGATTTATCTTCTCTGAAATTTAAAAATACTTTTTTTTTCAAAGAAAAACCTTGTATATTTTAAATTTTCTGAATGTAGAATTTCATAAACGTTTTTATGACACTATTTTTGTATCAGTTAAATTAAATAAGAAAGGCGGTACAGCGGTTTAAAGTTTTTATTTGTGCCTACCACAATTGTTATTTTATTTGAATAATAGAGAACATCAACAAATCAAACCTTAGGCATGCAACTTCATTAAAATTTATAAAACACGTTCAAAAATATTTTTGCATTCCTGAATGCAAACTCAAAATCATCTTTCAAAATTTTCTTTCACCCTGTTCAACATCGGGGGTGCAATACTTCTAAAACCTGTTTGTATACGATTTTTCATATTTTCCGCAGTCGAAATTTTTGATACACTTTCTGCTTTATGTATCCTTAAAGGAAGAATTCCAATGGGGTTAGATCGGGCGATCTTGCTGGCCATGGAATGTCACCTTTTTAGTCAATCTTAGCCAATAGTATAAATATTGTCTTACGTTTTGGTGAAAATGAGCAGGCGCAACATCTGGCTAAAAATACATCTATTAAATTAGGTAAATGATTTTCTAGAAATCTACGATAACGTTCTTCATTAAGTCGATCCTCAGAAGAGAATGACCGGATAACTTTATCGCCTATAATTCTTCTCTACAAATTCAAGAACCATTGATGCTGAAAGTCGATGTGACGTTTTCAATGTGTATTTCAATTATTAAACAATAGCGCACGGAAGAAGATTTGGAAAATATTTATAATAAAAGCGCTCCCTAACATAAAACATCACCCACTAATGAAGAGGATGAGCTATTTTCCAAAGATAACAGATCTTGGGAACAAATCTTAGAATGAACGAAGCATTTGACAAACTAAAGTTCAGTCAAAATTTACTGTATATGCTGAAGAGACCTTTCTGTGTGTAACCTAAAAAAACTATGTAAATTTTAAATTTTTATATACATCCAGTAGTTTATCCAGTACATCAATGCCTTCATTGTACCAATAAAAAAATATATCCAAGGAGAGATCTTACGCAAGACAGAAAAGCTCAAAAAATGACCGAAACCACTAATAAAAAGTTTGAAAGCCTCAAACTTAAAACCTGTGTTACTATTGCTATTCCAAAAATCGACAGGAAACCTATTGATTCTCAAAATGTGTTGGGTAAAATAATTGATATCAAGAATAGAGTCTATAAAATTGGAACTGCAAGAGAGATCATAAGAAACTCGTTTTAAGGAAATGACAGTCTAGAATGCGAGAAGATTTTTGCAGACGACAATCCCTTAGCATTCTTAGAGAAGTAGTTGCAAAGCAGTCAAAATTTGTTGGTACTTTTTTCCAAAACTGTGAATGTAAAGCAAGTAAAAGACAAGTCATGACTAGAAAATGCGTGTGTTTAAATACGGTTTACTATGTTCGTCAAAATGTTATAGTGGTGTCACCTGTGCGAACAAATGTATATTTTTATAATTATCAAGGTTAAAAATATTAATTTAGTTTTTCAATCTTTATGTTGAGGAATTTTTCTTTGTAATTGTTCGTGTTATCAAAAATTTATATTGTTAATAATTTGCAAAATGCAAGGCTTTAGCAATGCGTCTCAAAATGTACCTGGCATTTTATAAAGTGACTAATATTTTGTAGTCAAATTGTAGACCGTAGATTCAGTTTACAAAATGCCGGTATTTTACAGACCGCCCAGGCATTTAGCAAAATGTCCGATTTTACAGTGTACTTACGAAATATGCAAAATTGACATTCTGGCGCTGCTTTTATAAATATTACAGATCAGTATATTTTCTTATAGTAATCTATAAAGATAAAGTTTCAGAGATTTGAAAACGACATACGTTATTTTATTACATGTGAAATAACTTTGAAAGAAAATTATCTATGCAAGATAACACTTATGTTATGAAATTCGGTGTACGGAAACAACTGATATCTGACAAAATCACGTTTTGAAATGTAGACGCTAACAAAAGATAAACGTTTTCATTGATAAATAAAAAGAATCATCTAGATGTATTCTTATCTGTCTTACAACAGTACCATCTGTTGTTGTATAGCGGCGAGTTCACGTAAAAAAAAGTATCATCATTTTACTGTAGCAATGGAGCCATTTTACTGTATTTGATTTTTTTCCATGTCTTAAGGTACTGCTCACTTTATTAAATCGCGGCCTTAATAAAAAGAAATCAAAAGCAACGTTATGATGCTTTATTCACTGTTCTAAAAACTACACAATTCATCTCAGAAATGTGTTAACACTAGAAATAAATACAAAATAACGTTATCACTAAAGAGCGGACAGTCAGGCAAATGCCTGGAGACTGCCTGTTTTGCCTTTTTGTGTAACTTTTTGTCTTTTTTGCCTTTTTAAAGCATATTATTTTATATTGCCTTCTTACATATACATTTTGAAAAGTTTGTGTAAACAGTGTTTTAATAGGTAGATGACAATAACGCATAACAGAATTTTACTTAAATTACGTACAATAATATAATTAACATTTTTTGCTCAAAAGGTCTTACCACGAACTTATAAATAACAACAGGAATTTTCATGTTTTGTTAACCAATGGTTTCCAGAAAACATTAAATACAAAAGCCGCTTATAGAGAAGAACTATTGTAAGAATTTATACTAGGATTATGTGCAATGACAGGCTTAACAGAACACTATTTACAAAACCGGCAGGATTTCGGAATGAATCATAATTTATAGGTCTATTCAGTACCTAAGTAAAGCAAACAAATATAGATAATTTTATTTCTGTCCGGTGAGATTCCTTTAATGACTGCAACACATGACTAAAATATTCTTTGTTTGTTATAAATACCTGTGATATTGTCACAATGTGATAGTCTATTGCTGTTGTGCTGTGAGTAAGTTTTAGAAAATGACACCTAATAAACAATAAAAATTTGAAAATTATTGAGTACATTGGACAATAATTTAACAACTGACTGGGAAAACCGTTTTTGTCAAGTTTGTTCAAAATCAGTAAGTTTGTATTATCTTAATGTAAATGCTTTTAATTACTAGTATATGTATTATTTTAGATCGGTGCTACTAAAAAGTACCATGTAAAACAACACTTGCGTAGTGGTTTACATTTAAAAAATATTAAAAAAACTATGAAACAACCATTGTTGTAAAACGGTATAAAAGATCAACAAAATAAACCTGGCTCATCAAAAACAACTTTTGCTCTAGATAAGTGCGAAGCATTGGTGTTAGCTCAAATTCCTCTTAAAAAACTTGATAATATCAATTTTCGCAGTTTTCTCGAAAAATACACCGAACAAGTTGTTTTAGATGAATCAACTTTGAGAAAAAATTATTTAGGCATATGTTACCAATTGGTAAGCAGTTTAATTTAAGTATTAATAGTTTTCAAAATGCTGGTTTACCTTTTATAGAAAATACAGACAATAAAGAATGATATTGGGGACCTATACATTTGGACTTCGGTTGATAAAACAACCGATTGCAGAACTCAATATATAGCAAATTTTGTAGTTGGTATATTGTCTGAACTAGAACCAGAAAAAGCTCATTTGCTGGTTTCCAAAGAAATTCCACAGACAAATCACAAAACAGTTGCAAATTTTTTTCGATGATTGTTTACGTAAGTTTTTTTTTAATGATTGATTAATATAATCCAATCTATTAATTACAATTATATAATTTTATGTTTGTAGGACTTCTGTATCCCAATGGCGTAAAAAAAGAAAAGAGTTTCTTATTCGTAACCGATGCAGCACCTTATATGATCAAATCCGCTCAGGCATTAAAAATATTCCATCCGAATTTAAAACATTTAACTTGTCTAGCACATAGAATACATAGGGTGTGTGAATTCATTAGAGACGAGTTTGCAATAGTAAACAAGTTAATTTCTGCCACCAAAAAAGTAAAAATCTCTAACATATTAGATTCTCTTTTTGTTTATTGGATCTTGTTTCAGGTTTTTGTGAAAGCACCATTACGGGCAAGGGCCTATAAAAAAAAATTTCCAAATGTTAAATTTCCACCGGAACCTATCATAACAAAATAGAGAACTTGGTTATCTGCTTGCATTTTTTATGCGACACATTTTGAAAAAATTAAAAAGGAACAGTTCATACTATAATCTGAATACGACCTGCTAAAACTTATCATGCAAGGAAAAATTCTGGGCAAACGAAGTGTTGGACGAAGAAGAATGTCTTGGTTACGTAACCTGCGGGAATGGTACAACTGTAACTCCACCCAGCTGTTTCGGGCAGCAGCATCCAAAATAATAATCGCCACGATGATTTCCAAACACCGTAGCGGAGATGGGACTTAAAGAAGAAGATACTATAATCCGACATTGTTTTATACATTAGTTGAATTGTTTTACTTCAGGTGGTTGAATTATTTGACGAGACGGCGTCTGCAGCAATTGCTAAATCTCAAAAAGCTTTTAATGACAAAGCTGTTAAGAGAGGATTCGTTTTTATAAAAACTTACTTTTTCGGCATTCCTGACCAATTAAAGAAGCTAGAAAAAAGCGAAACCGCAATGACCGAATCTTTCGCTACATTAGAATTATAAGAGCATGTCCAGGGACTACAAGAAGAAAAATTAATCAAAAATTGGATTCCGTGACATCAAAAAACCCTTCTGTTAACCTTTCTAAACAACTGACTGAAATTCAAAAAGGGGAGGTCATGAAGCATCAACAGAAACTATCTTTAACAATAACAGAAACATCGACATTAAAATTTGCTCCACTAACATCTTGTGATGTCGAAAGAACGTATTCCTTCTATAAAAATATTTTAAATGATAAAAGGCAACAGCTTCTTTGTCAAAATATTGAAAAATATTTGATGTGTACTTGGGAAATAATAGCACTTAATAAACATTGTAAAACAAAAAAATTAACTGTAAATTTTAATAGATATTTGTGCCTTTTTTATTGCCTTTTTGACAGGTTTAATATGCCTTTTATGCCACCTTTTTTGGTATTTTTTCTTGCCTTACTATCCGCTTTTTAGTTATCACGTAAGACATAGTTAATTTAAATTGATATTCTAAGAACCCACGTGCTTTCCAAGTTAATTCTCGAAGATAACGTATTTACAGATGTTTAAATAATGTAGCGTTTTGTAGATCAATCAAAATACATGCATAAATAAATAACACTACAAAAATAAGCTAAATATACAAAACAACTACTTTTAGGGTACAATGAAAAAATTTTTCGTATTGTAAAAATTCAGCTAAAAAATGCATACAAAATAAGTTATTGATTATGTATAGAAACAAACCTGAGAAAAAACTGATAACATAAACCAAAATTATGATTACTATAAGCGGTGTTTTTTCTTTGTAGTAGCATACGTCCGGCCTGTTGCTTTAGTAAAGTGATAACATTATCCGATTTAAAACATTATCCGTGGTTTCACTAAGCGGAGAGCGCTGTAATAGTAATTCATACCAAAATTTAAATCATTAATTTGGTTCTAAAGTCCCCAATCTTTAAAGCATCGCCCTCTGTTTATAGCTTAAGATATATCTATAATGCTAATAATAAATAATAAATTTCATGTGCCTTTTGAGTAATATAAAAAATTAAAAAAAAATTAAATTAGCACATCGCTGGCCTCCGGGTTGAAAAGAAAATTAAACAAAGTAAATGAAATAAACCACTCAACTGATTATAATTTTATAGAAACGTTTGCAGAATTTTATTCATTCTATACATTTTGTTTATTTTTGCAAACTTAGAGTTTTAGGAATCGAAGCAAGTAACTGGTATGTCGGAACTAACAGCGTGTGTGCCGCCATCGTTTGCAATTTTTTAATAATCGAAAACGGTTTGAGGCTTTGCATTTAATTATTACATAGTTTTTACTATCGCCATCGAACATCAATAAATAATCAGTTGTAACTAATATGTGTATAACCAAAGGTATTACAGTTAATTCACAGTTGTCATTTTGAATTGTGCAATTTTTATACACATTTGTAACTACGGAACTTTGTGTTATTGTAGACAGTGATAAATTGTAGTAGTATCACACTTGAACACGAACTTGAAGTATTTGGCTGACTCGAGAATATTCGAGCAAATTCAATATTTCGTTTAATGATGCTTCGATGTAGCCTTCAGCTACAGCAAATGACTTTTATTCTCCGTAGTGCATTATAATTACTAAGTCACTACCACTGTTAGCTAAATGCAAGACACTGAAACGTCTAAGATAATCAATTATGATCTAAGGGATCTAAGAGCTATTTCTACAATTAATGAAGAAGTGACGGTGAATTATTTTTTTGGGTCGCAAATTGACATTTTTATTAATTGTATTTGTAATGTGTGTAATAATCGTGGCATAATATTTTTTGTTTTAGTCACTGTTACTATAATATCAACATTTTTATATTCTAAATGACCATTATATTTGTCATTTCATTGAAGGCAGGTATCATCTGCATTTTGAATAAAGCGATCTATATCGTCTGCTTCTAGGATTTTTCACTTCTTTGCCACGTAACCATCTGACAATTATTTTATAAAAGTTTGCAATCTGTTGCACTTCTTTATTTTGTATTTCAAAATAGGCCAATAAAACGTTTTTTGATACACCACTTAACTGTCTCGTGTAAATTGGCGACAGTCTCTGCAGCTCAGGTGGTGTACAAATATATTTAATTCAAAACGGCCCATTTTTATTATTGCTTAAGTACTTGTTAACTTTACTAATCAGAGACTCCTTTCTTTAAAAAATGTGTACTTACTGTTGTATTGAACATACGAAAATCTTTAAATTAATTGATCTTTTATTTGACGTAAAACATACAAAATTAAAAAAAATAGTATAAAAAATTCGTTTCATAAAGCTTTTCTGCATTCGTTCCTTAGAAAACTCGTTGCTTTTCAGCTTGTTTTCTAAACTTGAACACATACGAAAAAATCGTGTTTTATGAAAGTAATATTTTAATAAACTTTTAATGATGGTTACTTTTTGAAACGCGACTCGAAGTAATCTTCTCGACAAAGATTAACTTTTCGTAGTAATTTGAAAACAAAAAATATGTCATTATTTGAAGTTTGTAGAAAAAGAATTTTATATGCCATTTTATATCAATATCAAATTTTACAAAAATCGTTTTTTGTATTTTAAACTATAATAGTAATGTAGATAAATGCGCTAGCGTGGGACAATAAAATCTGTAAATTAATTTACATTGACTGTAATTCATACAACAATTCAAAAAACAAAAAGTAATAATTAATAAAACAATCTAAACTTTTATATTACTAAATTTTATAATTATTTTAACATTATTTAATTATTAAAAAAAATTTTAATACTTAAGTGTTTATTAATAACTGTCACTGTCATAGCTGTAATTACAATTTTATTAAATTATCGCAATTAAATTAATTAAAAGGAAGTTGATTCGAGGTGAATAAGGACACTGTGTGGACTTATTGTTTGTTGCCTGAATATGGCGGACGGTAAAAGTAAAAGTGACATAGATGCACCTCCAGATTTAAGTTTCAATTGTTGCAAAAATAAAAAACTTAACCAAATATGTTTATGTGTAAAATTTGGGAAAATGTACCACAACAGTTGTGTAGAAGAAAAAAAGTGCGTGAAGTTAGATAAAACAAGAATAATTTGCTGTGAAAGAAACATAATCTATAAAAAAAGACAAATAAACAAACTTAACACTGTAGAAATGGAAAACTACTTGTTAAATGAATTAAACCAACAATTGCAGGACAAGAACAAATATATCAATAAAGAAACAAATGACTTGGAAAGAAAATTAAAAACATACGAAACAAGAAAGTTACATAACCAAGGAAACGAAAACATCGAAGAAACACTAGAAGCCGAAAATATCCTATTGAAGAAACGAATACAGGAAATGGAAGATAAAAATCAACTCTTAAAAGAGAAGATATTGTACATGGAAAGTGTAAACACAAAGAGCGAAGTAAAATTGTCGTACACAAAAATTGTTAGTAACTCGAAAATAATAGAAGACCACCACAAAGGTAAAAACACTGCAAACATAATTTTAAAACCAAAAGGTAAACAGACTTCTACTGAAACTAAAAATGATCTTTATAACAAAATCAAACCAGAAAAATTAAAAATAGGCATAATCCAGATAAAAGAAAACCAAGAAGGAAGTATAGTAATACAGTGTGAGAATGAAAACCAAATTCAATCATTAAAGAAACATATCAACTGAGAACTAAATAAAAAATATACTATTAAGGAAGATTTATTGAAAAACCCAAAGGTCAATAAAGTAGTATCCATTAACACGAACTATGAACAAGATGTATTAAAACATATATTGAAATCCCAGAACAATATTCTTGATGAAGATTTTTTTAAAGTTACTTACATAAAATATATAAGAACAAAAAGTACATATACAGCATTTATAGAAATGTCACCAAAAATATTTCATAAAATCATGAATCATGGAAAAGTATACGTAGGAAGGCAACGATGCCCAGTTTATGAAGATCTTAATGTTACACGATGCAGTAACTGCAATGGCTACAAACACAGCGGTAAATACGGTAAAAACAATCAATTCTGTGCATACTGCGCTGGAGCTCATAGTGAACAGAACTGTGATAAAAAAACAAATGAACTGCACAAATTGTACCCAAGCCAATATAAAATACAAATTAAACCACAACACAAATCACACATCATACAAGACAGATTGCCCAACGCTTAAATATTACATAAACTTAGCAGCAACTAGAATCAAATATAATTATTAGCATAATGGATCAGTATATTAGAGATTCTGAAAATAACGATATTAAAACCGAAATAGTTCATAACATAGAACAATGTAAACTTAAGCTAGGGTCTAAAAAATCAAGCTTTAACGTACTTCATCAGAACATCAGAAGTTTAACAAAAAATTATGATGAAATGGCTATTTTTACAAGTCAGTTTGATGGTTTTTTTGATATAATGGTATTCTCAGAAACTAGGTCTTTACCCGATCCAACTTATTTTAACTTAAACGGATATAACATAATATACAACGAAGGAGATTTGAATCAGAACAATGGAGTTGTAACATACATTAAAAATCACTACAATTATGTCACTTCAGTACGACCATTAGGTAGCATCAAGGCGATTGAAATAAAACTAAAACATCTAAATAAAACATTTATCATCACTGCACTTTATAGATCACCATCAACTTGTCCATATATCTTTAATAAAGAACTAGAAAATTACATTAAAAATATACCAAAGGGTGAATACAATTTTTTTGTAAGTGACATAAACATTGACATTCTCAGAAATTATGATTACAGTAACGAATACCTAAATATATTAAATCAAGCAGGATACATATCAATAATAAATAATCCTACAAGAATTCTAAACAACTCAAAATCATGTCTGGATCACATATTCATAAAAACGAATGATATACTAAGCACCTGTAATCCAATCGTATTTGAAAATAATTTAACGGGCCATTTTACGATAATTAATACACTAAAATTTGTAGAAAAAATAAACACACCTATGAATGATAATATAAAACACATAAAGAGATTGAACCATGACAAACTTAGAACAAGCCAACTTAGAAGAAATACTTCCGCAAAAAGACATCGAAAAAGCAGTTACATACCTTATAGATGTAATTAAGAAATCAATATTAGAAGCCACAACAACCATAATAATAAACAATAAAAATATAAAAAGAAAACAATGGATAACCAACAGCCTTGTAAAGTCAATAAATATAAAACAACAACTTTATAATGATTGGAAAAAACACTGTAATGAAGATACGAAGACGAAGTACACTAAATATAGAAATAGACTAAATTCATTAATAAGAACTGCAAAAAATAACTTTTTTAGAGATATGTTCAATGACAAGAATGATAGCAGAAGTATTTGGAACACAGTAAAGGCACTCACTCCAACAAAATCTAAAAAATGTGAGATAAAAGAAATATGTAACAATTTAGGCACCACAGTAACCACAGAAAAAGAAATTGCAGATGCATTCAATAAACATTATATTAGCGTTGGTAAAACTTTTGCAAATAAGATACAGAAGCCCCAAACACTCAGCAAAAACACTACAAAGATAAACCAAAATACGTTCTTTATTGTACCAACAGATGAAAATGAAGTTCAGAGCATTATTAAAGGACTAAAAGTAAACAAAGCACCTGGAATTGATAACATAACCAATGAAATTTTGATAGAACATAGGAAAATCTATCTAATCCGATTGCCATAGTAATGAATAAAGTATTTGAAACTGCTATTTGCCCAAAAGTATTCAAAATGGCAGTTATCAAGCCAGTATATAAAAAGGGAAACAAAGAGGTTACAGAAAACTCAGACCTATTTCACTAATTTCAAGCGTAGCAAAAATCTTTGAAAAGTTACTAAAAAATCATATGTTAAGTTTTCTTAATAAATATAAAATTATATCACCATATCAATATGGCTTTCAAGAAGGGAAATCTACACAAAATGCAATAATACAACTTCTAACGGAAATCCAAAGCAACCTTGACTCCGATTTTAAAACATTGTGTGTATTTATTGACTTGGCTAAAGCGTTTGACACAGTTAGTCATCAAGAACTATTAATAAACCTTAATAATGTTGGAATAAGAAGAAAAATTAATCAATTATTTGAAAGTTATTTAAGTGACAGACCACAGTATGTAAAAGTGGGGAGTACTTTAAGCGAAGAGGGTATAGTAGAATGTGGAGTACCACAAGGTACGGTCTTAGGTCCCATGCTCTTTTTAATATATATAAATGAGCTCTTTTGTCTCAAATCGACAGGAAAAATCATATCGTTAGCTGATGACACAGCTATATTATACAAAGACAATAGCTGGAGTAATCTCAAACAAAAAGCAGAGAATGACCTATTGGAAATCAAAAATTGGTTTGATAGCAAACTATTAACAATTAAATTTAATAAAACCAAATATATTCCATTTACATGTCATAATTACAATACACCAACATTTAAAAAACTAGAAATCAGGGTGTCAGCTATAGATAAAGTACAAATAGAACCATGTACAAATTTAAAGTACTTAGAAATTCAAATAGATGCTCGCTTGAAATGGAATTTGCATATGAATATCCTTATTAAAAAGCTTAGAGGAATCCTAGTCAAATTCAAAACTTTAAAACCAATCTTAAGTCAATCAAATCTAAAGAATGTGTACTATGGATTAGTATACCCTCATCTTCAATACGGAATCTTAGCATGGGCGACAGTAGCCAGTACGCATCTCAGAAAGTTGGAAGTAATTCAAAAGCGTTTTCTCAAAATTCTTTTTAACAAAGTATATAGATATCCTACTGAGATGTTGTATTATGAAACAAAAATGCTTACTATTAGAGAAATATATGTTTACAAATTACTCATATACCAATTTAAGAACAAAAAAACAACAAAAATTATAAGTCACAATCACGATACTAGGATTAAAGCAAACGAAAACTTTATAATAACAAACGCAAAAAAGAAAATGGGCCAAACGTCAATTCAATTCCTAGGACCCCGCATCTTTAATCAGATACCGATGCAGCTAAGAAATAGTACACCAATGAAAAAATATATAAACAATATTAAAACGTGGATGTTGCAAGAAAAAATTGGAATTCTGAAATCTTTTATCTCGAAGTATTTGAAGTAGTGTCGAGTTTTAGTTTTCGTAATTTTGTAAGAGTGTATGTTTTTCAATCAATTAGTTAACCATAAATATTCAGTGCCATTCTATTAGACTAAGCGAAAATTCACACACAAGTAAACGCTTACTTTTGTGAATTAGAATAAGATTGTTCATTTTGACACATTTATGATATACTAAGTAAATTAATAATTATTATTAATATATCAAATTAAAATTGTATACTGTTCCAAATAAACATTATTATTATTATTATTATTATTAATATAAATTTAAAATGCATTTAAGTCTAAATCAAATAATTTTTTAAACCAAGTTAAATGACATCGAGACATCTTCATTAAACAATTTATAAATATTGTATTAACATTTTTGATTGCAGCATTGAAATTTACTGTTTGTTTTGATTTTTTGTTAAAAACGGAAAGTGAAAGATTTTACATTCAAAAATTTTAAATTAGCACAAAAATCAAAAAATATTATTGTTTTATGTTATTATTAATATTGATATAATATTATGTATAAATTGCATTGCATTATCTTAATTTAACTTAATATGAGTTTACATTAGATTAATTATTAACACCGTATAATTAACACAAAAATTTAATTTTCTCACAAACTATCAATAACTGGGTTACTATTTTAGTGTCACACTTTTCAATAAACGTATAAGCGCATGATCCATTAGCACAATAATATTTTCCAAAACACGTAAATGCACACAATAACTGTTATAAAAATTTACGACAATAATTTTATTTATTAACTGTAGATTACGTAAATTTTTCTACATAATTTTTTAGTCACGTGAAAAGACTTTTTTTTGTATACAAAAACAGTCGATTAATTATACGACAGCATTTACATAAGTAAACCCCTAATCAGATGTACCTAATTTGATCATTTTCAATAATTAGCCAATTAGTTTTTTTTACAAACAATTAACTGTTTATAGCTGACAGGTATCGAATTAAAATAAATCGCGTTTACTAATAAGAAACGAAAAATAGCTTTGGCTCTTATCGTAGTAATATAAAATTTATTAGTGTAATATCCCAGTGAAAGTAAACCGTTTTAACGCAAGAAATTCTAGTTCTTACAATAGAAAAATTTGAATTTTGTTTTGAAGATATTTTTAAATCGATAGGTGTCAAAAAACCTTTTATGCAAATTTGAAATTTTAATCATCGATTTGTTGGAATATTTAAGTTGTTTAACAGATTAGATGCTAATCGAGTTTATCTGCGGTTACATCATAATTCGGCTTAGTTTAATTGTTTAACTTAAATTTAAAATGTTAAAGAAGTAAGAAATAATCACCTAAAACTGTGTATGGACAAAAGCAGTACGCTAAGCGCCAGCACGAGTTTCGAACCCGGTCCGCTAGCGTGCATACTGATCCTTCATCGGGTGAATTGTATCATCACTAAACATTACAAAACACAAAAAATTCACCAAAAAATCTAATAAAAGTAAACGACAAATTAACACTGAAAATCGTGATTTCATGACCGTCACACATGACTCGCGGTTTATAATAAAATTTAAAGTTTTGGGCGATGTTTCCGCACACACCTTGTCTACTTTCAAACTGTCACACATTCATATCTAAAAAAAAATTAAACATTGTTTTAGGTACGTACTGCTCTTCAAACAATGTTTTATTTGTAGACTGTCGTTAAGTGATGTTTGGTTTTGTATTAAAGCACTTCACACATGTTTATGACTTAACTAAAACGCATTATTACTTGTTATTGTGTATTAATAAAGCGCACGTTTCGACGAATTACACTGATAACATTTTTCATTAAAAATTTTGGGTACTTTTTCGCCACAACGAAGGTACTAATGCGTATTTAAGCTAGTCGCGATTTTTTGACCGATTTTTTCGCGATGCTCTCTGCAATAGAGATGCGAATGGACCGGCTGTACAAGCTAAGTGAAGTAGGCCCAATATCAGTCTCACCTGCCCACCTGTACCTGGACACACGAGCCAATCATTTTAACTTTCCCCACCCCACTATGTATATAACCGATCAGATATCGGTAATATGTAGGTGATAATCCGTGCACCACTCAAAAAATTTAACTCGCCTTTTAAAAATGTATGCAAATTTTAATGACCATTTAATCTGTTAGCGTTTTTTACATATCAATTTATAAAATTATTATTAATGGTTAATAAATTTTCAGCTTAAGAAAAAAGGAAAGTGCTTATTAGCCATTCACTAAAAAATAAGACGACATTCTATTATTAGAAAAGACAGTAATATATGTAATGTATATTGATCGTCAATCGCGTGATAACACCCTCATACAACATTTAAACTAGTTTATCAAGTTCGTAGCTTTATAAAAATAAAACTAAAATACACAGATATGATATTATTTATTCATATAAATATAATTATACAACCACCAACATGCAACAGTTTTTTCTTGCACCAAAAAACCCATTATGTTTTTAATCCAATTTATTCTTTAAACCTTTATAATCAAAATAACGCCTTTTAAATCATTATACATCAAACTGTTTAAACAAAATTAATAAAAACTTACACAAACGAATTTATTAAATTTTTTTAAACATTGAACTAATTTAAACTCTTTTGCAACAAAATTTAATAAAATTGCATGCGAAATTTTATATAATTTAATTTACAATAAAATTGTGTTACTTAAAACTGCAATTGGCAGCTTTCGAAATGTTTTTAAATAATAATTAGATCCATGCATTTTTTAATAATTACTTGTACTAGTTTTGTTGTAACGCGTAATAATTTATTATCAGTAAAAAAAAAATTTTGTAAAACAGCAACAGAAATTGTATGAACATAAATAAGTTTTAATTCAAAAATTACTAGTACAAATTTAGGCGTTTTACATTTTAATTAAAAGTATTTATTGTTTTGTAAAAATAAATTTTTTTGTTATGGTGATTTATAATATAACTAATAAAACCAGCACAAAAACCATTTATAAATGATTTTACAAAAATAAATTTGTTTGTTTTTAGTTCGGATGTTATTAATTGAGTACATTAACAATGTATTAAACATTAAATTCAAGAGTTTCTTGAGGACGCTTACATTAATATTTACGAAACATTGTACACAGGCCCCGCGCCTAGCACTTTTGGTGCCCTTGTGCAAATTTAAAATAACACATAATTATAAACTTATAGAAAACAAAAATATATTGTAACAGTATTACAATTTAACATTTTTGTATTTTAGTTTCAAAATTTCAAAAGCACAAGAAATAAGAAAAATATTTAAAACATTAAAAATACTCGTTTATATATCCCAGGACGAAACTGATTGATAAATAAAAAGAAAACAATATATTATTTTAATAATGCAACATGTCACCTTTTAAACGTTAATATCCAGGTATTAGGTACTGTTAATAATATATTAGCTAAGTGAATTGAGCTTTCCGTGCTTTAATGTTTGCAAATTGTTTAATTAAATCTTCGGTGTCTAATTCTTTTAATTGGTTCGTTTTTATTGAAATGATAGCAAGATTACTTAGTCGGTTTTGCCCCATGGTCGATCTTAAATAATTTTTTATTATTTTGAATTTTGAAAAAATCGTTCTGCGGTAGCAACAGAAACCGACATTGTTAATAAAATCCGAAGTATTATACTCGTATTAGGAAAAGAATCCACTAAGTTGTTAATTGTTATATAATTTAAAGTTTCTTCTGGAGACGTAACAACTTTTTCATTAAAATTTTGTAAATGTTGTAATTCTCTAACAAATTCCACGGCAGTTATGTCTCGTTCAGTGCCAGTTTTTAGGATGATTTTTAAATTTATCAATATTCCATAAAAACGCGAAATTATTAGAGTAAGAAGAAAGAACTTGGTAGCTCTCATCCACTGATGTTATGATTACATCTAAAGGATTAAAAAAACCATCAACTTTAAACTTAAAAGTTTCGTCGTGGATCGGTTCAGTCACATTTACAATCAAAAAATTTTTATTTTATTTTTCGCGGTCTTAGACCGCTTTGTTTTTTGAATTTAGGTTCTACGTCTAAGCTGGATGCTATTTCTCTAGCGTCAATCAATAGATCATTAAAAACCTTTCTCGGAGGGATAAGTGTTCAAAACATTATTCAAATTATTTAAATTATTACAACACTGAGCAACATCAAAGTTCGGTTATTGAATGATTTTACTAACAATGTTAACTTTACTTAAAATAATATACCACAATATAAGAATGCAAATGAACTCAAAGTTTTGCAATTTCTTGGCCAACGATGCCGCCAAATTTTTTACGTTATTTTTAAAGTTTCCTTCGTTTATTTCAAACAGATGAGCATCGTAAACCTTCCCAAGTTGATACCTTAAAGGAGTTATTGCATCTATTCTACTAGACCAGTGATTCCCAAAGTGGTCTATATCGACCCCCAGGGGCCTATGACAACCTGCAAGGGGTCTATGTCAACAACAAAAAAATTGAGGGTCCATGAAATAAAAATGGGGGGTCCACGATCTCAACATACACTGATAGTACCTATCTACTTACATTATACTATCTTATACTATAAAGACATATATGTACATTATTGATAAAAGTACCTATAGAGCAAAAAAAAAGTGTGGCGAAGTCCTTTTATTGTTATTTCTTTTTATATCCAACAAAGTAAGGTAATATCTTCCGTTCCAGTTCGGACATAACCAGATGGCGCTCAACGGTAATTAGGATGATTGAGTTAGACATCCATACTTTGACGTAATAAGAACCACGACTGCCTGTACGACGTAAAGTAGGCGCGCGGTGTCAACGTACACGTTACACTAATTTTGGCGCCCAACGTAGGGCCTTATTTAAATTATTTATTACATAATTCAATCACCCTATGTCTTTTTTATCAATAGTCAAAATGTCACTGCTTAAACCAGAACATTTCAAGTGTTTATTTAACTTAATTTTGTATTAACAATTTGCTATGTGCATTTGCATTTATCTAAAAGTCACACATTGGTTCAACATCGGTATTTTATTAACAATCGATTATCGCACTTCAGTATATTTTACTTGCAATTGAATACGTAATCTGTAATATTTGTTTAAATTCTTTTAGTACATTTAAAAGTCTCAAAACAACACAATTTTTTTAAAATCTGTTATTTTTAATTATCATAAAATAGACAATGTTATTAGGCCTAAGTATTTGTTAATTGACGAATTAACGTACGAATTATTAATAAGAGGCATTAATATTTCACGTCCGCATGACGAAAAGAGGAAAATTTTGTGTCGCGCGCTCGATAAAGAACGTATTTCCGGTGTTTTTTTGATTAATTTAGATAAATACGACGTGTCATTAGAAACTCAAATTAAAGAAATTAATAATACTTTGAATTCAATTCAAAATTTAATAAAAGAATTTAAAGGTTCTTTAAATGATTCGCTTTATAAACGACTTCGCTCTAGAATTACTCATGTCACTAGTAGAATTCTACGATTAATTACTCCAGACGATCAGTTTGACGTCAAGAACGAATTGTACGCAAATGCTTTGCTTCTTAATGCTGATTTAGAAGAATCACTAAGTCAATCGGAACCAATCAATACGTCGACCACAGTTTCTGTTCCTACTCCCGTAATTAACGTCCAACCACCCATAGTAAATTTTAACTGACGATATACTAATGTCTCCGATTTAAATATTACATTTAATGGAGATCCAGACAAACTACCCTCGTTTCTCGAACACCTTACCGATCTAAGTAAATCTCTAAAAATTTCCGATGATGAACTTTTTAATTCGGCGGTAGAATTATTTGTCGACGATGCTTTTATTTGGTTTCGCAGTGTTAAAAACACCGTTTCTGACTGGACTTCACTCGTTTCTTTACTAAAATCCGAATTTGACTATGAAGACCAAATTTGGGAACAAATTAAATCACGTAAACAAAAACGGAACGAACACGTTACTATTTTTATTGCACACTTAGAAAATGTATTTTCTAGATTAAGTAAATCCCCTCCTGAAGCTACAAAAATTATAATAATCATGTCTAACCTCTTACCAGAATACATCTTTCACTTGGTACTTCGAGATGTTTCTTCTGTAAGCGAGTTATACTCTTTATGCAAAAAATTAGAAGCTGCTTCAATTCATGCACCCAAAAGTAAATCTCACGTCTGTAGTTACGATACATCCAGTGGTATACAAACCGCCGCTAGTAGTTCTACACATAAAGCGCAATCGGTTCAGTTCCACACTAACTCAAAAACGAATACTTACTCAATTAGCAATAAATCAAAAATAAATTTACAGAATCAAAATAAACCAACAGAAAATCAAAGTCCCAAAGTCATTTGCTGGAACTGCAAACAACCTAATCATGCCTTTCAATTTTGTTTAGCAAAAAGAAATTTATTCTGTCACCGATGTGGATACCCAAACGTTAAAATTTCGAATTGTCTCCATTGTACAAAAAACTCTTAAAGAAAGAACGCAACTTTGAGCGACGTTCCTTCCTTTCTAAACAGGCCAAACACTCTAAGCTCACTTTTACCGATAATCAGGAATGGCGAGATTGGGTTAATACAGTCAAAAAATGTTACGTCGATTCAACCAAAAAAAAAGATAGGTTAACAGAACAAGTATCTCCTCACTGGTCTTCTTGATACTGGTGCAACCTCTTCAGTAATTGGAGGTAATGGCTTAAATGTTATAAAAAACCTCAAATTAAAACATTACCCAAGTGATCAAAAATTAATTTTAGTTAATGGCGATAACACCCCTGATAATACCTCTGTGGATCTTCGAGTCACTGTTGAAGAAAACACTTAAGTAATAAACTGTTTTGTAGCTTCTTCTCTTAAGCACGATTTTATTCTCGGTTCAGATTTTATTAAGTCATTTCAATTAAATATTGATTTCAAAAATATCTGTTGGCAGGTTCAGTCTAATTCCAATTTGTATAATTTAGGTAATACCGTTAGTATTCATCAATTGTTTTCCATAAACGAGTTAAACCCATTCCAACAAGCAAAAGCTAATGAAATCATAAAATCTTTTGAGGAAATTAGTAGCAAAAATAAATTAGGTCGCACAAATAAAATATACATGAACATACGTACCAGAGATGCTAAATCTTTTCGAAAAAGACCATTTCTAATGTCTAATGTCATATGCTTAATATTTTAAACCAAAAACTAAATGATATGTTAAAATTAGGGGTAGTACAACCTTCTTCAAGCTCATGGTGCTCCCCCGGTCCTACACATAAAGAAAAGGTCCGGTGGGTACCAGTTCTGTTTCGATCACCGCGCTTTAAATGATATTACAAAACACGATTCTTATCCACTTCCACACATAGATAGAATCTTAAATATGTTAAGCGATGCTAAATATATCTCTTCAATTGACCTTCGAAAAGCTGTTTGGCAAGTACCACTTGATGCAACATCTAGAAAAAAAACCGCGTTTAGCGTTGTTGGTAGAGGTCACTTTGAATTTGTTACTATGCCTTTTAGCTTACGTAATGCCGCACAGACGGAACAACGGCTTGTTGACGCAATTTTTGGTCCTAAATACGTTCCTAACATTTTTGCCTATCTAGACGATATAATAATATGTTCGTCAACTTTCGAAGAACATCTAAATTTACTATCAAAAGTCAAGATTCGTTTAAAGGAAGCAAATTTAACTATAAATATCGACAAATGCCAATTTTTCAAAACATCATTAAAATTTTTAGGTTTTATTGTCGGACAAAATTCATTAAGAACCGATCCCGAAAAAGTGGAGACGATGATTAATTATCCTCGACCTAAAACATCTACTAAGATTAAACGATTTATCGGAATGTGTAGTTGGTATAGGCGATTCATCAATAATTTTTCAACTCTCGTATCACCACTTAATGATCTCATTAAAGGAAAGGGAAAAAAACAGCCTATTCCCTGGTCCGATAACGCAGAAGCTTCGTTTCTAAAGATAAAATTTTGTCTGATATCATCACCAATTTTATCACTGCCCAATTTTAATAAACCATTTCATATTAAATGCGATGCGTCCAATACCGGTCTTGGAGGTGTTCTAACACAAATTTTAGATGGCGAAGAAAGAATTATAGCTTATTGTAGTAGGACACTCACTCTTGCTGAACGCAACTACACAACCACAGAACGCAAATGTTTGGCTGTCATCTTTGCAATTGAACGTTTTCGAGCATACATAGAAGGTTTACAGTGATCACCGACAATACTTCACTCATTTGGCTCAATAGTCTTAAAAACTCTTCTGGAAGATTAGCTCGCTGGTCTGTTCGATTACTCTAACACTCGTTTGATCTCGTCCATCGTCCCGGTTCAAGTAATGTAGTACCCGATGCGTTATCACGAATTTCTTTAGAACCACCAAGCCAAATTGCCGCTATCGAATTTAGTACAGAAAATTTAGATCCATGGTATATTAAAATGCGTCGAATGATCTTCCCGACAAATTTCTGCAGTGGAAAATTAAAAATAATCTAATATACAAATTTGCTGCTGTCAATTCTTATATTCCAAATAATTTTAAAGAATGGAAACTTTTAGTTCCAAAGTCATTGCATAAGCAAGTGATCACATATTGTCACGATCCTCCAACTTATTCTCATTTTGGCTTTAATAAAACATTGACTGAAATTCAAGAAATATATTATTGGCCTAAGATGAGACAGGATATTTTGAAGTACGTTCGTTTGTGTAAAATATGGGGTGCGCAAAAAAGCGCCAAACAAAGGTAAAGTTGGCCTAATGAGGAGGGAAAAGAATTGTAATTTTCCTTGGCAAATTATTGCCGTTGATTTAGTGGATTTTTTGCAACGCTCCAAAAGAAGGTACAGTTGGCTTTTAGTTGTCTCAGATTGGTTTACTAAGTATACTTTGCTGTGCCCCCTTAAAAGTGCAAAAGCTTGTCATATCACTTCTTTTATTGAAGACAAGGTTTTTCGCACTTTTGGAGTTTGTCAGTTTATTATTTGCGATAACGGTCCACGATTTTCGGACCGTACTTTTAAAAACTTGTGTTCGCAGTACAAAGTGCAGAAAATTTGGTTTAATGCTGTCTATTCCGCCTCAAATGTAACTTCGTCGAACGAACGAATCGAGGAATCGGAACTGCAATTCGCAGTTACATCACTGAGCGTACCGATTGGGATTTAAATTTACAGAAAATTCAGTGTGCAATTAATAATTCACGACATGAAGTAACAGGATACGATCCTTGCTTTCTCAATTTTGCAAGAAAAGTACCATTGTTTGGAAATTATCGCACCTGCTAATAGGAATGACTACGCGAATGAACTAAGTGACCTATCTAAAATCTTTAATGAAGTCCGTGCAAAACTCCATTCCGCATATCTTCAGAACTCCCGTCAATATAACCTTCGTAAAAGAAACTTACAATTTTTTGTTAACGATAAGGTGTGGCGACGAAACAAAATTCTTTCTAGTGCTGCTAACAAATTTACTTCTAAACTAGCTCCTAAATTTGTTCTAAGTAATGTCAAAAAGAAATGTTCTCCATTAGTATACAAACTAGTAGATAACGACGGTAAAAAAGCTGGAAAGTGGCACATTAAAGATTTGAAAAAGTATTATGATGACCAAGATTCGAACGATGAATCATAAAATCTAACTACTTAGGTTTATACTTACTTATACCTAGAAGAAAAGAAACCGTTTAATTTGTCTTTTAAGAAAATAAAATTTTTTGTTATGTTTATTACTTAGAGTTGATAACATTACCATATTGGATATTATATATAATTAACAAATTTTTATTTATTATAAATTTTTTTTTTGTTTTATTATCATTAATGTAACACTGCAGCATTTCTGAAATTACATTTAAAACTTCATCTCTATTGCTGTTTTGAGACTTATCCCGAATAATGATGACTTTATTAACTGGACATTTTACCTGAATTTAACTTCCTAATATGTGACTTCTCTTATTTTAAAGAGCGGGTGATACACGCAGTTATCAAGCAAGTTGAGATCTAAGTTTGTTCTTTTTTGTTTCGTATAAATTAAAATAACCTGCTTCACTCGTTATTTTATTTATTTTTTTGATTTTGTACGCTTGAACACTTCATCGAACATGTCTTTAGTATATAGGCTCCAGTAGTTTCTAAGTTTGTTAGTATTCACCTGATGACGATTGCAGATACCACAGCAATCGAAACGTTGTGTATATTCCTTTCAAAATAATAAACAATGAAAGTTCAGCAGAATGTTATTACTTCGCATCAAGCAACATTGTTTAATACATTCAAACAAACATAATCAAAATGTTTTTTTTTATTTTTCGCGGTTTTAGACTCTTTGTTTTTTGTATTTAGGTTCAATGTCTAAGCTGAATGCTAGTTCTTTAGCATCAACCAATGGATCATTAAAAACCTTTATCCGAGCAATAAGCTTTTAAAAAAATATTCAAATTATTTAAATGATTACAACACTGAGCAACATCAAAGTTCAGTTTTTGAATAATTTTACTAAGAATGTTAACTTTACTTAAAATATTATACCACAATATAAGAATGCAAATGAACTCAAAGTTTTGCAATTTCTTGGCCAACGATGCCGCCAAATTTTTTACGTTATTTTTAAAGTTTCCTTCGTTTATTTCAAACAGATGAGCATCGTAAACCTCTCCAAGTTGATACCATAAAGGAGTTATTGCATATATTCTACTAGACCATCGAGTATCCGATAAAGATTTTAAAGTTAAATTTGTTACATTAGATAAATTAGATTTCAGAATTGACCACCGTTTAGTAGAAGCTGAAAAAATACAAACAGTTATTGAATTAAAGAAAAAAAATTGATGCTCAAAGTATTCGATTTTGCTGCATCATTGACGATTAAATTTAGGGTACGATTGCAACAAGGAACAAAGAAAGCTCGAGAATTAAAATCCAATTTTTTTTTGTAGACCATTATGCCTACCACGCATTCTTCCCCCATTGTTGTAGCCTTGACCCCGCAAATCGTTGATATTTTAGCCTTTTTTCCCTAACGCCAACAAAAGAAATTTTGTCAAGCCTTCACTCGACACATCATCTATAGGACAAAATAATAAAAAATGTTCTTCTATACTAATTCCCGTGTTCTTTAAATTAACAAAACTTATACAAACTAAAATTTGTTCTTAGTGTCTAGAGTCAGGAGTGCAGTCTGATAATATGGAATAATATTTTGCCTTTTTAGTTAGTTCTAAAATTTTGCATTTGATATTTTCACTGTTCAAGTTGATTACTTCATTTTGTATTTTATCCCCGAGATAGTTTTAGTGATTTTTTATTTGAGAGCATTTTGTATATGACTTTTATCTAATTTAGGTCCAACGAAAGCACCTTTTGAGATATTGAGTATGGATACAGCAGGAGGTTTTTTTAAAATCTGAAAAAAAATACTTACACTTTTCAAGATATTGCTGGTACAAATTTTTAATTTCGAAAAATGTTAACGACATTGAAGAGTTAATAAAAAAACTCACAAACAATCGCGACATACAAACTTTGATAGCTGATAGGTACCCAGCAATTGATTCTATGGAATTCAAAAAGTTCTTAACTGATAAAAATATAAAGTTTCAATTTACTGCAACTGACTGTGCATGGGCAAATGGTATGGTGGAACTTCTCAAACAGAAATTGATAAATAAGATAAGATGTTTTCTAAATACGTCAGAAGAAAATAAACGGTAGCAAACTCTTGCTACAGAAGCGATCGAAACTTACAATCTTTTGTTTGGTCAAAATATATATATATATTTGCCCAATTTATATGATGGTACCAGACATAAATGAAGATAGAAGAAGGGTATGCGAAAGAACAGTACAGTATTGGGAGAAAAACAAACAGAGATTTGATCAAAATTAAAATGACAAAGATTTAAATATTGGTAATAAAGTTATAGGTATATACAGTAGAGAAAATTTCACCTTTAATGTATCGTTTAAACTCAAATAAGAGAAATTCTTTAGCAAACTTAGTCCACAAAGCAAAATTATTATCAAAGTAGTAGGTGTTAATATAGTATAAAAATCGTTTCATTATTGTATTGATTTTTGTTTTAAATCCTTATAATTAGCTTAAATTCAGTTTATTTCAGGTAATGTAATTTTATAATTATTTTTTAATTTATGTATTAAAACTAAATATACGTTTTCAGTGATTGAATTTAAACTGACGTTTTTGTACTCTTCATTCAAATTTCATTTCGTATAAAGTAATAACATTTTGTATATTTCAAAATTCTGTAACCTCAGACGTTGTTTTTGTTTTTTCATCACAAAAAACCTGGCAGTAAAAATGTTTAAAGATTCATGATTTTTGTATTAAATTAAATAACTAAAAACACATGTTGCGTATATTTTACTAAAACATTTAATAAATAAATTACCTAAATCATAAATTAATTAAAATAGCTACTGTAGCATTACCTTAAAATTATAAAAAGATTTAAATTCCAAATGAAATTTTTAAAATCTTATGATAGAGTGTTATCAATGTTACATCAATACACAAACTCAAGAACACATCCTAATTAAACAATAAAATTAATTTTACTAAGTAGTATGCAACTATTAATCAAAATAATTTTATTTTGTATAATCGCATTTAGTAGCAACAAACAATTAGACGATTAATAAATTACATAAAGTTGTGCTTTTAACTAAAATAAACAGCTCTCGTAAAATGTTATAGCCGATGGTTACACCTTAGTTTCTGCTGTTAACGTTTACGATTTCTTGTTAGTAAATTTAAAAGAGTTGACGTCTTTAAAATGTGTTATTAATTCAAGTATTTAAATTTTATGTTTAAATGCAAATTCGATTATACTTAAAAACAATAAAACTTACATTAAATATATAAATAACTCCATTATCTTTTACGTGGATTACATTGAAGCACTTTAGAAAACGTTGTAACTTATTCTGTTGGATAATTTTTGCCGGATATGTCTCACAGTCCAAATAACATAATGTTTACTTTCGTGGAATATAACTCATAGGTAAGAGACTTCAATGCTGTTGCACAACGCGTACTCTCAATTAAACAAATTTGAATCATCTTTATACAATATAAAATTAAATGTTTTGTTAAACTATATTTATTGTATTGTTCGAAACAACAAAATGTACGCAACTGAAACGTTAAAACGCCCGTTAGTAGTCTTTAATAAAATGTTTGTGTCAATAAGCAATTCTATAAAAAAAAAACACAATAAGAAATCTTTTGCATTATTAAATCGTTTACGATTATTTTATTTTTTTAGTACCCATTTACTCCTACAACTCCTATTATATTCGCATAAACAAAAATTTGTTTAAAATTTATTAAACCTGAAAATGTATAAATAACATTATTAAAAACGATGGTTTTAACAACTAAATTTGTGATTATGCAAATTTAGATGTAAATTTATCTACTGGACACAGATTTGCTTCAAAATACTTTAATTTAAAAACTAAGCTTATGAATATTAAGTGGGTTTTACACCCAAAGAATCAATTAGATTATTATTAAACTGTTGATGTTAAATATAGTAAGGAGTTTTAAATTAAAAACGAATATATTTTTTACTTGTTATTCTCATTAGTTTTTTGACAACGGTGAACATGAAATCTGATCGGCAGATAAATTTATCAAATTTAATTAAACAAACGATAGTAGTATTTAAAAAAATAGATATGTTTTTATTTATTTAATTTGATAAGCACGTAAAGTCATTTTAACCTAAACGTAATATAAAATATTTAAAAAATGTATCAAATAAATATCAAAGTATAATTACGACCATAAACTCTATTTGTTTACAAACGATGTTGTTAAAGAAATTTGACAACAGGCAATACACAGAAAACAAAATGTTTACGTTTTTATAACCGTGTTTATTAAATCGCTGAAATAGGAAAATAACAAAGGCTAAGCATGGAAACTGTGACTGGAACCACTAAAATTGCGTGTTCCTTAAATATTATCAAATTTGTCATTATATCTTTTAACAAATTCAACACAAAAAAATTAATGAAAAAATTTTAAAACAGATGATTGTGCGTGTTAATGTAAAAAGAACTAATATTTCCAATCACAATTTTAAATGACTGGTGTTTTTTGAAATTTTGGAATTTGTTTTTACAAATTCGTTGATGAAAGTTAGAAGTACTTAAATAGTCTAAAATATTTTTTTAATTCACCATACTTATTTTGTATGAGAGGGCTAATTTTCAAATTTTTTCAATTGCTGAAAGTCATTTTTTTATAAACTTTCAATTAAATTACAAGAAGCATTGTTTTAATCAAACAGGTTTATTCTAGTAAGCTTTGTTTCTATTAAACAAAAAACATAAATAAAATTTTGCTCATTTTGTTGTAGGCACATTTTAAGACTTTGCCGTAAAGATTCACACACATTTTGTAACATCTCGTGTGTGACGTTAGAAAATGCGGCTCTTTTTCATTGTCTTTTGTGTAGTAGGACTTTCTAGAAATATGTAATCTTTTACGAACCCCCATAAAAAGAAATCTATGGCAGTAAGATCCAAAGATCTTGCCGGCTATGGCACAAAACCTCCTCAGCCGATCTATAGATCACAATATTGTTTGTTTAAAGTTTATTTTTTCTATTTATTCTTTAGTAACTCAAAATGGGTTAATTATAATATATTATTTTATTTTAATTAAATTAAAAATAAACTTTAATATTGCTTGCCGAGCAAACATTTTCCATGAATACATGAAACCGAATCTTAAAATGAAGATAGTATACGCCTGAAGATGACAATTTGTCGAAACATGTAGCGTTTATTAAAATATAAAAATTAAAATTAAGTAATGAGAAGGTTTTAAGAATCTATAAAAAAATAAAATAAAATAATATAATTGTTTGTTTAAATAATTATGCACATTTTTAGCAAAACGACAGTGCGGACCATTATGCTGATACCATATGGTCTTTTTTGTGCTTTCCGGAACATTTTCTAATAACTGTGGAAAAAAGTCTAAATATATGTTGGCATTTAAATGACCATCAAAGAAGTATGAACCTATGATATGAGAATTTACAAAATCAGTAATGAAAATTACAACAATGTACTCGGCCATTACTATGAAAGGTAGCTTCGTCGATAAATAAAACAGTAGATATAAAGCCTGCCACCTCATTAAGTTTATTTAACATCTACACACAGAAAATTATTCTCGAGTTAAAATCTCCTATAGTCAACTTTTGATGCAATTCAGTGATACGGACGATACTTATGGCTTTTTAGTACTCTTCACGCTGAAGTAACACTAATTGTACCAAATTCTACACTAATTTCTTTGGTTCTAGCATTTAGATTTTCAACTGCAGGCTGGAATACCATAAATTCTTCCTTTTCTGTTCAGACACCCAAACAACACATTGGTACAAAAAACGTCTAAATGTCCGTCTAATAAACGTTAATAACGCGTTTAAAAACGTTTTTATGTTTATGACATTTAGACGTTTTTTGTACCAATGTGTTGTTTGGGTAGTTTTTCTTTAAACATGTGCCCTGTAGTTGATTGTTCAAATAGAACCAATACTTTTTGTAATGCACGAATACTTAGAGCACGGCAATCAAGATATCTTTGTATATAAACACAAGAATTCAAAAGACAATTTTTTTTCACATTTACCCAAAATAAACACCATGTCTACTAATTCGTTCTGTAGAAAATTCAATTTAAACAAAAGTTAATGGAGTAGAAAGTAGTAATAGGTAATAATGTGACAGCTAAACACAATAGTAACTTCTACTGGCTATTTGTTTTTTGTTTAATAGAAGCAAAGCCTACTAGAATAAACCTGCTTGTTGTGATGTAATTGAAAATTTATAAATATCTCTATAACTGTAGATGTTTGCCCTTCGACTGCAATCTATCATTATATTAGAATTTTATCAAAGATCTAAGTAGGTTCTAATGCACAGATAAACACAATTTATTATTTATCACATGCTACAAAGTTATTTATGTTACTTTTACTAAATGAAGTAATTTTAGAAAATAAAGAATTATTTAAAATAGGTTTGTAGCTAGGTGAATCGCCAAAAGCAACCAGAAGTAAGTATGTTTAAAAAGTTGATGGGGTAATGGCAGTGCTGACGAAGTATCTTGAAAGCCACTAGGTGGTACAAACAATTCGCTATACAATATCCTATATTACATCTATTGATTGTGTGTTTACCATTGCAGATTCAGGGACAAATATATCATTTAACAAGTTCCTTATTGCCAACGCCGGATAGTGAATATAAGTTTTTACAAATTTATTTTATGGGCGATTCAGCAAGACAAGTCAATCAGCGTTGTGCACACAATAAATTGGTGAAAAGACAAATTGTGGAACAATTCCAAATGTTTTTCCATCAACACAACGAATTGGTTGCATTATTCAAGATTGCACTAAAACGCATGCCATCTGATAACCACAAAATTGTTATCAAAGCCGATAAGACGCCTGCCGGACGACACGCAAGACGCTATAATGCGTCAACAAGTGATGAAGTCGCTTGTTACGTACGAAATTTTCATTAAGGAATACCCTGTAGATGAATTAAAATTAGATTCCGGTTTTGACGCCCTCTACCGATCTTTTCTCGTGACTGTCATTTGACAAAATAATCGTGAAGCTACAGTAACGGGCCGGTGCCGAGGTTTTCGAATTGATTCTTAAATTTTTAAGAACATCACGAATTTATTACGATTCTTTCGGCACGGTGTAAGATATTTTTGTCTTAAATCTATTAAGGGTCCTTCGTAATTTCTATATTCATGTGATAGCCGGTTCCTACCACGTTGTCCGCCATTGTGGATTTCAAGCAGCAATTAGGATGCATAAGTACCATTAATGAATAATACTACCGAGCATATAAGCTGTTGTGAGGGCCTGCCATTTAAGTAACATCGAGGTCTCGTCGAACGTTGCGTCGTGGATGCTGATTTGGGAATAGAAGTCGATTGTGTTATTAGCCACCTGTTCTAAATTACTACTTACATTATTCGATACACTGGGGTTCTATAAAGTGCTTAATGAAGAAGTCGATTGTGTTATCAGCCACCTATTCTGAATTGCTACTTACAGTATTCGATACACCGGGTTTTTATACAATACTTAATGAATCATTAATACTAATTTTTTAGCTTACTATTCTTTGTGAGTTGGTGTGTGACATGATTTGCGTTTAAATAATTATTACAGGCCACTGGAGGGGGAAAACGTTTTCTTCACGATAGTGGAAACTGGACTTCGGGTGAGTTGATTTAATTGATTTTTTTTGTATATCGTTGTCACGAAAATTACTTACAGAATCTTGATCCATATTAACGATCGTAAATATATGTATTGCTTATCTACCAATAAGGTAACTGTAACCACTCACTTTACTGTATCGCAAACTGTGTGTGGGTGAAGAATATTTACTTCGACTTACTGTGAATGTGTATTGTGGGTTGCCGCTACTGCGGACATTAATGTAATAAATCTTCGATAGGATCCCGTAAACCTTATGTGTTTCGAAATCAAAGTTTGCTACACTTGTTAATGCTTATTGTTAGTTCTAGTATTTATGATTTGAGAATTCAATGTATAGCGGTCAATCTGCTACTCTACTAAGTTAAAGCTGTGATATTTGTTAATTATATTTAAAAATCTTCCAAATACGGATGAATGTAGAAAGTTCATATATTCTTGTTACTGTTTGCCATTCACATCTTAAAGTGATTAAAATCGTTAAGCTCTCTTGTTAATTTTCTCTCTCCTGTGGTTATTGTTATCTACAAACTAATTTGGGCTACTCGAACAGCCGAGTATAAGGATTACGAACCTTCAATTGGGTTACAAGTTTGGACCGTCTGTCGTGAGCGAGACAGAAGTGTTACTGTGGATCAGCTCTGGCGCCCTTAAGCATATTTCCTGTGAACCTTCCCTATCTCCGACTATTGTGAGTTGGCCGTGCAAGGTTCGTAAAACCAAAAGCTTGTAACACGCTATTGTTGTCACGGGTAAAAATTTAGAAAACCGATATATTGTTTTACACCAGCGTACCAATCAACTGCAGCGTGTGTCAGAATGACATAGATCATATGATGCTATAGGTTATGCACCACGTTTACTACCTTTATCACAACGTTAATTTATGTTATTATAACACGAAATTTTGTGTATAGGTTTCAAAACTAAAAAAAAACGTTAGTTTAATGAATTATTATTCGTACAAACTGATGGATCGGAAAAATGAGGACAATCACATCTAAAAATGTTGACGTCTCTTTCACCAATATCCTGTAGATATGTACGTAAAAGTTAAACCTGACCGATTGACATTTATCAGGTAGAACCAAGCAAAACTCCGTTTTGATCAATACATTCATCTTCGGGATGCCATCAATGCTGATGGACATGCACAGAATGTAGTCAGCAACATGTCGGAAGTTCGCGACTTATGCATAAATACGCTTAGGATGCTATTTGGTATGTCCGTCATTATGACACACCAGATTTGTTTATAACGTTTACATGCAATCCACAATAGACAAAAATTCGACAACAAATATTTTTTCGTCAATCGCCCATTGATCGCCACGACATTACCAAAAGGGCGTTCAAAAGAAAACTAAATTAATTAATGGATTTTATTGTTAAACATCACGTGTTTGGCGAAACGCGTTGTTAGATGTATTCAGTCTAGTGGCAGAAATAAGGATTGCCACATGCACACATTCTTGATTGGTTGGTAAAGAAGGTAAGACCGAATGAAATCGATGATGTGATATCTGCGGAAATTCCAGATAATGATAAAGATCCATTGTTACATGAGGTTATTACAAAAAATATGATTCATGGTCCCTGTGGAGTATTAAATAATATTTCTCTATGTATGGTTGACGGAAAACGCTTTCCAAGACAATTAGTAACAGAAACTATTAGTGGAAATTATGGTTATTCACTTTATCGCCGGTGATCCATTGATGACAATGGAAGGTCAACAATAGTCAAAGTGAATCAGCAGAACATTGAAGTTGATAATCCTTGGGTTATTCCGTTTTTGCCGTTACTCAAGACATTTAAAGCACACATAAATGTCGAATTTTGCATTTCAGTCAAATCTCTAAAATATATATGCAAGTATGTGCCAGAAACAAGGCAACAGGTTACCCACAAGCATTTTCCACTGATGCACTAAGACGTCTTTACACAGTCCATCCCAGTCAAGACGAGTGTTTTTATTTGCGTTTACTGTTAGTCAATATTTGTGGCCCTACATCATTCAAATATCTGCAAACTGTTCATGATGTATTATGCGGCACATACAGAGAAGCCTGTCAACGTTTGGAATCGCTAGAGAATGGCACTTATTGGGACCACACTCTCGAAGTCGCTGTAATTTCGTCAAATGCTAAACAAATACGAACATAGTTTTCCATAATTTTGTCTACGTGTTTTTTATCAAACCCGATAGATTTATAGAACAAATATAAAGATCATATAGCCGAAGATATATTACATCAGAAGCGAACATCGAATTCAGATTTGCAAATTAACGAAGAAATTCACAATGAAGCTTTAATTTTAATTGTTGACATGTGCTTAATGATTACCAATAAAGGATCAATACAATTAGGAATGACATCGCCTAATCGACCAATGCACGACGCATTTAATCAGTAGTTGAGACGTGAAACCCAATATATTTCCAAAGTATTAAAAAAACCGTCCTAAGAAACGTTCTTATTTTAAATGAGCAACAAAAATGCCTACGATACGATTATAAAAGTAGTAAACGATGAAACTGGTGGATTTTTTTTCTTAGATACTAGTGGAACTGGGAACTGGGTTTTTGATATTATTGATTTGGCAACGATACGATCGCAAAATGGTATTGCACTTGCACTTGCTTCGTCAGGTATTGCAGCTACGTTGTTAGAAGGTGGTCTAACAGCTCATTCCGCACTCAAGTTGCCGTTGAACATGCAAATAAATGAATCTCCAACTTGCAACCTTTCGAGAAATTCTGCGATGGCCAAAGTGTTGCAGCAAAGCAAATTAAAGTCGTCCATTTTATGGAAATACGTTAAAACGCCGAAATTAAATATCAATATAAGAGTCAAGTTGTAGAACGACCAATCTGGAAAAGTTTTTTCCAAACAATTGCTCAATATTGGTAATGGCAAAACACCTGTTAACTTATCATCTGGATACATTACTTTACCTTGAAGGAACTTTTATACGTGGGGGAAACAATCCGTTGGAGAAGACGTTCATAGGAATTAGAACAATTTCGTCGGAAGAAAAACGCTATAAAGAGGAAGGAAGCGAAGCGAAGTTAGATTAACTAAATAAAGCAAAAACTAAGTACTTTACCTGGGTATAATAATCCAGCGTTCAAAAAACTAAGTACACTTTTAAAATTTAAAGTAACTTATAGCCGTAAATATACGATTTTTAGTAATTTTAGGAAAGAAACAGGTTCTGTAGACATACTAAAAGTTAGAAAGGTTTCAATTAATTAATTTAATCTTCTTCGTTTAGGAGGGGCATATAAAACCACTTTAATTTATTTTTGTGGCAACGTTTCGTGCTGAAGGTTAGCACTTCATCAGGCCAAAGAATAAAATCAAGTGGATCAATATCCACCGACCAAGGACATTGGCAACTTTACGAGCTAGTAATTAATAATAAATACAACATTAAACATACAATGGTCAATAATTAAAATTTTAATATAACGTAGGACATACACGTTCAACAAACAATTGACAAAAATGGTCGGTGGATTGATCCACTTGATTTTATTCTTTGGCCTGATGAAGTGCTAACCTTCAGCACGAAACGTTGCCACAAAAATAAATTAAGGTGGTTTTATATGCCCCTCCTAAACGAAGAAGATTGAATTAATTAGTATACACACAGAGGAAGATAAAGAATCTTTACCAAAGGTTTCAACGTAATATCCGGTAAAATCACCGTGTTTAAGTAAACGTTAGTACTTCCAAGGTACAGTAAATTTTTGAAGTGATCTCAACAAGAGTTTGTCAGGAACTGATTAAAGAAGGAAACGAAATACCTATGGTCATAATGACCTCAGAAGATAACAAAATAAATTCGTCAGCAAACTGGTGAGAGCGCTCGAGTAACTGATATTTTAAACAAGGATCTTGATAAGAACTTGCAGAAAAACAGAATTTAACCACGTATTAAGCGAAGATAATACGCTTTTAAATAATCATATATTACAAATTATCAACCTTTAAAATGTAACAAAATAAATCGTGAGATTAGCAGCAACAGCAAATTCCAACACGTATAACTTAAATGAATCAAACAGTACCGGATTTAGGAAAATTTGCTCAGGGCGTAACAAAACATATAAACTAGTAAAAAAAAAATATCTTGTGACGGATTGTATAAATTACGTGCAAAAGCGTTTTTTAATTCTCTTAGAAAAAAAAAGATCTGAAAACAATTATTTACCCATCGACTACTGAACTAATCATATACTAGGTGAGTTTTGACAAAGCGAAACACCTGTTTTAAACAGGTTTATTTAGTTATCGGTGCGTTTACAGTTTTTGCAAGTGTTTGAGCTGATAACCAAAATAGATTTGTGTAAATACTGTAACGTTTATTACTACTACTAATTTATTTATACTAAAAATATGTACACGTTTAAACTAACCGAACTAATTATACCCAAGAAAATTTAATAAAAACACTTACACTATTATTTATGTATAACACTATCACTTACACGAAGATAAGTCCGCGGATCACTATTTAACAGTTATTGTTTGTTTAAACTAAAGTCACGTACAAGGATATACACCGTAGATTTATCACACACGCGTTAATTACTTATTTATTTACACTTGAATAATCTTCTTAACACTGCCGTCTTCACATTACTCCAATAACTACCCTATGATTTGTTTGCACCACATTTATACATTTTGGCGAAACGTTCGCGAATATTCTATATCTTTCGGTGAACGTTCTGGAAATGTACAAAAACCTCGCGAAAGTTCTCGGACTGGAAAATAATTCCTTGTATGTTTCGCTGCCCCCTTCTTAGAACTGTTCTGTCCCAGAACAGGAAACTGGATGCGACACCGGTGGAAAGGATCGTGGCGATAGCGGCAGTTTTCTCCATTTCGGCATAAAAGAACAGCCAATGAACTTTTTCTGACCCGATATTCCCCTTGGTTGGTAACTACAGACCAATACTGAAACGCCTGTTCCTCGGAAGACAACCTCCAACATGTTTCGAACTGTCCTCCAATACAATTAATCTAAGTCACAACTAAGCTTGGGTTCTGCTAATTTGTTAACATGGTGGAACTCCATTTCTCTGTTGAGATTCCATAATGTCCTCTACAGATTTTCGTATAACGGCTTGGTACTTGAGTATTTCTTAGTGACCAGATAGAAAACGAAGCGTCTGTCACCACGTAGTTTTAAAACGTAATGGCGTAATCTTTTTGTACTTGGAACAGATTTTCTTGTTCCTCGATGGTAACTCCAAACCTAGCTTTTCCGGAACCTCCGTATAAGCTCATAAACTTATCGAACTCCATTCCTTGATTTGATTTCTGGTTCTGCTAGTTATTGTTCTGGTTTAGACCTGAACTTGCGTATTGTAGTTATTGTCAGCAAACGAAGCTAAAAGATCGACGTAGACCACTTTTGGTCTGGGTGGTTTTCGGATGCGATATATGACGTCATTAATACGCTGCACGACTTTGTAGGGGCCCTCCCATTGCCTTTGCAATTTCGGCGACAAACCACGTTTTCTTTGAGGATTATACAACCACACCATGTCGACAAGTTGAAACCCACCATTTTGTGCCTTGACGTCATATCTAGGCTTCATTCTGTCGCTGACAATTTGTGTGTTTTTACGGACTTCTTTATGTACTTCGTCTAGCCTCTTGGTCAGCTTGATAACGTAGTCTTCACCAGCCACTTCTTGTTCCAGTTTTCGTCCAACTTGGAGGTCGCATGGCAGTTGTATTTCACGACCGAAGAACACACAGGATGGTGTTTAGCTTGTACTTTCGTGAACGGATGATCGGTATGCTATTAGGAAAATGTGCAAGTACTGATCCCAGTTTCTTTGGTGTTTAGACATTACTTTGGCTAAGTATTTTTCCATTGTTCGATTCATCCGCGCAACCATGCCATCAGATTGAGGATGGAGAGGCGTCGTCCTAGTTTTCCTTATTCCCAATAATCACCAAACTACTTGAAACAGCCCAGACTCAAAGTTGCGGCCTTGATCCGAGTGTAATTTAGCTAAACCAATAAAACAGCGTTATTATACTCTTTCGCCTGCGTTGCAGAAAGTTGCTAATGAAGAGTTGGACTCAATGCTACGTCTAAGATTTGTAGAACCGTCGAGTAGTCCGTGGGCTGGTCCCATTGTTTTAGGTTATCCATTACCTTATATCACTTCAATTTTAGATCGGTTAAGATATGCAGGTTTTCTTTCCAGCTTGGATATTCGAACTGCGAATTGGCAGATTCCGCTCTCAGAAGATTCCAAAGCTGTGACTGCTTTTACTGTTCCTTCTCGTAGTCTTTTTCATTTCACGCGCATGTCATATGGATTACATAATGCGTATGTTTTGCTTATCTAGACGATATTATCATCGCAACACCTACTCTTGATGAACATATCAACGTACTAGGAAAAGTGATGGAACCTTTAATCTCTGCCGAACTTACCTTACGTAAGGAATAATGTAATTTTTGTTTGCCTAAACTAAAGTACTTTGGGTACGTGGTCAACAAGAATGATCCAGATAAGGTAACAACAATACTTAATATCCCCATCCCCTGAAACGTTACTGATGTCAGACAATTTATTGGTATGACTAGTTGGTACCGTCTCTTTATTCCTAATTTTTCTTCTCTTACATCTTCACTTTCGGCTTTTACTCGTAAAAATGTTTTTTTTAGTTGGACCGCAGAATGTCAGACCGCTTTTGATTCTCTTAAAAACAGCTTAGTTGCGGCTCCTATTTTGTCGTGTTTCAATTTTTCACATCGTTTTGCTCTGTTTCGCACAGTTCCTTTACTAGAAGCTGCCCATCTGTCTGAAATTTCTTTTGTCTTTATGTTTAAGTTGCCGACTACTGGTCTTTGGTATAATAATCTTTTTCAGCGTGTCTTGGATACTCCTCATAAGTTTGTGAAATGGTTGGTTAGAGATAATGTACTTTATCGTAGTGTTGTTACTTCTTTCTCTTCTGATTCTTCAGATGACTGGAAAATACTTCTTTCTACAGAACACCGTAAGGAAATAATTCGTAACCATTACGATCCTCCTGTCGTTGGACACTGTGGTGTTTCGAAAACTACGGCAAGAATTTTGCAACGTTATTATTGGCCTTGCTTACGTGCAGATGTCGCTCGCTATATTCGGCGTTGGCGTGTGTGTGCTGTGCACTAGGTGCAACAACTTGCTCCTCCTGGTATATTCGCTTCTCGTGTTAAGGCATCACACTTGATCTGCAAAAGGCTATAGTTATGTATTAGTGATTGCTGACTGTTTTACTAAGTTTTTTCTGTTTTTTCCGTTACGCTCAGCTCTTGCGACCTCTATTTGTAAAATCATAAATGAACACATTGTTTATCTTTTTTGTGCTGTTTAGTATCTTATTACGGAGAATGGTGTTTAGTTTTGTAGTAAAGAATTTGGTAAACTTTGCGCCACTTATAGGACAACAATACTCTTGACGGCTAAATATCATCCTTGGGCTAATCCCGCCGAACAAATTAATCGTGTCTTAAAAACTATGATTTTTTTATATGTTAAAAAGAACCATCGGCATTGGGATGTAAATATCTAAAACATTCGCTGCGCTATTCGTACTGCAAAACACTGTACTCCTTTCTTTGCACTGTTTGGACGTGAACACGTTCTTTCAGGAAAGTTTTTCAGTTGATTTTCTTCTAATGTTTTTATTTCAATATCTAAGGTTACTTGTTCAGTGTCTGACTATGAAACTATTTGTACGCATATTTTGAAACAACTTTCTAAAGCTGACATGTGCGATATAAAATTGAGGATTTGGTATGGCGACGTAACTATACGTTTTTTGACGCCACTAAGCATTTTAATGCCAAGTTAGCACTTAAGTTCCTGGGACCTTTTACTATTACAACGGTTAAATCTTCTTGGACGTATGAGTTAGTCACCACTACTGGACAATCGGTGGGTTCTCAGGGATGCTAAGCATCTTAAACCAGATCAAGGCTCTTCGGATTATGATTCGAATGAGACTCCACACTAGGTAAACCGTCGGTCGGTCAACGTAAACGACGTAAACTACGTTCTAGATCATCTGTGGCTTCTTTGGACGAATAACGTTGCTTTCGATTTGGGTTACTTTCTTCGGTTCTTTTAGTTTCTACGATTAACGTTAGGCAAATGCAATGTTCGTCGGTGTTAGTGTTTATTAGGTTTAAGTGAATTCATAGTAGAGAACTATAGTTTTTGGCCTGAGGTTTGGTGACTGGGCTTAAAGTGTGTTTAAGACTTTGACGCCACACAATCGTCTAGCACTTCAACGAGGAAACCTTAGGCTGCGATAGGATTTTTGGGGTGTCTTAGTCTCGTAGGTTGGGTTTCCTGGGTGGGATTTGTATTTGCGGGCTGGGTTCTCATGGAGTTTTGAAACGTTGTCCTAGACCGTGGTCTGAACTTTTTTCTTTCCTATACTGTTTCTTTTTCTTTTGATTTGCTTGGTATTGTCCGTCAGGGAGGTCTATGGAACCGCGTTGATCTCTTGATTTATAGCGTAACGACTGATGTCGACTTTCAACAAGTACCTGTTCTGATTCTTCATTTCTATTGGTTGGAATTTTTAGTTTTTAGAGTATCATTTCGCTTCATGCGACTTTTGGACACATTCGCTTGGTGATACTTAGCAAATTGGAAAAACCTCTTTGATTTACGTTTCTTCTTAGGTTGGGTGTTATTGCGTTTGGGTTGGTTTTGGATTTCAGTAACAAATGGTAACTACGCTGAGTTTTGACAGCCTTCAAGAAATTAATAACAAAAATATGCTTAATTTTTTCTGTAATTTATTAGTAATTGATTAATAGTTTTTAGTTGTGTAATGAAACTAGTATTAAAAAAACAACACTTATATCTTTATGGTAATTATAAATTAACTCAAGAATTGTTTTTAGAAAGTAGCCGCTGTAGTAATTTTCAATTTCGTTTCCGTTAGTACATTTTAACCGATAAACTTCAAAAAACATCTCTATGATTTAAATAATAAAAATCAGTCAGCACATACACATTTTACGTATATAAATAATCGTGAATAAATATAATGTGATAATATAAATTGACTATTAAATTTTGTAAAAAGCTTCAATATTAAGTGATCTGCATAGTAACATGCATTCAGAAATACTACTCAAAAAAATCATAATGCAATGCAAATTTTGTTATAATTACTCATAATTTCATGTATGTTACAGCTGTAACCATAATAGTAAAATACGTTTAATTAAATCATTAATCATTTTATATAATAATCAGAATCTTGCTTAGTAATCAAATTCCAAATGCTGTAATCAAACACACATTCAAAACGCCGCTAAGAATTTAGTTTCAAAGTTAGAATAAATCTTCGTGAATTTAGTAATTTGAAAAGGACCATCATTTTCGTGTTTTATTATTATTTCTCAGTTTTTCACATACACAGTTACATAAACCATTAATTAAGCGGCAATTAATTAATAAAATGGCCACCCAAGTTCACGCCCATCTCGACATTTAAAAGTTCTTAGATTTATGTTAGTATCAGTCGTTAGTGCTTTGTTGGTAGTTTTTAGTGCTTCCTACATATAATATTCTAGGCGTTTAATTAACCCACTATTATTTAAAATCGCTATACATAGTCACGCCTATATACTTATTTGAACGGTAACTTTTAAGTGTTGTAATTTATAGTATTAATCTAATTTAGTACATTACCGTCTGTCCCAATAACAAAAATTTAGTCAATTATACAATCAATTACATTTTCGTAAATTATTACAATAATTTATAAATATTTCTTGGGAACTATTAAAGTGTACGTTATACAATAGATAAATTTGACTAAACGTAAATACCAATAATTGTGTGCCAATAAAAATTAAAAAAAAAAGTTCTGGTTGTACAATTTATTTGTATTGTAATAAGTTTTTGCTAATTTGAGAATGTGCAGAGTAACATTTTTTGTTTAAATTTGTAAACATTTGAAAGTAATTTTTTAACCAATGTAACAATTTAAATTGCATATGTATACAGTAAAATTAATTTAAAACGTGTATTTTAATATTATTAAACTCCTCATAAACAGCACACTAGAACTCTCGCTGACATTGGTCCTTCGAGCAACTGAGTTCTTTACCCACAATTAACGGTCTTAAATACACGATGGCGTCCCGTAACGAGTTATTCACAACTTAAGAAGATATAACAGGGTCCATCTAGAGGCTTATCGTCAACATGAAAAAAGATTCACCAAACAGAAAGACGGACAAGTACATTGTGAGTAAAAGAACAACGATACAGCAACTATGGGAAGAGTTTGAAGTAACACACAATGTCTTGATGAAACAAGTGGACAACGAGCATCCGTATTACAAGAACAATTTCTACTTACAAACGAAAAAACTAAAAGACGAAGAGGTAGCATTACTACTGAAGTACGAAGAAGGGTTATCTATTCAAGATGATACAACAACCACATTACAAACAAGGACAAACGACTCAAATCCGGAGCACGGATCTCAGTTAAAAAGATTGAAGATCAAAATAGATTTACTACAGAAAGACACAACAGTCAACAAAGCCTATTGTGAAATTGCGACGATGTGAGGCGTCTATACGAAGACGTACTCGTTGATGAAGGATACGACTGTAAAGAATACCAGAAAGTAAAAACCGACGTATAACTGTTACTAATACAATTACAAGAGTTAAAAGAAGACAGAAATACACAAAAAACTCAAGAGAGTGATCATGTTGTACTACCCAGAATAACGATACCAGTTTTTGAAGGTACATATGACACATGGTCCACCTTCCACGACATATTTAAGAGAGTTATACACGACAACTCTCGAATAAGTAACGCAGAGAAAATGCAATACTTAAAAACACATTTACGAGGAGAAGCTAACAGACTAATACAACACTTTGAGTCAAATGAAGCAAACTACAGGTCCGCGTGGGAAATAATTACAAGCAGGTATGATAACAAAAGAATCTTACTTGCAAAATACTTAGACAGCATTATAAAATTACCTAAGTTGACAATCGAGAGTGTCAACGGATTAAAGAAAATAGATGATACAACAGTGGAGTGTTTAAGAGCCATAACGAACATGGGGATTGATACTGACAATTGGGGAATCATTGTAGCCCATGTACTTACAAGAAAACTAGACAAAAAAACGCATCAATTTTATAAACAATCGCTAACGGCACCGCGGGAAATGCAGACGTTAGACAGTTTATTAAAGTTTATAGGAACAAGATTCCAGTGTTTAGAAACACGAGAAGAATTAACAAGAACCGAAGGCAACAAAAATTATAGAGCAAACAACAAATTTCAAGAACGTTACAAGATAAAAACATTCCATGCAAATAAAGTTAATTGCATATATTGCAAAGGTCCACACCAGATATACTATTGCACAAAATTTGCCAATTTAAATCCACAAGAACGAGTAAAAATAATAAATAATAAAAAAATATGCAATAACTTCCTGGCACATGACTTAAAAGAACAATGTTTTAGTCAAAAGAGATGTGTAACATGTGACAAGAAACATCACACCTTATTGCATTCTGATACATGCAAATCAACTACTTACTACGAAGCAACGGCTACTACAACAACTCCGAAAAAATCACAAGAAAATATAGCGACACTAATATCAACACCAAAAGAACATGGTAAAGCAGTATTAGCAACCGCTATGCTACGAATAAAAACTTGGTCAGGACAATTTGAACATCTCCGGGCTCTAATAGATTCTGGATCACAAGCATCATTTATTACAAGAGATGCAGCAGACGTCATAGCAGTACCACAAGAATCAGTACACATAGAAGTGTCGGGAATTGGAAAACAAGAATCAAACATAGTTCGACGACGAATACAAGTAAGAATTCATCCACGTTTCTCAAGTCAATATTCAGCAGATTGCGAATTATTAATACTTCCAAAATTAACAAAAGTGCTTCCAGAAGAAAAAAATAGAGACTATGACGGGTATACACTTCAGAATTTGGTATTGGCGGATCCTGCGTTTAACATACCTGGCCCAATAGATATCATACTAGGAGTAGATGTACTTAAGGATATATTTTTAGAAGGAGTTCAACGATTGGACAAAGGGCTTTTGGCACAACAAACAGAATTGGGATGGATATTGTCAGGAAAAATTCACGCATTATCAAAAGCAAAAGTTATAAGCCTGATAGCATGTGCAGAAGATCAACAACTTACAAAATTTTGGGAACTAGAGGAAGTGGAAGTAACCAGAAAAATAGGTGATGCAAATGAAGACTGTGAAACTCATTATAAGAATACTCATTTGAGGAACACAGATGGTACCTATACTGTTAAAATACCCTTTAACGATGATGTTAACAAACTCGGAGAATCAAAAAAGAAGGCAATAGGAAGGTTTTTACATTTAGAAAAGAAGTTTAACGGAAACGATAAATTATTAACGGAATACAAGAATTTCATGCAGGAATACGTATTCCAGGGTCATATGAAACCAGTGATGGAAAATAAAATTAACCTAACGCAAAAAGCATATTACATTCCACATCAAGCCGTAATAAAAGAAAACAGCGAAACGACAAAGTTAAGAGTCGTGTTTGATGTATCAGCTAAAACTACATCCGGTATCAGTTTGAACCAATTAATGCATTCTGGACCAAGATTGCAACAGGATTTAAAAAGCATTTTACTCAGATGGAGAAAACACAAAATAGCATTTTCAGCAGATACAGAGAAAATGTACCGACAAATAAAAATTACTGACGACGATCAGTATTTTCACAGAATAATTTGGAGGTTTTCGCAAGATGACCCCATAAGAGAATATAAACTAACAACCGTTATATACGGTACCTCGTCGGCACCCTACTTAGCCGTCCGCACCTTTTTACAATTATCAGACGATGAAAAAGACAAATATCCAACAGCATCACACGTCCTAAGTAATGATTTCTATGTAGATTATTTGATGATACACTGGAAGAGGCAAAACAATTACAACAAGAAATAATCAAACTCTGTAAATCTGGAAAATTTACGTTAAGAAAATGGGCAAGCAACAATTTAGAATTAATACAAGCCTTACCAGGTGATCTCAGAGGAATGGATGTGATGGAAATAGATGAAGAAGGAACTAAGAAAACCTTGGGTTTGAATTGGTCACCAAGGAAGGTTTGTTTTACGTTTAAGGTCTATATAAGTCAACAACAATTATGTTTTACAAAACGATCAATTTTATTGGACATTGCTAAATTGTATGATCTATTAGGATGGTTATCCCCAGTTACAGTAAAGACTAAACTATTAGTCCAAAAGTTATGGTTTAAAGAAATCTCTTGGGACCAAACTGTTCCCAATGAAATAGAACAAGAATGGATTAAATTTAGAAAAGAATTACCATCGTAGAGGAAATATTGGTAGACAAATGGATGGGATATACAAATAAATTACAACAAATTGAACTACATGGATTTTGTGATGCATTAGAAAAGGCTTACGGAGCAGTAATATACAAAAAGGTTACATATACAAACGGAAATAACTACATAAAACTACTATATGCCAGGTGCAAGGTTGCACCACTGAAAACAAGAAAGACAATTCCTAAATTAAAATTATGCGCTGCAGAATTATTGGCCAAAATGGTACAACAAGTCCTAAATGATTTATGTATGTCCAACATCAATGTTTTTTGTTGGTCGGACTCAACAAAAGCTTTATCGTGGATAAAAGCAGGTCCGGAAAAGTGGAAAAGATTCGTAGCTAACAGAGTTAGTACAAATTCTGGAATAACACCAAGCGACAGTTGGGGACACGTTAAAACAAGTGACAATCCTGCTGACATAATATCCAGAGGGATAGCATCATCTAAGTTAAAAGAATTTAATTTATGGTGAAAGAGACCACAGTGGTTATAATTGAATTCGTTAACTTTACCAACATTAAACAGTATCTTTACAACAACGGAAGAAGCTCAAAAACCACAAATAAAAAGCTTGACTATCGACATTGAAGAATTCACTCTGGAATCAAAATTTTCATTGTTACAAAAGCTTATTAGGGTAGTTGCGTATTGTATCTACTCAGCAAAGTGCAGAAACCGGTCAAATAACGCAAGATATATTACAACAGAAGAACTAAACGTTAGTATGATACGAATTATAAAACTGATTCAACACAAGGAATGGAAAAAATTTATTCATTTAAAGAAGAAATTATTGACAAGGAAATTGAATCGATGAATTTATTTTAAAATTTGAAGAAATTTTAAGACAACTAAAATGTGCTGGGGCAGAAATAAAAAAAGAAGATAGTATTTGCAGTCTTATGTTAGCTTTACCAAGATCTTATGAAACAATAGTGACAGTTTTAGAAAATCTTCCTCTCGATGTTTTAACAATGGAAGTCGTAAAGGGTAAACTACGAGCTAAAGCTGAAAAAAGAAGAATAGTGGGTCAAAGTGAAAAGATAAAAGCTCCAACAGCGTTTGCATCAATAGCAAGAAGTTGTGCATGTTATAGATGTGGTAAATTGGGACATTTTAAGAGAGATTGTTGGAAATACGAAAATGCGACATCATCAGTAATTAATCGGAGAGAACATTCAAGCAGTGCTAGTGCAAGCGGAGTCAACTACCAGGGAAACAGAACAAATGGAAAAGAAAATCCCAGATACTATTCAGGAAACAATGGCAGAGGTAGCAGCTGGAGTCTGGCAATTATAGGGGAAGAATACAGAGGGGCAATTATCAAGGTAGAGGTATAAAAAATAATAGGAAAGGTAACTATGTAAATTTAGTTAATGTAGACACAGAGGAAGCTGTATTAGAAACTAGTATTAGATCTAATGTAGATGATATTTGTGCATTATTGGTATCGTATTTTCGGTCATCGAGACCCAAAAGCAATTAAAAGCATTTGTTCTAAAAAATTTATTAGGCAGTATAAAAATTATTGACCGTGATATTAAAATTCAGTAAGAAACGTCGAAAATTGGATAATACCATCATAGAAATGACGTTTGTCGGAAATTCAAAAGTCTATAAGTGTTACGGTCCAATTCAAAGTAAATTGGTAATTAGCCGAGATGTTTGTTTTTTGGACATGATAACATGCGGAGGTGGGTTGAAAGGAGACTAAAGTAGATGAAAATGAAATAGTTATTAATCGATCTTCAAATTCATCGAATTTATACGTGAAAACTCTTGAAGAAAATCAATCAAATGCAAATGAATCTAGTGACGAAAATCCAGAAAATAACGTTCAGGAGGAAACGTTTCTGCCAAATATTAAAGTTTCACAACGTTTAAATAAAGGTATGTATAATGAAATCAACGATCCGTTGATATTGTCAGAAGTACAAATAAGACACCATCTCAACCTCAGTCAACTCCTTCAGATAGGTCCTATTAAGATAAATTTATATTAGGATTGAAATGTTAAGTCAGACTTCTTTTTATCAGGATTATTTTCAATACATAGTACTTTAATTATTGCGAAGTAATAACATTCTGCTGAACTTTCATTGTTTATTATTTTGAAATGAATATACACAACGTTTCGATTGCTGTGGTATCTGCAATCGTCATCAGGTGAATACTAACAAACTTAGAAACTACTGGAGCTTATATACTAAAGACATGTTCGATGAACCGTTCTTTTTCTTCCAATGTGAACTCTTTTATCTCCTCGAATCTTTGTGTGGCGTCTTGGAGTAATAAAGTTTTCTTCCATCGATGGTGGTTGATTTGTGCCCGGATAAGCGCAAAACTTACTCGTTCCAGTATCTTGTATCCAGTATCAAGGGAATTACCGCAGACTGAAGAAAGATCCGACAGCAAGCTTGGAGAGGAAGATCTATCAAGTCCTAAAACTCTACGAAAGACATCTAACACCAAAGATGAGAACGATGCTAACATACATAAAAACAACATGCCGCTTCGACCGATAACCAACTCTCGTAATGGACCCACATACCAGCTATCCAGATTTCTACTACCAATTGTGCAACCACTACAGAAGAACAGCTCATCTTTTGTCAAAGACTCCAAACATTTCGTTGAGATTCTGAAAACAATAGAGCTACAACCACGAGATCAATTAGTCAGCTTCGACGTAGAAAGTCTTTATACTAATGTGCCAGTTGAAGAATCATTGAAAATCATCCAAACGAAGCTCCGAGAAGATGAAAAACTCCAGGAAAGAACCACGCTGCCGGTAGAAGGAATAATGAAGCTCCTAGAATGTTGCCTCAAGAACTCGTACTTTCAGGAGAAAGACAGATTCTTTACTCAAGACGAAGGACTACCAATGGGTTCATCTCTATCACCAGTAGTCGCCAACATATACATGAACTGGTGTGAATCCCAGGCCATAATTTGGAACCACAGTAATCGGCAACTAGACCTTTTTCTACAACATCTGAACAATATCAAACCATCCATTAAATTCACTATGGAAAAGGAAAAGGAGAACTCACTTCCTTTTTTAGACGTTCAAGTAACAAAGAACAAGAAAATTATGGAAACGACTGTCTACAGGAAACCGACACACACCGGTCGATATCTCAACTTTGAATCCAACCATTCCATATGTACGAAGAGGGTAGTAGTAAAATCTCTAATCGACAGAGCGTACAGGTTGTGCAACACAGAGAAAGGGCTACGAGAAGAAATCAAAAACATTAGAAACGATCTAAGGCAGAATGGTTATCCAGAAAAGATTGTAGGAGAGCTTTTAAAAAGCAATTGAACACCATGAGACAACCTAAAACAGAAGAACTGCCCAATTCACTGCTGAGCATCCCATATGTCAAAGGTTTATCAGAATCAATAAAACGTATAGGGAAAAGCTACAACTTAAATACAGTGTTTAAATCATCGACCACCATTAGGAGTATAATTACCAACACAAAGCCAGAAACAAGTCGAGATTCCCAAAACTGTATTTACCAAGTTCCATGTGAATGTGGCAAATCATACGTGGGGGAAACCAAAAGACCACTGGACATCAAACTGAAAGAACATCAGACCACACACAGAGAGGAGAGACTTCTAAGTCCGGCATCGCGCAACATTCGTGGGATAACCAACATCGAATGAAATGGTCGGAAGCAAAAATCATACACAGAGAGGAACATTGGTACAAACGAAAATTTAAAGAAGCGGCATTCATCAACAACAACAAAGAAATTTTCAGCCAGCCAAGTGTCGGGATAAGCAACATATGGAAATCACTAATCGAACCTCTAAAACAACTTAAACTTTACTAAGCAATTTTGTTAATGAATTAATCTGTTACGCTAAATTGATTTTGTACGCTTGAACGCTTCATCGAACATATCTTTAGTATATAAGCTCCAGTAGTTTCTAAGTTTGTTAGTATTCACCTGATGACGATTGCAGATATCACAGCAATCGAAACGTTGTGTATATTCATTTCAAAATAATAAACAATGAAAGTTCAGCAGAATGTTATTACTTCGCATCAAGCAACGTTGTTTAATACATTCAAACAAACTTTAATTATTGTTTAAAAGTTATATATTGATTTTATCTTGTTTCGGAGGAGTGTTGTGTATTCATACGATACTAAAAATACAGTGTGGAGACGCAGCCGACGAAATCTCTACCGAAATGTACTAGAAAAATTCGTTTTTCAGCGTCAATTGAGTTTGAAGAGATTAAAATACAAACAATAGTTCGGAATTTTTATATTATGATTATTAATGACATATATAATAACTTTTGACCTTTTATCAAAAACCAATACTATCATTTTAATTTTTATAGTTTGTAACTTAAGCACTTATAACATTCTATATGTATTACAAGTAGTCCTTGTAAAAGAGATTAATAGAGCTGTAATAGAAAACAACAAATAAGGTAAAAACCGCGACAAAAAACAAATTAACATTAAATTAGTTGAAAATATAATAAACGTACTTTCAAAAAATTCAATTCAAAAACAATTCTTAGAATTTTGTAAAATGTATAAAAATAAATAAATACATACTTAATTTTTAAGTAATTGAAACTCCTTAAACGGTAAGAGTGTAATTGGACATGCTCATTGACTAATAAATACTATATAAATAATACATAAGCTGATGTAATTACTAAAAATAGTATTGGACAAAATATAAAATTTTAGATCGAACAAGTACAATTTGGCACTTTTATGAAACACGCACCGTTTCAGTAACCTGCGTGCGAATAGTCCGTTAAAACCCTAACTTATATTTATATCAATGTACCCCATCAAATAATAACCTTAAATCGCAAAAATAGTTTACCAGCCGCATCCTCACTTCCGATGAGCACAATACAACGGAACTACAGCCCACAGACCCCTACGATTAGAGCAACCTCTAATTATCTGCATATTTAATATTACATAAAGCTTAATGTGTATTACTAACCGACATAAGAATATAAATCATGACGGACAGCCGAAGAAATATGAACCCATTCAAATGCAGAGCACACAATAACTACTAACGAGATATTGAAATTGAACCGACCTATCGTCTATAACCATGTGCCTTAAGTGTTTTTCATCACTCGATGCACTTTGAAAATTAATTGTGTTGATCCCCGACTGGTATGTAGATTGTTTGTTCTTTTAATCCGGTGTACAATAGAAAAAACTTGATTTAAATCATTTTTTTTTGTGTAATAAAAAAGAAAGTGCCATAAATTTACTTTTTTTCGCTTGTCAACAGTATCTTCGTTATGGTCACACAAAAATATAACAAATACATTAAGCAGTAATCATTATTATTCTTGTTTTCTCTTCAACAACATAAATTGTATCTTAACTAGGACATTCAACATGTTTTATCACTGTTATAATGGTTCTGAAGATACTTTTGAAGCATTTCTGGTAGGTACACTAAACGAATACATAAGCAACAAATAACATTCGATACAAATATTAACTTCTTACCATTGACAACATGTTATGATTTTGTAAATGTTGTAAAGAAAGCGAAATTATAAGCACAAAATATTTTAGCAATACTAAAAAGTACTACATAGATTTTTCTAAAAATATCAAACAAATTACAACCAACAATGAAATAAAAACAACTAATTTTTATTTTATGATCAAATTACAATAAATATTATAATTTTTAAACACATTATTTAAAAAATAATTTATTGTCTTTTGTAAATAATACTTTTGAGATATTCTTAAAACCGGATGTTTTAAATCAAATACGTTTATTGCTTAGGTCGTATGAGCTGGAACTCCATCTTGCATGTGACTCCCACTATTTAATGAATTATCATGATTATCAAACGTATTTTCCTATAGTTTTTATAGTTTGATCTTAATAAAAACGTGATTTCGATTTATAACTAAAATTTGTTTTAAAAAATATGTTATACAATTTAATCAAAATTGTAGCTGTAGAAATTTTGTTTGCCAAATATTGTAGGAATTAGAAAACAGCCATAAAAATCATAATATATTTATTTAAAATCACAGTGGTAACATTTTACGATCGTTTCGCCAATTATTATAATGGCTTCTTCTGATGTTAATTATTTTATTAAACAACTTCCTTCTTTAATTCATTATTAGATTAACATTATTTCTACAATACAAATTAATCAATTAAATAGATATGTGAAAAGATAAAATTTTCTTAAACTTACCCTATGATATAAAAAAAATTTTTTTTTAATTAAATATTATTTAATAATTAATAAACTTCAAATTTATGAAAGATTTTATATCAATCAATTTTAGTAAAATGCCTTCAATTATTATAACATGAAAATGGATCGGAGTTTAACACACAAATGGTAAATTTGATATCAAATAGATTATTTTGTACATGTGAAAATTTAGTATTCAAGTATTATTTTAACTTTAAAATTTATGTATTCACTTAACATTGTTTATTATTAATATTTTAATTAGGTTATAAATTAGTTTTATTTTGACTAATTAATGACGAAATTATAAATTGAATTTAGATTTTCAATATCTGTTTTATAATTAACGGTTGTACTATTCTTTTTAATTTCAATCATTTTATAAAGTAATCTTTTTTTTAAATTATTTTCTATACGTGATATTGTTGGTGATATAAAATTGAAATTATGTTTTTTCTCAACAGCATGGTCCGACAATGCAGTATTCGGAAAATGTGCTGATTAATTCTTTTATTTAAATTTTGGTTTTGTTTGTTCCATATAAATTCCATTACAATTCATACAATCCAACTGGTATACTACATTAGCTACTGAAAATTTGTCTGTTTTATCTTTTAAGTTATTAAATCATTTTTTTTCCAAAGTTAAATGATTTTTAAAAGAAGTTGTAAAATTATATTTAAGTAGTTCTTTTTTTAATTGATAAGATAAGTAAGGTATATATGGTAATGACACGTATTTTTTTCCTTACTGTTTAGATCATAATTGGCTAAACTTAGATTTACATTTGTTTCATGTTCTTTTTTCTTTTTTAATATATTAATTCTTTTTTTGGTGTTAGTCTTTTTAAGGGAAAATTATTTTGGCATAGAATTTTTAAATTGTTTTTATATTTTTAAAATGAAATTTAGGTGATGATAAACTAATTGCTCTATCTGTTAAATTATTAATAAAACTTTTTTTATATTGAATTGCAGTGAATGAATTAAAATTTATATATCTGTTAGTTTTTATATTTTTTCTAAACCAGTTAGTATCAATCTTATTATCTAAGTTTCTAATTAATGTCAAATCTAAAAAATTTATTGATTTATTATTATTTTCTTTTTCAAATGTAAATTTTAGTCTGGGATGAAAGTTGTTAAAATCATTATAAATTAAGTTTATATTATTTTCTTCAGTAGCTATTATGATATCATCCACAAATCTTTTATAGAATGGTATGTTATTAGATTTTTTCAAATACTCTGTTTCTAAACCTTGTAACACTAAGTTTGCAATAGTACTAAAACGTGGTTGTCCCATTGCAATTGCAAATTTCTGTTTGTATATGTTTTTGTTATAAAGAAAAAAAAGTTGAATTAAGCACAAACTCTACTGCATTAATAAATTCAATTAACGGTAATGTTGTAATTTTTTAAATTTCGTTCCAATAATTTTTAATTGTATTTAATACCAAGTCAACTGCTACATTAGTATACAGTGACACAACATCTAAAGAAAAAAGAGCATGATTGTTTGGTAAGTTTGCTGTATCAATAAATTTTTTAAAAGTCCAAGAGTCTTTTACACTATAATTATTAGTTAATGTAATATTTAACAAAATATTAGATAAATATTTTGACAGTTTATAAATAGGACCCATATATGAGGCTATAATAGGCCTAAGTGGTTGATTTATTTTATGTAATTTAGGTAATCCATATATTTTAAGTAATAATCCATTGTGTGATATAAGATTTTTGTATGTAACTTGATCTATATAATTTAGGTTATACCATTTTTTTTAAATTTGATTATTAAAATTTTGCATTTTAGTGTTTTGGTTTTTGTTTATTAAAATATATGTTTCCTTGTCATTTAATAATGTTAAAATTTTTGAATTGTAATTTTTTTTATACATAATTACAGTTTTTGTGTTTTATCTGCTTTAGTTATTATTATATCATTATAGTTTTTTTAGAAATGTTTTGGTTAATTTTAGTTTTTGTAAAAAAATATTATTGTCAATTTGTTCATATGGTTTTAAGATTTTATTTTTATTTCTATGTTTAGAATATTGTTAATAGACGATCTAAGTGATAATTGACTTTCAGTATCTAATGATTCAATTGAATTTTCTATGTTTACAATGATATCTTCGTAAGGCATCTTTTGATTAGGGTCAAAAAAATTATAATTAGGTCCTAATGTTAAAGTTTCTTGAACTTCATATGGTAAACTTTTGTCAGTTAAATTTTTGGTCCAATTAGTATTTAATATATTTTTATTATATAGGTTTTTATTATTTGATTTTGAAAATAGGTTATTTTTTTTTAAATTATTAATTTTTTTTAAATGTATTTTTTTAATTTTATCTTTTAATTTTAACTTTTGTAAAGTTTTTTTTTAAATTATATATAATTAATTGAATGGGTAGTGTTTTTTTTAGATGTTTCTTTTGTAATAATAATTTTTGTTTTAAGTAGTTTGAATAAACATAAGAATCTTTAATAAGTAAGTTTAAAATATCTAAATTGAGTTTAATTAGTATATTTTTAAATTTTGTGTTATTCCTATAATTATAAAAAGTTATTCTATTATAATTTTTATATAAAAGTTTTGGAGTTAGATTAAATTTTTTACAATGTTTAAGAAAGTTGATTCTTTCACTTACCTTAATAATTGATAGATTAATTTTGTTACAAATTTTGAAATGATTTGTAGTTGACATTTTTTATTTTTTCTTCTTTGTTAAATTATTAAAAAGTAGAACGATGTTTAGAAGTAGTATTCGAATTAATTCCCATATAATTCTTCATTTATTTAATCAAAATTATAGCTGTTGAAATTTTGTTTGCCAAATATTGTAGGAATTAGAAAACAGCCATAAAAATCATATTATATTTATTTAAAATCACAGTAAATTAAAAAAATACTAATAATTAAAAAAAAAATAAATGTAATAATTTCCTATTTTTAAAATCAAATAATAAAAACCTATATAATACAAAAATATATTAAATGGCAATAAATACAATTAAAAATTATTGGAACGAAATTAAAAAATTTACGACATTATTGTTAATTGAATTTATTAATGCAGTAGAATTTGTGCTTAATTCAACTTTTTTTACTTATAACAAAAACATATACAAACAGAAATTTGGAATTGCAATGGGACAACCACTTTCTAGTACTATTGCAAACTTAGTGTTACAGGGTTTAGAAACAGAGTATTTGAAAAAATCTAATAACATAACATTCTATAAAAGATATGTGGATGATATCATAATAGCTACTGAAGAAAATAATGTAAACTTAATTTATAATGATTTTAACAACTTTCATCCCAGACTAAAATTTACATTTGAAAAAGAAAATAATAATAAATCAATAATTTTTTTAGATTTGACATTAATTAGAAACTTAGATAATAAAATTGATACTAACTGGTTCAGGAAAAATATAAAAACTAAGAGATATATAAATTTTAAATCATTTACTGCAATTCAATATCAAAAAAAGTATTATTAATAATTTAACAGATAGAGCAATTAGTTTATCATCACCTAAATTTCATTTTGAAAATATAAAAACAATTTAAAAAATTTTATGCCAAAATAATTTTCCCTTAAAATTTATTAACACTAACATCAAAAAAAATATATTAAAAAAGAAAAAAGAACATAAAACAAATGTAAATCTAAAATGAGCCAATTATGATCTAAACAGTAAGGAAAAAAAATACGTGTCATTGCCATATATACCTTACTTATCTTATCAATTAAAAAAAGACATACTTAAACATAATTTTACAACTTCTTTTAAAAATCATTTAACTTTGGAAAAAAAATTATTTAATAACTTAAAAGATAAAACAGACAAATTTTCAGTAGCTAATGTAGTAAACCAGTTAGATTGTATGAATGGTAATGGAATTTATATAGAACAAACAAAACAAAATTTAAATAAAAGAATTAATCAGCATAAAAATTCTATAAAAACCAAAAAAGCTTCACCACATCTTTCAAATACTGCATTGTCGGACCATACTGTTGAGAAAAAACATAGTTTCAATTTTATATCACCAACAATATTACGTATAGAAAATAATTTGTGTGTTAAACTCCGATCCATTTACATGTTATAATAATTGATGGCATTTTACTAAAATTGATTGATACAAAATCTTTCATAAATTTGAAGTTTATTAATTATTAAATAATATTTAATTCAAAATTTTTTTTTTCTATCGTAGGGTAAGTTTAAGAAAATTTTATCTTTTCACATATCTATTTAATTTATTAATTTATATTGTAAAAATAATGTTAATCTAATAATGAATTAAAGAAGGAAGTTGTATAATAAAATAATTACCATCTGAAGAAGCCATTATAATAATTGGCGAAACGATCGTAAAATGTTACCACTGTGATTTTAAATAAATATAATATGATTTTTATGACTGTTTTATAATTCCTACAATATTTGGCAAACAATGTTATACAATGTTTTGGTGTTATTAATGTTTGCATTATGCTGTTAAGAGTAAGTAATTAATTAAATTTCAGTTTTTTTAACATTTCATATTTATAAGACTTGTAAATTAAAAAAATGATTTTAGCAATACGATATAATTAAAAAATAATTAGGTAATAATGCTAATTATTTAGTTATTTTTTGGTATTAAAAAGATTCTCTTCTTTCATTTTTTATATAAATATGTAAATAAAAAAATTTTTTTTATTTAATTAAATTTAAACTTAAATATAACAACATACAAAAAAATTTAAACAATACAAAATAATCAAGATTTTGCTATTTATCGCACGACTGATTGTCATTCAAAAAGTTTCGGTCTGGTGATATGAACTTTGACAATATCCTGTCTGTTACTGATGACTCTGTTTTAAAATATGTTTATATATTTGTTTATAATTATGACAAATACCACATTTTTTGTTTAGTATAAGAAAAATTACATTCCTACCAATAAATTATATCAATTACAATTAATAAAACAACAAGAATATAGAATGAAAAACAAGATAAATTAATAACGTTAAAGTAATCCATTTCCAAAGTGGAGTATTCGATATAGAATTAAATTATTTATCTCAAAGGCTTTTCCACAAAACTATTTTAGTTTTTTAAAGTTTTGGATTACAAAATATGTATCAGAATTTTTTATAACGTTATAATCAAAAGTATACTTCATGATGAGCATTAACTTTTTTGTAAGTTAAGGAACGAAAATACAGCTTTTTCGCAACAAAATTTTGTTTCTTTAAAAAAAATAAGTACCTACTTTTTTTTATAGTAGATATGAAATTTAGAGTATAAGGATTTGTCACAATGTTTTCAAAAAATTTGTGCTACACCTATTATTCAATAATTTGAAAACAGTACTTTTAATTGTATGTTGAAGTTTAGTTTTTATTATAAATTTTTTCGATGTAAATAAATTCAAACAACAACGGTAAAATGTAGAATTTTATAATTAGAAGTTGGCACTAATAATCACTAATTAATTAAATGTCATCTGTCATTTTGTCAGATTTATTTAGATACATTATCTGTGTTTGTTTAGAATAACACTAACAATTGTTTTATATAAATAGGATAAATTTGCTTATATCTTACAATTGCTAAAAATAATAGTTCTATTTTCATATGAATTAAATAGTAATAAAATTTTTTTGACTTTGTTTGACATTTTGCTGTACATTTACAGGGTTGAATTAACAATTCGGGCAATGGTGGCTTCGTCAGTTGCCGTGGGTACAATTTACCATCTTTTTTTTCATACCCTAATAAGGTATAATTAATAGGCTGTAGTACTGTTTGGTCAGCATTTATCCATACATATGTTTGTGCTGAAGCTCTTAACAAATGTAAATGTAGAGCATCTGATGTGCAAATTACTTTTAATAAATTTAATCCGAAGCCGATATTTTGAGAAATTAATTTAAACCGAAGTTGATCAGCAGTTAATTTTTTTTTTTTGAGAAAAGATAAGTGCAAATAGTTTCTAATTCTGTTAACTGTTCGACACTTAGGTATGGATTCCCTAAATGCATTAGAGCTTTTTGTACAAAATCTAACGATGCAGCTTTTAAACAATTTTTTTTGAGCCTAATCTGCTAGTCGAATCGCAACCAGTTAGTGAGCGTAATGCTGGCAAAATACGACAAATGTTTTCGCCAAGGGATTGAGCAGTCAAATGACATCCTGAAACAACCTAGACGTGCTAGCTTATTCCAAAAATAAATTCCCAAGATAAAAACACCTGTATCAGCACTAAGGATTATGATATGGGCAGATTGGATTTTAATTGCGTGAAATACGTGACAAAACAGTCTTGAATCGGCTTCTAAATGGTTCGAATTTAAGTCAAGTACTTCAAAAAACGAAGAGTCTTGTAATTTAATACATTTTGTTGGATCATCAAATCCTCCACAAATATATAACTCGCAATCTTCTTTCACTTGTATGTATCTAGGAGCAGCAGCACAGAGAAATCGAACGAGCTGTAATTTATTTTCAGTATTTGAAAAAAAATGATTACAATTAGTTGGAATTTTTGTGTGATCATTTATAATTATAAAATTTTTAATTATTTGACCTTTGCTCCGTAAAGTTGACTTCAAATATTTTATTGAAATATCATCATATCTGTCAAATATAATATCTACTCGTTTTACATTTAGCTGCAAGTAAAGATTATGAATTCTTTTGAAGAATGCCTCAGCAAAATCTCCAAACGTGTTGAATTTTTTTAATTGGATTCGATGAACAAATGCCATACCATCAACAATATAAATTTTTGAAGTTTGTAAATTTAAAACGTCCTGCCGCGTGTTTGTACCACTTTTAAATTATTTTTAATTTCAAGAACGAGTTCCGATTTTCGAGATTTCCTGTAAAATCCTTCTGCGTCAAAAAGATATTTGCAATAATTCAAAATTTCGTAAGATGCTAAAGTTTTTGTGTCAAATCCACGTTGATTAGCCAACATAAATGTTTTTTGAAAAAGAGCTATATCTGTTGCATCTTGCAACTTTTTATTAGAAGTAGCTTTACTTGTATTTTCAGAAGTAGTTACAAAGTTATAAAATTTACTTTTTTTAATGGGATCGGATAACTTTTTAGTTCTCGGTACAAATCGCTCATTTTCGTATGTTCTTAACATAGCCTCTCCATTTTTTACTATATTTAATAAAGATTGCGAAGAAGATTCATCTGCAAGTTCACCGGAGTAAATATTTCGAAGCGCGCAGTTCTCGTTGTCATTGTAGGGATTGCATGCATTGAAATACTTTATGATATTTTGAATATCCTTTTCGTCATTGTTGATCCTGGATTGCATCCATTCATTATGATAATTAATGTCACTAGTAGAGTCTTCTTGTATTCCGAGATATGAAGAAAGAGCCTCATGAATGGCATTTTTAAACGGATAAAGAAACAGCCATCTTTGCATCGCTTCTTCATTTTTAGTGATGCCAATCAAACGTCCAGTCACTGCTGAAGATCGGTTTTGAGACTGCTCCAGTGCTAAGTCGGGGCTCACTCGATTAAATTTACCTTCCGTTTGTTCGACGGACAGTACTCCTCGCTTCATATCATCTACAACTTCTGAAGGTAGTTTTATCATATCTTGTAAATAAAAAGTCACTCCGCGAATGTAATTCGTGTGATTCGTAGAGAAAAAATAAGGTAACATTTGTCCAGTAGTTAACAAATATAACTCATAGTTATTACTTCTGTCCGCCTTAATTGAATTCAACAATATTTCTACCATTTCACAGTAGTTGTTAAAATATTTAAATATTTCATTTATAGTGCTCATGGTGCGTACAAAACTTGAAAAGTTATTCGAAAAATCTGTAATTATTCTTTCGTATTGATGATATTTTTCAATTAGACCTGAATGATCTTTATCTACTATATTTTCTCTTATTTCTTGAAGACAAGTATTTAGCTGTTGTAAATAATTTTGAGAATAATTCTTGTATTCTATAAATTCGGCAATTTGTATACCTCTTAAAGCTTCGTACAGGAATTTGTGTGCTCTAATACATCTGTTATACTGAGTACCTTTGAGAATTGACGACAAATTATTCATACCATAAATATCGGCTTTAATAAGAATACTATCGAGTCTACTCCCTTCTAGAAATTGGCCCAAGCATCGTAAAAAATTCTTTTGTAAATGAAACGATCCAATTCTCAATATCAAATTGTTAAATTCTTCACTTGTTTGTTGAATATTTTTTGCAATGAGATATATGGCCATGTCGCATGAAAGTACTGCCATATTTTTACCGAGTGCAACACTTACGTTGACATAATTTTTCATAGCGGTATAAACAACGTCTTTGAAAGTCGGTGGCTGAGGTATGACTGGACTAAATCCAACAATAGAAACAGGTGAGATTTTAGACGATAGTATTTGTTGAAATGGAGTCCATCCTGGTATTGAATTTGTAGATGGTCGGCAAAAATTATTTTTTATTAGACTGTACTGCAGTCTACACCAGACCCAGAGCAAATTATCAATTAGAAAATTGTTTTGGCTGCTTTTCAATAAATAGCTACTGTCCTTATAATTCGGTATTTAAGGCTGCATTCTTTATTCGAAATGAAGAATTTCTTGTCATTTTAAAAGTTTTAAATCAAATCCGTTTTGCTCTGCTGTAGGCTTCAATTTAATGAAATTAATTTCATTTTCAGTAGGTTTTCGTTCTTGATAAATCACCATTGCTGTAACATGACTCGAGCCTTTTTCGCCTAATGTTTCTTCATTAAAATCATTGTTATCTATAGCTCGATGTAAAAATAACGATGAATCTCGAACTATATTTTTAGGAATAATCAGTTTTTTGTCTATATCTTCACACACAATTGACGTTGTTATTTCTTTATCTAGATTTTTTAATGCTTTATAACTGATACAATGCCCAACTTTATTTACTATGGTGATTAAATATTTCGATCGAGTCAAATGATGGATAGATTCAGCTAAAGCTATATGCTTTGGAGTATGTTTCTCAGTAATCGTGAAATATATATCATGAAACACTGATAACGCTCGTCGATTATAATTTTCACTTAATTTTAAATTCTTGGCACTGAACAATGCTTGCATAAAAATTTGCCAAGTATTTGGTAATTGACTTTTTTTTAAAACTTGTTCAATTAAAATTTCATCACATAAATACCCATCTGGTATTACTTTAGTACTTAATATTTCTTTGCAAAGTTGTTTTGCTACTTGAGCAACGTAGTTTGTTGAATTTGTAGTACGAATATGTTCAATGACTTCATCCAGTGGTATGTTGGCCATAATTACCAATGATGATTTCGATCGATCGCTTGGATATGAAAATAAAACGTTTTCATACTTATCAATAAGTAATGATTTTATAACGCGATTATCTACAACTGCATTTTCGATTTCAGTAAGTTCAGCTAATCGCTTAGCCAATGACGACATTTCAAAAGAGTGAGACGTTAATTTATGTTTTATTTCATTTATGAGTTTCTCAAATGCTTCTGTAAGTACGTCATGTGGTATTTTATTTGGAGGTCTACCTGCTAGAATTTCTGAATTTCTTGGCAGTCGTAGATAATCACGATAACAGTGCTTATGGTATCTCACTTCCATTGCAAATAAATCATCTGGATGTATGAAAGTACTAATTTTTGTAAAAACATCGTCTTGTTTTTTTTCGGGCAGCATTTAAAATTTGTTCCGCCGCCGAAATTTCAGAACACAAATAAAGGGTTTTATTTTTATTTTTTATTTGTTTACCGCAGATTAAACATTTCAGATCTTTATCAAACTTTAATTCAGCTCGTGATAACCTACAATAGTGCCAGAAATACCTGCTTCTCCTGCAGGAGAGGTGAAAATAGAAGCATTCTCCTGCTTATGTAATGCCACTTTTCGACGCCTTATTTTTTCTTCACTAATATAACTAGCCATACAACTTCGATGCCATGAACAATTGTTTTCAGTAAAGTCTGTATTATTTTTTATTTTCTCAGTAATTTCATCTTTTCTTCGATCAGCTGCTTTTTGAATATTTATAAACGATTGTGGTTTTGGGTTCTCAACTAAATTATCTGTTTTATCACAAAATAAACACGATATTTCGATTAGTTTTCGCTTTTTTATATTTATCACTTGTAGCAACATTGTCCACGTTTTTGTTTGTAACACTAATAGAACACTTGACTACAAAAAAACTTCAATAATATTGCTTAACTACGAAAATATAAGCCTATACGCACTAAGAATTGTTAGCTACTGACTATTTCGAGCGCTATGGCTCATGGACGCGCAGAGCGGGGAGAAGGGGGCGAAGCAAAAGGAAAGGGACCAGCACATCTGCCGGCAACATGTTTTTTTGTTGTTGGGTACCTCAAGTAAAAGAATTTGAGCATAGTTGCCGGTCCTCACATTTTGCATACTCAACTTCCTTTAGCGCCTGCACTATAGTAGAAATGAAGAAAATTAAATTGTAATACTTCTTAATTTTGAAAAATATTCTTATGGTTTAATAGAGTAGCAAAATAGATGTATTTATTTCCAATGCTTCTAGTTAAATAATTTTAAGTAAGCATGAAATATAAAATTTTATTATTTGTAACAGTATTAAAATAGTTTTTGCACTAATTAAAAAAGCAAATATTTTTATATTTGACACAATACGATAGATATTGTATCACTAGTCGAGAAAGTATTATTTTGCGAGTATGAGCATATTTGTTAGCCGAGGTGAAGCCGAGGCCTACAAAATGCGAATACTCGCCAAATGCTTTTAGGACGTGTGATACACAAAATTTTTAGTCCTGACCTTTATAGTATAAATTTATTAAAACAGTTATTTAAGCATTGATTTTTAACAAAATATAATAATGTATGTTGATAAAACTGAAACCTGCAATGACAAAATTTAATTGTTTTTGAAATTAATTTGACAATTACATAGTATTATTCAGCTTAACATATAAAAAATAAAACTATTTAACTATTTAATTAATTAATGATTAAACTTCTAGTTATGAAATTCTACTACACTTTACCGGCCTAGTTTGGAAAAGTAAAATTTCCGACCGATTATGATGACGGAAGCACCAAAATGTATTTTGATTGTTCTTAACTGTCATAAATTTTAATTTTTCGCTATTGTAAACCGTCTTTGACATTTTTGCACACTTGTCAACATAAACGTCAAATTATTTTTGAGAGATTTTGAGACTTTGGGGGCTTCCTAGTTTCTGTTCGAGCAATAAAATGTTGTATTCAACTCGTTCCTGTCTAAATTGGACGATTTTTTTTCTTTGAGGACTTTTTAAACCCTCGTTTCACTCGGGTTTAAAAATGCTCTCTTGGAAAAAAAACGTCCAATTTACACAGGAACTCGTCAAATAAACTACTATTTTTAAGCAAGTTTTTTTTACATTGTAGAAGTGACGCGTTAATTTTAACCTAGAATTATCACAAATTCTAAGCTTATTTTTGATATCAATATCATACTTCATAAAACCAATATATATACAAAGAATACAATATGTTGATATAATCAAACTACATTAAAATATCTTAAAAATTTAGAATGCGACAATAATAACCTATTTTAAAGTTCAAATTTAACAACATCTTTTAAAAACAGCAAAGAAATTAGTTTAATCATTAATACAATAGAACCGATTACACTAAAAATTATTTTGTAAAGCAATAACATTATCTTTTAACAAATTTTTTATGTATTATTAATCACCGCTAATTTAAATAAATTTTGCACAAACGTTTTTAAGTTATTCCGTCGGCAACTTTTGTGTAAATAAACTACATCATTCACACCTACTTCCTACTCCACTTTTGTTAAGTAACACTTAAGAGTCTATCATCAAAGCAAACACAAGCACTACAAAAATCACTTGAATAGAAATGGGGGTGACGAAAACACGGTAAAGTACATTTCTGTTTAATTAATAATTGTAATACGCAAAAAAATCATATTAAGGAAACAAATCTAACAGACGGACACAAAAAGAAGATAAATCTACGAAAAATTATTTGCTACAAAAAAAGGACGACGGGCACTTTTTAAATCCTAGAAAATAAATAGGACTACTTTTAAATATCACTCAACTTTATTTGTTATCCCCATTAAAAACACTCACTTATCTACATGTCTATACCTGATTCTTGTACCAATATATTTAAAATCACGGTTACTTTGAGGGAGCATTCCAAAAACCAGGTAGTTTTAGTATTGTCTTCTTTAATACAGTTTGAGTTTAAAGTGTTACATACAAATATTGTTAATTTGATTTGTTAGTACGTTAATTGTTTTTTTTTAATATCCGGTATTTTATTGATTTTACTTATTGGAAATCGTATTGTGCCGGTCATTACAAGCAGACAAGCGTGGATAACTACCGTACCCGTTGGATAATAAAGTACATTTCTAGTTAATTTGGTTTTTTTTTTAAATAAATAAATGAATCCGAGTTACAAAAATTCAACATTTACTTTCTTCGGTATTTTAATTAAAATTATCATACTATTTTAAAATTTAGAAGATTATTGTATTTTATAGAATTCAGAATCCAGAATAGAAATTTGTATTATTCATTGTATTTACTGAATTGTAGTTTTGATGTGTGTGAAGTTTCTAATTAAGTATTTTTTTTAAATTTATTAAAATTACCAGTCCACCAATAATAAATGCGTTAACTTTCAATATCTATTTTTTACGTATGTATCGAGCTTTAAAATAACAAAACTCACCTTCAGAAAAGTCTACAAAATATTTACAACTTATAAAAAGTTTTTAACTTCAAATATGAAAATTTGTAACTAGATAATTAAAAAACTGTAAGTTTTACAAAACGATAAATGTAAATTATTTTAAAAATGGAAAGATGGTACAATTTAGAAACCAATCTAAGAAAATTTAAGTTTAAAATCTTATTTAAAATTCGTTTGAACGTTCAACAAAAATATTTTAATTGATATTTTAATATAAAACAACTCTAGTAATTCAAGAATTTGTTTGTTATTGATGTTATTAAAAAGATGAAATAATTTGGAAGAAATAAGAGCATGACGATTATCCAAAAATGTTGGGCAAATGTAAATTTCACTGAATTTGGATTATTAATGTATTTTGAATATCTAAGATGTTCATTAAGTCTAATTTAAAAAGATCTTTCTGTTATACCAATATAAAATTTGTTACAAGAACAAATTAATTTGTAAACTCCACTTTTATTTAAATTATTATTATTATTATTATTGAAAATGTTACAAGGAAAAAGATTCCGAAGAGATATTTTATTAGAAAAAGAAATCTTAAAATCGTTACCTTTAGGGTATGTTTATTTGATTGTAAACATTTTTTAAGTTGAACAAATATAAAAAAAACAAATTTACTCTAGTTTTAGTTACTTTCTTCATGTAATGGTTGCACAAAAAATAAAAAATATGTTTCCTAAATACAAAAAAAATATGCTGAAAATTTGTTCTCTAAAGGCCGAAAGCTCCCCATACCTAGGGAGCATTTGGCCAAAAGATGGGGAGCCTTCAGCCACGTATAAGAAATTACTCTAAAACACATAAAAAAATATTTGTTTATAAAAAATTCTTCACATAGCTGTCATAGAACAAAAAAATTGAAAAAATTAATTTACGACCAAAGTATTAAAGTCATAACAGAAACGAAAATATGATGCTGTTCTTGTAGTGCCACTTGTTGGAGGAGCTTTCAATTTTGTTATGATATCATCATTTTCAACCTCACATATGTCGTCAATCGCTGGAAAATAAAAAGTTGTTGATATGCGTTTTCTTCTCAAAAACTTCAAGGTAGTTGTATCTTTCGAATATTTTAATATCTGGCCAACACCAATTTAGTTTTAGCTTTAAATCTTACTAAAACAAAATCTCCATCATTTAAATCTTCTCTACAATTCTCCTCAACATCTTCCATTTCGTCACTTATTTCTTCATCAGAATTATCATAAATTGATAACCCATCACTTTCGGAAGACGATGAATTCGGAATTTTCGTTCTACATTTTTTCTTCGGTTGGTTGTCTACTTGTTTTTCTAGCTTAGTAAAAATGTTTCTTTTAAAGTACTTCTTTTTTTCGTCTTTTTCATTCTCAATTTGTTCCAGTCGTTCCTTCTCTGGGGTGTCAGTATAAACCCTTGAAGTCCCTGGCGTCCGTTTTCTTTGAGTTTCTTTTCTAATTGCTTTCGGAAAAGGTTTAACTAATTTAGGTGTCACTTTAGTGAGATGTTTTATGTCATTTTTATAAGCACTCCAAGATGGTGTATTTTGCAAAATTGTTATGTCACTTAAAACAATTATTTTGTTATTTCCCGTGAACTTTTCATTTTTTTCCTTAATAAAATTACTGTTTTTGTTATGTTCTTCTCCATCTTTCTCATTTATATTACCGCTATTGCCATTTTCAACCTCTATAACTGTAGTACGTTCTGCAATATTGTTCGAATTATCTACATTTGGTAAAGGTTGATCGGTAACGGCACTCGGAGTGAAATCTACATCACTAAACACCAAGCGGTTCTTTGGCCAAATTTCTGTGGTCTTAAAACTACTCACAATATTTTCATTTGTGAATGCTCTCAAATATGCACGATGGGTTAGTTCTGGAATATTCCTAACCGTTATGGTTTTACCGGGATTGGACACCATCCAGTCATTAAATGCAATATTACAAAAAATTTTAAAAGGCCCAAAAACTCCGACGTCTAGTAGCTGCATTCGGTGGGTTGTATGGGGAGCGAAATTTAGTAAGACAATTCCATTTTCCCTACAGTATTAGACGCATGTAAGGCTAACATGTGACTCGTGGTTATCGACTAACAACAAAATTGGATTGCTACGAGAGCAGGACGTATGTTTAACTATATGTTTTAATACAGAAGGAAACAACTCGTTAGTCATGAAACCAGACTTGTTTCCCAGTGACAGACTCGAAACTGGAGCATCGGCTAAAAAGTCCTCTATGTTTCTGATCCGAGGAAAAACATAAACAGGAGGCAGACTTTGTCCAGATGCGCTAATAATTCCCACAAAAGTCACCAATTCACCTCTTTCAGCTGAGGCAGCTTGAGAAACTTGTTTCTTTCCAGTAGTCACTGACATGGACATTTACCACTCTGAAGATGCAAGCTGCAATGTCTTGCGAAACGTCAGTTTGTTTGGGTTCACGAACGACAATACGGCAAAGGCCAAGTTCTACTTCTTGTTTTGGCTCTCAAGAAGAGACTATGACCAAGCCTAAGTCTGGGTGTTTTACTACGACGCGGTCTAAGCCGAAAGTCGCTTATAATTTTAAGGTTAGAATACAACAATCAATGTCACTTTTTTTAGTTCGTTGAAGTCTACATACAATATTGAAACATCGCAGAACTTTTTGGTAAAACATACAATCGCGTCACAACTATCAAAAAAGGAGTAAAAGGATTCAAAACTACCGGCATTTATCCGTTGGACCAAAACTTATTTGGCAAAGAAGAATTTGAGGATGTATCTTTAGAACCTAACTTTACACCTGCAACAACATCCCTACATATCTGTAAAAGATGGTAACCTACATCCCACACCTAGAACTAGTCGAAAGCCGAATCAAGTCCCTGGAACAAGCAGTAACGTTGGTGTTGCAGACCCAAATCATGAGCGACAAAAATAGAAAAACGCAGTAAAAAGGTTCCGCGTATTGGACCAAAAAAATTCCTAGAATCGTCTTCGTCTAGTGAAGCATCTTCAGCAAAAATAACCAAAATTTTCGATAATGACGCAACTGACAACGAAGATATAACGGTTCAGATAAGGCATATTTCATTTGAAGAACTTTATCCTCTACCTACACCGGTACCCCGAGTGTCCACTAGAAGAAAGAAGCAAAAGTCAACAATATTAACGTCTACTCCACTTAAGTCAGAATTGGAAGAGAAGGAAAAGAAGAAAACGAATATAGTATTGGCAGCTACCAGAAACGTGTTTCAAGAAGGAAAGGCGAAAAAGTCTACTAGGAAAACTACAAAAACCACAAAAAACAAACCACTTCGAGTTTGATATACACTTTTGCTACTTTACCTTTAACCAATCAAAAGCTATAGAGTACATGTACGCTCAATTTGCAGCCAACGAGTAAATGCACCACTACCCCAACCGACCACCACACCTCCACCCTCACTCACTTTAGGTTATTTCAAATAACAAGATTGGAGGGGGATGGAATTCCTACGCACATTCTTTCTATTGGTATTGAGTTTCAGTCCACTTCAAACGTTCGTCGAGCGTTGTAGACAGTTTTTTTGATAGACCAGGCAATAGTGTTTCCACAGTGACAAAAAAAGGAATATTATCACTTGTCAAAGTAAGTAGAGAAAGGAGTGATGGTTATAGCTCCTCTTTAGAGAGTTTGGACACTCTTCTCATTCACACTAAATGTCGAAACAATTACACTAGACCGCAATTCATCAAGGCTCATTTAAAGAAACAGACAACTTCAGCATTCTCTGAACCATTTAAGCCTGCAACTTTGAGGTGCAAACAATTTAAATTTGATTTTAAAAAAATGTTTTTTTGTGCCGCTAGTGTTGCTGGTGAAGAGAGACGTAGGAAGATATTTTCAGTTACTAACATCACAAAAGAACGCGGCAAAACTGACATATAAGTAACGAGTAAAGATGCTGCTCGGGCTAGACATGACCAATGGGGAGATGAAGTGATGGGTCGTCTTGATGAGTATTGGTTGGACTTCGTGAGGCCATCATACCAAAAATCCTCAACATCTACGTATGGAGACTATGTTTCAAACACAGTGGAACAGGTTAATGACTTACTGGAAGGGAATAGTGACTGTCAGTTTACTGTAAAACAAATTATGAACGCTATTACTGAAAAGAAACTTGAGTGGAGAACTATCTAAACAGAACTACAATAAAAGACATTATTATTATTATTATTATTATTATTATTAACTGTTGAAGAGGTATGAAAATCGCATAATCGTGATCCTAGGATCCAACAGATTCAAGGTACCAGTAATTTGTTTTAGAGACACCGGGTACAAATAACCACCACTTGGTATAATCAGAAAGAAAGTAATGAAAAAGAAGAGCAACTCAAGATTGTCCGAAAAGCTGCTGAGATAATAAGGCAAAATATTCTGACTGAAGTGTACAATTATAACACTTACCCGCCAAGAGATAACTTTTTGAAGGATGCTGATTCTCTTCCTTAATCCCTCCAAACCTTTCTTGAGGAGGTTCTGTTAAAAAAAAACAAAAAAACTAAAGAATCAAAAAAGAAGTGTGTTGCTATTAGACATGCTATCATATCAGCTGTCAGGCTTTGTACCTTCTTGTCACCAATACTGACAAGCATCTCCCTTCGACAACACAGGAAATACGCCTCAAAGAACTTGATTGAACTTTTAGCTAGTTTACGTTTCAGCTCATCATACTATGAAACACAAAAATTGGAATTATCTGCGATTGCTCATGCTCAGCTAACCGACAATCCTGCTGCACTCAACCAACTTGATTTTGATAACGTGCATTTTAATATTTGTACTATAGACGGACTTAATACCTTCTGCGCTATGGGTGGTATCAAATGTGTCACTCCATCCAAACATGTTAAAGAGGTTCAGAAATACCAAGATTGAACACAGACCCACGTCTGCTGAAATTATTTTGATAGAAACATACGCAGCGATAAAAGCAGGTCTAAAAAATGTATCTGTAGCACCAATTGATATACCAGAAGAGCCACCATATCCTGCACCACAGGACATCCTTTGGTTTGTTGCCAAAAAGCAAGGTATTACAATCCCAGAATGGAAGAGGTACATGAATTGTATAACAAGAGGAAAACGAAGTGAAAAGACTCAAGTGATTACCCTTCTTTTTATAAATACCCCTCCATCAAAATATGACACAGTTTATACAGCGCTGCACTATGCACGTAAAATGTGTGACTAAATAGATCATAAACATGTATTTGTAACTTTTGATCAACTCCTATATTGGAAAGCCAGAAATATTGTTGCAGCTGCCACAAATACATCAGACACTGAGCTGTCGAGTTGTGTTGTACGTTTCGGCAGATTTCATCTGCTGTCATTTTTGTGGTGTATAGGGTACCTAATGATAGGAGCTAGTTTAAAAAAAAGTTTTTTCCACTATTTATGCTCCATTATCAGTGGACAATATGCTGACTGGACACACCTTTGCCAAAGCAGTACGAGGTCATATTCTTGTCGAAAATACCTTGTTAAACATAATATTAGACAAAGTTGAACTCTCGGAGGAGGAGCAGAAATGCATTAACACCTTTACCTCTCCGAGGCTTCATTGAATAGTTTGAACGAAAACAAATTACTTGAATCGGTGGTTATCAAATTTGGAGAAGCACTGAACAGGCTCAGCAACAATGGACCCACTGCAATGTTATAAATCCAATACATCAAATGGTGAATGGGATAAAAGGGTACATCTATGCAAAGAAGTCTGACGATTTCCTTGCTCATCTAAATTTTTTAAAGCGAATGATACCTTATTTTGACGCTACTGGACACTTTCCATATGCCAAGTGTTGCTACTTATATGTACAGGATATGGAAACCCTCTGTACTCTGTTGACACCAGATGAGTATGAGAAGTTCGTGAACAAAGGCTACTTCACTATGAGAAGAAAGAACCAATTCTGTTCCGGTATGTGGTCAGACATGACCATTGAGAGAACCTTAATGAGGTCATTCTCAAGTCGAGGTGGAATGACCCGTGGTAGAAGTATGACAGATAGTGTTCTCAGTAAATAGGTAATTGAGATGACTGCAACTGAAAACATATGTGTTTTACTCGAGAAGAATATTGTGGTGTTTTGTTTTCATCAAACGAGCAGCACAAGGATTTTGGAGAAGCTTGCCAAAGTAGAGACGCAATTGACATTGGCAAACTTACACAACGGTTTGATAATCACTCTCTTTTTCTAAGGATCGAAAAAAGCATGTCAACAGCGACAGGAGTCGTAGGAGATAACACAATCTTATGCCATGATGTAGTTACAATTGGCAAACAAGCAATGGCAAAAATACAAAAGTTGCCATTTAGAAACATTAAACTGTCACGTAAAGATCGCGCACTTCCTCTTTTCTCAATGAATTCGACAATCAAGATTGACAATGAAAAAGTTGTCGTGTATCGATTATTGCTTTTTCAGCAAATTTCCAACACCAAGAAATCAGACGAGGATTTGAAGAATTATATGCAATATGAATTAGCTCCATACCCTCTGGCATTTTTCAGCGAAAGTGGAATAGGAAAATGCAAACAGTCAGCACTATACACACTGTTTAAGTAAATTGATAGGGACGTTGATTTAACTACCTTTGAATTTGTTGTTGATAGGGAATTCCTAGTTTACAGTTGTTTGGCAAAAAGAGACAACTGTATCAATTATTTGTGTGAATTACGTTAGATTTTTAGATTTCTAAAGACCCATTATCATGGGAAAGGTTGTACAGTGGCTTTTGATGGGTACACTAACACAACAGAGAGCACAAAAGCAGCTGAACAAAGTCGACGATATCTAATCAGGAGATGTGTGGATATGAATATCAGTTTGGAAAGTGAAATAAAAGTCAAACAAGAAGATTTCTTTTCCCACTATCATAATAAGAGTCAGCTGCAAAAAAAATGGGATAATATCGTTCCAAACTTCAAGTGATGCTGACATATCGCAAAATTTTACAATAGCTGTTGTAAGAGAGGACGTCGATTTGGTTGTTTTCTTGGTAGCGAAAATCTCAACTGATCGCGACATTATACTGGTAAAACCTGGAAGAGAAAAGACGAAGACTATTGTATATTCATCACAACAGCTACAACAGGAGTCGAAAATGAAGGACAATGCCCATTTGTTATTTTTACATGCATTCACATGCTGTGACTCAACACCCGCAGCGTATCGTAAAATAAAGTAGGTTTTGTCAAAATGTACCAGAAGTCCAAAATCATACAACAGGCAGCTAAAGAAATTTTAGCCGTTCTTCCTCACGTAACTCAATAGAGACAGCTGGCTCTCTCGTGGTATGGCGCTCCAGCCACAGAAAAATCCCTCAACTAGTTCCGCTACAAATCATTTATCAAAGCAGCTGCAAACATCAAACCTGATGTCTCAATTCTCTCTTCAACCGAAGGAGCTGTTCATTATCAAGAATTGCTGCGCGCTGATAAAACATAGCTTCCAGTAACATATCTAAAAAGAAACCCGATTGCGTTATCTTAAATCCATGCACTTGAACAAACATCATGGCATGTAAATAGGACGGCGTCAATATTTTTTTCTATTTTTGTAGTTCAAGTTGTTTGCCCTTTATCTCTCCAAAAAGAACGGAAATTGTTCTCGGCTTTGAATTAGTATTAAAAACTCTAAATCCAAACAGTCCCGGCTGTTGTTTCCCAATTATAGCTTTAGTAGTATGTAATAGTTTAATGCGAAATGATTGCAAACTGGAGGGTACCTCTTTTATAAAAAATTTTTCTAAAGAAGCACAAAAATGGGTATTTGGGCTGTGTTGGTAACGCTTAGCTTTTCTTTTCCAAGTCACGTACGTTAAGAAACACAAAGCAAGCAACAAAATCTCAAAACATCAAACTTTGTTTGACACAAAATATTTTCAAGAAAAAAGTCACCTTCGCAAAGCTCAAAAAATAATATTGCGCTCACAAGCACGAGGAAAGGTCGAAAAATTGTGATTCACGTCCACTGACTCATTTTCTGCTGGCTTAGATACGTTTGAACGCATTCGGATAAATGTAAAATTTTCTCTAGACACAATCAATTTTAGAGCCAAAATGGAACTCTCAGAAATTTAGCCAGACTTTGCTTGAATACGCTTGGATTAAATAAATCCTTCAATGATTAAATAAACAGTTTATATTGCGTGATCCCTGACAATTGCTTCACAACACTCTAACTAGTTGATGTGCATTTTTAAAAAACGACAAAACTAAATGCTAGATTTGACCCGAATTTTATGGGGGTTCACAGTTCTACAGCTTCTAAGATTATGACACGATTCGAGCTACGTTGCCACATCCTTTCAGATGTAAAAGTGGCAAAATGGAGATTTCATCTCACTAGTAATTACTGATAGTTTTTATTATAAAACTTTATAAATCAGGTATTAAATTATTTCGTTTACGCATTTTAAAATTTGAACATAATTTATCGGTTTAGTAGAACATGTGTGTTTCGAAGTTGCTTTTGGTGACCACTACGGCTTTTTTTTGCGGCTAAGGGTAGCTTTGTCGATGTCGTAATATTACACCAGCATCAAAACCGCCACAATTTTTGTATTGAAATGATTTGCTTAATAATTTAAAATAACCAATAAACTATTACCCTAGAACGCTGCAATATAAAAGAAAGTTGCACATAAACATATAGAGGACAAAATTTACTATAAAAAAGTCGGCAGAAGGGTACAATTACGTTCAATAGTTTAGAAAATACAAGTGTGCAAAGTTGCACGAAAATGTCTTACATTACATTAAAATTCTGTAACTCTTAAACTATTAGTTATAATTATACACTCCCGCAAACTTTTTTGTAGTAAATTTTGTGCTCAATAAGTTGTTTATTTGTAATTTCTATCTATATTGTACCGTTTTTGCAGCCTACAAAGCGGAAGCTTGCGCGGATCTAATTTTGCAATTACTATAATTATTTTTCAGCTTTGCTCAGTAAAATTAAGACTATAGATATATTTTTAAAACATAAAACAAATCATAAGGAATATCTTGTGTAATAATAATAAACACTGCATCCGAAAAATACAAAAAATGAAGTGAAATTAGGCACCACCGCAAGTTCCAGATTTGTTTCATCTGAGCGTTTCATCGTTTCGTTACACGAGCCTTTGAATCAACCTCCCTATAATATATTTATTAAGAAACTAAAATATTACTTTAAAATATGTTAAAATGTTTGCGTTCAAATCCAAAGTAACATCAAAAACATTCGTTTGCATAAACCACAAGTTATTATTAAGCAATTGAAAAAACTAAGATAACGAAAACAATGCTTTAAAATTATAAATATACTATTGTGTTTGCTTTGTATATGGCATTCTATGCTCTTATCTATACTTGTAATTTTATCATGTTTTTTTAAGAAAATGCTTTTTTTTATTTAATCTTGTTATACTAATTAAAGACTAATAATAAAATTTTGTAACTTGATAAATTTTATAAACCGTCACTTTATTGTTAGTAATAGAAAACAAACAGATATAAAGATTATTCCATAAAATTAAACTATTATCTTGTTTTACAGCCAATATTTTGTTTTTATGGCATTTGCATAACTGCATATTTTACAGGCTAGCAAAAAAAATTATTATTTCAAATATAATTTTTATTGTTCTTAAGTGTCATAAGTTTTAATTTTTCGCTATTGTAAATTGTCTTTGACAGTTTTTGCGCACTTATCAACATTAACGAAAAATTATTTTTGAGAGATTTTGAGACTTTGAGGTGGCCTCCTAAGTCTCTGTTCAATCAATAAAATGTTGTATTCAATTCGTTTCACTCGGGTTTAAAAATTCCCTCTCGAGAAAAATGCGTCTAATTTACACAAGAACTCGTTAAACAAACTACTATTTTTTAAATCAGAAATAAAAAACGCAGTTCTTGTAGTCTAGTGCAATTAGGTTTTTTTACTACTGTTGTTTATTATTAGAATTGATATCGAGTGATTTATAAACAACTTTTTAGAGCTACAAATTTTAATTTGTCATATGTAAAATGATTTGTGATTTTTTAACGTCCTGATCATAACATTTAATGTAAGTATCATTATTTGCAGCTTTTTCTTAAAAATTGATAAATTCAATGATGTTATTCTGTTTTGATTGCACAAAATTTTAAATTAAAATTAGCCAGTAGCTCGGATTTAGCTAAAATGCTGAAATAAAAAAAAAAATTGTCCAACAAAACTAAATTACGAACTGCACCAACTAACTCTTTTAATAAGATAAATAATTGCTCAACTTCTAAAGAACAATATATTTTTTTTTAATTAATAACAATTTTAAAGAAAAATAAGTTTTGTCACTAATAAACAATGAAAACCCATTTTGAATTTGATAATATGATATAAATATTTTTAAAATAATATCCGATGAGATAGATCTGATAGCAGCAGAAGCAAAATAACAAGCATATTGCAAAATACGTTTATAAAAATTCATACAAAAAAGAAGAAATTCACTAATATAATTTTGAGAAAAAATTATTTAGGCGTATGGTACCAATCGGTAAGCAGTTTAATTAAAGTATTAATAGTTTTCAAAATGCTGATTTACGTGTTATTGAAGACCATTACATTTGAACTTCGGTTGATGAAATAACCGATTACAGAGGTCGATATATAGCAAATTTTGTAGTTGGTAAATTGTCTGAACTAGAACCAGGAAAAGCTCATTTGCTAGCATCCAAAGAAATTCCACAGACCAATCATAAAACAGTTGCAAATATTTTCGATGATTGTTTGCGTAAGTTTTTTAATGCTTGATTAATATAATCGAATCTATTAATTACAATTATATAATTTTATGTTTCTAGGACTTCTGTATCCCAATGGCGTAAAAAAAAGGTTCTCTTATTCGTAACCGATGCAGCACTTTATATAATCAAATCCGCTCAGGCATTAGAAATATTTTATCCGAATTTAAAACATTTAACTTGTCTAGCACATGGAATACATAGGGTATATTAATTCTTTAGAGAAGAATTTGCAATAATAAACAAGTTAATTTCTGCCACCAAAAAGGTAAAAATCTCTAACATATTAGATTCTCTTTTTGATTATTGGATCTTGTTTCGGGTTTTTGTGAAAGCATCATTAAGGGCCTATAAAGAAAAACTTCCAAATGTTAAACTTCCACCGGAACCTATCATAACCAGATGGGGAACTTGGTTATCTGCTTGCATTTTTATGCCACACATTTTGGTAAAATTCAAGAGGTGTACAGTTCATACTATAATCTGATATTGTCTTATACATTATTTGAATTGTCTTACTTCAAGTGATGGAATTATTTGACGAGACGGCCTATAAAAACGCACTATTCCGGCATTCCTGACGAATTTAAGAAGCTAGAAAAAAGCGATACCGCAATGAACGAATCTTTCGTTACATTCGAAAGAACAAGAGCAATTATCAGACCATGACCAGAGAATATAGGAAGAAAAATTAATCAAAAATTGGATTCCGTCACATCAAAAAATCCTTCCTTTGACCTCTTTAAACAATAACTGAAATTCAAAAAGGAGAGGTCATGAAGCATCAATAGAAAATATCTTTAACAATAACAGAAACATCGGCATTAAAATTTGCTCCACCAACATCTTGTGATGTCGAAAGAACTTTTTCCTTCTATAAAAATATTTTAAATGATAACACAGCCTAACACACATTTTGATGCCAGGATTTTTGTAGCTGTTTTTAAGTAAATTTTGGGTGCAGAATCCAAAACTGTCTTCAGATTTGATTTATCAGATCTAGTTTTTGAGATGTTTGTATTTAACTTTTATACTTTTTACGTTATTACTAATACTATCTGCTTCAAGTACTAGTAAAAAAACACATAAAATCCAAAGTAATGTATTTATTTCACAAAATAAACAAATAAGTTTATAAATTATATTTACATATCATTTAAAAATTTTCTTTTATATGATTTTCTAGCATGGTAGTTATTAGGACAGTCTCGCTGAAGGCTCCAGCAATAGTCGGCCATCATGTGGGTACCCCATTTTCCTTGATATCAATCTTCCATAGTTTTAATGTCCTGATGGAATCTTTCCCCCTGTTCTTCACCCAAATCACCTAGGTTTTCTGGAAACCGATCTAAGTGGCTGTAGAGGTAGTGAACTTTTATGCTCATGTTGCAGCCGAGTATATTAAAGTTTGAAAGCATTTTTTCCACTAATTCTATATAATTTTTGCCTTATAATTTCCCAGAAAATTTTGTACAACTTGAACAAATGAACACCAAGCGTTAGATTCAATTTCATGCATTGATGCGGTAAATTGTGGATCTTTAATAAGCTGCCTTATCTGAGGGCCATCGAATATACCGGGTTTCAGTTTTTCCGTGCTAATCCCAGAAAATTTACGAATCAAATAGCCAAAACAAAGTCCATCGCGATTTAAAGTCTTTAGAAATTGCTTCATAAGCCCCAACTTGATATGCAAGGGTAGAAATATGATTTTGTCTCTCGCAACCAAAGGTTCGTTGATTACATTTTGCTTTCCTTGAGTCATAACATTTCTCAAAGGCCAATTTCTGTTAACCCAGTGCTGATCCTTAACTCTGCTGTCCCAAAGACATAAAAAACAAGGATATTTTCTATATCCACTTTGCTGTCCAAGGAGGAAGTTCACCATTTTTAGGTCGACACAAATCACCCACTGATGTTCTTCGTACTTAATTTTTTTCAGCACTAGTGATATTGCCTCGTATTCCTCCTTCATGCTGGTAGAATGACCAATGGGTATTGAGCCATATTTATTACCATCGTGTAAAAGTTCACATTTCAAACTTCCTCTGGAACTGTCTATAAAAAGGCGTCATTCGTCTGGTGTGTATTCCGACAAACCCATTTTTTGTAAGAGTCCTCTTATATCGTTACAGAATACCAGGTTATTTTCCTCAGCGTAAAAGGGCAGCAGATCCTTATCTCTTTTACGATGAAATGTAATATTGGTATCTAGCTGCAGTAGATTCTTCTCATTTAATCTGGAAGCGAGTAATTCAGAAGATTCCTTTGAAAGATTCAGGTCTCTAATGAGATCGTTCAGTTCTTGTTGATTAAAACGTTGCGGACTTAATAAATCTGCTTCAAAATCACTGTCGTTTTCTGATTCCATACACTGAATTTCATCAAACGTGGGTAGTTCTGCATTATCTTCCGGGAGCGAAGGCAGACTGCTGAATGATGGAATAGGTATTTCTTCACTATGCAGTACGGGCCTCTTTGCTAAACCTAGATCAGGATATGGCCATTTCTGTCTATTGTTCCGATTGATTCCTTTGATATTCACGAGACAAAAATAGCAGTCATCGTGGTTTCTTGGTTCTCTCCAAACCATTGGTACTCCAAACTTTAGACACTTTCTCTTTCCAACTGTCCACTGACGCAGATGTTCAATACATGTTTTACATACGAAATGTGGAGCCCAAGATTTATCCTGGTCACCCAAGTAAACGCCAAAATAGGCCAGATAACTTCTTCTCACACAATCAGAAATAGGCTTTCTACTTTCTTTAAAAGTATACTCGCCACATACATAGCAAAAAACGTCTGGATGATTCACACAACTACGTTTGCCTTTGAATGCCATGGTTTTAATTAAATCTATGTTTTATCACTGAACAACACCAAATGATACCACAACTTCAGCTACGTAAACTAAATAGGTAAATGTACTTTGTAAAGCAAAGATACGAGTTAATATAGCTGTGTGTTAATTAGGTTGTGATGTAAGTAATTATAAAAATTTTTACGTTTTACACAAATGAATAAATACCAAATAACTAAAACTGGCTAATTAGATTCTAATTTCTTTATATAAACTGTACCTCGTAAAGCAGAGATATTTGCGAGGTAATACGACGAATTAATTAGTTTTTGATAGGGGTATAGGAATGTTGGGTTTTACAGTAATGAATAATACCAAGTAACTCAAACTAGCTCATTAGATTTTAATTATTTAGATAGGAAATTTCACGTTTGAGCTCTAAAGATATCACTATTTCAATATTTTTGCGTTTTATCAGAACTAATACCAATTAGCCCATATCTCAAAAACTGGAGCTCCTACGAAAAAAGCCAGGTATTTTTGGAATCAGCACATCGCAAATATTCAAAATCAGTTCTTAATTTCCGGCACCAAGACAACATTTTTTTTTGTTGGGCTATGTAATAGGCAACAGCTTCTTGGTCAAAATATTGAAAAATATTTGATTTGTGCTTGGAAATATAATAGCATTTAATAAACATTGTAAAACAAAAAAAATTAACTGTAAATTTTAAAAGATATTTGTGCCTTTTTTGTTGCTTTTTTGGCAGGTTTAATATGCCTTTTATGCCACCTTTTTTGGTAGTTCTCTTACTATCCACTCTTTACTGATGAGATTATAGCCTTGTTGGACGACGAAAAACTAAACGTGGGAGATCACGTTTTAGTTTAGTTTCCTACAAAAACAACAATAAAACATTATCTGGGCATAATGTTATATAAACTATCTTTTGATGAATACAAAATTAATTTTTTTTTAAAAAATAAGTCGTGGATTTTCGCTGCCAAATGTTGACATCTCACTGGTAATAAGAAATGATGTGATATCTAAGCTACCAAAATCCACAACGGTAAAGGGAACAACAAGATTAGAAGCATACGTTACTTTTAGTGTACATTTCAAAAAACCTCACGTTGTCCGTAAGTGTCCCATCACAAAGCACAATCGGAAAAAAAGTTCCGACATTGTTTACTTAAAACTGTCAACAAACGACAAGAAAATCAATGAAAGTAAGAAAGCAATATGGTAAATTATATAAATAAAAAACTTGCATGAATGTTCTAAGTAGTTAAGAAATTACGAGCAGTTGTAGTTATATGTCCGAATCTACCCCGCTCACTTCTAAATTTAATAAAATTGTTAAAAAAATATTTCAAAAAAGCTTAGAACCGTCGATTTTTATTTATAAATTGTGATTTAAACATTCAATTCAATTTTTTTTAATTGAATAGCACAGTATTACTTTTAATAACTTATTCGATAGCTTTTTTACGGTAATTTTAATAAAAATATAATGGAAACATGTAATGTAATAAAATAATAAATAGTTACTAATATCCGAGCAGGAGTATACGAATCTAGCAATGAGTAGTCAGTAATTGTCAAAAATAATGTATTGACATTCTTAGTAGAGTGTGTACGCTACATCTTGAACAATTTACAAAGTAAGCTAGCAACAATAAAACTCGTTGAAGTCAGTCCCGCGCCATACATAAAGGCAAAGACGTGTGGTGCACTACGGCGCCGAAAAGCCTTAAAACTCAAAAGTAAAAAAAAGATAAAGCAACAAACAACATTGTCAAAGAATTGCTAGCTATTACATTGTTTTTTATTTATTTATTTTTTTAATTTTATTCTTTGAGACGAGGGAACCGAATTACTTCTCGAAAATAATATATTTTTCAAATGAGAGTACGCCATAATGGCATTTATTCGATCGAATACGTAATACGTAACATGATAACGTGAATTGTGTGAACTCAAACAAACCTGATTTTATTTATGTTTGAGCTTGAAATTTGGCTTGTAACAAGCCAACGAGCAAACAAACGTTTTTTCCTGTCTGAACTTGCAATGTACAGCTTTTGACAAAAGTAATGTCCCTCGGACACATAGGCAACCAAAACATCAGGTTCACGATCGTAAACGAAGATTTAAAAATAAAGACGCATGAAGGACGATTAGATGTTGCGTTGCGCTAATTTGCAATGGTAGTATTGCTAACTGGCAAAAGTGATTCACAATAACAACTTTGATAAGGTGGGATTTGTATTACCTCTAAGTGACGTAGCATAGCAAATATATTTACAAAGCTTAAAAAATTGATATTACCTGTATTAGACCAAAAATCTAATTAAATTCAATTCAAAAACGCAAATAATAAATTGCTCTACGGGCGACAATATTACAAAATAATGTTCACATGTATAATTAATAAAAAAATAGATATCTTGTCTTTAATATTTAACAATTTCGTTTTAAGCGGCAATTGTGAATTTTGAATTTGTGACAATAAATTAAAGCCGCATTATATTTGCATAATTTGATTACGGTTTCCAACAAAATAGATTCTATATGGTCTACCTATTTATATTACCTTTTTGAGCTGAACAGCCTAGATTCTATATCAATCACTTAAGTTAGCCAAAAGAAAAAAAAGTACTTTGATTTTGAACTAAAAAAATAAAAATTTTATATAAAGGAAATAGCTTGGACCACCTTCGATAACATAGATAATGACCAAAAACGAGATAATTTATTGTTAATACGTTTAAAAATACTTAAAAAACAATTTTATTTCTCATTCGTTTTTACTTACTTTGCAATACACACAATTTATTAGTTACTAGTCTTCAAAAAATCAGTTTTTTATTTATTCTTTAATAAAGTAAAGTGAATTTTAATGTTTTTTCTATAAATTTAGTTATGTTGTTATTCGTAATATCGTAGTTGTAAATTTTTATTGTATTAATGAATGCATTCAAAATTATTTTTTTAATTGATAAAAAATCTTTCTTTTTTTCAAACTATGTAAATATATTCTAAAGTAAAATCCTGTAAAAAAATGATACATTAATTAATGGATTATCAAAAATAATGCATCATTTACAACGCTGTAATAATTCACACAATCGTTGCATTTAGATTTGATACCGCTAGATAAATTTATTGTGCTGTATCTTGAGCAAAAATCAGTTGTATCACAAAACATCAAAGTGCTGACGCGAACTGAGATTAATGCTTATAGAATATACTTTAGCTTTAGCTATATCAATTGAATCGATTGAAGGTTTCTTACCTAAAATGTGAAAAGTGGTTTATGAGTGTATACGTGTAATTATAAGTGAGAAAGAAAACGTCTAAAAATATAGTTATAGATAAGCGCATACCATACTGACGCCTATCAGTATATCTTTTTTTTACCTTTTTTGAACTTTCTTTTATTTGTCACTGTTAAAATGTTTTGTTCTGAAATAAGTCTCTAGACTAGACTTCTGGGAAATCGCTAGTATCTTTGGAGACCATAGGAAAAATAGTTGCGCTATGGGAGATCGGTGTTCCTGTTACTGAAATAGCAGAGAGGGTTGATTTGCTCTTGGGGTGTAGTTATTTAACGAAATAGAAATTTTACTCATTGAACATAATTTAATCTTGCTTTTGTGCTTAAAGCGTCGCCATATAAAGCTTGTAGTATAAAATCCGTGTTCTTGAAATATCTAAAAAGATAATAATAAAATGCTGTGCTGTTTAGTAACAATCACCCGTTTTTGAGAACACTAGCTTTTTCTGGAAAAACGCTGTATATTTAAAAAAAATTATTTCTATTTCGTGTTTCAAGTAGTCATGCCATGATTATCGCTCAAACCTATAAATTGAATGTTGCAGAAAACTAATTTTTCGTAATCCTAGTCCAGTATTTAGCGCTCTTTATTTATTATTTAAACTGGACCTGCACATAAAACTTTATTTCTTCCGTTGGTTTTTAAAGAAAAAGTGAACGGAATATTATGCAAACAACTATCTTTACGTTTACAAACAAAAGAAAGATAAAACACAAAATGTTCTTTAAGATTAAATCTAATTTTTACTTTAGCTAATCCACGTATTTTTATGACGGAAAATCGTTTATAAATTTCTGATTTTGTTTTAATGCTTACTATATTTCATCACAAACATTTCTTTTTCTCAAAAGCGGAAGTGTGAAGGAAATTTTTGTACTGTTGTATATGTTTAATAATTGTTTAATAGCTTTTTTCGATAATTGAATAATATATAACAATATGCACGACAAATTTGTTTGGCGCGGTGTCCAGCTCACAAAAACAAGATTTTTTTTATTCTATTAACCTATGGAATCAAAGAAATAAACTTAGTTTTTTTCTCAGGATATAAAACGATCATCGTTTAGTGTTAATTAAGAAATACTTTAATAATGAATGCATACAACTAACGCCAGGGCATTGCAAACTATTATTACTTTTTTGGCAATCAATTTCAACTGATTAAGCGTTCATAGTATTGATATGAGACATTAATTTGTTAATTTGATGGGAATGATTTACATCAAAGAGTCGATTGTATGCATTGGTTAATATTAATTCATTCATTGAAATAGAATACTTCAAGATAAAAATTGAGACATTTGCTTATTGCAGGAAATTTTTCAAAATTCCTCAAATATAATAACGACATTTAGGTTTTTATTTGGCGTCATAATCGAATTAAGGAAAATTGCACTTATATTTTACGACTCCCTTATTTTTTGTAGTCAACGCAAGTTTGAAGATGGATCCGAAGGGAACAAAAGAGAGCCGAAAATAATCGTCTCTTACAAACGAGAAAACGTACTGGACGACGCCGGATTTTAAACCATAATAACGAGAACAACATAAGGCAATGTTGCGCAGAAAGACCATTTTGCACGTCTACCATAATTAGAGATAATCTACAGCTTACTTCGAAATATCAGGACTGAGGTTAGGAAATTACACAGTATTGAAATTCACAGTCGCATTCCTGCCAGAAAGCCACTGATAACGAAAGAACATGTCCGACGTCGAGCACAATTTTGTCAAGCCAACGCAAGACGAAATTGGCAGCTTGTAATTTTTAGTGACGAAAAAACATTTTGCTCTTCGGAAGATTTCCAAAAAACACTGTGGAGAGCAAATAGTACCAGATACAATTTTGAAAATATCCAACCCGTAAAACGCATTAGACGTATAAGTACAGGTTATTGGAGCTGGATGAGCCAAGCATGTCCGGGGGAGCTTGTCCAAGTAAACTATGGGTTCCGTCTGAGGAATATGTGTCCATACTAGAAGATTTTATGTTACCATCGGTTAGGACAATTTATCTAGAAGGCGAAATAGTTTTCGTTCAAGGCAACTCTCCCATTCATCGAAGACGAATAGTTCGAGAATGGTTCGAACAACATCCAGAGATACACGTCATGGAGTGGCCAGCCAGGTCTCCAGATCTTAACCCCATCGAAAATCTCTGGACAGCTGCTGTGCGTGAATGGGAAAATAACATCATGATTTGAAATATAGACCAACTTCACGCAAATATTATGCGTACTTGGAATACTCTACACCTGAATAATATTGGTAATAATAAGATTGGTAAATACATGCCTGCTCGCATTCAAGCTTGTATTGAATCCGATGGTTACTACACAAAATATTAATTAGCCTTTATTACTTTTCCTTGTTCAACTTAAACAAAAAATTAACACATTAATATTATCTTTAATTTTTAATGTTAGGGTGTTAATCATCATTACCTGTTCATAGATAATTGATATGTAATAAAACAATAATAATTTAATTCTTATTAACCAAAATATAAATGAGTTACATTCATATTCTGATTAATACTTTACACGTAAATTTTTTTGGTGCTAATTTCTCTGTTTAGATCAATTTTATAACTAAATATTTGAATTAACTACAAATCGCGGGACCACTACCATGTCGTGCCAATTACTTTCACATTGATTATCAAATCGCGGTATGATGTATCTGTAATTAAAATATTTTGATTATCTCATTTCCATACTATTTCAATCTTCCATAAACTATTAATGTTATGTATGGAATATCATTGATAAACGTAAACTTGTAGTTTGTTTTAAACGTTTCATAACCATTTTATCAATATTACATTCAATTATCTTCTCTTATATGAAAAATAACTTGATTATATTTATACACCACAATTATGTAACTTTCATCTGTTATCTTTAACTACCTAAATTGTTACAATTTAGTCATAATATATTTAAGCCAAACGATGGCATTTGTCAGGCCAAATTATTTACTGCATGTTAATATTTCGATCTTCAATTAGCCAATTATGTGAGAGGTTGGTGACATTTGTCAGTTTATTTTTTATCTGCAGTTTAAGTCATTTCTACAATTTAGTGCAATAGGGAATTCAATCAACTTTCATATTACGAATTGTATATTTTATAAATAAGTTGTAATTTTTAGTATAACTTAAATATGGTTACATGTTATATTGTTCATATTACCTTTCATTCCTGCAGAAACATCTTTTCTGTAAGTTCACTTTACGCAGTTTATTCATCTTAGTTAAATTAATATTTTTTCTTTACATTATGTTTCTCTTTTTTGCTGCAATGTATTTTAATAAAACGATTACATATTTATTCTTAAGTCGATTGTCGTTTATGTGATAAATTATTTTTATGCGCAAACATCTATTTGTATATCTTAATCATCTCAATGCCTTGCATAACTATAAATTGTACTTATTGCTTTTAAAATAAAAAAAATATGTTAGTAACTTCATGTAATAAATAATTACACTGTGTGAAGAAACCACTGTTCAAATTTCAAACCTTTATGTAACTTAAAGTTGACTGCTTTAACGTCACAATTTTTTAGTACAACGTAATTAAAAACAAATGAGGAATAAAACTGTTTTAAATATAGTAAACAGACAAAGATGAAGAATATAATATTTTATTTTGAGAGTTATTTAGAATAAAGTCTTCTATTTTTGGTCATTATTGGTAATGTGTCTATCTAATTCCTTTATATAATAAAGTAAATTTATAACATGTAAATCTGCTTTTGAATGAATTGACCATTCTGTTTAAATTGCATGAACCAGTGTCCCAAGTGAGTAAATACCTTAAAACTAGAAAAATCTATACAAAATTAAAAATTGGTGTAATACATTAGCGTTCAACCAGTGGCTTTGGTTGCAGTATTGGTAACGCTCCTAGCTATTTCTGTTTTTTAACAAAATAATATTACCACACACAAAATTTAAATTTTTTTAGTTCAAAATCAATCTACATTTTTTTCCTTTTGATTAATTTAAATGTTTGATATAGAATCTAGGCTGTTTAGCTCAAAAGGGTAATGTGAATAGGTAGAAACCGTTTAGAATCTATTTTGTCGGAAACCGTATTTAAAGGAAAGTAAATATAAATGCGCCTTTAATCTATTCTCACAAATACAAAATTCACAATTGGTGCTTAAAACGGAATTGTTTGGTATTAAAAACAAGCTATCTATTTTTCTTACTAATTATACAATAGACTTGTGTAATTTATAATATATAATTATTGTAATATTGTCGCCCGTTGAGCAATTTAATATTTGCATTTTTGAATTGAATTGTTAATAGATTCTTGGTCTAATACACGTAATATCTCGTTTTTTAATGTTTGTAAATATATCTACTATGCTACGTCACGAAGAAGTAATACAAGTTCCACCTTATCAGAGTTACTGTTGTGGACCACTTTTGCCAGTTAACAAAACTACCTTTTCAAATTAGCGCAACAACCGTCCTTGTTATTTATAAATCTTCGGTTACGATCGTGAATGTGATACTTTGGTTGCCTATGTGTCTGATAGACATTACATTTGTCAAAGACTGTACGAAACCTTATATATTCAAGTGCTGCATCGGTCGCAATTTAATTTATTGCCTGATGCCCGATGGAAAATTAACTTAGAGTAGTAAAAAGGTGCATGGGGTAAAAGATATCTGCTTTTGAAACTTTAGTTTTTTGTAGTTTTACAGACTTTATGTGTTTTGTGTTGTGAATTAAGGTGAGTTCATCTAAAATTTATTTTTTATTTTAAATTTATTAAAACATTAAACAAAAACTTGCATCTCAAAAATCCTTTTATATTTGATAATATAAACATCATTGTTAATTGAAGTAAATTCAATCAGATTAATTGATAAGCACTAATATTACTATTTATAAAAATATAAATTTTGAAATAACTTGAAATAAGTAATGTTCTAAAAATACTTTCGAGTATGAGTTTGAGACGTCGAAACATTTCCATTTTTCATGAATAATTTGTCAACTTGTTGACTTTATTACATGTTTTTTTACGTTTGAAAAACTAGTTAATTTTAGTAATTGGATAGGATAGTTATTGTTTTTTTTATGGTAGAAAAATTAGTTGATTTTATTAATTTAGTATCAATGATAGCGAACGAACGACTAGAAACGGGTTTTCGGTTTTCAAATTATGAACAGAACTAGTTGAAACGTAGAGCGACTAAGGTCGTAAAAGTATATGTCATTTACCTATTTATCGTGCCTAGATTGCGATCATTCTTTTTCAAAGGAAGGGTGTTCATGGAAAATAGAGGTAACTTACTTCAAATCAATGAAAAAAAGTAGAATTATTAATTATATTTCCGAGACGTTTTAGGTACCGATTAGAACCGTTTTTTTTTCCTTTGAATCGTTGTCAGAATAAGGACCCTAGATGAATGAGCTAATTATCAGCCAATTATCAATCAGAAGACAGATACAAACCCAAATGAGCTTCTCGATCTTTGTTCGCTGTAATTAAAGATAAGTTTTAAAAATTTACTTTGACTCGCAAGTACGATTACGATATGACAGGTCGTAGGTGCATTTATCGTCGACCTTGCCGATTTTGAATTTAGAATTAAAGTAGTTTTCATACAAACATAATTTGTTAATTTACCATTATTTATTTTTAATTTCATTTTCATATCATCATCATCCATATCGTCATCGTAAGTTAACTGTTATTAAGTAAAATCGAAATTGTAATGATTTTTATTAATTTTGTTTATTATTTACATATATAATTATACAATTTGCTTAAGTGAGAATAGGTGTATTAGATATAACCTTTCCAGAATCCACAGCCGGATTGTCAATTTCTGTTTAGTCTTATCGGGATTATCGAATGGGATAATGAAACGTAACAACTTACGTATTAATTTCTTTGCAGTATACAGGATATCAGAAAAAAAAGAAATTGTCTGGATACCAAAATTTGCTGAATAAAAGAAAAAAAAGGAAGAACTAAAAAACCATGTCAAAATTAAGCATTTTTTTTCAACACCCGAGTCTATTTTCCCAAATATTAATAACAACAACAATACAGCTAAATCCCAATATTCTGAACCTGTACGTAAAACAATTATCAGCAGCAGACAAGGAAATGATCTTCTAGAAACCAATCCATCAACATCTTTAAGTTCCGTTGATAATGAAAAGTAAACACCTTCAAAAATTACCAGAACGGAAAATATGAGTCAACTTTCAAAAGAAGCTACACTATGGCCAAAGAATTTAGTCGTAAGTTTTCCAATAGTTACTTTTTTAGAATTTTAGCGAACAAAGAAAAAATTGAGCGTTTTTGGTTGTTGTATTTCGAAACAAGAAATTCACTTTACTGCTTCTGTTGCAAAATTTTTAATGACAGCAATTTGAAATCTGTTCGCTTTAGTGATAAATCTGGTTACAATGACTGGCAGCATTTAAGTAAACCTTTAAATATTCATGAAAAGAGCAAGTTACATATCGCAAACGTTCTAAAATTGCTAGATCTTTCTAACCGTTTTAATAAAAATGAAATAATTGATTTTGAAATTCAAAATGTAATAAACAGAGAAATTAAATACTCGCAAGTTGTTATAGAAAGAATATTCTACGTGCTTCAGTTGTTCGGTCAGCAAAATTTAGCTTTTCGTGGAAGTAGTAATAAGTGGTTTGAGAAAAACAATGGTAACTTTTTAAAATGCATAAAAATGATTTCCAAATTCGACCCGATTATGTCAGAACATACAAAACGCTCTCAGATAAAAGATCACAAAAACTATCTCGTGGATAAAATACAAAATGAAGTAATCAACTTGATCGGTGAAAATATCAAAACCAAAATTTTAGAACTAACTAAAAAGGCAAAATATTATTCCAAATTATTAGACTGCACTCCTGACTCTAGTCACCAAGAACAAATTTCAGTTTGTATAAGATTTGTTAATTTAAAGAGCACGGGAGTTAGTATAGACGAACATTTTTTATTATTTTGTCTTATCGATGATGTGTCAGGTGAAGGTTTGACATATTTTCTTTTGTTGGCGTTCAAAAACCGATGTGTTGTAATCATTTAAATAATTTGAATAATTATCTGAAAGCTTATCGCTCCGATAAAGAATTTAATGATCCATTGAATGATGCTAAAGAAATAGCATCCAGCTTAGACATAGAACCTAAATCTAAGACCGTGAAAAATAAAAAAAAACATTTTTATTATGAATGTGACGATGAACCTATTCATGACGAAACTTTAAAGTTTAAAGTTGATTGTTTTTTAATGCTTTAGATGTAATCATATCAGTGGATGAGAGATTCCAATTACTTTCTTCTTATTCTAATAATATTGCGTTTTTATGGAATATTGATAAATTTAAAAATGATTCTGAAAACAAACAATTAGAATTATGTCAAAAAGTTGAAAATATATTAAACAACAAAACTCGCAATGAACGAGACATAACTGCCGTGGATTTTGTTAAAGAATTGCAATATTTACAAAATTTTGATGATTAAAGTCTCAAGAAGAACCTTTAAATTACATAACAATTAACAACTTATTGGATTCTTTTCCTAATACGAACATAATACTTATTAACAATGCTGGTTTCTGTTGCTACGGCAGAACGATCTTTTTCAAAACTCAAAATAATAAAAAATTATTTAAGATTGAATATGGGCCAAAACCGACTAAGTGATCTTGCTATCATTTCAATAGAAACGGACCAGCTAAAAGAATTAGACACCAAAGATTTAATTAAACAATTTGCAAAAATTAAAGCACGGAAAGTTCAATTCACTTAGCTAAAATATTATTAATAATACCTAATACCTGGATATTTGTCGATCAGTTTCGTCTTGTGATATATAAACGAGTATTTTGAATGTTTTAAATATTTCTTTTATTTCTTGTGCTTTTGTATCATATTTTACATTTGAAACTGAAATAGAAAAATTTTGAGATGTAATACTAATTTGGGGCGTTATTTTAAATTTGCACAAGGGCGCCAAAAGTGCTAGGCGCGGGCCTAGTTGAAGCCGAAAGAATTGAAATTTATTTTATTAAATGTTGAACGTTTACGTTAATAGTAATTGTGCGTTATATAATTAACAATTATTTCTAAACAATTATGTTTTCTTAACATTAATAAAATATTTTTAAATTGAAAAAAATATACTTAAGTTATATAAACATTTTTTAGATTTATTTGAAAGCACAACTCCCACACTTACTTAAGTTAGAAAAATATAATACTATATGTATGTATTATTTATTAATTTTAAAGTTTTTTTGTTTATACAAAAATGTAATTATAAAAAGTTTTTTATTTATTAGTCGGCTACCTTTAATAATTGTTTATCTACCAAATTGCTGACTTAAAAGTTATCTATCGCACTTGACTTTAACAGATTGATTATGCATTTAGTCTTAGTGCATTGATGATGCATTTACAATGTTATTTTAATTAAAATTTAATAAACACTATGAAAGGAAAAGTTTGAATTTTAAACTGAAAACAGCAATTCTTTAAATGTCAATACGTAAATATTTAAAAGAAACTAAATGCTTCGTCTTAAAAAATATAAACAAATTTTTAAAATTTGTATTTAAAGCAGTAAAATAAAACAGTAATAAGTTAATTCAATAGTTTGGATGTTTTTTTTTGTTGCCAACAAATATTTATTTTAATTTCAGTTAGGTAAAACACATTTCAGTGGTATAGCAGGCGTTATTGAAAGAATCGAAACCAAAAATGTTCTAATATACAATATCATTAACATAGTAAATAAATGTTAGAAAATATAAAATGAGACAGATATTGTTTTTGTAAGAAATTAGTGTTATCATGTAATTAAGCAAATTAATCATGGGATTAATAGCACAAGTTACAACCCACTTGCAATAAGAATTTTAAATTGATGTGGTGTGAAATTAATTTGACTCGCTGGATTAATCAATCGATTATTTATTTTTCTTTTAAATTTTAAATTTAGTTTCATTGTTAACTGCTATTTCATTAAATTAATAAAAAATATACATGGATAAACCTATAAAAACAATACTATAAATATAATAAATGATCTACATATATACATATCACTCATTTAAAACAACACCGTCATAACTCAAAATTCTTCATTTTGTGTTTTATGTGACGCCTGACGAGTAAAAACTGTTAGACCTGTTGTGAAACAGTGACACAACCAGTGTTGTACCGGTGTCTGTGCAGTAAACTTACTCAGAATTGTGCAACAGTGACACATCTCAAAAAAAGCCTATTAGGTAAGTGCATTTCTCCAGTACATAACGACACATTTTGAAATGTGATACTGTTTCCTATATAGTTCATGTTATGTACTATGTGAAGCATTCAAGTCACATTTCTTGTAGTGTCACTGTGTCTCTAAACGCTTGTCTATTTTATGTATTAAATTTTCTAGAATAGTGTATCATTCAAAGTTGTGTCATTAATCTTCGATACGAGTACACACATTGAACATGATATTTCTGATTATGTCATTGTTGACTTTAAAAAATTGAAGTTACTCGCTTTTGAATTATCAAATTCCAATCGGCGTTGTAATTAGTGTGTTGCAGTGTAACTTAATATTGTATTGGTTTCACTTTTTTTTCAGAGATGTATTCGAGCCGTACTTTACGTATCCTAGACAACGCAAAATCAGGAATCTGTGAAGGCGAAAATTTAGATCGTAAGTTCTTCGACACACTTCATTTTAGATCGGCCTTCATAAACTTTTTCTTATAGGTGGCACTAGCAACATCATTTTGGATGAGGTGGAATTATCTATCAATTCACTCGATTCGATTGACCAACCTACCCAAATGAATGAACCAGATCTCTGCTGCTGGGTACTGGTACCATTGATGTCTGCACCATTGATAACACAGCCCACCAAAATAAAATTTTTGTCTTGGTGCCGGAAAAGTAAGAACTGATTTTGAATATTTGTGATGTGCTGATTTCAAAAATACTTGGCTTTTTTTCGTAGCAGCTTCAGTTTTTGAGATATGGGCTAATTGGTATTAGTTCTGATAAAACGCAAAAATATTGAAATAGTGATATCTTTAGAGCCCAAAAGTGAAATTTCCTACCTAAATAATTAAAATCTAATGAGCTAGTTTGAGTTACTTGGTATTAATCATTATTGTAAAAACCCGACATTCCTATACTCCTATCAAAAACTAATTAATTCGTCGTATTACCTCGCATATATCTCTGCTTTACGAGGTACAGTTTATATAAAGAAATTAGAATCTAATTAGCCAGTTTGAGTTATTTGGTATTTATTCATTTGTGTAAAACCTAACATTCTTATAATTACTTCCATCAAAACCTAATTAACACACAGCTATATTAACTCGTATCTTTGCTTTACGAAGTGCATTTACCTATTTAGTTTACGTAGCTGAAGTTGTGGTATCATTTGGTGTTGTTCAGTGATAAAAGATACATTTAATTAAAACCATGGCATTCAGAAGCAAACGTAGTTGTGTGAATCATCCAGACGTTTTTTGCTATGTATGTGGCGAGTACACTTTTAAAGAAAGTAGAAAGCCTATTTCTGATTGTGTGAGAAGAAGTTATCTGGCCTATTTTTGCGTTCACTTAGGTGGATAAATCTTGGGCTCCACATATCGTATGTAAAACATGTATTGAACATCTGCGTCATTGGACAGTTAGAAAGAGAAAGTGTCTAAAATTTGGAGTACCAATGGTTTGGAGAGAACCAAGAAACCATCACGATGACTGCTATTTTTGTCTCGTGAATATCAAAGGAATCAATCGGAACAATAGACAGAAATGGCCATATTCTGATCTAGATTCAGCAAAGAGGCCTGTACTGCATAGTGAAGAAATATCTCATTCCATCATTCAGCAGTCTGCTTTCGCTCCCGGAAGATGATGCTGAACTACCCACGTTTGAAGAAATTCAGTGTATGGAATCAGAAAACGACAGTGATTTTGAAGCAGATTTATCAAGTCCGCAACGTTTCAATCAACAAGAACTGAACGATCTCATTATAGACCTGAATCTTTCAAAGGAATCTTCTGAATTACTCGCTTCCAGATTAAATGAGAAGAATCTACTGCAGCTAGATACCAATATTACATTTCATCGTAAAAGAGATAAGGATCTGCTGCCCTTTTATAACCTAGTATTCTGTAACGATATAAAAGGACTCTTTCAAAAAATGGGTTTGTCGAAATACACACCAGAAGAATGGCGCCTTTTTTTAGACAATTCCAGAAGAAGTTAGAAATGTGAGCTTTTACACGATGGTAATAAATATGGCTCAATACCCATTGGTCATTCTACCAGCATGAAGGAGGAATACAAGGCAATATCACTAGTCCTAAAAAAATTAAGTATGAAGAACATCAGTGGGTGATTTGTGTCGACCTAAAAATGGTGAACTTCCTCCTTGGACAGCAAAGTGGATATACAAAATATCCTTGTTTTTTATGTCTTTGGGACAGCAGAGTTAAGGATCAGCACTGGGTTAACAGAAATTGACCTTTAAGAAATGTTATGACTCAAGGAAAGCAAAATGTAATCAACGAACCTTTAATTGCGAGAGACAAAATCGTATTTCCACTCTTGCATATCAAGTTGGGGCTTATGAAGCAATTTGTGAAGGCTTTAAATCGCAATGGACTTTGTTTTAGCTATTTGATTCGTAAATTTCCTGGGATTAGCACGGAAAAACTGAAAGCCGGAATATTCGATGGCCCTCAGATAAGGCAGCTTATTAAAGATCCACAATTTACCGCATCAATAGATGAAATTGAATCTAACGCTTGGTGTTCATTTGTTCAAGTTGTACAAAATTTTCTGGGAAATTATAAGGCAAAAAATTATATAGAATTAGTGGAAAATATGCTTTTAAATTTTAATATACTCGGCTGCAACATGAGCATAAGAGTTCACTACCTCTACAGCCACTTAGATCGGTTTCCAGAAAACCTAGGTGATTTGAGTGAAGAACAGGGGTAAAGATTCCATCAGGACATTAAAACTATGGAAGATCAATATCAAGAAAGATGGGGTACCCACATGATGGCCGACTACTGCTGGAGCCTTCAGCGAGACTATCCTAATAACTACCATGCTAGAAAGTCATATAAAAGAAAATTTTTAAATGATATGTAAATATAATTTATAAACTTATTTGTTTGTTTTGTGAAATAAATACATTACTTTAGATTTTATGTGTTTTTTTACTAGCACTTGAAGCAGATAGTATTAGTAATAACGTAAAAAGTATAAAAGTTAAAAAACTAGACCATTTTTTTCTAAAAAAAAGGTCAAAATACAATATCTTAAAAACTAGATCTGATAGACCAAATCTGAATGACAGTTTTGGATTTTGCACCCAAAACTTACTTAAAAACAGTTACAAAAACTCTGGCACCAAAATGTGTGTTGGGCTGTGTAATTATTTCTCAGAAGTTATAGAAACTGACACACGATTAGTTGCTTCAGCGAATATTCAAGAAGGCAGCAGTACACACACACAAGTTCAGATATTGCGGAACACCAAAATGAACAACTCGGCTGTGACGAATTACATTCTAGTTTCATTGAAGACCCCAACGACTCTGTGAAAAATGCCAAATACGTTGCATCATCCACATCATCTACCTACAGGAACTGCTCAGTGTGTAGCGAATGTTCAAATTCTGAAGCAGAAAATATCAATCCCAACCTTACGCAAGGTACAAACATACATTCTAAAACTAGGGAGACCAAAGTAAAAAAAAGGAAGCTAGGGCATCAAATGTGAAAGAAAAATGTTTCGAAGCGTTTAAGGAACACCGGTAGAAATTATGTGAATAACAAAACTAAGAAGATCTTTGCTGAGAAAAAAAATTTGCCAGCATGCACAGATAAATGCAAGTTACAAAGAAGAAGAAAACCCATCAGAGATCTTTAAGAATTACTGGGATTTTATATTCAGAAACAAAAAGATTTCATTGCAGTCAGCATGTCTGTTATTAAACCTAGATATACATATGTCAGAGAAGGTAGTAGCAGAAAACCGAACTGACCTATAAAAACCGTATTGCATAAACGAGATCCCCAACATCCCTAATTTATTGGCAGTGATCAGAGGGGTAAACATTTCAACCATAGTACGATAGATGAAGATATGAAACGCAGCGTCAAAGATCATAGACTCCATTCCACGGATTCCAAGTCATTACTGCCGTGCCAATACGAGTAAAGAGTTTATTGAAGGCGGATTGACAGTTGCCGACCTCTATAGGAGTTACAGGACGATGCGGGAGGAAGCCCGCAAAACTGCCGTTCCCTATCCCATTTATTATAGAATATTCAAGAAAGATTACAATATATCATTCTATACACTAAAGAAAGACCAATGTAATAGCGAAGGCTTCCACGGCCGGAATCTATACTAACATTAGAATGTCTTCCGGGTTTGGACCGTGTCATATTTGCAACCGAAGCTGCCAACGTTTCGCCCACTTTCGTAAGGGGCTTCATCAGGGCGTGAGATAAATCGCAAAACTCAAACAAGCAATCGAAATCTAACTAAGAACTTCTCAAAAGTTAGGTTATCCACTTGTAAAACAAGCCATAACCTAATCTATGAAAAGGTAAGAAAGAAAACGATAACCTGAAAAAGCAAACGAAAATCTAACAAAGAACCACTACCGAGTTAGGTAATCAACTTGTGAACCAAGCCAGATTCTAAACTAGGTAGAAGTGACTTAAGAAGAAATAGTCTCCGTATTTAAAGGAACAGGATCGTCACGGATGATTAAGCTCGACCCTGATTGGGTTACGGTTGCTAGGGGGCGTGTTTTTGATAAATGACTAATAACCGGGAACCAAAGAGGGGATAGTTCGAAACCATGATCGCGATTGAAGTTATTGGGGTGCTTGATGATTTCTATGCTTTCTCGGAATTTCCTGTTGAAAAAGAATGGAGATTTGGCAATCAACGAAACATTATCAAAATCTATCTTATGACCTGTAGTAAAATGATGTTCAGCGACCGCAGACTTAGAAGTATACCTTTTCCTTATACAACGATCATGTTCTGAAATGCGAGTAATGACGGAACGACCGGTTTCACCAATGTAGACTAAACCACAAGAACAGGGAATTTGGTATACACCTTGAGATGAAAGTGTAGGAAATTTGTCTTTGGGAGAAGGAAGAATCTGAGAGATTTTGCCTGTCGAATTGAATATGGGTTTAATACCATTCTTACGAAGGAGTTTCCCTATTTGATCTGTAACCTTGTGAATGTAGGGTAAAAAGGCCAATTTCGGGTTAGATTCGGGAGTAGAAATGTCCTTAGATAATCGAGTACGTGGATGTAAACGACGATTAATAACTCTATGAATATCTCGCTTTACATAACCATTGTTCACTAAGGTTCTAGTAAGATGACGAAGTTCTGAGTCTAGATTCTCTGGTTGACAAATAGAAAAGGCACGATGGACCAAAGATTCAATGACAGAACGTTTCTGTGCAGGATGATGATGAGACGAAGCATGAAGGTATCTGTCCGTATGGGTGGGTTTGCGATAAACAGAATGGCCCAGAAATCCGTCGGGCTTACGAGTCACAAGAACGTCAAGAAACGGAAGAGAACCATTACTTTCAATTTCCATAGTAAATTTGATATCTAAGTGTTGATTGTTAAGATGATCAAGAAACTTAGACAATTCAAGATGACCATGAGATCAAACAATAAACGTGTCGTCAACATATCTAAACCACACTTTAGGTTTTAATATTGATGATTCCAAAGCAACCGTTTCAAAGGATTCCATAAAAATGTTAGCTACAACAGGTGATAGAGGAGAACCCATAGCAGCAGCAGAAACTTGTTCGTAAAACTTATTATCAAATTGGAAGTAAGTAGAGGATAGACACTTTTCAATAAGAGGAACCAAACTCAAGTCCTTGCCATGTTGAGACAGAATCTGTTTGATGATAATAAGCGAATTCTTAATAGGAACTTTAGTAAAAAGTGAAGTAACATCAAAGCTCACGAGAAGATCTTGGGGTTCAAGTTTTATAGTTTCTAGACGTTGAATAAAATGCTGAGAGTTGAGGATGTGAGAAGAGGTTTTACCTGTAAACTCGCAAAGAATGTTGGACAAGAACTTGGCTAGCTTGTAAGTAGGAGATTGGATAGTACTGACGATAGGTCGAAAAGGAATACCTTGTTTGTGAATTTTGGGAAGTCCGTATAGACGAGGTGGTTTAGAATCTGATGGGGTAAGTCGACGTTTAGTTTCAGGAGGTAGATTGGAAGATTTGATGATTTGGCTAACCTCGCGTTCAATCCTCGAAGTGGGGTTATGGGTTAGAAGAGCGTAAGTTTCCTCAGACAAAATAGAATTGATTTTCGTAACATAATCAATTTGGTTCAAAACTACAGTGGCGTTGCCCTTGTCGGCTGGAAGAACAATAATATCAGGGTTCTTACGAAGACTTTTTAGAGCTGACTCTTCCGACTTAGAAATGTTGGATTTAGGAATTTTAGATGATTCAAGGATTTTGCCAGTGTTAATACGAATGGGATCTGAGATGTGGCGAGGAAGATGTCTTATAGAAGACTCAACAGCACATAGAATATCTTCTTTAGGAATACGTTTAGGAGCAACCGCAAAATTCAAACCTTTAGAGAGTACCGATTCCTGTTCTGAAGTGAGAACCAAACTAGATAAATTGACAACCGTCTTTACTGAGTTAGTAGTAGAAGAAACTTTACGATTCTTGGATTCCAATAATTGAAACTTTTTGAGATGACCTTCAGTGGTTAGTCGTAGAGTGGTATCAGACTGCTGGTAAGTAATGTTGTCAAAGAATTTCCAATCATCCGGGGATAGAGTGTTGGCCAACTCAAGATGAAGATAAAAGAGTTGTTTCGAAATGGTGTCTAACTCTCGCCTAGTTTGCTTAATCCGTTCGCGTATCAACGCTAGACTAGCACGGTGTAGGATGTTTTTAGAAGAACGTGTCTGAATGTGGAACTTAATTTTGAGGAATGCAGGAATGATGTTGTGGTCACGACAGCGACTAAGAAAGGTTAAATTGCACAAAAGTTTGACGAGTTTGTGGCGAAGTTTGGAAAATACGGAGGTTTTAGAAGAAATATTCTCCCCGTAGAGATTGTTAATGTAATAGCGAAGGCTATTTACTATGGAAATCGAAAGTAATGGTTCTCTTCCGTTTCTTGACGTTCTTGTGACTCGTAAGCCCGACGGACTTCTGGGCCATTCTGTTTATCGCAAACCCACCCATACGGACAGATACCTTCATGCTTCGTCTCATCATCATCCTGCACAGAAACGTTCTGTCATTGAATCTTTGGCCCATCGTGCCTTTTCTATTTGTCAACCTGAGAATCTAGACTCAGAACTCCGTCATCTTACTAGAACCTTAGTGAACAATGGTTATGTAAAGCGAGATATTCATAGAGTTATTAATCGTCGTTTACATCCACGTACTCGATTACCTAAGGACATTTCTACTCCCGAATCCAACCCGAAATTGGCCTTTTTACCCTACATTCACAAGGTTACAGATCAAATAGGGAAACTCCTTCGTAAGAATGGTATTAAACCCATATTCAATTCGACAGGCAAAATCTCTCAGATTCTTCGTTCTCCCAAAGACAAATTTCCTACACTTTCATCTCAAGGTGTATACCAAATTCCCTGTTCTTGTGGTTTAGTCTACATTGGTGAAACCGGTCGTTCCGTCATTACTCGCATTTCAGAACATGATCGTTGTATAAGGAAAAGGTATACTTCCAAGTCTGCGGTGGCTGAACATCATTTTACTACAGGTCACAAGATAGATTTTGATAATGTTTCGTTGATTGCCAATTCTCCATTCTTTTTTAACAGGAAATTCCGAGAAAGCATAGAAATTATCAAACACCCCAATAACTTCAATCGCGATCATGGTTTCGAAATATCCCCTCTTTGGTTTCCGGTTATTAGTCATTTATCAAAAACACGCCCCCTAGCAACCGTAACCCAATCAGGGTCGAGCTTAATCATCCGTGACGATCCTGTTCCTTTAAATACGGAGACTATTTCTTCTTAAGTCACTTCTACCTAGTTTAGAATCTGGCTTGGTTCACAAGTTGATTACCTAACTCGGTAGTGGTTCTTTGTTAGATTTTCGTTTGCTTTTTCAGGTTATCGTTTTCTTTCTTACCTTTTCATAGATTAGGTTATGGCTTGTTTTACAAGTGGATAACCTAACTTTTGAGAAGTTCTTAGTTAGATTTCGATTGCTTGTTTGAGTTTTGCGATTTATCTCACGCCCTGATGAAGCCCCTTACGAAAGTGGGCGAAACGTTGGCAGCTTCGGTTGCAAATATGACACGGTCCAAACCCGGAAGACATTCTAATGTTAGTAAAGACCAATGTGATCTATGTGCAGCATATGAAATTGCAAATGCCTCTGATAAGAACGAAATTAATGAGAAATATGAGAAACATTTGTTCCAAAAAAATCTTTCTCGATTAGAAAAACAAAAAGACAAGGAGCGCGCAGATTTTGCAAGTCATGTTGCCTTATCCCAGAGAACCCACGTCGACCTTTGTTTACGTATCAAAGCTGAACGTTTTTAATTTCACCATTTACAACTGGAAAAGCAATGAATGTGTTTCTTGTCTGGAATAAAAGTCAAGCTCGTCGTGGAGCGAATGAAATTGGTTCATGTGTGCTGACATATTTAGAAAAGCTGAATGAAACATTTGACAGTGAGCGGAATGTGATCTTTTACTCGGATAATTGCGCTGGACAGCAAAAAACAAATACCTCCTGGCACTCTACTTGCAAGCAATCAAGACATTGCCAAACATCAAAAGAATTAGACACAAATATTTAGTAATAATATTTGATTGAGAGGAATCTAAAGAAATACTTGAAGGCTAGTCCGATTTATCTCTCTGAACAATACATCACATTAATAAGAACTTCGAAGAAAAATGGAAAACCCTTTGTAGTGCAGGAAATAATGTACGAAGATTTCGATGATCTCAAAGATTTAGCCCTGAATGTGGGGCTCGGTAACTGTCCGCAATTGAAGATTTCTAAAGTGCAGATATTGAAAGTTGACAAAAATTTTCCAAATCAAGTTTTTTGCAAAACATCATTCGACCAAGAAGCATTCGATGAACTTGTGGTAGATTCACCCAGGAAGAATCGGTCGAAAGCTAGTGTTGACGTCGTTGACTTAAAAAAAGCATACAGCAACAAGTTTGGCATCAGTCAAAGCAAGAAAGATCTTTCTGTCCCTATTTCACGAGACGAAGAACAAGAAAGCATCAGTTCCAAGAACTTATAAGTCATAGTATGTCGATCAAGTGCCGGACGGCGACCTTAGATGATAAGCCGGCAAACGCATCGTGGGCGACTTGGTAAGATTTCGTACCGGTAGAGTTTAAGAAAACACACATTTTAAGTTTATTTAGTAAAAAAAGTAGCGACTCTCGTCCTTATTTAGAAGTAGATATTTTTGGTTATTTTTTTAAAGGATTGCTGGATTCTGGTGCCAGTCAAACTGTTATAGGTAATTTAGGTTGGGAAAAGTTACAAAGTGTTAATCTAAATTTAGTTGGTAAGAAGAAGTCTAGTGACAGTCGCTGATGGCAGACAATGTAAAGTATTAGGAACTGTAGATTTACCAATTAAGTTAAAAGATCGTTAAGAAAAGTGTTTTATACCTCCTAATGCGTAATTCAACTAAGATTGGTAAACCCTTTATGTTAGGAGTGGCTATAAAAACTACTTGATGAGTTTTCTTATGGCGACGTTTCGTGGAACGGTTGTGTCCACTTCTTCAGGCCAAGGAATGTTGTATTTGTATTTGTTTTCCTTGGCCTGAAGAAGTGGACACAACCGTTCCACGAAACGTCGCCATAAGAAAACTCATCAAGTAGTTTTTATAGCCACTCCTAACATAAAGGGTTTACCAATCTTAGTTAAAAGATCGTATTCGAATAATTACAGTTTTAATAGTAACCGACGTAAACGAAGAGTTAATTTTAGGGTTAGATTTTTGGAAAGATATGGATATAACATCATTTCGGGAAAACACTTGGACGTTTGGAGATCAAAAATCCAAATCTATTTTTTCTATGAGAGTTAAAGAAGACCTAAATTTGGAAGAAAAAAATTAATAACCGCATTGATACTAGTTTTTTTTTTTAAAATGAGAACTAAACTTGGTTGCGCGAAAAGTGTTTAACATAAAATTGACACGGGAAATTATCCTCCAATTAAACAAAGATACTATACCGTTTCACCTTATATACAACAGATGATCGATGAAGAAGTAGATAAGATGCTTAAATTAGGAGTCATCGAACCATCTAAGTTTCCGTGGAGCTCAGCGATTGTCATGATCAAGAAACTAAATAGAGATTATCGATTTTGCGTAGATTTCCGAAAAATTAATAGCATTACCACTTCTACTTTGAATTGCATGTAAAAATATTAGGTGCTGTTTTTAAAAGGTTAGTAGATGCTGGCTTAGTTAATTCCGATAAATGTGAGTTTGTAAAATCGCATCTGAAATACCTTAGTTATGTGGTAGACAAATACGGTCTTCGTCCTGACCAAAAAAAAGTTGTGTGCATGATTAATTATCCAGTCCCTAAATTCAGCAAAGAGATTAGACGTTTTACTAAAATTTAATCGTGGTACAAAAGGTTTATAAAAAATTTCGCTAGTCGGGCGGCACCTTTAAATAAATTAACGAAACAAGACGTTAAATTTTATTGGGATAACGACGCTGAAAACGCGTTTCGCAATATTAAACAATGTTTAGTCTCAGTACCCATTCTTACTTGTCCCGATTTTTTTCAAACATCTTCTATTCAGACCGATGCTTCTCAGTTAGGACTAGGATGTGTCAAGAATTTGACGAAAGAAAAAAGTTATCGCCTACGCTAGTAAAAGTCTCACTAATCTAGAGAAAAGGTATTCAGCTACTGAACTGGAGTGTTTGGCAGCTGTGTGGGGAATTGAAAAGTTTCGCCCATATGTAGAAGGTACAAGGTTTCATGTGATCACGGATCATCATTTTCTTTTATGGTTGCATAATTTTCAGAACCCTTCGGGACGCTTAGCTGGATAGTCGTTGCGTCTCCAAGGGTATGATTTTCAAATAACCCATAAAAATGGGAGTAATCATGTAGTACCCGATTCGCTTTCACGATCAGTTTGCTTAATTGAGATTCAGCCAGAAGACAAAGACAATTTTTATGAACAAACCCAATAAATTTCCGAAATGAAAAGTTTCTGATGGACAAACTTATTTACGGAGAGCCTCTCTAAACCGATGAGGAATCTTCTTGGAAAATTGTGGTTCCCAAGAAACTAAGAACAGCAGTGATGTTAAAAAATCATAACGCTCCAACTGCAAGTCACTTAGGATACTTCAAAACTGTAAGAAGGATTAAACAACATTACTATTGGCCGCAAATGAATGCCGATATAGCCAGATATATTAGGAGCTGCGAAATTTGCAAAGCTCAAAAACCGAAACAGCATCCACCAGGTGGTCTTATGTCTAAACGGGTGATATCTCGGCCATGGGAAGTCCTTTGTACGGATATTATTGGTCCGCTTCCACTGTCTTCCAATAAATATAGGTACATTTTAGTTATTGCAGCCGTGGCAAACCATGAAAATTATTTTTTTGTTGTAACAACATATAAAGATCATATGGCCGAAGATATATTGCATCAGAAGCGACTTAGAACATTAAATCCAGATTTGCAAATTAACGAAGAAATTTACAATGAAGCTTTAATTTTAATTAAGACATGTGCTTAATGATTACCAATAAAAGATTAATACAATTAGGAACGACAACGCCTAATCGACCAATGCACGACCCATTTAATCAAGAGTTGAAACGTGAAACTCAATATGGTACTGGTGGTTTTTTTCTTAGATGCTCCTGGTGGAACTGGGTAAACGTTTTTGATATCATTAATTTTGGCAACGATTAGATCGCAAAATGGTATTCCACATGCTTCGTCAGGTATTGCAGCTATTTTGTTAGATGGCGGTCAAACAGCTCATTCCGCAGCCAAGTTGCCGTTGAACATGCAAAAAAATGAAACTCCAACTCGCAACCTTCTAAAAAATTCTGTAATGGCCAAAGTGTTGCAGCAAAGCAAATTAATAGTTTGGGATGAGTGCACGATGGCGCACAAAAAATCTTTAGAAGAATTTGAGAGGACATTGCAAGATTTAAGAATGAACCATAACCGGTTTGGTGGTGCCATGATTTTATTGGCAGCTAAACATTACCAGTAATACCACGGTCAACGCTAGCCTACAAAATTAACGCATGTTTAAAGTCGTCAATTTTATGGAAATACGTTAAAACGAATGAATTTAATTTAAATGGGAAAAAGAACTATTTTAGCTATAAACAGTAATAAATAAAAAGATATTCATCGTTACTTGGTGCTTGCTTTCCTTTTATACCCTGAGGTACAGCTCTCTCGTTTTAAAAACCAGCAGTACTCCGCCAACATGCTTGCATTCCACTTCCCTGAAAATCTCTTCTCCAGCTTAGCGATGTCTTGATGGAACCGTTCCCCGTGTTCATCCGAGACTGCTTCTAAATTTTCAAGGAAAAAGTCCAGATGCGAGTGAAGGAAGTGAACTTTAAGAGACATGTTACTACCTATGTCCTTGTACGCTAAAATCAGTTCCTCGACGGGAGCGACATAATCTTCACTTTTGTGGTTACCCAAGAAGTTCTTACAAACGTTTTGAAATGCAAGCCAAGCTCGTTTTTCTTTTCGATTTAGGTGTTCAATAAACGTCGAATCTTGGAAGAGTTGTCTAATCTGGGGACCAACAAAAACGCCTTCTTTGGTTTTAGCTTTACTAAGACGAGGAAATTTAGTTTTCAAAAATTGAAATGCGCCACCTGTCTTGTCCACTGCTTTCACAAACTGCTTGATCAATCCAAGTTTGATGTGTAAAGGTGGTAAGTAAATATTTTCCTTCGGAACCAAAAGATTGTGGGCGACATTTTTCTAACCAGGAATAAGATTTTCTCGCAGAGGCCAGTCCCGTACGATGTAATGTTTATCTCGGGCTCGGCTATCCCATTCACAAAGGAAGCAGCAATATTTTGTGAATCCTGATTGCAGGCCCGTGAGTAGAGCAACAACTTTTAAGTCAGCGCAAAGTTTCCATTTATAATCATGATAACTAATTTTATCAAGGATTCTGAAGATGTTTTCATACGTTTCCTTCATATCAACAGAGTATGCAACTGGAACTGATGGGAATTTGCCAACAGGACAACTTTTAAGCTTGTTTTTGATGAGTCTATAAACAGTCTCCATTTGTCTTGGTCACATGGCATCTGTAGCTCTGTCATCAATAAATTTGCATTAGGGCAGAACACTAAACCTTTATCTTCTGAGAAAAGACATTTCAGGGTTGCTTGTCTGGTCCTGTAAGAAGATATTTTTACTCCCTTTTCTAAGGGATTCCACTGTTGAAGTCGCGATCCTAGGAGCTGAGATTTAGTCTTGGGTAACTGCAAATCCCTGACAAAATCATTTATTTCCGATTGAGTGAGGAGGTGAGGTTGCCAAGAAACTAAATCTGCGGAATACTCTTCATCATCATTGAACGTATCATTCGAAGCTCCAGGTTGTGGCTCAGAGTCTTTTAAATCAATTTCCGGCTCTAGAGTATAAGTGTTTGGGGGCTCTGAGATTGGCGAAGTATCGTTATGAGGAACAAGTCTTAGAGCTGACGGAATATTGGGATACTGAATTGTATGATTACTTTTGCTCGAAAACCCGACGGTGGAAGTCATACAAAAGTAACAATCTGTAAGATGACAGCGAGGTTCACGCCAAACCATGGGCACAGCAAATGGCATTGATTTACGGGTACCTTTGAGCCATTTGGTCAAACTACTGTAACAAGTCGTACAGCAAACTGATGGAGCCCAAGTCTTGTCCTGGTCGCCAACTTGACAATCAAAGTAAAATTTATAAGCTGTTTTAACAAGCGGAGAAAGGGGTTTTCGTTGCGCTTTTAAAGTTAATTCCCCGCAGACATAGCAGAAGTTATCGGAATGATTTTTACACTCGCGTGGCATAATTAAACAGTAATTCAACGCCCGACATTAACCACAAATCACACTTAGTCACTTGAAAAAATTTGGAGTAAAAGTAGTTTTACTGTTTTACACAAATGAACAAAAATGAACAGAAAATCCACCACGTTTAAAACGTCGACAAACTCTGCAACAGCTATAGATGTACTGATCGAAGCAGTTAAGCAAAAAATGTAATATACTATAATGAGAAGAGTAATGCAAGTTCAAGCCTGTCGAAAATTCCTGTTCAAACCTGCATGTGGTATTGAGATCGCCAGCGTCGTGCAGTGAATCTTCCTAACTGTTTATTGATATTTTGTTGTTTCTATATACATTTTATAGCAAAATTTTTGCCATATACTTTGGTATAAATTTTATTACCTGCTTTGGGATGTTTAACGGCTATAAGTCAAAATTCTTAAAAAAAATGCAAAAAACAAAATAAAAATAAGGTTCCCCCAAAATAGGTGGGTGATGGGTAAAAACGGAGCTCATTTTTGGATTCAGGAGGTCATTTTACATATGAATCGTCAAGAATTTGTTTGCTTTACTTTGGTACTGAATAGACGTATAAAATATGATTCATTCCGAAATCCTTCCGGTTTTGTAAATAGTGTTCTGTTAAGCCTGTCATTGTACATAATCTTAGTATTAATTCTTACAATAGTTCTTCTTTATAAGCGGCTTTTGTATTTAATGTTCTCTGGAAACAATTGTTTAACAAAACATGAAAATCCCTGTTGTTATTTATAGGTTCGTGGTAAGAGCAAAAAATGTTAATTATTGTCATCTACCTATTAAAACACTGTTTACACAAACTTTTCAAAATTTATATGTAAAAAGGCAATATAAAAAAGGCAAAAAAAACAAAAAGTTCTACAAAAAGGCAAAATAGGCAGGCTCCAGGCATTTGCCTGACTGTCCGCTCTTTATCTAATAATACTCCTAGAACTGAGCACTGCAATACCAAAACTAACAAATGTGCATAATATTCATAAAGACAGAATGTCAAACAATAGAAAGTAAGAACAAAACAATTTTAATGTACATAATAATAAATACATTATTTTTTTAAAATAATATTATAATAAGGGAAACTAAAATAAAATGACAGAAAAAATATTCTCCAAGTTGAATGTTTTACAAACTAAACAACGTAGTAGAATAAAGGCATAAATTATAAACGAAAATGTAGGATATTTAATATTAACACAAAAAAGATTGCTACTACAGAACTTGTTTAGTGACACGCATACTCACAAAATACGCTTGAAATCGCCTAGACGAAATAACAGCAAAACGCTAAAGACAGTTTAGTAATAACCAATCGAAAATTAGTAGAAAAGTATACCTTAAATTTCACTTCACTTAAGTAAAATCAAATTGAGGAAATTAATGTTTAAAAATAATTTAATTAAAAAAATAGTAACAAAAGTCAATAAGAAACATACCCGGAAATGTAAAAGTACAGTTACATACCTAAGACTTTTCGTATTTTTTTTTTTTGTTTAATATTACGAAGTTTTAGATGGCGCTTTTAAGGTTGATTTAAATTGTGCAACAACCGTATTTTAAAAGCAAGCTGAAGATTCAAAAGGTAAAGATATAAAGCATTCGAATTTATGCGAGAAGTTGAAATAACGAATGTACGTCAAGTAGAAACGTAAAGCCAAATAACTTTAGAATATTATTATTGTTATGCGTGCATGTATAATAAGATGAGACAGCTCACGACTAAGATGTCTTATTTTTCTTATCTTGTAAATGATTTATTACATCAACTTATCTCGTGGTACACAAAAACGAGCCATACACGTTAATATAATAACTAACGAAAGAATCACGTACCAAAAACGCCATAACGTAAAAAAAATTAAATTTACTGAAAAAATCGTTTCTATCAAAAGTTCTCACCTCAACATAAACAACTTCAATTCCATTCTCTCCCGCCACGAAAATTATTACAACCACCACAACTTCTATACACCACGTGTATTGTAATGTCTACATTATGAAGAAATCACGTTTCAGGTTTCAGCACACCTTACGTTTTAACAGCTACTGAACTTGATTTTACACCTGACCCCTTGTGATAGCGAGATCTCAAACTACGCAAGCTTATCAATCCCTTCTTGTAATTATTCGTTTAATTAACAACAATGTTTGTTTCAGGTACACAATAAAAACAATTTAATTAACAACTCCAATTCGTTATTCCTTTGCGCCACGTTTTTCCATATATTATTACATTATTTTATCATAAACTTTAAACGCTCATTTCGTAATTAAATTTGAATGCAAGCGACAATTTACTTTTTAAATTCCGAATTTTAAAACTTTGTTTTACATACGTTTTGAAGCCAAAACCTACATTTTTTAGACATAGTGTAATTTAATCTTAATCTTAATCTTATTTACATTGAAATTTATCTGCTTTTGATCTTCATAAACATTTGGCAAGGTTTGAGATTGAGTCAATTAAACAAACATTTTAGAATTGTCGTATAGACATGCTATAAATAGATTTAAATATAATCTAAATTAAGATCTGTTTTTAATTAAAAATTACAATTTTTGTTTGATTATTTTGAAGTTAAATTAATTTTATTATCATTGTTGAGTAGATCAAATACTAAAACAAGCTTTAATTTGAATGCTGCTTAGATTTGTTCATAGATGCTCAACGCAAAATTAATTAGCACACAACAAATTCAGTTAAATTGAAGTAAAAACACAACCAAAAAATTATATAAATTTGCAATGGCCAATAAGAAACTTTTTTCATGATTTAATATTTTGCGACTATAAGTTAAGTAAATTTGTCAAAACCCATCAAAATTTTTGTTATTGATACCAACGTTAAATTTTCTTTTTTTTTGATGTTTTTGAATTTAGTTAATCAACAATTTTAGCAAATTTTCCTTAATTCATTCGTTTAAGTTTAGACTATATAATGCGTTCATCAGCCTTTTTCTTAAAAGAACTAATTTTGTTTTTGTCTCCGAATTAAATCAAAGTTATTAAATTACGTAACTACGCTACATAGCCTCTGAAACGATCATTAAAACAAAAAACGATACAAATTATTATGAATTAAATATTTAATATAAACATCATCTACTTTTTATTCCTCTAAAACATTAATTAGTATGGTCGTCATTTAAAACAACGGATTGAAGTGTTTCCGAAGTATTTGGAAATTTTAGAACGCTCATGGAAAATAATGGAATATTTTGAATGCAGATAACGGAAAAATATAAAAACATTAAAAAAAATCCAGTTTAGTTTTCGAGTTGAGCTGGAAGAAAACTTTGTCGGTTTAAATAAATAAGTAATTAACGTGTGTGCTAGAATGAATAAGTAAAATGCACGTGCTAGTAAAAAATAAATACAGAGCTGTAAATGTACAATCGCCTTCAACCAAAATGACCGCTTAAGATCGGACCTATTTACATTCTAACGGTATGGGGTGTTTCCCATTAGAAGCTTAAAGCAAATAAACCATTGTAATTTTATTACCTGTCTAGCTAAAGAAATAATAAGAATACCAGATTGATATTTATTATAAAATTTTAAATGTAGTTAATATTTAAAAAGTGTATTTTAGAGAATTTATACCGTATGCAAGCTATTTATAGTAGAATTTTTGTTTATATCTGATATTTATATAGAATATTGCTTCTACTAATACTACTATCATTACTAGTGTATTCATAACATATTTGCAATTACTATGCATAATCAATTAAATCATTTTAATAGTGGACTGATTAAAAATACGTCAAATGATCAATTAAATAAAAAACCATATCGGTCTGCTCTTTAGCACAAAACGACCTTCAGATTCTAAAATGAATACTATTTACATTTTTGTGAAATAACGATTTACTTTATCGTTATATAAACTGAAAAAATCGTTTTTTGTAGTAATGTCAATTAATTTAATTCATCGTTTTGAACTGAACTAAATTTAAACAAGTTTTAAGTAGATTCATACATAATCGCTTCTTTGATTAGTTAGCAGTTATATTATAGAAATATATGTATTTAATACATAAAACGTTTACAATTGATATTTCGTATATATGTCGTTAACCTGTTCAGCATCAAGTTAATAAATTTTTTGCAGCAGTCGCATCCTCGGAAACGTTCCCAAAGTTCATTTGCAACTTGCGCTACATTATTTAAAGCCAGAGGCGTAGCTACATATACAGCGCAAATAAGATCTGTGCTTCTCCTTTATTTTCTTACAAATGTTCCAAAAAAAATCTAAATTTTCTAGTCTTTATTTTTAAATTTCAATTTTAAACGTTATTTAATTAATACAATTTTTAAATACATATATGACATATTCACACATTAATTATACATTATGTTGTTATTATTATTATTACATTATTACATTAAATCATTTACAAATCTTAAAACTGTTAATCGGTGAATGAATTTACCCAGATCAAGTTGACCAGCAATTGGTTTTTCAATTGATATTGTGGCCAAAGAGCTAAGACGGGATTGAGACATACTGCTTCGCAAATATTTTTTGGGAGAGACTGGGGTGTGAATTAAGAGTAAATCAGAAACTTCGCGTATAAAAGTAATTTGTCTTAATTGAATAAAAAAACACATTTTAAGTCTTATTAATTGTGATCCAAAGCTAAAAAAAATATCTGAAGAATAAGCCAATTTTAATAATTTGGAATCAACCAAAATAGTTTCATCAGTAGATGCGACAAGATATACCAGCGATAAACATTTAAAAAGTCTACTTACATTATACACGGATTTAAATTTAATATTTAATTGAGTAAATACTATGTCAATTACTTTATTAAAAAACTTTCACTTTAAAACATTCTTTACTATTTTGAATGGGCTCATCCAGTTTGTCAAAAGATTTTCTTACTAGACGCAACCTCTTTTTGGTTAAACAAGATTCAATGCTCCATTTAGTTGATAATTCAACTGCTTCGTTTTTACCAGTATCCCAATTATTTAATATATAAATTTGGAATTGGGTTAGAAGTAAAGACAGCTTCTCAATTGATTGCTCTACATCTTCTTGAGTAGCATTTTGGAGACAATATTAATATGTTCCAGTACTTTATTTTGTACATTATCAAGATAATGGTTGAAAATTGTTATAATAAGTTATCAAACTTTTAGGTTTGCATTGTTCGTCTTGGCTTCTTCAGTTTGATTCCAAGTAGGCTAATATTTTAATAACAACAAAATAACGAGAACGTAACGCGTCAAGAGCCTGAACACGGGAAGACCACCGTGGTAGGCAAACCCTTTTTTTTCTATTGAAAGTGAATAACAAGTTTATGTAAAACCCATGCCGCCTGGTATTTTAAATCCAGTTTTTGTAAGAATTAACAAAAATTAAGGGCTTATTACAAAAGCAAAAGTTCAAAAACACCTTTTTTGTGAGAACCAATGACAACAAATTGCAACTTTGCATAGATGTTTTTAAACCGCTTATCACCGCATTTATATTTTTGTTAAACCATAGTGCATTTTTAAAGTTGAAAGTGGCTACAAATCACGATTACGTCATACAGCGCTCTCGAAAAACTAATACTAGAAGTACAATTACAATACATTTCAGCTTTTAAGCAGTCGCACAGCGACTATATTGATTAAACCTCTTTTACTGCCTGATAAAACTATTTAGTAAAATAACACTATAATAAGCTGTTTTAAAATTTGCGCTCTCTGGCTCGTGCGCCCTCAAAATTCGTGCGCTCGGGCAGTTTGCTCCAACTGCTCCAGGATAGCTACGCCCCTGTTTAAATTGCTTGTCAGAATGTTAAGGCAATTGTTTGTCTATGTCCTGCTCATAACTACCCACATATTCTCAATGGGGTTTAAGTCAAAAGATTTTGTTGATCATTCTAAAATCTAAAGAAATTACACCGTTTCTGTTCTCAAACTACTATCTTATTATTCTACTCTTATTATGAATTGGCGAACAGAACCTGTACGTAAAGTAACGAACAAATTTATTTTTCTTGTCAGTGAAAATAAAATAAGAGAGAACCATATATGTAGCTAAGTGTTAGTTATAATCTATTAGGTAATGCTGAATCTCGAAATAAAGGTAACTATTATACAATCGGACTCAAAAACGCAAAACCAAACAAAACAGAATGTTTGCATTTGTGTCCTGAGTCTAAAGCAAAGAAAATCATTAAACTTGGAAACCCGAAGACGATAAATTTATTTTGCGATATCATCAAATATTGAAGTTATCTATCAACAACTGGAAACTAAAATCTCTTGAAAGTTCAACTTTGACCTTACTCATTGTCTAAGTTCCTAAAAATTTTCTAAAAGATAATTACTTTCTGTAATGACAAAGGAAGCATAAATTACGGATTATTTAGTTAAAAGTAGTGCAGTAATTTCAAACATGTGTGAACGCACCTCTACCAATAACAATTTTGCAACAAAGATCATTAATTCTTCAATAAGTAATATTTGGAATTAAAATTAAGAGTTCCCACAATAGTCTGTTACGTGCATAAATTTAAAAATGGACTACCCTGTATATTGGTTTAATTAAAATTCTATTTCTCGACGCCATCTATCGGACTTGTTGGTCCCTTCGTATTGAGAAGACGATAGACTGTCATTTTGACTTTAACATCGTTCACGATCCAACCTATGTCTGCGTGAATTAAAAATCGTTTTCTTAAAACATCCACGTGTTGTGACACGATGGGTAAAGAAAGTATCTTTTATTAACTAATTTAATCCACGCAGGGTAAGTGGCTTTTATTCTCTTTTTTTATTAAAGGTAATTTTTATGTCTTTTTATTAGCGCCATGTGCTACCTCCTAAATATGGGTGTTCTTGTCTTAGTTTAAAATCTACAAGACAAAAATTATGATCGGAAGTTGTAGACCTAAGAACGCTACGATACAAGGGCAGAATTTCTATGCGGAGGCAATTAATACCGTTAACTAATATCGTCTTGTACGGAAGGGCCTAAGTACCAGACACAATTGAATTTCTCTTCGGAGGCAATTAATATCTAATACCATTGTGGACGAAAACACATATTGTAACAGCATACGATATGTTTCGAATCTATTACTTTCTTTTAAATGTTTCTTTTACCTGTTGTAGTTTGTGAGTCGCCAGGTAGACACGATTATTTTCAGAAAGTTTGATTACAGGAAGTCAGTAGGAAAACGTTTTCTGAAGGTACACCTGAATCTTGGTAAGTCAGTTTTTGATTCTAATTATTCGCTGTCGCTACGGTGCTACTCATGAAAGTATTTACTAATCGTGTCGAAACGTTTGAATTTATTTGCTTCCTATTATTATCACTCAATTAGTTTATGTAAATTACTATCGCAGGCTGATTACGTCAACTGTCAGTTATTATCATTATTAATGTAATTTACTTACGACGATTTTTTATATGTTCTGATGGTTACACTTTTGTTTTAAGTGTAGTGTAAGTTGCCGATACTTCTGATATTTTAGTACCTGCTTATATTTGTACTTGGACCGTGCAGGTTCGTAAATTACTAGAAGCTTGTAGCAAGTCAATAATTTAGTATTTAGTAGAGCTTAATTCAGTATATTAGTTTATTTCAAGTAGACATTGACCAGCAAATAATTTTAGTTGTTATTATAAAATACATATAGTCAAGATTAGTATAAGTAATTAATTGTTAAAAATAACCAAACATGGGTAGAGGTTTTGGGCAGAGAGATTCCAGTGTAGAAACAAGGATTGCAATTACTCGAATGGCTGCTAATAGAATTCCTCAACGTGAAATTGCTTTACAAAGCGGATTATCGCTAAGATTTTTAGTATCTGCTTATAGTCAGCCTCTAAGATAGACTGAATCATTGATTAATTACTAACCTTAAACATCCTTAAAAAATATATTTTACGTAATCTTAAACGAAAAGTTTTCTTAGTTTCATTTTATCCCATTAACTAAAATTAGAATAAAATATAAATTAAATTATGCACACGTTAATGTATTATTACAATCTAAAATCGACATCAATGTTTTAAAAGATTTGTCGTGTTTGAGTTTCTTTCTTAAAAATTCTGTTAGCAATAAACAATCAAGGTTCAGAATAAATTTAAAAAAATATTTTAAGTGGAAAAGAAACATACTTTGCACTTTATTAAAGGTATTTTTGTTTAAAAAAAAATTATTTATTATTTATTTTAAGAAAACGTAATATACTAAAATAATTGAATTATTTGGTTAAACTAAATTACTTAACTAAATACATATAATAAATAAATACAGGTGCGCCAAGTTCGTCGGTGCCTTGGAAGGTTTCATGAAGAAGGAGAAGTTTCTTTTATAACGAAACCAAAAGGAATAAATAAAGCAACTATCATAGAGGAAGATACAAATATTCTTAGGTGTGTTCAAAATTCTCCTTTTACAAATGCTCCGCGAATTCAAGAAGAAGTTCATTTAAACTGCAGCGCTTCAACGCTACGACGCAGATTAAACGACGCGGGATTATTTACAAGTAAGCCTGCGACAAAACCTGAATTAAAAGAAAGGCATGCTCAAGCAAGAATTCGATTCTGTCAAAATAATTTGTACAGAGACGGGATTTTTACGGGCGAAAAGGTATTTTCATCGACACAAGAGTCGTCTATGACACTTTGGCGACCATAAAATACAAGATTTAGTACTGAACATATTAGTAAAAATCGACAAAGTGAAAGAATTTCTGGTGGATTTTGGGAGTGGATTTCAAAAGCTGGGCCGGGTGAATTGGTTCTAGTTTCTCCACCACGATTTACGTCTGAAAGTTACGTTCGAGTGCTAGACGAAATTTTAGTGCCAAGTGTGCAAACACTTTATTTAGAAATTGTTATTGTCCAAGACAATTCGCCAATTCATAAAAGCAGAATCGTGAGTGAGTGGTTTGAGAACAGAAACGACGTAATTTCTTTAGAATGGCCCGATTTAAACTTCACCGAGAATATGTGGGCAGCTATGATCAGAACCAATAATCGCCTTGACATTCCGGCCAGAAACTTAAATAATATAGTGCAAACTGCAAATGAAGTTTGGGAACGTTTCCGAAGATCGAACTTCTGCGAAAAATTAATTAACTCGATGCCGAACAGGTTAATAGAATGTTTGGAAAATAACGGTTTATCTACAAAATTTTAATTACTTTGAGTATTTTATTTATAATATAAACGTATTTTTATAATGTATGTATATACTATATTTAAATAAATGTGGTTTGGTTGAAACAAATATGATAAAGTAGTCGTGATTTTACGAAAAATGTAAATGATATTAATTTTAGAATCTGAAGGTCGTTTTGCACAAAAGAACAGTACGATATGGATCTTTATTTAGTTGACTATTTGAAGTATTTTCACAGTATTCATATTGAAGTATTTTGCTATACCAATATTAAAATGATGATATTAATTATGCATTGTTATTCCGAATGTGCAATTAATATAACATTAGTGATAGTAGCATTAGTGGAGGCAATACTTTATATAAATATTTGAGATAAGAAATAAAAATGTTAGAATTATTAGCTTGTGCAAGATATCAATTCTCTAAAAATGCATTTATTTATTGGATACATTTAAAATTTGAAATAAATGCCAATCTGACGTACCGGATTTATTATTATTTACAGATCACTAAGCTTAAATATTTAGTTATATTTATATCCGTTTTTTGAACTCTTCGGTAATTTTCTTAATTTGATAGCCGTCCCGCTACGTTTTTCGCTGTACGTCGTGAGTCATTGTGTTGACACGATTTGCTATTCAAATTTATTCCAAGCTGACTCAACGAAGAAAACGTTTTCTTCGAACAAGTAAGTTCTGGATTGTGGGTAAGTTTATTTAATTATTTTGTTGCTGTCAGGAAAGTCACTTGCGGAATTTTTTCTTATGTTAATTTCCGTAATTACAATCATTGTTTCAATACCATTAAGGTAATTTCACTAATTATTTTGTGTGTATCGCATGCTGTGTACAAACGATATTTATTGTGTAATTTTCTTTGCTATCCACTTCGTTTAAACTCATGTATTGTGTGTTGCCGATACTTCAAGCATTTATGGATCAAGAATTAGATAGACTCGTTGTTAATAATCTACTTTATGGTAACACATCTTTCTTTTTCGTTGATTACACAAACACCAGTGCAACAAGGAGTACGAACCTGGAATTTGTTACAAGCTTGTCTTGATCAAGATAGATATTTTACCTATAAAATATCTGGCGCCCTTTAAATATCTCCTATCTCCGACTGTGTGAGTTGGCTGGGCAAGATTTGTAAGACCTATAAGCTTGTAACATCTTTTATGATCATGTTTCGATTACAACTAAATCGTTTTACCTAAAATGTTAAAAGAATAATTGAAATTTAATTAAATTAATTAAAAAGAAAAGTTTTACTTACAATGATGTCGTTACGCAGTGATCAGACAGACGATGAAGTTCAAGTAGAAACTAATGAACAATGAAACAAATGCGCTGACGATAATAAAAACGCGATAACGTGCAATTCATCAAATTTCGGCGCATGGGTGATTTTTTGCATGGTACAGGATGTTGACATTTAGATCAGGTACATTTTAAGTTATTGAGGTTTTTCTTGTTTTTTTTTCTCAATGTAGGTTAGGCTGTAAATGTTATTTGACAAGTTTTTATTATTTTTTTTTTATTTTAATTTATATTTGCTCGCTGTCGGGTGAAAGATGTTTCCCATCATTTTTTTTTATTAAATAACTGTCATAGATGTAGTTAATTATTTTTGTTTTGAACCCTAAAGTAAAAGACTGAGCTAAACGGATTATGCGGTTAAATATTGAATATGATTTGGTTCATCTGGGAGAACTTCCCATCGATCGAAATTTTAAGTTAATAATTTAATATCACCGCCATATAAATTTATGTAAGTTACTCCTCTTTTCTGTTGCACTTTCTATTTCTTTTCCTGACTTAACCATTTTTTTTCTTATTCCCGTAATTGTACCCCCTTTTGCGCTCTCTTTAGTCTTTTCTCTTTCTGCATGTTGCACCACCCACTCAAATTTCTACGGCAACTCTTCTTTTTTCCACCACTGTCTCCTATAATTCCACTACATCCTGTTTCTTGATGTACTTCCAAAAATCCTGTCCCTTGTTTTTTATTCCCGCTACGTTCCAAAACAATACTCTCAGCTCACTCACCTCTCCTTGTGCTTTTTCCTTACTTTCTTTTTTTCTTCTTCTGTTTCTTTTCCTTTGCCACCACTCATTATTTCTTTTCTTTGCCATTTCTTCAACTTTTTTTCCTTTATCGCCCCTCCTTCGCTCTTTAGTTTTTTGCTTTTTGGTTACCTATTTTTTCTTTCCTTTTTCTGCTCAGGCCACTATCTCTGTCATTCCATATGTATCTCTTTTCGTCTGTATCTATTTTTCTGTATCATACCCATACTATTTTCCCTTCCGCTTTTTTTCCACCGCTATGTTCATTATTTCTCTTAGCACTCTTCTTTCTTCCTATGTCAAATCGTGACTTATAGATATTCTTGTATTCCTTAATTTCTTCTTCTCCGCCATCACCTTCTGCTTTTTCTCCCATCCTCCCATTTTCGCCACAACCATCTCATTTTTCTTCTCTTTGTTTATTACTGTCACCTTTTTTACTTCTACTTTTACATTTAATTTTTCTTCCAGCATCAATGCTAAATCTTTTTGTAGTTCTTTACTTCTCCACCCCTTTATCACAATATTATTCTTTCTTTTCGATTTTTCTTCATCTTCCGCTTTTTTCTCAAGTTTTTCTATTCTCTCCACTAGTTCCTCTTTTTCTTTCTTCCACTTCTTTTCCCTTTCTCCTATTTCTTTTTTCGTTTCTTTGATTTCTTGCCTTACTTCTTCCATCTGTTTCATCATTTCTCTCATTAATTCTTTTAACTCTTTCATTTGTTTCCTTCTTTCTTCTGTTCTTGAGGTTTTCCCTTTGATTTCCTCCGTTATCTTTTTAATGTCCGGTGATATTGTTTTCTTTCCTCTTTCAAATATTTGTTGTTTTTCCTTTTCCTCTTCCTCTCTCTCTCTTTTATTCATCTTTTTTCCCTTTTTTTAATTTTACTTATTTTTTTTAATTAATTAATTTTTTTTATTATTTTTTCTTGCCTTCTTTTCTTATTTTTTTGTGTTTTAAAAACGTCCCACTTGTAGTTATTTTGCTTTAATTTCGATTTAAATGCAATAATTTCTAATAATGTAGGAGGTTATCTTTTATCGCTGACCTTCACAGTTTTATACTTTTCCACCACGGTTTCCATTTTTTACTTAATTTATTTATTATTTTACACCCTTCCTCCTTTACCCACCCCTTTTTCTCTCCTTCTTCCCTCTTACTACCACTACTAACTCCAGTTTCTTCTCCAACTTCTACACTTGTATTTCACTTTTACGTTTCCTTAAATGTAAATACGACCTTCTACATCGAAAATTACCGCACGAATCTTATCGCTTTGTATTATCGTTATTCTGCACAGAAACGTTCTGTTTTGGAATCTTTGGTTTATCGTGCTTTTTCAATTTGCCAATCTAAAATTTTAGATTTGGAACTCCGTAATCTTACCTAAAGACATTTTTACTTCCGAATCCAATTCAAAATTGGCGTTTTGACCTTATATTCATAAGATCACAGATAAGACCGCATTTATATTCGTTATGCTTTGCTTCACTTTCGATCCTAGTGACATAAATTATTATTGTGGTTTAAAAGCGAATAATTACTTTTTTTTGCATACGTCTGTATGACAAACCTAATTGATTTTTTATTAAAAGCAGATTTCTATGTACCACAGTCCACCAAACGACGTCAAAACAAATTCGCGACAAAAAAATTTAGAGCATAGATTATATATTATAATTTTTGATAAGATAATTGTCTCAATTTTTTTTTAAATCTACCGTTTTTTTATAAAAATCACAATATTAAAAAGAAGTTAAAAATTAGATTAATCGTATGTTAACTATAACGTTTAATATTTTATATAAATTATTATTATTATTGTTTTTTTAGGAAAAAAAACAATATAGGTTCGTTTTTTGTGTGAATTTTCCATATCAAATAGAATGTGTATAATTTTTAAATTCTACATTAAGCACGGATTGTGTTAAATTCCTATAAGTAAATTTTAATTGCACTAAGGTATCGTTATCTAAACGTTTTTTAGTTGTACTTTTCACATAAACGTCTAACATTAATTCTCATTATCAAAACTAAACTATAAATGCACTGTATTCTCTAAACATAAAAAATTTCTTAAAAACAAAGGAGTGGATTTAAAGATACGACACAATTTAAACTTTTAACCAACTTTTAACTTAGGAAACTTAAAAGTTTTAAAATGATTTCTAATTACAACACGTTTAAAAGCTTTAGCTCTTGGTTCTATCGATTGTCACCATACTTATGATCGATGCATAACAAAATGCAAAAAAAAAGAAACTGATTGATTTTGTGTACTGATTAGTACAAATTGCAAATTATATTTGTAATATAATTAATAAAATTATTAACCTTTCGCATTTCAAAATATTATTGTTAAAACAAATTTAAATAAACTATCACAAATAAAACTAAATGAATATTTTTTTATTAAAAATAAATTCAAGTTTTAATAGTCAAAATTATTGAAAAAACTAGAACTTAGTTTAATAAAATTTAAAAAAATTAATACGAAAAAACTAATGCAAATAAAGATAAACACACTTTTTTCATTTTTTTTAGAGTTAATAGACTTCTACTTATGGTTGCTATATATAAACTATAAATAAAGTTAACTACAAAGATTTTGTAATAACAGTAAAAATGCAAACGATTAGGTACGTGTTCAGTAAAAATAAAATTACAAACGTATGTTAATGAAAGCTTTAGAGTAAAAAAATTACAAAAAAAGATTTTTAACAAAATTTAAAAAAAACATTAATGATATCGATGCTAAATTTAAATAAGCAAAAAAACCGTTAACTTTATATAACATTTATTTATTTTATTTAACAAATAAAAAAATACACATGGTAACAAATCAAAAAATATTTTTTAAAATTGTTTACATTAATTAAAAGTTTAAACTTTATATACAGAGAAAGATTTTAAACAGGCAAAAGTTCATTTTGTTATTAGAAATTCACCGTCTGCTGCTATATTTTCTTAATTTAATAGAAAAGCTTACAAAGTACACAACAGAAACTTTGCCAAACTTTCCTTAATTAAACCGCAATAGTTATTGTTATCTTTTCATTAGAGTTTGCGTTATAGCTCCCGAGGCTGCTCTTTTACGTACCTTCTTGTAATGTATTTACCTTGGTGCATAATTTATGCTAATTTAAAAAGTATTAGTTTTTCATAAGAATTTCGCAGGAGTTTTATAAATGTTTATATATAAACGTTATTCGATTAATATTGATTATGTCCATACGTAAAATTTTTACGTATGGGCATAATATATATGTAAGTATAATAGAATTTTAACTGACTGGTACACTAAACCTATCGCCTTTAATAGGATCATTAATTATTTCTCTAGACATCCTCATAATCAAAAAATTAACATAATTAAAAGTATGATGAATAAAATCTTAAAACTTAGCAGTATACAATTTCATGGAAAAAACTTATTGATTCTTAAAAACATTTTAAAAGATAACAATCATCCATATCATTTAATCAAAAACATTCTTAAACCTACACCATTGTTACCAGCCATACAACTTAAATTAAACACGAATGTTTCACCTACTAACAGTATACAATACAAAAAACTTATTAACATCCCAGATCTAAGTAATAATATAATTAACATTTTAAAAAAATCTGATCATGTCAAAATTGTTCTCTATAACCATAACACTATATACAACAATATTTATACAAAACTAAAAAACAAAACTAACATCTTAAACAAATCATACGTTGTATATAAAATCAATTGTAAACAATGCACTAAATATTATATCGGCCAAACAAAACAAAAGCTTAAAAATAAAATAAAAAACCATAACTATGATTGCAATAAAAAAACTGTAGATACTGGCCTAACTTTCCATCATGTCGAGGACAATCATGATTTTGATTTTGACAATCCACAAGTTTTGGATGTAGAACTTTATTTTTAAAAAATAAGACTAATATCTGAGATGTTTTTTATTAATTTATATAATGATAATGTAAATTTCAAGACGGATACTCAAAATCTGAATCCCATTTATAACAACATTATTAGCAAATGTAAACGTATCTACTAAATTGTTTGTCACTTAATTTTATAACAACTAACAAAATTACGTTAATCTTATCATTATGAATACAAATTCTCACGCTTATCAGTTGTTAAACTGTACATTACTTTAATTCTATCATAGAGATTCAGCTTATGTGTAGGTTATGTTTTGTCCATGTTTTAATTATATGTATATTTGGGCAGAAATTAAACATTCCACTGTTAGGTAAGATTAATTATTTCTTTTACTCAAGCGTAATATTGGTAAACAACTAAGATTTTGATAATTTTTTGTTTGTTTTTATTTTTACTTTAAATTGTAATTTATTATTCTAGTTCGTAAGTTTTTTAATTATATTGACAATTGAAATATGTTCGACTCATATACATGTATAATTAATTATAATTACCATCCAATATAGATTGGCTTGATGAAGTTGGCACAATAGCCAACGAAACGTAGCCACAATTAATACAGAGTTTTCTTTCTGAGTTGTGCCTATCCTCCAGATCGAAGCATCTATGGTCGCATAGAAACACACCAAACTATTAAGTTTTTGGAGGAGTTGTGTCGTTCTCATAGAAAGATTTCTATCCCACAAACGTTGATTGTCGGCGATATACAACCTTAACATAGTTTTAAGAACTCAATTTACCCGTTTCGTTGAGTTTGATTGCGGGTGGTAATTAGGATTATACCTATTTTAGCATCATACTTGCTGCACAATGATCAAAAAGAACCACTTACAAATTGTTTGCCATTATCAACTAAAATAATTTTGGGAACACCAAAAATAAGAAATACCTCGTGCTCAATCTTAGAACATACTGTCGATGCAATAGCAGTACGCATCGGAAAAAAACAAACTAAACTTACTAAAATAATCGGTAACTACAAGTATATTAATGTGGCCACTTGAAGATTTTGGAAGAGGCCTAACTAAATCTATGCTTATCATTTGCTTGGTTGTTTACCCATAAAACCAGCAGGGTTTTTTGTTCTACTTTACATTTTTGACAGATTTTACAAGATCTCACATAACGAGTAACATCTTGTCTCATTTTAGGCCAAAAATACTTCTCCCTTACTCTATTATAAGTTTTATATACACCGAGATGACCAGCGGTAGGCAAATCATGAAACCGTAACATTATACTATGACGTTTTTCTTTAGGTAAGACTTCTTTCCACGAATCGTAACCCTCCAAAATGGGTTCGGACTTAATATGTTTGAAAAGTTTGGTTTTATCTACTCTCCAATGCGGATATTTAGCAGGATGACTTGTTGTCAACAGGAGTAATATTAACGTCAACACTTTCATTGACGACAGGCATCGACCTAGATAATACATCAGGAACGATATGTTCTTTGCTCTTACGATGAGTACTTACAAAATCATATTGCTGGAGTCTGATTGCCCGTCGTGCTAACCTACCAGTAAGATCTTTAAGATTTTACAACCAAACTAAAGAAGCATGGTAAGTCATAACTTGGAAACGGACACCTTCAAGATAAGGTCTTAGACGTTCAACAACCCATAAAACCGCCAAGCACTCTCTTTCTGTAGTAGAATAGTTTCGTTCATTTTTATTTAAAGAACGACTTAAATAACAAATAACTTTTTCATCACCATCAATATGCTGAATTAACACTGCACCCAACGCATGACCTGAAGCATCGGTCTGAAAATCAAAAGGAGCCTCAAAATTCGAACACAAAAGAATGGGAGCGCTAACTAACACCTTTTTTAGCGTCATAAACGCAGTTTCACATTTAACCGACCATTCAAATTTAGAGCCTTTCCGAGTGAGTGCAATGATCGGAGACATAAGATCTGAAAATTGTGGCACAAACCTTCGATACCAAGAAACAAACCCTATTAAACTACGGACTTCGGGAACGTTCTTAGGAGTTGGAATTTTAAGTAACGCCACTACCTTATCCGGATCAAGATGTAATCCATTACCGTTAACAACAAAACCCAAGTATTTTAATTCAGAACAGCAAAATTTACATTTATCGCGACCTAAAGTGATACCTGCATTACGTAAACGATTAAAAACTTTACGGAAGACAATAATATGTTTTTCAAAAGTAGACGTGATAACAATTATATCATCCAGATACACTAAAACGTGAACCTCAAGATCAGAACCCAAAGCACCATCTATGAAACGTTGCCATGTAGCTGGAGCATTGTGCAAACCGAAAGGCATGCGAGTAAACTGATATAAGCTTCCATTGGGTATTGTAAAAGCGGTCAATGGTTTACTCTCTTTCGAGAAAAGAATCTGCCAAAAAGCTGATTTTACGTCAAGCGTGGATAAATATTTTGCATCTCTTAGTTTGTCTAATGTATGATTTACGTAAGGTAGTAGATAAGCGTCGCGTTCCGTGACTGCATTTAAACGCCTGAAATCAACGCAAAACCTATATGAACCGTTTTTCTTTTTGATTATGAGAATAGGCTAAACCATGGACTAGACGAAGGCTCAACTACACCCATTTTAAGCATATTTTCTAGTTCTTCGTCAATATGCCGTTGCATATAAGGAGACACAGGATAGTACCTTTGTTTGATTGGTTCAGCTTTTGTCCTTATAACATGTTCAATTTTTGTAGTACATCCTAAAGTAGTAGAGTCAAATTTTAAAGAAAAATTTTCATCAAGCAACTTTTGAAGAGCTTGAGTTTGCTCTGGTGTCAAACTGGGACTCAATATAGACTGTTCACAGTTAGAAGAAGTAGAAAACGTAGCTAACTCTTTAGATTCGTTTGTTAAAAATTTCTATTGACCTGTCCTTAGATTAGGAATAATTCCCATAGTACGCCAAAAATCAACACCTAGAATTAAGCTTTGAGGAAGTTTTGGAACAACCAAAATAGTTATCATTTTAACCTTAAATTCAAGACAGACAGGTACTACAATTTCTCCAATACACTCCCATTTGTCGCCGTTACCAACAACACAATAATCGCTAGTAGAAGACTGCAATTTAAGACCTAACGCAGAAGCTACCAGCCAGGACCACCAATAAAAGTTCTTGTCGCATCTAAATCTAATAAATCTAGATAATTTTGACCACGAATAGTTAAAGACAAATACGGCCTTCCGTCCCTTTCTGCGTGTGACATTACAAAGTCTAATACTGAATTAGTCGATTCGAAACTACACTGAGACACTAGTCGACTTCCTAGTGTCCCTGGATGAAGTTTTCCGAAGACGAATTTGGAGAATTATTAGAACGACCATTTGAACTAGAGGAGTACTTGAAAAACTTCTTCTCATTTTGCAATCAGGACATGAATATTTAGTAAATCCTAGTTTGCCGCATCGAAAACATTTTTTTGTTTTTGGTTTAGGACACTCACATCTTAAATGTCTACGATTTTTGCAGTTAAAACGTTTTGACCCGAAAGAAGAATTAATTGTATTTACGGAAGGCGTTCGAATAAAAGCCAAGTCAGGCTCAAGATCTGTCCTTTTTGGACTTGGAGGAACACAGTTTTCAACAACAGAACGCTTGGGTTCGATCAACCTACCAAACTCTAGAAGATCGTTAATTGACTCAATCTTATGAAACCCTAATTGCATAACATAATCTGGACCTATATTTTTTTAATAAAATTTTGAGTTTAAGATCCTCATTTAACTTATGAGTAAGCTTCGAAAAATGATTTTCCATTGTCGCTATATAAGAACTCATACCTTCTTTAGGATCTTGAGTCCTACGCTTAATTTCATCGATAAGTTTTTCGTCATAATCTCGCGGTAAATATTCTTCTTTTAATAATTTTATTGAAGAATTCCAGTCAGAAGTTTTACTTCGAATAGACCTAAACCATAACAAAGCTTGATTTTCAAACAAATCAACAGCCGAAGCAAATAGTTGTGATTCCGAGATATTACGGGCCACTCTAAGTTCTTCAACACGCTGAAGAAATGCGTTAAGAGAAATTTTAGACCCGTGTCCGTTAAACTTTAAACCCCATTTCATGACAAGTACCGATTTAATGTTGCAATTAGGAGTATTTTCTGAACCTGGAGAATTTTAACCTTGAAGTAGCTATAGGATCATTTTGATTACCATCAGATTCTACTTCGACTAAATTTGCTAAATCTAATAAACCGACATTGTCATCAAAATTTTCGACCTCCGGAATTGCATTAAAGTCTGATACCTTTTGTTGTGTGTCAGACATCAAACAAAGAATTTCCTGAATAAAATTAACCCTTATCTTCTTCTTTTTATCATCGTCACCCGTAACTAAAGAATCTTCTCTACCTAAAACATGACTAAGTTTCGTTTGTAAGCTGGGGATGTTTCAGCATCCTCGTCTTGTTCAAACGTAAATGGCTAAGTAGGAACACTAACACTAGATTGATCTTTTTCTAAACGCATAAGTTGACGAAGGGTCTTACGCATCACATCAACCGTACCAATAGGCATACCTCTACAAACAAGTTCATAAGAAAGTTCATCTTTACTAAGAAATCCTACTTCAATTTTACGCTCCATTTAAAACGAAACAAAACTTAATATTCGGTTGAAAATACTACAAAAGAACCGAAAATCTAAACCAAAAAAAAAGGAGTTGCAACCTCTTAACCAGTTTAAGCGTAAATCTTATAAACGCAAAATAGTGATAAACGAGTAAGTAAATATACACTATGATTGACTTTAACAAAGGGGCAAACAATTTCCGCCGATTATAATACGAAGGCTAAGTTTACTAATTACTGTAAGTGCAAAAATTATATCAAACCTTACTTAATATTGCACTTGCTAAATTTAACTTAATACAGAACTATATTATGACTATAAAGTCTAAAGCTAAGTTAAACTCAATAATGCCCCACGTTGGATGCCAAATTTTATGTAGCCCGCAACTCAGGTGTTTTAATTCGGAGGCTAGGCGTGAATTCGTTTGTTCTTAATAAGTAACGAGAGACAAAAACAATTTTATAGAATTAACGTAATGTATAATTTGAATGATGTATGTATAATAAAAAAAAACCATAAATATAAGTGGAACTCGCTTAGCCATAAAAAAACTGAGAAAATTATTTATAAAATACGTAGATATCTTAAGAACTACATAAACTAATTTACAATCGTATTAAATCTCACTATCATTGTTTTTACTAACTTTTAACAAGTGCATTAACAATATAAACTAACAAGGGGAAAAAACTACAAAACTATTGAACTTATACCTCAAACTTAGCTTTCGTGTAGTTGCAGCATATGAAGGACAATAAAAGCGGAAGCGACGATAACCGTGACAGCGCCGTAATCAAAAACCCAATGTGGCCAAAGAAAAAAAAAGCCTAAAATATATATAACTCGAAGCGATAAATGCATAAGAAAAACAATAAAATTACCTTTGATCTTAGTAGGCTTGTAGTAAAAATAAAACAAAAGTTAATATAATTATGGATGTGCTTAATTATTGAATTATACCAAGCACCTAGTGTCATTTGGATACAAAATGGACGATAATTTGTCGACTTAGACCGCGTCGTAGTTAAACATCCAGGCTTTTTAAGCTTGCTCATAGTCTCTTCTTGAGAGCCAAAACAAGAAGTAAAACTTGGCCTTTGCCGTATTGTCGTTCGTGAACCCAAACAAACTGACGTTTCGCAAGACATTGCAGTTTGCATCTTCAGAGTAGTAAATGTCACTCTGAAGATGCAAACGGACGTATCTGGATTGTTTATACACTTTCTGATTGTCATATTAAAAAAAAATTAATTAAGAAAAGCCAATAAAGGGACATGAAAACTTGTACGTGTATTTAAATAATTTTTATTATTAAATTATACAAAACTTTTATGTGATAGACAGAAACCGACTTCAGCTTAGTAATAAGTAAACAAATATAAAATATTGATAAATGTATTTCTTTAAACTTCAGATAAACTGTAAACCACTATAATTTTTGCTAAGTTAAGAAAATTTTTACGTTTTGTTCTTTATCCACTGACATGGTAGCAAAAATATTTTTTACAACTTACAGGTAATATTTTCTATGTTTATTTGCGATTAGGCAACGTTGTGCATTGAGTTAGACCAATTTTATTTCCGTACAGGCCAAAGTCATTTGCGTACAGGTCAAATCTATTACCGTACAGAATAATGAAATATGTAAGTATAATTTAAAAGATTTGTACAAATATTCCGTGCACTACAATCATAAAATTTGAAAACGAAATCATTTAGGGCCGTGTGGATGCTATTGCATTAGTTTCAACGGTACGTATACAGTAAAAAAATTGGTTTGTGAATTAAATGTTTTAGGTTATATTTGAAAACGTTGGTATTTAATGGCGTTATTATTTATGCTTATTTTAATGCAGTTTGTATAAGTATTTATGTATACGTTTACTCTGTGTTACATTATAATCTTATAAAAACAATATATCTGCATAGTGTCGCTACCAAAAATTTAATCAGAAACATTTTGTACTTAGGTACGTTATAATACACAAGAAAAATATTACAAAAACAATCAATTGTTACAAGACTAGTGCAAATTACTGGTTTATACATTGAAAAAATTACATATTTAAAAGTAATTATAAGTTGTTGTAGCATATTAGATCTATTAAGGTAATTCACTTTATCTTGCATTTTCTAAACGTACATGTGTTCTTAGTTTGTAAAGCTCTATTCTTAATAATAACCCTCATTATTTCAAATTTTATTTAAACATTTATAGCTGCATGTATTTAAAGCACATTAACTATATTACGATTTTTTTAAATAGAGATGAATAGCTAAAGGTCAAAAGTTTAATAAAAGTTACGCATATAACTTGTAGTATAAACGAGGACAAATTGACATGAAATGAATACAAATTTTGACGTATAATTTTTAATTGACCATGGTTTCAAAAAAGTTATAAAGGCAGTCATCAATTTGATAGAAGCAAGAAACAATAATGCAATTGTAGTTATCAATTTTTAAATCTGCAAAATTTCAACTTAACACTTTGTAGATTAAACAAATCCGGCGATAGATTACGAAAGGTCAGGAAGTTGGTAATAGGCCACTTGTAAGCAACAGACCACCTAAGCCTAGAATTACTTCTCGGATGCGGACATACTCGGCTATACATTACAAAATCCTTTTACAACTTGCCAAAAAATAAAGGAAACGCTGAATATTAATTGCTCTGTTTCCACCATTCAGAGACGTTTCGCGAATCAAATTTACATTGTAGAAAACCGGCAAGTAAACCCTAACATTACAGAGCGTATTGCTGCAGCTCGGTTGCGCTTTTATCGCCAATATTTAAATTTGGATTGGAGTATTGTTATCTTTACAGATGAAAAAGTATTTTCTAGCACTGATCAATGTCCAATTACACTGTGAGACCACAAAACACTCGTTACAATATAGAACATGTTTTGCCCAATAGGCAAAGTGGTAGGGTGACAGCTGGAGTGTGGGGATGGATATCTCAAGCGGGTCCAGGAGAGTTAGTGCAAGTGACACCACCTCGATTTACTTCAGAGCAATACCTGAATATTTTAGATAATATCTTTGTAACGTCCCGTTTGAGTTCATTACATTAAAATTCAATTTTACGTTCGTTTATTTTCTGCAACTAATATTGCACGTAAATTTATTCAGCTTGGCAACGTCGCGTGGTATTTCGGAAGCGTCTGCGTAGCCGACTTGAGTTGTAGCTTAAGCTGGCATTTCCGTTTGAAGAATCTTGCGTAGTTCACGTAGTGATGCGGGGAAGACACATTTTCTTGATTATGGCGTAAAAACCCATGCAATTTAATTTTTATTTATTCCATCTAATTATTGGTGAGTTTACCTTTATTTTGATATAATTTTTCTATTGAATTCAACATTTTTAGTGATTTCAAAATGTTACGCAATATAGTTAGACAAAGGAATTTATTTTGAAGGCCGTTGTAAATGCAGCGTGAGTACATCATGTCATTAAAAAAAAAACCATTCTAATTATTTATATTTAGGGCCTTTCCTCCTTTCTTTTTATTCTGGATTTTTTCGTTTACTGGAATTTTTTTTCTCTATTTCAACATCAGAATTAGCGATTCTTACACTAAAATCCGTGTAAGAATAAGCCAATTCTTACACGAATTTTAGTAATGTTAGTTTTTTCAAAGTTAGTATCTCTGCATCGTAAGTTGACGTTACATGAAAAAGAAATCAAAATTATTGGAAGTTAACAATTGAAATTCAAATTTTGATGCCAAGATAAAATAAAAACGTCCTATTAATTCAAAGTTATTTACTTATAAAGGTATAAAGAGAAAATTTTGTATGAGATTTTAAGGTTAACACATAAATTTCAATATGTCAAAGTGTAAGTGCTGCCAATTCAGTAAAATATAAATTTCCCAATGTTGTTTTAAAAATTAAAATTATACGAAAAATATTAAATATTGTATCGAAATAGAGAAAATCGTATAAAGCACACGTTATAGAATACGTTTCAATCACTCGACCGCTTCATAAACTCACCGCTGCGCGGCTCGTGTATGAAACGCGGTCTCGTGATTGAAGTGCGTTCATTCTGTAACTTGTGTTTTAATATACTATTCTGGATCATTTATTTTGGTTTTGTCTTTTAATTACTGGATTTTCCGTCATTGGATTTATACATTGGTTTTGTGCTTTGTGGTTGGAAATCTACATTCCTTTAGAAGAATTTTATCACTACAGCAAAGTATGTGCTAAAAATAGAAGATATACGATAACGTCATATCATATGGTGAGTCAACTGGAATTATAGTACATTTTACATTCAAGCAATTAAATTCAGTTATTAAAACTTTTCACTCATAACAAATTAACCGTTTACTATTTTTGCATTTAATATCAATTAATAATTAGATGTAAGATTTTACGTTTTTATCACTAATTTAAAGGTGGTTGGCGCTCTAATATTTTATTTTAAATCCTGTTTTATTTCTAATATGTTTAATTCAAATATTGTTCATTGTTCTCTAATGTAAATAGTATATTAAGTTATAGTTAATAAATTAACGGAGTTCACGTCTTTGTATTTATTTTCATTCAAACTCACACCAGAGGTCTGTGCTTACGATGGCTGCCGTGGTCAAATTATTATTTTTATTTTTTATTTATACGTTTTTATTCCCGGAGTAAGTTTTTCATTTACACTGGCGCTCAACGTGGGGCTGAATTTTGAATGAAGTAATTACTGTGAATTTCCTATATTTTGAATTTTGAATACTTTTGTACTTTGTATTTTATTGTGTTGTGTATTTTAGGTTAAGATTAATTTTTGAATTTGATTTTATTGTGATCATGTATTTTGTCGAAGCTCTCAGAAGTCACGAGCTATGTCATGAATTGTTTTTGCGAGGCGTTGATGCTAGTAATGAAAATGTCGATAGTAGACGAAAGTTGTTACGAGCTAAATTATCTCTTGAAAAATTTGATTTAACGATTTTTCCAAATTATCCTAAAGTTGACATTGACCAACAAGACGAGTTGAATATTTTAAATGATAAAGTAAATGAATTAAATAGATTATTGAATATTTATAAGATTAAACCGAAAAAGAGTGAATATCTTCGATTAAGCACACGCTTTACTCATGTTTTGCGTAGGTTGAATTACATAACTTTTAGTGATGAATTTCTTGATATTTCTAATAATTTAATACGTATGGTTACTAATTCATTAGTTTTGCTTGAGAGTGTTGATGAAACACAAGGGTTATCTTCTGATTTTAATTATTTTATTGAGGCTATTGAGCATGAATCTACTTCTGTTCAAGTTACTTCTTTTGTTAACATTAATGTTCCGACAACTTCAATTCCGACTATGACTAATATGAATACGTCTATTCCTTCAGTTACATTTTCTAGTAACGATTTTTCAAATTTATTGCATACTTTTCAATCGTCGAGTAGTCGTTTACCAATTTATAAATGGCAGTTAAAGTTTACTGGAAATCCTAAAGATATTTCAGTTTTGTCTTTTGTTCAACGTTGTAATGAACTTAGAGTTGCGCGTAAAGTTAGTTTTCAGGAATTATTTGATGGTGCAATTGATCTTTTTGCTGATTCTGGTTTATCATGGTATCGTGCTATTCGCCCTACTGTTAATTCTTGGGATGAATTGGTTCTTAAATTAAAACAAGATTTCTTACCCGAAGATTACAATGAAAATTTGTTAGCTGAGATAAAATCTCGAAAGCAATTAGTTAAAGAGTCTCCGACTTTTTTTATATCTCAAATGGTGAATCAATTTTTACAATTGGACATTTCAGTACCTGAAACTGAACAGATTAAAATTATTAAAAGAAATTTGCAATTTTATTATGCGTCTCAACTTGCTTTGAAGACTATTACTTCAATTACTCAATTAATTTCTTTATGTAAGGTTTTGGAAGCTGTTAAGCCAACAGATTCTCAAATTAACCCGACTTTGACAATTGATTCCAAAGTAAATTCTAAAGATTCTGGTGTAAAACCCAAATCAACGTTTTTTCAAAAACCTAAGGTTCATTCAACCAATTCTAATAAAAATTTGATTATTAAAAATAAATCAATTTCGAAACCTATTTTAGTTAATACAGCCAAATCAACTACGGTTTGTTATAATTGTAGTGGAACAGGTCATTCGTTTCATACTTGTTCGCAGAATCGAAGAAAATTCTGTTATTTTTGTGGATATTCTGGTGTTACCGTTAGAGATTGTCCCAAATGTACTTCAAAAAACTAAGTTTTGAGAAGCATCGTGTCAGTCAATGTTTCTCAGTTCCTAGTTATAGGACTGACAAAACTGATTGGAATAATTGGCTATTAAAAGTCAAACATTTTTACAAATCGTTTAAGGTTTCTTCAAAATTTTCTCAAAAGGCTAGGGATTCTAGACCTCGTTTGAATGTTACAATCTTTAATGAAAATTTTCTTTCTCTTTTGGATTCTGGTGCTAATGTTTCAATTTTAGGTAAGCCAGGACATTACTTAATTGATAAATATGATTTGAAATTTAATAGAAATCATGAATTTTTTTCATTAACTACAGCCGATGGTTCTTTTCAAAGAATTTTAGGTACAATTAATTTGCCTTTTGTTATTAATGGAATTACCCGTTCATTAAATATCATTGTGTCCGACACAATTGAAACTGCTTTGACGTTAGGGATTGATTTTTGTCAAACCTTTGGTTTAACTGTAGATTTTATTAATAATGAATTCTTTGCACATTCTGCAGAAACTTCAAATTTTCAGATGATTAAATCTTTAAGTGACTTGAGTGATGAACAAAAATCCGATTTGTCGAAAATTATTAAATTATTTGAGTCTCTAGACAGACCTCAATTAGGTTTAACTAGTCGAGTTACTCACTCAATTGATACATGTGATGCAGTTCCAGTGAAACAGCGTTATTATCCTTTATCTCCTGCAATGCTTGAGCATGCAAATAAAGAGATTAATGATATGTTTGAACAAGGTATTATACAGCCTAGTACAAGCCCTTGGAGTTCTCCGATGGTATTGGTTAAGAAGAAGTCAGGCGACTATAGAGTTTGCTTTGATACTAGAAAATTAAATTCTTTGACTAAGAAGGATGCATATCCACTTCCTTATTTAAACGATATTTTAGATAGATTTAGAGATGCCCGATATTTGACGTCTATTGATTTAAAGAAAGCTTTTTGGCAAATTCCTCTTGATGATGCAAGTAAGGAAAAAACTGCTTTTACTGTACCTCGTAGGGGTTTATTTGAATATAGAGTTATGCCTATGGGTTTAACCAATGCTCCTAGCACTCTTCAACGTTTAATGGACACCTTATTTGACGAATCTTTATCTCAATTTGTTTTTGTATATCTTGATGATATAATTATCATTTTCAGTACTTTTAAAGAACATTTAGAAATTTTAGAAAAAGTTTATCAACGTTTAAAGGAGGCAAATTTTACTATTAATTAGGCAAAATGATCCTTCTAAAATTGATGCAATTGTTAATTTTCCGTTACCTAAGACAGCCACGGAAATCAAACGTTTTACTGGTATGTGTAGTTGGTATCGTAGATTCATTTCAGATTTTTGAACTATTTTGGCTCCTATTAATAATTTGTTGAAAGGAAAGAAGAAGAAAGAAACTGTTGTTTGGACCGAAGAAGCTTTAGATTCATTTGATATAATTAAATCACGCTTAGTAGATGCACCTATTTTAGCTAGTCCTGATTTTACTAAACCATTTTATTTACAATGTGATGCTTCCAATTATGGAGTAGGTTGTGTTCTTACCCAAGGGGAAGAAACAAATGAAAAAGTCATTGCTTATGCGTCTCGTACTTTGAATAAAGCCGAACGTAATTATTTAATTACCGAACGTGAACTTTTAGCCGTTATTTTTGCAATTCATAAATTTCGTCCTTATATTGAAGGTACTCATTTTAAAGTTGTTACTGATCATCATTCTTTGATTTGGCTTAATAATTTAAAAGATCCTTCAGGTCGTTTAGCTCGATGGAGCGTAAAGCTTCAACAATTTGATTTTGAAGTCATTCACCGTAAGGGAAAACTTAATGTTGTTCCTGACGCTCTTTCTCGTGCTCCTTTGGAAATTAGTTCATTGGAATTTTCTATTACTGATTTTGATCCTTGGTATTTAAAGATGATTGATAATATTACTAATAAACCAGAATTGTATCCTGATTGGAGAATAGATGATGGAAAACTTTATAAATTCGTTTCAAATAATTTAGAAATTAATTCAAATTTAGTTGAGTGGAAGTTAGTAGTTCCAAAAAGTTTACGGAAATCAATTTTACTTCAGTGTCATGATGACCCTTCTTCTTCGCATTTAGGTGTTACCAAAACCTTTTCGAAAATTAAAGAATTATATTATTGGCCAAAGTTAAAGTCGGATGTTGCTAAATATATTCGTCGTTGTTCTGTTTGTTGTAAGAGTAAATCTTCTCAGTTTAATCATTTTGGATTCATGGGTAAAGAAAAAGAAGTTTCATTCCCTTTTCAATGTCTTTCAATTGATTTAGTAGGTCCTTTCCCTCGTTCGAAACAAGGCAATACAGTTTTATTAGTTGTTTGCGATTGGTTCACTAAATTTACTTTGATTCATCCGATGCGCAATGCTTCTGCAAAACGTATTTGTGAATATTTGGAAAATTACGTATTTTTGGTTTATGGTGTTCCTCAGATTTATATGGTGGACAATGGTACTGTTTAATAAATTGATGCAGTCATATAAAATTTCTTCTGTTTGGTTTAATGCTAGTTATCACCCACAGGTTAATTTCGTAGAAAGAGTTAACAAAGTGATTGGTACTGCTATTCGTAGTTATATTTCTGACAGTCATAAAGATTGGGATGTTGAAATTCATAAAATTGGTCACGCGTTACGCAATGCTGTGCACGAGTCCACTAAATTTACACCTTCTTTTTTGGCCTTTGGTCGTACTGTTCCAATTTCTGGACATTTTTATGGTAAGTTTAAAGATTTTAGGGAGGAGGAGTTGACTTTGAATACTCGCGAACAGTTAGTTCAAGATATTAATGAATTGTCACCTATTTTTAAAGAAGTTAAACGTAATCTTTATTTAGCTTACGAGCGTAATTCTCAATCTTATAATTTAAGGCGTAGACCTTTAAAGCTTAAACTTGGAGATTTGGTTTGGAAGAAAAATTTCGTTCTTTCTGATGCATCAAAGCATTTTAGTTCTAAATTAGCTCCAAAATTCATTGAAGCGAAAGTTGTTGAAGTTATGGGTCCAACGACTTATAGATTATCTTCACCTGATAATAAGCCGTTAGGAATTTTTATGTTAAAGATTTGAAACCTCATTAGATTTTTGTGATTCTCCTTTACTTCAAGCTTTGGTTGGAATTTTACATTTTTAATTAAATTTTATTGATGCTCACCCTTGAGGGTCATTACAATCTAAGTGATTGGATGCCTTATATTTTATTTTATGTTGAGGAAATCTCAATGTTTATTTTATACCACAGTGTAGGTATATGAATTCTTTGGTTAATGCGCTGACCAAAGACTTTTATTTTATTTGCAGTTATTTTACTGCTTTATTTTAATGTATTTGATTACATTTTATTGCCGATTCTGAGAATTTTTTCTCTGGAACTCGTCTTCTCGTATTTGAGTTTTTAATTGCTTACTTGCAGTTGTTAAGACGATCATTTTGAGTTTACCTTTGAGCATATAATTATATGTGTAATAGTAAGTTTTTTATTTACATCTTGATACCTTCTGTGAGAAGAAGATTTCTACAAGATGAGCTGGAAATTATTCAAGTAGTCCAGGATAATTCTCCTATTCATCTAGCACGAATTGTTAGGGACTGGATTGAAGATCAAAACGAAGTTGAAATAATTGAATGGTCAGCGAAATCACCAGATTTGAACCCAATTGAAAATTTGTGGGATGCAATGATCAGAAACTGGGATAGTGATATTCAATTTAGAACACCTGAAAATATTATCCAACATTTACAATTAGTTTGGGAACGTTTTCGGGGATCACAGTTGTGTGAAAATTTAGTAAACTCTATGCAATCTAGATTAGAAGCATGCATACAAAATAATAGTTGTTACACAAAATATTGAAACGTTCGAGAAATTATCTGCAAATTCAAGAGTCTTCTGGAAGTTGTTACCCATCTTCTAGAAGATATATCGAAAGATATGGAACACTCCAGAAGGATTCGCAGATGTGTATAAATACCGAAGAGAGAAATCGTAGGTCAGTTATTGCTGGAATACAAATGCAGCAGTGTTAAGAAGATTATCAAGCGGAAATAAATCGTTAACACGCGTGTGTCTACATAAATATACCGAGAATAATCGTGTACGTGATTTTTAGTGTAAACAAGTGTGAAGCTATCCGAGGACCTTATCTTATCTTCTTGTAAGTGATATAAAAATGTAAGTGTTTTTATTAAATATTATTAGATTTTATATGTTCGGTTAATTTAAAAGTGTACATATTTCTAGAATAAGTGAACATAATTTTTAGTCGTTATAAATAAATTAGTTTTTAATAAATAAATACGCAACATTGGTGTCAGGTGTGGGGTTCGCGATTTTTATTAGTGTAAATACCATTAAGTAATCTAATATCGCACCCGTAATTGATTGCGTAAATAACTGTTAATTTCGCGATACGCGTGTTTATTTATAAAGTATAAAATGGTGTTTATTAAACTTTTTCTTTTAACAAGTGCGTGATCGCGATATTAATTAAATTCGTTTCCGTACACTAGTGGTTTAATATTAACAAGTGGATCGTTATTAAAATTTTGTGTTATACAAAAACTGCATTTTAAAAAGAAGTGTATTTAAACTTTATATTCGTGTTATATTTAAATTTATGCCGGTGACGCGTTTGCAAGCAGTTAAAATGGATTCAAAAATACTTGAAATTCTCGAATCGATGAATAGAAAAATGGGCGAAAATTCACAGAAAATTGAAGAAAAACTGTCGGAAAGTTCAAGAAAAATGGAAGAAAAACTTTCCGAAAATTCTCAGAAGATGGAAGAAAATTCAAGAAAAATGGAAAAAAATTCAAGAAAAATGGAAGAAAAACCGAACATTCTTAGAAAATGGAGGAAAGTTTAACTTTAAAAGAAGAAATACGAACGAGCATACAAAATCAAATTAAAATTGTTCAAGAAGAAACCCAAGCAGACATGTTAAACTTAAAAGAAGAAATTTGCGATTCTGTGAATGACATAATAAAAGAAGTACAAGACAAATTAGAAGAAAAGTTAAAAGAAAATTCAAGAACCATAGAAGACAAGCTAGAGAAAAAATTGAGAGAAAGAATACAACTGCTTGAAGATAGAATGACTCAAATGAATTGTCACGGTGAAGGAAGCGTCACGAGTGAAGATTTAATAATGGACCATCGAGAAGAAAACACTCACAAGTTCAAAGTTGTACCACCGAATTTTGATGGTAAAGTTCCATGGTCAACCTACTACAAGCAGTTTGAAGCCGCAGTTACTGCTAATGGTTGGAGCAACAAGCAGAAAGCGGCGTCTTTAATAGTGTCCTTACGTGGAGAAGCGCTTGGAATTTTACAAACTGTTCCTGACCACCTACAAGAAAATTACGAACTTTTAATTTCACGTTTAGAAATGAGATATGGAGACGCTCATTTTCAACAAGTCTATCAAGCTCAAATTAAAAGTCGGGTTCAGAAAGCTGCCGAAAGTCTTCAAGAGTTTGAGTCTGACATAGCTAGATTAACACGGCTTGCGTATCTTACAGCACCAGATACCTTCTTGGAGCAGTTGGCGATTCAAACCTTTGTAGACGGCCTCCGAGACAACGAAACGCAGCAAACTCTCCGGTTAGCTCGACCCAAGACACTGGATAACGCTTTGGTGCATGCTTTGGAGTTTGAAGCAGCAAAACAAGCATCGTAACGAGATGGTCATAGACTCTGCTGTGCTACGGAAGTACCCGCGCAGACACTGGAAAGCATCAAGGAGATAGCGCGACGAATACTTCGGGAAAGAGGAGTGACAGCTTTGAGCTGCGATGAAATAGGCCATGTACGACGGCATCATACTAAACCTAAGAAGAGGACAAGAAGAGCGCTTGATAATTTGGAACGAGGCGAGCAAAAGAGACAAAAAGTAATCTCATCTAGTCAGACTCCGGAGATTACAATCCAAATGGCATCGCCTAGAGAGCAATTGCATAGCATTTATCTCGATGGCAAGATTAATGAAAGAAGCGTCCAGGTACTGGTTGACACGGGAGCGACGAAGACCATCATTCGTCCTGACATCTTATTGGAAAACGAGAAGACATCGCCAGTAACAGTACTACTTCGAACGGCGACGGGCGAAGAAATACCTACTCACGGACATGTCAAAGTAACCATTGGTTTGGGAAATGGAGTACTCGACTATCAAATACTGGTAGCCGACATCACGGAAGAAGTTATCCTGGGAGTGAAGTGTAGTGATGGCACGCCTGGATGGAAATCTCCGAGAAAGCTAAATACGCGCGATTGAACCAATGGATGGCGGCTTAGTTGAAAAGGGATTACTCGTTGGCAGAACTTTAGTACGAGTAAAGAACACGATGCCAGTAAGGATCTTAAACATCAACTCAGATGCTGTAACGTTAAAAAAGAAGACCGTGGTAGGCCAATGCACGCCAGTATCACAAATTGTGAGATGCGTGAAGTCGAACGAAGATACGTCGCCGAAGAAGTGTCCACAACATCTATTGGGCATTCTTACCACCAAATGCCAAAACCTCAGCCAAGACTAGCTGGCTAAAGTTAAAGTGTTGATCCAAGAGTACGAAGATGTTTTCGCGCTGGAGAGTGGCTCCAAAGGAAGAACTAACGTTGTGAAACATAAAATTAATACCAGAGACGCTCGGCCGATACGAAAACATCCACGCAGACTTCCTTTGACGAAAAGAGAAGAAGCCAAACAAATAATTACGGATATGGAGAGAGAAGGCGTGATTGAACCTTCAAGTAGCCCATGGGCATCCCCAGTGGTACTCGTAAAGAAGAAGGATGGATCAACGAGATTTTGCGTAGACTACAGGCAGCTAAACGACGTGACCAAAAAGGACAGCTACCCTTTACCCAGAATTGACGATACGCTAGACACCCTGTCAGGATCCCAGTGGTTTTCTATGTTAGATTTAAAGAGTGGATACTGGCAGGTAGGCCTGTGTAACGCTCCTGCAACGTTCGAGCGTTTGATGGAGACCATCTTGCGCGGGTTGTCTTGGAAGACGTGCTTGGTTTACCTGGACGACGTGATCGTGGTTGGAAGGTCGTTTGAAGAACACTTGAACAACTTGAAGGAAGTGTTCCAGCGATTACGTGGGGCTAACCTCAAACTGAGCCCAAAGAAGTGCCACGTATTTAAGGAGGAAGTCCAATACCTTGGCCACGTCGTATCTAGAGATGGAGTAAGGGCTGACCCAGACAAAATCCGAGCAGTGCAAGCATGGCCAAGACCGATCGACAAACATCTGGTCTAAAGTTTCCTTGGGTTGTGCACTTATTATAGAAGATTTGTACCCGGATTTTCCAATATTGCCAAACCATTGACAAAATTAACCGAAGAAAAAGCAGAATTTAATTGGAATGAAGACTGCGAAAATTCTTTTAATCAACTAAAACAAGCCCTAGTCACTTCGCCGATTCTGAGTTATCCAAGGGAAGATGGAAAATTTGTTTTGGATACCGACGCAAGCAATCTGGCCATAGGCGCGGTCCTTTTGCAGGTTCAAGATGTACAAGAAAAGGTTATCGCGTACTTTAGCAAGGTTTTATCCAGGCCAGAAAGGAATTATTGCGTGACTAGGAGGGAGCTGTTAGCAGTCGTTAAGTCCATCGAACATTTTTACAAGTATTTGTATGGACGAAAATTTTTACTGAGAACAGACCACGCCGCTTTAAAATGGCTACTGCAGTTCCGTAACCCAGAAGGACAAGTAGCAAGATGGATCGAGAGACTGCAAGAGTATGACTATGACACAGAACACCGTGCCGGAAGCAGTCATCGGAACGCTGATGCCTTGTCCAGATGACCATGTCCGGCGGACTGCAGCCATTGTTCGCGACTGGAAGAAAAAGTCGAATGCTTCCGGAGAACTGCTATGGTTGATGATGAGTGGAAACCTGAGCAGTTACGTCGCGAACAAGAAGACGATCCTGAAATAAGACTACTCCTAGACTGGAAAGAAAGCGGGCAACGACCAACCTGGGAAGAAGTGAGTGCTTTGGGCAGAAATATCAAAGCGTACTGGGCGCAGTGGGACAGACTACAGTTGGTAGTGCCAAAGACCAGGGTGCCAGAAGTGTTGAAGCAAAAGACGTTGGGCAAAGTGCGAGAACGATTCTACAGGATAAACTGCAAAGAGGACGTCATGAAATGGTGCCGTAAATGCATAGTCTGTGCATCAGCAAATGGTCCAGCGAAAAACGCAAAGCACCTATGAAACAATACAACGTAGGAAGCCCTTTGGAAAGAGTAGCGATTGACATCGCAGGGCCGTTCCCAGAATCTGATTCGGGAAATAAATACTTCCTGGTGGCGATGGATTATTTCACGAAATGGACGGAGGCTTACGCCATACCCAATCAGGAAGCAGCTACAGTCGCAGACGTATTAGTAAAGGAGTTTTTCTGCCGGTTTGGAGTTTCGTTAGAATTACACTCCGATCAAGGCCGCAATTTTGAGTCTGGGCTGTTTCAAGCAGTTTGCCGACTGTTAGGAATTAAGAAGACTAGGACTACGCTTCTCCATCCTCAATCTGACGGCATGGTTGAACGGATGAATCGAACAATGGGCAAGTACTTAGCCAAGGTAGTGTCCGAACACCAAAGAGACTGGGATCAGCACTTGCACCTTTTCCTAATGGCATACCGATCATCCGTTCACGAAAGCACAAGCCAAACACCATCCTGTGTAACGCTCGGTCGTGAAATACGATTGCCATGCGACCTTCAATTTGGACGAAGACCGGAAGAGGAAGTCGCTGGAGAAGATTACGTCAGCAAGCTGGCCAAGAGGCTAGACGAAGTACATGAAAAGGCCCGTAAAAACACACTAATTGCCAGCGACAGGATGAAAACAAGATATGACGCCAAAGCGCAAAATGGTGGGTTTCAACCTAGCGATATGGTCTGGTTGTATAATCCTCAAAGGAGACGTGGTTTGTCGCCGAAGCTGCAAAGGCAATGGGAGGACCCCTATAAATTCGTGCAGCGTATTAACGACGTCATATATCGCATCCGAAAACCGCCCAGAGGCAAGCCAAAAGTGGTCCACGTCGATCGTCTAGCCCCGTTTGCTGGCGATAATCACAATACGCAAGTTCAGGTCCGAACCAGAGTAATAAGTAGCAGAACCCGGAATCCAATCGAAGAAATGGAGTTCGAGAAGTTTATGAACTTATACGGAGGTTCTGGAAAAGCTAGGTTCGGAGCTACCACCGAGGAACAACAAGACCTGTTCCAGACACAAAAAGATTATGCCATCGCACATTGCGTGAGCGCATATCTTGACATGTCCAAAGGGGTTGCAGTCGTGTTTAAAAAGAAGTTTGAGCAGCTAGATGAATTACGAAGACAGCAACCGGCAGTCGGAAAAGTTTTAGGACTACGTGGTGACGGACGCTTCGTTTTCTATCTGGTCACCAAGAAATACTCACCTGTCAAGCCGTTATACAAAGATCTGTGGCGAACATTATGGAGTCTCAAGAGAGAAATGGAGTTCCATCATGTTAAGAAATTGGCAGTACCCAAGGTTGGTTGTGGCTTAGATCAACTGAATTGGAGCACAGTTCGAAACATGTTGGAGGTCGTCTTCCGAGGAACAGGCATTCAAGTGTTGGTCTGTAGTTACCAACCAAGGAGAATATTGGGTCAGGAAAAGTCCATTGACTGTTACTTTTATGGTCAAGGAAATTGCCGAAATGGAGGAAGCTGCCGCTATCGCCACGATCCTTTTTACCGGTGTCGCATCCAGTCTCCTGTTCTGGGACAGAACAGTCCTAAGAAGGAGGCAGTGAAACGTTCGAGAAATTATCTGCAAATTCAAGAGCCTTCTGGAAGTTGTTACCCATCTTCTAGAAGATATATCGAAAGATATGGAACACTCCAGAAGGATTCGCAGATCGTAGGTCAGTTATTGCTGGAATGCGAATGCAGCAGTGTTAAGAAGATTATCAAGTGGAAATAAATCGTTAGCACGCGTGTGTCTACATAAATATACCGAGAATAATCGTGTACGTGATTTTTAGCGTAAACAAGTGTGAAGCTATCCGAGGACCTTATCTTATCTTCTTGTAAGTGATATAAATTATAGTGTAAGTGTTATTATTAAATATTATTAGATTTTATTAGTTCGGTTAATTTAAAAGTGTACATATTTCTAGAATAAGTAAACATAATTTTTAGTCGTTATAAATAAATTAGTTTTTAATAAATAAATACGCAACAATATTAATTATTTCTATACAACTTTTGTATTGTTATTGTTTTTTATATGATATGTTTTTTATTTAATTATATTATTAAAATAAACTACAGCATGAACTGTTATTATAAACATATGCTTATTTATTAACATTTTATTAACGCAAAAGTAATACCTAAATAATTATCATTAAAATAAAAATAATATTAATGAATACGAAAATGTCATTATGATACTCATTAATAAGTGAAATATTTAACCGCCTTAACAAAAAAAAGAATGTGACTATGTGAACAAAAATTTAAATAAATTATATTATATTGGCACAAATATTTATTCTTACACCGGAAAATTCTGTTTGATAGTATCATTTATATTTAAACGAAATTAAAGTATAAAAGTTTCACTTTATTTATGAATAATTTTGCACATACAGCGAAATATTAATAGTACCTATGTAAAATTGTTTTTATAAAATCAGTAATTAGATTATTATTTACAATTTACCTTAATTTTATACGTTCAAAATTTTAGTATCAATAAGTATGTATCTAAAATTATAGAAAGAAATGTGTGTTTTTTTAATCGCATAAAAATATAAATACGGTCTTAAAAATAATACTATTTTTTTATGGTTTGAGAAATACATGTAAAATTTAGTAATGGTAATCCTTTTTTTATTTACAAGACAAAAAGACATAACCTCAAGGTATATTTACAAGTATAAATACTGGTAATACTATTAGAATGTGACTGAAAATGCGGTAATGTTCATTTTAGGGACATTTCCAATTACTATGGCTGTACTTCAAAATGGTATTTAATTTAAATACTATTTTGTTTTAAAAGAGTTATACTGGTTTATTTTTCTTTGCCGATATGTTTACATTTTTTGTTGTTTAAAACTAGTACAAATACAAAAAGCATAGAATCACAATGCGAACAGTTCCATAAATTGTTTTGTAAATATCTAGGTCTGTTTGAAATGTCCTAAAATAGTATGTACAGTTTGTATTTCGGAAAATGCAATATTCTATTAACCTGTATTGATACAATGCTCATTATCAGGTTTTTTGGCACAATATTGCCAAATCGTAATTCTAACGTCAATTATCTGCGGATCTATTTTAATCGCGCTACACAAAACTTGCTTCTGGCCATAATTTACTTTAAAAAGATGTGTTTTAATTTGATGTAATATTTTTTTGTCAATCAAGCTTATTAAATTGATCCATCCGCGATCTGATGTTTGAGCTCGTATAGCAAAATACTTTGATGACAACACCAATATTTTTGTTGTTTCTCAAGACAGTTTTTCTGTTAATCTCTATAGATAATAGTGTTTGTGTTGTGTTGTAAACTGTGTTTTCAAACTTCAGTTGAAAACAAAACAACATGTAAAATTATAATAATAATACAAAACTATAAAAAATTTTAATGCAAAAATAAAACTTGTATATTATACATATAATAATAAAACTAAAATATCAAGATAAAAAAACGAGTAAGTATACTTGAATGTACTTGACAAAATCGAAAACGTAGAAAACCAACAAAAGCTCCAGAAGATCAACTTAAACTAAATTTTAAATAAAAACAATTTCAATTGCAAAGAGAAAAAAATTATGTCGGAGCTGATAATAAAAAACTAAAAAACATACATTAATAACAACAAATCCTAAATTTGTTACTACCTTAATATACAAATTCAGAAAAAACTAAATATATAAGATAAAACAAAAAAGTTTGTTGCTAAATTAACACATTGATTAACTCTTTTTACAAAAAAACAGTAATTATTAGACCAAAACAAGTATTTAAATAGCTATCAAACTTTTGCTTTATATTTTTAAACAAAACCATTTAGTTTGAAATACTAATTTATCTGATTCTGTTTCCGGAAGTATGAATAGATAAACGGTAAAGATGAATGCATTCAAATAAATAAATGGGGATATAAAACTTAATGGTGCATTTGAAACATGATAATCATGACATTTTGTATAGTAGATGCCTAATTATTTCAGTTGTAATACATCATTTACATTTTTTACACAACGTTTTGGAAAACATATTCGCATGTCTCGTATTACTGTTAGGGGACCGTTCGAATAAGTCACCCTTCAAATGTTGTCTTTCTGTTATGTTAATTTTACCTCAAAATGTAGCAAATAAGTAGTATTCTATTACTTTTTTTTTTAGAAAAATTTGATACTGTACATCTGCTATACTGTTATTCTATATTTCATTAAACTTTAATAACGGATAAAGTTTTAAAACCTCATATAGGAAACCAAAAGTACGTTCAACGTTTCATAAAAAAAATAGAAATATCTGAACCAGAAAACGAAATTTTCAAGCACAGCAGATAATTACATAATATCACAAAGAAAACAAATGCATAAAAATATTGAACTTTAGTTGTGATGTATTATTTTATTATTAAAATCCAATAAAACCAAAAATTTAAGCTACCAAATGATTTAATATTTCTTAAAATATGTAGTGGAAGACTTTGATTTAAAACACTAGTGTAGTATTTATTTATTTATTTATTTTCTATGTAATATAAATAGGCAAAAAGAACCCAACATAGTTGTGATTAAATAAATTTTTTTAAAAATGAATAAAAAGGAAACTGAAAACAACATCCTTTTATAATAAACAAAAAAAAATAAAACAAATTTTCATCATAAATATTACAAATAAAAAAAACAAGTATAATGTATAAGCAATAAAATAATATCCCTTAATACGTATGTACTATTATGGCACAAAAAATAGAACAGTAAAAAAAACAAGGAAAAAAAATTAATTAAATTAAATTACAGTGTGAATGAACATCAAATAATAAATAACATAAATAGTTATAGATAATTACGTAAATAAGTATTAAGAATGGAGAACTCACTATTTCAAAAATGCAGAATTTTTTCCAAATAAATCAGAAGTCTTTATACTTGCAGTTGTTTCGGCTACACGGAAGTCGAACAGCGGACTGTATTTTATGTGTAAGAAAGGATGGGACTTCCGGTAGCAACTCACCGAATTATTAGTAAACTAACGAGAAAATTACTTACGTAACGTTCCTGAGTCTTCTGGCAAATCGGGAGCGCACAACCACCCAAACCCGTGATAAATCAAGGCCTCGATTCACCCAGAAATGAGCGATTGCTCGACTTACCCGGATCTTACTTTTCCCTGGATAGTAGAGTTAATGTTGTATCCACAGCGACATATAGAAACTTCAAAATAGGGGACAGCAAGTCACAAAACCGAAACTGCAACTAGCGGAAAACTTAAATAGAAAAACACTCGCGCAAACATACCGCCCACCTAAAATGAGCGATGCTGTTTTAAAGAAAATTAAAAAATATATAACAAGAATAAAATAAAAAAAAATAAGGAAAAAAAAATCAGGTCCTGGAGGCGGGGCTAACCGCAAAAACGAGCGAGTGAGATGACCACCTGCTGTTTTAACGGTGGCTATCCGAGAGAGACCATCAGATACTGGCCGTAACGCAGTCACTCGACCAAATAACCATGACATTAGCGGTCGGTTGGAATCCTGAACAAGTACTATATCACCCACTTGAAGATCGGGTTTATGTTAAAATCATTTTGTACGTTGAGTTAAGGTATGCAAATATTTAGCAGACCAGCGACGCCAAAAGTATTTTATTATGGTGTTTTGATGACGCCAGCGTTGTTTAAAAGTAAAGTGATTAGTATCCAGAAAGGAAGGAGAAGATAGCAAAGGCTCACCAATAAGAAAATGGCTTGGACTCAAATAGTTTGCAGCTTCGGCGGGATCAGAGGAAAGGCCGCACAACGGACGGCTTCGATTTGAGAAAATATGGTACAAAACTCTTCAAATGTAAAGGCCGTGTTACCAATTTTGCGATATAACAGACTTAATAGCGGCTTCCCAAAGTCCTCCAAGATCCATTGAATACTACAAAGTTAAAGACGTTCGCACAATAAATGATTGTTTTTTCGTAAAAAATCATAGAACTCATCAAGCTGTCTAGCTGCGCCAACAAAATTGCGGCCACAGTCCGATCTGATACGAGATGAACTTGTCTAAACAAGCAAAGAAAGCTTCTGTAGATAAAGACGAAGCAAACTCCAGATGAACAGTTTTGGTTGCGGTGCAGACAAACAAAAATAGATAGCTTTTTGTAGTACGAGACAAACGAAGAGTATTAACCTCAACAACAAAAAGTCCTACATACTCTACGCCGGTTACGGTAAAAGCCCTTTTTGGGTTGACGCGATCCGCGGGCAAAAGCGCCATCGTTGGCTTGAACGTGTTAGCTCTAAAACGATTACAGGCCATGCATTGACGGATGCGCTTTCTCAGAAGACTACGCAGCGAAATGATTCAGAATTTATTTTGTAATAAAGCTTGAACGGCCTGAGGACCAGAATGAAGAGGGGCGACATGATAGTATGAACACAAAAGAGCGGAGAGATGAACTTGCTGAGGTAATAGCAGCGGATGACGAAAAGAAGACGGCAAAGCGGAGTGGCCCAGCCTTCCGCCCACTCTAAAGAGACCCTCCTCAGCGGCTTGAGTTATGTGGACGCAAGCATGCGTAGCCTTTTGTAGTTCGGCAGGAGAAAGAGGCAAAAGCTTGTTATCAGAAGAAAAGGTTGTGTTGCAAGCTTGAGTGTTTTGAAAGAAACGAAGCATCTATACAAACGTCCGTTGCATTTTTAAAAAGAAAGAAAATCGTTCGATGACTGGGAGCAAAGGATGAGAAGGTACAAGGCGAGCAAGAAGAATTGCGCCAACTTTAAGATCAGGTAACGAAGAATTCAAAACGGTAGGAACAGCAAGAGACGGCCACTGCGACAAAGGCTTACTTAGAAAAGTAGGACCGGAAATCCAGAAAGAAGCGCTGCTCATAACTTCAGGAGTAGCACCACGACAAGCTAAATCAGCAGGATTTTCGGCAGTATCAACGTGATGCCATTGTTGTCGTTCAGTGAGATCGAGAATAGTGACAATACGGTTAGCGACAAAAGTATGAAGACGATGCGGAAGAAGAGAGAGCCACGCAAGAACTACTTGTGCGTCAGTGTAAAGGCAAGCTTCTCTAATAATACTAATGGCAAAAAGAGGTTTAATCGAATGGAAAAGGCGCGCCAGCAAGAGCGCGCCACGTAGTACGAGTCCTGGAACTGACAGAACTCTTAATGGGGCTAGCTTTGACTTAGCGATTATGAGGTGACACGATTGTATTTGTCGAGACTCAGCGGAGCTAGAGCAGGCGTAAATAGCAGCAGCATATCCTTTCTGAAAAACATCGCAGAATCCAACAACCTGTAAGATTTTATGAAAAGAAGGGGAGATGCATCTTGGTATGTGTATTTGAGAGAGGCAAGGCAAGCCGTCGACCAACTTGGTCCATTGGGAGGCAAGAGCGAGGCAAAGAACGTCATCCCAATCAAGCCTTTCGGTACATATACGCTGTAGAACGAGCTTCATTGTAAAAACCAGAGGGGAAGGGAACCCTAGAGGATCTAATATTCTAGCAATATAAAAAAGAACTGCTCTTTTGGTGCAGTTGTAACGTCCCGTTTAAGTTCATTACAATTAAAATTCAATTTTACAATCGTTTATTTTTGCAACTAATATTGCACGTAAATTTAATTCAGTTTGACAACGTCGCGTTGTTTTAACCGACTTGAAGGTGGCTGGAAATTTCACTTTCGCTGGGGCCACGCTTGGCGAGTGCACGTGTGTGATGCGAGAAAGACAAAATTTTCTTGATTATGGCGTAAAAACGCATGTATTTTAATTTTGATTCATTCCATCTAATTATTGGTGAGTTTACCTTTATATTGATATAATTTTTCTATTGAATTCAACATTTTTAGTGCTTTCAAAGTATTGCGCAATTGTAAGACAAAGGAAATTTGTTTTGAAGACCGTTGCTAAGTGTAAATGCAACGTAAGTATATGATGTCATTCAAAAAACTATTCTAATTATTTGTATTTAGGGTCTTTTCATTGGGTTTTTCTTTTATTTGGATTTTTCTTTTCATTGGATTTTATTCTGGATCCTTTCGTTTTGGTTTTGTCGTTGAATTAAAGAATTATCGTTAATGAAGTTTATTATACATTGGTATTTATTCCTGTTGAAGAATTTTATCACAAGAACAAAGTATGTGCTAAAAATAGAAGATATCCGATAACGTTATACTACACCTGGTGAGTCAACTAAAATTAAGATTCTGCAGTTTATTTTCAAATAACTAAATTGAGTTGTTTTATTAAAACTGTTCACTCGATAACAAATCAAACGTTCACGACATTTGCATTTAATCAACGATTTAATATCAATAATTAACAATTAGATGTAAGATTTTACGCTTTTTATTCACCACGTTATGTGGTTGGCGTCCAATATTTTATTTTAAATACTGTTTTATTCTAAATATGTTTAATTCAATTATTGTTCATTGTTCTTTAATGTAAATAGTTAGTTAAGTATAGTTAATAAATTAACGGAGTTCACGTCTTTGTAATTATTTCGATTCAACCCATTACCTTGATGTCTATGCCTACGATTGCTTGCCGTGGTTATATTATTTTTACTTTTATTAAATGTATTTTTACTTTTTTATTACACAGTCACCACTAAAGGGCTGAACTTGAAAGGAAAAAGGGTCTAAACAGTGATTTCAGCACAGGCCAAGGATCTTGAGAGACTTATCTTCGGTCGAAAACATTAGAGGAGTTTCTAAATGATCTTCAAAAAGACCTTCTAAAACTTCAGGAACATTACTGGACTATTTGCGCAATTCAAAACCTCCTTTTTCTAAAAGACGAGCAAGCTCGGTGCGGAGAATTAGTGCGTCCTCAACGGTGCCAACACTAGTTATCACGTCATCAACATACGTATTCTTAAAGATAGCGACGGGCGCAGTCGGGTAATGAGATCTTTCGTCCTCAACTAATTGTTGAAGACATCGCTGAGCTAGGTAAGCTGAAGGAGTTAAGCCGTACGTTACTGTATTTACTTCATACTCGACGACAGGATTATGAATGGATTCACGCCAATAAATGTGTTGTAAATAACGATCTTTACGACGTAACAAAATTTGTCTATACATCATGCGAATGTCACAACACAACGCGAACGGACCCGACGATACCGGTTACAAAGGCAGCAGACAGAAAAAATAGACATGACAGATTAGGAAAACCAATTAAATACAATCAAGGTGATTTAGTCTTAGTCAAAACTCATTATCAGTCTTAGGCTATAGACAATGAGATAAAAAAGTTTTTTCATTTATACGAAGAACCATACAGAGTTTTAAGTGAAATTGGAACTAACGCTTACGTGTTAGTTGATGTACATAATGGTGACTACAAAACGACACAAAATGTAATAAATTTAAAAAAATATATTGGTTTGAATGAGCTTTCAAATAAGTTAAATAATGTTGAAATTATGCTTGAAAGAACCGGCCCGAATATTTAACAAAATTTTGACTCGCATAGTGATGATGGCTATACTCTCAAAATTGGGGGGGGGGGGTAACTGTAATATCTTTTTCTTATGTCTATCGTAACTTTTAGAATGTTAAAATAGTCTAGTTAGTTTTATAAGTCTGTGGTTTAAGGTAGTGTAAGTGTTGTGCAAAAGTGAAAGAAACAAAGAGTGTCCTTTTGCCCGGGTCAGAGGCTGGACGACCATAATTAAGAGGTTAGCGGTGCGAGCCAACTCAGGAAGTATTGGGGCGATACTTCGGGTGTCACTTTATTAAGTAAATCTAATGAACCTTTAAATTTTGTGCATCCCGACTGTTGTTTTTCTTTTGATAAGAAATAGAAAATTTAAAAAAAAAATTTTTTAAAAACTCACCCTTCGCTCCAACCACTTGCTGGCTCGTAAAGCAGGATGAGAAGGATTAAAGGATAAGGCAAATGATTAAGATGGACCACTTTACCTTTGCATTGGCTCTATACAATATCTTAATTTTAACGAAGAGGAACGCGTGTCATTCGCGACCTTTCACGTTCGAATGCATTTGTAAGACTTGTGCCACCTGGTACATTTTTAAAATGTTTATAACATATAGAAAACAATTAACACCGACAAATAAATAATTAGTGCCGGCAAACATAAGATATGTGAGTTACCAAAGTTTTGGTTCTAATAAAGTTATGTCAATAAATTCTACATTCAACGGTACGAGAGACGCCTAAGTTCTTGGAGGGCCACGGTGCTACAATTATACCGAAAGCAATCGACACCAGCAAAGTATTTTATTATATCTGTAATTATATAGATCGAGTTAGTGAGCGAAGTGCATGATATTAATTTAAGTTTGTTAATTAATGTTTTGAAATTAGTTTGAGTCAATATATATACATTTTGCACTGTAATTTTTATTATTAAGAATAAGATCAATAAATACCCACAAACCCCTAGAGAGAAAAAAGCATTTATCTCATGTAAAGCCGCGGATTAGTTTTTATTCAGCATTTATTAAAAAAATTGAATAGTAGCACGCGCGAAACCTGAGAAGATGATACAAGCACCTGCCATGGTTGGACGTTATCGTGGATTTATAAGCTATTTAAAACAAAATGTGTCAGGGGTGTTAGCAATGCATTGCGTCATCCATCGACAACATTTAGTTGCTAAAAATTTTAGTGTTAGATTGCATGAATATCTTCAATTAGTCATTGATGCAGTAAACCAAATCCAAAGCAACGCGTTGAATACGTGGTTATTTGCGCCGTTGTGTGAAGAAAACGACAAACACTTTCATCAATTACTCCTTCACACTGAAGTACGCTGGTTGTCGAAACGTTTATGTTGCACAAAATTTTTTGCACTTTTTGAGACTATTTTAGAATTTCTGGATACTAAAGATCAGTGGCGTATCTAGGGTAGGGCAGGCAGGGCACGTGCCATGGGCGCCAACCTGAAAGGGGCGCAAAAGAGGCTCGGTTGCGATATAATAACCGAGAATTATATAAAATAAATTAAGATTTAAAAAAAAACTTTAAAGTAGTTTAAAGTTTTAAAACAAATTTTAAAACTTGATTAGTTTATGTTGTAAGGTGGCGTTTTTCAGCAGCCTTTATGCGCAAGTGTGCGCAACTTATGCGTAAGTGAGTGCAATTTATGTGCAAGTGAGTGCAACTTAAGCACTTTTAATGAAGCTAACAAAGAAAAGTAAGACAGACTTTTATATTTTATTTTAAATAAATCAAAACTGAAATATACAGTGGCGCCTGGTATTGCTTGCATAGGCGTGTAGCGACTCGCAAGTGCATATCAGAGAGCGCGCCAAGTCACGTGTTTCCACCTCCGCTCTCAACCAATCGCTGGTAGGCGAATTTGGTGACGTATCTTGTGGGGAGAGCGGAGGGAGCAGTTTTGAAGTGAACAGCACGGAGAGTTGTAGTACGTACGAGCGTGGTCCCCGGTGATGAATCGCGAGTTATGGCTGCAGTTTAAATAAAACATATTTTTATATATATCTCGTTGAGTGTTCTTCCAACACATGGGTGTCAGATCGTGGGTAATTTACACTCGGTAGTTCACGAGATATCACAGGCGCCCTCTGAATCACTGGATTCGTCTTCTACAAATATATTCTAAAATATTTTGTTGAGATATAGTAAGGTAATTAAAAAATATATTGCTTTTGTCAATTATGTATAGCAAATTCTTAATAATTTTTAAAATAATTAGCTGAGAACCATGAATCGTTCTTTTGAGAAAAAAACGGAAAGTGGGGCTGCAGGTCGAAAACGACGTTCATTAGAGGCAAAAGAAAAAGAAAAAAGCAGCAAAGTTTTTAAGACGTTTTTTCAAAAATCGAGCACGAGCACGACTTCTTCAGATAATCCAGAAAATTCTGCAAGCGCAAGGCCTCAAGAATTAGAAGATACTGGGTCAAGTTCAAGCAAGAAAGAATTAGTTGCGGCATCTATTGATGGCGATGCAGAGAATTTTAAATGTCATTCCAAAATTCTTGCTACTTCTGAAGAAACAGAAGTTGGGTCTGAGTTTGACAAAGAAATGAAGATTGATGACGTTGAAGATAAAGACTTGATATCTGAAAACGTCCAAAATTATTAAATGTCCCATACCTAAAGTTATTGAAGAACACGACATCTGATTTCTTATGTTTAGTGAAGAAACAGGAAAAGCAATCATAACTGATCCATTGAGAATTGAAATTATTAAACATGGTTTTAAACATTTCCAAAACATCGAAGGTCCTTTTCTGCCGACTAACAATCGTTCTATGAACAAAACTTGGTTCTTTAAAAAATTAGGAAATGGCGTGACCATTTCCTAATTTTTGAGCAAGTGATGCGTTCATGGTTGGTTTACTCGCCTTCCAAAAAATCTGCCTTTTGTTTTTGCTGTCTTCTTTTTTCAAAATGCAAAAACCAATCTAGTTTGAAACAAGAAAGCGGATTTAATCATTGGAAAGCACCTAAGAGAATAAATGTACATGAAAATTCAAAAAAAAAAACAGACAATGCTTTACCCAATGGACAGAACTGGAAAGAAATTTATTTTACAATAGAGGAATAATTGATGCAGAACTTCAACAGCAAATTCAAAGAGAAAAGCAAAAGTGGTGTGATATTTTGAAAAGGCTGTTGCACTGCATCAAATATCTTGCAATGCAAAATTTAGCTATGCGAAGACACCGAGAATCACTTCAATCAAATGCTAACTCAGGAAATTTACTTGGTTTACTGAAACTAGTTTCCAATTTTGATCCTGTTATTAAAAATCATTTAAAATTTGCGGAGAGCCATCCTGGATCCACTACATATCTTTCACTCAACATTCAGAACGAGTTCATTCACATCATGGAATCCACTGTTCGTGCTAACTTGCTTGAAAAGATACATAAAGCAAAGTATTATGGGCTAATGTTTGACTCAACTCCAGATTTAGCTCATCGCGAACAAATGTCTGAGGTAGTTAGGTATGTCGAGATCGATTTCGAGAAAAAACAGTATATATAAAAGAATCTTTCTTTAGCTTTATCCAACTCAGCGATAAGGATGCATCTAGCTTAGCCCAAACAATATTGGAGCAATTAGAAAAAGACGATGTGAATGTAGAAAATTGCAGGTCACAATGCTATGACAATGCTGCTGTTATGGCTGGCCACAAGAGTGGTGTGCATCAAAGAATAAAGGAAAAAAACAACCTTGCCATATTTGTCAATTGTGACAATCATAGTCTTAATTTGGTAGGCGTAAATGCGGCTAAAGAAGAAGTAATGATGGTTACTTTTTTTGGAACCATCGATGCGCTTTATGTTTTTTTCTCAAGATCAACTCAACGATGTCAAAAACTTAAAGATGCTGTGCTTATCACTTTGAAGTACGATTCCGATACCAGGTGGAGCGCCAAAACAGAATCAGTAAAACCTGCACACAACTACATTGATGAAATAGTGGAAGTTCTTCAGAACTTAATGGTAGACGAAAGCGCGTCAAATGAAACGAAAAGCGATGCAAAGCAGCTTTATAATAGAATTTTAACGTATGACTTTCTCACATTGCTAGGGTTTTGGAACAAGATTCTAGGCCGAGTTGAACGTGTTCAAAAGAGGTTACAGGACCCTAAAATGAACTTTCATAATGCAGCTTTAGATATGAAATCGCTCCAAGATTATTTCCAAAGTGAGAGAGAAGTCTTAGTTAATGACTCAATAAAAGAAGTTCAAATTTGCAACGAATGGGATGTTGAATTTGAAAGATGTCAAAGAAGAAAAAAAAGAATGGATGGCGAAATGTTTAGAAGTATTGGGTTAACAGCAAAAGAAGAAATGGAAAGGGTAATAAAAGGGACTGTCGACCGTCTTTTCAATGAATTGAAAACAAGAAGCGTTCGATTAATGGAAATTGATGAAAAATTTGGATTTCTTCTTGATGTGGAAGGGTTGTGCTTCAATACGGAAATAAATCACTTAAAAGATCAATGTAAAAAATTTGGCGAAGTCTACAGTTCTGATGTGGATGGACGAGAACTGTACGAAGAAATTTTGGACTGTAGAATGCTGCTTACTAGCCGCAAGGAAAAAATATCAAGTCCCGAGCAACTACTTATGTTAATAGTTGAATATGGAGACGAAAACGTTTTCCCTAATATGCGTATAGCATTGCAAATATTGCTAACAATAGCTGTGTCTGTAGCTAGTTGCGAGAGATCATTCAGTAAACTTAAACTGATTAACTCTTACTTGAGAGCTTCGATGGGCCAAAGCCGTCTCTGTGATCTCGCTTTACTAAGCATAGAGCGAGAAATTACCGAAGAAATTGATTTTGACAATGTTATTAAGAAATTTGCAGCAACTAAAGCTAGAAAAATAAATTTGTAATATATTTATAATAAATAATAAAGTTTTGTTAAAAGTTTGTGTGATCATTTATTAAAAAATTGTAATTAAGCACTTTATGTGGGGGATAAAGCTAAAGATAAGATTTTAAAAGACAATTTAATGAAGTGGAAAACAGACATCGCATATTTAACAGATTTGTTTACAAAATTTATTATGGTTAATTTGCAGTTACAAGGCGACAGTCGAAATTTGATTAAAACAAAGTCCATCTTATCAACGTTTCTTGCCAGAATTAAACTAATGAAGCAGAATATTGGACGGGGCAAATTTTCTGTTCCCCAATTTGTCACAGACACGCTAGGAAAACGACGTTTCAATCTACGTTGAACATTTAAATGTTTTGACTATGGTAATACCACCGTAGACAATTAACCCATATGGTGACATAGAAGAAACGAATGTCATAATACAAGAGGAACTGACTGAACTAAGTACAAACGAAGAACTGGATATCAGCAATTCTGGCTGCAAAACAACAAACCCGTTACTTATCCCGTATTATAAAATATGGCGAGGAAATTTTTAATATCTTTTCCATCGTCATACCTAGTAGAAAGGGGGTTCAGCGCTGTTCTAAATCAATCTCCAAACGAAAAAAAGAAACAGACTGGACATCATTAGCCGAGGAGATTTAAGATTAAACCTTAGAAAATTGACGCCAAATGCTGATAATTTATTATTAAAGCATCAGGTTCATCCTTCTCACTAAAAACATTTACTTATTGCTTAGTTTATTTTATGTTACGTATATTTTATATAACAGATACAAAATTTTATTTTGAGTAGTTGTAATTTAAATTCAATTAATAAATGTATAAAACTTAACATGTGTTTTTGCTTTAAATTTTTAACACTAAACTTTACTACAGTTAGAAATTTACAAAAAATCAATATCAGGTAAGTAGGGGGTCTACTTAAAATCGAAAAACATGGCAAGGGGTCTACGACACAAAAAAAAATTAGGAACCTATAGTATGGGCAATCAATCATACACGTGTGCATATTGAGTAAACGTTGTACATTCTTAGTGCTACTTCACAACCTATTTTAAAAAATAATTTTGTTAAAAATACTAAAATCAATACCATTCACAAATTCTGTCGACCAATCATCATGAGCTGTATACAACAATATTAATAATCAAAAAAATTTTTAATTTTTATTAAATAGTATAACAACGTCCATACATTAATTATCAAATTTCACTATTTAAAATTTGAACAAAAACAAGGAAAAGCTTTTAAAAGACAACTATCTACTTACAGTACAGTATATAATTATATTTAATTCTAATAATATATTCTCAAAAGAAAAAACATTTAAATACATAAATATAATAAACTTTTAAATACATTTAATAAAATAACAAATAACATACAATAAATTACTTTTTAAGGGCATCTAAAGGTACTATGGAAATCTTATTCGAGCCATCATCATTCAACATCAAACCTATTTCATTAAGAGTAGCTGAATCAACTATTCCCTGTTGACTCATAGATGCAATCACCGCTTGATTTTCAAGATTATTTTCACACAAGTTTCTAATAGTAAAAACAGTCCATTGTATGATAACTGATTAAATTAAGAAAAGACATTATACAGTTCGTTAACATTAGAAGATTTGTCAAAAAAGGATACATGGATTCCTTGCATCTATATTGCAACAATCAAGTAATAACGGAATACAGTCTAATTCTCTAGCCTAAAAAAAAAAAGAATTAACTACGAATTTAGTTCGGTAACTTAATTGTTACTTCGTCCTGGTTTTGTTTATGTTTCCAACACAAGTTTCCTAAAAGTCGAATTATGTTCGACTTAAATCCAAAAGTTGGATCTTTATTTAGTTCAGTTTCAGAATCATTTATCTCGGATAGTTTTGATATAGCAGAAAAATTGTTCTGAGATTCCTTTCCTAAACCGTGAATACTTCTTAGTAAAAATGCGCAATTAATCAGTAAACTTCTATCACACTGAAGTTTCTTACAGTAAAACTCGTTGGCACTTAATTTTACCAAAATCTGTAATAATAATACTACTTCCTCGGGTTCAATTTGATCCACGTAATTAGTAACAGTCTTCAATATACAATCCGATTTCCTCTTAAATTGAGAAGCAATAATCAATGGAATGTCCGAGTTTACATCAAATGGTTTGTCTTTATTAAGACATTCGCTTTCTATTATTAAAGATAATATAATTAATCGATATTCAGGTTTTAGATTTACGTAAAAGGAAAAAAAATGCTCGTCTTGTATAAAAAGCTCAAGCAAAAATACGTCATAATTTGTCATATCATTATTACTACATAACTCGATTACGTGTTCGTATATATCTTCGCACAAAGTAATCAAATCCTTCTTTAAATATAAAATATTATATAATAAAGCAGCTGCGTTATACGTATATTTATCCCCTTGGTATAATTTTAATATAGTATGACTAAACATTTTCCAAATTTCTAATGCTCCATCGGAGTTACTTGCAACAACGTTACTCAAAAATTGTAAAATCATACCTATGCAGTCATTACTATTGTTGTTATACTCTAATAGTTTATTTAATGCATCTTTAGTGTTGTGTATTAAAAATTTATCTTGTAATACTAAAGTTTGTACTTCTGGATTAAATGCTACGCAATTTCTCAACGACCTGAATAATTCCTTAATGGCTGCCAGTAAATCGACGTTTACATTAATCGACAATTTATGAATTAGTTCTTTGAGAAGCGAACTTAAAGTTGATAAAACGGGGTGAGATACCAATAGCCTGAAATTATTAGCTTAAGGGTGGATCTGTGTTTGTTTAGAAATACTTACGGATTGTACTTTCCAGTGATATCATTTAATGTTATTTCAAATTTGGGATGTAAATACTGTGTTAACATGTTCCAGTCTTCATAATTGATGTAGTTTGATATGTAATTTTCGTTTAATTCTACATTTAAAGACATGTTCGATAAATATTTGAGGTTATGTCTAATAATTGTTTTGACGTTTAATAGTTATAGGTATAGCGCCCTCTATTAGCAAGTAGTTCAAGTTACTAAATACAGCATATTTTGATCAATAATTTACAAATTAAGCGATTTCCTTTTACGTTTTATTTACTATTATAAAAATATTCAAAAATAAACTTTAAAATAAAGTTAATAATATATAATAATATTAATTAATAATTAAATTTTTAACAGCGTCATCTACACGTAAATTTTTAATATAGAAAATACAATTTTTAACTGCAGTCATCAAACTGTTTCAGCGGTACAAAATAAAAAGTAATCGCGTAGCGATGTCTTTGATCTTTTAGATACGATTTTCTAACCTTCAACTATCTTGGGCTAGAAATCAAAGCCAGATTTGAAATATGTCTTTGTTTACAGTACACTTGAATAGTTTTGTATTATTACACCTTTGCTTAGTTTTGAGATACACTTCAGCAAAAGAAAAACTTAAAATTCATATCATTTTTTGTAATTCACGAATGTTGATTTTGTAGTTCCAAATAGTCATCGGTTTATCTTATCTAACTATCTTACAAAACATAAATAAATTTGGTGACATTTTATACAGGCAGTACTCCCACTAGGGCTACTTATTGCTCATCGCAAAAAGAAAAAAAGGCAGTCGGTAGCCTCTACAAAACCCAACGTGCAACAACTCATGTGATCAAACAATTTCTTAGTAATCACTAAGTTTTTGTAATTAAAACTATATATAAGCTAGCATAGTTGTTGTTGTAATCAGCAAAAGACCCTGGTACCACCTTGTTAAGTGTATAAGTCGCTTTGGTTCGTTTATGTCGACGTTACAATTTTACCAATTTGGTATACATACGCTACTACACAGTCGTCGCCGCCTTAGACTCCGCCGTTCTCCAACAAGTAGCATATATTACCGAAAACGCTCCACCAGCAGATCAATACAAAGCTTTAAAAAGCAACTCATTGCGCGGTTTACTGATTCCCAAGACACCAGTTGAGAACACTACTGAAAGATCTGGAATTAATAGACAAACAACATTCGGCATTACTTCGGAGATATTAGAAGATTGGCCGCATCTAAAGCAGATAAGACATACATACATTATAGCTCTAGAGAATTTTATCACAAATACAAACTTTGTTAAACGTCAGCAAAAACAAAAAATTGGAAAAGCTGGGAGAGCTAGCCGACAAAATTGCGAAAATTGGCAAAAAAAGCGACAAAAAATCCGCAACGATCTATGGTTTGCATTGCTTCATTGCAGAAAAAAATAAACAAACTGACTAAGCATATTTCTATGCAAAATCGTAGATCGCGATTACGATCGAGATCAAAATGTTTATTATAGCACATTCGGATGACTGCACTAGTGCGCACTGAGTGCAACTTTTGCCAGAGCGTGCGTGTTTGGGTCACAAAGTGACTGTGCTCGGAGCACTTCATAATTTTTATTGTATCTATTTTTAATTTTGCAGGCGTTTTAGAATGAGTTGGTCAACGTTTTTAAAAATAAAAAAAACATTTGGTGCACAGTTGATTTAAATTTTGAATTACAGGGCCAACGGCCAACCTTTCGGAGTAATCTTGCCCCGTGATGGTGCATGCCACCCGAATGTGCCATAAATTATGTTATCTTAAGTTGGCGACAGAGTGTTAAAATTTGAAAGATAGCGCGCATCCGAACTTATACAAACTTACAGGAAATTCAAATTTTCAAATAGCGCAAAATAAAAACCCGATCTCTACCGATCTTACCCAAACTCGAACTTACACGAAATTTAAATTTAAAAAATGCGCGCGCACCCGAACTTACACGAACACAGTCAAAAAAATACGATCTTTTTCGATCTTTACCGAACTTACACGATCGCAGCCAAAATTCAATTTTTTTTTTAAAAGCGCGAGAAAATGTAATCCAAATCCCGCCTCGCTATACTGCTGGCGTTCAAAAAATTGCAGTACCAACACCGTTCAGAGTATTTGAATTTCCGTTTTCATACCTTTCAATGCTGCTCAAACGTTTTAACGTTTTATGAATACGTTATTACAGAGATTAAACTATTGTTACTTCTACATCGATGACATTTTAGTATCGTTCGTAGATCTAAAGGAGCACCTACTACAAGATCTCAAAAAAGTTTTCCAGCAGACATAACACAATTGATCTATCTTGGTTACCTTATGTCAAAAGAACGATCTGCATCATTGCCGTCAAAAGTGGAAACAATTACGAGTATGCAAAAACCCAACACCCGTGCGAGATTCCGGCGTTTTTTAGGTATGGTTAATTTTTACAAAGATTCATAAAAATCGCAGCTAAAAATCAAGCAGTATTAAACGGTTTTTGTTTTAAGAGCTACGGTTGACATAAACAATGTAAGTGCACTAAAATATAACAAATCATCAATTCTCGGCAAGGGATACTTATCCAAAACGGTTACTTTGTTTAGGTGTCCGCCATGGAGGCTGAATCAGCCTCCTCCAAGCGTCGTCGTGAAGACGACGATGACGATATCCCATTCGATACCTCGCCTGAAAGTATAATGGAATCCCTTTTTGACGCTAATATCAACCGTCTTACAAAAGTATTCTCCGCATGTAAGATTACGACTTCCCGTCAATCAGAATTGATTGACATTGTCAGCAGGCTTCAAGCGACATTTCGAAAATCTATTATTTCCCGTCGCGTCTCGCAGCAAACTGCTGACACCTTGGCTGATGTCCAAACAGCCTTGCAGAACGTATCATCCAAGCTTTCCACAACTGCCTCCTGCCTAAATATCCTATGCCCAAGCGGCACGATCCAAAATTGTGGAGAAGGTCCAAGTACCTTCTGCTAAATCTGCTTCTCCTGTATCTCGTTTAACAGTAGTTATCGTGCCTAAACCTGATTCTCCTCTAAAATCCGCCGACGAAACGAAGACAACTTTAATGAAAGTCCTAGACCCGGAAAAGTTTGGTCTCAGACTTGACCGTGTGACCAAGACGAGCAAAAGCTCGATTCGACTTGAATCTGAAAAAAACGACCTTACAAAAATTTCTTTGGACATCCACGACAAAGCCGGTCTTGTGGGTAAACCCCAAGGCAAATCATTACCACGCCTATCTTTAATCAATGTTCCTACTAACCTGTCCCCTGAGTAGGCGAAAGACACAATAATTTCCCAGAATTTCCATGACGCCTCTGATGAGGTGCTTTATCTGGCCAACCAACACTTAAAGGTTCTATTTCGTTTTGGTCCTAGGGACCAACCAAACGGTAGTTGGATCATAGAGGTCCATGCCGATGTTCGACGATACCTTTTGGCATCGCGTCGTGTGTATGTAGCGTGGAATGCGTGTAAGTTCAATGACCATATCTGAGTTACTCGCTGTTTTAATTGGCAGAAATATGGCCATCATTCGACGAATTGTAAAAGCGAGATACAGTGCGGCCATTGTGCTGAAAAGTACGAAACTAAAACAAGCCCTAACTTGGAAAGAGACCCTACATGCGCAAACTGCGTTCGCTTTGGCCACAAAGAAGACATCGTCAAACACAAAGCCATTTCCAACACCTGCCCAGCCTACCTGAAAAGTCTCGACGCCAAAATCTCTAATACCGATTATGGACTTTGCGGACACTCAATTAACTTTGAGGTTTGCGCAAGTGAATCTTCGCATCCTCTCCTACATCTCCGTTTGCAAGAAATTTACTGCACCAAAGTTCTTCGCAAGGCTGGTTCGTGCAACTTTCTTGACCAGCATGTTTCAATCAACGATTTTCTGTCCATTTCAACGGCCAAGCGTCACTTAAAGGTCTTGATCTTGGGCGAATAGCAGCGGCTGTGGGACACTTTCCATAAAGGGCGTAATGCCTATTCTCTTATTCCGGATATCCTTACCTTGGTGAGATTGCCCTATGTTCCTGGACGAGAGGCCTTCCAAATCCTGTCTTCACATAGCGGATTTCGTTGCCATCTAAAATGCGTCAGCGTTTTGGATGATGACAGGTGTCCATCGTGTGGCGTTCCTGACACTCCGGCACATCGGATTTTCGCTTGTCGCGAATTCGATGAGAATCGGCGTGCCCTGCTATCCATTGTCGCCTCATATCCCGACTCCCCTCAGGCCATTTCGCAAAGAGAGACCAGAGCCTACAATAGAACGATATTTATTTTCTAACGTTTTTGCATGGTTTAGTTTATTTTCTTATAAGTTCTTGCTACGGCAAAGTAGGTATTTTAATTTTTAAATTATTAACAGCATGAAATTTATTTTAGAGTCATTTATTTCGTTATATTTTTATTTAAATAACATTTTAGTTTCTTTTTCGCCCTAGCTACTTACTAACTCGGCCTTTCTTTGTTTCCTTTACAATTGACAAAGTTCATTTTCCTACCTACTTGGTTTTATGCCTTAGAAGCGAGGATAAGCCGTAAGGCAGGTGCCTCGCTGAACCGCGTGGTCTCAAAGCACGTTCCAATACTTAGCCCATCCGACTAAGTCTAACTAGCCGTTCCTTTAAAAATAAAACTTTCCCTATTCTTACCTATCCTTTTGTGGCGAACTTGTACCAAGCAAGTTTGGTGGGTCCACATTCTCCTCCACATCCCCCTCATAGTCAAACTCTTCCAGTCTCTCGATCCATCTTGCCAATTGTCCTTCCGGGTTACGGAACTGCAGTAGCCATTTTAAAGCGGCGTGGTCTGTTCTCAGTAAAAATTTGGTCCATACAAATATTTGTAGAAATGTTCGATAGACTTGATGACTGCTAACAGCTTCCTCCTAGTCAAGCAATAATTCCTTTCTAACCGTCCTGGTCCTTGCTAAAATACGCGATAACTTTTTCTTGTCCATCTTGAACCTGCGAAAGGACCGCGCCAATTGCTAGTTTGCTTGCGTCGGTATCCAAAACAAATTTGGGCAGTTAGATGGACTACGAAGACAGCAAACGGCAGTCGGAAAGGTTTTAAGACTACCTGGTGACAGACGCTTCGTTTTCTACCAGGTCACCAAGAAATTCTCAAGTACCTAACCGTGATACGAAAATCTGTGGCGAACATTATGGAATCTTAAGAGAAAAATGTAGTTCCACCATGTTAAGAAATTGGCAGTACCCAAGCTTGGTTGTGGCTTAGATCAACTGAATTGGAGGACAGTTCAAAACATGTTGGAGGTCGTCTTCCTAGGAACAGGCGTTCAAGTGTTGGTCTGTAGTTACCAACCAAGAAGAATATCGGGTCAGGAAAAGTCCATTGACTGTTATTTTTATGGTCAAGGAAGTTGCCGAAATTGAGAAAGCTGCCACTATCGCCACGATCCTTTCTACCGGTGTCGCATCCAGTCTCTTGTTCTGTTTGAGAAGTTCTTCTCTATGTCGAGAGCCTTCGCGAGGTTTTCCAGAACCTATACCGAAAGATATGGAACATTCAAGAAGGATTTCCAAAACAAATCAGAAGTTAGTTATTTCCGTAATGTGAAGACGGCAGTGTTAACAAGATTATTTAAGTGGTAAACAAGTGTGTGAAGTTATCCGCGCACTTTATCTTATCTTCGTGCTAGTGATAGCGCTATATATAAATTAGTGTAAGTGTTTTTATTTGTGGCAGGTAATAATAAAATAGTTAGTTTAAATAATAACAATACTCATACAATTTATTTAATCTAACAACAAAAAAAAGAACTTGAAACTCAACAGCACTTACTTATAATCTCGTCGCGTCGAACGCTAACTTAACGACTACTCCAAAACGGATGATGGTAGAGAGATGCAAACCGTCACAGGCCTGACATGCTCGTCAACATTTAGCGCGGTTTATTTGAAATTTCAATATAAAATCTTACATATTAAATATTATTAGATTTAATTAGTTCGGTTAGTTTAAACCTGTACATATTTTAGTATAAATAATGTAGTAATGTCGACAACTTGATTTTATTGATTAACACATAAAGGATATTCATAAATACATCACCATCTTAACATAACATAAACATCTTAACGTAACCTGCTACATAATCATAATCATAATGGCGTAACCTCATATCCTCTCGCGCAACTCCGTCTTTTCCCACCTCTCCTTCCGGCGCGCCAAAATTTAAATTCAAAAACTATTACTACAGTTTCGGCCAAATCTGACCTCCAAATCGACCGCGATTTGACATTCTAAATAACTTTCCCCAACTACATATCGTAAGCACATTCATAAAACATAAATATCATAAAAGCCATAAATACATAATACATATCATAACATCTGATACTATAACATAACATAAGTTTGACATAATTTCTAGATATGACGAATACCTACATAAATATAAAATTCATAAGAACACATAAGAAGATTACATAATTTCTTATCATAAAGCCTATGAAGGTTGCAGATTACCATAACAACACATAACATAACATTTAACGAAAATAGATAAAATTGATATCCTAATAAACGTAAGTATAACTCACAACATAACCTAAGATTACATAAATTGGTTCTTAGTATGATTAAATAATATCTAATTAATAGGAATGACAACTTAATAGTACACTGCAGGCAGCTAAGAAAGAATGAATGTAGGACTAACTCTAATACACTTACATTGACTTAAGAGATAAGAGAGGGCACGTTGCAAGTCACGGTATCATTGCATTGTGTTTCTCCCACAGTTATAACCACAATCAGGCGTAAAGCATCCATCCACACAAACAGTACAAACCCAGCTTTAAACGTACAGTGTTTATAAAACATAAAAGCATCATATTAACAAAAGTATTAAAGCATATGTGCTAACTACCATAAGTCAAACCATAAGGCTTTAAAAACAAAGGAAACATAACAATATATTCTTATTAACTAAGGAGGGATCTATCAATCCTGAATCAGTGTTGAAGCCAGAACTTCATATTGTCTGGGCTACAAACTGCCTCAAAAGGACGCTGTGTAACTTGAAAATTTTCTATATCCGTAATTAAATATCGGTCATTACTCAATACCTTTTTTACTTCATAAGGTCCTCTAAATTTCGGTAATAATTTTTTATTTACTCCGACCGTCACATCAAAATTTTTGACCATAACATAATCACCTAATTTGTATTTACACGGGCGACGATGTTTTTTGTCGAAATAAGTCTTATTATAATTTTGCACCTTTTCATTTTGTAATTTTGCCATATTCCTTAATTTGCCTAAATCCCTAATCGAATCATCTTTTATTTCAATACAATCTCGCAAATGATCATATGGGTCTCTCTGATCTACACCAAATAATAACTTTGCGGGGGATGTACCAATTGACCGACTGAAAGAATTGTTTATAACAAATTCTGCTTTAGGTAAGTATTTATCCCACTTATTTTTTAAATCTACTAACTTCGCTAAAATAGGTGTCAAATCTCTATTAATTCTCTCTATCTGTCCGTTTGATTTAGGTGAACTAGTAGCAATCTTAACATGAATAATATTATTTTTTCTAATAAAATCATTAAACTCCTCGGATGTAAATGATGTTCCACGATCCGATATGATTCTAGCCGGACGACTATAATTATTAAAGTATTCACTCAACTTATGAACGGTTTCTGAAGTTTTGGTTGTTTTTACATCATACAGCTTAACAAATTTTGTAAATCCATCAATTATTTCCAAAACGTAACGTTTATTTGTCGGAGTTCTTTCTAAAGGGCCGTAATGGTCGATGTGAATAGTTTCGAACGGAGTTTCACCTTTAGGGATATTATGTAAATCAGCTTCTACTTTACCAACTTTAGACGAATAGGTTATACATTTAAGGCAATTTTCGATATATTGTGTAACTTTATCACGAAGTTTTGGAAACCAATAAACGCGTAAAACATATTCGCAGGTTTTATCAATCCCTACATGACCCAGAGAATCGTGACAATTAAAAATAATTTTGTTCTCCATATTTATGGGAACATAAAACAAGATTTTCCCTTTATCTTTAAACTTTCTGTACACTAAACCATTACGTAATTCATAATCCTTAAGTTCCTCTACCGTAAGTTTATTTCTAATTTCTAAAATACTAGGGTCACGATTTTGAGCAATAATAAGATTTTCTTCTAATGTGTTTTCTTCTAATATTAAAATAGTGCTAGCTCTGCTAAGAGCATCAACATGTGCCATACGTTTACCTGCCCGATGTTCAATCTCATAATCATAAGATTGAAGGAACATTGCCCATCTCGAAATTCTCGGATTTATTTGTTGTTTACCAAGAGTAAGCCTAAAACTATCGCAATCCGTAATTATCTTAAACTTTATTCCGGATAAATAAATATGAAGTCTTTTTATTGCATAAATGGCACAAAGTGTTTCCAATTCGAAACTATGATATTTGCTCTCACAAAGACTAGTTCTTTGACTAAAAAGAATACAGGTTTAAATTGTCCATCTTTTGTTTTTGAACTAAAATAGCGCCAAATCCAACTGCGCTGGCATCACAATGCAATTGAGTTTCTAGAAGTGGTGAATAAACTGCTAGGACTGGATATTCTGAGAGACTTTGCTTAAGTTGTTCAAATGCGTTCAATTCTGCAAATTCAAACTTAAAAGTAGCATCTTTATGAATCAAATCATACAAGGGTTTGGCAGTAATGGAAAAATTATGAATAAACTTTCTAAAATAACTTGCTAAGCCTATAAATCTGTGTATCTCTTTCGTTGTTTTCGGTATCGGATATTGCATAATTGCTTCGACGTTAGCCTTACCAGGTTGAATGCCTCTTTCACTCACGATGTATCCTAAATAATTAATTTTATTCTGCATAAAATAGCATTTGTCAATACGTAATTTTAACTTATGTTGCCTTAACAATTCAAATAATTTGGAAAGGATCTCAAAATGTTCATCCTCACCATCCGTCGCGATTAATATGTCGTCGATATAAATTAAGATTTTATTTTCTCGAATCAGTGGTTGGAAAACAAAATTCATAAATCGTTGAAATACTCGAGGAGTCAGTCAACCCAAATGGCATAAATAAATATTCATATTGCCCCAAGGGCGTTACGAACGAGGTGTATTTAATAGAATCCTTAGACATTTTGACGTGATGGAAACCGCTTTTAAGGTCTAGTATGGTATAAAATTTCTTATCCTTCAACCTATCCAAATGATCTTCGATCAATGGAGTAGGAAAATTATCCTTAATAGTGATTTTATTAATTTCCTAAAATCAATACAAAGCCTAACTTCACTCTTATTTTTCTTAGGAACTAAAACTACTGGTGCAGCATAAGGTGAATTACTTGGCCTAATAATACCTTCTGCTAAAAGATTATCCAAAACTTTTTAAACTTTCTTTTCGACAAAAGACAAACGTCGTGGACGAAAACTGATTGGCTGTTGGTGTTTCAAACTAATTGACATTTCAAAATTATGGTCTGAAAAATCTAAACCAAATTTTCCTACATATTCAGATTGATACAACTTCCTTAATTTGTTAAGAGAAATTAAAGACAAATTTGGATTAACATTCATAATCTCGGATTCATTTAAACTTATTTCATCGTCAATATCAATATTCATAATTTGACTTAGGAAGTTAGCATTATCCACCTCAGTATCATAAACATAATCTACTTTTTCGTAATTACTAAATTGTCACTCATAGTTACATTAATGCCAGGAAATGAAATGAAATCTCTACCTAATAAACAATAATGAGCCATTGCTGAGTCAGGCACAATATAAAATACAAGATTCATTGCAATATTTGCAATCTCAACATCAGTTTCAAAACACCTAAGATCTGTAAAGGTTGACCACTAATTGCTGTAAATTTATGATTTCCTACATAAGGCTTAATTAAACTTGGATCTACAAATTGTGCTTTTAATAAACTTATTGGACTGCCTGAGTCAACTATAGCTAATAAATTATACTCACAATAATTACCAAACTTCTCAAATTTGTATTTAACATCACATAGATATGGAATCTTCAATGCTGTTCTTTGTTGGACCACGCTTGTTGATGTTGTACTATCTGGGGCATAATTGGGAGACCATCTCATATTCTTTCTTCTAGGACAGCTCTGTATTTGATGTTGTCCTGATCCACACTCAAAGCAGCTACCGGGTGCCCTTCTAGGTTTGTCGCACTGACTTGCCACATGTCCTTCCTTATTGCAATTAAAACATTTACTTGCACCATTGCCACTTCTCTGTAAATTTACAAAAGGTGTCCTTTGTGGTAATCGGCTGAAATTTGAAGCACTACTCTGCCTATCGACAACATTTTTCATAGTAATCAATAATTCCTCTAAAGAACGAAAATTTTGCATACGGGCCTGTGTTTGTAAATTGCGATCTTCGAAACCATCAATAATGTAGTCTACCATTTCTGATTCAGTAACATTTGCATTATTGCCTAATAAAACTTTATCATGGTAATAATCCATAAATTTCTCACCTCGTTTCCATTTTCTTAATTCAAATTTTCTCCGTAAAGCTACTTTATCTGGTCTACTCACAAACAATCTTCGCATTTCATCTTTTAATGTATCCCAATCCATTGTAACATAATCAACTTTTGAAAGGTACCATTTTTGTGCAAAACCTTTAAATTTACTCACAGCTATTAATTGCATCATCTTATCGGGAATATTGTACACCTCTTGAACTGAATCAACACGTTCCAACCATAATTCAATATCTTCTTCGGCACCATAAAATTCTGAAACCAGGGCTGATATTTCTGAATGACTTGGCGTCGATTTAACGCTTTTTTCCTTATCGTGTGAAATCATTGCTCGAACCGTAGCTTGAACTAATTCATCAATCGTAATACTTGCTTGGGCATCAACACATCGTGTTTCCGTAACTTCCACCTGCTCTGCATCCATTGTATTTAACAGCTTAACACGTGCACTTAACAAAAATTCTATCTTCAAATATCTTAACAATCGGGTTGTTTGAATTCAACCCCACACCTGATATTAATTGTAGTAATGTCGACAACTTGATTTTATTGATTAACACATAAAGGATATTCATAAATACATCACCATCTTAACATAACATAAACATCTTAACGTAACCTGCTACATAATCATAATCATAATGGCGTAACCTCATATCCTCTCGCGCAACTCCGTCTTTTTCCCACCTCTCCTTCCGGCGCGCCAAAATTTAAATTCAAAAACTATTACTACAATAAATTTTCAAAGTTCAAAGTATCGTGTCGTTTTATGCTGATTTTCGGATGAAGACACTACCGAAAAAAAGCATTTTCCAAGTATAAAACTTAACATAGAATTCATAATTTAGGTCTATCAAAAATTTATCAACAAAGTCTGAAACTTATAAGTTAAATGTCTATGAAACACAATATGCTGAGAAATAACCCATTTAGTGAGTGGCCATAATAAAAAAAATAAGTTTTTATAACTTTTTTGTACATTAAACTTCCAGATAGATACTGGTAGATATGCAGTTGTTATGTATTTGACACCTGTTTTTTGTGCTTAAAAATCCGTAGTCTACAAATAACCTCACTTATGTTCACAACATTAATAACTAAAATAAAATGATTTGTATTTATTTAATAAAACGATAAAGTTAAATGTTTTCATTTAATGATGTTGTAACGTAGTAATGTCCTCAAGAATGTTAGGGCCTAAACCTGCAAGAGCCGAAGCCCTGTGCAACCAGTCGCTGCTTGAAGCTGGAGAAAGACCATTAGACAGATCTCTGGCCGAACCTGGTGATGTTAAAACACAATTTGCAACACGCGAAGGCACCTATCGTCTTTTAACACTTAGTGAATATTCTCGACCAAATCGTGTAGGGTACCAAGCACAAGGACAATCTCAACCCCAAGTTCGGGTATCTTTAGTATCGCTACCTGATCAAGGAGAAAGAATTTGTTTTAATCACGGACGAGAGATATACGTTTACATTTATAAGGGTATCAAAAAGGCAGCGGATTTAAATAAACCCCTCGATAAAAAAGTTTACAAAGGTACTAATCCCACTTGTCACGATTTCAATAGTCTTTCAGCAACCACCGAAAGTGTTAATCTCCTAATTGGATTTAGCACGGGTCAAATACAATTGATTGATCCTATTAAAAAAGAACTTAATAAATTATTCAACGAAGAAAGACTAATTGATAAAAGTCGTGTAACGTGTTTACGATGGGTACCTGGAAGTCGCTGTTTATTTTTAGCAGCACATGCATCTGGTCAATTGTACGTGTATAATGAAGAATTGCCATGTGGATCGACCTCTCCACATTATCAACCTTTTAAATCGGGTGATGGATTTACTGTTAGTACTTGTAAAACGAAATCAACGAGAAATCCACTATTTCGATGGCTGTTGGGTAATGGTGCAGCAATTAATGAAATTACTTTTAGTCCAAATGGAACGCAGTTAGCGATTGCCAGCCAAGACGGATTACTGCGTGTTTTTCATTATGATAGTATGGAATTATTAGGAACTGCTCGATCATATTTTGGAGGTTTATTGTGTGTGGCTTGGTCGGGAGACGGTCGCCTTTTAGCAGCAGGCGGTGAAGATGACTTAGTTACTGTGTGGTCTTTAGAACAGAGACGAGTTGTGGCACGTGCACAGGGCCACAGATCATGGGTTTCTGCAGTTTCTTTCGATATATTTTTAGAAATGGAAGGGTGCTATCGTTTAGGATCTGTGGGTCACGATACACAATTATGTCTATGGGAATTACCTGAAGATGCATTAGCACCTCCTAGGCCTAGAGCAAAACGAAGATCAGATCCTCTACAGCTTGTTGGTACACCAAGTTGTCCTCATTTAGACGAATGTCCTGTGTTAGAACCGTTAGTCTGTAAGAAAATTGCGCACGAACGTTTAACTGCACTTGTGTTTCGTAACGATTGTATTATTACTGCGTGTCAAGATGGGTATGTTTACACATGGGCACGTCCACCGCCATAATTTATTTGTATAATTTTATAAAGCGTGTCTTGTAACCAATAATGTGTTTGTTAATATTAAGTAGCCGCTTACAGATACTTGCTTAGTTCAAATTTAGTTATATAAATATTTATAAAGTTTTTAATAAAACTAATATTTATTGCTTTACCTGTTTTTTTCATTCTAACAATTCCTTTTTAATTTTTTTTTGGGGGTTTGTATCTGCAATCAGTCTGGATGACTATAAGCGGATCTGTTGTGTGCTACATGTATTTTAGGGCAGATTAAGCCGTTGCTTCAATTTCCCACTTCAAGTACAGACTTCCTTTTCAGTCTTTTCACTGCATAGGATTGGTTCAGCAAGTCAGTGGCCAATGGGTTGGGGTGACGTGCGAGACGATCAGTGTATTTTTCTATTTTGGCATCTACAGTCTGGAATAGTCTATCAGCCAGATAAGATTTAATTATAAGGAAGAATGGATATTAAGACCCTTATGCGATACTTTGTCAAAAGCCTGTTTCGCATATAGAAAGACCGCAGAACAGTAATGTCTTTGTTCAAGGCCCTGTCTTGCCATTTGGTTTATGCGGTGTGTTTGTTCTACGGTGGAGTGAGATTTTCAAAATCCAAATTGGTGTGCTGGAATAACTATATCGCAATCATCCATACTTGAACTTAGTCTGGTTGAAAATTTGTTTTCCCATAGCTTAGAGAGTACAGGTGTTAGGCTGATTGGCCTGTAGGAAGAAGTCTCATGAACAGGTTTTCCTGGCTTGTGGATTGTTATTATCTGAAAAACTTTTCAGATGCGTGGGAAATAAGATATTCGGATAATTGCATTGAATAGGCAAGCCAACAAATAAGATATGCTTTTTCTTGAGAGCTCTTTATTAACATCTAACGACTTGATTTCTCTTAGAATTTCTTTGGGAGAAGTAAGTGTGATTGGTGAACCCATTTCATTTCCCAACCTAATATCCGATCGATATCACTTTCATCAAACAAGACGTTCGTTCGTTCGTACCATCTACCATCTACCATGTACCATCTCCCATTTTCTATCTCCCATTTTCTATCTCCCATCTCCTATTTTCTATCTCCCATCTACCATCTCCCATCTACCATCTAAAATCTACCATCTAAAATCTACCATCTACCATCCGCCATCCGCCATCCGCCATCCGCCATCCGTCATCTGCCATCTACCATCTATTATCTACCATCTCCCATCTCCCATTTTCTCTCTCCCATCTCCTATCTCCCATTTTCTATCTCCCATTTTCTATCTCTTATTTTCTATCTCCCATCTCTCATCTCCCATCTCCCATCTCCCATCTCCAGTCTCCCATCTCGCATCTCCCATCTCCTATCTCTCATCTCCCATCACCCATCTCCCATTTTCTATCTCCCATCTTCTATCTCCCATCTCCTATCTCCCATTTTCTATCTCCCATCTCCCATCTTCCATCTCCCATCTCCTATCTCCCATCTCTTATCTCCCATCTCCTATCTCCCATTTTCTATCCTCCATCTCCCATCTCCCATCTCCCATCTTCCATCTCCCATCTCCTATTTTCTATCTCCCATCTCCTTACTCCCATTTTCTATCTCCCATATCCCATCTCCAGTCTCCCATCTCGCATCTCGCAACTCGCATCTCCCATCTCCCATTTTTTATCTCTCATCTTCTATCTCCCATCTCCTATCTCCCATTTTCTATCTCCCATCTTCCTTCTCCCATCTCCCATTTTCTATATCCCATCTCCCATCTCCCATTTTCTATCTCCCATCTTCTATCTCCTATCTCCCATTTTCTATCTCCCATCTCCCATTTTCTATCTCCCATCTCCTATCTCCCATCTCTTATCTCCCATCTCCTATCTCCCATTTTCTATCCTCCATCTCCCATCTCCCATTTTCTGTCTCCCATCTCCTATTTTCTATCTCCCATCTCCTTACTCCCATTTTCTATCTCCCATATCCCATCTCCAGTCTCCCATCTCGCATCTCGCATTTCGCATCTCGCAACTCGCATCTCCCATCACCCATCTCCCATTTTTTATCTCTCATCTTCTATCTCCTATCTCCCATCTCCCAACTCCCAACTCCTATCTCCCATCTCCAATCTCCAACCTCGCAACTCGCATCTCCCATCTCCCATTTTCTATCTCCCATCTCCTATCTTCCATCTCCCATCTCCCATTTTCTATCTCCTATCTCCTAGCTTTCATTTTCTATCTTTCATCTCCTATCTACCATCTACCATATACCATATACCATCTACCATCTCCCATCTCCCATCTCCCATCTCCCATCTCCCATCGCCGATCTCCGATCCCCGATCTCGAATCTCCCATCTCCTATCTCCCATTTCCCACCTCCCATCTCGCATCTCCCATCACCCATCTCCCATTTTCTATCTCCCATCTCCTATCTCCCATTTTCTATCTCCCATCTTCCATCTGCCATCTCTCATTTTCTATCTCCCATCTCCCATTTTCTATCTCCTATCTTTCATGTTCTATCTTTCATATCCCATCTACCATCTACCCTCTACCATCTACCATCTACCATCTACCATCTCCCATCTACCATCGTCCAGCTCCCAGTTCCCATCTCTCATCTCTCATCTCTCATTTCCCATCCCCCATCTCCCATATCCGATCTCCCATCTCCGATCTCCCATATCCGATCTCCCATCTCTCATCCCCATCTCCCTTCTCCCATCACCCATCTCCCATCTCGTAACTTATATTAGTAAGGACACATACAAGGAACTGATCAAATCTTGTGAAACAGTGATTTTCGATGAAACCACGGACATATCACACACTGCCCAATTAAGTTTAGCTGCAAGATCTGTTAGGATCTCCCATCTCCCATCCCCCATCTCCCATTTACTATCGTCCATCTCCCATCTCCCAGCTTCCATCTCCCATCTCTCATTTCCCATCCCCCATCTCCCATATCCGATCTCCGATCTCTCATCCCCATCTCCCATCTTGCATCTCTCATCTCCCATCTCGTAACTTATATTAGTAAGGACACATACAAGGAACTGATCAAATCTTATGAAACAGTGATTTTCGATGAAACCGCGGACATATCACACACTGCCCAATTAAGTTTAGCTGCAAGATCTGTTAGGATCTCCTATCTCCCATCCCCCATCTCCCATTTACTATCGTCCATCTCCCATCTCCCAGCTTCCATCTCCCATCTCTCATTTCCCATCCCCCATCTCCCATATCCGATCTCCCATCTCTCATCCCCATCTTCCATCACCCATCTTCCATCTCTCATCTCCCATCTCGTAACTTATATTAGTAAGGACACATACAAGGAACTGATCAAATCTTGTGAAACAGTGATTTTCGATGAAACCACGGACATATCACACACTGCCCAATTAAGTTTACCTGCAAGATCTGTTAGGATCTCCCATCTCCCATCCCCCATCTCCCATTTACTATCGTCCATCTCCCATCTCCCAGCTCCCATCTCCCAGCTTCCATCTCCCATCTCTCATTTCCCATCCCCCATCTCCCATATCCGATCTCCCATCTCTCATCCCCATCTTCCATCACCCATCTCCCATCTTCCATCTCTCATCTCCCATCTCGTAACTTATATTAGTAAGGACACATACAAGGAACTGATCAAATCTTGTGAAACAGTGATTATCGATGAAACCACGGACATATCACACACTGCCCAATTAAGTTTAGCTGCAAGATCTGTTAGGATCTCCCATCCCCCATCTCCCATTTACTATCGTCCATCTCCCATCTCCCAGCTTCCATCTCCCATCTCTCATTTCCCATCCCCCATCTCCCATATCCGATCTCCGATCTCCCATCTCTCATCCCCATCTTCCATCACCCATCTCCCATCTTCCATCTCTCATCTCCCATCTCGTAACTTATATTAGTAAGGACACATACAAGGAACTGATCAAATCTTGTGAAACAGTGATTTTCGATGAAACCACGGACATATCACACACTGCCCAATTAAGTTTAGCTGCAAGATCTGTTAGGATCTCCCATTTACTATCGTCCATCTCCCATCTCCCAGCTTCCATCTCTCATTTCCCATCCCCCATCTCCCATATCCGATTTCCCATCTCTCATCCCCATCTTCCATCACCCATCTTCCATCTCTCATCTCCCATCTCGTAACTTATATTAGTAAGGACACATACAAGGAACTGATCAAATCTTGTGAAACAGTGATTTTCGATGAAACCACGGACATATCACACACTGCCCAATTAAGTTTAGCTGCAAGATCTGTTAGGATCTCCCATCCCCCATCTCCCATTTACTATCGTCCATCTCCCATCTCCCAGCTTCCATCTCTCATTTCCCATCCCCCATATCCGATCTCCGATCTCCCATCTCTCATCCCCATCTTCCATCACCCATCACCCATCTTCCATCTCCCATCTCGTAACTTATATTAGTAAGGACACATACAAGGAACTGATCAAATCTTGTGAAACAGTGATTTTCGATGAAACCACGGACATATCACACACTGCCCAATTAAGTTTAGCTGCAAGATCTGTTAGGATCTCCCATCCCCCATTTACTATCGTCCATCTTCCATCTCCCATCTCTCATTTCCCATCCCCCATCTCCCATATCCGATCTCCCATCTCTCATCCCCATCTTCCATCACCCATCTCCCATCTTCCATCTCTCATCTCCCATCTCGTAACTTATATTAGTAAGGACACATATGTACAAGGAACTGATCAAATCTTGTGAAACAGTGATTTTCGATGAAACCACGGACATATCACACATTGCCCAATTAAGTTTAGCTGCAAGATCTGTTAGGAGAGAATGGGGAAATTGCGGTCAGCGGGTAATGACGGTCGGAGTGATATATTTACAGAATCTTTTAATAGACAACCATAAACAGGGTCGCTACATGTGGTTGCAACCGTATTTGGTGCCTATAACAAAAATTAACACATTAACATAAAAGTAAAACAAACATTATTCATCTAATTACTTTATATTAATTGAAATAACGCAACAAACACAAAGATATCCTAAGGACGTCCTAGATACATGATGTTGCGGATCACTGAATATCCCAAAGTCATCACATTTTGGTTCTGTGTACGTCCTAAGAACATTCATGGGACGTTCTTTTGTCACAACGGTGTGCATCCCTACGATGTCCTTATAGGACATCCTTGCGCATCCGCAAAGGGATGTCCCTTTTAGATGACTGTAGGATATGTAACAGGTAGTCATCCCTTCCCTTTTCTACATATTGAATTGGAAAAATATTTATATATATATTGTAGCTGTAGGTATATAGTAATTACGAGAGCTCGAACACAAATTGTACTCTCTGGATCGAGTGTGACTCAGTTAAGTAAAAAACAAGAATTAAGAAAAGAAATAGCAACTCATATGTTGATCGATACTTTCAATGCAACGTGTGTTAGGCGAGATACGTTTTCTGTTGTTTAATTGTTTTAATCGAGCTCTCGTAATTACTGTACTATATATGTATATTAAAACGTTTTCAAATTCAAGAGCCTTCTCGAAGTTGTTATCCATCTTCTAGAACGTATATCGAAAGATATGCAACACTCGAGGATTTCCAAAATGTGTATATATACGGAACACAAGACGAAGACAGCAGTGTTAGGAAGATTATTCGTCTAAATAAATAAATCGTTAGCGCGTGTGTGTAGATAAATATACGGAGAATAATCTTGTAATACAATTCGTTATAATATCATCGATTGATTTATATATAATGGATGTATAATCCTGTTCTAATTTTATTTGATAAGTAATTATAAATAAACATTCGCATTAGGTATTGTAAAAATTCTCCTTTTCAATTTTTTTTAATTCAATTAAAAATATGAATTGACAAACGCCCAAATTTGTTTTCCCGCATAGGACATCCTATATCGTACGTTCTTCATCGACATCCTGAGAACGTCCAATTAAAGACATCCTAAAGAGGTCAGTTTTAAAGCCCGGGATGTAAAGACATCATTTGGACATAAAACGAACGTCCCTGAGACGTCGCGTGTTTACTGGGATATATACTATGATAACAAGACCAATCATCACATACGGTGCAGCTCATCTAGATACCAAAAAAGAAACAATTCGCAGCAAGCTTGCAACGGAGCACAAAAAACTATGGAAAAACTAAATAAGAATGAGGTACATAAAACTCTTCCTTACAAAGCCACAATCAAAATGCACGATCAAGCATGAGCCGACAAAAGTTAAGAAACGTCACGGTACTAATAACAGGGCATTGTAGCCTTAACAAACATGCGTAAAATGGGACTGCAAAGTAGGCCTCTATGCCGCGGACGAGACCTCGCAGCCTTTGCTGTTTAAATGCAAAGCATATCAAATGCAACGCACATTTTTCGGCAAACCAAAACTAAACGATGAGTTGAAAAAAGCCTTTGGATTAAGCTTCTGGACTTTATTAACAATACAGAACTGCTGAGGAAGTAATAAACCAGAGGTCCACAAAAGAACCAACAAGACTGCAGTGCAGGGACGCTAGACGAACCATCTTCAATTAAAAAAAACACGACTTTCCAATAATGTCTAAATATTTTTTTAAGGTTATGTTGTCATAAAACCATTTTGAAGTGATAGGTACATGTTTAGTATTGACTTCCTAGCATGCTATAATTTTTTTCATTAAGATATAACCGAAATATGGCAAATTGAACTATGTTTTCATATCAACTAACCCTTATATTTGTGCGTCTCGATATTAGTAACCCCTTTAGTAAATCAGTAAAAAAAAATCGTCGCAGGAAGGATTCGAACCTACATTATATTTGTGAATTCATTTTAATTTCTAAATCAAATATCGAATAAACTGTTAATTTTAGAAACATTTTTATTTGAATAAACTGTTAGGAAGAATTAACTATAAGAAACTGTAAAAATAATTCGAATAATTTACATATGTACAAAATTATATACGAAAAACTGGTAAAAATGGCGGATATACCCACTTCTGATTTCTTTATCAGATCGATCTCCATACCAAATTTTTAGGACTTTTGGTTCGAGAGTTATCGTGGGTACATTGTCACACACACACCTAAATTTTTTTGTCAAAAATATTTTATTAAATTTACCTTGCTTGTGAATACAATTTGTCCTTCAAAACAAACGGCAAACACCAACACATATTAGGCTATTACTTATATACCAAACAATTCAGGTATAAAAATTTATTATTACCAAGTAAAAATCAGTCGACAGTAAAACTACATAATTTATTTAAAACCAAAATTGTAAAATTTTTTTTTGAAATACACGTTATGTAAAGTGCGGAAAATCCCCACGGGCCAATTCGATTATAGCCGAATAAACTTGTTCTGGATCTTGAAATCGATCTAACCAAGATGTGATTACTTCTTCAACGTGTGGTTTATAAGTTTTTAACATTATAGTGTCGTTAACCAATTCTGTATTTGGTTGAAGCAGCATATTTCTAGGTTGTTTACGGGATATTATAATAGAACGCCACGTTAACCAAGGTTCGTCAACTTCAGATAAACCACCAAAAAGCCTCTTTGCTGATTGTACATCTCCTAGAGATTTGAACACTTGTAATTGTAGTAAAAAATGTGAGATGGCGTTACGCCCTGGTCCAGAAATACTATTCCGATCAAGTGTAATTAGCAAATCATCTCTATGTGGTTGAGTTACTCTAACAACTCCAACTTGCATTAACACTTTTGTTATTACAAATCTGGCCTGGGCGTGAGCTTGTAACCAACCACGTCCGGGTTCCCACATTTCCAAACTACGACCAGCTCCAGCCCATACTAACGCCAACCAATTGACGTATTTAATATCATCGGCGTCTTCATCTTTATACCCAAAAATCTCAAGAACAGAAGGTTCCAGTGATAAGTAAAGACCTACGGCTTCAGCTCTGCATTCTTCAAATGCTGCACCTATTGACCCAAACCTTGAATCAAAGGTGTCTCCATGTTGATAACACGAAGTGATTGGATTACCAGTTACCGGATTAATAAGAGTTCGTGGAAAATTTCTATTACCATCAGCTTCTTTACGGAATAGCTTACCTGAGCCATGACCTAAAAGCTCGTGTAACCCAACCTGTAACAAATATTGTAATTACAGAATAAACAATAAAATATTCAGCTGTTGCAGTAAGAGAATTTAACGACAATAGTAAAAAAAAATCTTACCTGTAGCTCAAAAGCCAGTACCCGCCATTCCCTCAATAACTTTACATCGCTGACAGACAGGAATGGCGTTTGTGCAAACTGATAGCTAGCAGGGATCACGTTTCCTAAAGCAACGTTTTTAAAACCTTCAGATTGTCGAATATCATCATCTAAAAAAAAAAGAAACTAAGCAACCGTATGAACCAATCTTTCAACATACAATTGGGTATGTTTATTCCAGCTGGTATACTACTACCGGCAAAACTTAAAACATCTAAAGAAGTAAAGTCCGGGCGTAAAAAATGATCCTTCTCAAAATCCTTAGGCCAAGGTAAATGCCCCAAGAACTGTTGTGCATTTTCTACTAAGTTTTTGAATTTTTTCGACATTGGACGATTAACCATAGCTACAAATGCTTCAAACTCGCCACGCACTCCCGCTGGGTCCCGATAAGTCTCTATAAAACCAATATAAGTTTCAATAGCTGGAGTTTTGTTTTGAATCCATAAACGTGACCCCTGCTTATGCTCATTAATAGATCCCGTTCTGAACGACCTTATATAACTTTGCAGCATAAAAAGCTCAGTTTGATTAGTATAAGGCAACGCTTTCTCTAAAGCACGATTTAAAAGCTTCATAAGAAGACAGTAATCTCCTTGTACCAGACGATATTTATATTTTCCATCAACATCAACTTGCAACTCGCCAACGTCTTCAGAAGCTAATCGAATTTCGTAGTCGATATTACCAGATGCCAATATTGATTTAAAGCACCGTGTATTGTAAGACTCCAAATTGTGCTTTTTCAACCAATTTTGAACCCGAGCACTATCCTCAGAAGTGCAATTAGAAGAAAAATATGTAGTACAGCCTTCTGGTGGGAATCCTAAACAAGTACGACCGGTCTTAAATCATACAATCGATGTTTCATGTTAAAACAATGCCATAAAGAATGTATATCTGACCATATAGGACTTAATTTTAACATTTGTTCAAACGATTAGGTTCAATTCCAGGAATAAATTTGGTATCGCCGTAACCCTGAAATTAAATAAACTTAATTCTGCTTTTCTTAAATTAGAAAACAACTAACTTTGTAATTACCAGCATTTGTGAATACACCGGCTGCATAAACAAACAAAGACATTACATCGGTATCGGAGAACCCATGTGCAATAGCAGTCTGTCGAAATTTACTTGGATGTTGAGCCGAAAATAATTTGTGAAGTAAAACAAAAACTGGTCCCGATTCGGGACTCGTTTGTAGCAATGTTATAAGGCCACCAGTCCATGCTGCCTGACTTAAGAAATGAGCATACAATTTTTCTGTATTGCTTAGTTGAGAAAACGCTGTGGCAACGTCTAAAGTAACAACAGGCTGGTCGAGAGGTAACAAAAACTGACTTTTATCCAGCTCTCCGCTCATATTATTCACTACAAAAAGGAACACTATAAACAAATCAACACGAATAACAAAATTTAAAAAATAAATCGGTAAAAAACTAGGTTAAAAGTTCTTTATAATTTTTGACAATTCATGAAAACCACGATAAAAACAAAATCTTATCGATTTTAAAACGAGGACAGTATATAATTTTTTTCTCGAGAGAGGTAAAGATAAAAGACTCAACTATTATGAAGGTAGTCATAGACTTTACGTTCAAAAAAATTACATACAGGGAGTTGATAAAAGTTTTAAAAAAGCAGTCTAAATTTTGATGCAATAGTAAATTTTTTTATCTCTAAAAACGATATCTTTAAAATAAATTGTATAAACTATAAACATTTTAAAAATTCAACATATTTTAAAACAGACTCTTACAGACATACTACCACTACTTTTATTAAATTAAATGGTAAAAAATAAACTGTAAATACTTCGCGCAACAAAAGCAGTCAACATATGCACTAAAAACATGCTTTTGCAAATTTGATATACATATGTTGTCATCAAGAAAGATGCGGGAGGGGAGAGCCAGATCGAGGCAGTAGTCGACGAACCGAAAGTGTGAAATGACTGTAACATTGATTGGTATTGTGTAAAACATTTGTACCTACACTAAATTAGAATAAGTTCATTAAATGTTAACTTAAGTTAAGTTAAGGAGTGGGATACATCTACAAGGAAATCGCCCAGAATTAGAATAAAAGACCGCAAAATGAAATCCGACAACGAAAGTCAAAATGGCAGATTCAACGGAAATGCCACGTTTGATTGTGAGGGAAGAACGCCAATTGGATAACTCATAATTAATGATGTATTGATGAAGCAAACACAGTTAATGACGCAACTGCGGAATAGCCCACCAAACGCATTAGCGCAGACGCTCCAAACGTACCAAGTAATGTCGGATTTAACGAAAGGAATGCCGACATACAATGGAAAAAAATATGGCTCTAGTGCAAAAGAATGGTTGCAAAGCATCAACGGAAGCGGCGCATTACATCGATGGCCTGAAGAGCTGAAACTAGAAACTGCAAGAATATTCCACATGGAGCAGCAAAAGCATGGCATGAGGCAAGAGATTCGCAGTTAACAACATGGTCGGCGTTTCAAGCCGCATTTGAGAAAACCTTTTGTAAACAAATTCACCGTACGCTTCACCTGTTCATTTAGTGCCGAAGAAAAGTGGAGAACCTCGGTTAGTAATCGTTTAATTAAATGCCCAAACTAAGAAACCGAATTATCCATTAATAAGTACAGACAAAATCCTCAAAAAACTCAGTGGAAGCAAAGTGTTCACTATCTACAAGTAGGCACTAACTGCAGAAGCAAAAATAAAAACAGCATTTATAACGTGTGGCGGAACAGGACAATTTGAACAAATTTTTGGACAAGCAAACGCGCCTTATGTGTTTTCAAGATTAATACAAATGGTACTAGGAAACATACCAAATGCAAACTTAGTGTGGTATATGGATAACATTATTGTGCTGGGGGTGATTGGGACGAAATGTGCGATGAGTTACGTAAGGTATTAGTAGCATTACGCAACGCAAACCTAACATTAAACCTACGTAAGTGTAAGCTTGGACATGAAGAAATAGAATTTTTGGGAATGATTATTACGGATGGATCAGTGAAACCTGGAAAACAAAAGATTAGTGCTGTGGAAAACTATCCAAAACCAAAGAACGCGCGCGAGGTACGTTGGTATCTAGGATTAACGAATTATATAAGAAGATTCGTACATAAATATGCAGAACGCGCACGATCCTTATGTGACCTAACCAAAAAGGATGTTTCGTTTAAATGGGGTGAAACTGAACGAGCCAGCTTCAATTTACATTTAATTACGGGGTGACAGTAAACTTAGGACGCTAATCGAAATAATTGAACGAGAATCGGAAGCAAGAACGCAAGAAGAAGAGTACTTAGTTAAAGACTACGAGCTGGAACACGGGCGGAAGTACGAGGGGAAATGCGAAAGTTGTAGGTGATTCGAACTTCCATGAGAAAAACCTTGTTAATACGATTTCACGACCAATTAGGACATTTCGCTTTGAACCGCACCGTCGACCAAATTTTGGAAAAATATTGGTTCCCAGAAGTTAGAAGTTATGCAAGACAGCACATACGCGCTTGTGTAGCATGTGCATTAAATAAAGTACCGGGGGTAAACAACAGGGACCATTACATCCAATACCATTTCCAAAACGACCATTTGAGCGAATACATTTGGATCATTTAGGACCATTTGTTATGACTCCTAAGAAAAACACGCATATACTAGTAGCGACCGATGGACTTATAATACGTTAAAATATAGGCCGTCAGAAACACAAAAACGAAAGGAGTGTTAGACTTTTAATAACTATGTGTACACCTACGGCTTACCAAATATAGAATAAACACGGATCGAGGGACATGTTTACATCGCATGAATTTGAACAATTCTGCAACGCGAACGGAATAACTCAAACACGTCATCCGAGAGCAAACGGGCAAGTTGAAAGGGTAAACCGCGTAATAACGAAATTTAAATTGTCAAATCAACAAAACCACACGAAAAACACCTTTTGAAATTGTTTATGGATTTAAGGGAAGACATGTGGACGGAGAGTTTCGCGAATTAATACCAGACAAAGAAGAATTTGAACATCGAGCTGAGATAAGAGAAAAATTATCAGAGCATGTTAGTGCGGAGCAAGAAAAGCAGATTCGTTATTTCAACAAACGCAAAGCTTGTGGAATTGCGTTTGACGTGGGAAAAAATGTTTGTTATGCGTAGAGTACCTACCGGAAGCGACAGGGGAATTCACCAAACTCCAAGCGAAGTACCGAGGACCTTTAATGGTGACTGAAGTGTTACCGCATGACACATACAAAGTCGCAGAATTTAATCGTTCAGGAAAACGAGCTTTTATTACCACCGCTCATGTATCGCAGTTAAAATCGTACGCAAATCACGAGGAAAGCGACGATTCATTAAGCGAAAACAAAGAAGATGAAGAATACGGCAGTGAAACATTTACAGAAGAAACAGCTGATACAGATAAATTGAGACCAACACGTATATGCCGAAAACCCAACACCGAGGACGATGTAGGTCAGGAGAGGCCGACTGTTGTCATCAAAAAAGATGCGGGAGGGGAGAGCCAGATCGAAGCAGTAGTCGACGAACCACGAGTGTGAAATGACTGCAACATTGATTAGTATTGTTTAAAACATTTGTACCTACACTAAATTATAATAAGTTCATTAAATGTAAAGCTATAATAAAGATAATATACTACACATATATTCATTTGCAATTTGCAATGATAGGAAAAGAAGAACACATACAAAATGTAGCAGGCAAAGAAACGCTACTTGGAAAAACCAATGATAATGGAACAAGATTATGTAACCTAACAGAAGAATTTAATTTGTTTATAGCAAGCATAAAGTACATACATAAAGTCACATGGACAAGAGCACGGCAAACAAGAGAAAACCAAATAGACCACATCCTACTACAAAAGATAAGAGAAAGCATAATACAATATGTAAGATTCTATAGAGGAACCAGTGTAAATAAAGATTAACAAGAGATAACAAAACCGAAACAACAGCAAAAAATTGAATATTGAGAGTTTAAACAATGAAGACAACAAAAGATAGTTTCAAGAAGGAGCCAAAAGACAACTAGGAAGAAAAAGCCAAAATGAAAACATAGAAGACGAATGGAAAAACTGCAACAATCGAAACATTCGAAAAAACCATAAAGAGAAAGCAAATAAAACAGAAAAACAATTGGTATGACGATGAATGCGATGAAATGATAAAAATAAGAGAAAGGCAAGATTAAAATGGATAAGAACAGACAAGGAAGGCGATTATGAAAAGTACAAGCAAATACGAAAATACAGAATAATATTGATAAAAAACAAAAATCTGAAATGGATAAAAGCAAGAATGGAGTAGTTAGAAAAGGATAACGAAAACAACACAAAATTATATAGGCAAATAAAACAACAAACAAAAAAGAAGACAATAACAGGAATAAATTAAAAGAATGGCAAGAATACCTAAAAACATGGAAACATCAGAAGAAGGTACTACAGGAGATAAAGAATTAAATAATACGCAAGAAGAAGTGGAAAACCTAACACAAGAAGAGGTAAACAATATTATAAATAATCTAAGAAATGGAAAAACATCAGGGACAGGCAATATATACAATGAAATGCTAAGAAACGGAGGAAACGAGCTAAAAACAAGAATAAACGAGTTACTAGTGGCAGTATGGGGAAAAAAAGTAATGCCTGAAGAATGGTGACTAGGGATGATAATGCCTATACCAAAAAAAATGGAGATCTATCAAAACGTGACAACTATAGAAGAATGATGCTTCTAAATACAGTGTAATATCATCAATAATATTGAAAAGACACACGAAGGAAGGTAAGAATACCAAAATGGATTAAATCAAGGAAAATATACAGTTGATGCAATACACATGCTAAATCAAATGATCTGCATATTTTGTACATAGACTTTAAACAAGCATTTGACAGCCTAGAGAGAAAAACGATAATAAAAAACATATCAACATTAGGAATACCAACCAAGATAAAACGATGAATTAAAATGACATTGGAGGAATCATATAGGCAGTTGTAATAACACAAGAAGGATTAACAAACCCAGTGAAACAAGCAAAAGGCGTAAGATGGACTATCTGCAACTCTATTTAATATAACATTAGAAGGTGTAAGAAGAAATTGTAAAATAACCGGATCCATGATACAAAAGTCAATCTAAGTAATTGCGTATGCAGACGACTCGCAGTAGTGACAAGAGAAGCTTAGAGGAAATAACACAGAAAATAGAGGATGCAGCAATAAAACAAAGATTAGAATTAAATTAAAAAAAATAGGTATATGAAAATTGGTAAACAGACAAAAAATAAACCGGAAATTGTGGTAGGAAAATACAAATTAGAGTATGTTCAAACCTTCAAATATCTTGGAACAGTTATAAGTAGCAAAAACGAGAGAAACATGTAAAGTAAACAGATTACAAAGGAAACGAAAATGAGAACGTACAAAGTAGCAATAAGACCAGCAGTACTATGAAATTACAAAAGTAAAGGAATTAAGAAACCTACAGAAGTGACTTCAGATAAACGTTGTTATAACTGCGAAGAAGGTTCACATAAAAAGTTGGCAGTGTGATAAACCAAAAGGATTAAATCGTTGTTCGTGTAAAAAAACGGGTCAGATTAGTAGAGATTGTGCGTTAAGACATTTCGGTGTGGATAGAACTGTTGACCTAATTACGCAAAAATACTGGTTTCCAGGAATAAGACATTACGCGAAAAGACATAAAATCGTGTGTTGACTGTTTAATAGTAAAAGTGCCGAGCGGAAAACAATACGGAAAATTACATCCAATACCCTTAACCGAAAGACCATTTTACCGAGTGCACGCGAACCATTTGGGACCTTTCGTGAAAAGTTCGAAAAGAAATACGCATATTTTAGCTTTTATCGATAGTTTCACTAGATTTGGTTACGCCACTGATTCATTTTTATTTCAAATTTGCGTTGAGCGCAACGCGCATGTTTTTGATTTGATAGTTTTTAAGTTACCATTAGTGCAGAATACTAAAGTTCCATTTTTATTCAAGATTCTAATAATTATTTAATGTGGCATAAGATTGATAGTACAAACCGCAATCTAACCAAGATTTATACGACTTTATGCAGTGAAAAGTACAAAAAGTAGTGCATCAGTACGATGTTTACGTGAATTTGTGACAGACTTTGGGTTGCCCACAATTTTAGTTACGCACAGAGTTTTACCGGAGAAACTTTTTGAAAATTTCTGCTTGCAAAATGGAATAAAACATGTATTAAATAGTTTACGACATCCCATGGGAAATGGAATTCTAGAACGTGCTAACCGTGTTATTACACCAGTAATTTTAACAAAAATGCAGAAGGAAAAGAATTGGGACGAAGATTTAAAGGAAGTGCAAAGAGATACGAATAACGTCATAAATAAAACCAGAGGGAAAACTCTCTCCAAAGCTTTATATGGTTTTAGACCTTTTTTTACGGACGGCATAATGAGAAATATGGCGGATGTTGAAGAAAAGTATAAAAATACAGAGGAAATTAGAACGGAAATACGTGAAAAGGTTGCGCACAAACAAGAAATTTACAAAAAACGGTACGATGAAAAACGCTGTGTACATGAAGGGTTTAATCCCGGAGATATCTACCACCGAAGTACCAACTAAAACCCAGAGGAAATACAAGGGACCATATGTCGTTATAAATAACCTTGAGAATGACACATATAAAATAAGTTCAATCGATGAAAAACAGGGCAGAAAATATACCACAAATGTGCATGTTTCGACCATGAAGATTTACCGAAATTTTGACGGGGGGATGTGATGACCAGACAGAACGGAAGGGCATCAACCGTGAGATAAAACACCATCGTCAACAAAGTCGCAACGTATGAAACGCCGACCAGAAAGGTTAGAAGATTATCAGTTGTGAAACAAAATACGATAAGGTTAATTTTGTACGATTATTTTAAGTTACTTACATATATATGTATATTATGTCATATATTTGTTAATTAGTTAGCTCTTTGGAAAAAGTAGCGATTGACATCGCAGGGCCGTTCGCAGAATCCGATTCGGGAAATAAATACATCCTGGTGGCGATTATTTCACGAAATGGACCGAGGCTTACGCCATACCCAATCAAGAAGCAGCTACAGTCGCAGACGTATTAGTAAAAGAGTTTTTCTGCCGGTTTGGAGTTCCGTTGGAATTAGACTCCGATCAAGGTCGCAATTTTGAGTCTGGGCTGTTTCAAGAAGTTTGCCGACTGTTAGGAATTAAGAAAACTAGGACGACGCCTCTCCATCCTCAATTTGATGGCATGGTTGAGCGGAGTAGATATGACGTTAATGCGCAAAACGGTGGGTTTCAACCTGGCGACATGGTGTGGTTGTATAATCCCCAAAGAAGACGTGGTTTGTCACCGAAGCTGCAAAGGCAATGGGAAGGCTCCTATGAAGTAGTGCAGCGTATTAATCACGTCATATATCGCATCCGAAAACCACCCAGAGTCAAGCCAAAAGTGGTCCACGTCGATCGTCTCGCCCCGTTCGCTGGCTATAACCACAATACACAAGTTCAGTCCGAACCAGTGTAATAAGCAGCACAACCAGAAATTAAATCGAAAGAATGGAGTTCGAGAAGTTTATGAACTTATACGGAGGTTCTGGAAAAGCTAGGTTCGGAGTTATCACCGAGGAACAACAACACCTGATCCAAACACAAAAAGATTACGCCATCACACATTGCGTGACCGAGGATCTTGACATGCCCAGAGGGGTTGCAGTCGTATTTAAAAAGAAGTTTGGGTAGTTAGATAAAATACGAAGACAGCAACCGGCAGTCGGAAAGGTTTTAAGACTACATGGTGACAGACGCTTTGTTTTCTATCTGGTCACCAAGAAATACTCAAGTACCCAGCCGTTATACGAAAATCTGAGGCGGACATTATGGAATCTCATGAGAAATATGGAGTTCCACCATGTTAAGAAATTGGCAGTATCCAAGCTTGGTTGTGGCTTAGATCAACTGAATTGGAGGACGGTTCGAAACATGTTGGAGGTCGTCTTCCGAGGAACAGGCGTTCAAGTGTTGGTCTTTAGTTACCAACCAAGGAGAATATCAGGAAAAGTTTATTGACTGTTACTTTTATGGTCAAGGAAGTTGCCGAAATAGAGGAAGCTGCCGCTATCGCCACGATCCTTTCTACCGGTGTCGCATCCAGCCTTCTGTTCTGGGAGAGAACAGTCCTAAGAAGGGGGCAGTGAAACGTTCTCAAATTCAATAGCCTTTTCGAAGTTTTATCCATTTTCCAAAAAGTTCACCAGACATTTTGCGATGATGTATAAATTAGGTGCAAACAAATCAGAAGTCAGTTATTTCCCATAATTCGAAGACGGCAGTGTTAAGAAGATTATTTAAGTCTAAATAAATAATTAACGCGTGTGAGATAAACCTACGGTGTATAACCTTGTACGTGACTTTAGTGTAAACAAACAATAACTGTTAAATAGTTATCCGCGGACTTATCTTCGTATAAGCGATAGTATTATACATAAATTATAGTGTAAGTGTTTTTATTAAATTTCCTTAGATTTAATTAGTTCAGTTACATATTTTTAGTATAAGTAAAAATAAATTAGTTTAAAAATAATAAGAAACTTTACAATACGTATTCAATATTTTTTTAACCATGTAAAAAAGACCACCTTTTATCAATTTTTTTAGTATATTGTCACTAAAAAATTTAATAAAACTGCTAAAATTACAAATTAAATTTAAAAACAACTTTCAATTAACATTTCTTTCGCGTTTTTAAGAAGTATTCAGATAATTTCAAATACTACAACAGTATTATAGTATTATTTAGAACTCGTGTAGTAGTTTATTATTAGATATTCCAAACTCAAATTTAAAAACGTGTAACAAAAAGTAAGCTTGATTAGTACGCAAAAAAACTAAAAAAACAGTTTTTTAAATACTGATTGACTAACTGTTTAAACAGGAGTTGATTTATTCATCACTAGAAAGACAAAATTAAAGAAAACTTATAGCAAGTTGTAGATGATCTGTGCTTAAAAATCTGTTTTCAAAATAATACTTTTTGGTTCGATTATAACTGGTACCCTTAGTTACAATTTTTGGCATTAATTTGTTTGCTCGTTTTAGTACATCGCATCGTGTAAAAACAAAATAATTACTCAAGAGTATTTGAACAAAAAAATAAAAAATTACTAAAAGCATTATTTGCAAAACAGTGCGTAAAACCAAAACTAATAAATTTAAACAAAATGCAAAAACTACTTACCAAGTAGATATGAATACGGTTTTATTTTTGTTATCTATAAATATGGTAGATAAAGCATCAGTACTTTTTAATTTTGACAAGTGTCAAGAGAATTTTTAATTACATAGCAACATGTTTTTTCACAATATTTATCAATAAATATCTTATGGCAAAAACGTTTCGAATAAGGAAAAAAACAGTTTCATCGTGTTTGAAATAGTTCTTGAACCAATTGAATTAATAAAGTGTAGTAGAATTTTATAAGTAAAAGTTGGCACTAGTAATCATTAATTAATTAAACGTCATCTGTCAATTTGTCAGATTTATTAACATACACCATTATCCTGTGTTATTGTTTAGATTAGCACTGACAATTTTTTTTAAACAGATATAACGAATTTGCTTCTTTCTTACAACTGCTAAAAACAACAATGGTTTTATTTTCATATAAGTGAAATTGTAATAATATGTAATTGTCAAATTAATTTCAAAAACAATTGTATTTCGTCATTACAGGTTTCAGTTTTAACAATATATTGTTAGGAATTTCATTATTAAAACTAATTAATTTATTTATACTAAAAATATGTACATGTTTAAACTAACCGGACTAATTAAATCTAATAATATTTAATAAAAACACTAACACTATAATTTATATCGCACTTACACGAAGATAAAGTCCGCGCATATCTTCTATTTATCTAAACAGCGACACTTGTTTATATTAAAGTCACGTACTCCGTATCTTTATCGCACACGCGTTAATCACTTATTTATTTCACTTGAATAATCTTCTTAACACTGCCGTGTTCGAATTACGGAAATACCTGACCCCCGATTTGTTTGCAACGAATTTATACATCTTCGCGAAACGTTCGCGATTGTTCCATATCCTTCGGTGAACGTTCTAGAAAATGGATAAAACTTCGAGAAGGTTCTTGAATTTAAGAACGTTTCACTGTCCCCTCCTTAGGACTGTTCTCTCCCAGAACAGACGACTGGATGCGACACCGGTAGAAAGGATCGTAGCGATAGCGGCAGCTTCCTCCATTTCGCAACTTCCTTGACCATAAAAGTAACAGTCAATGAACTTTTCCTGATATTGTCCTTGGTTGGTAACTACAGACCAACACGACCTCCAACATGTTTCGAACTGTCCTCCAATTCAGTTGATCTAAGCCACAACCAAGCTTGGGTACTGCCAATTTCTTAACATGGTGGAACTTAGTGACCAAATAGAAAACTAAGCGTTTGTCACCACGTAGTTCTAAAACTTTTCCGACTGCCAGTTACTGTCTTCGTAATTGATCTAGCTTCTTCTTCTTTTTAACCTTCGTCCGGCGGAATAGGTACAATTGTAACTTTTGCGTTTTTAAATTGCAATAATTTTTTTTATGAAGCCGCTGAAAGCTGGAATTTTGTGACATCTCTACAATTTTAATCTAGATTATATAGCCCAAATTCCAGAAAAGAATCTCTAGCCCTTCTTTAGATAAGAACCTTAATTTTTCATACACCGATAATAGGCGGTATAGGTACAATTGTACCTTCATATATTTTATATAAAAATACCCACTTAATATATATTTTTTAAAACAGAAATGGATAACTGTTATTGTTTAGGCTGTATTTTTTACATTTTAGTGAAAGATTTAACTGTAGAAAGAATATATAATTATAATTTTTTATTATAATACGTAATAACCATGGTAAATTCATATAGAATTTTTGTGATACAATTATTTTATTATAATAAAAATTAAAAACAATAGTTACATTTAATGACAAAAGGAATGAATACATTTATTTTACTGAATTTCTTCATAAGTTATGCACGTTGTTTTTGCTAGTGGATGTTCATCACAAACTGAATTCATGCAAAAAATACAAGATTTTCTGATTTCTGATCGGCAAGATCTTTCAGGAAGTGTCTTCGTTGATCCTTTCTTTTCAACCGTGGCTCGTGTTCTCTGTAGATAATGTAAGATGCCAATGTTCGTCGTTTTACTGAATATCCTCTTAACATTTTATCCATAACGTCAACACCACCTTTAGTTTTGTTGTAAAATGTAATCATCTCTGGTTTAGCATTTAGAGTCTGTTGCACTTCTCCGGTCATGTGCATAGATGATAGAAGCACAACTGCTCTGTTTTTTTTTGCTACGTATAAACATACTGTTGCATCGTAATTGTATGCAAAACGAGTCGAGTTTATAGCCCTTTCTTTGGAAGGCTGCATGTTTCTTGGTAAGAATGTTTTATTTTTTCTTACTGTACCAACCAAAGTCATGTTCCAAGAATTCAATACTTTTGCTAGCTGCATAGATGTAAAGAAGTTATCTGTTGTGATACATCTTCCAGAACGTTTATATATGCTGACTAGGTTCAACACGGTTTGTTCACCGATGTTTACTTGTCGTGGGCCATCCGTAGATTTTCCAGTGTAAATCTGACCTTGTAGCGCATAGCCATTTGATGCACCACAAGCCCAAAATACTTTGATGCCATATTTTCTGCAAAAATTCTATCTACAGAAGTAATTTCTATATAAAATACAGGAAGGTACAATTGTACCTATACCGCCTGTTAGCGTTGTAAAATGATACCGTCTGACAAAGGTTAAACACGACTGCAACCCCTCTGGACAAAATCCTCGCTCACGCAAGTGCGATGGCGTAATCTTTTTGTGTCTGGAACAGATCTTGTTGTTCCTCGGTAGTAACTCCGAACCTAGTTTTTCGAGAACCTCCGTATAAGTTCATAAACGTCATAAACTCCATTCCTTCGATTTGATTCCTGGTTCTGCTGCTTATTACTCTGGTTCGGACCTGAACTTGCGTATTGTGGTTATCATTTAGCTTACCTCTGGTCGGTTTTTGGATGCGATATATAACGTCATTAATACGCTGCACGACTTCATAAGGGCCCTTCCATTGCCTTTGCTTCGGCGACAAACCACGTCTTCTTTGAGGATTATACAACCAGACCATATCTAGTCATCATCCTGTCGTTGGCAATTTGTGTATTTTTACGGACCTCCTCATATACGTCATCTAGCCTCCTGGTCAGCTTGCTGACGTAATCTTCTTCGGCAACTTCTCCTTCCTACGTTGTATTGCTTTATGGGTGCTTTGCGCTTTCTCGCTGGACCATTTCCTGATGCGCAGACCGTTCACTTACGGCACCATTTCATGACGTCTTCTTTGCAGTTCATGAAGTAGAATCGTTATCGCACTTTACCCAATGTCTTCTTAATGCCAAACTGTCTTCCTGATGTCCCATCGTGGAGATGCTTTAACACTTCTGACACCCTGCTTTTGGGCACTACTAACTGTAGTCTGTTTTCCGTGCCCTCGACACTTTCTAGAGAACGCTTAAGAAGACGGTCTTCTACTATCAAGGAGTCCAGTACTCTTTGATGTTTCTGCCCAAAGTACTCCCCAACAAACACACGGATGTCCCAAGGATGTCCCGGGGACATGATTTTGCGGATCACTGAATGTCCCAAAGTCATCCCATTTTGGTTCTGTGTACGTCCTAGGGACATTCATGGGACGTTCTTTTGTCACAAGTGTGTGCATCCCTACGATGTCCTTATAGGACATCCTTGCGTATCCGCAACGGGACTGGAATGTATATTATATTTTTAATAAAAAATAACTTTATCAAATAAAATACCAATTATTATTACATAAAACTATATTTTTAAATAATACTCCAAATTATATTCAAATAAAATAAATTTAAATTATTTCATTTTTTTATCTTCTCGATCCCGGCGTTCTTTGGCCCTCCTTAGCGAGTTTTTTATACTTTCTTCCCGATTTTTTTAAGTGGCCCCTGAAACAATGCAACTACATAAGATATGGTAATCGTCATGTCGAGTCGATAAAAAAGTTAGTACAAAAAGCTTATTTATTTGGTATTTCTATGTAATCAGAATTTACATTTTTCTAAATTAAAGAATTGATAAAGTGATACTTCTTTTGTAGAATTATTGATTGATCTTTTTGACGATTCTATTATTGATTAAATCATATGAGATGATCGATTATAACCAGTTAAAAATTATTTAAATCGTTTTTTTTAAAAGATTTTGTAAACGCGTCAGTTTTGCAAATTCATTAAGAATTTTTATACGTTTCGCATTTACATTTCATCAGAGGAATGTGATAAAAACAAAATTATTTATAGACGTATTTTTAACTACCTAACTAAATACGCACACTAATCATAAGTATGAATACCAAGAACGCGATAACGTTATAGTTTCTTAGTTAGATTAGCGATTTTGTGCCTTATCGGTCATGTTGACATTTTTGGATGACTTATTGTGAATCGCGACGGTAAAAGTCGTGAGATAACATCACACTTTTAAACCTTTAATGCAAAGAAAACATTTTAAAATAATATTTTGAGTAAAAAAATTTTTTTTTACATAAAATAAATATTTTTTTTGGGTTTTAAATCACCATTATTAATAATTGTGATCTTTTAATTTCAATAAACTTTTATTAATTTTTAGTAATTCAAAATAATAATTATAAATAATGATTTTTATACATTATAAATAAATACAAGCTACCAAAAACTTACCAAATAAATTTGTTTATGCACTAGAACACCCAAAAAAACGTTAGATAATAAAAAGTACAGATAAATAAAGTAGTCAGAACACCAACAAAAACAAATACAGAGTACAAACAGAGTGTACCACTTTGATATACCAAAGGAGCGTACGGGTGTTGAGTAGGTACCAGAGAACAAGAAGGAAAGTGGACACGCGCACTAAGTTTGCATTTGTTTTTTTCCGCATAGGACAACCCATCGTACGTTCTTCATTGACATCCTGAGGACGTCCTATTAAAGACATCCTGTACAGGTCCGTTTTAAAGCCCGGGATGTAAAGACATCATTTGGACATAAAACGAACGTCCCTGGGACGTCATGTGTTTACTGGGTCACTTCTTCCCAGGTTAGTCTGTTACAAGCTCTACACCATTCTGTTGTGAGCGGACAGAAGAGTTACTTTGGGATAAGCTCTGGCGCCCTGAAACACCTTTATATATATTTCTGAGGAACCTACCCCTCTCACCGACTACTGCGAGTTGGCCGTGCAGGTTCGTAAAATACCTAAAGCTTGTAACAAAATTGGCGCCCAACGTGGGGCCCGATTTCTTGATTGCTGACTTTTCGATTCTTTTTTTATATTGAATTTCTCATTCGTTATAATTCTTTCTGCTGTTTAAATTTTTTTCTCTAATTAGTGTAGGATTACTAGCAGGAATAGGTAGTTTATATTGTTGACTTTCCCTCGATTTAGTGTGTGCGATCATAAGTTCTTCTAGCTTTATTGATTTCTTTTATCTTTTCTTAGTCTTACGTGGGTTCGATTTACTTTGCTTTGTTTCTTTAGTTATTGCTACTAGACTTGACGTCTGAGTTACTTCATTAACTTTTACTTTTATTTTTCTTTAGTGCTGCAGTTTGACTGTATATTAGCACTTTGCTTACGTTTCTTTTAATCGGACCTTCGCTTTGATTTTTGGATTGACTCGACTACGTCGATTAAGTTGTTTTTCTATTGGATTACTTACTTGGTAGTGATACGGCTTGTACTTACTGGTAGTTGGAATTCTGGCCAGACACGTGGTGACAGATTTCTGTTGTAGTTGACTGCTTTGGTTAGTTTCTTGTTTACTTGTTATTGTTTTAGCTATGTATTCTTCAGGTGAAGAACCACCACTTCTTACTTCATCAGACTCTGATTCGGAAATGAACTTGACTGATTGGAATATTACTTTTTCGGGTGAAGATCCTTCTTCACTTATAGAATTTCTTATTCGTATCGACGAGTTGTGTTTGTCTCGTGATGTTTCTCAGCACCAACTGTTTCGTGCAGCTTCTGAGGTGTTATCGGGTAAAGCTCTTCTTGTGTTCAGAAGTAGACGACATACTTTGCGTTCTTGGAATGAGGTTACTGCGATGCTGAAAGCTGAATTTCTGCCAGTAGATTATGATGAACGGTTAATGGATACTATTCGTAATCGAGTGATGGAATCTAAGGAATCTATTGTGATGTACGTTGCTACTATGCAATATCTTTTTATGCAATTGTTAGAACCAGTCTCGGAGAAGACGCAGCTTAAAATCGTACGCCGCAACTTGGCTCCTTTGTATCAATCTCATTTTGCACTGGTGGATAAGTGCTTAAGTTTCTAGTACTTTTGTTTTGGTTTCTTTCTTCTCCATCTTACTTCAGGACAGACTACCTTTCCGTCTGTATATATTTATATCCGCTTAGTCGGCGTTTTTGGATTGGTACGTCATATATAGAATTCTCTCTTCTGCTTTTGGATTTGGGTTTTTCTTTTTTTGAGTTTTCTATTCCGCTCGTCGGCATTAAAGTCGTGAAGTATACTTTCCAATTTGGGACAGCAATTGGTACGCATTCGTTCTATAGCTAATTTTGATACATTTTCTCATCCCTTGTTTTTTTCTATTCCTTTGGGCGGTTGGTTGGGCATTGAAAGGCTGGTCACTCCCTTTCGTTTCTTCTACGGAGAGAAGAACGAATTAGACTCTTACATCTTGTCTTAGCTTTCTCCGTCTGTTTCTTTTCTGCCTTTCTTGTTTTTCTTACTTCTTATTTTTTCTCTTCTTCTTGATTTGTTGATCACCTACATGCCACATCTCTTTCTTTCTTCTTCTTCCTCCTAAAGGGGATTTTAGGGCGGTTGGTTGGGCACCGTAGGGTGGTCTCTCTTTTCATTCTTCTACGGGGTGAAGAATGAATCAGGCAATAAGATCAAGCCTTATCTTTCTCCGTCTTTCTATATCTCTTATCTTTTCTACTTTTCATTTATTCCTTCTTGAACCTATCTATCTTTTCAATGTACCAACCATTATTTTTTTCTTAGATTCTCTTTGTGGTTCGCTTATTGGGCGGTTGGTTGGGCATTGAAGGGCTGATCACTCCCTTTCGTTTCTTCTACGGAGAGAAGAACGAATCAGACTCTTACATCTTGTCTTAGCTTTCTCCGTCTGTTTCTTTTCTTCCTTTCTTGTATTTCTTACTTTGGATTTTTTTCTTTTCTTTTTTCTTTTGCTTTTGAAGGTTTGCCTTTAGGGCAATTATCTCTTTTGCTTTTTCCTTTTATCTGGATTTGTTGCTTGAATACTTTCTTTCTATTTTCTTTTAAGTAACTTCTTTCTTTAGTATTCACGCAACTATGTTTCTTTTCTTTTGCTTTCCTTTCTCAGTTACTTCTCTCGCTTTATTAGGTTTAGTGGGTTTTTGTTTTGTTGATTTTGGTTAGAAACTTGGAATAGACTGCAACGTCGCTTCTTGTACTCCGTACTTCCGCTTAGTCGGCATTTTTGATGTTGTCAGTCACCGTTAGGATATTTCTTTTCTTTGGGTTTCTTTTGCTCTGGAATATTCTAATCCGTTCGTCGGCATTTACGTTCCAATGTGACATTCCAACTCAACGAGCACTGACTCACGATGCTTAATTGGCAAGTGAAGTTTTCTGTTCTTTATTGACTCATACATTTTTTTTTCTTCTGGTTTTGTTTGAGGTTGCTTTGAAAGTTTTTCTCTCTGCTTAAGCTTAGTCTTTCTTTATTTTCTTGGATCCTCTGCAACCATATTCTTTTTTTCTTTATTTTCCTTTTTGCTAATTCTTTCTTTTGCTACATTGGGCTTAGTAAATTATTCGTTTTGCTGTGTAAGTCTGAAACTTGAAACAGACTACAACTCCGTTTTCTGTACTTTACGTACTTCCGCTTGCTCGGCTTTTCTGGATGTTGTTAGTCATTCTTGGGATATCTCTTTTGCTACTTTTCTCTTTGCTTTTCTTGGGATATTCTATTCCGTTTATCGGCTAATAAGTTTCATTGTTACAGTCCAGCACAGTGATCGATGATTAACAAGTGTTCGTTTAGCAATTGATAGTTCTTACGTTCTCTTCTTTTACTCTTCTTTCTTTCCTTTTCTTCGAATTTTAGTTCTGGGGATTATTAGTACTTGGGATTTTGGGTTACTTATTGGGAGACCATTTTCAACGGTGGTTTTGTACTTAAGGGTTGGGGCTTAAGGGGATTTTAGGGCTACTTAGTCCTGGACGCTTGTCTAAACTTCTACCTTTCCTATATTCTTTTCTTTTCTCTGGAATTCTTTTGATACTTACGTCCTTACTGTATTGGGTTACTGATTGTTTGTACCTTACTTTTTGGTATCGCTTTATGCGCTTCGCAAATTAGTAAACCGTGTTGGTATTCTTCTTTGCTTTTAGATCAAATTACTCTTGGTTTCTTGGAGATACCTTTCGCTTCGTGCGCTTCTGTTACAGTTTTGGTTGTCGGCATTCTTAAGATTCTGGAAAATTTCTGTCTCTTCTGTATTTGTGGTAATCTGATGAGATTACACGGGGTTGGGTTTCTTGGAATTGGGTTGGTTTTGGATTTAAGGGTTCTATCCTGGGCGTATGCCTAAATTTCTGTCTTCATTTTAGCTTTTGTTTCGTTATCTCCGCTCCACGCTTTTATCTTGTTGGGGGGGGGGGGGGAATTCTGGTACGTGCATAAATTTAAATAATGCATTACCCTGTATATCAGTTTAATTAAAAATTACTTTTATATTTCTCGACGCCATCTATTGGGTTCGTTGGTCACTTTGTATTGAGCAGGCGACATCCGGTGCCGGCCGTTTTCTTTCCAGTCCAGGAGTAGTCTTATTTCAGGATAGTTTTCTTGTTCGCGACGTAAGTGTTCAGGTTCCCACTCATCATCAACCATAGCAGTTCTCCGGAGGCATTCAACTTTTTCTTCCAGTCGCGAACAATGGTTGCAGTCCGCTGGACATGGTCTTCTGAACAAGGCATCAACCTTCCGATGACTGCTTTCAGCACGTTGTTCTGTGTCATAGTCCATACTCTAGCAGTCTTTCGATCCATCTTGCCACTTGTCCTTTTGGGTTACGGAACTGCAGTAGCCATTTTAAAGCGGCCTGGTCTGTTCTCAGCAAAAATTTTCGTCTATACAAATATTTGTAGAAATGTTCGATGGACTTGAACAATTTCCCGAAAGACAATTCCCCGAAGAACAACTGCCCGAAAGGAGAATTGACCGAAAAATGTATTTAAATACTTATTGCTGCTTATATTGTGTTTGAGCTAGCTATCTAAAAATTTTAAATTTTATGTAGAATTAAAGTCAGATTTTTTAATTAATTTATTATTATAAAATATATATTTTATTACATGTTCCCTTCACACTTTACTCAGGCTTAGGAGAACTCGACAGGCAAAATCTCTCAGTTTCTTCCTTCTGCCAAAGACAAATTTCCTACACTTTCATCTCAAGGTGTATACCATGTAACAAGCTTTTTGCTATTTTACGAACCTGCACGGCCAACTCACAATAGTCGGTGAGAGGGGAGGGTTCATAGATAATATCGAAAAGATACTTAAGGGCGCCAGAGCTTATCCAAAGTCACTTCTGTCCCGCTCAAGACAGGTGGTATAAACTTGTAACAAGATGTTAGGTTCGTAATGCTGAAAGAAGCGAAAGGGAAAAAAAACTAAATCGTTAATAACAATTTCACTTTAATTCCTCTATAATGATAAATAGATTAACGTTCGAATTGATAACAATTGGATAGCATGACCAAGAATAATTTTAGTCCGAGTATAACTAAATATCCGAAGTATCGGCAACACACAATACATACGTAGATTACGTTGACATGAATAGCGAAGAGTAGATGGTAGTAAATTTCGTCTGCATACAATATGCGAAGTACACGAAATAATTATTAATATGCCATTATTGACAATCAAACACAGTGATAATAAATTACTACATTAAGGTTAACTTATCGTAACAAAGCGTGTGGAATTAATATAGCACTAACGTTAATCAATCGTTGGTAGTACACAGCATGCGCAACTCAACATAAGTAAAATTTACTACCTAGCTGGTAAACAACAATATCGATAATTACAGAACTAATAGCAAAAGTTTCGTGAGTGACCCGGTTGACTACGAAATAAAACATATAAAATCACTTACCATAAACACAGGAATTTCCACTGGTGTGAAGAAAGCGCTTTCCCCGACACACACAATCCTGTAAACAATCTGAATCGCAAATCGTGTCAAACTAATGTCTCACGAAATCAACATCTACAACAATCGTTACTTAAGGTACAAGAAAGTATAAATAACATAACCCGGTTGTCGAATGCTGTGGTAACCCTTGTCTGTGGTTTAACTAGTTATAACCATAAGCCTTATAAAGAAAAAGTTAGCATCGTCCCATCCAAATATTTGTCGAGGTTCATCCCTTCGTAATTCGGTATCGACTACTGAATATAGTTGGACCACAAATAGGTGGTTAATACAAGTCACGTCGTGTCATCCACGTGTAGCACTCTTTGCCCTGGAAGGCTCCGCAATACCCCAATTTCGTGGCGTGGAAATCGACTTCCGCCAGTGCCCGTGTACGGCAACGTGCTGACTTATTTAGCAGTCGTTTACGATAGCCATTTATCGACAAGGCAACAGATGTGACAGGAAGGAACGCAAAATGGCTGTTAAAGGGAAGAAAGAATTACGAACGAATTTTCACTAACAGACGGCAGTAGCTTACCCTGTAACGCTTCGAATAAATTAGTTAATTCACTAATTATAATTGGTTTTCCAGATGGTAACAGATAACATAACTATTCAATGCGTACAGACCATTTTATATCATTTACGTGTGACAAATTTCCGCCAAATGACCAGCAACGAGAAACGATCGTTAGAGGGCGTCAACCGGAATCTAATTTCACGTCGAAACACATAGGCGTACGTAAAAAGAATTTCGACCGTAACAACCAAATTCCTTGTTCATGTGGTTTAGTCTACATTGGTGAAACTGGTCGTTCAGTCATTACTCGCATTTTAGAACATGATATTTCCAAGTCTGCGGTTGCTGTACATTATTTTACTACAGGTCACAAGATAGATTTTGATAATGTTTAGTTGATTGCCAAATCTCCATCTTTTTTCAACAGGAAATTCCGAGAAAGCATAGAAATCATCAAACACCCCAATAACTTCGCGATCATGGTTTCGAGCCACTTATCAACCGTAACCCGATCAGGGTCGAGCTTAACCATTCGTGACGATCCTTTTTCTTTATATTACGGAGACTATTTCTTTTTAAGTCACTTCTACGGAGTTTAGAATCTGGCTTGGTTCACAAGTTGATTACCTAACTCTGTAGCGGTTTTTTGTTAGATTTTCGTTTGCTTTTTCAAGTTATCGTTTTCTTTCTTATTTTTTCAGAGTTTAGATATAGCTTGTTTCACAAGTGGATAACCTAACTTTTGAGAAGTTCTTAGTTAGATTTCGGTTGCTTGTTTGAGTTTTGCGATTTATCTTACGCCCTGATGAAGATTCTTACAAAAGTGCCTGAAACGTTGGAAACTTTGGTTACAACAATAACACGGTCCAAACCCAGAAGACATTCTTATCTTAGTATGAAAATGAAGTTGCCAGAACAATGAATTTTAGTATCAACGTTTGCTCAAATTAAAGCAAGAAACAAAAATTTTAAGCCAATAGTTCCAATTTGTATGTATTTTGTTTATTTTATTTTGTTTCGTTTTATTTTTTTCATTAAAAATTTTTCCATATTGTTTTTTTCCTCGACAACCAATAAGTAAACAATACGTTTCCAAGGTAGTAATTCATATTAAAAGCGTGCTTTTGATTGTAGCTTTCAATTTTTTTTTGATTTTTCTGACTTCCTCAGGGGCCCGGTTTGATTTTGGAACACAGGCCCATAGCCGCATTGTTACGCCACTGTTACCAATCATTTTTATCGAGTACGAATTGGCTGAAAAAATTGATTTGCGTTATCGCATTTATATAGAACTACATACCTATATCTATTTATTTTATTTTGCCAAACTACTGATTACTTTTTGTCACTAATTTTACTTTTCTTTACATTTTATGTGAACAAAAGCAAATTACGTTTGCTTGTGAAATGTTTAGTTTTTTAAATATGTAATTGTTATATTAAAAATCGAATTGTTTTAATTTTTATTCCGTGCGAAAAAGGGCATAAAAAAAGTGTTGAGCACACGGGCAACAAAAGGGTACGGTGCGAGACGTTTTCTACACATAAAATTAAAGAAATTTGAAACTATTTCGTAAAAAAAATTCTTTCGAAACCAAATGATTTCGTATTTGGTGTTTTGTGATACGTTCACAAAATTACTTCGTTGAGATTACGTCTTTTTGCAAACAAACAATCTACATACGCCATTTTGATTTAATGCATGGGGGATTGCGTGCTAACAGGCGTCCAAATTTTTGACAAATATTTAAAAATTTGTATAAAAGAAACTAATTCAGACTTTAACAATGTTTCTTAAACAATTCCCGTTTACTTATAAAAAAATAATAATTTATGTTACAATAAAATTACATTAAAAAAAAAAAAAAAGTCGTGTATGGTATCAGAAATCGTATAACTTTGTTTTACTTCCGATTGCCTGGATAATATTTTTGTAAATACACGTTTGTGATAATCGTAAATGATGAGGATTGATTATTTACACGTGCGCAATTAATTATATATAATAATGGTGACTACTCCCATTTTAAATAATTACACCATCGAGGTCGCCATTTTGATTACTCTTACACGAATCTATGGCACCAACACAAGTTTTGGCGTTACTTTTTTTTCTCCTTAAACATTAAATCGATTGCTTTATTTTAAGAATGTTTATAAAAATAATTAATAAGTTTATCGATTAAATAACGATAATTTAATTTACTCGAAGAAACCTTTGAATTAAATCACTTCTTAAGTATGAATGGGAGTTATCGTGAGTTGTCTTGTCCTCATTTTTACACACTTAGGCACAATATAAACGAAAGTTTAAATTTAACTTTACAAGCTAGACGTTGGATTATGTTGCCAATAAAAGGTTAGTAGTGACAAGGTGGTCTATTGGTAAAGTCGGTATACTGGTCCCGGTCAGTTACCTTTTTTTCTTTAAACAAAAATACACCTGCTTGTTGCCATTCTTGTTGTTGACCTTCGTAGTGTGGCACCAGAAAAAATTAGTACAACAGTCAAGTAGCCAAAATAGTTTTAAGGCGCAGTTGCTATCAAGTTGATTCGTTTTGGAGCCAAATAAGTTTCGCTTCTTAACCGATGTTCAATAGACGTTACGGTATTAAAATTGACGTAATGTAACAACTGTCGACATAAAAATAAACAAACGTAATGAAGAGTTGGAAGAGGAAGTCGTGTATCTACGCGGCATCCTGCTTACTCGTTCGCCTGTATTTCCGTCCTGATAGTTAATAGACTTTGCAAAACCATTCTATACGTACGATCATTAAAATGTAGTGATGAAGTGGTACAAAAATTTTTCATGTGTGAAAAAGTGGTTGTTTACACCATGGGGAATTTCTATAAATAAAATTCAGCGGCTTTAAAAATGTTCAGATATCACGTAAGTTTTTAATTTGAATTTTTGGGTTTATGAACTTTAGCCACAATAGTCTCGTTATGCAACGCACTTATAATTATTCAAAAGGTCATGTTATGTGACTCTAGATTAAAGTAGAACTCGATTTAAATTACAACACGCTTTGCGTTAATAACTTCTGCAAGAATAATTTTTCTTAAAATATTTTGTAATGTAATCATTTTCTTGTTATTATTAACGCAATGTCTGCTTAAACTAATACAACTTTCACTCGTGTTTTCTTAATCTTTAACGGAGTAAGTGTTGAAGGCCAAGGTTGTTGAAAAACAATTATTAATTTATACTTTGTAGTTACGTTATTATAAATCACAATGTAGTAGTATTTCTAATCAAAAGTACAAGAACTTATTACCTCGTTTTTTTGTGACAGACATAAGTAAACATTAATATATAATTGTTTATATAAATAATGTTAAAAACTTTAGTACGATCAATATTTGTTTAAACCGTACATCTTGAATTCTGTGTTCAAATTTGAGTTTCTGAAATGCGCCAATTCACTAACAAATTTTTATCTAACCGCAAAATGATTTGAATTAGGATGTTAGGCATAATCACGGGAAACGCAATTTTTACTTTACTGTTGCCTTGAATACGTGGGTGATCACTAAAGAGCGGATAGTAAGGCAAGAAGAAATAACCAAAAAGGTGGCATATTAAACCTGCCAAAAGGCAATAAAAAAGGCACAAATATCTATTAAAATTTACAGTTTATTTTTCAATATTTTGACCAAGAAGCTGTTGCCTTTTATCATTTCAAATATTTTTATAAAAGGAAAAAGCTCTTTCGACATCATAAGATGTTAGTGGAGCAAATTTTAAGGACAATGTTTCTGTTATTGTTAAATATATTTTCTGTTGATGCTTCATGACCTCTCCTTTTTGAATTTTAGTCAGTTGTTTAAAGAGGTTAAAGGAAGGGTTTTTTTGATGTGACGGAATCCAATTTTTGATTAATTTTTCTTCCTATAGTTCATGGACATGCTCTTATAATTGCTCTTATTCTTTCGAATGTAGCGAAAGATTCGGTCATTGCGGTTTCGCTTTTTTCTAGCTTCTTTAATTCGTCAGGAATGCCGGAAAAGTGAGTTTTTATAAAAACTAGTCCTCTCTTAACAGCTTCGTCATTAAAAGCTTTTTGAGATTTAGCAATTGCTGCAGAGGCCGTCTCGTCAAATAATTCAATCACCTGAAGTAAGACAATTCAATTAATGTCAGATTATAATATGAACTGTTCCTCTATAATTTTTTCAAAATGTGTGGCATAAAAAATGCAAGCAGATAACCAAGTTCCCCATCTTGTTATTTTTTAATTTTAATTTATTTTAAATACGGGTAAAACCCAAAGAGATACAAATAAGATAGAGTAATAAAAATAATATATAACTTATAGACTAAATACATGTTAATAATAAATTGTACACTAAAAGAAAAAACAATAAAAAAAAATTTTTAGTTTACAAACATAAATTAACATATGCTTTAATAATATAATAATCAATGATATTAACTGACAATTAAATTAAATTTGTAAAATTAGTTGCTATAATACTGAATATCTAGTTTAACTAATTCTTTTTTTAAGTCATTTCTAAACTTCAAACTACTGTCAAAAAAGTTAATGCTTGAATATATATTAGCTGTATTCATCAGTCTTTGAAGTGGAGAATGTTGGAGGTAATTAGTTTTGCTCACTTTTAAATGAAACATATTAACAAAACGAAGGTTTCTGGCTGGAACATTCAAACTAACCAGTTGCAAAAGAGATGAACAGTTTATAATTCCATTTAGCAGTTTATAGAAAAATATTTTATCTAGAAATATCCTTCGAGAATTTAATGTATTAATATTAAGTTGAGACAGGGTTTGTAAGTAACTAGATAGTGGAATTCTGGTTTTAAAAGAGTAATATCTTAAAAATCGTTGTTGCACTTTTTCAATAGTAGTGATGAGAGTTGAGTGATATGGTGACCAAATTATACTGCAGTATTCCAAATGTGAGCGAACTAGAGATGTATACAATAATTTAATAGTATCAGGATTGTTAAAATGCGATGAAGATCTAACAATAAAGCCTAAAGCTTTAGTCGCCTTGTTTCGTATGTTATTTATATGTTTGTTAAATTTTAAATCATAAGTTACTCCTAAGTCGGTAATAGAATTTAAGCTCTGTAAGAATATGTCATTAATTTTATAGGAAAATTTGATGGGATTGTTGATGCGATGAAATGACATTGTAAAACATTTATTTAAATTTAAATCCATAAAATTTGATGAGCACCAAATGTAGAAATTATTTAAGTCACGCTGCAGTAGAAGGCAATCATCCAAAGAATTTATAATTTTGTAAATTTTTAAATCATCGGCAAACAATAGTATATTTGAATGTTTAAAGACTTCTCTAATATCATTAATAAAAATCAGAAATAATAACGGTGCTAGATGAGCACCTTGTGGAACACCAGAGTGAACTGATATAGGAAAGGAAGTGAAACCTTTGTATTGGACTATTTGAGCATGATTAGAAAGATAACTTTCTATCCATGCAAGTAGTGATCCATGAATGCCTATATTGTCTAGTTTATTAATTAAAATGTTGTGATTAACACAATCAAAGGCTTTTGCAAAATCAGTATAAATGACATCAAGTTGCGCATTATGATCGTAAGCCTTATAGATTGAATTTTGAAATAACATGAGATTGGTTGTAGCTGAACGATTAGGATAGAAGCCATGTTCTTCTTCTGCAATAATATGTTTAAGTAAAGGAAACATTGTTGAAACAAGAATTTTTTCAAACAACTTAGGAATTTCAGACGATTTTGTTACTGGTCTATAGTTAGAAATATCGATTTTACTCTTATTTTTGTGAATAGGAGTAACAAAACTGGTTTTCCAAATGTCAGGAAATATTCCTGATGATAAAGACTTATTGAAGAGAATTTGGATTGGATAAGTTAGAACATAACAACACTTTTTTAACAAAATGGCAGGAATGTTATCAGGACCACACTTTGTTTTGTAATTTAAATTATTAAGTTCCTTTAATATATCAGAAGCAGTAATGTTTAAGTTAGATAAGTTAATAACGTTAGTAGAAAAACTTGTCGTTTGGTGTTGGGGAGAACAATTGCTTGTAGGTTTATACACAGAACCAAAAAACTTTGCAAAAAGTTTCACAATTTCCTGCCCATTACTACTTTTATGTAAACCAAAGGTCATTTCAGATGGCAAACAATTTTCACCTTTTTGATTTTTAATATGGGTCCAGAAGTAATTAGGATTATTTTTTATTTTACCTTCAATATTGTCAATGTAGGATTTATAACACGTAGTTGATAGAAACTTACATTTACTACGTAATTTAGAGAATTCCTGATAATAATCGAGGTTATTGGTAGACTTGAACAATCTATGATACAAATAACTATTTCCTTATCATTTCACGCAATGAAGATGAGTACCAGATAGGAAATGCTTTTTTGTTTTTATAAACACGTTTTATAGGAACAAAATTTTGACAACCTTTATACAAAATGTCATAGAAGCAATTTACAGCCTCATTTATACTTAACGACATAAGAAAGTCCCAGTTAATGTTAGACAAGTAATAACTTAGATCTAGATAATTACCATTTTGAAAATTGTAGTAATAATAATCGTAATTTAGAGATGGTTCATAGCATGTACGCTCAACACATATTGACAAGGAAGGATGATATTGGTCCTCAGGAACCAATGTATCTAAGCTGCGTTCTACCTTTGTATTGGCTAAATTACTAAAAACTAAGTCAAGCAATCTGCTATTACAATTTTTCACACTATTACATTGAAACATATTCCACATATTTAAGCACACACATAGATTTTCAACACTTGTAGATTTTGAACCGCACACTGAAAGTGTATTATCTTCGTTAATGTTCCATGATACATGAGGCAGATTCCAGTCACCCACTAAGAAAATGTCTGTGTTCATGTGAGTTTGTAGAATGTTATCCATTGTATTAGTTATTTTATCATAGTAATCTGAGTTACTATCAGGAGGAGCATAAATGGAGCCCATAATAATATTTTTATGTCCAATATTACATAAAACAAATAATTGCTCAATTTCAGGAAAGGACGTAGGTAATACTTTAGAATAATATTTATTATTTATGGCGATTAGAACTCCTCCACCTCTTTTGGCAATTTCATATGGTCTATCATATCTATAGATGTTCATGTTGTGAAATCCCAATTCAGCACTGTATATTTCCGGTGTAAGCCAAGTTTCCGTTAAAACTATAATATCAGTGTTTGTTGACAAAGTTGCAGTTTTTAAATAATGTAATTTAGTACGAAGTCCTCTAACATTTTGGTAATACATCAGTATTTTAGACCGAGTATTATTAGGGTTTTTTAGTTTTTTAGTGAAATTATTTGTGGCTGGCCATAAATGTACTTTATGGTTAAATTTTTTTCACCATTATCTTGGCGTTCCTTTAATTTGGTACGAAGATTTGCAAGATGTTTTAATTGCATAGGGGTTTGATCTTGTTTAATATTTATATTGTTAAGCGACTTGATTTTGTGTTTATTTTTTAATATTTGAATAGCATCAGCCGAAGACGGTAACGTAATCTTAAGAGGTCTCGGCTTATCGTTGTTGAATTGTTTCCCCAACCTCTGAACGCGAATGTTATGATAGATTCCGGTGGAAGTTTAACATCTGGAAGTTTTTCTTTATAGGCCCTTACCCGAGGGTTAACCACATACAAAAGTTGTGTACACATTTGCGAGTTTCTGTCACATTTGCGAGATAATTGTGACATTTACACGAAAATTGCGACATTTATGAGAAAATTGCGACATTTGTGAGAAAATTGTGACATTTACGATAAAATTGCGACATTTGCGAGAAAATTGCAATATTTGCCAGAAGATTGAGACATTTGCGAGAAAATTGAGACATTTGCGAGAAAATTGCGTCGGTTTTTTTTTGTTTTTTTTAAATCAACATACTTTTTTGAATCCGATGATGGCACACAACTAACATTCCAACTGTTATTAGTTTGATTCAGTCACGTTTGTTTTAAAACTTAAACAGGTTGTATTTATTTGAGCGAAATAGTGATATGGATCGGGGTAGATAAAAAATTTCGATAAATGTAAAAAAAATAAGGTTTCGAAAAAAGTTCGGGGAATCTTGGGGTTCTTAATTGTAGGTATGTATATAAGCGTTGGTTGATTAATAATAAATTTTTGGTACATTGTTTTCATCGAGGGGTTGCGCACGGCTGTACTCTGGTGTACATGCTCTGTGTACTCATATGTAATCTGCAGTACTCATATGTACTCTGCACAACTCATATGTACTCATGTGAATTAATGTATTCTGATAGTGTACTCATTTAAATTCATGTGTATTCAAGGTGTACTCATATGTACTCAAAATATACTTTTGTGTAAAATACGCCTCCAAATGAACTCGGTGTATCACCGAATGCTACCGAATCTGATGTTTGCATCAGCCGGATGATTTTGGTAGTGCTTCAAGGGTTTTATAAATGTGAAGGTTAATATTTTATTACGCAATGTTTTTTAAGAGTTCAGTAATTTATTTACTATATAAACTAATTTCAATTTCTCATACTGATTGCTTGATTAATAATGAAACGCCTACTTGTAAATACCCGATAATAATTTACAGATTCCAAATGAAAAAACTTTTGAATTTGACCTGTATTTCTATATGGGAGAAAATGAAATTGTAAATGCCACTATTAAATTAACAGTATTTGATCAATTGGAAGATCATATAAATACTGTGAAGGCTTTTCTAAAGTACATAAAAACATTGCTTGTTGTAACAGGGTTTGACAGCATTACAAGTTTAACCGAAATAAACGATGATATCAATTATGTCGAAGAATTTGCAGTGAACAAAATCCTTAAAATTTTTCCTAACGAAAAGGAACGATTTCTTAGTATGTAAGCAGCATGCCCTGAAAACTTTGAAATCGCAAGAGGTCACAAGAAATTGATATTCCAATTAGTGTTACTTAAAAAAAAATCAAGAACAGCAGAAATTTCATCCAAACCAATTTGAAAAATTGATGAAGCGCTCATGTCAGTTGCTGACCTTGATTTGAACTTTAAAAACCATGATCTGTCAGTTCGAGCTAAATCTTACATTAAGAAAAAAATGCTGAACTGGACCTGAGTATTAAAGAAGATATAACGGCTAATATAGATTGGTCAATAGTAGTATCGGAATGAAGATGACATCAAAGGTGAAGTTTTACTGCTAAAAAATAGTGAAAGTTTTAAAAAGAAAGTGTTTTCAACATACATGTTTATAATTGGCGGACGTTTACTATACAAAACGTTGTATGCCAACTTAAAAAATGTAATTCTGTCACTAAACACTGTATGTTGGTACATTCAATCAGAGGAACGAGTCGAAGAAGTATATTTTACTTCGATCGTTTAAAAGAATTAAGACAAAAAGGTTTACCAATGGTGGTATGGCTGAGTGAAGATGGTACACGACTAACAGAGAAAGTGGAGTATAACGCAGTTTCTAATAAATTGGTAAGACTCACGCTACCTTTGAAGGACAATAGACTGCTTGAGACAAATGCATATTTGGCCATATTTGCATATATCGCATGCAAGATTGTTTTCATAACTGTAAGTATTCTAATTATGCCTACGTGGTAATAACCCAAGCTTTGGGTGCGGAAGCATCATCCTTTTGTGTTGGCTTGTTTGTAACGAATAATCGGTTTATCCATCAAAATATTTTGGAAAGATGGGAAGTTATGGATAAAAAGGCTTCTGATAAAAGCGATGAAATTGGTTTCACAAAAGAAATCTGATAGCACTGATACAAAGTGGTCTTGGTATCATTTAATATTAATTCTCTGGACGTGCATTTAAGACACAATTCACATTAGTACTAAATTAATTTACAAATTGGTAAACACCAAGTTTCAATAAGTCACATTCAAGAATTAATTAGAAACGTTTCAAAAGATAACCACATGCTAATTAGTACAAACATAAGCGGCGAAGATAAAAAGGATTTTAAGAAGCACAGAAATTATTTTGTTGTTTCATTTCCTTACTAGCTTCTGAAAACGCCAAAGAAACTAAAACATATTTGAAACTAATTCATAACATCTTATCTTCATTTTTGGACAAAAATTTAAGCGTGAGCGAGAACGAATATACAAAATTTGGTTTGTCGTATTCTTTCTCAAAGGTTGGAGACGATGGATAATATCGACTCAAGAGTATACGTTATTTCATTTCAATGTATAGGACTCAATACTCATGCGCTTTTAAGTTTAGTTCTGAAATTCCAATCAGTTTGTTGTTTAAAACCAGAAATGTTTTTGCCCTGGTTGTTTTCTAGTCAACCATGTGAGCAGCTGTTCAGGTGGGCGAGATCTTTAACGTCTACTTTTTCCACCATCATAAATATTTCAATTTTACAATGGCTAAATAGATTACGCCGCATCCAGTTTATTGAACATAGAAAAATAGATTTAAAATCATCAAACATCACATTTTTCAAACCATGAAGAGTTCACGAGTCGACGCTAGTGGAAACATTTGATGTAGATTATTACCGTGCCGACAAATGATCTGAAACTATAAACATAATATAATAATAATATAATGAATTAAACTTATTAGGAATCAAACTGGATGAAAATTGTTTTGCTGAAAATGCAATTCCGCAATCCAATTCCGATTTAGATGAAAATTCCTTGAACCACTATTCTGCATTTTTTTAAAGTAAATTTGAGATTCTTATACAAATAAATTAATTTGTTTTCACAGTACAGTAACAAATTTTTCTTACAGTACCTTGGCAGTTGATTATTTGTTCTTGATTTATTTTTATTCAATATTAATTAATATTTACCATTCTTTTGTAATCATGGTTATACCTGAAAAGGTGTACTATACATACATACATTTTTATATGAACCAGATGTACTCATGTGTACTCTGCTGTAATCACTGTACCCATCTGTATTCAGTGTACTCTTCTGTATTCAAATGTACTAGTCTGTATTCGAATGTACTCATATGACCACAACGTGTACTCACTGTATTTGTACTCAAGTGTACAATTAATTACGTCGTGATTAACCCCTCGGTTTTTATTGATCTTATGACAAAATGCAAGAATTGGCGAGAGATAGCGAGTACATTGTTTTTACATAAATAAAATGTTACAATATTAATTAAATTTCACTTTATAATTCGTTTTAATTCCTTATACTTAGAGGTAATATTAAGGCCATCCATCTGGCTAATTGTGAATGGACCTGTTCCAATGGTATTTATTGGACCAAAAAATATATAATCAACATGTACATTTTATATATCATCTGACTTGGGCCAAAGAAATTCTTGAAGTGATGCTTTCAAGAATTTAATTTTTATTGTATTTGGTAGAACTTTTAACGCCCAGAATCAGAATCAGAATTGTGATAATCTTGTGTGCTACTTTTATACGGACATAAGACATCCAATTTTTCTACATTACAATCTTTCATCGACAACTCATCGTTAAAATCTGCTAGTTCCATACCTGCATCTGTTATTTTAGTCTTTGCTAGACAATTCTCTGTGTCATGTTTTTTTAGTGAACTTTCCAAATCAACTAATTTATTTAGCATGATGCCTTCTGAATCAAGTAGGTTACAAAGAACTATTTCACTATCATTTTCATTTACTAACAACACCGGATGGGAATATCAACAACATAATTATGTTTTTTTTTATATTTAATACCTAATGCTAAAGCATTTTTTTTGCCTCATCAAGAGCTTCTAGACAAATACTTTCTATTTTTGTGTCGTCAAAAAATTCACTGTTGTTAATTGTATCACCCACAGTGCCAAGTTTATTAGAAGTTTGCTGTCTTGGAAAACAAATGTTTCTGACAAATCATTAGTAATTTGGTTGATTGTTTCAATCTTTGAGATCTTATTTAAAATTTCTAATATACCGAAATTCACAATAGTAGAAAATGTTGATGTGAGTGAACGTGTGGCTCGAAAAATCTGCTCACATGGTTGTGAACTAAAGAGCCACGTAGCAAAATGTAATCCATTTTTTAAGTTTTCGTTATCTCGAAATTTTAATTAATTTAATTAATTAATTTTACTAAAGCGTGTGCATTTAGTTTATGCAAAGATAGGCATTGAGTGTAATAAAGTAGTCAGTAACGAAAGGTTTTTCTCAGATTTAAAGGAACCTCGCCACAATCTTAAAAAAAAGCTGCATACCGTATGTAATGCAATCTTTGTGCAAGAGAAATATCTTTGCATAAGTAAGAGTGTAATACATATCGTATTATTTTTAGATATATTACAGAGAGAGAGAGAGAGAGAGATATCCGATCTGATGAAATTCTTTCAACCGCTCGGAAGTTCATTTTATCTTCTGCTTCAGTGTCATATAAAGTCCATCCATGCTTATCTTTGGAAACGTTTAATATTAAATGTTTAATGCGTTCAGAACTAACAACAAAATCTCCCATTTGTATACAAATATTTGTCTTCAATAGCCCAGTTCTCAGTTTAGTTCCAATGTGGACTGTATTCTGAATCCATATGAAACCAATTCCATTCTGAGTTACATGCATGTAACTGTGAACCGCATCTCATCGGCTTCATTAACCTAGGGTCTCCATCAGACGAATATCCCAAGCATTGAATACCAGAGCGATCCATTTCATTGGTAATATATTTCCATCTGGCAAGAAAATCTTCATATGTAAATGAATTATCGGTTCCAAAAACAGCTAGACAAAATGGTTGACATTTATCAATTGGAACTTGTGGCATAGTCGCATAGGCATATTCTATAGAAGAAACTGTATTTGTTTTGCAGATGTTGCTAAAATTATTATTATTCCATTTACTAATGGAAGAATAAAACCGACAATTTTATTACTCTTCGAATCATATTGGATTTTACCAGTTATTTTGGTACCATCCTCAATAAGCCAAACAACTTTTTGTAGGTTCCTTTTTTCTAGAAAATCAAACAGTTCTTGAAAACAAAAATGCCTTTCTTCGAAGTGGTTGTGAATTAGACTCCGTCCTATTGTTGTAATTGAGGGTAAACCGTTTTTCATGTTTGCGTACAAAGTTTCGTATAATAATCTGCCGCCAACAAGAAATAAGTAAGTAGAGAATAACTTCAATTTATGATCATACTTGTTCCCTTTATTTGATTTTTTATTACTATTTGAAATTGTTGTGTTTAGAAAGCATTGTAAAAAATTAGAAACATCATCTGTACTTCCAAGTTTCAAACCAATATTTATCTTATTTTGAGAACAGACGCTATTCCTTAAATTTATTTCTTTGACTCTTTTATATAGCATAGCACGGAGTTCATCATTCTCTAGGAGTAGTTTTTTTACCTCGTCCACTTGATGGCAAACATTTGTAATTAAGGGTTGTTCATATCCATCTTTTATTACCCGTTCTCTAACTCTTCTAGCGCGTGATCATCTAGAATATTTTTGCGAACTCCATTTATCAATTTTTATTTTTATTGTGGAGGGCTCGCCAGAAACGGAATTGTAACTTTGAAAATCTTGATGAGTTACTTACCTACTCGACTCATTCTCAGATAAGTCCTCGGAGAAGTCTGAATTAATTAATCGAATCCTTTTTTGTGATACTTCTTCAGAGTCCACTGGACGTGTTGTACCGTGAACCTTTATATTTTGAAGTATATTTACCTTTTTCGTACATGTGGGAGTATTTGATTCTGTTTTCATTTCATTCAATTTCTTATTGTAATGTTCGAATGTATAGAAAATGTCAAACATATTACGAAAATAATAATTCTGATGTCTAAACGATAACAAACAAAAAAATATTGTATGGTCGTTTGTATTAGAAGTAGATTAAACTTCCAGTGGGCGCGCTCAATTTTAAGAAACTAATGGTCGCTGCGGACTGACACTTCGTATTAGAGAAAAATGTGTTTATTGTTCTTAACTGTCATAAATTTTAATTTTTCGCTATTGTAAACCGTCTTTGACAGTTTTGGCACACTTGTCAACATAAACGTCAAATTATTTTTGAAAGATTTTGAGACTTTGTAGGCCTCCTAGTCTCTGTTCGAGCAATAAAATGTTGTATTTAACTCGTTCCTGTCTAAATTGAACGCTTTTTTCCCTCGAGGACTTTTTAAACCCTCGTTTCACTCGGGTTTAAAAATGCCCTCTTAGGAAAAAAAACGTCCAATTTACACAGGAACTCGATAAATAAACTACTATTTTTTGCTATTGGTAAAAGAAAACGCTGTGTATACGTGTCGGTAATATAGATTTTCATAAAAAATAAATAAAATTAAATTAACAAATTCTAACAAGAAACTGAAAAAAGGATTACAATTTTGAAGGATTCCTTCCTTCCAAGTTCTCAAATGAGATTCAATTCTTTTAAATAACTAGAAATATTATTTCAAATCAAATCAAATCAAATCTGTTTTTCAGATGAGGTAGAATTAGGCTAAAAGAGAGTTGGCGCAAAAATTCTTTGCACAAAATCTTGCAATCTGAATTATTTGCGTTGTATACAACTAAGGAATTTATTTCTCCAACATTCATCATTAAGTAAAAAATCTACGGGTGTTGCGGGTGCAATTATATACAGGACACAATTTATCTACGGTATCCACACCACCCTTAATTTGATTGTACGTAATTATCATTACGGGTTTGCCGGTTTCTTTATCAATGTTATCGTCCTTGTGCATACTGGGCACAAGCAGTACGTTTCTGTTTTTTTAGGTATATGTGACACAAGATTACAAAGCTCATTGAAACCAAACATCGAAATTTTCTCTGGGCGTTTAGTAGAACAAACTAATTCGACTGGTAATTCCTTCTTATTTTTCCTAATGGTTCCCAAACCCGTAAGCTTGTATCTTTCTTGGAATTGTTTTAGTTTCTTCCGGTTCCCTTGATTGTCTGACACATACGATCGACAACATCAAACGGCGAATTGCTCATTTCAAATGGCCCTTCTGGCTGTTTACACATACACTTCTAAATTGCAAGTGTAAAACATTTTGGCATCACACATAGCAAATATTTTGATACCATATTTGTTTGTTTCGCTGAGAATATATTGACGAAATCCACAACGTTCCCTGAAAGCTTACAGTTTTTCATCTACTGTAACATAGTGATATGGAATGAATGCAGAAGCACAGTTTTTAACAAATTTGATAAAGACTACTCTAATGGGTGCCAATTGGTCCACTGCCTTGCGTTCTTCGCGAGTCTCTAAGTTGTCAAACCTCAGATGCCGAAGTAAAAATCGGAACCGTTTCAACGACATTGTAAGCCTAAATATTTCAATGGCGGTGCCATCGCTTCTCCATAGGTCTTCCGCATTTAAATGATTACATTTCATAATTTCTGCTAAATAAAGCAGTCCTAACAATGCTTCAAGTTCAGCGGCATATTAAAGTTTAAAAACATATTTTCCACTAATTCTATATAATTTTTTACCTTATAATTTTCCAGAAAATTTTGTACAACTTGAACAAATGAACACCAAGAGTTAGATTCAATTTCATTCATTGATGCGGTAAATTGTGGATCTTTAATAAGTTGCCTTATCTGAAGGCCATCAAATATTCCGGCTTTCAGTTTTTCCGTGCTAATCCCAGGAAATGTACGAATCAAGTAGCCAAAACAAAGTCCATCGCGATTTAAAGCCTTCACAAATTGCTTCGTAAGCCCCAACTTGATATGCAAGGGTGGAAATACGATTTTGTCTCTCGCAACCAAATGTTCGTTGATTACATTTTGCTTTCCTTGAGTCATAACATTTCTTAAAAGCCAATTTCTGTTAACCCAGTGTTGATCCTTAGCTCTGCTGTCCCAAAGACATAAAAAACAAGGATATTTTGTATATCCACTTTGCTGTCCAAGGAGGAAGTTCACCATTTTTAGGTCGACACAAATCACCCACTGATATTCTTCATACTTAATTTTTTTCAGGACTAGTGATATTGCCTCGTATTCCTCCTTCATGCTGGTAGAATGACCAATGGGTATTGAGCCATATTTATTACCATTGTGTAAAAGCACACATTTCAAGGCGCCATTCGTCTGGTGTGTATTCCGACAAACCCATTTTTTGTAAGAGTCCTCTTATATCGTTACAGAATACCAGGTTATTTTCCTCAGAGTAAAAGAGCAGCAGATCCTTATCTCTTTTACGATAAAATGTAATATTGGTATTTGGCTGCAGTAGATTCTTCTCATTTAATCTGGAGCGAGTAATTCAGAAGATTCCTTTGAAAGATTCAGGTCTCTAATGGGATCGTTCAGTTCTTGTTGATTGAAACGTTGCGGATTTGATAAATCTACTTCAAAATCACTATCGTTTTCTGATTCCATACACTGAATTTCATCAAACGTGGGTAGTTCTGCATCATCTTCCGTGAGCGAAGGCAGACTGCTGAATGATGGAATGGGTATTTCTTCACTATGCAGTACAGACCTCTTTGCTGAATCTAGATCAGAATATGGCCATTTCTGTGTATTGTTTCGATTGATTCCTTTGATATTCACGAGACAAAAATAGCAGTCATCGTGATGGTTTCTTGGTTCTTTCCAAACCATTGGTACTCCAAACTTTAGACACTTTCTCTTTCCAACTGTCCACGGACGCAGATGTTCAATACATGTTTTACATACGAAATGTGGAGCCCAAGATTTATCCTGGTCACCCAAGTGAACGCCAAAATAGGCCAGATAACTTCTTCTCACACAATCAGAAATAGGCTTTCTACTTTCTTTAAAAGTGTACTCGCCACGTACATAGCAAAAAACGTCTGGATGATTCACACAACTACGTTTGCTTCTGAATGCCTTAAATATATGTTTTATTACGGAACAACACCAAATGATACCACAACTTCAGCTACGTAAACTAAATAGGTAAATGTACTTCGTAAAGCAAAGATACGAGTTAATATAACTGTGTGTTAATTAGGTTTTGATGGAAGTAATTATAAGAATGTTGGGTTTTACACAAATGAATAAATACCGAATAACTCAAACTGGCTAATTAGATTCTAATTTCTTTATATAAACTGTACCTCGTAAAGCAGATATATTTGCGAGGTAATACGACGAATTAATTAGTTTCTGATAGGGGTATAGGAATGTCGGGTTTTACAGTAATGAATAATACCAAGTAACTCAAACTAGCTCATTACATTTTAATTATTTAGGTAGGAAATTTCACTTTTGGCCTCTAAAGATATCACTGTTTCAATATTTTTGCCTTTTATCAGAACCAATACCAATTAGCCCATATCTCAAAAACTGGAGCTGCTACGAAAAAAGCCAGGTATTTTTGGAATCAGCACATCACAAATATGCAAAATCAGTTCTTACTTTTCCGGCACCAAGACAAAAATTTTATTTTGTTGGGCTGTGTTATTTTACGGACCGTGAAACACAGTTTTGGAATCAAAAGAAGTGTTATCAAATGCTCTCTCTACATCTAAGAAAATTTCCAGTGCATTCTATTAGTTTCTTATAAAACTTTAATTTTGTCTGTGAGCTCATGTGTACTCAGTTTGCAACTTACCTGTTAATTATAGAGTCTCCTCTCCATTGCATTGACTTTAATTTACTCTAGGTGTGTTTATGCAGAGCCTTCTGGATTCTAGCACATTTTGGTTTTTCTAAAAGTTTTCTTTTGCTATTCTAATAGCGCACCTATGTATATTTTTTAACAAAAACTTTTGTATTCTTTCCATATTTTTGTCCTTTTGAGTTAAAAAGCTTACAATTTTTTTTCCGGATTACACCAAAGGGTACCTCGGCTGATTTTTCTTACTTTTAACAGGCAACTATTTTCGTAAGCTTTTATGATAGATCTCTTCAATGATATTGTGCATCAGTTCTATTTCTATCAAGGTTCAAAGCATTGACGAATATTCGTCCAGTACCTGCTTAAGTCTCTCTCTAATGAGACCCCAGTACGTCTATTCTTCTTCTGTTGGCAATTTTAATTTAAATTTTATGTATGTTTGAACAAAAAATTGACATCTTAGGTACCTATACAATGACATGTTTCACTTTTGGACACAACAATAAACCTATTATGTTGACCATCAAAAATAATGGAAATCTTCAAACTGTTCGATTTTGCCGCGTTCAAAAAAAATTGGATAACCAAATCAATTAGAAGACATGAACATCATTTTACCACGAAATAAAACGCTAGCTGTCTTATAAATAGTATAAAGTGGTTTGTCTTGCCCCACCTAAGCAAAGAATAAAAAAATTGGTTGCAATAGATATAGAGGAGGATTAAGAACTTTACCAAGAATAAACCAAAGTTAATGGAGTCGTAGATGACACGTTTTGAAAAAGTAGCTAGAGGTTAAATTTATTTACGTAATTAGTGCATCATAAAGTGAGTGACTAGTCGGATCTTTATTGCTAATAATAATTGTTTTGTTACCGTTAAACTACAAAATGCACTGCAAATTAATAACATAAATATCATTTGCGGCAGCTTCCACAGATATAACAAACAAACTACTTAAATCACAAAGTAAACAGCAGTGTTTACTTAGGGCTAACCAAGTTTTACTACTATGTATATAAAATACGCATATATAAACAATTATTTATACTATAACGTTCACGCATATCACCTTTTGAACAATTACAATTTTAACTACATGCAATTATCGATAAAAAACAAAATAATAAGACCGGAAACTTTATTTGTAATAGTTAATTTAAGTATCAAAGACAAATATTTACTAGATAAATGTTGTCAAAATAAAGAGTTGGGCTTTTTGTTGCGATGTAAATTCAGTAATCTTGAAAGTTAAAATTTGCAAAGATTTACCATTTAAAAAATTATATATTAAGAAAATTAGCTCTAAAAAATGCTGTAATTGGTAAATAAGCACTTTTCTTATCATTTTTTCACACACGTATTTCTAATCATTCACATCTTTGTTTGTGAACAGTACTGATGAGTCTGGTAGCCGTTTTTGACCAACTGCATTGTCCAAATCTGCTACATAACTATTTGGACAATGTAGAGGTAGATAATTAATTAACGTAACTTTGCAAAGTGCACGATGTTACGTGAAAATCATGATTTTTATTTAAATGTTTTTATTTATATCACAAATTACTTGACTCAGTGTGAGTGAGCCTGATGTAGTGTTCATCTTGAGCACGAAACGTCGCAAAATTACTGAAGTAGTTGCTTCTGTCCAACCTCCTAAAAGAAGGGGTCATTAATTTCGCCAAACTTTAGAAACCAGGAGGCGAACCGTTTTATTATTGTTTATGTATAGAAGCAAACCTGAGAAAAAAATTGATAAGATAAACCGAAATTATGATTACTATAAACGATGTCTTTTTCTATGAAGTAGCATACGTCCGAACCGTTCTTTAATAAAGTGGTAACTTGACTCGACTGATAACATTATCCGTGATTTCAATAAGCGGCGTAAATACATACATATGTAGGTATATGGTAATATTTGGTAATTTTTAAAAATATTTGGTAATATCTGGTAGTATTTAATATTGTTTGAAAATATACAGCAATATTGGTTTGAATTTTTCCGGGCTAGTTGTCACGTCGTGAGTTTTAGACTCTGTGTTTCAAAATCAAACTGGGCCCCTGAGGAAGTCAGAAAAATAAATAAAAATATCATAAAAAAATCACGTTTTTATCATGGATTACTACTTTGGAAATGTATTGTTTACTTATTGTTTGTCTAGGAAAAAAATCATAATATGGAAAAAAAAATTTATTAAAAAAATAAAACAAAACAAAATAAACATAATACATACAAATTGGCTTAAACATTTTTTTTGAGCAAACGTTGATACAATCTTTAAGACATTGATTGTTCTGACAACTTCATTTTCTATTCAAATAATTGATAAGGCGGACAATCTTTGTTGACCCATGGTATTTTTTAAATAATTTTTAATTAATTTTTGTTTTGAAAATGATCTTTTATGTATAGCTCTTGACCCATTCGATATAATTCTTCATCAGAAATATTGCTAGATAAAACATTTGAAGATAAAACTTTGAAAGTTGCATACAACTGATTTAGTCCAGAACTTCGATCTTTTAATTAAACTAAAAGAATGTTCCACGTCCTAAAAAATATATATTGATTTTAAAGTCTTTGTTAGACTGTATCTGAAAATGATTATTGGTCTCATCAAAAAATCGTTTTGGCCTACATATTATTTTCTTCACAAATTCTCTGCTCGTCCCCCATTTTTTAGCTAAACTACATTCTTCATTTTTTTTAAATGAAAATCATTTCGCATTTTTTTAATATCTTAATATTCATTATTGAACATTTGTGATGCTTGTTCAATGTTTTGCTGTTTGTTTTGCAATAATTTTGATGTGGTATCGATGTTTTTTAAAATTCGTGTTTCAAAAACAATCAAAAATACCGAAAAAATACCGTCTCGAACTTTTCCAAACGACTTAGCTTCATCGATTTCTGTTTTATCATTTTTATTATCCGATGTCAATATATTTTTTGAAATAGCTTTTAAGACATCAACATATTTAAATCGAAGAGCATCCTGTCTTGACAACCATCGAGTGGGTGTTCATTTTTTTAAAGTTATTCTTCTTCTGGTTAAATCGAAGATTTTGTCTAAAAGATTCCACTTTTTTATGCTATGTCCAAAAAATACATAGACGCTTTGAACTAAATCATAAAAAATCCGAATTTCTTGAACGTTCTTTACAGAGTCATTGAGAATTAAATTTAGATTATGAGCCGCGCAGTGTACATATGGTGTATTCGGGACATCTGCATCGTTTTTGAATGCTTTTGCAATATGTTAACTAGCAATTTCACGAATTTCTGACAACTGAAGACTACTTTTAATCTCAGATCCTTTAAATAGAATTTTCTTCAACTCCAATGAGCGAATAGATGTGCCAAACATAGTTCAGCCGAACTAAAACCAGTAACTTTTTGCTTGCCAATGTTTGTCATTTATAGTTTCAACAGTAGTCAGAATGTTTTTCAATGTCTGCATAACTCTTTCAACTTGTCCATTAGATCTGCTTATATCTTAAGCCAGAGATTTCCAAAACACATTTTCTTGTTAATTTACCAGAAATATCAACATGGATGGTACGCCAAGGTTGAGAGACTTTAGGTATTAGGTACATCTGAATTTTTTAGAAGTTTTACAAACAAGACAGTTATCGGCAAATTTTCTGACAAGACGAGACAATTTAGGAAACCAATAAAGCTCATAAACTTTATTCAAAGTTTTTTTCCATCCTAAATGTTTCAAATCGGCGTGAATGTGATTTATTACTGACCAAATTATTGATCCATGAACCACAGATAAATATCGTGAGCAATGATTTCTTTTTATTTTATGGAACAAAACATTATTACGGATGTTGTATGTTTTGGCGGTATTTGGGTGAAGATCGTTTGGTTTTAAGGCAGCAATTAACTGAACCGAGCTATCATCAGGTTGTTGAGAAACTTTGAACCAGTCGGAATATACGTCAATAACCTGAATCATAATAGTTGAGTATTTTTTAGAACTGGGTGTGATAAAGTAGACACTTCTTTACTTGATGTAGCTGGATTTCGTAAAAAGAAATCAGCATCCTACACGCGTTTTCCCATGTGATAAAGAATTCCGAAGCTAAAGGTCTGTTAAATGACCACCAACGATGTGCTCGTGGTGTAAGGTCTTGTTTTGTACGAGATGATTTAAGATGTTGTTTTATAGCAGTTCTTAGTAGACCAATTAACTCATTTTGAATATATGGATTTAAATATGTAACTGAATTTTTTCTTTGTTTTTAGAAATATTTTTTAGAACCAAATAATATTTTGAAATCCAATGAATCACTGTTCAAAAGATTCTGCGATTTGTAAGGCATGTTGCATAAAGCCAATGTTAGAGTAACGTCAATAATACGCTCCAAAATTTGTTTCCATATGCAAATCTTTGGTTCTAGTTCGTGGTCAATCGTTTCGTTTAACCTCCATCTATCAAAAATAGCACAGGACTCATCGTTGCTTATCTTTTTTTCATGTTTATCAATTGTTTGATGCAGATGAATCCAGCTATCAAAACCGTTGACCATTGTGTCTTTAATTTGGGCAAATAACCAGCAAAGTTGGCAGTAACATTTATTTAGTATTGGTGAATGCATAGCCACAAACGTTCCGTTTTTAATCCCGACTTGTTTGTTTTATTGTAAAAGAACGTCGAAAAATTTCTATCTCGAGGAAACGGCCCCATTGGTCGACATGGCTTATTTTGAACTAAAAATTGTTTTTGTTCCGATGTTAATTCACCAGTGTATTATGCTTTATCATTTTTTATTATACTATCAGTATTACCCGTATCATCGCTAATAATGCTAATATCAGTAATTAGTATCATCTTCTATAACTAGAGGTTTTGTTACATTGGAATCTACAACTCTAATATTTTCAGAATCTTCAGGAGGATCAATGATGTATGAACATGATGGCAAAGACTCTGGTTCCACTGGTTGATTTGGCGGATTTAATGATTGAGTCATATTTTCAACTGAAAGGTCAAAAGTCAAAAGAAAATAAGAAACAAACAAATAATTTTTTTGAAATGTTCAAATTAATATTGAATTAAAATCAGCTTACTTTTTAACTGTGCAGACCGCGAACTAATAAATTCGGTAATTTTTGGCAGCTTTTTTTTCCTTCTATCTCTTCGCGTTCGTTGCGCTTCTCAGCACCCGACTTGTATATGTATGTACTCATTATTCTGCAAGTTCGATAGTTCGGTTTCGGTAAAATTTAAAATAAAAACATTACCTATCAGATTCACAACATCAAAAACCTTTAAAATCTTTTTTTTTAACAAGGGAAATACTTTAACGCGTTCGGTAGTCAGACTCAATCTCACATTGAAACAGAAGATAATTATAAAACAAACACTAGACACAATTATATATAAGACTATAACTGCACTCTGTAAAGAAGCAAATAAATGTGGTAATGGCGAAGGCTTCCACGGCCGGAATTTATACTATGATAAGATTGTCTTCCGGGTTGGGACTGTATAATTGTTTTTGTAACTGAAGTTGCCAACGTTTCGCCCACTTTTGTAAGGAGCTTTGTCAGGGCGTGAGATAAATCCCAAAACTCAAACAAGCAACCAAGATCTAACTAAGAACTTCTCAAAAGTTAGGTTATCAACTTGTGAAACAAGCCATAATCCAAACTCTCAAAAAGGTAAGAAAGAAAACGATAACTTGAAAAAGCAAACGAAAATCTAACAAAGAACCACTACAGAGTTAGGTGATCAACTTGTGAACCAAGCCAGATTCTCAATTCCGTAGAAATGACTTAAGAAGAAAGCTAAGCTTTCCTCTGATTGGGTTACGGTTGCGGGATCTGAGATGTGGCGCGGATGATTACATCTCGCCACATCTCAGACAAAATCATTGAATCATCTAAAATTCCTAAATCCAACATTTCTAAGTCGGAAGAGTCAGCTCTAAAAAGTCTTCGTAAGAACCCCGATATTGTTGTTCTTCCAGCCGACAAAGCCAACACTACTGTAGTTTTGAACCAAATTGATTATGTTGTTATAAATAAATGTGGTCTTTTGGAAAAAGAGATCCTGTAAACAGTTTCTAGACATTCCCAACATTCTCAGAATACTATATAATCGCAAAAGAGAACAATAAAAGACATAAATTAGCTACTGCAAGTGTTTCGCCGGAAGTGCAGTGGCGACAGATTTGTCACACATCTGGTTCTGCAGATTTTGGGATTCAGTGTCTACAAATTATTTTTTTTTAACCAGGGCGACAAAACAGTATTCGGCCGCGCAGGACCGAGTCCCTTTGGGGTGGGCCCTTGTTCCGCGAAACACAGACACAATTTTTTTTTTATAACTTGGACGAACGTGATGGGATACGAGTCCTACGAGTACTAATTTCTAGTCGGTTTCTTTTTTTTTGTGACGAAACTCACTACGGCACTTAATCCAAGTTCTATCAAATAGGAAGACGAAAAAGCAACCAACAGCTTCTGTACAATAACCCATAAAGCTGGATATAAAATTGAGTTCTGTTTTTGTAACCAGAAGTGGTCGTATCCTTGTTTACACATTGCTTTCAGCTCTTTATTTGTGGACAATTTAACCCATTGGTGCATAACGTTTATGGGAGACATTGTACAACGATTTTTTGCTTCATTAAGATAGTAGTGGGACTCGAAACCAAAAACAAAAACAAAAAAAAGTTTATTTTCACAAAAGTTATAGACCGTCCCTTTAAGGGGACTGCATGCTCAGAAGTTCCTATAAAGTATGATATTGCCTAAAACAATTTTTGAGATGTAGTCCCACATCACACTTGATACAAATAAAATTGGTCTTTTTGCCACACGTGGCACATCTACGATCCGTTGGACAACAATCGACAATATGACTCCTCTCGTCATACCTCACTTCTCGGATAGGTTTAAGAGGTTGTTTACCTAACAGACTTCATACCGTATGTGTTTAATAGAATCAAACACAAGTTTTTCCTAAAATTGAGTAAACTTTTAGACACCGGATCGTTAGGATGAATTTTACGCATTACTAGCCAGGCATTTACAACACTGACGTCAAATAAATATGCAAATATTGGCCACCACCATTTCCGTTGTCGGATCCTGGTTCTGTGATTTGCTACCATCCGATCCAATTTTTCAACTCCCCCCATTCCTTTATTATAACTATTTATAAAGTTTGGTTGGGGCAAAGCTATTTTTGATTTTTCGTTTCTAGAATATCGTAGGACACTCTTTGTTTCAATACTATCAAAATTTGTAGCAGCACAAACGATTTTATTGTCCTTCCACTGAACCACGGCAACCATCTTAAAAAAGTTATACTCAAAATGACCCCGTTCTCTTGCTTTTCACATCTTATTTTGGTTTAAGCCCTTCAGTGGACAGTTTCCTAAACGATTATCACGGAGTGTTTCGCTGGCACAATATCCATTATCGGCTCAATAAATTCACAGATGTGAAATAGTTGTCGAAGTAGAGCTTGTATCCTTCATTGGCAGGTATATTTGCAAGCTCTACTAAAGAAAGAACTACTTGGCCACCTAATCCAAAGTCATATTTACTGGTTTCTGTTGATTTCCCAGTATATAAATTAAATGCCACGATATATCCGTTGTCAGTACACAAGGCCCAGTTTTTAAAGCCGAACCTGATGGGCTTTCCTTTTATATATTGCTTTGCGTAATGTTTACCATAATACGGAATCATACTCTCGTCTATGCTTAGATTCTCTTCTAATCCACCAAACTTTTTGAAATTGTCATTTAGATTTGAAATGAGCGGTCTTAGTTTATAAAGTTTATCATTTTTGTTAAGTTTAGAATTATCGTTGAGGTACAAATTTCGTAATATGAATTCAAACCTTTTCAGCCGCATACTGTCTGATAAAACTTTCGGAACATCATCTTCTCGAGCCCAATACATTCTCTTGTTAGTGTATTTTCCGTAACCAGACAATAGCAGACTACCAAAGAAAACGTACAATTCTTCTTTGGTTAAGTTTAAGGGTTGATTTGCGTTTTTTCCCAAAGCATATACATTACTTTGCTCTATAATGTGCTCCAAAATGTTGTCGTTGAAAAAAAGAGAAAAGAATTCTACAGATGACTATTTATTGTGCACATCCGCTGGTGGACCTTTGGGCAGACAGTGAGTATTCAATGCAAAGTTTCTTCATTCTTTGGTGGCTCCTTTTTATTAGTTGTGGTAGTAGCTGATTTGTTCTTGTTCGCTAATTTTCTCTCCTTTGCTCCTTGTTCCTCTGGTAAGGTAGATTTTGGCTGTACAAAAGATAGGAGGGGCAGGTCATCATCACTTGGTTCTTGCATGTTGTAAGGTAAACTTTCTGGCTGATCTGAACCTGTTCCAGGTGGTTAGTTATGATATAAAATAACCTCAGCTTCCGATTGCAACATTGCACGACCTAAATGGTTGACATTTCTCTCATGCTCGTCATCTGAACGATCACTGTCTTGGTCGGTTTCCTGTCCGTCGTCGGGTGGAGCAATGTAAATATCCGCAGAATTGATTTTCGCATCTTTTAGAGCTGCTATCAATTCATGAAGAGGCAGGCTGGAATAATAATTGATTTTCAAGAAAAGTAGTCATTATGCGCACCGTCCCTTTAAAGAGGCGCGAGCTTTAGGGCCCAATTAAGCCACATTAGAATGAACAAATGATCTCAGTGCGTTAGTAATGCAATATTACAGTACTTTAGCAATATTTTCAGATAAGAATTTGACACTTCTAACCTATGAATTGTCCATAATTTCAAATAAACTTACCCTCCGCGCCTTGTGCTGTAGAAGTTTGGGTTCATTTTTTGTTGAAGTTGGAATATCTAATAAGCAGGAAGTGTATTTAACACATTAGAAGTCACCAATAAACACACACACTTTAAATACACATAAAAGCCGGTTTGAGGTTAGGTTAGTCGTTGTACACGCCGACTAGAACCACAAATACCGCTGTCCTTTTTAAGGGACTGTATGCACTAATGGGTTAATAAGTTGCTCCTGTATTGGTATCTATGTATTCATCTGTATTTGTGCTCTAAGTTTTAATATTCGCAAAAGGGTTCAAGACCCTGTTGGAAATATCTACTCGAAGAATGTCTTCATATCTTGCGTTAAGGTCCAAATGAAACGCCGTAGAGGCTAGTGGGTGGTTTTCTCAAACTAAGCGTTTCCATATTCTAGGTAGTTCCAAGTCTCTGTCTTTCTGAAATAAATATATTTTACTTGCTTTAAACTTGTAATTGCAATTAGATCAATGTTAACTGTTAGACACTAATGCCCGGTTGCATAAAACAAAGTTAACTATGTGGTTAGCTGATGCTGTTGTCATTGGTCGTAAACTACATTTGATTTTGTACTTGACCAATGGCGACACTTAACGATATGACATCGTCAAAGTTAACAACGCTTTATTTAACCGGGTCTAATTGTTATGACCGACAAATCCATTTTTTTATTGTCTATCAAAAAAGTTGAGAAGACTGTCATAGCTAATCGAAATTATTCGTTAACTTTTTTTTACTAAAAAAAGTTTAAAGCGTTACTTAATGATTTTTTGTTTTTGGAACTATATTTTGTGTTTTTGGGTCCTTAAATTCCTTGTTAAAAATATAATTAATTTTGACAACTACATAAACTCGGGCATTTACATAGATAATTCGGAACCATTCTTTTGTCGGCACAACACAATTGTCAGTAATTGCTACTAGCATTGTTGATTGCCAAAAATTCTGGTCACGTCCGAAATAAACTTAAAAGGAAATATCATGTTTGGTGTAATTTTTTTGTACATCGTAGTAATAAAAATTAATTAAATTCCTCGTTGTAATAACTGTGTTGCATATCCATAAAAACGTTGAATATGACTAAAGTAATCAAAGTAATGTAGTTTTAGAAATAATAACTCATAAGTCACGTTATACATACAAATGTAGTAGAGGCCAGGTTTTTTTAATATTGTAGAGTTACTTTTAATGTAGTTTGTACTTAACAGTTGGAATATCGTTACCAAAGGGTGCAAGTTAATTTGCAGAAGTGCTTTAGCGGAGATATTATAGTTTTTAATGATATTAAATTTAATTGTGCTTTTTAAAAAAATTATTTTCCAATGTTTGATCTTTGTAGAACAGCAAATATTTTTATTTTCTTTTTTTTTTAATTAGACAATATTTCTAATTTAAAATCTGCAATTTCAGTTGTAACTTATGTTAGACCAATTTGAATTTGTAATTATTTTCTTTGTGTGGTTTTATTGAATCGTAATTTTTTTATTGCATAATCTAAATAACAAAAAAAATTATATTAGTTTCTATTTTTGTTTTGTTGACATTTGCCTGGTTAATTAACATTTTTTGATGTAATTATTTTTAATTATTATATTTAATTTTTTTAAATTAGGCATCAATGGTAAAACATACATAAAATTTTATAACGTTATGGCAATATAATGTATTATATAGATACTGTTTTTATTTATTATTTTTACAAAAATAATACATAGATGTAAATACTAAGATATTGTTTAGAATTTTTAAACACATTTATTACTATTTTAATATACGCAATGACAATGTGTTTTTAAATAATTAATTATTGTACGAACCGATACAGGCGTTCATTTATCCCGTTTAGTGATCACTATGCAATTTTAATAATACTACTAAGGGCCGATTTTACAAACATGGCATAAACCTCAGTTAAGTAATACTTAGTATAATTTTAAAATACTGGCATATTATTGGTTAGCATAAAACCAACAACCAATAATATAGCAGTATTTTAAAATTAAACTGAGTATAACTTATCCGACATTTATACCAGCTTTGTAAAATTGGCCCTTAGAGCAGTAACTAAGAAGAATAAACTACTAATAAATGCAAAAGAGTGGAGCATTGAAGACATTACGGAAGATGAAAAGAAAAATCCGGAAGTAATCACATAACGATATAGAGGAACAAAAGAAAAGAGGAAGAACCAAGACCTGCCCGGGGAGCAATACTAAAAAAGAAAAACTGGGTACAGACCATACTAACACCCCACCAAAAAGAAATGGCTCACAGGAGGAAGATTTAAACAAAACACTTAGGAACATCACAAATCGAAACCAACAAATTCCAAAAACACTAACAAGAAACGAAAAGCAGTTAGCAACAAAAAGACGACGACAATAAGCAAGAGAAAAGGACAAATAAGAAAAATAACGACGAAGACGGAAGAACAAGGATAAAGTAAAGTAAATAAATTAGAAACAGAGAAAATTGGAATAGGAACATGGAATGTAAATACAATCAAAGTGAAAGAGACATAGATTACAGTAGAAATGGATAACAACAAAATACAAATAATGGGACTGAGCGAAACAAAGATGAAAGTAAACGGAAACACAAGATTAACAAATAAACACATAATATAGAGAACAAAAAAAGGGGTGGGAATAATAATAACAGAGGAACTAAACAAACGAATAATGAAATGAAAAGCCGTACACTCAAGAATAATATTAGTGATAATTGATAATAAAACTCCAACAGAAAATAAACATTATACAAATATACGGGCCGATAGAAGGTACACCAAAAGAGGAAGTCGAAGAATTCTATAACAATTTACAAGAAGTACTGGATGAAGCAATAGAGGAAACAGAACCATCCATAATAATGGGCGACTGGAATGCAAGAGTATGGAACGACCATAATAGAGGCATAGAATGCATGGGGAAATATGGAGAACAAACTGTAAATCGCAACGGGAAGAAAATGATGGATTTCTGTCAAAGAAACGATATGTTAATAGGAAACATACTACGGAAACAAGATATGGAAGACAAGTACACTTTCGTGGCAGAAAAACGCAACGCAAAAAGCATAATAGATTATATAGTATTTACACAAACACTAAGGGAAACAATACAAGGCATAGAGACAAGAAAAGAGACGAAATAAGGTTCAAACCATAGACTAGTAGTTGCAAAAATAGAAGAAATAGTAAATAAGAGTGAAGAAATAACATAGAGCAGAATAGCCCTATACAAACTTAAAAAACAGAAAATACAAGAAGAGTACCAAGAAAAGACAAACAAGCAATTTTGTAAATTATTACAGAAAACAAAGAAAGAAGACCTGGAGACAAAGTGGGAAAAATTCAAAGAAATAATTTTAAAGGTAGCGGAGGTGGTATGTGGAAGAAGAAATATCGACAAAACCCTAAAAAGAATGAGATGGTGGACTGAAGAGATAAAAGGAATAGTGAAAGAAAAGAAACAGGCTTGGAAGAAATATATCCGAACAAAAGACCAAGAAGATAAAGAAAAATATAAAGAAAAAAACAACAAAGTAAAAAGAGAAATCAAAAAAGCGAAAAAGGAAAGTTGGAAAGAGTTTACAGTATGTTATAAATTATATTACAAAATTCAAATTTTATTAAAACAATTAAAAATAATTTTTGAAAAAATGCCTACTACTTTATATAAATTTTACAGTTTTAAGGTAACAAAAACTGAAGAATTTAAGATAATTGATTATGCTCTAATAAACAAAATTTTGAACTGATAGTTCATTATAAATAGAAGGTAAAGTAGTTAAATATCATGAATGCAGTACAAATTCTACTTCGAAGTTATATTTCACTTCTAAAAATAATTTTGCAGCGTAATAAGTTCACGAGTTTAAAGATAAGAGAAGGACGCTGAACAAACCTAACGGTGACTTGCCTACTACATACGCTTAGAAGTCACATTCGATTTCTAAAAATAGTTTCGCAAAGTAATAATGACGTCATTAACTTAAAGATAAGGAAAGGACGCCGAATGAACCTAACCGTGAGCAAAGACGCTAAGCGATACTATATCTTGATTTACGTTTATACAGCTGTATATCGAAGGACGCCGTGTGACAATGTTTTTAGACCGGACGCTGAGCGGTACCACATATAAAAATATATATATACATAGCGAAACGTTCAAGAAATTACTTGCAAACGCAAGAGCCTTCTAGAAGGCTGTTATCTATTTTCTAGAAGTTATAGCGAAAAGTGAGGAACGATCGAGAAGGATTTCCGTATGTCTATATATAGCTACGAGACAGATCGTAGGTCAGTTATTGCTGGAATGCGAATGTATTAAGAAGATTATCAAGTGGAAATAAATCGTTAGCACGTGTGTGTCTACATAAATAAATCGAGAATAATCGTGATAATTAGTGTAAACAAGTGTGATATCCGAGGATGTTATCTTATCTCGTGTTAGTGATAGTGTTATACAACGGTTATACATAAATTATAGTGTAAGAGTTTTATTAAATATTATTACATTTAATTAGTTCGGTTAATTTAAAACTGTACATATTCCTAGAATAAGTAAACATAATTTTTAATCGTTTAAATAAATTAGTTAATAATAAATAAATACGTAACAGTGGTGTCAGGTGTGGGGTATCGAATAGAACAAACCGTTCGCGATTTTTAGTGTGAATACCATTAAGTTATTTGATATCGCACCCGTAATAAAAACATTGATTACGTAAATAACTTTTAAGTTTGCGATACGCGTGTTTATTTATAAAGTATAAAATAGTGTTTATTAAACTTTTTCTTTTAACAAGTGCGTGATCGCAATTAAATTCGTTTCCGGACACTAGTGGTTTAATATTAATAAGTGGATAGTTATTAAATTTTGTGTTATACAAAAACTGCATTTTAAAAAGTAGTGTATTTAAACTTTATATTCGTGTTATATTTAAATTTATGCCGGTGACGCGTTCGCAAGCAGTTAAAATGGATGCAAAACTATTTGAATTTCTTGAATCGATAAAAAATGGTCAAGAATCGATTAATAAAAAAATGGAAGAAAATTCGCAGAAAATAGAGGAAAAGTTTTACGAAAATTCACAGAAAATTGAAGAAAATTCTAGAAAAATGGAAGAAAAGTTGTTGGAAAATTCTAGAAGTTTAAAAGAAGAAATACGAACGAGCATAGAAAATCAAATTAGATTTGTTCAAGAGGAAACCCAAGCAGACATGTTAAACTTAAAAGAAGAAATTAGCGATTCTGTGAATGACATAATAGAAGAGAAGTTAAATGAAAATTCAAGAACCATAGAAGACAAGCTAGAGAAAAAATTGAGAGAAAGAATACAACTGCTTGAAGAAAGAATGACCCAAATGAATTGTCCCGGTGAAGGAATCGTCACGAGTGAAGATTTAATAATGGACCATCGAGAAGAAAACACTCACAAGTTCAAAGTTGTACCACCGAATTTTGATGGTAAAGTTCCATGGCCAACCTACTACAAGCAGTTTAAAGCCGCAGCTACTGCTAATGGTTGGAGCAACAAGCAGAAAGCGACGTCTTTAATAGTGTCCTTACGTGGAGAAGCGCTTGGAATTTTACAAACTGTTCCGGACCACCTGCAAGAAAATTACGAACTCTTAATATCACGATTAGAAATGAGATGTGGGGATGCTCATCTTCAACAAGTATACCAGGCTCAAATTAAAAGTCGGGTTGAAAAAGCTGCCGAAAGTCTTCAAGAGTTTGAGGCTGACATCGCCAGACTAACACGGCTTGCGTATCCTACAGCGCCAGATACCTTCTTGGAGCAATTGGCTATTCAAACTTTTGTAGACCGCCTTCGAGACAGCGAAACACAGCAGACTCTCCGGTTAGCTCGACCGAAGACGTTGGATGACGCATTAACCCATGCTTTGGAGTTCGAGGCGGCGAAACAAGCGTCGCACCGAGGCAGCCATAAGCTCCGTTGTGCTGCAAAAGTATCCTCGCACACAGAAGAAAGCATTGAAGACATAGTGCGACGGGTATTTCGGGAACGAGTAGCTCGAGGAAGAGAAGTGACGTGCTGGAACTGCGGGGAAGTGGGCCACGTACGACGGCGCTGTACTAAGCCCAAAAGAAGACCAGAAGAGCGTCCGGAAAACTAGAACAGGTCGACCGAATGGGGCGAAAGTCGACCTTAACGAGGCATGCCCCGGAGATTACCATCCAAATGGCATCGCCTAGGGAGCAATTGCATAGCATTTATCTCGATGGCAAGATCAATGGAAGAAGCGTTCAGTTACTGGTTGACACGGGAGCGACGAAGACCATCATTCGTCCTGACATCTTATTGGAAAACGAGAAGACATCACCAGTAACAGTACGACTTCGAACGGCGACGGGCGACGAAATACCTACTCACAGACAAGTCAAAGTAACCATTGGTTTGGGAAATGGAGTACTCGACCATCAAGTACTGGTAGCCGACATCACGGAAGAAGTTATCCTGGGAATGGACGTGATAAAGAAGTATGGGTTCCATTTGGATATGAAGAACGATGTCCTGAAGATCGACAATGAAGAAATTCCTTTTCATTCGTCAGAGAAGGCAGCCGTGCGAGTCTTATTGAGTGAAGACGTGTCTCTGCTTGCAAGGACTGAAAGTGTGGTGATGGCACGCCTGGATGGAAGTCTCCGGGAAGGCTACATACGCGCGATTGAACCAATGGAGGGCGGCTTAGTTGAAAAGGGACTACTCGTTGGCAGAACTTTAGTACGAGTAAAGAAGACGATGCCAGTAAGGATCTTAAACATCAACTCAGATCCTGTAACGCTGAAAAAGAAGACCGTGGTAGGCCAATGCACGCCAGTATCACAAATTGTGAGATGCGTGAAGTCGAACGAAGATACGTCGCCGAAGAAGTGTCTACAACATCTATTGGACATTCTTACCACCAAATGCGAAAACCTCAGCCAAGACCAGCTGGCTAAAGTTAAAGTGTTGATCCAAGAGTACCAAGATGTGTTCGCGCTGGAGAGTGGCTCCAAAGGAAGAACTAACGTGGTGAAACATAAAATTAATACCGGAGATGCTCGCCCGATACGACAACAACCACGCAGACTTCCTTTGGCGAAAAGAGAAGAAGCCGAACAAATAATTACGGATATGGAGAGAGAAGGCGTGATTGAACCTTCAAGTAGTCCATGGGCATCCCCAGTGGTACTCGTGAAGAAGAAGGATGGATCAACGAGGTTTTGCGTAGACTACAGGCAGCTAAACAACGTGACCAAAAAGGACAGCTACCCTTTACCCAGAATTGACGATACGCTAGACACTCTGTCAGGATCCCAGTGGTTTTCTACGTTAGCTTTAAAGAGTGGATACTGGCAGGTAGAATTAGAACCCAAGCATCGTGAAAAAACAGCTTTTACGATCGGAACTGGTTTGTGGCAGTTCACTGTAATGCCCTTTGGCCTGTGTAACGCTCCTGCAACGTTCGAGCGTTTGATGGAGACCATCTTGCGCGGATTGTCTTGGAAGACGTGCTTGGTTTACCTGGACGACGTGATCGTGGTTGGAAGGTCGTTTGAAGAGCACTTGAACAACTTGAAGGAAGTGTTCCAGAGATTACGTGGGGCTAACCTCAAACTGAGCCCAAAGAAGTGCCACGTATTTAAGAAGGAAGTCCAATACATTGGCCACGTCGTATCTAGAGATGGAGTAAGGGCTGACCCAGACAAAATCCGAGCAATGCAAGCATGCCAAGACCGATCGATAAACATCAGGTCCGAAGTTTCCTTGGGTTGTGCACTTATTATAGAAGATTTGTCCCCGGATTTGCCAATATTGCCAAACCATTGACAAAACTAACCGAAGAAAAAGCAGAATTTAGATGGAATGAAGACTGCGAAAATTCTTTTAATCAACTAAAACAGGCCCTAGTCACTTCGCCGATTTTGAGTTATCCACGAGAAGATGGAAAGTTTGTTTTGGATACCGACGCAAGCAATATGGCCATAGGCGCGGTCCTTTCGCGGGTTCAAGATGGACAAGAAAAGGTTATCGCGTACTTTAGCAAGGTTTTGTCTAGGTCAGAAAGGAATTATTGCGTGACTAGGAGGGAGCTGTTAGCAGTCGTTAAGTCCATCGAACATTTCTTCAAGTATTTGTATGGACGAAAATTCTTACTGAGAACAGACCACGCCGCTTTAAAATGGCTACTGCAGTTCCGTAACCCAGAAGGACAAGTAGCAAGATGGATCGAGAGACTGCAAGAGTATGACTACGACACAGAACACCGTGCCGGAAACAGTCATCGGAACGCTGATGCCTTGTCCAGAAGACCATGTCCGGCGGACTGCAGCCATTGTTCGCCACTGGAAGAAAAAGTCGAATGCCTCCGGAGAACTGCTATGGTTGATGATGAGTGGGAACCTGAGCAGTTACGTCGCGAACAAGAAGACGATCCTGATATAAGACTACTCCTGGACTAGAAAGAAAGCGGCCGATGACCAACCTGAGAAGAAGTGAGTGCTTTGGGCAAAAATATCAAAGCGTACTGGGCGCAGTGGGACTCCTTGATAGTAGAAGACGGTCTTCTTAAACGATCCCTAGAAAGTGCCGAGGACACGGGAAACAGACTACAGCTGGTAGTGCCGAAGAGCAGGGTGACCGAAGTGTTGAAGCATCTCCACGATGGGACATCAGGAGGACACTTTGGCATTAAGAAGACGTTGGGCAAAGTGCGAGAACGATTCTACTGGATGAATTGCAAAGAGGACGTCATGAAATGGTGCCGTAAATGCATAGTCTGCGCTACAACGTAGGAAGCCCTGTGGAAAGAGTAGCGATTGACATCGCAGGGCCGTTCCCAGAATCCGATTCGGGAAATAAATACATCCTGGTGGCAATGGATTATTTCACGAAATGGACGGAGGCTTACGCCATACCCAATCAGGAAGCAGCTACAGTCGCAGACGTATTAGTAAAGGAGTTTTTCTGCCGGTTTGGAGTTCCGTTGGAATTACACTCCGATCAAGGCCGCAATTTTGAGTCTGGGCTGTTTCAAGAAGTTTGCCGACTGTTAGGAATTAAAAAGACGCCTCTCCATCCTCAGTCTGATGGCATGGTTGAACGGATGAATCGAACAATGGGCAAGTACTTAGCCAAGGTAGTGTCCGAACACCAAAGGGACTGGGATCAGTACTTGCACCTTTTCTTAATGGCATACCGATCATCCGTTCACGAAAGCACAGGCCAAACACCATCCTGTGTCATGCTCGGTCGTGAGATAAGATTACCATGCGATCTTCAATTTGGGCGAAGACCGGAAGAAGAGGTTGCTGGAGAAGATTACGTCAGCAAGCTGGCCAAGAGGTTAGACGAAGTACATGAAGAGGTCCGTAAAAACACACAAATTGCCAGCGACAGGATGAAAACAAGATATGACGTCAAGGCGCAAAATGGTGGGTTTCAACCTGGCGATATGGTCTGGTTGTATAACCCTCAAAGGAGACGTGGTTTGTCGCCGAAGCTGCAAAGGCAATGGGAGGGCCCCTATGAAGTCGTGCAGCGTATTAACGACGTTATATACCGCATCCGAAAACCGCCCAGAGGCAAGCCAAAAGTGGTCCACGTCGATCGTCTAGCCCCGTTTGCTGGCGATAACCACAATCCGCAAGTTCAGGTCCGAACCAGAGTAATAAGTAGCAGAACCAGGAATCCAATCGAAGAAATGGAGTTCGAAAAGTTTATGAACTTATACGGAGGTTCTGGAAAAGCTAGGTTCGGAGTTACCACCGAGGAACAACAAGACTTGTTCCAGACACAAAAAGATTACGCCATCGCACATTGCGTGAGCGAGGGCCTTGACATGTCCAAAGGGGTTGCAGTCGTGTTTAAAAAGAAGTTTGGGCAGCTAGATGAATTACGAAGACAGCAACCGGCAATCGGAAAGGTTTTAGGACTACGTGGTGACGGACGCTTCGTTTTCTATCTGGTCACCAAGAAATACTCACGTGTCAAGCCGTTATACAAAGATCTGTGGCGAACATTATGGGGTCTCAAGAGACATATGGAGTTCCATCATGTTAAGAAATTGGCAGTACCCAAGCTTGGTTGTGGCTTAGACCAACTGAATTGGAGGACAGTTCAAAACATGTTGGAGGTCGTCTTCCGAGGAACAGGCATTCAAGTGTTGGTCTGTAGTTACCAACCGAGGAGAGTATTGGGTCAGGAAAAGTCCATTGACTGTTACTTTTATGGTCAAGGAAGTTGCCGAAATGGAGGAAGCTGCCGTTATCGCCACGATCCTTTTTACCGGTGTCGCATCCAGTCTCCTGTTCTGGGACAGAACAGTCCTAAGAAGGGGGCAGTGAAACGTTCAAGAAATTACTTGCAAACGCAAGAGCCTTCTAGAAGGCTGTTATCTATTTTCTAGAAGTTATAGCGAAAAGTGAGGAACGATCGAGAAGGATTTCCGTATGTCTTTATATAGCGACGAGACAGATCGTAGGTCAGTTATTGCTGGAATGCGAATGTATTAAGAAGATTATCAAGTGGAAATAAATCGTTAGCACGTGTGTGTCTACATAAATAAATCGAGAATAATCGTGAACGTGATAATTAGTGTAAACAAGTGTGATATCCGAGGACGTTATCTTATCTCGTGTTAGTGATAGTGTTATACAACGGTTATACATAAATTATAGTGTAAGTGTTTTATTAAATATTATTACATTTAATTAGTTCGGTTAATTTAAAACTGTACATATTCCTAGAATAAGTAAATATAATTTTTAATCGTTTAAATAAATTAGTTAATAATAAATAAATACGTAACAATATATTATACATAAACATATAAGTCTGGTAGCAGAGCAAATTGACAAAATGTGCAAAAGAATAAGTCAGGATGGTAGAGGATTTTCCAAGAAAACAAACAAACAAGCGGCCATTTGTGCCGTGGGAATGACAAGAAATATTGCACAAGATGCACTTCCTACAACAAAATAGTTTGCAATAATCATTCCAAATGCAAGAAAGAAGTTATTCAATTGCTTGCAATTATTGCCTTAAGGACGAAGATGGAGAGCAATAGTTCCATTATTTTTTTTGTAAAAGGTTTACAACATGATTGCTGAATTGTTACCATATTTCAAAAAAATATTTAATTTACTGAATTAATAGTAGTTTACGTAACAAGAGTCGAAAGTAAGAAATAGCATAACGAACGTTAATGCGACGCGAGGCCGCACGGCCGAGCGTTGCATGTAAGTGAGTTATGCTATGATTCTTTCGACGAGAGTAATGTACATTATTTTTTGTGTTGCCTTTTATAAAATCACATTTTTTTTTGAAAAAATAAAAAAAATTAACAGAAATATAATGTTGGTACTACATTTATTACTAAATCTGTCACATTTGACGTTAACTTTAACATCGTTTTTCTTCAATTTTAACTAAATTTCAAGATTTTTAAAATGATTTTTCCAATTGTCGCATACTCGTTCTAATATATTAATTCACTTTGAACACTTACTTTTATGTGGATTCCTAGTTTTTATATTGCCACCGTAGAGCTTTTTTCGTTTATTACGTAACTACACTAACGAACGAATATTGACGTTTGCGATGTTGGCAGCACAAAAATGTATTTGTATGTGTTTGTTCTTACTAATAGTATAAATATTCAGAGATCATATAATAAAAGAAATTCAAAATTTATATGTACAAAGGCAGTATAAAATAATACTCTTTAAAAAGGTAAAAAAGACAAAAAGTTACACAAAAAAGCAAAATAGGCAGGATCCAGGCATTTGCCTGACTGTCCGCACTTTAATGATCACCAATTGTAGCAGATGTTATACTTAGAAAGCTTACTAATTTGTCAGTTATGTGTATAGAAAGTGATATCTCTGAAAACATAGACCGAGGATATAATAAAAAAGTTTGCAGAAGACAAAGGCCGAAAGAAAGCATTATTGTAACCAGTGGTGGCTTCTCCATTAGGCCATTTGGTCAATGAACTGAAAAAATACTAAACATTTTTATTATTCATTAACAATTGCAAATATGTAACGTTTCATTTTGCTTATTCTAAAGATAGATAAATTGACCTTATAATATAAATTTTTTATTAAGTAGGAATGCATTTTTAAAGTTTTTATATTGGAATGACTCTCTTGCAACATTGACCATCAGCCGCCACTGATCGTAACCAATTCAAATCAGCAACATTTTATTTAATACCGTACCTACCTAATTTCTATTATTTAAATTGATATGTACCAATTAGCCATAATAAATATAAAATCATCACAGAGAAATAATTTTTTTTACTTTCCAGCGTCCAAAATTCTTGTGTGTCCAAGAGCACCGGCGTGCCTTAAGATGGCGCTGCTCGCTTAGCCTTCTTACACGATAACTTCATTTCTAAAAATTCAATGACTAATTATTTTAGAAGAACTGAAACTATTAGAACGGAATAGAAACTTTATTAGTGCGATTCGAAGTGTGTACAATTATATATAGTAGTTTACTGTGCCAAAATACATACTAATCAAACTCATTAATTAGCAATGTTAGTTTTAGATTTTTAATGAGGGAAATGTTTAAAAAATATTCATCACTTATGCAAAAAACAAACCAAACTATTTTAAGTACACGTTACACTCGTAAGTTCTATAGTTAAAAAATGCTAACAATTTATTTTTAGTTTTTGGTTTGTTTGTTTTCTGCAAACATTTTACAACTTTTTGAAACGATAGCCAAACGGCCCTAGACTAATTCAGTTGTTAAAAATGTGAATTTGGTTTGAAAAAATTGTAAAATAGGTAAAAAAGAGAAAATTTAATAAAAAGGCATGTCGATTACTTTGCGTCGCAAAATGTTTTTATTGCGAGTCCAATCTGCTGTAAGTTTTTTTTAGATATGACAAGGAATCGCGAACGCGACAAATTGTTAAAAAAATTCAATTTTTAAACTGTGGATGCACATTTCCAAAGATGAATTCTCCACTTTGCAACTTTTACATCTGAAAGGATGTGGCAACGTAGCTCGAATCGTGTCATAATCTAAGAAGCTGTAGAACTGTGAACCACTATAAAACTCGGGCAAAATCCAGTAATCATTTAGTTTTGTTGTTTTTTTTTAAATGCGTATCAACTAGTTAGAGTGTGGTGAAGCAATTATCAGGAATCACGCTATATAAATTGTTTATTTAATCATCGAATGATTTATTTAATCCAAACGTATTCAATCAAAGTCTGGCTAAATTTCTGAAAGTTCCACTTTGGGTCTAAAATTGATTGTGCCTAGAGAAAATTTTACATTTATCTGAATGCTTTCAAACGTATCTAAGCCAGCAGAAAATTAGTCAGTGAACGTGAATCACAATTTTTCGACGTTTCCTCGCATAACATGCTTGTGAGCGCAATATTATTATCTGAGCTTCGCAAAGGTGACTTTTTCCCTTGAAAATATTTTGTGTCAACGCAATTGGGTTTTTCTTTAGATATGTCACTGGAAGCTATGTTTTATCAGGGCGCAGCAATTCATGAAAGGTCTTGCTCAGAATTTGCTAGGACAAAAAATTCTCTATAAGTCATTGGTGTTGCTGATTCATCATCTTCCAGCGATGAAGAGGTTATGGGAAACAATTCTCAGGACAAATGTTAAATACAAACAATTGGTGAATTATCATACGACCATATTCTCGTTTAACATGCACCTAGAATACTAGTTATTTGTGTGTTTTTATTTGTTATTATTTATGTATGCATTTTTATCTTTGAAAATTGTAATAAACCTTGTTCATTATATTACGTAGGTAATATTGTGTTTGTTTCCATCTTCCGATAATTGCAAGATTTGTGATATCTATAAATTTTTTTATTTGCGATTCAAAAAATGGTTTTAATGATTTTTACTTTATTTTTAATAAGAAACTTTTAGAATTGTAATATTTTTATTATAGTTATTGGATAAATTATCACTGTTCACAAAACGAGCTTTTATTACACGTCGCGATTTTTTTATAAGCGAAATTTTGATATCATTTTAACCATTGTTTTGTCACAAAATCATTTTTCTATCTCTATTGTCCTATTGAAATAAAAAAACTAATTAAAATAATGTCAAAAACAAATAAAACTGTAATGTGACCAATTTTTAAATTATTAATAGATTAATTATACAAAAAAAAATATGAATTTACATAAATACTTACCACTTCATATCATCGAGATTGAAGCATGAATGTGAATACTTATACCGCAAAGTCAATGTATTTAAATAAATCCTCATTGATGAGAATGCAGTACAGTGCATAAGTGAATTAACGTTTAAACCACAAAACTATCAATGCGCGTCTTTTAATGAAAAATGTTTGCGGTAGCAACTTCGACTTGAATGGATTATGGTTTTAAGCATCAAACGCAACTTTAGATTGAAGATAATTAAAGCAATTATAATTAAAATTAATTAATTATTTTCACACAGTTGTAAAAGAAACAATGTCTTTCAAGAATTTTTTTTTTGCAACAAAATGGTTCATTGATTCCATATCACATTTTCAGTTTGATACTTTTACAAATAGACTAGTTATATATTTCTTGAAAGTAAACTTATTATTTATGTCATATTTAAAACTTAATTTATTTTTTTTAACCATATACACAATTCGAAACACGATTAGTATACGATTATTATATAAATGGAACCAAATTGTAATAAACTAAAACCGGTGTGAAGTTAGCCATAGATTTCAGCCATAAAAATTAATTTCGAGTTTCTCATCTTATTAACGAATTAGAACTATTACAAAGTGATATATCTTTCAATATTGCTACTAAATAATAAAAACAATCAATTTTTGTCAATATTTGAAAAAAAATTTTTTTTTAACAATCTTCGTAGTTAAAACCATATTTTGCATTAACTCTTATTTTTCGCAATGACGTGCAATTCTGATTTTTCTGCAAATTGACATACGGATAGAATCAGCAATAATAAACAACATATTAAAAAATTAGAATGTGGTTGCTTAAGTTAAGAAGACTGTCGGTTTATAATAAATAAATAAGTGATTAACGTGTGTGATAAATAAATAAAGTACTGGTGCTAGTGAAATATAAATACGTCGCGCACGAATTGTTAACATAAACAATTATTAGTTTTAGATAAAATTAAAAAATGCAGACTAGTGATAGTAATACATAAATTAATGTAAGTGTTTTTCGTAAATATGTTTAGATTTAATTAGTTACGTGTAATTCTACGTGTAAATATTTAGTTTTAAAATTTGTTACAGTAGTGTCAGGTGTGGGGTAGCGGTTTTAGTGTACATATAAATAATTTAATATCTCTCCTGTAATAGAAACATTGTAAATAATACTTGATCGCGTGTGTTTGTTTATATAATGTTTCAGTTCGTTAAAGTAGTGTATTTAATAATAAAGAATCGAGCGTTATTAAAACTTGTTTTACTAAACTTTTTATTCTTGATTTAATTTATGCCGGTGACGCGTTTGCAAGCAATTAAAAATGGATTCAAAATTATTTGAATTTCTCGAATCAATAAAAAATGATCAAGATTTGATAAATAATAATATGGAAAAAAATACGAGAAAAATAAAAGAAAATTCCAGAAATATACAAAAAAATTGTTCACACACTCTCAAAAAATAGAAGAAAATTTTAGAACAATGAAAGAAAAAGATTCTCAGCAAAGAAAAAAAAATTCTAGAAATTTTTTAATAAGAAATACGAGCGAGCATGAAAAATCAAATAAAGACTATTCAGGAACAAATACAAGTTAGTGTAGGAAATTAAATCAAAATTGTTCAAGAGGAAATTCAAGCAGATATGTTATATTTAATACAAAAATTATGCTAAGTTCTAGAAAACAGAAACCAATCTATGAATGAGAAAATAGTAGCATTAGTGGACAAGAAAGAATAAATCGAATGAATTGTCACGGCGAAAATAGCGTCATAAGCAAGGACTTACTAATGGATTATCGTAAAATTAAAAAATGCGGACTAGTGATAGTAATACATAAATTAATATAAGTGTTTTTCGTAAATATGTTTAGATTTAATTAGTTACGTGTAATTCTACGTGTAAATATTTAGTTTTAAAATTTGTTGCAGTAGTGTCAGGTGTGGGGTAGCGGTTTTAGTGTACATATAAATAATTTAATATCTCTCCTGTAATAGAAACATTGTAAATAATACTTGATCGCGTGTGTTTGTTTATATAATGTTTCAGTTCGTTAAAGTAGTGTATTTAATAATAAAGAATCGAGCGTTATTAAAACTTGTTTTACTAAACTTTTTATTCCTGATTTAATTTATGCCGGTGACGCGTTTGCCAGCAATTAAAAACGGATTCAAAATTATTTGAATTTCTCGAATCAATAAAAAATGATCAAGATTTGATAAATAATAATATGGAAGAAAATACGTGAAAAATGAATAAGAATTCTAGAAATATAAAAAAAATTGTTCACAAACTCAAAAAATAGAAGAAAATTTTAGAACAATAAAAGAAAAAGATTCTCAGAAAAGGAAGAAAAATTCTAGACATTTTTTAATTAGAAATACGAGCGAGTATAAAAAATCAAATAAAGACTATTCAGGAACAAATACAAGTTAGTGTAGGAAATCAAATCAAAATTGTTCAAGAGGAAATTCAAGCAGATATGTTGAATTTAAGACAAAAATTATGCTAAGTTCTAGAAAACAGAAACCAATCTATGAATGAGAAAATAGTAGCGAAGTAATAACATTCTGCTGAACTTTCATTGTTTATTATTTTGAAATGAATATACACAACGTTTCGATTGCTGTGGTATCTGCAATCGTCATCAGGTGAATACTAAACTTAGAAATAAACTACTGGAGCTTATATACTAAAGACATGTTCGATGAAGCGTTCAAGCGTACAAAATCAATTTAGCGTAACAGATTAATTAATTAACAACATTACTTAGTAAAGTTTAAGTTGTTTTAGAGGTTCGATAAGTGGTTTCCATATGTTGCTTATCTCGACACTTGGCTGGCTGAAAATTTCTTTGTTGTTGTTGATGAATGCCGCTTCTTTAAATTTCCGTTTGTACCAATGTTCCTCTCTGTGTATGATTTTTTGCTTCCGACCATTTCATTCGATGTTGGTTATCCCACGAATGTTGCGCGATGCCGGACTTAGAAGTCTCTCCTCTCTGTGTGTGCGTCACGTCACGCCACACAAAGATTCGAGGTGATAAAAGAGTTCACATTGGAAGAAGATTACACACCAATATTCCGCAAAATAGACGCTACTTGCGAGAAGGTACGACAACTACACCAAGAAACACACGACAGAAAATGGGCTAAACTCACACGAAACCAACAGAAAGCAGCCGACAACCAAAAGAACGCAAGGAGAACCATAGTCAACATATCGACACATCCACTGTCTGCTACAGAAACGACTCTATTAGCTCTATTAGAATAAGGGCTCAATTTTTCGATAACACCAAAGCACGTGCCAGTACTAGACATCATTGGTGCCGTCGAGACAACACGTTTGAATCCAACACAAGCAGAAGAATTTAAGTGGAATATCTGAAGTGCTCTAGAGAAGAAAAGAAAACAACACAGCAACATCACTAAACACGAGGAAAAAGCTCTCACAAATTTACGGAAGAACAAATGCATTAAAATACTTCAAGCCGACAAAGGGGCCGCAACTGGCATCATGGATGCCACCACCTACGACCAAAAAATTGAAGACGTCTTAAATCAAGGGAATTAACGCAGACTGAAGAAAGATCCGACAGCAAGCTTGGAGAGGAAGATCTATCAAGTCCTAAAACTCTACGAAAGACATCTAACGCCAAGGATGAGAATGATGCTAACACCACACTACAGCAAACCGCCGCATCTATATGGACTACCGAAGATACATAAAAACAACATGCCGCTTCGACCGATAACCAGCTCTCGTAATGAACCCACATACCAGCTATCCAGATTTCTACTACCAATTGTGCAACCACTACAGAAGAACAGCTCATCTTTTGTGAAAGACTCCAAACATTTCGTTGAGATTCTGAAAACAATACAGCTACAACCACGGGATCAATTAGTCAGCTTCGACGTAGAAAGTCTTTATACTAATGTGCCAGTTGAAGAAGCATTGAAAATCATCCAAACGAAGCTCCGAGAAGATGAAAAACTCCAGGAAAGAACCACGCTGCCGGTAGAAGGAATAATGAAGCTCCTAGAATGTTGCCTCAAGAACTCGTACTTTCAGGAGAAAGACAGATTCTTCACTCAAGACGAAGGACTACCAATGGGTTCATCTCTATCACCAGTAGTCGCCAACATATACATGAACTGGTTTGAATCCCAGGCCATAGAGAAATCAAAATTCAATCCCAAAACATGGCTTAGATATGTTGACGATACCTTCATAATTTGGAACCACAGTAATCGGCAACTAGACCTTTTTCTACAACATCTGAACAACATCAAACCATCCATCAAATTCACTATGGAAAAGGAAAAGGAGAACTCACTTCCTTTTTTAGACGTTCAAGTAACAAAGAACAAGAAAATTATGGAAACGACTGTCTACAGGAAACCAACACACACCGGTCGATATCTCAACTTTGAATCCAACCATTCCACATCTACGAAGAGGGGAGTAGTAAAATCTTTAATCGACAGAGCGTACAGGTTGTGCAATACAGAGAAAGGGCTACGAGAAGAAATCAAAAACATTAGAAACAATCTAAGGCAGAATGGTTATCCAGAAAAGATTGTAGGAGAGCTTTTACAGAAAAAGCAATTGAACACCATGGGACAACCTAAAACAGAAGAACTGCCCAATTCACTGCTGAGCATCCCATATGTCAAAGGTTTATCAGAATCAATAAAACGTATAGGGAAAAGCTACAACTTAAATACAGTGTTCCAATCATCGACCACCATTAGGAGTATAATTTCCAACACAAAGCCACAAACAAGTCGAGATTCCCAAAACTGTAAATGGCAATGGCAAATCATATGTGGGGGAAACCAAAAGACCACTTGACATCAGACTGAAAGAACATCAGACGCACACACAGAGAGGAGAGACTTCTAAGTCTGGCATCGCGCAACATTTGTGGGATAACCAACATCGAATGAAATGGTCGGAAGCAAAAATCATACACAGAGAGGAACATTGGTACAAACGGAAATTTAAAGAAGCGGCATTCATCAACAACAACAAAGAAATTTTCAGCCAGCCAAGTGTCGAGATAAGCAACATATGGAAACCACTTATCGAACCTCTAAAACAACTTAAACTTGACTAAGTAATTTTGTTAATTAATCTGTTACGCTAAATTGATTTTGTACGCTTGAACGCTTCATCGAACATGTCTTTAGTATATAAGCTCCAGTAGTTTGTAAGTTTGTTAGTATTCACCTGATGACGATTGCAGATACCACAGCAATCGAAACGTTGTGTATATTCATTTCAAAATAATAAACAATGAAAGTTCAGCAGAATGTTATTACTTCGCATCAAGCAACATTGTTTAATACATTCAAACAGAAAATAGTAGCATTAGAGGACAAGAAAAAATAAATCGAATGAATTGTCACGGCGAAAATAGCGTCATAAGCAAGGCTTACTAATGGATTATCGAAAAAAAGTAGACTTACAAGTTTAAGATTGTACCACCAAATTTTGATGAAAAAAATCTCTTGGTTAACATATTACAAGCAGTTTGAAGCCGCAGCCACAGTTAATGGTTGGAGCAACAAGCAAAAAGCGACGTCTTTAGTAGGTGGCTATACGTGGAAAAGCGCTTGGAACTTACCGGATTGTTCCTGTCCACTTGCAATAAATTTACGAATTCTTAATTTCACGTTTAGAAATGAGATATGGAGATCCTTATCTTCAACAGGTGTACCAAGCCCAAATAAAGAATCGAGTTCAAAAAGTTGTGGACAGTCTTTAAGAGTTTGAGGCTGACATCGTCAGACTGACAAGGCTTGCGTATCCTACAGCACCAGATACTTTCTTAGAGCAATTGGAAAACCTACGAAATGCAGCAAACTCTACGTTTAACTCGACCTAAGACACTGGATGACGCTTTAGTGTATGCCTTGGAGTTTGAAGCAGCAAAACATGCATCGCAACGAGACCGCTGTGCTGCAGAAGTACCCGCGCAGACACTAAAAAGCATTGAGAAGATAGCGCGACGAACACTTCGGATACGACTTTGAACTGCGGTGAAATAAGGCACGTAAGACGACATCGTACTAATATGTTATTTATTAATGCATATTCTATAAAGATGTCAATTTGCAGAAATATCAGAAATGCACGTCATTGCGAAAAAACGACTTTAATTAGGTGCTGTCAGCATGCAGCCTAACTTTGAATCAAATTATTTTTAATTATAGAAATAACCACATCCTAATTTTCTGATATGTTGTTTATTAATGCCTATTCTATAGGTATGAAAAATCAGAAATGCACGTCATTGCGAAAAATAAGCGTTGATGCAGAAAATGGTTTGAACTGAGGATTGTTAAAAAAAAATTTTTTTTTTCATATATTGACAAATATTGATTGTTTTTATCATTTAGTAACAATATTAAAAGATATATCACTTTAAAATCGTTCTAATTCGTTATTAAGATGAAAAACTGGAAATTAATGTTTATGGCTAAAATCTATGGCTAACTTTACATCGGTTAAACTAAACTACAATACAACTAATACTAAATAAAATGTACAGCTAACAATATTTAAGAAAAACAACTTACAAATCGTTTATATGTGACTATCACTGGAGTATTATAAACACTGTCCGCGAATAAGATTCACTTATATTTATCTCCACTATTTATTTACACTGACACACTCGTTAAACTCTTACTTCGTGTTTATTTATTTAGATCGCCAAATTATGCTTAAGACTTTAAAACTGGCTGAAATTTCCTTTCGATACCTTTTTTTTACTTTATTTGTGACTAGAACAACTGAATTTTATTTGACAGTAAAGAACACACGGTGTTGACCGCAGTCTACTTAGCTAATACCTTCCGATGTGGTTATATATTCGACCAATAGAAAGTTGCAAAGTTAAAAGTATTGTGACGTTACAAAAATGATTATACATTTTTATTGTGGAATAGAAGAAATTATCTTAAAGATAAAGTAACCTTGCAACCTAAGCATGTAACAAATGATTTTTTCGGATGAGCTCTAGTCGAACAAGGATTACTATGACATTTGATTTTCAGCAAATGCAGAATATAAAAAGTGTAGCTGTGGGTTAAATACTTGATTAATGAAGGACATTTCGAAGCACTGATAACAATAGTCTCTCTCTCTCTCTACATTACCATGGTTCTGACAAATCATTTGAACGTTTCTTCAATGCTTTCGATTAGACTTTTGCTGAGAACGAAATTGAATAATAAGACAATGGCACAAAGAAAAATACTATATCAAAATGAAGTTTAATAAACTGTTCGCTTATGTAGACAAAAATAATTGTGAGCAAGCTGATGATTCCGAATACGAGGGTAATTCAAACGTCGACGACAATTTGCTAGAATCGAGATCATTGACGGCGACGTCAAGAAACAACGTAAAGCCGCCTAGAGTAGGTTATGGAATCGAAAATTCTGTTGCAATATGATCCATGGAATACCTGCGACATTCTAGTGAAACTGTAGATGAAATGCTATAAAGATACTTTCAAGGATTTTGTTTCAGATTACAATTGGGGTAAAAACGTCGTTGACCCACAGATTTTTACAAGTGCAAATTTTTCTGAGCCGTTTGGGTTTGGAAAACCTGTAAATATTGCTTTTCCTGTTGACATTTTTTCACTGTACTATACTAATGATCTTATAAATAAAAAAAAATATAGATCTAAATTTTACGCCAGAGAATTTTTTTTTGGGAACATAGATAATCATGGTATTTCACAAACTGCCTAGTTTACGCCTTTACTGGTCCTCAAGCGTAGATATGCACGTTGAAAACGTCGCAATTTTGTTTTAAACATTTTCAGTATTTGCATATCAATAATAATAAGATGCCAAAAAATAAAGCTGACCCTAACTTCGACAAGTTATTCAAAAGTATAGTGGCTTTCAAAGGCAGAAGCGAAGCAAAACATGCCTATAAAACCCATATAACTTGGTTTTAAAGGTGTAGGTTGCTAATTGTTCAGAAACAAGTTACGTTGGCAATTTTAAAACTTATGAGGGTAAAACAGGTTCTAAAAATGATAGTTTTGGTTTAGGTGCCAAAACTGTATTGGATATGAGTAGTTCGCTTAGAAATGGAACAGTGAGAATAAACAGAAAAGGATTTAATTAAATGTAGGTAAATACAGTCTTCCAAAAATCAAAAAATTCAAAAATTGTATTTAATTATTCAACTAGTAACATGTTTCGGCTAATAAAAACTTTTAGCCATCTTCAAACAAATAAAATTGATTAAGATTTCTTACCAATAACAATTTGGTCATAAAGCAGTATAAAACATATACATACAATAAAATACATTAAATTACCAACATACTATGTACATGTCGACAAATTGTAAACTACATATAGCAAACTTGAAATCAAACGAAGGTCAAGAAATCAAACAGATAAATGCGGGTTTGTTGTATTCAAGAGACTTTTCAATAATCTGTTTTGTCACAAATAATGCATCGGTGCATGATCTTTCTGTGCGTAATCCTTGTTGTTGGTCTTGGAATTTGATCACAGGGATTAATTTGCTGATAATAATTTTGGTCGTAAGGTTTCAGTTTATCTCCCTTTTTAAACATGAAAATATAAGTTTTCCACTCTTGCGGTATAGTTTTAGTTTTGAAAATCAGCTTAAATAAAATCGTTACTTAATGAAGGAGGTCTTGTCCTCCATATTTAATGAGTTCATTTGGTACCGTAAAACAGTGTAACTTGGAACCGGAGTACAACTTGGAACGAAACTTCGTTATGTAAAATTTAATATAAAAACTGGCAATAATGCTTTTATAGTAGTTCAAAAGCATTACGCCAGTTATTAGTCATTCCGTTTGTGCCGGGAAAAAATAAAACCGTTTTGATCAGTGCCCAAGAGATTATTTTAATGCGATTTTAAAATTATTGTTGAAAAACGTAAAAAATAAGCACGAAAAAACTTCTCCGATACAAGTAAGTAAATATAAAACAAAATAGTTAGTAAATTGAGGTTATATTCTATAAATGTATAGCTGAAGGCTAGTATATGTTTTGATATTGAAACTCAGCTGCGTTGCCAGATGTAATAAAATTTTTGTATGTTGGTACATATTTTTTTTAAGTATGAAAACTTGGAACGGCGTTCTAAGTTTTTAGGCATTGTACCAAGTTTTCGACCCATATACAAAAATGGTTAAATTTGTGTAACTGCTTCTTAATCTTAGATACTCCTTAGATATCTACCTTATTTTATACCTACTTTTATTTTTAGAACCTAGCATCTTCTATGCCACGAACTAGAAAAACACCCGCGGCTCGGAAATACGCGGGATATTCAATCGATGCTCTTGAAAGAGCCCTAAATGAAATTAAAAAGAAAAAAATTTCGTTACGTGAGGCATCCAAACAGTATGCAATATCCCTTGGCACATTATCTCGCAAATCCCGAGGATTGCAAGTGAATAAGTATGGAAGACCGACAGTTCTTTCAAGTGCGGACGAAAATCGCATTGTCGAGGGGTTGCAAGTGGTGATTTCCTTTTACCATACGCGACCTACAGAATCTTGTACAGTCTTACATACTAGAAATTGGACGAACAGAGCCTCGTTTAAAACCAGGAAAAGATTGGGTTGTGCATTTCCGTAACCGACATCCCCAACTCACTAATAGATTTGCAGAAAATATAAAGAGAAATAGGGCGCAGGTGGCCCACGAAACGATATCTACTTATTTTGAAAATTTAGCAACTTCGTTAACAGATGTGCCTTCAGAAGCCATCATCAACTATGATGAAAGCAATCTAACGGATGACCCAGGACGATCGAAAGTATTAGTTAAAAAGGGCACTAAGCATCCAGAGCGCTGTTTAGATAGTTCAAAATCGAGTATCTCTATTATGTTTGCATGTAGTGCCAGTGGTGTTTTCTTGCCTCCGTATATAATATATAAAGCGGAGCACATCTACGATTCTTGGACTGAAAGAGGGTCTAAAGGAGCAAGATACAATAGGTCAAAATCTGGCTGGATGGATGGAAAGTTATTTGAGGACTGGTTTCTATCAGTGCTTTTGCCATACATGAGAAAGTTGGGCTCTGGTCCGAAAGCTGTAATTGGCGACAACTTATCCAGTCACTTATCCGAGACTGTGATAAAAGAATGCCAGAAACATAACATAAGATTTATTCTTTTACCTGCAAATAGTACGCACCTATGCCAGCCACTAGACGTTAGTGTATTTAGAAGTTTAAAAGCTGCATGGCGTAAAAATCTTCTACAGTGGAAATTATCCAATAAGGGTTGTGTTTCGAAAAGCCAATTTCCATCCTTGTTGCGTGAAACTCTCGACACCATAAAAGAAAATTTGCCAGCCATAATACAATCAGGTTTCCGAGCAACTGGGATTAATTTCATCAATAAAAACCAAGTTTTAAAAAGAATACCTGGGATAATCGAGGAGGAACGCCAAAATGAAACTTCACTTACTTCTGTACTTCAGACACACCTCCAGACAATGCGGTATGGGAAGGTAAAAGCCCCAGAACGGAAGAAGAAGAGACTTAATGTTGTGCCGGGTGCAAGCATCTCTGGGCTTGAGACGCATAGTACTTCTTCAGATGACATCGATACCACCAACATTTCCCTTCACGACACAGACTCATCGGCCGGAGAAGAAGATTTTAGTGATCTACGTGATGATAACGACTTAGGTGATAATGTGCGAGAAGATGAAAATGGGATTCAAGCACCACAAAACGATGAAATTGAAGAAGGCAGTTTTGTACTGGTTGCTTTCTCCCTTGAAGGGAAAATCAATAAATTTCGAAATTATGTGGGAGAAGTTTTAAAAATAACGGAACACGGCAAATCTTATGAATGTAAATTTCTACGAAGTCTTAGATTATCGAAAGATACTTTTACCTACCCAGACGCAGAGGATGTATGCACAATAGAAAAAAAGCAAATAATCCAGACGTTAACGGTTGCCAAAAGAATTGGCGCTGCAAAAATAGTTTTGGAGAAACCCGTTAATGTTTAAATCGCGCAGATATGTATACCTACCGTCTACACAAAATATTATTATGTTAGTATTAGGCATTTGTAGAATAGGTACAAGTTGTATTTTTGTGCATTTTTGTTATTAAACATTACTTATATAACCTACTTTGAGTAAAAAGCATTAAAATGGAGTTTTCTTGTTAGATTTTTGATATAATGTGTCTATAATGTTCCAGGTTACCTTACTATACGTTAACTTGGAGCAAACAGTGATTTCAAACAGTCGTTCCAAGTTGTCATTTTTGAGGGTAACTTGGAACACCAAACTTTTTTTTAAATAATTACATATGATTACGAAATTCAGCATAACGGACTTCACTTCTTGGAAGGTTGACCTCTCATACAAATTAGTGATTGGTCAAAATTGCCATAATTTACTTTTCGGAAACATGGCACCTGCTTATTCTAAAAAAGTGTTCCAAGTTACATGGTTTTACGGTATACCATCCTCCCCTGGCGATTTTCTAATTTTTAAATTTTGGATTGCTTTTTGTACTTTCATTTCTGTTATTTCCATTGATGTGTTGTTTGTTGCCTTCTCGTTTGTTTCCTGCGCCTTGACTTCTTCAGATTGAAAACGTTTGGAGAAATACTTTATCCAAGACTTTGTTTCAATTTTCTCTGTAGTTATGAGCTCTCTAACTTTCTTCCTCTGATTTCGAATTAATCTCCATATTTGTTTCTGCTGTCCATAGAAGTCATGTTCTATATGTTGTATTGATATGCAAATATTAAAAAAAATTTGCTACTCCTTTAACGTTTGAGAACCAGTATAGACGTAAATTGGGCAGTTTGTGAAATACCACGATTATCTATGTTCCCTAAAAAAGCCTTAAATTTCTCTGGCGTAAAATTTAGATCTATATTCTTTTGCTACGCGTACAAATTTGATTTTGTTATGATGTTATTTATAAGATCATTAGTAAAGTACACTGAAAAAATGTCAACAGGGCAAGCAATATTTACAGGTTTTGCAGACCCAAACGGCTCAGAAAAATTTGCACTTGTAAATTTCTGTGTGTCAACGGCGTTTTTAACCCAATTATAATCGGAACCAAAATCCTTAAAAGTATCTTTATAGCATTTCATCTTCAGTTTTACTAGAATATCGCAGGTCTTCCATGGATCATATTGCAACAGAATTTTCGATTCCATAACCTACTCTAGGCGGTTCTACGTTTTTTCTTGACGTCGCCGTCAATGATCTCGATTCTAGCAAATTGTCGTCGACGTCTGAATTGCCGTCGTATTCGAAATTATCAGCTTGCTCACAACTAATTTTGTCTACATAAGCCATCAGTTTATTAAACTTCATTTTGATATAGTATTTTTCTTTGTGCCATTGTCTTATTATTTAACTTCGTTCTCAGCAAAAGTCTAATCGATAGCATTGAAGAAACGTTCAAATGATTTGTCAAAAGCATGGTAATGTAGAGAGAGACTACTGTTATCAATGCTTCGAAATGTCCTTTATTAATCAAGCATTTAGCACACAGCTTCACTTTTTATATTTTGCATTTGCTGAAAATTAAACGTCATAGTACTCCTTGTCATACATGGAAAACAACTTAAAAAATATAAACCTGCAATTATTTAATACTGGTCAGGTTGTTTCTGAAGTTATTAAATGCCATATGTTCCAAAAATCGATCTGTCGCAGACTTTCGTAATATTAAAATATAGACAAAGTAATCAAAGCAAAAACAAGTTAGTACTTCAAAATGTATAGTCATCTTTAGAAAGTTATCAGGAATTTGGAAAATATAATAGTGATGCTATGGTCAATATACTGTAATGTATTTAATCGTATTAGAAAAGAATATATACTTGCAAAATACTTTCAGGACGTGTGTTACACAAAATTTTGCATGCAAATTGATTTTGTAAGTTATTGTTCTTTGTTTTATTTTTTGATTTTACGATCAGTAATTTTTAAGTGGAATATTTTCTAAAAAGCAATAAACATAAATACACACTAAAAATTCTGGCAATCTTTCACAATTTCTTTATTACTATAAATTTATCAACTAATGAGATTTGTGTACCAATTGTGAGACCTCTCATCTGTTGACATGAACTTTATGATCTCATTTTGAATATAGTTTATTGACAAAAACAATATGCGAGCAATTATGATTTCTAAATTACATCCATATGTAATGTTATTAGACCAAGATTGTGTAAGCGATAATTATTCCATCTAATTATTGATCACAAAATACAATTTACATTAAGATTAATAATATCAATAAAAAACGTAGATTAAAAAAAATCAATACATGAACATAAAAAGTTGGTCTAACTGACGTTAATGCACAATAGAAAGTAATTTACAAAATTAAAGCCTAATTGGAAAATATTTAAAAAACCTGATTCACAAAGTGGAGTTAATGCTTAAATATTTAAAATTGTTTAAAACCTTGTTTTTTAAATTTCAATTTAATTAATTTGTCGTCGAGCATGTTTCGTTGATCATAACATAACCATCATCATCGCACAATAATTTAAAAATCGTTAGCGAATAAAATAAAAACTTAGTTTAAGATTTAAAACTTTGGTAATTAAAAAATTTGTCTAGAAAAATGATAAAATTCAAAATTGTAAAAATTTATTGTTAAAAACTAAATATGTTCTTTTTAATTAATTCTAAATTATCTTTCAGATTTTATAACAACAAAAAATAAACATAAAACTTGAATTTTAATTTTTTCTAAAATAAAGTTTCTACTATATATGTATAATTAAAAAAAATTAAATTTAGTTTGTAAAATAGAAACAAAAACGCTATTTTTTTAAATTTTTTCTGAGAAAAGAAAAGACCAAATAAAGCACATAAAGATAAAGAAGAATCAATTCAAATTGATTATTTATTAAATTTAAAAAATATAATAATAAGAATTAGAAACTGATAAGTTTCTATAATTTAAAAACATTTTTTTTTGTAAAAGCACGTAGTGGTTGTAAATGGCATAACCACAATGGCCACTTGCCACAACGGTCACCTGGAAGTGTGGCCGTTGTAGTCACGACTACAACGGCCACCTACCAAATTTAACCACAACACCCAGTTACAGCGACCTGTGTGACTACAGCAGCCACCGTGATTACAACGGCCACCGCGACCACAACGGCCACCGCGACCACAACGGCCATTTTAATTTGATACCTAATTCATTATTTAATTTGTTTACAACTTAAACGAAATAGTATTTGTAACTAAAGTAGTAGAATTGATCGTTTTTTTCTAGTTATTGGGTTAAAACTCAAATCAGTAAAATTCTGTGTTTCCACTGATGAAGTAAAATAAAAAAATATTTACATATCCAGTAAGCACAAGTTGCAAGCTTTGAAATAGCTAACACGTTCGATTTTGACAACGGATGGCAAGCCAGGTATTATCGAACTTCACGAGGAATGACGATCGGTGGCCGTTGTGGTCGCGGTGGCCGTTGTGGTCACGGTGGCTGTTGTGATCGCGGTAGTCGTTGTGGTCGACAAAATAGGTGACCGTTGTGGTTACGAGAGGTGGCCGTTATAGTCTCAGAAGACGTTGTAACTGGTGTCTGCAGTCGATTTTCAAATCGGGCGTCGGTGGTCGTTGTGGGTGCGGTAGCCGTTGTGGTCATGAAGATAGGTGGCCGTTGTTATCACGTTGGCTGTTATAGTCAAAAATGCAAGTGGTCGTTGTGCTCACGGCGGTCGTTGTGGTTGACAGAATAGGTGGCCATTGTGGTCACGGTGCCCGTTGTGGTTAAAGTTGGTAGGTGGCCGCTATGATCACGGTAGCCGTTGTGGTCGTTACTATAAAGGTCACACTTCCGGGTGGCCGTTGTGGTCCAAACCCATTTTCTCACACTTTATAAATTTAAGATATTAATAGCAACCAACCAGAGGTGGTAAAATCTTTGCATATAACCAATTTGTATATTTTTGAGTCACCAATGTAGCGTCTCCCAGCATCGTTCCGCTATAACATAAAACCAAAAACCAAATATTAGAGTGTTAAGTGATAATGTATCACAAATTGTAATACATATATTGTTGTTTGCTTTTATTTACTTTTGGATTTACCGCTTTTACTTAAAGAAAAATACCACAAACTTAGCGACGAGCATAAATTTTTTTACTCAACATCCTCTTAAAAGAATTGTCCTCCAAAACGAGAATGTTACTACTTCTACTCTACTATGTACCCTGGCGTTTTCCTATCTAGTCCTAACGTCCATTTCCAGTATTTTTCTTGTACTTTCTCCAATTCCTTCCATTCTTTCCAACCCCATATTTCCCCCCAGTACATCATCACACTCTTTATGAATTTGTTAAACAACCATCTTCTTGTTTCTATTTGTTCCAAAATCACCTCTCTGTACTATTCAATTTTATTACATTTCTTCGCAAACCGCTTATACGAGCCTCATCTTTATTGTCGTATCTAATTTGATAACCCAAATAAATCAGTTCATTTACACTTTCTATTACCTCGTCTCCCCACTATCACTCCACTCTTTTGTACCCTCTTTTCTTTTTGAAACACTACCTTTGTTTTTCCCACCTTTACACTTAAACATTTGTTTCCAAATATATTTTTAATGTCTTTATCATCTCTTTCATTTCTTTTTCTGTTTTCGTTATCACTAAGTCACCTACACTTTTAACCGCCCATTACTATTCCTCCGCTCTCTTGCCCTATCAACTCTTTCTCTAAATCTCCTAAACATACAGCAAATAAACTAGGACAAAGTGCTGCACTTAACTTTCCATCTATTCTTACTTTGCACTTTGTTTTATTATATATTAAGATATTCTATAATTTACTTCTACTGACATTATCAAACGCTGCCTTTATATCCAAAAATGAAGCAAAAACTTTCCCTTTCTTCACTTCTAATTTTTGTTTACTATCTGTTTCAATATGTATAAATGATTTATTGCCCTTCTCCCTTTTCTAAATCTTGTCTGCCAGTCCGGTAAGATCTTTTTCCCTCCATTTCTCTTCCTAGTCTTTTTTGCATAATTATCATATTAATCTTATAAACCACTTTTCCCACACGTCTCCTCTTTTATAAACTGGGCATATTATTACGTCTCTCCAATAATCCAAAAACCCTTCACCTGACCATATCTTATTTAAAATTTTCTCTATTCTTTCGTTTTTATTTTTTTAATGCTTTTTCTATTTCTTTTTCCTGTATAGCCGTTCTGCTTCCTCCTCTTGTTATCCTTTCTATTTCAAATTCACTATTCCTCTCTTCTTCCCCCTCTAAGACCTTTACGCAATATTCTATCCATTTTTTCATATCAATTTGTAACCTCGCTTTTTTCCTCAATTTTTATTCTTTATTTGATCCTCTAACTCTTTTCTGTATTCCTCTTTTTTCTTACAACTCTATATTGGGATTTTACTCTTTTATATTCCTGAATATCAATTTTTTCACCTTCTTTTACCTCTTCTTACCTCTTTCATGGCTTTCTTGCATCTCTTATTCTACCACCTCCTTTCACTACTCTCTTTTATGTTTTTTTTCTTGTATCTTTTCCTTTCTATTGTTTTATCCATTTTATTGATCAGTTATTTCACTCCTTCCTCTACTCCTTTCTCCATTTATTGTTCCTGCTCTAATTTTTTCCTATAAACCTTCATATTTTTATCTGTCTATACCTCCCCCCTCCCAAACTATGTTTGAATTTTTTTTCTCTCCTCCAAACTTTTAGCTTTACTTCTGATCGCTGATGGTCTGAATCAACCTCTTCCCCTATTTTAAAACTTTCTATTTCCTTGGAAACCTTCCCTATTATAGATTTTTTCCTCTCATTTATATATGTAGTAAAATATCCTTTTTTTCGTATTTCCGTTGAGTATAGTCCACCCTTTCCCCTCACATAACTCCAATGGCTCTCTACCTTGTTTGTTTAATGTCTTATTCATCGTTACTTTTTCTATTTCCTCCCCAGTTACTATCTGACCCCCACTTTCTCCAATTCTCGCGTTAAATATCCCCACTTATTATTAATTTTTCTTTCTCTTTTTAAATCGGTAGCTGTTTCAAGTTCTTTATTGTTTGTTTCATTTCTTGACCGTACACTATTATCACCGTATATTTACCCTCATCTTCCCTCAATATTTGATTTACTACTATTCCTTGCCCTTGTTTTTTATTCTCTTCTTCTACCACTCATTATTTTTTTATTCCCGATATTAAACTCACTAAACTAAACTCACAATGTCAAACCCTTTTAGATACTTCCAAAATTCATCTCCTTTATTTTTAACATTTGCAACGTTCCAAAATACCAATCCTACTTCCTTCGTTTTTTTCTTATCGTTTTCCTTGATGTTTGCTTGGCCGTTCCCATTTTTTTAATCTTTTACGTCCCTTATTTCTAGTTTTTTGACCTCCTTCTCCCTAATTTATTTTCTTTTGCGTTCTAATGCATCTCCTCTCCCTCAACTCATAACTTCATAAACCCTATTCTTGTTCTTTCTCCTTCTTTCTTTAGTTTTCTTTCTTCGATCTTTATATTTTTTGTACTTTTCTTTCCACTGGAGTCATACCTTCATCTATAAGTATCCTTGTTTCTCTTAGCTTTCCTTTTTCTTAAATATTTCTAGCTTATCTTCTACAGAATCGAATTTTACCAGTATTAACACACTTGCTATTTTAATTGCGTCTCTTATACCTTTTTCTACTTCTAATTAATTTTTAAAAAAGTTATCTACTTGCTTTTTACGTTCTTCTCGTTCGTCTCGGCTTTCCATCTCGCTTATAACCAAGCTCTTCTTCTCTTTTCCCTTTTCATTACTTCCACCCTTCTTTAAAATTTTTCTATCTTTTCTTTGATGCTCTTATTTTTTTTCTCCCAGATATCGCATATCTCTTTCTTTCTTTAACTCCTCTGTGATCTTTTCCAGATTTACTACTAATTTACTGTTCTCTTCCCTCATTTGCTTGATTTCTCTAATCATGTCCCTACACATCTCCATGCTCTTCCTTATCACACTCTCTTTCTTGCTCGAGCTTCTTTTTGTTCTCTTACTCCTTGCAAAAACTTCTTGCACATTTTCTTGTCTTTTCTTTTTTCTTTTCGATCCTGTAGATTTTAATTCTGACATGATTCTATCTAATTATATCTAATTATAGCCCCACAGATATTAAAAAAGGTATATAAATAAAAGTGTGTACGTCACTGTTATCGAAAGCGCGCGCTCCACGATATCTACTCATATTCGCACACGTTATCTGAGCTCGCCTATACCTTCTTAACCATATTTTTATTGTAATCAGAATATTGTCAATGTAAATGAGTACTCTCCCACCTTGCATCAAATCTCAAAAAAACGTCATTTATAAATCTCATGAATGCTGACGGGCTATTGCAGAACCTAAACGGCATTCTAAGATATTTAAACTGCCCTTGTGGTAACAAAAGAAGTATATTTCGTTGACTCAGCATCAATTCTCACATGATAAAATGCATCCATCAGATCTAATTTAGTAAAACATCGTTTTTTCTTCCATACTATCTAAATGATTATCAATTAGGGGTGGAATTCGTTGAATCCGAATTTTTTTGATATAACCCTTTTCTAACAACTGTTGTATAACACCTCCCCCACTTTAATTTTATCATGGATGGACAATCTCTTTGATCGCTAAAAAACAATTTGTGACTTGGCTCTTCATTTGCTAGCGTTTAACATCTGCGTTCCCTGCTGTTTAAATTCAATTCTACGTGATTAGCACCACTACAAAGACCTCTACCAATGTTTGCTTCCTGCTCCATTTTAAGTCAGCTCCGAAAATTTTCATATGACGCTATCACAACTTCATTTGATACCGGGCTTGAACCCCACACCTGATGTTTGCTTTTATCTCCTTTTGAATTTACCGCTTTTATTTAAAGAAAAGCACCATAACCATAACCAAGAATATAAATTTTAGTAAAACAGAAACTTCGGTTTGGTGGCACCACTCCAAGCACGACCCTACCACACTCGTTCATCATAATACAAAAACCCACTTTACAAAAAAATGCTAGACCGCAGGTGTTGCCCTCTACATAACACGACAACTACTATGGGGCGGCAAAATTTTAAATTTAACCTATCTATGTATCAACATACTTTTAGCAACTTTTAGTTTAGAAACTTCGCTGTTTTTGTTTTTTTTTCTCTTTTTTTGTATTTAAAAACTTTTCTGTACAAAAATATAATTGTGTTTTATAAAAAGTTCAATCTTGTATGTTGACGTTTATGTAGATATTAATTCTATGCAATGTTTCTGTAAAAATAAAAAAAAAGATAATATAAATGTATAGATCTGGCAGTCGGTTTGTACCAAACACTTTATTGATTGTCAGTTATAGTGCTTCTTTTAATATTGTGGTATGCACTTTGTAATTTGTGCTATAATTATAAATAAACAGCGACCTACTTTTGCTGCGGTCGTTGCATCCGAATAGTATAATGCCTCGCCGCTAAATTTTACCAATATTTCAATAAAATGTGTGCTTCAGACAAAAAACAATATTAAAGAAAATTACAGTATTATGTTTTTTGCAATTAATTAATTTTTACATTTATATTGGTTATCAAATCGCATGGTTTTTGTCAAATTTGCTCAATTTTTTAATTTATGTACATAATTTGGTGTTTTTGTCAAACTGGTTTGTATTTTTAGTTTTCTGTACATTATTTTGGGGTGATGGTAAAACTCGTAATAACAAAGGTAAAAATAATTTAGGCAATACAAGTAAGACAAATTAACTTTTCTAAATTATGGGCGCAAAATTTACAGTAAGTGTAACAATAGATCATATTTTATAACCCAATTATAATTAAAACCTTTCAATTAAGAAATTTAAGTGCCTATAACTTGATTAATTTAAATAGAACGCCATGTTTTTTTAATTTACCAGAAAATGTACTTTTTAATTATCTATCGAATAGTATTAGAATATTCTATAGCTAAGTCTGCCCATTTTTACACCATACGTAAAATAATCGTTTTTTGATGTCTTTTCAATAAAAGTTCTAATAGATCTAGTTGCTTATTGTGTTTAGAAATATCAATTAATTAGTAATTATAAATTTTTTTTAGAATCCCAATTTGTAAATGAACATTTAGCAAATTATTTGACAATTTCAGTAGAAAGGGCCGGACATCCCCTCCACTTGTGACGTCACACGACCTCGTCGCAGACGTACGTGAAGGGTTTTTTTGTGAAAGTATTTTTCTGGTTTTTTTTGTGAAAGTGTTTTTCTCTCTCTCACAATGAATTTTTTTCTCTTTCACACATTTTTTTCTCTCTCACACATTTTTTTCTCTCTCACACATTTATCTCTCTCTCACATTCTTTCTCTTTCATACATTTTTTCTCTCTCTCACATTCTTTCTCTCTCATACATTTTTTTTCTCTCTCACATATTTTCTCTCTCACATTGTTACATCATCGCATAATTGGTAATTTTGATTGCGTCGTGCGTCATCGCGTAACTGGTAATTTTTTATGCGTCATGAAGTCCCATGATTCGAGCGAGAAGTATTTTTATTTAAAAAAAGCTGTGGGTGTACCTGGATTTGAACCCGGGCTTCTTGATTACAAAGCGGCGCCCGTAACCACTACACCAATTCGACTGTCAGGTTTAAACCGATAATTGTAAATAAGATAGTTAAATAAAATACAAGTTTTTTCTAAAAATTAGTACTAAAATGGCGGAATAACTTTTAGAGAAATTTAAACTACTAGATTACTTATATAGTTGCCGAAAAGCAAAATAATTGAATCATTAACCTGTTTTTCTAATGAGTCACGTGTCAAACATTTTTACAAGAAATACTTTTTAACATTCTTCCCCGCTAAAGATATAAAAGCACGTCTATAATAAAACACTGTTTAGTTTATGTTAACGTTTCTAACCAGTACTTCATTTTAAAAGTTGTAATGGCAGCTAAAACACCACAACGTGATGTAAAGAAGTTTTCACCTTATTCTAAACGCGAAGATTGGAAGAAAAATTATAGATCGCCAGCATCACCAGTGTACGTACCTACCGCTAAAGACTACGCCTTGTTTGAAGAAGCCAAAAAATCATACGGTATCAGCAACACAGAAGATAAATCAAAAGAAGTACGCGAAAAACACGAGTTGTTTAATGAGGTATCTATTCCATTAAATCACAGTTACTCAAAAATTGCGCGTCTAGGAATAGATGTTTATAATGGCTTCAGACCTTGCCTGAAAATAATAAAGTCCGGTTTTAATTCGGGTGTTTACTTCACGTTACCACAATTTACCGAGTTTCTAAGTGTATTGGATAACATGATAGAAGACTTGGGTCACAAAGATGTGGGTAAATATGACCTGGAAAATTATATAGTGCACACAACTGATGTGAACGCTGTTCGGTTTGTGCCTAAAAATGTGGAAGAAAAATTTCAATTGTATGTAGGCCTTAGTTCATTACAAAGCATTAGAAGAATGAAATCTTATTTTACGTCACTACTGAGCGACAGAGAAAACTGTGACTGTCCTTTACAAGAATTTATACACGATGTGGTGAATTTTGTAGATTCAAAGAAAAAACAGGAAGCTTGTTATGAAGATTTCGAAGAAGTTCTTGAAGAAAAGTACAACAAAAATTTTATGTTATATGAATTAGTTTACAAATTTCCAAGTTTTATGAACATTGCGGTAAAGAATTATATGGATACATATGACGACCGTTTTCTGTACAAATAATTTAGTATTTTTACTATACAATGTAATTACATGTAGGTAATAAAACAAAATATAACCAATAAAAATAAAGTTTTTTCCTCTATATAAAACCTGTTTTATTTTGAACGCAGTTAGTTCTCGTTAAGATAACGACCATTAACATGTACCAATTTCAGCATCCTTTCTCAGCAATTGTTGCAGGACCCTCTGGATGTGGTAAATCTTACTTTATTGTAAACTTTATAAAAAATATGAATGATGTGTGTGACACTAAATTTGAAAATGTTATATGGTTTTATGATGAGTGGCAACCTCTGTATAAAGATTTGCCAAATATAAAATTTCAAGAAGGATTACCGTCTATGGATTCCTTTGATGGAAAAGAACCTAACTTAATAATCATTGACGATTTAATGCGCGAAGCAAACAGTGCTGTTGTAGATATATTTACTAAAGGTTGTCATCATAGAAACCTCAGCGTATTTTTTCTAACTCAAAACGTCTTTCACCAAGGTAAAGGACAACGCGACATATCATTAAATGCCCATTACATAGTTCTATTTAAAAATCCACGAGATAAAGCCCAAATAAAACATTTAACGAGGCAAGTATACCCGAAAAACCCAAAGTTTTTAGAAGAAGCTTATAACGATGCAACATCGAATCCACATGGATATTTACTTTTTGATTTAAAACAGGGTACGCCTGACATTGTACGTTTTAGAACATCAATTTTTAACGAAGACGGCGCATGCTACATTTACATTCCTAAAAAAGGGTTTAAATACACAAGTTCAAATAAATTTGACATCATTCAATCATAATGACTAACGTACTCACTAAGCATGCTGAACTTCTACGGGCTTTGACAAAATTAGGACCTAATGAGCGACAAGCTTTGCTAAAGTGTGCCAGCGATAAGCAAATACATTGTATCTGTGAATGCATTTACAATACTTTAAAAGGAAAAGTTCCATTGTCAGGAACGCAGAAGAGACGGCTCTCTCGTCATAAAAACACGTTGAGACGAATAGTAAAACAGGAAGAATCCATTAAAAAGAAAAAAAAGATTTTATTACAACAAGGAGGCGCATTTTTACCGTTTCTCTTAGCACCCTTAATTAGCGGCGTGTTAGGAAGTCTTTTTAACTAATATGGAACACGCTAAAAAGATGATTATCGTTCCCCCGGAATTAATACAGCGGTTAAAAACTACTCCTGAACCTACGCAAAACAATGTGTTGTCAGAGTTGGACATCGAAATGAACAAAGTTTTAAATTCAAAACTAGCAGATCACGATAAATGGAATATGTATAATCAGATTCTTCAAAGGTATTTACATTTTGTCGGTGAAAGCCGACAGCCTGTTAACATTTCAGTTGAAGAAGAAAAGATTACAAAGATGACGGATTCTGATATAATAAACACGTTACCTCCTACATACAAGAAAAAAGCGGAAAACTTTTTGCGGATTTTGAACACTTCAGGAAACATACTATGGGATAAGAATGGAGTTGTAACAATAAAAGGAGAAAATATACCATCTTCGAATATTATCGATTTAGTACATGACGCTATAAGACCGAGAAAAACTAGCAGTCCTAAAGGCTGGCAACAGCTTGCATCTTATATGAAAGAAATTAATTTTCCGCAAGAACTTATTGGAAATTTAAAACGTCGAGATGTTTCACAAACTAGAAATGAGCAACTAGCGGTAACTTCGCCACTTAGAAGTGATCAAAGTTTTGCGCCAAACTATGATGGTGATGACGAGTTGAGGCAGTTAGTAGCTGAAACCCCGAGAAGATCGAACCGCAGGTCAAGGGTTTTAAACTGGGAATCTTTCAAACTTTAATAATGGACACCGTATATTACGACCCAGCTCACGTTAGCGGGTTTGCGGGTGCAAATGACTTATTTCAATCAGTAAAGTATAAACATAATCGCCCCAGTGTTGAAAAATGGTTACAACAACAAGAATCGTATACTATACATAAACCTAATAAAAAACGGTTTCCAAGAAACAAATACATCGTAAACAATATGTTTGAATTATGGCAGGCTGATTTATGTGATATGCAAAGTTTGAAAAAATATAACGACAACTATAATTACATTTTAACCGTAATTGACGTATTCAGTAAAAAGGCTTGGGCTAGACCGCTAAAAACTAAAACAGCTAAAAACGTTATTGATGCGTTTGCAGATATTTTTAAAGAATGTCAAAATAAACCTCTAAACATTCAAACGGATAAAGGAAAAGAATTTGTTGCACAAACTGTACAAAGTTTTTTTAAAGAACACAACACTCATTTTTACGTTACGAATAATCCGGATGTTAAAGCCGCTGTAGTTGAGCGATTTAATAAAACTCTTAAAACAAGAATGTGGCGCTACTTTACATATTCCAATTCATATCGGTACATTGATGTGTTACAAAATTTATTATTGTCTTATAATAATAGATATCATCGAAGCATTAAAATGGCACCCAATGATGTAAATGATTCAAATATTTTACAAGTTTGGCAAAACCTGTATAGCAGTGGAGTTGGACTAGAACGAATACCTAAATATAAAGTCGGTCAACATGTAAGGATTAGTAGAACTAAACAGATCTTTGAGAAGGGATATACAACAAATTGGAGCGAAGAAGTGTTTAAAATAAGCGAAGTTATTAATCGCAAACCTCCTGTTTACCGAGTTGTTGATTTAAATAGCGAGCCAATTGAAGGAACGTTTTATGAGGAAGAATTACAACCTATTACAATTACTAGTGACACTAGATATAAAATTGATAAAGTGTTGAAAGAAAAAGGTCGCGGAATAAATAAACAGTATTTTGTAAAGTGGCAAGGATATAGCGATAAATTTAATTCTTGGGTCCTATCGAACGAATTGCAACAATTATGAATACCGAGAATGAGTTTTATTTAACATTGCTAAGTAATAGTTCTATGAATTACTACCCTAACAATACAACTGCAAATTTTATGACACAATTACCTAAACGAGTAAGATTGACTGGAGAATGGGTTGTTGGAATTTCTGAAATTCAATATCCGTGTTCGTTTTTAGCAGTTGGAGAAACTGATAACTTAATGTACTATAGGACTGAACCACCCGAAGAACACGAGTTAAGTCTCGAAGAAGTGTTAAATCTTGCAACGAAACATTTTCTTGACAATAAAGATTCAATTCATTTTTCTTATCAAGAATGGCATATTGTAAAAATTTCTCCAGGAAACTACGAATCAATCGAAGACGTTATTACTGAAATTAATAACCACGAAATAATAAGGAAACTGATAAACTTTAAATACAACAGAATAACAAAAAGAGTTTTCTTAAAAGTAAACACGACATTATCGGTACTCGGTTTTTCAAGAAGATTAGCACTTCAATTAGGCTTTCAACCCGATCAAAATTTAGCAAAAGAAAAAACTTCAGCTCATCCAGCAAACATATGGACAGGTATACCATCTCAAATGTTTATTTATTGTGACATTGTAGAACCACAACTAGTAGGAGATGTCTTAGCGCCTTTATTGCAAATTGTTAATGTCACTTCTGACAATTACAATTACGGATGTCACAAAGATGTAGTGTTTTCTCCTGTACATTACATACCCCTGATGAGAAAAGAGTTTGAAAATATAGAAATAAATATAAGAACCGACACGGCAGCTTCTATGCCATTCGAGTTTGGAACGTTGAATTTGAAACTTCATTTCAAAAAACTTAACTAACATGGCGTGTCCATATCAACAATATTACATTAATCAAGCAGGTAGTGGAATTGGTGTTATTTACCGAGGGCCCCATATCAAAGAGGTCATGGAATTGGAAGTTGGTTGGGGGGTATATTTCGTTCAATTTTACCATTGTTTAAGTCAGGCGTGAAAGCAGTAGGAAAAGAAGCGTTGAGGACGGGAAGTAATATTTTAGGAGATATTGTGGAAAACCGACCAATCAAAGAATCGTTTCAAGATAGAATGCGCGAAGCCGGTCAGAGTCTGAAGCGCAAAGCAGACACTAAAATTGAAAATCTGATGCAGGGCTCTGGATATAAAAAACGGCGTCAAAAAATAACTAGTCATTCTCTGTCTGTAATTAACAAGAAGACGTCAAATTCTAGACGCAAGCCTGCTAATTCAAAAGTTAATTACAACGATATTTTTGACAGAAATTAGTAATGGCTTTTCTTCATGCTCAATCTTGCGAATGCATTAAATCTGAATTGGATTTATTTGCCCTTCCATCAACTCAAACAAGTATAGAATCTGGCGAATGGATTTTCTATAAGCCGCTATCTTCGTTAACTGACGACGCACCGATTGAATTTGTTATACCTGGCAACGGCAATGATTACTTAGACTTAAGCCAAACAATGTTGTATGTAACAGCCAAAATCGTGAGACAAGACGATACTTCGTTAAACGTTGAGGATGTTGTAGGACCCGTAAATAACTGGTTACATTCACTATTTAGTCAAGTTGAGATTTATTTAAATCAGAAACTTGTATCTCCGCCTAATAATACGTATGCATACCGTTCTTATATTGAAACTTTACTAAACTATGGACCAGAAGCAAAATCTTCACATTTATCGTGTAGTTTATGGCATAGTGATACACCAGGAAAAATGGATAATTTGACGGAAGACAATGTAGGATTCATTAAAAGAAAATCTTTTACTTCCGAAAATAACCAAATCGAGATGATAGGACATGTCCACTCTGACATATTTAATCAAGAAAAATTTCTTGTTAACGGCGTCGAAATGAAGACAAAATTTGTTCGTTCAAGAGATTCGTTTAGTTTAATGGCTAAATTAGGGTCTACATACAAGGTGAAAATTTTAGAAGCCAGTCTTTTAGTAAGAAGAATGAAAATAAATCCTACAATTCTAATTGCACACACAAAAGCGTTAGAATCTACTTCTGCAAAATATCCAATAACTAAAGCCGATGTTAAAGTATTGACTATTCCATCAGGGATTCAACGAAAGTCTTTAGACAACGTTTTCTTAGGCCAATTACCTAAACGTTGTATTATTGGATTTGTGTCAAATAAAGCGTTTAATGGAGATTACGCCACCAACCCGTTTAATTTTCATCATTATAAAATTAATTATCTGTCTTTGTATATTGATGGCCAGCAAATTCCGTCAAAACCACTTCAACCGGATTTTACAAAATCAGGCTTGTACGTGCGAGCATACCATACTTTATACTCCGGAACCGGCATTCATTTCTTAAATGAAGGAAATGATATATCTCGAGAAGATTACCCTAAAGGTTTCTGTTTAATGGCTTTTGATTTAACACCGGATTTATCGGCAAATGCTAATACACATTGGAATCTTGTAAAGAATGGGTCGTTGCGCATAGAAGTCGGATTCGAAGATGCGTTAAGTGAAACTATAAACTGTTTAGTTTACGCAGAATTTGACAACGTCATAGAAATTGATAAACATAGAAATGTAATGGTAGATTTTAGTAGTTAAGAATACTCGACACTTTACTCAACTTAGTTATTAATTAACACTTGAGAAGAATGGACGCGTTTGTTGATTTGCAAGGTTTTCGCGGAGCAGACAAAAAATTTATTCCTAAAGAAGTTGCGGTTGTTTCGTCAGATGGTGACTATTGCGAAGTTTTGCTCATAAAGCCACCGATGTCTTATTCTACTTTGCCAAAATCAGTGAAAAACGAAGTTTACTACTTGGAAAATTATTTTCATGGTCTAAAATGGAGTACTGGATACATAAATTATGAAGATTTCGAAGACGAACTTAGAAAATTGTTGACGCCTTTTAACGGTATTTTTGTTAAAGGTTATGAAAAGCAAAACACTTTAAATTTTTTAAATAAACCGGTAGTTAACATGGAGGGGCTCAGTTGTCCAACCTTTAAAGAACTAAAAAAAGAGATGCAAGCAATCAAATGTCTACATCATCACATTGAAAGCCCTTCGTGTGCTCTGGAACATGCTTTAATTTTATGTGAATGGTCAAAGAAAAATAGCAGAGATGAATGCGGTACAAATTCAACAATGTTTGAAGAATATCCCGACCACCAAGAATGTACATCGACTTGTATGTGCTTCTAATCAACTGCCATGGCGTATACAGAGACCTTGTGCTATTATCGCAAACACCGACCCTTCCTATAAACCTGGTGAACATTGGGCAGCGTTTTACATTGATGAATATGGACATGGAGAATACTTTGATTCTTTTGGAAGACCACCTTTAGGATATCATAAAAAATTTTTAGAAAGAAATTGTTGTACTTGGACTTTTAATTGTAAAATTTTACAAGATTTTCATTCTGTGTTTTGCGGTCAATATTGTCTGGTATATTTATATTTTAAACTTTGTAACACAAACATGATAGAATTTTTAGAAATATTTAATAATGATTTAATAAAAAATGATGTATGCATTAGTTTATTGTATAACTTGTATTTTAAAAAAATCAATGTATTAGATGTTTTATAAGATTTTTTGTACACATTAACAAAATAAAGAAAAGAGTAAATTGAAATTTAAGTGTTTTATTGAAAGACAAATATTTAACGAACTCATTAGGCATTTACAAATAAATTAGATACAATATTAATACTAATAATAAAATGTAATAAAATTTTAAGAATAAAAGATAACACAATAAAACAAATTAATACATAATTATTCACTATTAAAAAGGATAAAATGTAAATGACGCTTAAATTGATATACATTTACAATAAATACCAATAATAAGTTATAAAGGTCAAATTAAATATAATAACTAAAACATATAATAAATACCTAAATACACTATATACAGTAAAATGAGAAAACCACTACAAAGTTATGAACGGTATCCGTAAGGCAGTGTGTCCACACTGTCTTCGAGTCGACGTCGTTTCGTATAATTTACTCTATACACTTTTTTCTCCGGACGTGATAGAACATCGTACATGGAGTTTCTACAAATACGTCGATCCGTTTGAACATACGTGTCCTCTGCGTCACTCAGAACCATGTTCTTAAGGGTTTCAAAATTGACATTTTGCGAATTTTTAAAATTTAAGGTAATACCTTTAACCTTACAAATGTATTCGTGCTGATTCGAATTAGTTGAAAACACCTTAAAAGCATAATTCTTCGGACCTCCGCTAACAAATTCAACAATTTTACTTCCAGGACCGTAACATTCGATCTCGTCCGTCATATCGCCAAGGAAATCTCCTGTTGCGGGGACCCATTCTCCTGGCTTTTGCGTGAAAATGATTGAATCTGTATCAAAGTAGAGTACACGTCTATCCAACTGTTTCAAATATTTGTATAACTCCAATCGTGCATTGGCTGTGGTGTAAGTGGCCAAAGCTACATTTACGGTTTTTAATGGTACAATACCTCCATCCGGCCTGTCCCAATTCAAAATAACGGTATCATCATCAACAGAAGTGAGTGAATGGGCCTTCACCGAAGGGTCGGTCAGCAACTTGAATAAATCATAAGGGTCCTGTATGATAGAGGATTGCATTAGATTTTCGCGTTGGGCAAATTTGCCCCAAAAACTATTTAAGCATAACTTAGCGATGTATCGCATACCGGGGTTAACAGAAATATTCGACTTATCTAGAGCAATCGCCTCTCGTTCGAGATACTCAGTTACGTACCGATCTTTGGTCTGGTCATCCGTACACCACGAAGGCCATCCACTACACTCTTGTTTCAGCTTTAAAAAGTTATTAACATATGATGTAAACAATCCTCCAGATCTACAATTTTTACTGTATTGTGCAATCTCATACTCCCAAATTTCTAAAATTTCTAACACTTTGTATCCTTGTGACAAAGCTTCTCGCAGCTCGTCCGCAACATAAGTACCTGTAAACTTACGTTCATCGTCTGTATGGCGGCAATCGTTATATAACATGTTTTCTCCGCAAAGCCTACAAAGAATAAACATAAGTTTACCGTGCATTCTACAAGGCAGAACAGGATGGTACAAATTTGATGGCGGTAGAACAGTACATTTAATGATGCCTTCGATGGTATTCAACGGTAGTTTGGCACACGTATCGTCGCCAACATGAATTGTTGGATGTCCAACCGGATATTTTCCATATTTATTGACAAAAGGGTAAAGTGAGCATACGTCAAGATACCGGATTACTTCATCCTCTTCTACCTTGTGATATAATTTAACTGCGTTTGTTCGACCCCCAAAGAAGCTGTCACGAGGATGCAGAGGTTCGTTTCGAACTATGGCATGATTTAATGTAAATTCTTTAGCTTGAATATTAATTTTGATAAAGTTCCTAAAATCGCACTCCTTCATTTCCACCAAGTTGTAACCAAAATAACGGATGCGGGCTGATATAGCTGTAGTTTTTTCACGTCTTGCAAACATTGTGTCGTTTTTGTTACCACCGAGTTTTGCTGTTTGGTCTGGAAAACAAATCTCGCAGCCGTGAAAATAGCAACCATGGAACTGGTATACGGTATTAGTAGTTGCACAAAAACCATCAACCAAAAAACCCTCTTTTAATCTAACTTCGCGGTTATTTCCAGAGTGTTGAATTTTTATTCCTAAAGAGTGTTCGAGCCAAAGCAGCCATTTAATTGCTATGGTTGATTGTTTGTCAGCCATTCTATATCCATTTGGGGGTATGAGTCCTATAGAATTTTCTTGGAGAAAATTTCGTCTGTAAACTGCATTGCAAGCTCCAGCAATTGTGCAAGATTCTCGAAAAGGGTCGACTCCGTTGGATATTGTAAAACGCGTCCAAAATTCCAAGCAGGCTTTCCGTAAAATATTAACATCATCAATGCAATATTTAACAATTTCTAATTGAAAGTTAAAAATAACATTATTTTGTACCTGCTGCTCGTACCAATTTAAGAAATCTATCCGCATTGAAACGGACATCTCGTCACAACCGTAATAGTGTGCAGAAGGGATAGGTCCAACATAATTTTGATTATCTAAAGTATTAAAAAAGTGTGGAAAATACCCTTTACCACCGGAAAAGTTAAATGTTTTGGGAAGCTTAGACAGTGGCATTGGCATATAATTAATCGAATCAATAAATTTGATGTTTCCGTCGCAGTTAATTGACATTAACTTGGTCCCCGTTGAAATAATTTTCGGATTCCAAGCATTCGTATTTTTTAATAACCCCTTTAAAACAAAAGCACCGTCATACCCTTTCATGTTATGTGCCAACGCCACAATGTCTCCTTTTTTAATTTTTTTCTTTAGAGCCGAAACGTAATTTAGAAAATTGTCGACAGGATCATCTTTAAATATGTGTTGCCGCTTCCCACAGCAAAAACAATCTTGGTTAATATCTTCATTATTAACGCAAGACTGACATACCTGCTGAGCAACGCATAATGTTGGCGTGTGTAAGAACATGTTTGTAGTTCCAACTACTGAAGTATCCTGACGACATTCAAAATCATAAAACACAAAAAGAAAATTTTTATTTAAGTTTTTAGAAGAATTTTTAGCCATGAAACATAAGTGACGGGTAGGTTTTTCAGCACCGCAGTTGTTGCAGTAACTGTACCCGCATTTATGAGGTTTAGACTTATCTAACCACACACTATTAAGACAAGATTTACACCTTGTAAGAATCTTACACAATTTCTTGGAATGTTCTGCAAAACAGTCAGGGCCTCGAAAATCTCTATTACATAAATTGCATAATACAGTTTCTAGATCTTTGTTGCATGGAGGTGCTGAATGGCAAGCCGGACAGATATATTTGCACTGTTTATGAGCTCTTTTTGTTGTCTGTACGTGTCCTACACATCTCGCAGAAGTATTTAGTCGAAAACGCTGAACATAAATTAGTAATAACATTGTAGTGGTCTTTCTCTAAAATTAAATTTAAAACAACTCTATCGCTGCTACGAGGACCTTCGTAGTAAACTGATTTACCTAAAACCATTTAATTTTGTAACGGTTATATAAATATTACAAAGATTGAAGTACTTACCTAAACGATTATTGTATACAACAACTGTATAATTTACAAGGTGATCTTGAAATTTTACGATGTGTTCGCGAGTTCCTCCGTTATTAAGATCAACTCCTGCAGCTGCACACAAGTTTTCGGCTCGCGCTTTGGTCTGGAGGTTTCCAGCTAGCTGGAGACTGTATAATAGTGGATCTTTAATTCTCCATGCTATTGCTAAGATCAAAGCACAAGCTAGACATAATGTGTCGGTATTTTCAACGACGATTATTCCTTTCTTACGCCGGCAAAATTCCTCGTAACTGACGCCTACCATCCTTTGGTGTCCGCCATAACCAACAGGTAGTGCAACGCGATTTAAATGCAATTGCAACTGATCACTAACAAAAAAGTTAGCGTTGCTTTGCAAAACTTTTTCTAGGGTTGACATGATCGCTTTTGCATTTAATTGGTCTACACGACGAAACGATATGCCCACCGGTTTCTCTGGGTAGTTGTCGTTCCGCAGCACTAAACCTACGCGATCTGCCGGAGCGGCATCTTTTAGCAAGTGCCCGATCAATTCATTAAATGCATTCTAAAACAAAAGATCTTATAAACAAAACAGAAAAATTAAGTCTAATATTTTACCTCTAGCCAGACCAACGGATTTATGGGTGTAGACACGTCCTTAAATTTAAACACCAAGGTTTTACAGGCAGCGTTAAACTTTTTAACCTTTTTTTCTCCTTGGCTAATAAAGGTGAAATGCTGAAAACTACTAGGGTTGCCCATTCCGACGTGTTCCTAAAATTAATTCTACGTGAAATAGTAAATAATATTGATAAAACGACTTACATAATAATCGGCGTCGCGCGATGTCGATGGCAGAATCTCAGGCGTAAACTCGTCAAGATTCTATAATGAAACAAATAAATAAAATATTTACTAAGAGTTCAAAATAACTTACATTTGGTTGGCACGTCGTAGATGATGTCACCACGTTACTCTACAATTAAAAATTTAATACTACCAGATTACATAAATTAAAAAACTTACTTTTATGGCGGTGACTTTTTCAATAAGACGCATAAGTATGGCCTCGTCATCTTGGTCGATTATTTCTCCACGAAGCACCATCCTTTCACAGATGTCTTCATACACCCGCACTAACTCGTCTTCTCGAAACACTCCACACCCGAACAAATTTAAAATTGTTGAAGCAGACATCGTAAAGCAGAAACGTTTTTGTTCACAATTGTAACAAATACTAAACATTTTAATATAACAGACTTGCTTTTATACAAGTATTGGTGAAATGGAATTTGACGTAACTTGTTCTAATCGATTTTTCCTAATTATAAGAAAGTTTTAGTTTAACCATATTTATTCCAAAATATTTTATTTAATATCGATATTTGATTCGTTAATATTTTTACAGTATATTTATTTTGCGTTCTAAGATTCTGTATGTGTGCGTTTTTTTAAATATAAATACTCAAGTTTTATTTTATAAAATATCTGCATTGAGGAATGCGTCAACGGAATTAATTATTATAACGTTGAATACTAATCATTAATCATTAATGCACTTTCGTTGGTTGTACTGTTTTCACAAAAATGTTGAAAATTCTTACTTTTAACTACACGTCTTTAAAATTTAAAAATTGTTTTTTATATTACCAAAGTTAGTTAACGTGCATTTTGATTGTTTAATGTAGTTGCTTTTGCTTTTCTAGGAATAATTCATTTAAAAAGTATTGCGCATCGGTGATTAATTGCTGTAATCTTTCAATAATTAGCTAGTTTGTGTTACTTGTAATTGATAAAAAAAAATTGTCATAAGCAAACAACTATTTGTAATAGGTAAAATTTACAATTTAGTTTCAGTACTATTTTCTTTTAAACCTAAACAAATAGAATTACAATTCGGTTCGGTTTTACAAAATAATATTTGATCTGCAGCAATTTCCATTACTTGTTTATACGTAGGTCGTCAGAAATCACATTTCTTGTTTCGTCGCAAAGATTAAATATTGCTAATTGAGCTTAGGTTAATTTGTGAATCATTCCTGTTAAAATGTGCACGAGTAAATTCTTTAATAATAACTTGCAATTCCTATATGTTTTTGTTGTGGGGTGTTTTGTTTTAATTATTGTTTTATATACAGATTCTTCTTTCGTATACATAAATTTAGCTTTACGGTTTTTTAATTTTTGTTATTTGAAAACTATGTTTAATCGGAAAAACCTTGTACATAACGTGAAAACAAAAACTGTGAGTCATTTCTTAATGAAAACTTACAAATTTTCAAGTAATTGAATAATTTTTTATTACAATCAGTTCGGCTTGAAACGAAAGTGTGTTAGCATGTGCGTTCAAATAATAGTAGATTAAATTGCCATGTTTAAAAACCTGCTTGTGTAATTTTTTTTTTGCCGCAGGGTAAGTCTATCTTTATAATTTTTTTTTCAATTGTTTATATTATTTTACTTTTGTTAAATAAAACATTGTTTTACTCCTTCGATTTTTATTTTTTAAGCTTAATTTTGATTTCAAATTATTGTTTTAAATCATTACTCTACACATTAGATACTTGATTTTAAATTTAGAACATTGTAACTTATAGGATTTTGTATATGAGTAACAAATCTATAATTTTAAAATTAAGCCGCCATTTTAAAAACATTTTTACTACCAACTGTTGTTACGCCGTTTTAAAACTAATTTTTGTACCAACTGTGAAAAATGATTTCGTTATTTTAAAACTATTTTGTCACCATTTTTAAAATTATTCAGCCATCTTGAAAAGTATTTTCACCGCTAGTTTTTTAATTTCTTTTTTGCTTTACTCGTTTAAAATTGTCTTAAACCTTATTTTGACTTAGCTAAAAATTATTTTCTTTAAATTATTAATCGTTATATTTTATTTTAAATTTTTGTTTATATTAGAATTATTAATTATCTCTAATTTCTAAAACTTGAGTTTTGAAAAATTAACGCGCAACTTAATTTTGTTATTTTTAGTTTACAATTTAATTAATTCTTAATCTAAAACTATTATAGAATTATTGCACAATAAAATCAAATTTTTTAATTGTAATTTTCTCGTATACAACAATAAATTGAATGTTTAAATCTAATACGTTCGTGAAGCACTAGTGCAAGTCGCTGTTTATAAAAAAAAATCTTTACAGGTTAATGATTCAATTATTTTGCTTTTCGGCAACTATATAAGAAATCTAGTAGTTTAAATTTCTCTAAAAGTTATTCCGCCATTTTAGTACTAATTTTTTAGAAAAAAACTATTTTGCTTTTCGGCAACTATATAAGTAATCTAGTAGTTTAAATTTCTCTAAAAGTTATTCCGCTATTTTAGTACTAATTTTTTAGAAAAAACTTGTATTTTATTTAACTATCTTATTTACATCGGTTTAAACCTGACAGTCGAATTGGTGTAGTGGTAAAGTCGCTGCTTCGTAATCGAGGAGCCCGGGTTAGATTCTAGGTCACCCACAGCTTTTTTTAATACAAATACTTTATTCTCACTTGAATCATCGGTGTTTATGACGCATAGCAAAATTACCGCTTATGCGATGACATAAAATGAAAAAGGAAAAAAATTTGTGAGAGAGAGAAAAAATGTGTGAGAGAGAAAAAAAATGTGTGAGAGAGAAAAAAAATGTGTGAGAGAGAAAAAAATGTGTGAGAGAGAAAAAAAAATGTGTGAGAGAGAAAAAAATGTGTGAGAGAAAAAAATGTGCGAGAGAGAAAAAAAATGTGTGAGAGAGAAAAAAATGTGTGAGAGAGAAAAAAAATGTGTGAGAGAGAAAAAATGTGAAAGACAAAACAAACTTTCCCAAAAAAACCCTTCACGTACGTCTGCGACGAGGTCGTGTGACGTCACAAGTGGAGGGGATGTCCGGCCCTTTCTACTAATTTCTAAATTTAACATCTCGAAGAGTTTGATAAGTCATTACAAATCTTAGAACTCTCTTCTTGTTTATTCCGATTCATAAGGTTTGTTGCCAAATCGTTTGGGTGTACACTAACTTGAGTTCTGTATTTTGTGCTGAAGTTACAAATCTCCTCATTAACCGTTGCAATTGACAGATCATGTTGAATAATTGCGTTTGAAACATACCAGGGTGCATTTACAATCATGCGCAGCACTTTGGACTAAAAACATTCTAGGATCTCTGTTATATGTCGAAGCAGTTCCCCAAAGTTGAGTACCATAGGACCAAGTTGATTTAATTATGGCTTTGTAAATAAAAAGCTTATTTTTTATAGAGTTTTGAGTTACGTCCAAATAACCAGTATTAGCTAAGAGTTAGACCCAGTTCTTTTCTGTTTGTAAAAATGTGCTTCCGTCAGGTAAGAAACGCGAAATTATTAGAGTAAGAAGATAGTAATTGGAATCTCTCATCTACTTATGTTATGATTACATCTAGAGCATTAAAAAAAACAATCAACTTTGAACTTCAAAGTTTCGTCGTGGATCGGTTCGTGACATTCATAATCAAAATGTTTTTTTTTTAATTTTTCGCGGTCTTAGACTTCTTTGTTTTTTGATTTTAGGTTCTATGTCTAAGCTGGATGCTATTTCTTTAGCATCATTCAATAGATCAATAAAATCTTTATCGGAGCGATAAGCTTTCAAAAAATTATTCAAATTATTTAAATGATTACAACACTGAGCAACATCAAAGTTCGGTGTTTGAATAATTTCACTAACAATGTTAACTTTACTTAAAATATTATACCACAATATAAGAATGCAAATGAACTTAAAGTTTTGCAATTTTTTGGCCAATGATGCAGCTAATGTTTCCTTCGCTTATTTCAAACAGAGCATCATAAACCTCTCCAAGGTGATACCTTAAAGGAGTTACTGCATCTCTTCTACTAGACCATCGAGTATCTGATAAAGGTTTTAAAGTTAAATTTGTTAGATTAGATAAATTAGATTTCAGAATTGACCAGCGTTTAGTAGAAGCTGAAAAAAATTTAAACAGTTTTTAAACTAAAGAAAAGATTGATGCTCAAAGTATTGGATTGCAACAAGGAACAAAGAAAGCTGGCGGATTGAAATCCAAATTATTTTTTTTAGTCTTATACAAACTGAAATTTGTTCTTGGTGACTAGAGTCAGGAATGCAGTCTAATAAGGTGGAATAATATTTTGCCGTTTTAGTTAGTTCTAAAATTTTGGATTTGATATTTTCACCGATCCAGTTGATTACTTTATTTTGCATTTTATCCCCGAGATAGTTTTTGTGATCTTTTATTTGAGAGCGTTTTGTATGTTCTGACATAATCGGGTCGAATTTGAAAATCATTTCTATGCATTTTAAAAAGTTTTTTTCTCAAACAACTTATTACTACTTCCACCAAAAGCTAAATTTTGCTGACCTAAAAACTGAAACACGTTGAAAATTTTTCTATAACAGCTTGCCAGTATTTAGTTTCTCTGTTTATTACATTTTGAGTTTCAGAATCAATTATTTCATTTCAATTTTAGAACATTTTCGATATGGTAATTTGCTCTTTTCATGAATGTTTAAATGTTCACTTAAATGCTGCCAGTCATTGTAACCAGATTCATTCATTACTAAGGCGAACAAATTATCAAATCGCTGTAATTAAAAATTTTGCAACAAAAGCAGTAAAATGAATTTTTTGTTTCGGAATACAACAACCAAAAACGCTCAATTTTTTCTTTGTTCGGTAAAATTCTAAAGAAGTAACTATTGGAAAACTTACGCTCCGATTCCGAACTATCTCTTGAATATTATTAGGACGTAATTTCTTTGGCTATAGTGCAGCATCTTTCGAAAGTTGACTTATTTTTTCCGTTCTGGTAATTTTTGAACATGTTGATTTTTCATTATCAGCGGAACTTGAAGATGTTGATGGATTGCTTTCTAGTCTGCTGCTGATATTTGTTTCAAGTACAGGTTCAGAATATTGGGATTCAGCTGTATTATTGTTGTTATTAATATTTGGCAAAGTAAACTCGGGTTTTCAAGAAAAATGCGTAACTTTGACATGGTTTTCCAGTTCTTCCTCTCTTTTTCTTTTATTCAGCAAATTTTGGTATCTAGACAATTTGTTTTTTTTGGGACACCCTGTATACTATAAAGAAATGAATATGTAAGTAAAGAAATAGACAAATTATTTATGAAAAATGGATATGTTTCGACGTGTCAAACTCGAAAGTATTTTCTCAACATTACTTATTTCAAGTTATTTCAAAATTTATAAATTTTTATAAATGGTAATATTAGCGCTTATCAATTATTCTGTTTGAATTTACTTGAATTAACAATGATGTTTATATGGTGAAGTATAAAAGGATTTTTCAAATGCAAGTTTTTAGCTTTTAATGTTTTAATAAATCTAAAATAAAGAATAAATTTTAGATAAACTCGCTTTAATTTACAACACAAAACACATCACTATATAGTCTGTAAAACTACAAAAAACTAAAGCTTCAAAAGCAAAAAACCGCTTGTTCGCTCGTTAGCTCGATGCAACCCAAATTTCAAGCTCAAACATGAATAAAATCAGATTTGTTTGAGTTCACACAATTCATGTTATCATGTTACGTATTCGATCGAATAAATGCTATTATTGCGTACTCTGATTTCGAAAATATATTGAAACGTTCGAGAAGTTATTTGCAAATGCAAGAGCCTTCTAGAAGCTGTTATCCATCTTCTAGAAGATATACCGAAAAATAGGGAACACTCGAGAAGGATTTCCTTATGTGTATATATACCGACGAAACAAATCGTAGGTCAGTTATTGCAGTAACGGGAATACAGCAGTGTTAAGAAGATTATTCAAGTTGAAATAAATAAGTCGTTAGCACGCGTGTGAGATAAACCTACAGTGAATAATCTGGTACATGATTTTTAGTGTAAACAAGTGTGTGAAGCTGTCCGCGGACTTTATCTTATCTTCTTGATATAAAATTAGTGTAAGTGTTTTTATTAAACATTATTAGATATAATTAGTTCGGTTAATTTAAAAGTGTACATATTTTTAGTATAAGTAAAACATATTAGTAGTCGTTAAATAAATTAGTTTTAATAATAAAATTTGCAACAATATTATTTTCGAGAAGTAATTCGGTTCCCTCGCCTCAAAGAGTAAAAACAAAAAAATAAACAAATAAAAAACAATGTAATAGCTAGCAATTGTTTACTGGTTTTTTTATCGTTTAAATTTTGTTTTGACAATGTTGTTTGTTGCTTTATCTTTTTTTTCTTTTGGGTGTTGAGGCTATTCGGCGCCTTAGGCGCCTCGGCGCCGTCGTGCACCACACGACTTTGACCTTATGTACGGCGCGGGACTGCATTGAAATGTATATAAAAATGAGTTATTGGCGTAGTTGAAAAATTATATATTGTTAAATCTTTAAGAAATAAATAAGAAAGTAAATTATAGTTTATACTATATATCACCACCTGAGTTACACCTGCTTATGGGTGTGGTAGAACATATTTTTAACTATTTAAAATCAGAAAATTGAGATGCAGCTGATGAGTGGATACATAATAGCTGCGTACAAGTTTATAGGTATCACAAGTTTAACGGAAATAACGTCAGAAAATTACTGAAAAAGCTGGGAGTATTAGAAGTTTTGGTAAATGGTACACAAATATAATTTTTTTTTCTAATTAAAAATTTTGATGAATACATATTGTTGCGTATTTATTTATTAAAAACTAATTTATTTATAACGACTAAAAATTAAGTTTACTTATTCTAGAAATATGTACACTTTTAAATTAACCGAACTAATTAAATCTAATAATATTTAATAAAAACACTTACACTAATTTATATCACTTACACGAAGATAAGATAAAGTCCGTGGATAGCTTCACACACTTGTTTACACTAAAGTCACGTACTTCGTAGATTTATTTTGTTTCTTCGGTATTTATACACATTTGCAAATCCTTTTCGAGTGTTCCCTATCTTCTAGAAGATATACCGAACTCCGAGAAGGCTCTTGAATTTGCGGATAACTTCTCGAACGTTTCACTGCCCCCTTCTTAGGACTGTTCTGTCCCAGAACAGGAGACTGGATGCGACACCGGTAAAAGGGATCGTGGCGATAGCGGCAGCTTCCTCCATTCCGGCAACTTCCTTGACCATAAAAGTAACAGTCAATGGACTTTTCCTGACCCAATATTCTTCTTGGTTGGTAACTACAGACCAACATTTGAATGCCTGTTCCTCGGAAGACGACCTCCAACATGTTTCGCACTGTCCTACAATTCAGTTGATCTAAGCCACAACCAAGCTTGGGTACTGCCAATTTCTTAACATGATGGATCTCCATTTCTCTCTTGAGAGTCCATAATGTTTGCCACAGATCTTTGTATAACGGCTTGACACGTGAGTATTTCTTGGTGACCAAATAGAAAACGAAGCGTCCGTCACCACGTAGTCCTAAAACCTTTCCGACTGCCGGTTGCTGTCTTCGTAATTCATCTAGCTGCCCAAACTTCTTTTTAAACACGACTGCAACCCCTTTGGACATGTCAAGGTCCTCGCTCACCCAATGTGCGATGGCGTAATCTTTTTGTGTCTGGAACAGGTCTTGTTGTTCCTCGTTGGTAACTCCGAACCTAGCTTTTCCAGAACCTCCGTATAAGTTCATAAACTTTTCGAACTCCATTTCTTCGATTGGATTCCTGGTTCTGCTACTTATTACTCTGGTTCGGACCTGAACTTGCGGATTGTGGTTATCGCCAGCAAACGGGGCTAGACGATCGACGTGGACCACTTTTGGCTTGCCTCTGGGCGGTTTTCGGATGCGGTATATAACGTCGTTAATACGCTGCACGACTTCATAGGGGCCCTCCCATTGCCTTTGCAGCTTCGGCGACAAACCACGTCTCCTTTGGGGGTTATACAACCAGACCATATCGCTAGGTTGAAACCCACCATTTTGCGCCTTGACGTCATATCTTGTTTTCATCCTGTCGCTGGCAATTTGTGTGTTTTTACGGACCTCTTCATGTACTTCGTCTAACCTCTTGGCCAGCTTGCTGACGTAATCTTCTCTAGCAACTTTTTCTTCCGGTCTTCGCCCAAATTAAAGATCGCATGGTAATCTTATCTCACGACCGAGCATGACACAGGATGGTGTTTGGCCTGTGCTTTTGTGAACGGATGATCGGTATGCCATTAAGAAAAGGTGCAAGTACTGATCCCAGTCCCTTTGGTGTTCGGACACTACCTTGGCTAAGTACTTGCCCATTGTTCGATTCATCCGTTCAACCATGCCATCAGACTGAGGATGGAGAGACGTTGTCCTAGTCTTTTTAATTTCTAACAGTCGGCAAACTTCTTGAAACAGCCCAGACTCAAAATTGCGGCCTTGATCGGAGTGTAATTCTAACGGAACTCCAAACCGGCAGAAAAACTCCTTTACTAATACGTCTGCGACTGTAGCTGCTTCCTGATTGGGTATGGCGTAAGCCTCCGTCCATTTCGTGAAATAATCTATCGCCACCAGGATGTATTTATTTCCCGAATCGGATTTTGGGAACGGCCCTGCGATGTCAATCGCTACTCTTTCCAAAGGGCTTCCTACGTTGTATTGTTTTATGGGTGCTTTGCGCTTTCTCGCTGGACCATTTCCTGAAGCGCAGACTATGCATTTACGGCACCATTTCATGACGTCCTCTTTGCAGTTCATCCAGTAGAATCGTTCCCGCACTTTACCCAACGTCTTCTTAATGCCAAAGTGTCCTCCTGATGTCCCATCGTGGAGATGCTTCAATACTTCGGTCACCCTGCTCTTCGGCACTACCAGCTGTAGTTTGTTTCTCGTGCACTCGGCACTTTCTAGGGATCGCTTAAGAAAACCGTCTTCTACTATCAAGGAGTCCCACTGCGCCCAGTACGCTTTGATATTTTTGCCCAAAGCACTCACTTCTTCCCAGGTTGGTCGTCGGCCGCTTTCTTTCCAGTCGAGGAGTAGTCTTATTTCAGGATCGTCTTCTTGTTCGCGACGTAACTGCTCAGGTTCCCACTCATCATCAACCATAGCAGTTCTCCGGAGGCATTCGACTTTTTCTTCCAGTCGCGAACAATGGCTGCAGTCCGCCGGACATGGTCTTCTGCACAAGGCATCAGCGTTCCGATGACTGCTTTCGGCACGGTGTTTTGTGTCGTAGTCATACTCTTGCAGTCTCTCGATCCATCTTGCTACTTGTCCTTCTGGGTTACGGAACTGCAGTAGCCATTTTAAAGCGGCGTGGTTTGTTCTCAGTAAGAATTTTCGTCCATACAAATACTTGTAGAAGTGTTCGATAGACTTAACGACTGCTAACAGCTCCCTCCTAGTCACGCAATAATTCCTTTCTGACCTAGACAAAACCTTGCTAAAGTACGCGATAACCTTTTCTTGTCCATCTTGAACCTGCGAAAGGACCGCGCCTATGGCCATATTGCTTGCGTCGGTATCCAAAACAAACTTTCCATCTTCTCGTGGATAACTCAAAATCGGCGAAGTGACTAGGGCCTGTTTTAGTCGATTAAAAGAATTTTCGCAGTCTTCATTCCATCTAAATTCTGCTTTTTCTTCGGTTAGTTTTGTCAATGGTTTGGCAATATTGGCAAATCCGGGGACAAATCTTCTATAATAAGTGCACAACCCAAGAAAACTTCGGACCTGATGTTTGTCGATCGGTCTTGGCCATACTTGCACTGCTCGTATTTTGTCTGGGTCAGCCCTTACTCCATCTCTAGATACGACGTGGCCAAAGTATTGGACTTCCTTCTTAAATACGTGGCACTTCTTTGGGCTCAGTTTGAGGTTAGCCCCACGTAATCTCTGGAACACTTCCTTCAAGTTGTTCAAGTGCTCTTCAAACGAGCTTCCAACCACGATCACGTCGTCCAGGTAAACCAAGCACGTCTTCCAAGACAATCCGCGCAAGATGGTCTCCATCAAATGCTCAAACGTTGCAGGAGCGTTACACAGGCCGAAGGGCATTACAGTAAACTGCCGCAAACCAGTTCCGATCGTAAAAGCTGTTTTTTCACGATCCTTGGGTTCTAATTCTACCTGCCAGTATCCACTCTTTAAATCTAACGTAGAAAACCACTGGGATCCTGACAGGGTGTCTAGCGTATCGTCAATTCTGCCTGTAGTCTACGCAAAACCTCGTTGATCCATCCTTCTTCTTCACGAGTACCACTGGGGATGCCCATGGACTACTTGAAGGTTCAATCACGCCTTCTCTCTCCATATCCGTAATTATTTGTTCGGCTTCTTCTCTTTTCGCCAAAGGAAGTCTGCGTGGATGTTGTCGTATCGGCCGAGCGTCTCCGCTATTAATTTTATGTTTCACCACGTTAGTTCTTCCTTTGGAGCCACTCTCCAGCGCGAACACATCTTGGTACTCTTGGATCAACACTTTAACTTTAGCCAGCTGGTCTTGGCTGAGGTTTTCGCATTTGGTGGTAAGAATGTCCAATAGATGTTGTGGACACTTCTTCGGCGACGTATCTTCGTTCGACTTCACGCATCTCACAATTTGTGATACTGGCGTGCATTGGCCTACCACGGTCTTCTTTTTCAGCGTTACAGGATCTGAGTTGATGTTTAAGATCCTTACTGGCATTGTCTTCTTTACTCGTACTAAAGTTCTGCCAACGAGTAGTCCCTTTTCAATTAAGCCGCCCTCCATTGGTTCAATCGCGCGTATGTAGCCTTCCCGGAGACTTCCATCCAGGCGTGCCATCACCACACTTTCAGTCCTTGCAGGCAGAATCACGTCTTCACTCAACAAGACTCGCACGGCTGCCTTCTCTGACGAATGAAAAGGAATTTCTTCATTGTCGATCTTCAGGACATTGTTCTTCATATCCAAATGGAACCCATACTTCTTTATCACGTCCATTCCCAGGATAACTTTTTCCGTGATGTCGGCTACCAGTACTTGATGGTCGAGTACTCCATTTCCCAAACCAATGGTTACTTTGACTTGTCCGTGAGTAGGTATTTCGTCGTCCGTCGCTGTTCGAAGTTGTGCTGTTACTGGTGATGTCTTCTCGTTTTCCAATAACATGTCAGGACGAATGATGGTCTTCGTCGCTCCCGTGTCAACCAGTAACTGGACGCTTCTCCCATTGATCTTGCCATCGAGATAAATGCTATGCAATTGCTCCCTAGGCGACGCCATTTGAATGGTAATCTCCGGGGCATGGCTCGTTGAGGTCGACTTTCGCCCCATTCGGTCGACCCGTTCTAGTTTTCCGGACACTCTTCTGGCCTTCTTTTGGGCTTAGTACAACGGCGTCGTACGTAGCCCACTTCTCCGCAGTTCCAGCACGTCAGTTCTCTTCCTCGAGCTTCTCGTTCCCGAAATACCCGTCGCACTATGTCTTCAATGCTTTCTTGTGTGTGCGAGGATACTTCTGCAGCACAACGGAGCTTATGGCTGCCTCGGTGCGACGCATGTTTCGCCGCCTCAAACTCCAAAGCATGGGTTAATGCGTCATCCAACGTCTTCGGTCGAGCTAACCGGAGAGTCTGCTGTGTTTCGCTGTCTCGGAGGCCGTCTACAAAGGTTTGAATAGCCAACTGCTCCAAGAAGGTATCTGGTGCTGTAGGATACGCAAGCCGTGTTAATCTAGCGATGTCAGCCTCAAACTCTTGAAGACTTTCGGCAGCTTTCTGAACCCGACTTTTAATTTGAGCTTGATAGACTTGTTGAAGATGGGCATCTCCATATCTCATTTCTAATCGTGATATTAAGAGTTCGTAATTTTCTTGCAGGTGGTCTGGAACAGTTTGTAAAATTCCTAGCGCTTCTCCACGTAAGGACACTATTAAAGACGTCGCTTTCTGCTTGTTGCTCCAACCATTAGCAGTAGCTGCGGCTTCAAACTGCTTGTAGTAGGTTGACCATTGAACTTTACCATCAAAATTTGGCGGTACAACCTTAAACTTGTGAGTGCTTTCATCCCGGCGGTCCATTATTAAATCTTCACTCGTGACACTTCCTTCGCTATGGCAATTCATTTGGTTTATTCTTTCTTCAAGCAATTTCATTCTGTCTTCTAATTTGTCCTCGATTGCTTCTATTTTCTCATTCATAGATTGTTTTCCGTTTTCCAGAACTTCGCATATTTCTTCTCTTAAATTTAACATGTCTGCTTGAGTTTCCTCTTAAACAATTTTGATTTGATTTTCTATGCTTGTTCGTATTTCTTCTTTTAAACTTCTAGAACTTTCCTCCATTTTCTGAGAATGTTCGGAGAGTTTTTCTTCCATTTTTCTTGAATTTTCTTCCATTCTTCTGGAATTTTCCGACAGTTTTTCTTCAATTTTCTGTGAGTTTTCGCCCATTTTTCTATTCATCGATTCGAGAATTTCAAGTATTTTTGAATCCATTTTAACTGCTTGCAAACGCGTCACCGGCATAAATATAATATAACACGAATATAAAGTTTAAATACACTATTTTTTAAAATGCAGTTTTTGTATAACACAAAATTTTAATAACGATTCACTTATTAATATTAAACCACTAGTGTACTGAACCGAATTTAATTAATAACGCGATCACGCACTTGTTAAAAGAAAAAGTTTAGTAAACACTATTTTATACTTTATAAATAAACACGCGTATCGCAAACTTAAAAGTTATTTACGTAATCAATGTTTTTATTACGGGAGCGATATCAAATAACTTAATGGTATTCACACTAAAAATCGCGAACGGTTTGTTCTATTCGATACCCCAACACCTGACGCCACTGTTGCGTATTTATTTATTAAAAACTAATTATTTATATATACTAAAAATACGTTTACTTAATCTAGAAATATGTACACTTTTAAATTAACCGAACTAATTAAATCTAATAATATGTAATGAAAACACTTACACGAATTTATGTATAACCGTTGTATAACACTATCACTAACACGAGATAAGATAACGTCCTCGGATTTTACACTGTAAGTCACGTTCACTCGATTCGGTGTACACTGTTATTTATTTAAAACTTCGCACGTGCTAATCACTTATTTATCTTCACTTGAATAATCTTCTTAATACTGCATGCATTCACATTCCAGCAATAACTGACCTACGATCTGTCTCGTAGCTATATATAGACATACGGAAATCCTTCTCGATCGTTCCTCACTTTTTGCTATAACTTCTAGAAAATAGATAACAGCCTTCTAGAAGGCTCTTGCATTTGCAAGTAATTTCTCGAACGTTTCAATATATAATAAATTTTTTACTTCATAGGTACTTTTATAAATAATGTATATGTCTTTATATTATAAGATAGTATAATGTAAGTAAATAGGTACTATCAGTGTATGTTGAGATCCACTATCGTGGACCCCCATTTTTATTTCATGGACTCCCAATTTTTTTTCGCTGACGTAGACCCTTTGCAGGTTGTCATAGACCGCTGGAGGTCGATATAGACCACCTTGTGTGTGTCGTGGGACGCAATAATTATTTTTTTCCACTACTAGTTGTATACGCTTGCATTATTACGTATAATAGTAGGTCGTGAAGTTGTACTTTTTTAACCGCGGGTAAATAATATTTCATTATTAACTAGTAGTTAATAATGAACATATTTACATTTTCTGATAATACTACAACAGTTTCAAAGAAAAAAAGTTTACGAAACTGGGTACCAAGAGCAAGAGATTTTATTTAATGCTAATTTAACTTTTCAAATCGCTCAATTAATAAATTAATTTGATTTTAAAAAGTAAGTTATTTGAAGTTCGCGCTTAATTAAATGTGAATATTATTGAATTAAATATGTTTTAGATATAATCAATGCTTAAAATAATAATGTTTTTAAACAATTTAAACAACTTTAGCAATAAAAACTTACGTTATCTGTTTATTTTTGTGTTTTAAATCACAATTAAGAATTATGTCAAAATTAATTCTATTAAACTAATGACAACTGTCAGAATTACTGACTTGATTTTTAATTTAAAATTAATATCTTAAATTTTAAATTTGATTTAGTAACAGGTAGAAAGGTTTTAATAATTCTAGTAGTGGAAAAAATTGTATATATAACACGGTTGAGAAGTTCATTATAACCTGCGCGATTTATATCCCTCGACGCTTCGCGTCTCGCGATATAATCTATCGCTTAGGTTATAATGATGCACTTCTCAACCTTGATATATAATATACTATTATTAACGACAGTTAAGAACAATAAATTAAAATTAAAATCAAATCAATTCTACATACATATTACATTATTTTCAAAAAGTTACGCGTAAAACCATAACATTCTGCATAACACCGAAGAAAGTTCTGCAAAAATTTATCATCAAATAATCTCAACATGAACTTGCACAAAAGTGAATGTAAAAAGCATGTATATGATTAAACTAAAATTAGACTAAAAAACTGAAGTATGGTAAACAATGTTAAAAATAATTTACGATCCCCAAAAAGACTTCAAACACAACAATACAAACGAAAGCAAATTAACAATGTAATTTATTCAAATTAAATGTAATAATACACTGCTCAAAACACTGTCTTAAGTAACAACAAACTGCGCTACACATTTCAATTTACACACAGGAACAAACTATTTAAAAGAAATGAGAAGCAACTACATCAAACACAACCTACTCCAATGCAATAAAAATATATCAGTAATAAAAGTATGTATTACAGCTCATTGACATTCGTTTTATATGCATTTTATTGGTAATTGGTGATTAAACAATGGATTCAATAAAATCTGTTTACAAGACAGGTGTAATGCAGGTTTCATGTAAAAACGAACTAGCGTTAATATTAAGTAGAAGTTGTGTGTAATAACTGTGCAATTGTTATTTAAACATTTTAATTACCATGTAGCTTTGATACGCTAATGACAATTGTTCAAGACCTACCTTCACCAATCGGTAATATACACGATAAAGTTTTTTATATCTGCCGTTATCATGTAGGTACTGTTGTAAAAGCTTCAGTGCTTCAGTAGGTTTTCTACTTTTGTCGATAGTAATCATTCGTATAAGTGCAAAATTTTAAAGCCGTTTTATTACTTTTCATAGGTATGCTTCTACTATTTTTTCTACTTTATGTTTTTGTAAAAGAAATTTATACCAATAACGACTTGATGTTTTGTAAAATGTATTTTTATATTATTCCTTCCTAAATACTAATTTATTTTTTTTATTAAACAACTAAATTGCCTTTTTTATCTTACTATATATTATTCTAAATTAAAAGAAAACAAGTGCAATTCGTAAAATCACAATAACTTTTTCGATTTTACAATTGTTTCTATTTTTGAAAATAATTCAATTCTAATAACGTCTATAAATAATGTGCAATTTTATTTTAGAAGTTGTGATTATTGCAGAGGTGTATTAACATAATTTTGCGCCCAAAGTCCAACACAAAAGTGCGCCCCGTCCCAATTAATTTAATATTTTCAGGTACCTACCTAATATTCCGTGCATTTTCTTTAGAAGTTTCTCTACAAGTATTTAGTTTACGAACTTGGAAGTACAACTGACAAGAAGTCCTTTTTTTTAAATTTCTTATTTTTACAATAGCAATTAAAGTAAAAAAACAATCGTGTGACCCCACACTACATATATACACTAGGGGGAATCGAAAAAAACTAATTTTTGATAATGCTTTTGGGGTAGTGCGGAAAAGTTGCCTCTATATATAAGTAACTTATGTGCAAAATTACACCCACCCTAGGATGTTTTCTGCCCTGGCAAGGGGCGTGATATTTCAAAATTTTAGCAAAATCGCCAAAACTTTGTTTTTTTTCAATTTTTTAAGTGTCACAGCACTTTGCGGTAGTGTGCAAAAGTTGCACCTATGTATGGTTAATTACTGTGGAAGATTTGACGTCTCATGAACAATATCTTCTGTTCTGGCAAAGAGCTTGAAATTACCCAAAAATCGACAAATACAATGTTTTTTTCATTATTTAATATTTATTAAACATAAACTAGAATTGTCATACACTCGCTTACTATTAGATATAAGAAATAAGTCTTCAAAATGTGTTTTGTTAAATCTTTAGGTTTTGTACTGTCTCTTGCACCTAAATTCAGGCATGGCTTTTTTCGATTTCAGAGTGGAGCGAATAAATCCGTCCCAGTTGTTATCACCATACACTTTCTTTGAGGCCTCGGTAACCAACTTTACTGTTCTTTCCACAGCTTGTGTGTGGCATGGTAACTTTGTAAAAGTCTAGTCAATTGGTATTGGTCCTTCCAGCATACTTTGCAAATCTTGTGTAGTCACGTCATTTAGAATGGGTGGTGGCGTTACTTCGCTGGTCGACCAGTGAATTAGGTCGACATAGTCGTTTGCTTCAAAGTTTATTTGTAGGATATTGAACTTTCTAATCCCAACGTTTCCGACTGTCTCATTTGATTTTCGTGCTTTTATTACACTGCGAATGCCAAGGGTTCTGATATGTGTTCTTTCATCAGTCAGCATCGCGAGCAGAATGTTTTCTGGAGATGCGAAGTAAGCATTCCGAGAAATCACTTTGTCTACAACGTCGCGATAAACTTGATCCAAGTATCTGGATGACTGAATGAAGTGGTAAAGATTTCGAGCTCTATCCTTAATTGAATACACTCTGATAACGAATTCTACTAAGATACGTAAGCTGTCTGATGGTTCCGTGGTGGAAACATACAGTCTTAATATCCTGTTAGCTGTTGTCAACCAGCGGGACATGTTTAGGGGACCTGGATTGCGTTTAGCAAGATCTGAAGGACATATGCCTGAGCTAACGGCGAGAGCAATATCCCTCAGACACTTCTGGTTCTTACTCAAAGTGGATGTATCGTGGGATGGCAAGGTGCTGTTAACAGGCTCAAATGTTACGACTGGAAGCAGCTCACACGCCTTCAAAGATTTTCCAATCCAACCAGTGTAGGAAAAGGGTCCAGAGATGGGACCATCGAGGAACTCGAACAAGTGACGAAGAGGCAATTCATTGAAATGTAGTTGACAAACAGCTTATTGCACAGCTTTCCCGGTCTTCAGTTCAAGACAACGCAGTACTCCAAGAATATGGTTGAAACCTCCGGGGACTTCTGCTGTAATATAGTTGTAAATACTTTCAGCAATGGCCAGACTTGATCCTGAAACAGGTGTAACATGACCGATGTATCTAGATCCTGGTTCTTTCACCAAGGAATAGTGCTCCTCTACAATTGTTCTTTGGTAGTATTTATCATTCACCCTTTCCCTTGACAATGTTTTGTCACGTCGCCCGTCGAAGTAAAGACCTATTAAATGATCATTGTCAATGTCTGAACTCTGCTTTTGAAGCTCTTGCATGGTTCGATGCCTCTCTCTACCAATTTTGTTCTTATCAATCACTAAAGATGTATCCGATTCAGAGACTAAGCCTACGTCATGCAAAACGCTAGAGGCTATAGCAGCCGAGGCTTGAAGCGATACCTCAAATCTTTGGCTTACTAATGCGGTATTTGTAAGTTTCATTCGCATTTGCGAAGAGGATGAAGTCGACGGTCCGGGATTGTAGTCGTAGTCATCAGGTTCAGGTTCCTTATCCTCATCAATTGCCTCATCTTCTAAGAACATTGATGTTGACAAGGACTCATCACCATCAGGCTGCGACGAGCAGGACGCAGTAGATTTAGAACCACAAAGGAACTGTTTTGCGTTCCTTCCGGCACGTGCTTGAAGCTTTTTGGTTTCTCGCAAATCGAGCGATCTAATGCACATTAGGCGCTTTGTTCTTAGATCAGCAGTCTGTTCCTTAACGGGGACCTTGGATTCCTTCGAGCAATTGCACTCTGTAAACGTGGAGCACTTACAAGCTGCTATATCAAAAAGAAAGCGTGATTCTTCTTTAACCTTCTCCACTCTTCCTTTAGTTATTATGCTTTTCTCTATTCTTTTATAAACTGCCTTGATATCGATATATTTCTTGTGATATGCATGAATCATATCAAGGACACGTATCTTTGAAACTGTCGGAATGGAAGCATCAGAATACAGCATTTGCAGCTTTACACAAACTTCTTCTGCGATGGAAGAAAATGCGGGTTTCTTGTTACCAGTTGTTTCAGATCCAAGGTGCCATCTTTCGTAAATGCAGCATTTAATAATATCCTCGTATGTTGGAAGCATCCTTCCAAAATCTGTCGGTGATCTGAAAATTGGGCAGTCTAATGCTCCTCGCTTTGAAAATTTTGAAGATTTTGCCATGTTTTGTTTATGCTCACTGCGAGCTCAGTTCACGACCTATAACAAAAAAAAATTCCATCTAAACTTAAATAATAATTGGTGGACTGATAATTTAAATAATAATATTAAATAATAAGCTTAATCATTATGATTGGTAAATAATAAAAATAATTTGGAAAATCTGCTGCTAAAATAATTATATTTATATCTAAAGATATGATGAGAAAACAGTGTATTTGTCAATTTTTGGGTAATTTCAGGCTCCTTGCCAGAACAGAAAATATTGTTCATGGGACGTCAAATCTTCCACAGTAATTAGGTGCATACATAGGTGCAACTTTTGCACACTACCGCAAAGTGCTGTGACACTTAAAAAATTGAAAAAAAAAGTTTTGGCGATTTTACTAAAATTTTGAAATTTCACGCCCCTTGCCAGGGCAGAAGACGTTATCCTAGGGTGGTGTAACTTTGCACATAAGTTACTTATATATAGAGGCAACTTTTCCGCACTACTCCAAAAGCATTATCAAAAATTAATTTTTTTCGATCTCCCCTAATATACACAGGGCTGCGCGCGACAACAATTTTTTTTTAACATTTAGAAATTACTTAATTGATTTACTGCATTGTCCACCATATTTTTTATTTTTTTTTTTGGTAGTTAGTTATCTTTTTTTGCCGAACGGAGAGCGATCAAACATATTGGGCCATGATATTTGGTTACCTCTCTACTGAGCGTTGTAATATATAAACTACAATAAATTTTTATTAGAACGGAGCATAGAAAAAGAAAAGAACAATATAGCGGTAAGCTCTAATACCAAGTGGCAACGTATGCACTACTAATTATTACAGTGGCGTAACTAGTCCTGTGTTGCAAAATCAAACCGGGCCCCTAAAAAAGTCAGAAAAATCAAAAAAAATTGAAGGTCACAATAAAAAGCTCTTATCATGGATTGCCACGAAATGTATTGAAATAATTGATAAGGAGGACCATCTTTGTTGATCCATAGTATTTTTTAAATAATTTTTAATTAATTTTAGTTTTGAAAAGGATCTTTCTGCTAAAGCCACCAAAACAGGAATAGTGAGAAAGATAAAACATGATATTATTTCACTAAAACTAATACACGATGAAGAATTTTGTATTAAAATAAATTGTGTTAATTCCATGGAATTAATTTGGGATAAATGCTGTTTAAAACACTGTCCAAATGATAATAATTGTGACAAAATCGAGTCTGAAATATCATTCGAATATTTTACGTATAGTTCGTGACCCATTCGAAATAATTCTTCATCAGAAATATTGTTGGATAAAACATTTGGAGATAAAACTTTGAAAGTTGCATACAGCTGATTTAGCCCAAAACTTTGATCTTTTAATTGAACTAAAATAATGTCCAACATTTTAAAAAATATGTTTGTTTTGAACCAGTCTTCGTTAGACTGTATCTGAAAATGATTATTGGTTTCATCAAAAAATCGTTTTGGCCTACATATTCTTTTCTTCACAAATTCTGTGCTCGTCCCCCATTTTTTAGTTAATTACATGCTTTATTTTTTGTTAAATGAAAATCATCTCGCATTTTTTTTAATATTTTGATAGGCATTACTGAACATTTGTGATGCTTGTTCAATATTTTGCTGTTTATTTTGCAATAATTCTGATATGGTATCCATGTTTTTTAAAACTCTTGTTTCAAAAACAATCAGAGACACTGTCTCGAACTTTTCCAAATGAGATTTCAATGACTTGGCTTCATCGATTTCTGTTTTATCATTTTTATTATCCGATGTCAATATAAATCGAAGAGCTTCTAACGCATCGCATCTTGACGACCATCGAGTAGGTGTTAATTTTTTTGAAGTTATTCTTCCTGTGGTTAAATGATTCCCTCTAGTTATAGAAGGCGGAAGAGAATCAAGAGCTCGCGTAGGCAGGGTCGCTAACACCTGAGATGGGTCTATTTTTTACCGGAATCGTGAAAGAGTATTTTTACACGTTTTTTAAACATTTTTGTATTTTGGCAAGTGTTTTTTAATACTATTTTTAAAACGATTTGTGTCTATATTATTATTATACTAAATATGTTTCAAAACTTTCAAAAAAAGGTGATTAAAATCGTCTTTGTGCTACAAATAAGTAGTTGAGTTTGCTTTTTTTTTGTACATAATTCAAACTGGAGAAAAAATGACTAATTTATTATTTGCTCTGTTCTGTAAGTGTAATCTCTTGTAAATTGTTTTATAAATAACGTAATGTTGAACTTGGTAATAGAAATTGTTTCTAACTATACGAAAGCAATAATTGCAGAGTTATTAAGTTTTTAAGAAAATATAACATATTGTAGTACCAAGATTTTTTTATGTTCTGTTTTATGTATCATTTTTTTCACGTTTGCAATCTGATTTTGACACTGGCGTTCCAGCAATACATCTTCACGATCACTTTACACAACTGCAAACTTCTCTTTATAATATACCTTCATAGAGGTGTGCATTTAGTACCGCATAAGGCAGATTAAGCACGTGTCTAGGGGCCTTGGCTCCTGGGGGGGGGGGGCTGCTAACGACTGAACGAAAAATTTGATTTATTTTTTATTGAAATTAAAGCACAAATGTCATATAAACATGCACTTCCCTGTTTTTTGTTAACGAAAACTACACTGTAGAAAGATAATTGTAATTCTTCTTCTTCTTCTTCTTCTTCTTCTTCTTCTTCTTGTTACTATAAGTATTTAGTTTTAATTTTAAATAATGAATATAAAATCCTTAAATTTAAGTACACTACTATATGTATTTCATACATACACTGGGTTTTAAACAAAATGCACCACATAGAAGAAGTAGACGCCTTATCGTTGTAATTCTTCAGATTTTTTTAGATCCAGTTATCAGTTGTCATTATAAGTGTCAGAATGCCACGAGGTAATTTTCAACAATTAACGATTTTTGAGAATAGGCGAATTATTGATATGCAGGAAGCTGGGTTAGGATATCGTGAAAAATGCTAGAAGATTAGGACGTATTCATTCAACAATATTAACAACACGTCGAGGATGGCAAGAGGAACAGTTGCAAACACGACGTAAAGGTACTGGACCATCCAAAGTCACGTTTGAACGAGAAGATCGTCTGTTAAGAAGAAGTACCGTTCAAGACCGTTGGGAACCATTGCGTTCAGTTGTAATAAACTGGATACGAGCAGTTGGTCGCAGAGTCTCTATGAGTACTGTTTATCGGCGAATCCGCTCTTTTGGATTGCGATCATATCGACCAAACTCTCGTATTCCTCTAACACCTCAACACCAAGAAGTCAGACTCAATGGTACCAATTCAGACAACATTGGCTACATAAATAGAACAACATTATTTTTTCTAATGGGTATAGGTTCTGTTTATGGCACTTGGACGGGCGTACACGTGTGCGGAGACCTAGAGGACAACGCTACGATTTATCCGAGGCACGTTAAATGCTCAACGTTACATCGACAACGTCTTAGAACCAGTTCTTCTACCTCTTCTTTAAGAACGCCCAGAAGCTATCTTCCAACAAGATAATGCGCGACCGCATGTGGCAGTAATGACATAGAGAGTTTTTGAAGAGAATGACATAAATTTGTTACCGTTACCTGCTAGATTGTCTGATTTATCGCCAATAAAACATGCATGGGACATGATGGACAGAAGACTGCATCTAGCTCACCCTCCAAATACCATAGAAGAATTACGACAACAGCTTCAAATATCTTGGGATGAGATACCCCAGGACGCAATAAATCACCTTATTTCAACATGCCTAGAAGGGTAACTTCTTGCATACAAGCACCTGGTGATGTTATACATTATTGACATTTTTTTCAAGTGTTGATTCTTTCAAATTGTAATCATTTATTTGTCTGTATATCCACGTCTACTCCTATGTGGTGCATTTTATTTGAAACCCAGCGTATTTGAAATGCAGTTGTATATTATTATATCTCCTCCTCAAATATATCTATTCATTTCTGTTTCAAATTAAAACTAAAATAAAGAGACTTTTCTGGAGTAATTTGTTGTTGTTAGTCAAATCCTTTTGCAGTTTTATTTCCTAATTGGATACATTTCTTTTTATGAATGAACTATTTAATTTAACATGTTCGTAAATTTTGATTTAGGTATTTGGTTTAAATTTATATTTTTTTACATGTTTTATTAAGTGTTTGATGGTCGAAGGTTTTATTACAACTTTTATTTTGATATTTTTTGTATTGCTATAACTTCATTTTCTAAATTAACAACTTGTTAATGCATATTGCATATTGGATATTGTTATCATGCGGTTATTATTATCAAAACCCCAAGTCTTAATGTGATTCTATTAAGCGGCGGCGTTGTACACGATCTAATAATTTTTTTTAAATAAATGTATATATTATAGTAGGGAATAAACTTTGTTCTTTTGTATATTAAAGGTTTTGTTTACAATTTAAAATGTAAAAAAAATATATCTGATTAGGTTGTTTCTGAAAAATTAATTGAATATTTTATTCAAAAAAGATACTTTTGCAAAATATTTTTTTTCCTGATTTTGTTAGAAACACGGTTCTCGCCACTTAATAGAATAGAATTTCGTCAGGACTTTGGATAACAATAACCGAATGATAACAATATCCGAAATTCAGAAAAAAACAAATATTTATTGGCTAGAAAGTAGTAAATAAAGACAGCGTGTATCTATTTAACAGGTTAATTTAGAAGGAGAGATCATAGCACCAATACAAGCAAAAAATGTCAAAATAAAAATTTAGACATGTTTAAAAAATCCAAATTTTGAGTGAAATAAATCTAATTTTACGGATCTGTATCATTAAATAGTTTGTTGACACCGTTAATAAAAACAACGTTAAGATGTGTAATTCACGGTTCTAAGACATTTCGTTAATTAATTGAAAATATTATTCTAAGAACGTATATGCTTTCCGAAGTAATTTTTGAAAATAATGTATAAATAATTTAATGATACTTAAGCACTGCAAAAATAAAGCAAAATATGCAAAACAAATATTCTTATTATCAACTATCGTATTGTGAAAATTCAACTAAAAAATGTATGCAAAATAGAATCTTAAAGATATTGTGTTAAGTCTAATTAATGAGGGAAATACTCGTAATATACAACTTGTTGATGTATAGAAACTAACCTTAGACAAAAATTGATAACATAAAACGAAATTATGATTACTATAAAGGATGTTTTTCAATGTAGTAGCATAGTCTGGCTCGTTCTTTAATAAAGTGATAACATTACCGGACTGATAACATTATCCGTTATTCCAATAAGCGGAGTGCACTGTGCAATTATTCAGAATTGATTTATAAGTTCGTAAGATTAAAAATTAGTTAATGTATAATTATATTTCCATCTTGTTATTTAAATAATGATTGATTACATTTTTGTTTTTGTTTTTTGGATTAAAATAAGTTCCTTTTTGCGTTTTCTGATGGTTATGTTTGTGTCCTCTACTAAAGCTCTGCATATCATTTTATAAATAGAGAATAAAGTCTTCAGTTTAATGTGTTTTCGGTTGATGCATTTGAAACATTTTGATTTTTGAATCATATCTATGTTCTTAATTTTTTTGTGCAAATTATTTTAAAACCTAAACTCTATATTATATTTGTCGTAAATTTAACATTCCCAAACAACACATTGGTACAAAAAACGTCTAAATGTCCGGCTAATAGACATTTATTAGAGATAAAAACGTTTTTAAACGCGTTATTAACGTTTATTAGACGGACATTTAGACGTTTTTTGTACCAATGTGTTGTTTGGGTATAATTTGTATATAGGTACATAGTAAGTACCATACTGAAGGGGTCCCAAAAAATTTTAAGCTTAGGGGCTCTAAGATGTCTAAATGCGGCACTGTGTGCATTTATTGAATTAATTAAGCAACGTTGATGTATGTGTTTCGGCGACGTTTCGTGATCCGAAGTGACCATTTCATCACGTCATTTCGTTAAATAACGATGTTTCGTCATTAATTTTAAAAATTAAATACATTAGAGGCATTAACATTCACAATCTAAACACTTAATTTTATGTGACATAAAAAAATAAAAAAAGTTAATTTTATTACTTATTATCGCTATATTGGTTCGATAAAGTTATCTACATGATATAGAAATATTAAATATACGTGACATAAAACTTATTTATAATTTTTTTATTATACATTTAAAACTAAGGAAGCACATGTCAGGTCGTTGAGCCTAAAACTAAAAATTCTTTTTCTAAAAAATTAACAATTTAATAAACTGCTTACGAATGTATCAAAATTGTGTATATACATTTCATCTATACTACAAAACAGAATCCGTTTCTGCTAGTCTCAGTATTTGCGTTATTTCGTAATTTTTTATAAAAGAAACTATTATTTCTTCTGGTTAAATATTATTTAATTCGCATGTTTTGGCAATTTTATATAATTGTTTTTATTCCAAAATCTTATTTAATTAAGAGCAACAACAAAATTTGCGGAAATTATTATAAAATATTCATACAAATATTTATGTAACTATATTATAATTTTAATCTTATCTTGTGTAAATATTAGCATTGTATTTTATTGCACAGTGTGTATCTAAAGCTTTTATGGAAACAATACGGAAATTAAAATGTTATGTAGTATATATTGTATACGTATCGGTGCAAGGAAATGGACTGGTATTCACCTCATACGTTTCTTGGTAATTGTAACATAAAAATAGGTACAGAGACAATATTTTAATTTTAAAATATAATATAAAATAAATAACGTTATGAATATGCTTTTTTTAACTCTTAATGTCTTTGTTTTGAATTTAAATTAAGTAGAAAAGTAATTGGTTATTGTTGTGTCACTAGAGTCGAATATGAAGCATAGCATAACAAACTTTACCGTGCAAGGTCATAGGTCGAGAACTGCGTGAGAGTAAGTTATGCTATTTTTGACGAAAGTTACATTGTTTTTATAATTTTTTTTTTAAATAAAATTTAAAAAAATGATAAAAAACATGACAAAAATGTTTGTATTACATTTATTTAGATCCGTTAACTTTGAGAATCGATTTAAAATCTTAGGCTAGTTTATATTACTATAAGCGTAGTAACAAATATCTTCTAGTATCTGAATTTATATCATTATTTTTCACTTTTAACACACCGGATAAGTTTTGAAATTTTTAGTTTTCCAAGGTTGTTTATTCACCTCATACGTTTCTTGGTAACATAAATGTGCAGAGACAATATTTCAATTTTAACATTTGATATCCACGTTGTTTACATTTGTGCACAGAAATAAATAACGTTGGGAATATGCTTTTTTAAATCTCAATATCTATGTTTTGAGTTTGAATTAAGTAGAAAAATAATTGCTTATTATTGACCAAAAAAATGTAGGTTTAGAAAATAAATTAAACTTGATTTGCTTTGGTTGTTTCATTGTGTAAGTTTCACGGCTTGTTTCATAATCAGCTTTAAATTTTAAAGTCACTTTAATCTAAAATTTTAATTTTTTGAATTAGAAATTCTTAACAAATCAGCATAAATTAGACATTAAAACAAAAGTTTAGTATTGTCAACATGTTATATAGGATATTAGGAAATTTGTTCGAACAAAAAATTATTCGAAAAGAAAGATATTATATTTTTGATCAAAAGACCACATCTAATCTCTGCTGACCTTAAAAAGATCAATAAACATTTTTTATATGATTAATTTGTTTCTTGACTTAAACATCCAATAAATTTTAATAAGAAATATTGTGGGCAGCACCACGGCAATTATAAATAACCGCTCTGCGTTGTCCTTATATATATTTTTTTCCATTTTGCACGCCTTGACCTGCAATAAGTTGTTCTATTCGCATATAATTTAGGCTCGGTCCTTTTCTTAAGGCATCGTTAAACTTCCAAATTGTTGGATTTTTTTCGCCTGAAACGCGCAATGCCATCCCTCTATTAAATTGTTGGTTTTTTGAAGATCGTCTACCACAGAGTCGAAGCAGTTCTACATGTTACAAGCCAACTCACACAGTCGGAGATAGGAGTGGTTTAAATAAATAAGAGTTCAAGGGCGCCAGATCTTTTATAAGTAAAGCTTCTACCTCGATCAAGACAGAAGGTTCAAGCTTGTAACGAATTTCAGGTTCGTAATCCTTGTTATCTTGGTGTAACCAACAAAAAGAAAGATATGTTATCATAAAGAAAAGATAAAATAGATATAACAACTTTAATTTAATAACGTAGATTAATTAACAACGAGTCTCTCTAATTCTCAATCCATAAATGCCAAAAGTATCGGCAACACACAATACATAAGTTGAAACGATGTGTATAGCGAAGAAAATTACATAACAAATATCGTTTGTACACAGCATGCGATACACACAAAATAATTAGTGAAACTACCTCAATGGTATTGAAACAATGATTGTAGTTACGGAAGTTAACATAAGCAAAAATTCCGTGAGTGACTTTTCTGACAGCGACAAAATAATTAAATAAACTTATCCCAGTACCTACTTGCTCGACGAAAACTTCTTCCTCGTTAAGTCAGCCTGGAATAAATTTGAATAGCAAATCGTGCCAACACAATGAATCACGAAAGCAAAATCTACAAAATTGTTAATTACTACTAAAAGAAAGTACATATAAAAACCCGATTATCGAATGCTGTTGTACACATTCAGTGAAAGTTGGTTTTGCAAGTGTTTGCCGCATGAGTAGGATCTCGAAGAAAAGTTCTTGTTTGTGTTTTTAGTTTTAAACGTAGGTCCAGGAAGGTATTTGTCGATATTAATCCCTGATCGATAATGCATCCAAACGTACAGCCAAAAACGTGGCGGGACGGCTAAAGAAATTAAGAAAATTATCAAAGAATTCAAAAAAACGAAGATAAACAACTCACCCTGTGATAAATTACTTTAAATGCGTAATGAAATTATAATTTCATTTCCATTAACCTTGATGTTATTAGAAGCTTCAAATTTTAAACTGCACAGGCCATTTTAGGTAGTTGTCGGTTTAACGTCTTGACAGGAAATGACAGTAAAAAGAAAAATTGCCAGAGGGCGTCAAAACCGAAATCTAATTTTAATTCAATCAATATACAGGGTATTACGTTATGAAATTTTTGCTCCTAACATACATAGCGATGGCAAAACGTAATTGACGACGTCGACTTCATTATCAATTTAAAATCTTAGGTTAGTTTATATTACTATACGTAGTATGCGCAGTAACAAATATCTTCTAGTATCTGAATTAATAACATTTTTTTTCTATTTTAACATATTAGAAAAGTTTTGAAATTTTTATTAAATTAAATTAACGTTAAACTTCATCCATCAAAAATTAAAAAAATATTAAAACCATGATTTGTTTTTGCCTATTAACTACAATAGTAGATGTAAAAGACTAATAATAGTTGATGTCACTAGTCTCAAAAGTAGAGCTTGGAGGAACGAACGGTACACGAAAGTGAGTTATGCTATGAGACTTTCGACGAGAGTTACATATATCATGATGTTTTTTACAAAATTAAATCTAATTTTAAAAATAATAAAATTGTAAACATGACAAATTTACTTACTGTAATTTATATGGGACTGTAAAAATATCTCGTCCGTAAAATAATTAATTATTTAACGCGCTATTTATTTAATACGGCACGTCTTCCTTTCACTAACGTTACATTTATTTATTTAGACCGAACAATTCTTCTTAAAACTTCAAAGTAGTCTGAATCCGATTTTCTTCGTTTACCTTTTATATTGCCACTTTATTTGGGACTAAATTTTTTTTTTTTAATTATCGTTTCGACTGTTCTAAATGTTTTGGAGACGTTTTACATTTAAAAGTCAACTTTTATTGACAGTTTTTGAAAAAGTTTTTTTATGGTAAAAAAATTATCTCTGTTTGCAATAAAATTGGAAAGTATGCTTACTGCTTTTTTCTAGTCACGCAATAATTCCTTTCTGGCGTGGACAAAACCTTACTTAAATATTTTTTGCGCTGTGAAAGTACTGCACTTATAGCCAAAATACTTACGTCTGTATCCAAAACAAATTTTCCATCTTCTCTTTAATAACTTATGATCGGCGAAGTGACTAGGGCATCTTTCAGTTCATGGAAATGGTTTTCGTAGTCTTTATTCTATCTAAATTCTGCTCTTTTTTCACTCAATTTTGTCAAAGGTTAGGCAATATTGGCAAATCCGGGTGCAAACAGTCTACAATAGGTGCACAACCCAAGGAAATTTCAAAACTGATGTTTGTCATTTGGTCTTCGCCATGAGTGCACTGCTCGAACTTTGCCTGGGTCAGCTTTTCCTCTATTTTTAGGTACGACGTAATCAAGGGATTGCACTTCTTTTTTAAATACCTGGCATTCCTTTAGGCCTAGTTTCAGATTTGTCTCAAGTAGTCGTTGGAACAATTCTTTCAGGTTGTTCAAATGGTCTTTAAAGAATCTTCCAACCACAATAACGTCGTTAAAATAAACCAAGATAGTCCTTGCAAGACAGCATCCATCAAACGCTCCATTGTCGCAGGAGTATAACTGCGTCAAACTAATTCTAATCGTAAAAACTGTCTTTTTAAGGTTCTTGGCTTCTTGGCCTTTTAAACCTAACGCGGAAAACCACTAAAATCTTGACAAGGTGTCTAAAGTATCGTTAAAACTTTGTTGATGTTTCTTTTTTACTAGTACCACTGGGGACGCTCATGGACTATTTAAAAATTCAATTACATTTTCTCTCTCCGTATTACTATTTTTTACACGCACTAATGTTCTGCTAACCAGTAGGTTTTTTTCAACCAAGTTACTTTCCACGAATGTAACATTCCTAAAGATTTTTACCCAGATGTGCCATCACTACACTATTAGTCTTTCTAGGCAGAGTTACGTCATTACTTGATAAGATTTATACAGCTGTTTTCTCTGATGAATGGAGACGAATTTCTTCATCGTCAATCTTAAGGATATCATTCTTCATAATGAAATGCAATTCATACTTCTTTATAATATCCATTTCCAAAATAACTTATTTCGTGACGTCGGTCACCAGTACTTGATGATTGAGTTGAGTCTCAAATCCACAGCTATTTCTTTGCCAGTCTCCGTTCGAAGTCGTACTGTTATTGGTGATGTCTTTTTATTGTACAATAGCATATCAGAACAAGTGATAATATTTCTCGCTCCTATGTCGATCAATAACTGAACATTTTGTCTATTGATCTTTTCATCGAGATAAATGCTGTGCAATTGTTCCATCTAGTCCAATCAATAAATGTTGTTTTATCCAATTAGGGTTCGCTTTTTCCAAAAATTATGATGGTGTCGTTCGATGCGTATTTGCATCTACCCATACAGGAAACCCCAGAGTTAGACAACGGGGCCAGACCTGGGCCAGTACTGGGAAACCTAAGTTTGACGTACATGTATTGGCCCAGACTTGGCCCAGGATTGGGTAGCTCAGCCTCGGCCATTCCATGAGGACCCAAACTTGGGCCTAGACTGGTTGACCCAGCTTCGGCCATGCAAATTATTAGCCAAGTTTGGCCCAAGCTTGGATAACCCATCCTTGGCCATTCTATGAGAATCCAAGTTTGGCCCAAGCTTGGATAACCTAGCCTTGGCCATTCCATGGAGACCCAAGCTTGGTCCTACACTGGTTGACCCATCCTCGGCCATGCTAATGCTTACCCAAGCTTGGCCCAAGCTTGCATAACCCATCCTTGGCTATTCCATGGAAACCCAAGCTTAGGCCAAGACTGGTTGACCCAGCTTCGGCCATGCAAATTATTAGCCAAGCTTGGCCCAAGCTTGTACAACCCATCCTTGGCCATTCCATGAGAATCCAAGTTTGGCCCAAGCCTGGATAACCCAGCCTTGACCATTCCATGGGGACCCAAGCTTGGTCCTACACTGGTTGACCCATCCTCGGCCATGGCAATTCACACCCAAGCTTGGCTCAAGTTTGCATAACCCATCCTTGGCTATTCCATGGAAACCCAAGCTTGGGCCAAGACTGGTTGACCCAGCTTCGGCCATGCAAATTATTAGCCAAGCTTGTCCCAAGCTTGTATAACCCATCCTTGGCCATTCCATGAGAATCCAAGTTTGGCCAAAGCCTGGATAACCCAGCCTTCCTATTCCATAGGGACCCAAGCTTAGTTCAAGACTGGTTGACCCAGCTTTGGCTAAGGCTGGATTATTCAAGAAAATAGCAATAATAATTTTTTTCAATGTTAAAAATTTTTAAAAATTGGTTAATAAGTTGAGTTATGATAATATCGAAAGTGTAGAATTGAAACTTGAGCCGTTCGGTTACGTTTGGCGAGATTCGGGTATTTTCGTTTAGCGCAGCCGCCATCCTTGTTTACATCATCTGTTAGTTAAATGTAAGATTTTTCTCATTGCTAGAGTAGTAAAGATGATGAATCAAATCTCCGAGATTCGGTTATACAGTCATTGAATGTTAGTACGTTTTAACTAGAAGGAAAAAACCTTCAAATATAATTTCTTTTGTTTACTCCGCAATTATCACGAGGCGAGGCTACTAAAAGTAATTATGTCTGATTGTTACCTTAGAGTTTAAAGATGGCGTGCGTTAAATAAACCAAAAAAGTTTTGAATAAAAAAACTAATTTAGATGTTAACCGGCAAAGTTTAAATAATGAAAGTGTAAACATCAGCTGTGTGAGTGACGTTAATGACCCTAGTGATACAGAAAACCAAAAAAAATCAAACAAAAGGTGCCAAAATGAGTTGAACTTGAATGTGAACTAGTGATGGAGAATAATAACTGTACTAGCTAAATGTTAATATAATTTAATCTAAATAGTAATTAAAAAACTTTATGTAATTTAAATAGTACATAATACAAGTAATAACAATAAAGTGTAAATACGTTCATACAATTATTTATTCCATTGTTTTATTAATGCTTAATTCTTGGCATTTAATTTTGAGCTAGTTTTATCAAATAAGCGTGGCCCAGTACTGGCAACTAAGCATGGCCCAGGTCTGGCAACTGAGCATGGCCCAGGTCTGGCAACTGAGCATGGTCCAGGTCTGGCAACTGAGCATGGCCCAGGTCTGGCAACTGAGCATGGGCCAGGCCTAGCGACCAGGACTGGGCCATGGTTATCATTCCAAACTTTTCCCAAAGCTGGCCCAAGCGTGGCATATAGGCTTGGCCCAGGCTTGTACAGACTTGGGCCAAGCCTGGACCAAGCCTGGGCCTATGGTACTTTCCTCTATGGTAGAAACTTCTTGAAAAAATTCAAGTGCTTCTCAAAAAAATTACAAAGGTTATAAACAATTTAGTTTAACATCAATATTTTGATATTAATGGAACCGCAAAAATAGAGCTAAAAACTGGTGACGTAGCAACCGCGCCTGCTCCTCGATCCGCTCACTTTTACAAAAAAAAACTCATTAAATATAAATATTAAAAAACAACATTTAGGTACTATTTAAACACCTCAATAAACAATTCGTTGGAAAAATACGTTTTCTCCATTTTTTCAATTATTTATGCTTTTGTTAACTAAGTTATTTCTACAAGTTGGAAATCACCTGATATTTTTTCTACTATTTGAATCTCTTTCTCAACAACTTTAGAAACAATCTCCCTTGAAAAAATTACAAAATTTTGATTTTCTAATTTTTTATAAACAATTAAGATTTAAAAAAATGAAAATCTCATATAAGCTTACTAAAATGTTTTATTTATTTTATAAATAATACATTTGTTTATAACAATTATTTAAACAACTGCAGTAAAATTTTTTAAAAAAATATATAGTTGTAACAATATATTTGATACCTATATGAGATTTTCATTTCTAAAATCTTAGATTATAAAAATTGAAAATTCTTGCAGTGATTGTTTTAAAAATCTTTGAATAATGGATTCAACAAATACAAAAAATCACAAGTTTACAAATTGTTACGAAATTCGTAATATATAATTGAAAAATTGAAGAAACAAATTTTTTACAACGGATTATTATTTATTGAATGATTTAAATGGTACTTTAATTTTTTGATTTTTTAATAATCATATTTAATATTTTTTCTTCTATTTTCGCCGCTTAATGAACAGCATAAATATTGGTAGAGTCCCGAGAGGTAAGATTTTTTCAGGAAATGTCTTGCTTTTTAAGAATCTTTTTTTTATTTTCCGATATCTTGAATGATTTTCGAGATATTTCCAAAAAAACAAAATTTCTTTACGAAATTGTTTATAAATTTTGTGATATTTTAAACGAGACTTTAAAAAAAAAATTTTAGATGCAATTACGCATCGAATGACACTTTGATCATAATTTTCAAAAAAAACGAACTTGAATTCAAAAAAATGACACTTGTTGACTAGATTAATAGGCAATGCGATTCAAATTGTAATTTCTAGTGCATGACTAGAACTTGTTTTATACTTTTGAGCGCTCTTCTTCTTTTCTTTTTTTTTACGCTCAGTACGGTGTCGTCGTAGGTGGCTTATTTCTTCGCAGTTAGAAGTCGTGACTTTTTTGTGAAGCATTCGTCGCGCTATTTCTTCTATACTTTCTTGTGTCTCCACAGGTTCTTCTGTAGCACAGCGGAGTTTCTAACTGTCTAGGCGCGATGCTTATTTTGTCGTAGTATTTAGTCGTAGATTTAACTGTCATCTTAGTGTTCGTCTACGAAAGTCTGTATAGCTAATTGGGTGGCGTAAGATACGTAAATAGTGTCAGTCTGACGATGTCAGCTCCAGACTCTTTAACGCTGTTCTCCATATCTCCTTTCTAGATGTAAAATTAACAATGCGTAATTTTTTTGAAGCTGGTAGAAAATTTCAAGCTTTTCCACGTAAGAGTACTATTATGGGTTTGTTGCTTCAACCATTAGTTGTAGCTGCAGCTCCAAACTGTTTGTAGCATGTTGACCAAGAAACTTTTCAATCAAAATTTGGAGGTACAACTATTAACTTGTGAGTAGTTTTTTTATCGATGTTTCATTAGTAATTCTTCATGCAGATTCATTCTTTATACCTAATTTGTTTTTAAATTTATCGCAAATCGCGACATCACATCTGACGCCAATTTTAACGAATTTAAAATTGAATTTATTTTTACACGATTATTATAAATGTAACCGATTTCAACTAAAGTAAAAACACGATACAACAAGCTAAGCAAAATAACAAACTAGTAGTTTAATAAAAACAAAACACTTACTATAATTTATATATTACTGTAACCGTATACCATCCGCGGATAAGATACGTAGTCACTTAACGCGTTTATTTCTTTAACCATGCTATGTTCTATTTTAACTTTTTTCAGAAAAACAACATTAACAAAAAAGAACGTTCATGGTAAAAAAAACCTAAATCTGTATTCAAGAGGAATAGAAAGTATGCTTGGTGCAACAAAAAAAACTTAAATTGCAGCATGGCTTACTTAAATCAATGCAAAATCAACTAAATAAAAAAGCGTCGAATAAATAATTGTGTTGCAACAATTTTCTCTTAAATAAATTTAAATACATTATTCTCGTATTAAACCAAAAACTCCTACAATCGAAACGAAAAAAACACGTACACGTTAATTTTAGAACGTTATGGAAAGTTTTATTGAATGACTCAAGCATGAAAACAGTAAATTGATGCTTTTGGTTGGTTTAATTCTAATTGTTTACCAGATAGTAGTTATGTTAAATGCATTTGGTAAGTTACAAAAATTTTAAAATACAATAACATTTCGAGGTTGCATGTATACAATTTTATATAATATAGGTTTATATGAGTTAATTTTCTATTAATGAGAATGTAATCATATGTTTTTGACACGAACGGTTGAATTACTATATTCTTTTTTGTTTGGGTAATAATTTTAGAATTATGTAACGTGTAATTGTGATCGAAAATTGAGCAAATGTAGGTACAGGTCTGTTGGTAACGTTAAGTTATTTAATTTAACGTGCACGTAACACGTTCATTATAATCCACAGCATTTATTTGGTTTTAGCAAAATATACGGTTGATTCATAAGTTTGTGAGAACTTCTCTTATTCTTATTAGTCATACAATTTATTAATATCAAATGTGTCACCTTGTTTAATTAACCATTGCTGGTTATATAATTTTGTATTGCACGTATATTATATATACTAATAAAGAATAATTTGGGTAACGAAACTTTAATAGATTTTTACAGTCTTATGATGAGATACTAGAAGATCTTTTTAACTAACACATTATGTGTTATTGAACCATAAAATGTACGACCTTTTTAAATAAGCAATTAAGTCACATATGCAGAAAAAGTAACGTGCCGGTATATTTGTGGTCGTATTGAAACTTAACGCTCTACTAATTCTTTACCCGCTAAATACTTAATAATATGTTTAGAAATATTTTGTTAACGCTATTTACACTTTAACAACCAAATTGTTCTTTTTTGTTGTTGTTATACAAATAATAAAAAATCCTAGGAAAATAAACAAAAAATTAACTCATCGTATAAAAGTTTTGATAGGTGTTTATAAACGAGTTATGATTATAAGGATTTTTAATCGACTGTTTAGAAACTTAGCAATAATTATTAAAATTTGCATGTTTGTCAGGTTAAGTAATCAAATCATTCAAATAACAAAATTGCTCAATATGCAATAACAACTTGTTTTAATTAACCTTTCAATGATTAACGTTCCCATTTTGGAAACATAAATCTAAATTGATTATTAACTGATACAATGAGTACTGTTATTGTATTGTAACGAATTTTATTATTAAAACTAATTTATTTATACTACTAAAAATATTTTTACTTATACTAGAAATATGTACACTTTTAAATTAACCGAATTAATTAAATCTAATAATGTTTAATAAAAACACTTACACTAATTTATATCACTTACGCGAAGATAAGTCCGCGGATAGCTTCACACACTTGTTTACACTAAAGTAGATTTATTTATAACACGCGTTAACGACTTATTTATTTAGACTTGAATAATCTTCTTAACACTGCTGTCTTCGCATTACGGCAATAACTGACCTACGATTTGTTTCTTCGGAATTTATACACATTTGGAAATCCTTCTCGAGTGTTCCCTATCTTTCGGTATATCTTCTAGAAGATAGATAACAACTTCGAGAAGGCTCTTGAATTTGCGGATAACTTCTCGAACGTTTTAGTATTTTTCACAGTCATTGTATTATCTAATGTTGATAGTACAATATTCATCACTGGTTCGAGTTATAGGATCAATTTTTGATACTCTTAAATAACCCGTCTGAAGTTAGCCACAAATCTAGCCACAAAAACATGTCGAGTGTATACAAAACGATAAACGGTTGGTCGTGTTTTGAAGGTGATTGAGTGAGGACGTGTTTAATAGTAGTGCGGAGTTTTGGGTAATTTAAAGTGATTTACAGCAATTAATTTACGTGTGCGTAGTGAGGAATGTGAAGTGAAGAAAGGATTAGAAGTACAGTGTTAATGTGAGTAGTAAATAAGTACATTAAAATTATGGATAAGAAGATATAGGTGGCTCAGATAACGTGTGCGAATGCGAGCGGATATCGCGAACTTGTTTAAAGGTCAAGCGCGCGCTTGTGATAACAGTGAAATACAAACTTTTATTTATATACTTTTCCAATATTTGTGGCGGGCGTTAATTAAATACAGTTAGAAAGAATCATAGTAACAATAAATTTAAAAATTAATAAAGAAAAAAAATTAAATAAATAACTAAATTTAAAAAAAATAAATAAATAATAAGTAATAACAAAAGGGGAAAGGGATGAAAAAGAGAGAGAGAGGAAGAGGAAAAAGAAAGGCAACAAATATTTGAAAGAGGAAAGAAAACAATAAGACCAGACATTAAAAAGATTTCGGAGGACAGCGAAGGAAAAACCTCAAGAACAGAAGGAGGAAGGAAAGAAATGGAGGAGTTAAAAGAATTAATGAGAGAAATGATGAAACAGATGGAAGAAAATATGCAAGGAATAAGACAAGAAATCAAAGAAATGAAAAAGAAATGGGAGAAAGAGAAAACAAGTGGGAGAAAGAAAAAGAGAAACTGGTGGAGAGAATAGAAAAACTGGAGAAAAAAGCGAAAGACGAGGAAAGATGGAAAAGAAAGAACAATATTGTGATAAAGGGGTGGAGAAGTGAAAAACCACAAAAAGATTTAGCAGTGATGCTGGAAGAAAAATTAAATGTAAAAGTAGTGGTGAGAAAAATGACAGTAAAAAACAAAGAGAAGAAAAGTAGGAAGGTGGTGGCGGGAATCGGAGGAGGGGAGGAAAAACAGAAGGAAATGCTGGAGAAGAAGAAATTAAAGAATACAAGAATATATATAAGTGCCCATTTGACATGGGAGACAAGAAGAGTGCAAAGAGAAATACTGAACATAGCGGTGGGAAAAAAGCGGAAGGAAAAAGAGTATGGGTAGGGTACAGAAAAATGGAGATGGACGGAGACAGATACATATGGAACGACAAGGATAGGGGACTGTGCAGAGAAAGAGAAGAGAAAGTGGGGAACCAAAAGGCAAAAAACTAAAGGGCAAAGGGGGGGTGGTAAAGGAGGGAAAGTTGACGAAACGGCAAAGAAAAGGAATAATGAGAGATGGAAATGGAAAAGAAAAAGAAGGGAGAAAAAAAGAAAGTGAGGAAAAAGCACGGGGGGAGGTGAGTGAGCTGAGAGTATTGTTTTGGAACGTAGCAGCAATAAAAAACAAGGAACATGAGTTCTGGAAGTACATCAAGGAACAGGATGTAGTGGGATTACAGGAAACATGGATGGAAGAAAAAGAATGGGAGTGGTGGGAAAAAGAGTTGCCGGAGGAATTTGAGTGGGTGGTGCAACATGCAGAAAGAGAAAAGAAAAAAGGGAGAGCAAAGGGGGGGATAATGACGGGAATAAGAAAAAAATGGTTGAACCAGGAAAAGAAGGAGAAAGTGCAACAGAGAAGAGGAGTTGTAGAAAGGAACATGCAGTGGGGAAAAACAAAAATAAAAGTAGTGACGGTTTATAGCAGTAGAATGAAAGAGACAAGGAAAAACATAGAAGAGATGATAGAAGAGATGATAGAAGAGAGGGAAGAGGGATTGATAATAGTAGGAGGGGACTTCAACGCAAGAATAGGGGAAGAGGAGGGAATACAAGAAAGAAAAGGGACGGGAAAGAGACAAACAAAGGACAAGGTGATAAATAAAGAGGGAGAGGAACTGCTGGAATTGTGCAACGAAAAAGGGTGGGAAATAATGAACGGGAACAGAGAAGAAGATGGAAAGGGGGAATTTACGTACATAGGAGGAAGGGGAGAATCAATAATAGATTTTGTAATGACAAATGAAGAGGCTGCAGAAAAGGTAAAGACATTTAAGGTGGGAGAAAGGGTAGAGTCAGACCATCAACCACTGGAATTGACAATGGAAGGAAGGGAAAGAGAAGAGAGAGAGGAAGAGGAGAAGTACATAACTAAAAAAAAAGTGGACAGAAGAGAGTATAAAAAGATATAAAGAGAGAATAGGGAAAACGGTATGGATAGGGAAGGAAGTACAAGAAAGTGTAGAGGAAATGAGAGAGATGATGGAGAAAGCAACAGAGAGAGTCAGAGTTAGAAAATGGAAGGGGAGAAAACTGGATGGAAGAAATGGTGGGATAAGGAATGCAAGGAAGCAAAGAAAAATGCAAGAAGAGCATTAAGACAGTGGAAAAAGGGAAGAAAGAAAAAGAAGAATACAAAGAAGCAGTAAAAATATACAAAAAAACATGCGACAGAAAGAAGGAGGAAAACAAAAAGAAACAAGAGGAGCAGATTAAAGGAATAAAAACGGAAGAAGATGTATGGAAGTACCTAAAGAAGCAGAGGAAAAAAACAGGACGACAAAGGGAATAAAAATTAAAGAATGGGAGATATATTTTCGGAACCTGTTGGGAGAGGAAGAACAAAAGCAGGAAAAAGAAAAAAGGAAAGACGCGGTAGTAAGTCAAGAAGAAGGAGATAGGGATAGAATAAGGGAGGAAGAAGTAATAGAGGCGATAAAGAATATAAAAAAAGGAAAGGCGACAGGAGAAGATGGGATACAAGGAGAAGAGTGGATATACGGGGGAGAAAGTGTAGCAAAAAGGATGACGGAAATAATAAACAAAATATGGAAAGGGGAAGGATTCCCAGAGAGATGGAGAGAGGGAATAATATGCCCAATACATAAAAAAGGCGAAAAGAATAAAGTCGAGAATTATAGAGGGGTAACATTATTGAGCTCGGCATACAAATTGTACGCGACAATACTGCAAGAAAGATTACAGAAGGAAATAGAGGAAAAAAGTTTGGTACCAGACGGACAAGCGGGATTCAGAAAAGGAAGAAGGGCGATAGACAACATATATATAATGAAACACTTAGCAAATAAAGAACTAGAAAAAAAGTGGGAAAATGGTAGCACTATTCGTAGACCTAAAAGCTGCTTTTGACAAAGTGAATAGGGAAAAGCTGTGGAAATATATGAAAAGAAAAAAATCAATGAAAGATTAATACAAAGAATAGAGGAAATATACGAAGAAACGAGAAGCAGGGTTAAAGTGAATGGGGAAGAGAGTGAGAAATTCATAACAAAGAGAGGGTTGAGGCAGGGATGTCCACTGAGCCCAAGCCTGTTCTCGGTATATACGGGGGATCTGGAAGAGACAATGAGAGGACAACAGACAGGAGGGATAGTGGTAGGGAAAGCTAAGGTATGGTCGTTGGCGTATGCGGATGACATAGTGCTGGTGGCTAAGGAGGAAAAGGAAATGAAAGAGATGATGAAAACGCTAGAGAAATATATGAAAAAAAAATAAATGGAAGTAAACACGGAGAAAACAAAGATAACGATATTTAGAAAAGGAGGGGGAAAAAGAAAAAGAGAGGAGTGGAGATGGAGTGATGAGAAAGTGCAACAAGTGAAGGAATTTACATACCTGGGCTACACGATGACACAGGATAATAAAGAGGGAGAACACATAAAGGAAAGGGTGAAGAAATGAAAACAGGCTAATAGGACAAGTCTGGGGTGTGGGGGAAAGAGTATTCAAGATGGATATAAAAAAGAAAATTGCTGTTCGAAAAATTAATAAAGGGGGTGGTAATGTATGGAGCGGAAATATGGGGCTGGAAGGAGTGGAGGGAGGTAGAGGGGCTACAGGAAAAATACTGGAGATGGGTGTTAGGATTGGACAGGGATACACCGGGGTATATTGTCAGAGAGGAGGTTCAGATAGAAAAAATAAGGATTGAGACAGGAAAAAGAGCAATAAAATACGAGGAAGAAATGAGGGAAAGAACAGATTGCAAAATTCTGCAAGAATGTTGGAAAGAGATAAAGGGAGGGAAAGTGAAGTACGGGCAGGAGGGCAGAGAAGAGTATTACAAAAGAAACGGGTACATGAGTGAAGAAGTGGAGAGATTAAGAGAAGAAGGGGTAGGGACAAGAGAAGAAATAATAAGGAGAGATAGAGACATCGAAAAACAAGAAAGATGGACAAAGATAAAAGAGAGCAGATATAATAGGAATTATAAAGATATCAAGGGTGAAGGGGTGCCGGAATATTTAAAAGACAGTGAGATTAAAAGCAACAAAAGAAAAAAAAATGGTGGCAAGGTTCAGATGTGGCAACGAGGAGTTAGGGAACAAATATTGGAAAGAAGAACCAGAAAAGTTGTGCAGGCTATGTGGAGAAGAAACGGAAGACCTTAACCACATGAGAAAGAGATGCAGGGAACTAAGAGAAGAGGTGATGAAATATATCTTAGATGAAAACGGAAAAGGAGCGGAATGGATGGAGGAAGTATGGAGCAGGAGGAAAAAGTTAAGGGGGGAGAAGGGATAAGAAAATGTAGTATAGATGTATGGACAACACGACCAAATTTGTAAGCCAAATGGCAATGAATAAAGTTAAACTTATATACAAAACGATAAACTTACGAAAATATAAAAAACTTCTTTTTCTTTTAAGTTTGAGGCAATCCCAGTTTTTTTTCACGCATTAGGCTATGGAGTTTCTTCGACGGATGTTGAGACTCAACTATCTGCCCATTTTTTTTGTAGTCTCCCCGTATTTCGTATTCCTGCTGGTCTTTGATTTCTAGCGATTTTAATTAATCTGTTCTTTTCTGCTCTGGAGACATGGTCGTTCCATTCCCTTCTTTTCTTCCGTAGGAATCTAACAATGTCTGGTACTCTGCACTCTTTACTTACTTCGGAGTTTTTTTACTCTGTCCAGTCGTGTCGTCCCCGTTAGAATTCTCAAAGTATTCATTTCTGAAGTTCTCATCAGTTGTTTAATTTTGCTGCTGTCAGCGCATGTTTCTGCTGCATAAGTCATAACTGGTCTCACCATCGCTTTGTATATTTTTATTTTACTTTCCGTTCGTAGGTATTTATTTTTCCAGGTCACGCGTCTTAGATATCCAGATATGCGTGTCCCCTTCCTGACTTGAGTTCTGACTTTACTATATTGGTTTCTCTGGCTGTTATCTCTACCACTAGGTATGTAATGTTTATTACTTGCTTTATAATTTTGTCGTCTACCATCAGTTCGCATCATCTCGGTTCTTTGGAGTCTACAGTGCTTTGGTCTTTTCGGTAGTAATTTTCATGTTGTATTTTTCCGCCGTGTTTGCAAACCCATATAGGAGTTGCGTCGTTTGCATAGCATAATATGTTGATACGTTCGTGCCCTATCACATATCCGGTTTTTTTTTAATTTTATCTATCAGCTTATCCATCACAATGCTGAAGAGCACTGGGTTCAATGAGTCTCCCTGACGGATACCGCTTGTGCATTTTACTACTTTGGTCAAACCCATTGTTGTTTGGATTTTTGTTGTTTTATTCGTGTTTAAGTCCTTCATTATTCTTATCAGCAGCTCTAGCGTGTTCTTTCCCTGCAGTATCATTGTTACGTCATCCAGTCTAACCCGATCGAATTTCTCTGTCGAAGTTCTTACTCTAGGTGAGCGTTGCTCTTCTCTATATAGCTCCTTGAAGTATTCCATTTACTTTTCCTTGTTAATTACGTTCAGTTTTAGGGTTTCATTTACCTCTGATTTTCTATTTCTTACCATTTTCCAGATTTTCTTTTGCCAACCGTACAAGTCTTTTTCCATATCTTTTGTGAGCCGTTTCATCTTTGGTTGACTGTGTTCCCTTCTCTTGTCTGTCACTTCTTTTGTGAACCATTGTGTGAGGATTCCTGCTTGGCTCTCCGCCTTCTAACAGACTCCCCTGCCGCATTTATTATGTTGTCATTGTCATCATGGTGTAATGGCCTATGTTCTATTTTGCATTTCAGTCTCTCCGCGTATATCTATCTACTGTCGTTTTCTAGTGATTCTACATTAAACTTTTTAGTATACTAAGCATTTGCTTTTTTCATATATTGGAATTTGGATCTTATTTTACATAGGAGTAATCCGTGATCGCTATTGATGTTCGATGAGTTCAGCGTTCGTGCATTCAAGATTGTCGCCGGAGTAACGTAGTCTATAGTCGATCGTTGTTCTTATGCGTTGTTAAATCTGGATTTATATTTCGGATCGTGTTTGAAGAATGAATGTGTTGTTAAAACTTAGGCTATTGTGCGTTTATATTTTAATAAATTAAAAATTATTTAAACGAATTCACAGGAACTTCAATGTTTTCAATAATATACACCAAAATGACATTGTCCGCGTATATTGAATTTTGTGGAAATTTAGTAACAAATAGAATAAACAATAATAAATTACGTATTGCAATATTTAAATTTACATTATTTGTTTTGTAAGTACATACAGTGTACTGCAGATTGCGTCACGAGTATTACGGATACAAGATAGTGACATTAACTTAATTCTAACACTTCCTTCTAAGTTACATATAACTGTTTTGTAGCAGCCAATACACTCATTTGGATTACACTCAACTTTTGACGAAGTTTCACAAAACGAACTCGATCAAGTGGTTTAGTTAGCAAATCCGCTAACTGATTCTCACCAGCCACATGTTCAATACTGACGATCGTCTATGTGTTTCGAGGGGTTATGGTACTCCGGGTTTTTAGCCAACTTTATAGCGCTGGCATTATCCACTAAGAGCAATGGGAATTTTTGCGAGTGACCTAATTCTGCAAAAAGACGACTGAGCCAAACTAACTCTTTTGCTCCTTCGCTAACAGCTACGAATTCCGCTTCCGTTCTAAATAGTGCTACTGATTACACCACAACACTGGACCACTAGCAAATATTGCAACAACTCCTGTTGTTAAACGTGTTGTAGGTATATCCCGGCAAAATTAGCGTCAGTGAAACCCTTAAGTTTTCCACAGTCAGGTTTAAAATGAATATCATAATTGATGGTTTCTTTCAAGTATTTGAAGATTTGCTTCACACTGACCCAATCAGCATCTGTTGGTTTTTCTATAGTTCTGGCCACTTTGTCCGGAGCATATGCAATGTCGGGTCGAATTGTAGCCGTCAAATGTAGCAGTCAGTCCACTGCTTCTCGATATGGCACAGACGTATTATAATTTCGGAGATTGCCACAATTATCGACATAAATGGCTACAAAAAGTTTCTTACCATTTATAGAACTTACAATTGAGCATGGATCGCATGTACTAGTTTGTAAATTTTCGGATTTTATAAAGTTGACAATGCGGTTATTCAAACAGCGCGGTGCTTGTTTGAGTCCATAGACGACAAACACGATCACATATATCACTGAAGCCTTTCAGTGTGACATATAAACCTGTTCCTGAAGAGAACCGTACAGAAAGACGGTTTTTACGTCAAACTGACTTAAATCCAAGTTGTCTGTAGCTGCAACTACCAAGTTCCTCCTTCATAGTTGCTAACCATTCTTTAAAGTGTTTTAACTCTTTAGCCTCATTATAGGAAGTTGGGGAAAACCATGTCTGCCAGTGATACGTACTCACCACTGCTCAACCACGCTGGCAAAGATCCCTCTCGATTACTACGCCGCAACAGAGTTCCTCTTTAAAAGCAGAAGATTCTTCTTCCGGTGAGTCATTATTGTTGGACTCATTGTCAAACTACAAAAAACCTGGCAATTCTAAAACTTTCTTCAAAGCTGTAGGTTCTTTGTCTTCATTAACTGGATCGGTGTTACTTGTATGCTGACTTTGGACGTACACAAGTTTTTCATTTCAATACAAAAATTGTGGCGGTTTCGATGCTGGTGTAATATTACGACATCGACAAAGCTACCCTTAGCCGAAAAAAAGCCGCGGTGGTCACCAAAAGCAACTCGACCGAAACACATATGTTCTACTAAGCCGATAATTTATGTTCAAATTTTAAAATGCGCAAACGAAATAATTTAATAAACCTGGTTTATAAAGTTTTATAATAAAAACTATCACTAATTACTAGTTTAAATCATAAACGATTTCACTGTAAAGTTATCAACATAGGACGAAAGGAGGTAAAATAAAATTTGAGTAAATTTTGAATGTCGAAATTGTATCAACAGTCAAACAATTATAAAGATTATTAGCGTTATAAATCTGTTAAGACTAGAGAAAGGATTCATGTTAAAGTAGAGTTCATCTCTTTAATGGTTTTTTATAGTCAGTAGCGCATTTGTTTAATATTAATAGGAAACACAATTGTAGAATCGTTAAAAAAAGCCATGTTGATTATTTCGCGTCGCGAAATGTTTTAATTGCGAGTTCAAGTTGCTGTAAGTTTTCTTTAGATATGACAAGGAATCGCAAACGCGACAAACTGTTGAAAAAAATAATTTTTAAACTGTGGATGCACATTTCCAAAGATGAAATATCCACTTTGCAATTTCCACATCTGAAAGGATCTAGCAACGTAACTCAAATCGAGTCATAATCTTAGAAGCTGTAGAACTGTGAACCGCAATAACATTTGGGTAAAATCCAGTAATTAGTTAGTTTTGTTGTTTTTTTTTATAATGCGCATTAATTAGTTAGAGTGTGGTGAAGCAATTGTCAGGAATCACGCGATATAAATTGTTTATTTAATCATCGAATGATTTATTTAATCCAAGCGTATTAAATCAAAGCTGGCTAAACTTCTGAAAGTTCCTATTTACATGCCATGATGTTTGTTCAAGTGCATGGATTTAAGATAACGCGATCGGGTTTCTCTTTAGCTATGTCACTGAAAGCTATGTTTTATCAGCGCGCAGCACTTCTTCATAATGAACGGTCTTGCTCATAACTAGTTATGACAAAAAATTTTCTATAAGTCATTGGTGCTGATTCATCATCTTCCAGCGATGAAGAGGTTATGGGAAACAATTCTCAGGCATTTCATGGACAAATGTTAAATACAAACAATTGGTGAATTATCATACGACTCTATTCTCTTTTAATATGCACCTAGAATACTAGTTATTTTTGTTTTTTAAACTTTTTATTATTTATGTATGCATTCTTATTTTTGAAAATCGCAATAAACCTTGCTCATTATGCGAAGTAATAACATTCTGCTGAACTTTCATTGTTTATTATTTTGAAATGAATATACACAACGTTTCGATTGCTGTGGTATCTGCAATCGTCATCAGGTGAATACTAACAAACTTAGAAACTACTGGAGCTTATATACTAAAGACATGTTCGATGAAGCGTTCAAGCGTACAAAATCAATTTAGCGTAACAGATTAATTAACAAAATTACTTAGTCAAGTTTAAGTTGTTTTAGAGGTTCGATAAGTGGTTTTCATATGTTGCTTATCTCGACACTAGGCTGGCTGAAAATTTCTTTGTTGTTGTTGATGAATGCCGCTTCTTTATATTTCCGTTTGTACCAATGTTCCTCTCTGTGTATGATTTTGGCTTCCGACCATTTCATTCGATGTTGGTTATCCCACGAATGTTGCGCGATGCCGGACTTAGAAGTCTCTCCTCTCTGGGTGTATATTCATTTCAAAATAATAAACAATGAAAGTTCAGCAGAATGTTATTACTTCGCATCAAGCAACAAGAAGACCGGTATGGACCCGGAATCAGCAACAAATTTCGAGACTACGATTACGAAGGAAGAGACACACATTAAATTGTTACGGAGGGCAAGAGACAATCAAGTTATACCAGATGGCTTCCGAGTGAAATTTCCGATACCAGGAACAAGAGCCCTCAAGATACTGGAACGAGCAAGTTTTGCGCTTATCCGGGCACAAATCAACCACCATCGATGGAAGAAAACTTTATTACTCCAAGACGCCACACAAAGATTCGAGGAGATAAAAGAGTTCACATTGGAAGAAGATTATACACCAATATTCCGCAAAATAGACGCTACTTGCGAGAAGGTACGACAACTACACCAAGAAACACACGACAGAAAATGGGCTAAACTCACACGAAACCAACAGAAAGCAGCCGACAACCAAAAGAACGCAAGGAGAACCATAGTCAACATATCGACACATCCACTGTCTGCTACAGAAACGACTCTATTAGAGAAAGGGCTCAATTTTTCGATAACACCAAAGCACGTGCCAGTGCTAGACATCATTGGTGCCGTCGAGACAACACGTCTGAATCCAACGCAAGCAGAAGAATTTAAGTGGAAAATTAGAAGTGCTCTAGAGAAGAAAAGAAAACAACACACCAACATCACTAAACACGAGGAAAAAGCTCTCACAAATTTACGGAAGAACAAATGCATTAAAATACTTCCAGCCGACAAAGGGGCCGCAACTGTCATCATGGATGCCACCACCTACGATCAAAAAATTGAAGACGTCCTAAATCAAGGGAATTACCGCAGACTGAAGAAAGATCCGACAGCAAGCTTGGAGAGGAAGATCTATCAAGTCCTAAAACTCTACGAAAGACATCTAACACCAAGGATGAGAACAATGCTAACACCACACTACAGCAAACCGCCGCATCTATATGGACTACCAAAGATACATAAAAACAACATGCCGCTTTGACCGATAACCAGCTCTCGTAATGGACCCACATACCAGCTATCCAGATTTCTACTACCAATTGTGCAACCACTACAGAAGAACAGCTCATCTTTTGTCAAAGACTCCAAACATTTCGTTGAGATTCTGAAAACAATACAGCTACAACCACGGGATCAATTAGTCAGCTTCGACGTAGAAAGTCTTTATACTAATGTGCCAGTTGAAGAAGCATTGAAAATCATCCAAACGAAGCTCCGAGAAGATGAAAAACTCCAGGAAAGAACCACGCTGCCGGTAGAAGGAATAATGAAGCTCCTAGAATGTTGCCTCAAGAACTCGTACTTTCAGGAGAAAGACAGATTCTTTACTCAAGACGAAGGACTACCAATGGGTTCATCTCTATCACCAGTAGTCGCCAACATATACATGAACTGGTTTGAATCCCAGGCCATAGAGAAATCAAAATTCAAACCCAAAACATGGCTTAGATATGTTGACGATACCTTCATAATTTGAAACCACAGTAATCGGCAACTAGACCTTTTTCTACGACATCTGAACAATATCAAACCATCCATTAAATTCACTATGGAAAAGGAAAAAGAGAACTCACTTCCTTTTTTAGACGTTCAAGTAACAAAGAACAAGAAAATTATGGAAACGACTGTCTACAGGAAACCGACACACACCGGTCGATATCTCAACTTTGAGTCCAACCATTCCATATCTACGAAGAGGGGAGTAGTAAAATCTCTAATCGACAGAGCGTACAGGTTGTGCAACACAGAGAAAGGGCTACGAGAAGAAATCAAAAACATTAGAAACGATCTAAGGCAGAATGGTTATCCAGAAAAGATTGTAGGAGAGCTTTTACAGAAAAAGCAATTGAACACCATGGGACAACCTAAAACGGAATAACTGCCAAATTCACTGCTGAGCATCCCATATGTCAAAGGTTTATCAGAATCAATAAAACGTATAGGGAAAAGCTACAACTTAAATACAGTGTTCAAATCATCGACCACCATTAGGAGTATAATTTCCAACACAAAGCCACAAACAAGTCGAGATTCCCAAAACTGTATTTACCAAGTTCCATGTGAATGTGGCAAATCATACGTGGGGGAAACCAAAAGACCACTTGACGTCAAACTGAAAAAACATCAGACGCACACACAGAGAGGAGAGACTTCTAAGTCCGGCATCGCGCAACATTCGTGGGATAACCAACATCGAATGAAATGGTCGGAAGCAAAAATCATACACAGAGAGGAACATTGGTACAAACGGAAATTTAAAGAAGCGGCATTCATCAACAACAACAAAGAAATTTTCGGCCAGCCAAGTGTCGAGATAAGCAACATATGGAAACCACTTATCGAACCTCTAAAACAACTTAAAATTGACTAAGTAATTTTGTTAATTAATCTGTTACGTTAAATTGATTTTGTACGCTTGAACGCTTCATCGAACATGTCTTTAGTATATAAGCTCCAGTAGTTTCTAAATTTGTTAGTATTCACCTGATGACGATTGCAGATACCACAGCAATCGAAACGTTGTGTATATTCATTTCAAAATAATAAACAGCGAAAGTTCAGCAGAATGTTATTACTTCGCATCAAGCAAGATTGTTTAATACTTGCTCATTATATTATGTATGTAATATTGTGTTTGTTTTCAACACCTTTCGATAGTTGCAAGATTTGCGATATCTGTGAATTTTTAATTTTAAAATTATTTCTATATATTTCAAAAAATGCAGACCCGGTTGCAAATAGCATTGTTAACTTTTTTATACCGCCAACATCGCAAACGTCAATATTCGTTTGTCAGTGTAGTTACGTAATGTGCGACAAAAGCTCTAGAGCGGCAAAATGATAAGTATAAATCTACATAAAACTAAGTGTTCAGAGTATTAGAATGAGTATATGACAGGTGGAAGTCATTTAAAATATCTTAAAAATGAAAAAAAAACAATGTTAGAGTCAATGCCAAATTTGACTAATATTAAATATACTACAAACATTATCTACATTTTTAGTGATTTCAGAAGAACGTAATGCTACCATCACTAGCGGTACATTACTACATTAAATTAGAAAGAATTATTTTATTTATACTATAACTTTGTGCGCTTTGATGCGCATGGTCGGTCATATAAATTTAAAAATTTCGAGAAACCTAATAGTCCTGAATCGTCATTATTTAACAATTTATTTTTTATAATCTTCAGTTATTCGTATGCATCAAACTTGTTTCGATTATTAACTTGTTTGATTAGACATATATCGTTTACTTGATGTCCTTTTTTGGGCATATGGCAGACAACTTATTTATTCTTCTATATTTAATGTGAACCAAATCCTCTTTAAACCGAGCTTTAATCGGTTTCTTGGTTTGTCCTACATATACTTGTTCGCAGTTTTGACAGTTTATTTTACATACTCCTAATTTATCTTGAACGTCTACTGGGTCTTTTGGGTTTTCTAAATAAATTTGTACTACTTTGGAACTGACGGACCCCTTTTTATAGTCAAAACTTGCCCGCGGACCCCCGAGTGAAAAAAATACATAAATGCATAATCGATTTTTTCGTTTTATTTTTGAATTAAAATAAAACATAATTACCTTGAAAAACACTAACTGGAAGATTTTTTTAACTGATTATATTTTATGTGAGAACACAACGAGCTACGTGTACCCATTTAGTGAACATACGAGCACTGAAAAATATACTGTGTCATTGTGATATATAGTGCCATGAGAAAGTTAAAAATATTTTCTCAATACACATAAACATTACTTATATAAAAACTTTGTTAGTAAAAAGTTTCAAAAGTACTTGTCAATTAAAATATTAAAATAATTAAACAATTTGGGTATAACTAAATAGATAAAAGCGTGTAGATGTAACTTGTTTGGTTTGTGTATACTACGATGGCAATATAGTGCAACTAAGAATAATATATAATAATTGTAAAAATAAAAGATGTGATTACTTGTGTTTAATATGAAAAAATGATTTTTTTGACTGTTTTGTTTGCTGGTACCAATAAAGACAAGAAAGACTACAACATTTAAAAAATGATACGTCGGTTACAATTGATATTATGTACAATAATTATTTATGCACCAAGGGAGTTATTACAATGATTACGCTCGGAGAGCAACGTGATACAGCACGAGGGTCTCTGGCCCGAAAGATGGGTGTTGTTTGATCTTAAAATACGTCAATACAATTATACATTACATCTTTATATTTTTACGTATCTTAAAGTGATGCGTACAACCTTTCCATTACTAAACTGAGTGATTGCATTACTATTTGGAAGCTAGTTTAATTTTCTTTTTATTTTGCAATGTAAATTTTTCAATAACGTTTACTTATTGAAAATATAAATTTTAAGTTATTTAATTAAAGAAATACACGAACAAGATAACTACACTATTACACACACAACTCAAGTAAGCATAGGTATAAAAGAATCTTATTAACCATCATGGTAAAATGTCGAATATAAATATATTAATTTACTTACGAACGTGCGTGTTCAAAATAAAGTAAAAATATCACTTGCTCCCTATAGGTAGTTATTGGGATTCATATTTCAATTGAATAATAAATAATCGTACGTTACATAAAAAAGACGCAAACAGTGCTCTTCCGTAAAACTATCGCATTGCTTTTATTTACAATTATTTTTAATAGTAAAGTGTGCTAAAAACAGTTGCAGAATTGTTGATATAAAAAAGTGTTACAGTTACTTTCTTAAAAATGTGTACGTTGTATGAGGTAAGATTACGATAGTGTTTTTTCTTCATATTCATAAGCAAAGTGGTACTCATTGTACCTTTTACAATACTGTAAAATAAACACATACAAGAATTAATTCTACATGCGTGCTTAGTACTGACGTACGGTTAAGTTTATCGTCATTTATGTGCTTCTTCACTTATATTGTTAGTTTCTTAAGATTTTTGGTAAGGTAATATAAATTTTATTTTTTTATGCACCTTTCTGAAAAATTTCATTATTCTTACATACAATTTTCAAGTCAAATTACAAATGTTTAGACTAATTACTATGAACGTTAAAATTTCAGAAACAATCAGTAAATTTCTAAAAAAGTAAAAAGCTACAATTTTTTTAAATGTAAAAACAAACTTTTATTTATTTCATAAACTAAACGTAGAGAGTCAGTTAAAATTTTTTATTAACTCAGATATGCCTGAAATTTTATTTCAAAAAAAATTGATGATTTTTTTGGCAAAAGTTTAGTCATTTAGGTCTATTAGACTTATATATATTTAAAAAAAAATTTTGCTTAGAAGTACATTTTTGGTGCCGGCTTATACAGGGTGTCCCACGAGGTACTGTACATACTGAAATGGTATGTTCCTTAGGTCAATTTAAGTAGAAACCTATAAACATAGGTCCAATTCGCCATAGTTACACAGATACAATCGTTCAAAGTTTATAACTGATAACACATTTTTTAAAAATTAATTATTCTTAGTCAACTGGGAAACAAAAGCCGAACAACATGTCATTTATTGATTTCTTTTCTACTAATGTCACAGTCGATTTTATTAAATGAAGTGTAATTTAAATGCAAAATGCCTTCTCATTTTTCTAACGAAGAGTACGCTGATATCATTTACATTTATGGATTTTGTGATGAAAATGCGAGATCTGCCGTTAGGGAATATGAACGAAGATTTCCCAATAGGAGGGTGCCAAATCACCAAACCTTTTCTTCTGTGTTTTAAGATGTACGGACTCATGGTTCATTTCCATCAGTTTCAACAAGATCTGACCGTCTTGTGCAGTTAAATGTGAATGAGCAGGAAAACATTTGCAGATGGTTGATCGGAGTCCAGGGTTGAGTACTAGAAGAATTTCTTCTCGAACGGGACCCGTATGTCAGTATGGCGAACATTACATGATGGGCTTTTGTATCCCTATCACATACAACAGGTTCAGCATCTGGAACCTGGAGATTTTGCTGCCCGGTTGAATTTCTGCCACTGGCTACAGGTAAATCCACAATTAGTTTCATTCATTTTATATAGCGACGAGGCGCAATTTACTAGAGATGGAGTGAACAATACACGTAATACTCATTTGTAGTCATATCAAAATCCACATGGCACAACAGAAACTAACTTTCAGCGCAGATTTTCTGTTAACGTATGGTGTGGCATGATTGACGATCAACTTATTGGACCTTTTTTCTTTGAGGAACGTCTGACAGGAGAAGCATATGCTAACTTTTTGCGGAATGAATTGCTAAAAATGTGTGAACATTTATAAACTTTGAACGCTTGTATCTGTGTAACAATGACGAATTGGACCTATGTTTATAGGACGTTTTCTACTTAAATTGACCTAAGGAACATACCATTTCAGTATGTACAGTAAATTCTTTTTTTTTTTAGATATATACGATTAAATATTGAATACAGTTTATTTTTATTAAAAAATACATTACCAAGTATGGAATACTACAAAACATTTTACATGCCAACATCGCATTTCTGGCATCTTGTTGTTGTTTTCGTATGGCAATGTCGACATTTTGTTTGTTTTTCTTGGGGTACAACAAAATGATATATTCTGTCATACCTGATTTCTAAATTTTCATTTTGGCTTGGATGTCCTTTACTAAAACTACCTGTTTTCTTCTTATTTTTTTTCTAATAATGAAACTGCTATCTGTCGTCTGAAGGCAAGTCCGTTTATGGTATTTGTGTATTTGCTAAGCATTATGCACAGCCATGTCAATTGCTTGCTTTATTAACGGAAAATACCATTTTTTACCCCTGATTGAAGTCCTATATAAACAGATATTTTCATCACAGCGGTCTAAATCTCCCATATTAGCATTGTATAAACGTATCATGTGAGGTTATTCAATATATACTATTTTTTTCTCACTCCGAGAAAATCATTTAACTTTATGTGCCCATGTGATACCATTCTTAACGATTCTTATGTAAAATGACCTCCTAAATCCAAAAATGAGCTCCGTTTCTACCCATCACCCACCTATTTTGGGGGGACCCCATTATTTTATTTTTTGCATTTTTTTTTAGAATTGTAACTTATAGCCGTTAAACATCCGAAAGCAGGTAATAAAATTTATACCAAAGTATATGGCAAAAGTTTTGCTATAAAATGTATATCGAAACAACAATAAAATACAAATATATAAGAACAGTAAAAATATATCAATAAACAGTTAGGAAGATTCACTGCATGACGCTGGCGATCTCAATACCACATGCAGGTTTGAACAGGAATTTTCGACAAGTTTGAACTTGCATTACTCTTCTCATTATAGTATATTACATTGTTTGCTTAACTGCTTCGATCAGTACATCTATAGCTGTTGCAGAGTTAACTTGTCGACGTTTTAAACGTGCTGGATTTTGTGTTCATTTTTGTTCATTTGTGTAAAACAGTAAAACTACTTTTACTCCGGATTTTTTCAAGTGACTAAGTGTGATTTGTGGTTAATGTCGGGCGTTGAATTATTGTTTAATTATGCCACGCGAGTGTAAAAATCATCCCAATAGCTTCTGCTATGTCTGCGGGGAATTAACTTTAAAATCGCAACGAAAACCCCTTTCTCCGCTTGTTAAAACAGCTTATAAATTGTACTTTGATTGTCAAGTTGGCGACTAGGACAAGACTTGGGCTCATTCAGTTTGCTGTACGACTTGTTACAGTAGTTTGACCAAATGGCTCAAAGGTACCCGTAAATTAATGCCATTTGCTGTGCCCATGGTTTGGCGTGAACCTCGCTGCCATCTTACAGATTGTTACTTTTGTATGACTTCCACCGTCGGGTTTTCGAGCAAAAGTAAGCATACAATTCAGTATCCCAATATTCCGTCAGCTCTAAGACCTGTTTCTCATAACGATACTTTGCCAATCCCAGAGCCCCCAAACACTTATACTCTACAGCCGGAAATTGATTTAAAAGACTCTGAGCCACAACTTGGGGCTTCGAATGATACGTTCAATGATGATGAAGAGTATTCCGCAGATTTAGTTTCTCGGCAACCTCACTTCCTCATTTATTCGGAATTAAATGATCTTGTCAGGGATTTGCAGTTACCCAAGACTAAATCTCAGCTCCTAGGATCACGACTTCAACAGTGGAATCTCTTTGAAAAGGGAGTAAAAATATCTTCTTAGAGGACCAGACAAGCAACCCTGAAATGTCTTTTCTCAGAAGATAAAGGTTTAGTGTTCTGCCCTAATGCAAGTTTATTGATGACAGAGCTACAGATGCCATGTGACCCAAACAAATGGAGACTGTTTATAGACTCATCAAAAACAAGCTTAAAAGTTGTCCTGTTGGCAAATGGGAATGACTTCCCATCAGTTCCAGTTGCATACTCTGTTGATATGAAAGAAACGTACGAAAACATCTTCAGAATCCTTGATAAAATCAGTTATCATGATTATAAGTGGAAACTTTGCGCTGACTTAAAAGTTGTTGCTATACTCACGGGCCTGCAATCAGGATTCACAAAATATTGCTGCTTCCTTTGTGAATGGGATAACCGAGCCCGAGATAAACATTACATCGTACGGGACTGGTTTCTGCGAGAAAATCTTATTCCTGGTCTAAAAAATGTCGCCCACAATCCTTTGGTTCCGAAGGAAAATATTTACTTACCACCTTTACACATCAAACTTGGATTGATCAAGCAGTTTGTGAAAGCAGTGGACAAGACAGGTGGCGCATTTCAATTTTTGAAAACTAAATTTCCTCGTCTTAGCGAAGCTAAAATCAAAAAAGGCGTTTTTGTTGGTCCCCAGATTAGACAACTCTTCCAAGTTTCGACGTTTATTGAACACCTAAATTGAAAAGAAAAACGAGCTTGGCTTGCATTTCAAAACGTTTGTAAGAACTTCCTGGGTAACCACAAAGGTAAAGATTATGTCGCTCACGTCGAGGAACTGCTTTTAGCGTACAAGGACATAGGATGTAACATGTCTCTTAAAGTTCACTTCCTTCACTCGCATCTGAACTTTTTCCCTGAAAATTTAGGAACAGTCTTGGATGAACACGGGGAACGGTTCTATCAAGACATCGCTAAGCTGGAGAAGAGATTTTCAGGGAAGTGGAATGCAAGTATGTTGGCGGACTACTGCTGGTTTTTGAAACGAGAGAGCTGTACCTCAGTTTTGAAACCTCTTCAACGGCTGGCAAAATTAACTTCTTTCCGATAGTATGCGGTTTTCCGGATTTTGCTATAAGTATCGTTTCTTTGTGATGTCGAAGCAAACATTCTGTCCAGCGTGGGTTTCTTCTTAAGTTTATCTTTGAGTGTTTGAAAGTATTTCAAATCTTTATCTGTTGTATCAGGGTGACATCCCATAGAGGAAAGTACCATAGGCCCAAGCTTGGTCCAGGCTTGGCTTAAGTCTGTACAAGCCTGGGCCAAGCCTATATGCCAGGCTTGGGCCAGCTTTGGAAAAAGTCTGGAATGATTATCATGGCCCAGTCCTGGTTGCTAGGACTGGGCCATGCTCAGTTGCCAGACCTGGGCCATGCTCAGTTGCCACACCTGAGCCATGCTCAGTTGCCAGACCTGGGCCATGCTCAGTTGCCAGACCTGGGCCATGCTTAGTTGCCAGTACTGGCTCAAAATTAAATGCCAAGAATTAAGCATTAATAAAACAATGGAATAAATAATTGTATGAACGTATTTACACTTTATTGTTATTACTTGTATTATGTACTATTTAAACTACCTAAAGTTTTTTAATTACTATTTAGATCTCGTCTTAAATTATATTAACATTTAGCTAGTACAGTTGATATTCTCCATCACTAGTTCACATTCAAGTTCAACTCATTTTGGCACCTTTTGTTTGATATTTTTTGGTTTTCTGCATCACTAGGGTCATTAACGTCACTCACACAGCTGATGTTTACACTTTGATTATTTAAACTTTGCCGGTTAACATCTAAATTAGTTTTTTTATTCAAAACTTTTTTGGTTTATTTAACGCACGCCATCTTTAAACTCTAAGGTAACAATCAGACATAATTACTTTTAGTAGCCTCGCCTCGTGATAATTGCGGAGTAAACAAAAGAAATTATATTTGAAGGTTTTTTCCTTCTAGTTAAAACGTACTAACATTCAATGACTGTATAACTGAATCTCGGATATTTGATTCATCACCTTTACTACTCTAGCAATGAGAAAAATCTTACATTTAACTAACAGATGATGTAAACAAGGATGGCGGCTACGCTAAACGAAAATACCCGAATCTCGCCATACGTAACCGAACGGCTCAAGTTTCAATTCTACACTTTCCATATTATCATAACTCAACTTATTAACCAATTTTTAAAAATTTTTAACATTAAAAAAATTATTATTGCTATTTTCTTAGATAATCCAGCCTTAGCCAAGGCTGGGTCAACCAGTCTTGAACTAAGCTTGGGTCCCTATGGAATAGAAAGGCTGGGTTATCCAGGCTTGGGCCAAACTTGGATTCTCATGGAATGACCAAGGGTGGGTTATACAAGCTTGGGCCAAGCTTGGCTAATAATTTGCATGGCCGAAGCTGGGTCAACCAGTCTTGGCCTAAGCTTCGGTTTCCATGGAATACCCAAGGATGGGTTATGCAAGCTTGGGCTAAGCTTGGGTAAGCATTAGCATGGCCGAGGATGGGTCAACCAGTGTAGGACCAAGCTTGGGTCTCCATGGAATGGCCAAGGCTAGGTTATCCAGGCTTGGGCCAAACTTGGATTCTCATAGAATGGCCAAGGATGGGTTATCCAAGCTTGGGCCAAGCTTGGCTAATAATTTGCATAGCCGAATAACCAGTCTAGGCCCAAGCTTGGGTCCTTATGGAATGGCCGAGGCTGAGCTACCCAGTCCTGGGCCAAGTCTGCGCTAATACAGGTACGCCAAACTTAGGTTTTCCGGTACTGGCCTAGGTCTGGCCCCGTTGTCTAACTTTGGGGTTTCCTGTATGGGATCTTCTCAGATGATCCTGCAGCCTAGATAGTTTCATAGCAACATTGCCCAAAACTTTGTTGCATACAAGACACATAGGTAATTGTTTGTCCGGCAATGATGGAATGAAGCCAAATTTAAAATAATCAAGACTGTGCTGTCTACATTTCTTTTTAGATTCGGACATGGCATCAGTCATCTGTGGGCAAAATTAATCTATTTAAATAAGACATATCGTCAAAACAACATTGGGCTGGGCTTACTAGTTTATTTCTAAAAGAAACACGTAAGAGTGTATCTCATATTTTTAGCACATGCCTTGTACACATCATCAAATTAATGATTTTTAATTATTAATTCTTGCATCTTCGTTCTACCGCCAAACTAAACGTAGTTACCAGTGAGTATTTAACCACTAAATAATAACTTGAAAATTTATCTGTAAAAGCTCAAGCCGACATGCTTGTGTCCCTGCAATCATTTCTGAAGTTTCTGAAACCCCGTGTAATTTATTTAAATTAAATTAATTGCTACAGATTTGACACGGCCGTTTTGCAAAACTCCAAGTGCATTTGGCCATGTTTTCTTTCTAACCAGCTTTCTATTTTTGGGATGTGTCCACCTGCTCGTTGTTGTGGTATCCCATTCTTCCAGCCATTTTTTATACGTAATGCTTCTCCCTTTTATCCTATCTATCTTATTCGGGTCTTGCCGCTGGTCGGAATAGCGCTTTTTTTTCATAGGCTATAAGGTGGATTGGTATCAATCCAGTTACTATCATTACTGCGGCTGTTGAAGCCGTCCTGTATGCACTACATACTCTAAAAGCCATTATTCTTTGGGTTGTTCCAATCTTATTTCGATATCGTTGTTTTTTCATTGCCTCTACCCATATATGTTCTCCGTATAGTACAATTGATTGAGTAGAAAGTGCTATAGAATTACCAGGTCTACAGAGCATGCCCATTCCAATAATGCCTCTCCACGAGTGTTGGTAACCTCTCCGCCCTAGTAGGTGTGTTTGGCATTAAAATCTCCTGTTATTATGATTTGTTTTCTTTGCCTTTTCGTGTTTTTGTATATCCGACCAATACTTAGTAAACAGTGTAAACGTGCAGTTTGGACTTATGTATACGCTGTACAGAACATATTTTTGAACATCCACACACACAAAACAATCACTTCTAAAATAGTTCACATGTTGTTTATGACTAGTTCGAATAATTGCAACCGCTTTATTCTCATTAGCATAAATATTGCTTTTTCCCTTGCATCTTACGATATTTGGTTCACAATTTCTTCTGGCAGCCAGAAGGGTAACCATGTCGTGTACCGAATTGCTCCTGTTTGCGTTAAGTTCAGTCTCTTGCCCTATGATTATAGGACCAGCACTTAAAACATCTTTATATTTTTACATGTTTTTCAAGTTTGCATAGGACCATCCCGACTCTTATCTATTTTTCTTCTAGCAGTTTGTCCACTATCTCTTTACTCATCACGACTGTAGCTGCCTCGGTGTCGTTTGCGTTAATTTGCCGATTTTAATGGGTTGGCCTGGAGCGGCAGCTAATTTTGCTTCTATGGCAGCAATTATTTCTTCTTTGCTCACTAGAGCATCTAAACCCCTCAAGTGTATAGTTTCCATCTGGGGTGGTATACCGGCCTCTGTAACGTTTAGAGAATGAGTTTCTTCTGATTTAATTGTATATCTTGCGACTTTTGCCACGTTTTTGAGCTTGCGATCTTATTGTTGTAGTTTGCTCGACCAGATTAAAGTCCTCGTATATATCCGCCAATTACTGGTGTTTTTTTTTATACAATTTTTGTATGATTTTCTCCATGGGGAGATCATCAGGGTCGACTTTAACTACCTTGACGGTCTGGTCATTTGAGTTTAGGGGATTTCCAACTTTGACAATTGTTTTTTTGTATAGATCCTGTTCCCATTCTACACTTGATATTTCTCCCCAGTTCTCTAAGCTGTTAATGCCTTCGAGTGTCTTCAGCCTAGTGTTCCATGAATTTCTCCATGGCTTTGTTTGAGTTAATTTATGTATTGTTCTTGGCAGCTTCTGCAGATTGCTGTTTTGATAGTTTTCGATCTTTCTAAAAGATTCTGGTATTATGGATAGCAATTCTGGTGCCATTTTTTTAATTTCTTTGTGGACATTGTTGTTGTCCTGACAGAAAGGAGGGTCCTCGCTTACCACCCTTACCGACCGGTACTGGGGTTTCCATACCTTGCACCGTAAAGTTCCTTCGTATTCCATCTTCCATAGTGATTTTTTACTTTATTTAAATAAGACATAAAGTCTAGTAGCTGTGTATTAAAAAATCAAACTCAAATTTAAATCATATGATTTTAGATTTTATGGCAGGCATAGGCGTACGTCATGATAAATTAATGTGAGAAGAGGAATGTTATGAATGTTACTTACGGTTTTGATATGATGGAACTTTAAGGAAATTTGAAAGTAACATGACAAAAAATGTTAAAATAAAATATTATACAACGAATAATAAGAACAAATTGTTAGCGGTTTATCTCTACGCCTGTAGGTTTACTATTATTGTGCTAAATTTTATAGTATACTTAAACACTTTTAATGTCAAATTCAGATTCCTGAGCACTTGTTTTTGATAGAAATTTTTACAAGATAATATAACAGGAAAAAGTAAAAAACAAGTAGGTAAAATACTTATTTAAATTAGTTGTTTTACTTCAGAAAGAATATAATGTATTATTAAATTTTCGTGCGGTTATAAAAATAACAAACGGTGCTTTACGTATTTATGTAAATAACTACGATGTACTTACTCTTTATTGCACATTTGAATACTATTCTATAAAACATCTTTTCACCGTTGAAAGAATTATTTAAATAATTATAAAGGAAGTGCATTAAGTTTTATGTTTACTGGGGGCACTTAAGTACTTTAAAAATAAGTTAAAATTTTCCGCATAACAATAATATTGTTACAGTTACTTTTTATTTTATTATGTGAACGTTTTTAACTAAGAGTTTTTTAAAACATACATAAGGGCGTTATTACGATGAGAGCAACGTGATACAGCCCGAAAGTCTCCGGGCCGACAAATAGATATTGCTCGATATGTTGAAAAAAAAATGCACAAAAAGATATAGAAAACTTGTTACCATCGAAATTTAAATAAAAATATTAAAAAGTATATAATTTTTGAATTCGTAATGAGAGGACGTAATTACCATAACACGCTCTCATTATGTGTCAGTTGTTATGTATACGTTTACATATCTCGTACCTACCCTAGACATTATGAGTAAATTATAACGAAGTCAAAAATAAAATACTCAAGTATTTTTTGTTTATAATTATTTAAATTGTTAAATAATGTTTAACACATTAAAATAAAGTTTTCATCAGTTTTATAATTTTTTCCAAATTTACAGAATTTTCAATAATGTCAAAAATTCTTCTTCTAAAAAACTTGGCATGCTAGTAGATCAGCAGCCCTTAAAAGTTCATCAACCTTTAACCGTCCCTTACAGATAAGTTCATTGATTCTATATAGGTTTTTATTTATTTTAGAGAGGTCGATATCAACCTCGTTAGAAACGTTTTATTAACCGTTCTATAATTTAATGTAATTACGTTTTCATTTGATTGTATTATTAATTACTTCTATTACGAGTATTGGTTTGCTATTTTTAACTTCTAGCGGTACTTTATTTTTTTATTTAAAAATTATTGTTATTTAATATTTTGATAAAATATATTTTTTCCACTACTAGTTGTATAGGCTTTCATTATTACGTATAATAGTAGGTTGTGAAGTTGCACTTTTTAACCACTAGTTAAAAATGAACATATTTGCGTTTACTGATATTTAAATAGCAAATTTAAAGAAAAAAAGTTTACAAAACTGTTTACTATGGGCAAGAGATTTTATTTAACGCTATTTTAAGAATTTAAGTTGTTTATCATATAAATTAATTTGATTGAAAAAATGTAAGTTATTTGAAGTTCGCGCGTAATTAAATGTGAATATTAGGTACTGAATTAAATATATTTTAGATATAACCAATGCTTAAAGTAATAAAGTTTTTAAACTATTTTAGTAAGATTAGCAAAAGTCTGTTTATTTCTGTGTTATAAATCACAATTACGAATTACGTCAAAATTAATTCTATTAAACTAATGACAACTGTCAAAATCACTCCCTTGATTTTTAATTTGAAATCAACATCTTACATTTTAAATTTGATTTAGTAACAGGTAAAAAGGTTTTAATAATTCTAGTAGTAGTCTGTCGCTTAGGTTATAATCATACACTTCTCAACCTTGGTATATACTCGTAATATACTATCATCTAATAACAACATATAATTTATCTTTATGCACTGTTTAAATATGTACGTTAATTTTTATGTTCTACACTGAAGTTAATACTTGATAGATTAGAACATTAATCATTTATTATTATATTAACGCAATGCTATCAAAGTAAAAACATTATACAAACAACTTTTTTGTGCTTCCGTCCGTTTTGTAATTTGTAGGCAACATAATGGGCTTTTTTGGTTTTTTCCCCATTTGTACAGTTCTTTTTACTTTCTTGTATGTACTTTTAGTTGCTTCTATAATCTTCTGATTTATTTGGAGTTCTTCCATGTTATTTCGGTCAATTGAATCAAAAGCCGCTTTGATATCAATCTTTCTTCCAAATGCTGATTGCTCTTCTTCCAATTTTTCTTCTATGTCCTTTCTCAATCTGTATCGGTATCAAGTTCGTCCTCCATGCTTCCTTTATTACTGTCAGCATCCACGTGTGTATTGCTCGTTTTTTTTATTTATCGTATTTATCTTTATTATGTTCCCTTCAAGTTTTTATTATTTTTTCTAAGTTTGTCCTTATTCTTGTCTCTTATGCCTTTTATCTTTGTTTTTTTCTTCTTTTAAGGCTCTTATTTTACTCCAGAATTTTATATTATCTACTTTGTAACTTTGCTCTATTTAATCTCCAAAGTCTTTTCAGCTTTTCTTTTTTTCTTCTCTTATCAATTATTTCACTTTCTTTCTATAGCTATGGTATTCTGTTCTGTTTTGTTTTAGCTTTGTGTTGTGTTGTTTCTATGCTTTTTTCTTTTTTTGAACTTGTTTCCGTATTTCTGCATTTCACCAACTTGTTATTTTTAGAATAGAAGAGCCTTTATTTGTCGTAAAAAAGAATTTTTTTTTGACAAAGAATTCATATTATAAACTAAACACAAAAATCCTACTACATAGAACAAATAAAAAATACAAAATTAAAAGTAAAAAATAAATAAATAATAAAAAAAAAAATAATAATAGTCCTAAACCCTCCACCGCTAATCAATTCTCTATATACATTTATTACACTACATAAAGCTTTTTCTCCTTTTTATAACTTCTTCTATCCATCCCACTGCTTCTCCCCTCTTTCTCCTATGTTTATCTTCCTTCCAGTACTTATTCTCTTGCTTTTCATTCCCGCATCTAAACCTTGCTACCATTCTTTTTAATGTTAAGCTTTTTTTGCCCTTTATGTACCTTGAAATATTATCTATTACTATATTTGTATATCTTTCATTATATTTTCCTTCTCGTATTCTTGCTCTTGTTTCTTGTCTCTGTATATCATTATCTCATTTTTTATTTTCCTTCCTGTCACCCTTATTTTCTCTACTTCTTCTCTCGCGTATCCAACTCTTTCATAATACCTTTTTCTCTTATCTTGTCCATATTTAATTTTTCCATTCTTTACCTCTCTCCAGCATATTTGAAACAATTTACATTCTTCTCTTTCTTTCATTTGTTTTTTGCTCTCTTCCCCGTTTGTACTCTTATCTTTTCTAACTTTATTTCCTCCTCTACTATGTACCTTGCCGTTTTCCTTTCTAATCCTAACGTCCATTTCCAGTATTTTTCTTGTATTTTCTCCAGTTCCTCCCATTCTTTCCACCCCCATATTTCCGCCCCGTACATCAGCACACTCTTTATTAATTTGTTAAACAACCATCTTTTTGTTTCTATTTGTTTCCCAAATTCCCTCTCTCCTATACCCCACACCTGACCTACTATTCTATTACATTTCTTTGCTAACCACTTTAGATGACCCTCGTCTTTATTGTCGTATCTGATTCAATAACCAAAATACGTCACTTCATTTACACTTTCTATTACCTCGTTTCCCCACTTCCACTCCACTCTTTTTTTACCCCCCCTTCCTTTTTGAAACACTACCATCTTTGTTTTTTCCACATTTACACTTAAACACTTTTTTTCCAGATACTGTCTTTATCATATCCTTCATTTCTCTTTCTTTCTTCGCCATAATCACTAGATCATCCGCATACGCCCCATCAATTCTTTCTCTAAATCCGCTAAATATACAGCAAATAAACTAGGACTAAGCGGGCACCCCTGCCTTAATCCTTTATTTGTCAAAAATGCTTCACTTCACTTCCCATCTATTCTTACTTTGCACTCATATATTTGCTCTATATTCCTTACTAGTTCTTCCTCTATCTGTTTCTTTTTTAATATATTCCATAATTTACACCTATTTACATTATCAAACGATGCTTTTATATCCAGAAATAACGCAAAGATTTTCCCTCTTTTCATTTTTAATTCTTTGTTTACTATCTGTTTTAATATGTATACATTATCTAATGCCCTTCTCCCTTTTCTAAATTTTGTCTGCCAGTCTGGTAAGATCTTTTTTTCGTCCATTTCTTTTTCCAGTCTTTTTTGTAGAAATTCTCATATAAATTTTATATCCCACATTTGCCACACTTATACCTCTATAGTTTTTCACCTCTCTTCTGTCTTCTCCTTTGTAAACTGGGCATATTATTGCTTCTTTCCAATCATCCGGAAACCCATCACCTGACCATATCTTATTTAAAGTTTTTCCTATTCTTTCTTTCGTTCTCTCTCTTATATTTCCGTTGTTCTTTTCTCCTTGCGTCCCATCCGTCCCTTCTGCCTTTCCTTTTTTTATTTTTCTTAATGCTTCTTCTATTTTTTTTTGTATAGTAGTACTGCTCCCTCCTTTTGTTATTTTTTCTATTTCGAATTCACCCTTTCTCTCTTCTTCCCCCTCTAAGACCTCTACGCAATGTTCTCTCCATTTTTTCATATCAATTTGTATCTCTCCTTTTTTCCAATTTCTCTTTCTCTATTCAAAAAGCTCCAAATGTCTCCTTCATTTTCTAACATTTTTATATGTTCTTTCAACTCTTTTTTATATTCCTCTTTTATCTTACTTTTTTCTATATTGCGACCTTAATTTTTTATATTCCTGAATATGAATTTTTCTTTTTTTCCACATTCTTTTACCTCTTCTTACCTTCTTCCTGACTTCCCTGCATTTCTTATTCCACCACCTGTTTCTTTATACTCCTTTATGTTTTTTTCCAGTATTTTTTTCTTTCTACTATTTTATTCATTTTACTGATTAATTCTTTCACTCCTTCCTCTACTCCTTCCTCTACCCATTGTTCTTCCTCTAATTTTTTCTTATAAACTTCAATAATTCCATCTGTCCATACCTTTTTCTCTCTCCAAACTGTGTCTGATTTTTTTCTTTCTCTCTTCCAACCTTTTAACCTTACTTCTAATGGCTGACGGTCAGAATCAATTTCTTCCCCTATTTTAAAACTTTCTATTTCCTTCATAACCTCCCTACTAACCATTACATAATCTATTATAGATTCTCTCCTCTCACTTATACATGTATATTCTCTTTTATCTCCTTCCTCCATAATTTCATTTAGTATAGTCCACCCCTTCTCATCACATAACTCTAATAGCTCCCTACCTTTTTTTCTTTTTTTGTTGCGAACTGTACATTCCATCTATATCCCTCTGGTAAATTTACTTTCCATTTTTCCCAATCTTTCTCCTCCAGCCACGTTTCTACTAAACCCACAATGTCAAACCCTTCTATATACTTCCAAAAATTAGCTCCTTTATTTTTAACCCCTGCAACGTTCCAAAAAACTAAACCTATTTTTTTCTTACCGTTTTCTTTTATCTTTGTCTGGTCGTCTTCTTTTTTTTATCATTTACTCCCCTTATTTCTAGTTTTTTGACCTCCTTTTCTCTAATTTATTTTCTTTTACGTTCCAGTGCATGTCCTCTCCCTCAACCTATAATTTCATAAACTCTATTTTTGTTTTTTTTCTTCTTTTAGTCTTCTTTCCTCCATCCTTATATTTTTTTGTACCTGTCTTTCCACTGGAGTCATATCTTCATCTATAAATATCCTTGTTCCTCTTAGACTTCCTTTTTTCTGTAATATTTCTAGTTTATCTTCTACTGAATCCAATTTTACTAGTATTAACCCACTCGCTATTTTAATTGCGTCTCTTATACCTTTTTCCAGTCCCAATTCTTCGGATAACTAAGTTCTTCCTTCTCTTTTCCCTTTCCATTACTTCCACCTTTCTTTCCAAATTTTCTATTTTCTCTTCCATGCTCTTATTTTTTTTTCACATATCGCATATCTCACTTCGCTCTTCTTTTTCTTTTTTAACTCCTCCGCGATCTTTTCCAGATTAGATACTAATTTTTTGTTTTCTTCCCTCATCTGCTTTATTTCTCTAATCATTTCCCTACACATCTACATTACTCCCTTATCACTCTCCTCCTTTCTCGGGCTTCTTTTTGTTCACTGACTCCTTGCAAAAGCTTCTTGCAGCATTTCTTGCTTTTTGTTTTTTTTCTTTCCGATCCTGTCGATTCAGATTCTGACATGATTTTTACTAATTATGTTTAATTAAAACAACCCACAAATATTTAAAAAAAAAAACAAAAAAATGTCTATGAATAAATAAAAATAAAAGTCTGTAATATACTGATAACAAAAACGCGCGCTTGACCTTTACACTAGTCACGATACTCGCTATCGCATTCGCACACTATATCTGAACTCTGCAATAACAATAATAACCACGTTCTTACTCAATCGCTTCCAAAATACGAATCAGCATATAAATTGAAGATAAAAATGTCTTCCGGGTTTGGAACGTGTCATTGTTGTTGTAACCGAAGTTGCCAACGTTTCGCCCACTTTCGTAAGGGTCTTCATCATGACGTGAGATAAATCGCATAAACTTAAACAAGCAACCGAAATCTAACTAAGAACTTCTCAAAAGTTAGGTTATCCACTTGTGAAACAAGCCATAATCTAACTCTGAAAAGGTAAGAAAGAAAACGATAACTTGAAAAAACAAACGAAAATCTAACAACACTATCGAGTTACGTAATCAACTTGTGAACCATGCCAGATTCTAAACTCCGTAGAACCTCTTATTTGGCTATGTTTGTTGACTTTCGATCTTCCGCATATGTCTTCTGCTACTCGTAGTATTACATCTTTAAATTTATTTCATCAGTCTTCTAGATTCCATCTACATTTCTTTCTTTTTTTTTCAAATTCATTATTTGTTTTATTTTCGTACCATACTTTAGTCTTTTTATTGTTATTCTAGTATACTTCTTTTTCTCTATCTTCTTCCATTTCAGTTATGCTGTTATTAGCCTATGATATGTCCCTATTTCCTCTCTATTCTCCGTTCTTATTTTCTTTATTTCTTGTCTCATTTTATTTGTGTATATTAAGTAGTATGTTGTGCTTTTTCTTCCATTCGTTATAAATATGTATTTTTCCGATAATGGTTGTTGTGAAAAAAAATTTCCTATCATTAAATCGATTATTTGGCGGAATCCTTTCTCTATTCTTTATTTTTTCTTCTGCTCCATTCTTATGTTTTTGTCATTTCCTATCTTTTGCAGTCCAGTTACCCATCAATATGACCTTCTCGCTCCTTTTCTTAGTTTCATGTAGTGTGCTTTGCAGCTCCATATAAGAATTCTCCATTTCCTCTTCTTTTGTTCCCTCCACTTGTATAAGTTTCTTTTGTTTCTAGCTTTATGTACATTATTCTTGACGATATCGGCTTAAATTCAGTTATTTTTGCTTCCACCTCATCTGTTACTATTATTCCTATTTCTCATTTTGCTCTTTGTCTCATCTCTACTCCAAACTAATAATATACTGTATTTTCCATTTCCTCCTTTCTTTGTCTCACTTATTCTTATCAACTGCGTTTTGAATTCTTTCATTTCTTGTGCTGATTCATGTTCTTTATCTAGTGATATTATACTCTTTCTTATTTTTTATATCCTCTTATTCCTTTTTTTCTTTAGTTTCTTTTTTATAGCCGTCGGCTAGTTTTTTGATGGGCCTGATTTTTTGATTTGTTAGTTTTTTTAATGTCGTCCAGTTTATGTTATTGAACTCATTTGTTTTCTTATTTCTTTTGTCTCCATTCCTAGTTTATCGATTATTACTCTTTTCTTTTATTAGTCCTTTTGTCCCTTTCCAATTTATTGTTACATTTAGTGATTCCATCCTCTCTAATTGCGCCAGATTTTGTTTTCAGCTTGTAATTTGTTAGATTGTATTTTTGCGTTATATCCCATGCTGCTTGCTTCTTTCATATGGTATAGTAATCTTTTTCTTTCTTCCAAATTTTCTTTTCTTTTAGGTTTTTTTGCAGCTTTTATTATTTTTCGCTTTTTGTTCCGTGTTGATAGTTCTCTTATTGAGTTGTTTCTCATGTTTCTCTCTTCCTTCCTTCCTAACCGTATAATTTCTTTTTCTATTTTAATTTTTATGTGCCTGAGGGTTTCTTTTACTTTTTTTTTAAATTCTAGCTCTGATTCGTTGTATTTATCTTCTACTATCTTGAGTTTCTCATTTTCCATCTGGATTCTTCCATATTTTTATTAATAATTGTTCCATTTTGTTTATTTGATTTCATTTTCCGTTTATGTTTTCCATTTTTTGTCTAGACTATATAATTTATTTAGTTTTTTATTGATCTTTGCTAGTATCTTATCCATTTTCTTTCTATGATCTCTAAGCCACTAAATTGTTTCCTCTTATCGGCGTTGTGTTATGTTAATAATTTTTTATTTACTGTTATTTTTATATGTCTTTATAAGGCATTTATTTTATTTGTTTATTTGAGCTTTTCTTAAACTCGCCTTTGCTGATTGTTTACCTATGAATTGCTGTTTAAACGTATATTCAAAGTTAAATTTTGCTTGTTATCAATTTGTTTGTTGCGTTATCAGTTGACCCCAGAGCTGCCAATCTCGTCATTTATTTATTCTTCTATTAATTAGGTTACTATTTATTCTTATTTTCTTCTATTCCTTTCTTTGACGACAGTTATTACACTTTTTCACTTCAATATTTTATTTAATAATTTCTCTTACTCTCATTAAATTAGCCAATTGTAGCATGCATTTTCTTTCACTATTTTTATTCCCGTACAGGAAGTAAAGTAAAACCAAAAATAATATCAAAACAAAATATTAATAATATTCAAAAAATCTAATACAAATTAAACTGATTTATGAAGAATATCAATTTTATCTTTAGTATTAACTAATAATAATTTTAAATTATTTTTAGATGAAAATGAAATATTATAACTTTTAAAAATGTTTTGAAATTTAAACGAAGAAATTGCTATGTATGAATGAGAAAAATCAATATTAGGTTAATTGGAATTGAAAGTAAGGCTGATGAAGTTTTTAAGTTATATAGAAAAACTAATTTTACAATACAATAATATAATAATTTAAGTTTTGGAGAAGGCTTTGTATTTTTTTTTAAATATGAAATAATACAAACCGTTCTTAGTAGTTTGAGAATTTTCTTAAACTATTGTTTTAAAGAAAATGTTTAGTTTATCTGTTTTACAAACTCTTATTAGTTGTAACTCTTATAAAGATAAGATATCATTACATAACATAACTATATGTGTTATGTATTAGAATTTAAAACCATCAGTTTTCCACTAGCGTTGATTGTGTTTTGTTAAAATTTTACGTAACTGATGATAAAACAGTGGATTATTTACCTAGGGTTTTTAGTTCGGATTCTTGTTGGAAAATGGTTTTGCATTTGTCTCAAAGTTTTGGTGTTTTAAACGATTGTTTAGTTGTGATGGGCTAATTTTAACAACAAACTCAAAAACATTCAAAAGATAGTTTTAAGATTTTTCCCAGATACTTTATTATTTGCTTTGTGTTAAAATGGTGTCAGGAGATACTTATACTGAAATAACTTTTGTGCAAATACGATTAATGTCCAATTTCTCTCTTCCAAGTCTTTATGCTAACTAATTTTTTTGTTTAACATATACTCAACTATATACATTTCGTTGTAGTTGATTTACGTTTTTAAACTCGAATGTAGTAATAGAGGTAATTGTTGTAGTAGATTGTGTAGGACGAAACGTTTAATTTAGATATAAATAAACAAAAAATTTAACAACATGTGAATTAATTAAACTGAGCGTAAAACCTAAGAATTAATAAGCGTAAAAACATTAATTATTAATTACTCGAGAAAAAAAATTAATTAATTTGGCATTGTGTTTATCGAGATAACGTCACTTACTGCAGTATGAAGTATATAACAAACGTCGTTGCACCTTAATCAATAGCGACAGGTGAAATCTATAAATAACAAGGTTCGATTTTTCGTTTTATTTTATAATATTTAAAAACAAACAATTTAACTGACTTGATTCAATTATTAAGTATCACAGAATGGTAGTTAACAAATTTTGCAGACTTTCCACAGCCTCAATAGATTAAAAAATTGCTTTGATTTTAAATAAAAAATATTGCTTTAAGTGAAACACGCATTCAAAGTAAATATCATAGTAAAGGCACTTTTGTATCTACCGTGTGTGTATTAAAATTCAAATAATTTTTCCTTCATTTCGGGCCATTTCGACGGCATCTTCATAAGTTGGTAAACCCAAGTCGTAGTGACGCTGGCCGTGTTTATCATTTTCCAACTCCGTTTTGTTTTTATCTTCACAATCGGGTATCATTACACTTTCGTAAGAAGGTGGAGAACCTTGATGAACTGGTCTTTGATAGTCTTCGTTCATTTCAAGCGTCTGAAACGTTTTGATTTATTTTAGTGCAGTCTTCAAATTGATAATTGTACCTGTGATCCTTGAACCGTGTACACCTCCATTGAAACTCCAGGATCGCGCCAATACTGTGGCAAGTGTGTATGACGTTTTTGTTGATTGCGATGGCAACAGTAACAAATAAGAAACACCATGACAATAATTCCTCCCATCATGGTACTAAAAATCAATACGGAACCACTTTTCCAAAATAAATAAAAACTTACCCTCCCAACACCACATTTACACCTTGATTTGGTGCAGGAGGTCGTGGAGTTGTATACCCATCTCTTTCAATATACCCACTGATGTGGGCCGTACCAGATATTAAAATAATGCGTTGCAAAGACATCGATTATTTTTCTTTTTTACATAAATACTTTTGATATTAACAATTCAAATTGGGAAGCGTGATATGTTTCATACCGCACGTTACAACGACAATTACGCAACGTTTCGTATAATACCGCTAGTTTTCACGAGATAATCGATAGTAACCTATATTTTTTTTATTTCCCACGAAATCGATTCTTGTACAACACCGTTTAGTAAAAGTTATATATACCACCGATAAATTGTGTTACATTTATTACTGTCTATAAATCAGATATCTATTTTAAGAAACTTTTTATTTTTGTTAAGGGTTCAAGACGTAAAGGTCGATTTAATTATTAAAGTTTATGTCGTCACATGAAACGTCATCGAAAACGCAATGTTAAAAATGCTACGTACTATTTTATTCTTCTTGTTGCAGAAATTTATTATGAAACCAGCTGGACTTAAGAAAATTTTATATTTTCTTTTGTTGATGTGCGGAGTTTTGATTTTTTACCTGATGCGTTACCAATTTTCACCACTGAGCAACTTGAGCTTGCGTCTGACGAATAAACAAGATGATCCCGATCACAATCCTGCTCAGTAAGTATTCCTCAGTATGTTTTTTCTTATTTAAAAAATAAGTTGCATTTTCTTAATTTAAAATTTTCATTATAGTTTTTAATACTGCTTGATACAAAAATTAATCAATTTAATGTACAGGCTTTTAAAACAATTTTCAGTAGAACATCAAGCAAAAGTTTATACATACCTATAATATTTTATTTAAAATTTTTGCTTCTACTCTACATGTCTTTGTGAAATTGTTAAACATAGTAGAATTTTATTTATTTGAACAAATTTTGAATATTAATTTTAGGTTTTTTTTTATTATCTCAAATACAAAGTACTTCTCAAGAAAATAATTTTTCTTCGTATAGCTTCGCTTTAAATAAAACAACACAAAAACTAAAAAATTGTCAATGAAATGTTTCATTTACATACGGACTTAAAATATACAAAAATGTGTGTTAAAACATTTTTCTAGCTGCTAAATAGTTTTTAGAAAAATGATTAAAAGCTTTAAGTTTAATTGTGAACACCTTATCCGAATCTTGGATTACTGGGTCAAAATGTAGTAATGAGCACATTCTACATTTGTTTTGTCAAAAGAAATTATTTTTGAATTAGTCTACCAACAAGTTGATCAGATTATTAAAATTATTATTATGTCTACCAACAATACAAATGTATGTATGTTTCAATCTTATAATTAAAGTAAGATCGTCTTCATAATATTCTACAAAAAATATATACAACAGATTAAATATAAAATTTTTAATTTAACTTACATTTTTAGAAAAATGTCATAATTATCTGACTAGATAATTGAAAAGTGTACCTAAATCTTACAAAATATTAATTTTATAAAGAATTTTTATAAGAAAATTTGATATAGTTAAAGTAATCCATCTCTCTAAGTGGAGAAATTGTAATAAAATATTTTTTTTTCAAGTCAATCCACAGTTATGTTTTAATTTTTATTATAAAACTAGTTTCAACAATTTAAATTAAATCATCATCAGTTATACTAAAAAGCAAATCAATTAACAAGAATAATTAAACATTTAAAAGAGCTTATATCAAATTATAACAAACGTCAACAAATTAAAAAATTTTTAAATTCAAACTGACATTAAATACACAGCCATAGACAATGGCGTATCTAGGGTAGGGCAGGCAAGGCACGTGTCATGGGCGCCAACCTGAAAGGGGCGCAAAAGAAGCTCGGTTGCGATACAATAAGCGAGAATTATATAATAGTAGTTTACGTAACAAGAGTCGAAAGTAAGAAATAGCATAACGAACTAACATTAGAATGTCTTCCGGGTTTGGACCGTGTCCTAGTTGCAACCGAAGCTGCCAACGTTTCGCCCACTTTCGTAAGGGGCTTCATCAGGGCGTGAGATAAATCGCAAAACTCAAACAACCAATCGAAATCTAACTAGGAACTTCTCAAAAGTTAGGTTATCCACTTGTAAAACAAGCCATAACCTAAACTATGAAACGGTAAGAAAGAAAACGATAACCTGAAAAAGCAAACGAAAATCTAACAAAGAATCACTACCGAGTTAGGTAATCAACTTGTGGACCAAGCCAGATTCTAAACTAGGTAGAAGTGACTTAAGAAGAAATAGTCTCCGTATTTAAAGGAAATTGATCGTCACGGATGATTAAGCTCGACCCTGATTGGGTTACGGTTGCTAGGGGGCGTGTTTTTGATAAATGACTAATAACCGGGAACCAAAGAGGGGATAGTTCGAAACCATGATCGCGATTGAAGTTATTGGGGTGTTTGATGATTTCTATGCTTTCTCGGAATTTCCTGTTGAAAAAGAATGGAGATTTGGCAATCAACGAAACATTATCAAAATCTATCTTGTGACCTGTAGTAAAATGATGTTCAACGACCGCAGACTTGGAAGTATACCTTTTCCTTATACAACGATCATGTTCTGAAATGCGAATTGTTCTTCCAGCGGACAAGGGCAACGCCACTGTAGTTTTGAACCAAATTGATTATGTTACGAAAATCAATTCTATTTTGTCTGAGGAAACTTACGCTCTTCTAACCTATAACCCCACTTCGAGGATTGAACGCGAGGTTAGCCAAATCATCAAATCTTCCAATCTACCTCCTGAAACTAAACGTCGACTTACCCCATCAGATTCTAAACCACCTCGTCTATACGGACTTCTCAAAATTCACAAACAAGGTATTCCTTTTCGACCTATCGTAAGTACTATCCAATCTCCTACTTACAAGCTAGCCAAGTTCTTGTCCAACATTCTTTGCGAGTTTACAGGTAAAACCTCTTCTCACATCCTCAACTCTCAGCATTTTATTCAACGTCTAGAAACTATAAAACTTGAACCCCAAGATCTTCTCGTGAGCTTTGATGTTACTTCACTTTTTACTAAAGTTCCTATTAAGGATTCGCTTATTATCATCAAACAAATTCTGTCTCAACATGGCAAGGACTTGAGTTTGGTTCCTCTTATTGAAAAGTGTCTATCCTCTACTTACTTTCAATTTGATAATAAGTTTTACGAACAAGTTTCTGGTGCTGCTATGGGTTCTCCTCTATCACCTGTTGTAGCTAACATTTTTATGGAATCCTTTGAAACGGTTGCTTTGGAATCATCAATATTAAAACCTAAAGTGTGGTTTAGATATGTTGACGACACGTTTATTGTTTGGTCTCATGGTCATCTTGAATTGTCTAAGTTTCTTGATCATCTTAACAATCAACACTTAGATATCAAATTTACTATGGAAATCGAAAGTAATGGTTCTCTTCCATTTCTTGACATTCTTGTGACTCGTAAGCCCGACGGACTTCTAGGCCATTCTGTTTATCGCAAACCCACTCATACGGACAGATACCTTCATGCTTCGTCTCATCATCATCCTGCACAGAAACGTTCTGTTATTGAATCTTTGGTCCATCGTGCCTTTTCTATTTGTCAACCTGAGAATCTAGACTCAGAACTCCGTCATCTTACTAGAACCTTATTGAACAATGGTTATGTAAAGCGAGATATTCATAGAGTTATTAATCGTCATTTACATCCACGTACTCGATTACCTAAGGACATTTCTACTCCCGAATCCAACCCGAAATTGGCCTTTTTACCCTACATTCACAAGGTTACAGATCAAATAGGGAAACTCCTTCGTAAGAATGGTATTAAACCCATATTCAACTCGACAGGCAAAATCTCTCAGATTCTTCTTTCTCCCAAAGACAAATTTCCTACACTTTCATCTCAAGGTGTATACCAAATTCCCTGTTCTTGTGGTTTAGTCTACATTGGTGAAACCGGTCGTTCCGTCATTACTCGCATTTCAGAACATGATCGTTGTATAAGGAAAAGGTATACTTCCAAGTATGCGGTCGCTGAACATCATTTTACTACAGGTCACAAGATAGATTTTGATAATGTTTCGTTGATTGCCAAATCTCCATTCTTTTTCAACAGGAAATTCCGAGAAAGCATAGAAATCATCAAACACCCCAATAACTTCAATCGCGATCATGGTTTCGAACTATCCCCTCTTTGGTTCCCGGTTATTAGTCATTTATCAAAAACACGCCCCCTAGCAACCGTAACCCAATCAGGGTCGAGCTTAATCATCCGTGACGATCCTTTTCCTTTAAATACGGAGACTATTTCTTCTTAAGTAACTTCTACCTAGTTTAGAATCTGGCTTGGTCCACAAGTTGATTACCTAACTCGGTAGTGATTCTTTGTTAGATTTTCGTTTGCTTTTTCAGGTTATCGTTTTCTTTCTTACCTTTTCATAGTTTAGGTTATGGCTTGTTTTACAAGTGGATAACCTAAATTTTGAGAAGTTCCTAGTTAGATTTCGATTGCTTGTTTGAGTTTTGCGATTTATCTCACGCCCTGATGAAGCCCCTTACGAAAGTGGGCGAAACGTTGGCAGCTTCGGTTGCAACTAGGACACGGTCCAAACCCGGAAGACATTCTAATGTTAGTATAGATTCCGGCCGTGGAAGCCTTCGCTATTACATTAGCATAACGAACGTTAATGCGACGCGAGGCCGCACGGCCGAGCGTTGCATGTGAGTGAGATGCTATGATTCTTTCGACGAGAGTAATGTACATTATTTTTTGTGTTGCCTTTCATAAAATTACATTCTTTTATGAAAAAATAAAAAAAACAACAGAAATATAATATGTTGGTACTACATTTATTACTAAATCTGTCAGATTTGACATTAACTTTAACATCGTTTTTCTTCAATTTTAACTGAATTTCAAGATTTTTAAAATGATTTTTCCATCTGTCGCATACTCATTCTAATATATTAATTGACTTTGAACACTTACTTTTATGTGGATTCCTAGTTTTCATTTTGCCACCCTAGAGCTTTTTTCGTTCATTACGTAACTACACTAACGAACGAATATTGACGTTTGCAATGTTGGCAGCACAAAAAATAAATTAAGATTTAAAAAAAACTTTGAAGTAGTTTAAAGTTTTAAAACAAACTTTAAAACTTTATTAGTTTATGTTGTAAGGTGGCGTTTTTCAGCAGCCTCTATGCTCAAGTGTGTGCAACTTATGCGTAAGTGAGTGCAACTTATGCGCAAGTGAGTGCAACTTATGCACTTTTAATGAAACTAACAAAGAAAAGTAAGATAGACTTTTATATTTTATTTTAAATAAGTCAAAATTGAAATATACACTGGCGCCTGGTATTGCTTGCATGGGCGTGTAGCGACTCGCAAGTGCATCTCAGAGAGCGCGCCAAGTCACCTGTTTCTACCTCCGCTCTCAACCAATCGCTGGTAGGCGAACTTGGTAACGTATCTTGTGGGGTGAGCGGAGGGAACAGTTTTGAAGTGAACAGCACGGAGAGTTGTAGTACGTACGAGCGTGGTCCCCGGTCATGAATCGCGAGTTATGGCTGCAGTTTAAATAAAACATATTTTTATATATATCTTGCTGAGTGTTCTTCCAACACATGGGTGTCAGATCGTGGGTAATTTACACTCGGTAGTTCACGAGATATCACAGGCGCCCTCTGAATCACTGGATTCGTCTTTTACAAATATATTCTAAAATATTTTGTTGAGATATATTAAGGTAATTAAAAAATATATTGCTTTTGTCAATTATGTATAGCAAATTATTAATAATTTTAAAAATAACTAGCTGAGAACCATGAACCACTTTCCTTCTTTTTCTCAAAAGAACGAGAAAAAGAAGGAAAGTGGGGCTGCAGGTCGAAAACGACGTTTATTAGTGGCAAAAGAAAAAGAAAAAAGCAGCAAAGTTTTTAAGACGTTTTTTCAAAAATCGAGCACGAGCACGACTTCTTCAAATAATCCAAAAAATTCTGCAAGCGCAAGGCCTTAAGAATTAGAAGATACTGGGTCAAGTTCAAGCAAGAAAGAATTAGTTGCGGCATCTATTGATGGCGATCCAGAGAGTTTTAGTTATAATTCCAAAACCCTTGCTACTTCTGAAGAAACAGAAGTTGGGTCTAAGTTTGACAAAGAAATGAAGATTGATGACGTTGAAGATAAAGACTTGATATCTGAAAACGTCCAAATTATTAAATGTCCCATACCTAAAATTATTGAAGAACACGACATCGGATTTCTTATGTTTAGTGAAGAAACAGAAAAAGCAACCATAATTGATCCATTGAGAATTGAAATTATTAAACATTGTTTTAAACATTTCCAAAACATCGAAGGTCCTTTTCTGCCGACTAACAATCGTTCTATGAACAAAACTTGGTTCTTTCAAAAATTAGGAAATGGTCACGTGAGCAAGTGATGCGTTCATGGTTGGTTTACTCGCCTTCCAAAAAATCTGCCTTTTGTTTTTGCTGTCTTTTTTTTTCAAAATGCGAAAACCAATTTAGTTTGGAACAAGAAAGCCGATTTAATCATTGGAAAGCACCGGAGAGAATGAATGTACATGAAAATTCAAAAAACCACAGACAATGCTTTACCTAATGGAAAGAACTGGAAAGAAATTTATTTTACAATAAAGGACTAATTGATGCAGAACTTCAACAGCAAATTCAAAGAGAAAATCAAAAGTGGTGTGATATTTTGAAAAGGCTGTTGCACTGCATCAAATACCTTGCAATGCAAAATTTAGCTATACGAGGACACCGAGAATCACTTCAATCAAATGCTAACTCACGAAATTTACTTGGTTTACTAAAACTAGTTTCCAATTTTGATCCTGTTATTAAAGATCATTTAAAATTTGCGGAGAGCCATCCTGGATCCACTACATATCTTTCACCCAACATTCAGAACGAGTTCATTTACATCATGGCATCCACTGTTCGTGCTAACTTGCTTGAAAAGCTACATAAAGCAAAGTATTGAAACGTCCGAGAAATTACTTGCAAATGCAAGAGCCTTCTAGAACAGTTATCTAGTTTCTAGAAAATATAACGAAAAGTGAGGAACGATCGAGAAGAATTCGCTGATGTCTATAAAAGCCGAAGATGGAAATCGTAGGTCAGTTATTGCTGGAATGTGAAAGCATGCAGTATTAAGATTATCAAGTTGAAATAAATACGTATCGTTAGCACGCGCGGCGTTTTAAATAAATAACAGTGTACACCGAATCGAGTGAACGTGACTTATAGTGTAAACAAATCCGAGGACGTTATCTAATCTTATCTTAAGTGTTATACAACGGTTATACATAAATTATAGTGTAAGTGTTTTTATTATTAGATTTTAGTAGTTCGGTCAATTTAAAAGTATATTTCTATAATAAGTAAACGTAGTTTTAATCGTTTTAAAATAAATTAGTTTTTAAGTAATAAATTCGTTACAAATTGGTGTCAGGTGTTCGGTTTTAAACCCGTGGAAATCGTGTAAATAGATAAAGCTGTTCGCGATTTTTATTAGTGTAAATACCATTAAGTAATTTATTATCGCTCGAGATACGATACGCGTGTTTGTTTATAAAGTAGTGTATTTAAAAACTTTATATTCGTGTTATATTTAAATTTATGCCGGTGACGCGTTTGCAAAAAGAGAATGGATTCAAAAATATTTGAAATTCTTGAATCGATGAATAAGAATATGGAAGAAAATAATAGGAAAATGGGCGAAAATTCGCAGAAAATCGAAGCAAAACTGTCCGAAAATTCTAGAAAAATGGAAGAAAAGTTTTACGAAAATTCGCAGAAAATGGAAGAAAACTCTCAGAAAATTGAAGAAAAATTATTTGAAAATACCCAGAAAATAGAAGAAAAGTTGATGGAAAATTCTAGACGATTAAAAGAAGAAATACAAACGAGCATAGAAAATCAAATCAAAATTGTGCAAGAGGAAACTCAAGCAGATATGTTAAATTTAAAAGAAGAAATTTGCGAATCTGTGAATGACAAAATAGAAGAAGTAGAAGACAAATTAGAACAAAAATTGAGAGAAAGAATACAACTGCTTGAAGAGAGAATGAACCAAATGAATTGTCACGGGGAAGGAAGCGTCACGAGTGAAGATTTAATAATGGACCATCGAGAAGAAAACACTCATAAGTTCAAAGTTGTACCTCCGAATTTTGATGGTAAAGTTCCATGGTCAACCTACTACAAGCAGTTTGAAGCCGCAGCTACAGCTAATGGTTGGAACAACAAGCAGAAAGCGACGTCTTTAATAGTGTCCTTACGTGGAGAAGCGCTTGGAATTTTACAAACTGTTCCGGACCACCTGCAAGAAAATTACGAACTCTTAATATCACGATTAGAAATGAGATATGGGGATGCTCATCTTCAACAAGTATACCAGGCTTAAATTAAAAGTCGGGTTCAAAAAGCTGCCGAAAGTCTTCAAGAGTTTGAGGCTGACATCGCCAGACTAACACGGCTTGCGTATCCTACAGCGCCAGATACCTTCTTGGAGCAATTAGCTATTCAAACCTTCGTAGACGGCCTCCGAGACAGCGAAACACAGCAGACCCTCCGGTTAGCACGACCGAAAACGTTGGATGACGCATTAACCCATGCTTTGGAGTTCGAGGCGGCGAAACAAGCGTCGCACCGAGGCAGCCATAAGCTCCGTTGTGCTGCAGAAGTATCCTCGCACACAGAAGAAAGCATTGAAGACATAGTGCGACGGGTATTTCGGGAACGAGAAGCTCGAAGTAGAGAACTGACGTGCTGGAACTGCGGAGAAGTGGGCCACGTAAGACGCCGTTGTACTAAGCCCAAAAGAAGACCAGAAGAGCGTCCGGAAAACTAGAACGGGTCGACCGAATGGGGCGAAAGTCGACCTCAACGAGCCATGCCCCGGAGATTACCATCCAAATGGCATCGCCTAGAGAGAAATTGCATAGCATTTATCTCGATGGCAAGATCAATGGGAGAAGCGTCCAGTTACTGGTTGACACGGGAGCGACGAAGACCATCATTCGTCCTGACATCTTATTGGAAAACGAGAAGACATCACCAGTAACAGCACGACTTCGAACAGCGACGGGCGACGAAATACCTACTCACGGACAAGTCAAAGTAACCATTGGTTTAGGAAATGGAGTACTCGACCACCAAGTACTGGTAGCCGACATCACGGAAGAAGTTATCCTGGGAATGGACGTGATAAAGAAGTATGGGTTCCATTTGGATATGAAGAACGATGTCCTGAAGATCGACAATGAAGAAATTCCTTTTCATTCGTCAGAGAAGGCAGCCGTGCGAGTCTTATTGAGTGAAGACGTGACTCTGCCTGCAAGGACTGAAAGTGTGGTGATGGCACGCCTGGATGGAAATCTCCGGGAAGGCTACATACGCGCGATTGAACCAATGGAGGGCGGTTTAGTTGAAAAGGGACTACTCGTTGGAAGAACTTTAGTACGAGTAAAGAACACGATGCCAGTAAGGATCTTAAACATCAACTCAGATCCTGTAACGCTGAAAAAGAAGACCGTGGTAGGCCAATGCACGCCAGTATCACAAATTGTGAGATGCGTGAAGTCGAACGAAGATACGTCGCCGAAAAAGTGTCCACAACATCTATTGGACATTCTTACCACCAAATGCCAAAACCTCAGCCAAGACCAGCTGGCTAAAGTTAAAGTGTTGATCCAAGAGTACCAAGATGTGTTCGCGCTGGAGAGTGGCTCCAAAGGAAGAACTAACGTGGTGAAACATAAAATTAATACCGGAGACGCTCGGCCGATACGACAACATCCACGCAGACTTCCTTTGGCGAAAAGAGAAGAAGCCGAACAAATAATTACGGATATGGAGAGAGAAGGCGTGATTGAACCTTCAAGTAGTCCATGGGCATCCCCAGTGGTACTCGTGAAGAAGAAAGATGGATCAACGAGGTTTTGCGTAGACTACAGGCAGCTAAACGACGTGACCAAAAAGGACAGCTACCCTTTACCCAGAATTGACGATACGCTAGACACCCTGTCAGGATCCCAGTGGTTTTCTACGTTAGATTTAAAGAGTGGATACTGGCAGGTAGAATTAGAACCCAAGGATCGTGAAAAAACAGCTTTTACGATCGGAACTGGTTTGTGGCAGTTCACCGTAATGCCCTTCGGCCTGTGTAACGCTCCTGCAACGTTCGAGCGTTTGATGGAGACCATCTTGCGCGGATTGTCTTGGAAGACGTGTTTGGTTTACCTGGACGACGTGATCGTGGTTGGAAGGTCGTTTGAAGAGCACTTGAACAACTTGAAGGAAGTGTTCCAGAGATTACGTGGGGCTAACCTCAAACTGAGCCCAAAGAAGTGCCACGTATTTAAGAAGGAAGTCGAATACCTTGGCCACGTCGTATCTAGAGATGGAGTAAGGGCTGACCCAGACAAAATCCGAGCAGTGCAAGCATGGCCAAGACCGATCGACAAACATCAGGTCCGAAGTTTCCTTGGGTTGTGCCCTTATTATAGAAGATTTGTACCCGGATTTGCCAATATTGCCAAACCATTGACAAAATTAACCGAAGAAAAAGCAGAATTTAGATGGAATGAAGACTGTGAAAATTCTTTTAATCAACTAAAACAGACCCTAGTCACTTCGCCGATTTTGAGTTATCCACGAGAAGATGGAAAGTTTGTTTTGGATACCGACGCAAGCAATATGGCCATAGGCGCGGTCCTTTCGCAGGTTCAAGATGGACAAGAAAAAGTTATCGCGTATTTTAGCAAGGTTTTGTCCAGGCCAGAAAGGAATTATTGCGTGACTAGGAGGGAGTTGTTAGCAGTCGTTAAGTCCATCGAACATTTCTACAAGTATTTGTATGGACGAAAATTTTTACTGAGAACAGATCACGCCGCTTTAAAATGGCTACTGCAGTTCCGTAACCCAGAAGGACAAGTGGCAAGATGGATCGAGAGACTGCAAGAGTATGACTACGACACAGAACACCGTGCCGGAAACAGTCATCGGAACGCTGATGCCTTGTCTAGAAGACCATGTCCGGCGGACTGCAGCCATTGTTCGCGACTGGAAGAAAAAGTCGAATGCCTCCGGAGAACTGCTATGGTTGATGATGAGTGGGAACCTGAGCAGTTACGTCGCGAACAAGAAGACGATCCTGAAATAAGACTACTCCTGGACTGGAAAGAAAACGGCCGACGACCAACCTGGGAAGAAGTGAGTGCTTTGGGCAAAAATATCAAAGCGTACTGGGCGCAGTGGGACTCCTTGATAGTAGAAGACGGTCTTCTTAAGCGATCCCTAGAAAATGCCGAGGGCACGGGAAACAGACTACAGCTGGTAGTGCCGAAGAGCAGGGTGACCGAAGTGTTGAAGCTTCTCCACGATGGGACATCAGGAGGACACTTTGGCATTAAGAAGACGTTGGGTAAAGTGCGAGAACGATTCTACTGGATGAACTGCAAAGAGGACGTCATGAAATGGTGCCGTAAATGCATAGTCTGCGCTTCAGGAAATGGTCCAGCGAGAAAGCGCAAAGCACCCATGAAACAATACAACGTAGGAAGCCCTTTGGAAAGAGTAGCGATTGACATCGCAGGGCCGTTCCCAGAATCCGATTCGGGAAATAAATACATCTTGGTGGCGATGGATTATTTCACGAAATGGACGGAGGCTTATGCCATACCCAATCAGGAAGCAGCTACAGTCGCAGACGTATTAGTAAAGGAGTTTTTCTGCCGGTTTGGAGTTCCGTTGGAATTACACTCCGATCAAGGCCGCAATTTTGAGTCTGGGCTGTTTCAAGAAGTTTGCCGACTGTTAGGAATTAAAAGACTAGGACAACGCCTCTCCATCCTCAGTCTGATGGCATGGTTGAACGGATGAATCGAACAATGGGCAAGTACTTAGCCAAGGTAGTGTCCGAACATCAAAGAGACTGGGATCAGTACTTGCACCTCTTCTTAATGGCGTACCGATCATCCGTTCACGAAAGCACAGGTCAAACACCATCCTGTGTCATGCTCGGTCGTGAGATAAGATTACCATGCGATCTTCAATTTGGACGAAGACCGGAAGAAGAAGTCGCTGGAGAAGATTACGTCAGCAAGCTGGCAAAGAGGCTAGACGAAGTACATGAAGAGGTTCGTAAAAACACACAAATTGCCAGCGACAGGATGAAAACAAGATATGACGTCAAGGCGCAAAATGGTGGGTTTCAACCTGGCGATATGGTCTGGTTGTATAACCCTCAAAGGAGACGTGGTTTGTCGCCGAAACTGCAAAGGCAAGGGGGGGCCCCTATGAAGTCGTGCAGCGTATTAACGACGTTACATACCGCATCCGAAAACCGCCCAGAGGCAAGCCAAAAGTGGTCCACGTCGATCGTCTAGCCCCGTTTGCTGGCGATAACCACAATCCGCAAGTTCAGGTCCGAACCAGAGTAATAAGTAGCAGAACCAGGAATCCAATCGAAGAAATGGAGTTCGAAAAGTTTATGAACTTATACGGAGGTTCTGGAAAAGCTAGGTTCGGAGTTACCACCGAGGAACAACAAGATCTGTTCCAGACACAAAAAGATTACGCCATCGCACATTGCGTGAGCGAGGACCTTGACATGTCCAAAGGGGTTGCAGTCGTGTTTAAAAGAAGTTTGGGCAGCTAGATGAATTACGAAGACAGCAACCGGCAGTCGGAAAGGTTTTAGGACTACGTGGTGACGGACGCTTCGTTTTCTATCTAGTCACCAAGAAATACTCACGTGTCAAGCCGTTATACAAAGATCTGTGGCGAACATTATGGAGTCTCAAGAGACAAATGGAGTTCCATCTTGTTAAGAAATTGGCAGTACCCAAGCTTGGTTGTGGCTTAGACCAATTGAATTGGAGGACAGTTCGAAACATGTTGGAGGTCGTCTTCCGAGGAACAGGCGTTCAAGTGTTGGTCTGTAGTCACCAACCGAGGAGAGTATTGGGTCAGGAAAAGTCCATTGACTGTTACTTCTATGGTCAAGGAAGTTGCCGAAATGGAGGAAGCTGCCGCTATCGCCACGATCCCTTTTACCGGTGTCACATCCAGTCTCCTGTTCTGGGACAGAACAGTCCTAAGAAGGGGGCAGTGAAACGTCCGAGAAATTACTTGCAAATGCAAGAGCCTTCTAGAACTGTTATCTAGTTTCTAGAAAATATAACGAAAAGTGAGGAACGATCGAGAAGAATTCGCTGATGTCTATAAAAGCCGAAGATGGAAATCGTAGGTCAGTTATTGCTGGAATGTGAAAGCATGCAGTATTAAGATTATCAAGTTGAAATAAATACGTATCGTTAGCACGCGCGGCGTTTTAAATAAATAACAGTGTACACCGAATCGAGTGAACGTGACTTATAGTGTAAACAAATCCGAGGACGTTATCTAATCTTATCTTAAGTGTTATACAACGGTTATACATAAATTATAGTGTAAGTGTTTTTATTATTAGATTTTAGTAGTTCGGTCAATTTAAAAGTATATTTCTATAATAAGTAAACGTAGTTTTAATCGTTTTAAAATAAATTAGTTTTTAAGTAATAAATTCGTTACAGTATTATGGACTAATGTTTGACTCAACTCCAGATTTAGCCCATCGCGAACAAATGTCTGAGGTAGTTAGGTATGTCGAGATCGATTTCGAGAAAAAAACAGTATATATAAAAGAATATTTTCTTGGCTTTATCCAACTCAGCGATAAGGATGCAGCTAACTTAGCCCAAACAATATTGGAGCAATTAGAAAAAGACGATATGAATGTAGAAAATTGCAGGTCATAATGCTATGACAATGCTGCTGTTATGGCTGGCTATAAGAGTGGTGTGCATCTAAAAATAAAGCAAAAAAACAACCTTTCCATATTTTGTCAATTGTGACAATCATAGTCTTAATTTGGTAGGCGTGCATGCGGCTAAAGAAGAAGTAATGATGGTTACTTTTTTTGGAACCATCGATGCGCTTTACGTTTTTTTCTCAAGATTAACTCAACGATGGCAAAAACTTAAAGATGCTGTGCCTATTACTTTGAAGTACGATTCCGATACCAGGTGGAGCGCCAAAACAGAATCAGTAAAACCTGTACACACCTACATTGATGAAATAGTGGAAATTCTTCAGAACTTAATGGTAGACGAAAGCGCGTCAAATGAAACGAAATTGATGCAAAGCAGCTTTATAATAGAATTTTAACGTATGACTTTCTCACATTGCTAGGGTTTTGGAACAAGATTCTTGGCCGAATTGACCGTGTTCAAAAGAGGTTGCAGGACCCTAAAATGAACTTTCATAATGCAGCTTTAGATTTGAAATCGCTCCAAGATTATTTCCAAAGTGAGAGAGAAGTCTTAGTTAATGACTCAATAAAAGAAGGAGTTCAAATTTGCAACGAATGGGGTGTTGAATTTGAAAAACGTCAAAGAAGAAAAAAAATGGATGGCGAAATGTCTAGAGATGTTGGGTTAACAGCAAAAGATGAAATGGAAAGGGTAATAAAAGGGACTGTCGACCGTCTTTTCAATGAATTGAAAACAAGAAACGTTCGATTAATGGAAATTGATGAAAAATTTGGATTTCTTCTTGATGTGGAAGGGTTGTGCTTCAATACGGAAATCAATCACTTAAAAGATCAATGTAAAAAATTTGACGAATTCTATGAACAATTAATTACAGGAAAAAGTATCAAACGTCGGAAAAACAAGAGAAATTATAATACTCGGAAACCTGAATAGTAAGGAAAAAAATATAATGACAATATTGTAAGGCAGCACGAAGAGGATACAATCAATGATAACAGAAACAGAGTAATTTAATTACTATGTGCGAACAGAACCAACTACGGAGTTTAAATGGATACTTCCCACACCGAGAGATCCATAAATATACCTGGATACAAAATTAGACAAAAGTCAAATTTAAAACCACAAAGTATGTAGAGGTGCGTGGTAGTGACTACCACCTACTTATAACAAAAATAACATTCCCAAACCGAAAGGAAGATGAAAGAATACAAGAAAACAAGGAAAATCCCACAGCACAAGAAAACATACACGAAAGAAAGTAAGTTCTTTAGATCACGAGAGTATCAAGAACCTATATAAACATAGGTTAAGTGAGAAACTGGAAAAAGGAAGAATGATTTGTAAAAAGAAAAATGAAGCCTGGGAGAAAAGTTGCAGAAAAATAAATACATACATAGGGAGAAGGAAAAGTACAGCGAATTGGAAAATAATAAGAAAACTAAGACAAGATAAAAAAAGAGATATCATACCATCAATTTCACTCCAAAAATGGGACGACCACTTCAAAGAACTAATAACAGAGAAGAGATCACAGTTCACGCAGACCAAGAAGAAGTTGGCGGGAGGGAATTTACAACGAAATACGAGAAAGAAGAATAGAAGAATTTATGTGGGAAGATAGAGAGGGATGGAGATTGTGCATCGCAAGACGACGTAGAACGTTATAAATCGATATTATAGATAGATAGAAGAAACTGGAAGTACCCCAAAAAAGTTTCAAAATGAAGAAAACTGTCGTTATTGCAACTACTTGTTTTATCGGTTCCTCGCCCAGTTTTCTGTTTTAAGACAGAACAGTATTGAGAGCAGAGCGTAATATTCAAGCAAAATTACAAAATGTTTAATGCGGTATAGATATTAATTAGTTATAGTAGAATTCAGGTTTCCACAGGTTACATTTTTATTACAATTTTACATTTTGGTTTCTAAATATTTGGTAGAATCTAGAATCTCAATATCGATTCTTTAATATTGTAATAGATTCTCTAATTTTTAGCTAAGACATGATAAATGATTAGCCAAAACTTAAGTGTTTTCAAACAGAATTTGACGAAATGTTTCTACTACTACTACTGCCTTAAAAAAATTTTAAAGACGACTGCATGTATGATTGGCTTTTTACCCTACATTCACAAGGTTACAGATCAAATAGGGAAACTCCTTCGTAAGAATGGTATTAAACCCATATTCAACTCGACAGGCAAAATCTCTCAGATTCTTCCTTCTCCCAAAGACAAATTTCCTACACTTTCATCTCAAGGTGTATACCAAATTCCCTGTTCTTGTGGTTTAGTCTACATTGGTGAAACCGGTCGTTCCGTCATTACTCGCATTTCAGAACATAATCGTTGTATAAGGAAAAAGGTATATTTCCAAGTCTGCGGTTGCTGAACATCATTTTACTACAGGTCGGAAGATAGATTTTGATTTTTTTTTGATTGCCAAATCCCCATTCTTTTTCAACAGGAAATTCCGAGAAAGCATAGAAATCATCAAACACCCCAATAACTTCAATCGCGATCATGGTTTCGAACTATCCTCTCTTTAGTTCCCGGTTATTAGGTCCAGGGCTTAACCATCCGTGACGATCCTTTTCTTTTAAATACGGAGACTATTTCTTCTTAAGTTACTTCTACGGAGTTTAGAATCTGGCTTGGTTCACAAGTTGATTACCTAACTCGGTAGTGGTTCTTTATTAGATTTTCGTTTGCTTTTTCAGGTTATCGTTTTCTTTCTTCCCTTTTCAGAGTTTAGGTTATGGCTTGTTTCACAAGTGGATAGCCTAACTTTTGAGAAGTTCTTAGTTAGATTTTGATTGCTTGTTTGAGTTTTGCGATTTATCTCACGCCCTGATGAAGCCCCTTACGAAAGTGGGCGAAACGTTGGCAGCTTTGGTTGCAACTATGACACGGTCCAAACCCGTAAGACATTCTAATGTTAGTATCAAGCTAGAGCGCTCGTAAACAATAACTGATGCGTGATCGCCGCATGCTAAGACAAGGACATGTTTGGCATTGACTTATTGGTGGTTAAGATTGTAAACTATACTTTATTGCAGTACCAACTATAGTGTATTTTTAATTATTATTGTATTTTTATTATTTTTTATTTAATTTTTTATATATCCTTTATTATACACTAAATGTGGACCGTGTTTGGTAAAGTACAAAACTGTAAATAACTTTAAATTACGCAAAATCTCTAATACTGCTCTGTATATGCATAACTTTTCATATATAGAAATGTTATGTAATCACAAAACATATGCACATACTAGGAAACCGTTTCAGAGATTACAAATACAATAATCAAACTTTAGAAGCTACTGCATCCGATGTTTTTTTACCAGATTTAATCTATATACAGTATAACCGGAAGTAGTACTTTACTTACAGCTGTATTTACTTATTTTGTATTTTAAAGTACAAAGTAGCTAATATTAAACTTCCGTAGTTATGTACCTATATGAAATTGTTAACAAATTAACTAAAATTTTCTAGAAAGTAAAATAAAGATTGATTGATATTTTAAACGTAATTAATTGAAAGTGAAAATCTATTGAATCTCAGTCTTAAGCACGAAGGTGTTATCGTACTTAATAGTAAAACACCTGCCCAGGTAATCAATATCTTAACGATACCAGATTCTAGGACAGGTGTTAGTGACCAAACAACTTAACGTTGAATGATAATTTATTAATAAAAAGTTGAGTATTTATACAGTTTAAATTGCATGGTTGTACATTTAACTATTTCATTATTAACCTACATTATAAAATATTTGCTTATGTGTTATGGCATTGTAAAGAATGTGTTAATACACAATACATGTTGTGACATTGGAAAGAATTTGCTGATATACATTATAAGCATTGTAAGGAATGTGTATAGAATTACATCACAATTATATTATTAAATTTGCAACTTAGGGATTTTATAATTTATGTTTGTAAAATTAAGAGGTTTAGATTAAATTTAAATGTTATGATTAAAAATGATTGTTCATGTATGAACATATTGCCATCTCTAAAATAATAAATTGAGTTACCATATTTCGTTAGCTGATTTTTGTGGAAGGATTGGTTTTTGAATATTTTGCCTTTGCGCTTTGTAAATTGTATTCTTCTGCTATAGTTTGCTACCTCTTCTACCACTTCGTAAATTGTATTCTTAGGCTGTAGTTGACCACCTCTTCTACTACTTCGTAAGTTTTATTCTTAGGCTGTAGTTGCCCACTCTTCTACCACTTCGTAAATTGTATTCTTAGGCTGTAGTTGCCCACTCTTCTACCACTTCGTACTTGCATTCTTAGGCTGTAGTTGCCCACCTCTTCTACCACTTCGTAACTTGTATTCTTGGGCTGTAGTTGCCCACCTCTTCTACCACTTCGTAACTTGTATTCTTGGGCTGTAGTTGCCCACCTCTTCTACCACTTCGTAACTTGTATTCTTGGGCTGTAGCTGCCCACCTCTTCTACCACTTCGTAACTTGTATTCTTGGGCTGTAGCTGCCCACTTCTTCCACCACTTCGTAAGTTGTATTCTTCGGCTGTAGTTGCCTTCCTCTTCTTTGTTTGATGGTCGCGGATGGACCGGAAATACACTTCTTTCGTTTGTTGGTCGCGGATGGACCGGAAATATACTTCTTCTTCGTTTGTTGGTCGCGGACGGACCGGAAATATACTTCTTCGTTTGTTGGTCGCGGATGGACCGGAAATATACTTCTTCGTTTGTTGGTCGCGGATGGACCGGAAATATACTTCTTCGTATGTTGGTCGCGGACGGACCGGAAATATACTTCTTCGTTTGTTGGTCGCGGATGGACCGGAAATATACTTCCTCGTATGTTGGTCGCGGACGGACCGGAAATATACTTCTTCGTTTGTTGGTCGCGGATGGACCGGAAATATACTTCTTCGTATGTTGTTGTAATTATTTTAATAGGTCGTAAATCTATTAAAATGTTTCTATCTTCGGAATGATGACACCACTTTGTATTGTTTTGGTGCTGGTGGACCGCTTCCTCTTCTTGTTTGCTCGAAGGACCAAATGTTAAGCACGATGGTGGTGGTGGATAGCTTCGTCTTCTTGTTTGCCGTGGAAGAACAAATGTTAAGCACGATGGTGTTGGTGGTGGATCCAGGGTGGATCCGGCTCGAAGGACCAAATGTTAAGCACGATGATGGTTCGTACTTAAAGGTGGACACCTGCCCAGGTAATCAGTATCTGAACGATACCAGATTCTAAGACAGGTGTCAGTGATCAAACAAGTTTTACTTTGAATGATAATTTATTAATAAAAAGTTGAGTATTTATACAGTTCAAATTGCTTGCTTGTACATTTAACTATTTCATTATTAGCCTACATTATAAAATATTTGCTTATGTGTTATGGCATTGTAAAGAATTTGTTACTACATAATACATGTTGTGACATTGGAAAGAATTTGCTGATATACATTATAAGCATTGTAAGGAATGTGTATAGAATTACATCACAATTATATTATTAAATTTGCAACTTAGGGATTTTATAATTTATGTTTGTAAAATTAAGAGGTTTAGATTAAATTTAAATGTTATGATTAAAAATGATTGTTCATGTATGAACACTCAGAAAATATCGTTCTACCTTTTTAGTTACTCATTAAATTTCAATTTGGGCTTGGCACTATATACATAAACCGTGAAATAGGTTACTGTATTCGTTATATATATAAGTTTAACTTTATTCGTTGCCATTTGGCTTACAAATTTGATCGTGTTATATATACATATATAATACATTTTCTTATCCCTTCTCCCCCCTTAACTTTTTCCTCCTGCTCCATACTTCCTCCATCCATTCCGCTCCTTTTCCGTTTTCATCTAAGATTTCCTCTATTTTTATCACCTCTTCTCTTAGTTCCCTGCATTTCTGTCTCATGTGGTTAAGGTCTTCCGTTTCTTCTCCACATAGCCTGCACATTTTTTCTGGTTCTTCTTTCCAATATTTGTTCCTTAACTCCTCGTTGCCACATCTGAACCTTTCTATCCTTTTTTTTCCTTTTGTTGCTTTTAATCTCCCTATCTTTTAAATATTTCGGCACCCCTTCACCCTTGATATCTTTATAATTCCTATTATATCTGCTCTCTTTTATCTTTGTCCATCTTTCTTGTTTTTCGATGTCTCTATCTCTCCTTATTATTTCTTCTCTTGTCCCTACCCCTCTTCTCTTAATCTCTCCACTTCTTCACTCAAGTGTACCCGTTTCTTTTGTAATACTCTTCTCTGCCCTCCTGCCCGTACTTCACTTTCCCTCCCTTTATCTCTTTCCAACATTTTTGCAGAATTTTGCAATCTGTTCTTTCCCTCATTTCTTCCTCGTATTTTATTGCTCTTTTTCCTGTCTCTACCCTTATTTTTTCTATCTGTACCTCCTCTCTCACAATATACACCGGTGTATCCCTGTCCAATCCTAACACCCATCTCCAGTATTTTTCCTGTAGCTCCTCTACGTCCCTCCACTCCTTCCAGCCCCATATTTCCGCTCCATACATTACCACCCCCTTTATTAATTTTTCAAACAACAATTTTCTTTTTTTTATATCCATATTGAATACTCTTTCCCCCACACTCCAAACTTGTCCTATTAGCCTGTTTCCTTTCTTCACCCTTTCCTTAATGTGTTCTCCCTCTTTATTATCCTGTTTCATCGTGTAGCCCAGGTATGTAAATTCCTTCACTTGTTGCACTTTCTCATCACTCCATCTCTACTCCTCTCTTTTCCTTTTCCCCCCTCCTTTTCTATATATCATTATCTTTGTTTTTTCCGTGTTTACTTCCATTTCTTTTTTTTTCATATATTTTTCTAGCGTTTTATCATCTCTCTCATTTCCTTTTCCTCCTTAGCCACCAGCACTATGTCATCCGCATACGCCAACGACCATACCTTAGCTTTCCCTACCACTATCCCTCCTGTCTGTTGTCCTCTCATTGTCTCTTCCAGATCCCCCGTATATACTGAGAACAGGCTTGGGCTCAGTGGACATTCCTGCCTCAACCCTCTCTTTGTGATTAATTTCTCACTCTCTTCCCCATTCACTTTAACCCTGCTCCTCGTTTCTTCGTAGATTTCCTCTATTCTTTGTATTAATCTTTCATTGATTTTTTTTCTTTTTATATATTCCCACAGCTTTTCCCTATTAACTTTATCAAAAGCAGCTTTTAGATCTACGAATAGTGCCACCATTTTCCCTCTTTTTTTTCTAGTTCTTTATTTGCTAAGTGTTTCAGTATATATATGTTGTCTATCGCCCTTCTTCCTTTTCTGAATCCCGCTTGTCCGTCTGGTACCAAACTTCTTTCCTCTATTTCCTTCTGTAGTCTTTCTTGCAGTATTGTCGCGTATAATTCTCGACTTTATTTTTTTCGCCTTTTTTATGTATTGGGCATATTATTCTCTCTCTCCATCTCTCTGGGAATCCTTCCCCTTTCCATATTTTGTTTATTATTTCCGTCATCCTTTTTGCTACATTTTCTCCCACGTATATCCACTCTTCTCCTTGTATCCCATCTTCTCCTGTCGCCTTTCCTTTGTTTATATTCTTTATCGCCTCTATTACTTCTTCCTCCCTTATTCTATCCCTATCTCCTTCTTCTTGTCTTACTACAGCGTCTTTCCTTTTTCTTTTTCCTGCTTTTGTTCTTCCCTCCCAACAGGTTCCGAAAATATATCTCCCATTCTTTAATTTTTATTCCCTTTGCCGTCGTGTTTTTTTTTCCTCTGCTTCTTTAGGTACTTCCATACATCTTCTTCCGTTTTTATTCCTTTAATCTGCTCCTCTTGTTTCTTTTTGTTTTCCTCCTTCTTTCTGTCGCATGATTTTTGTATATTTTTACTGCTTCTTTGTATTCTTCTTTTTCTTTCTTTCCTTTTTTCCACTGTCTTAATGCTCTTCTTGCATTTTTCTTTGCTTCCTTGCATTCCTTATCCCACCATTTCTTCCATCCTGTTTTCTCCCCCTTCCATTTTCTAAATCTGACTCTCTCTGTTGCTTTCTCCATCATCTCTCTCATTTCCTCTACACTTTCTTGTAATTCCTTCCCTATCCATACCGTTTTCCCTATTCTCTCTTTATATCTTTTTATACTCTCTTCTGTCCAATTTTTTTTTAGTTATGTACTTCTCCTCCTCTTCTCTCTCTTCTCTTTCCTTTCCTTCCATTGTCAATTCCAGTGGTTGATGGTCTGACTCTATCCTTTCTCCCACCTTAAATGTCTTTACCTTTTCTGCGGCCTCTTCATTTGTCATTACAAAATCTATTATTGATTCTCCCCTTCCTCCTATGTACGTAAATTCCCCCTTTCCATCTTCTTCTCTGTTCCCGTTCATTATTTCCCACCCTTTTTCGTTGCACAATTCCAGCAGTACCTCTCCCTCTTTATTTATCACCTTGTCCTTTGTTTGTCTCTGTCCCGTCCCTTTTCTTTCTTGTATTCCCCCCTCTTTCCCTATTCTTGCGTTGAAGTCCCCTCCTACTAGTATCAATCCCTCTTCCCTCTTTTCTATCATCTCTTTTATGTTTTTCCTTGTCTCTTTCATTCTACTACTATAAACCGTCACTACTTTTATTTTTGTTTTTCCCCACTGCATGTTCCTTTCTACGACTCCTCTTCTCTGTTGCACTTTCTCTTTCTTTTCCTGGTTCAACAATTTTTTTCTTATTCCCGTTATTATACCCCCCTTTGCTCTCCCTTTTTTCTTTTCTCTTTTTGCATGTTGCACCACCCACTCAAATTCCTCCGGCAACTCTTTTTCCCACCACTCCCATTCTTTTTCTTCCATCCATGTTTCCTGTAATCCCACTACATCCTGTTCCTTGATGTACTTCCAGAAATCATGTTCCTTGTTTTTTATTCCTGCTACGTTCCAAAACAATACTCTCAGCTCACTCACCTCCCCCCGTGCTTTTTCCTTACTTTCTTTTTTTCTCCCTTCTTTTTCTTTTCCATTTGCATCTCTCATTATTCCTTTTCTTTGCCGTTTCGTCAACTTTCCTTCCTTTACCACCCCCCTTTGCCCTTTAGTTTTTTGCCTTTTGGTTTCCCACTTTCTCTTCTCTTTCTCTGCACAGTCCCCTATCCTTGTCGTTCCATATGTATCTGTCTCCGTCTATCTCCATTTTTCTGTACCCTACTCATACTCTTTTTCCTTCCGCTCTTTTTTCCACCGCTATGTTCATTATTTCTCTTTGCACTCTTCTTTCCTCCCATGTTAAATCGTGACTTATATATATTCTTGTATTCTTTAATTTCTTCTTCTCCTCCATTTCCTTCTGTTTCTCCTCCCATCCTCCGATTTCCGCCACCACCATCTCATTTTTCTTCTCTTTGTTTATTACTGTCACTTTTTTCACCTCTACTTTTACATTTAATTTTTCTTCCAGCATCACTGCTAAATCTTTTTGTGGTTTTTCACTTCTCCACCCCTTTATCACAATATTATTCTTTCTTTTTCATCTTTCCTCGTCTTCCGCTTTTTCTCCAGTTTCTCTATTCTCTCCACCAGTTTCTCTTTTTCTTTCTCCCACTTCTTTTCTCTTTCTCCCAATTCTTTTTCATTTCTTTGATTTCTTGTCTTATTCCTTGCATATTTTCTTCCATCTGTTTCATCATTTCTCTCATTAATTCTTTTAACTCCTCCATTTCTTTCCTTCCTCCTTCTGTTCTTGAGGTTTTTCCTTCGTTCTCCTCCGATATCTTTTTAATGTCTGGTGATCTTATTGTTTTCTTTCCTCTATCAAATATTTGTTGCCTTTCTTTTTCCTCTTCCTCTTTCTCTCTTTTATTCATCCCTTTCCCCCTTTTGTTATTACTTATTATTTATTATTTATTTATTTATTTTTTTTAATTTAGTTATTTATTTAATTTTTTTTTTCTTTATTAATATTTTTTAAATTTATTGTTACTATGATTCTTTCTAATTGTATTTAATTAACGCCCGCCACAAATAATAGGGAAAGTATATAAATAAAAGTTTGTATTTCCCTGTTATCACAATCGCGCGCTTGACCTTTCAACTAGTCCGCGATATCCGCTCGCCTTCGCACACGTTATCTGAGCCACCTTCACATTCCTCAACACGCACACGTAAATTAATTGCTGTAAATCACTTTAAATTACACAAAACTCCGCTCTACTATTAAACTATTAAACACGTCCTCACTCAATCACCTTCGAAACACGACCTTAAAAATATGTAATATGATGTGCTATATTAAAAACGCGGTTTTTATTAACAAACCTGATTTACACTACTAAAACTATATTTTTACAAAAAAAATTGTCTTAATGTCTCGTGTACGCATACATAAATATTTATGAAAACTGCATTAACATAAGCGTACATAAATAACGTATAGATAGATTTAGGCATGTTTGGAAGAAACATCTTGATATCTTGTAAGTATCGATAAATGTTAAAAGATAATTGTTTTTTTGTGAATTGTCATGCAGTTTAAAAAACTGGTCAACGTTAATATACAAGATGTTTCACAAACTCGACCGATCTATAGGTCAATTCTTCTTTGTTTCGAAGGACGTTGAGGGAAAAACGATTTCATAGTTAACTACGATGTTGGGTTTTAATTCTTGTAAATTGAGCTTTATTTTTTAAATAATTGGTATAAAACTTTTCTAATCTAGTTAACTGCGATAACATTCCATTTTTAGTGGATAATTTATTATTCATGACCTCCCAACAATTTTTGTTTTAAAACTTCTCTAAGTATCTTTTAGTAGTATTGACTTATAGACCGAGCTGGTCCAAAAAACTAATGCAATCTTAAACAAAATGCTAAATGGATCGGTAATGCTGTAACAAAATGGAATATTTTTTTCTGTCAATAATGTCATTAATGTCTAATTTACTAATTGTAAGTGGTTATTATTTATAATAGTTTTTCAAGTTACATGTAATGCATTTGAAACGTATCTTTATCAACATGTGGCACAAAATTTACGTTGCAATGAAAAAACAGTGTCGCCTTAAAATTGTAATAGTTTTGATAACGTTAAATTTCATTTTGTTTTCGTCTATGGTTAAAAGGTAATTTCTGAGTTATATTAAAAAATAACAGTAGTTTATTTTGAATTTCAGAACTGAAAAACAACCCGACGTGTGGACGTGGAGATGCGAAAACGAAAAATGTATCCGATATCAGCGAAATCGTAAGGAACCAGAAGTTTCGCTGGCAACGTGCAATATGTTGTGCGGTTCGATGCAATTATGGCCAAAACCAACCGGACTAGTATCGTTAGGAACTCGCACAATCTCATTCACTGTGGACCAAATAGTATTGGAAACGGAATTTGTGGGCGCTTTAGAAAAACTGGTGAAAAGTGCATTTTCGTGTTTTAAAGAGAACGTTGCGAAATTGTGCGGGAAAAGTGATTCAAAAAATAGTGATATAAACAGTTTTAAAATTAATGTAAATGTGATAAAAACAAACGTGACTAAGTTACATTTTGACACGGATGAAAGTTATAGTTTGACTTTAAAAACTATTAAGACAGATCTCGTGGTCATTATAAAAGCGACCACATTTTTTGGTGCGCGACATGGTTTCGAAACGTTATCGCAATTAATTTGGTGGGATGAGTATACGCATGGTGGTACGTTGAAAGTACTTAAAGGCGCGCTGATAAATGACTCTCCGATGTTTTCTTATCGAGGACTTATGCTAGATACGGCACGTAATTTTATACCAGTTGTTAAAATTAAAAAAGTGTTAGTTGGAATGGCAGCCAATAAACTAAACGTGTTTCATTGGCATATAACGGATTCGCAAAGTTTTCCGTTTAGGTCCATTCGAGTACCAAAGATGAGTGCATTTGGTGCATACGGACGTGATATGGTCTATCATCCTGACGATATTAAAGATATTGTTAATTACGCACTTGTTAGGGGAATTAGAGTAGTTATTGAAATAGATACACCCGCTCATGCAGGAAATGGGTGGAATTGGGGGCCAAGCGAAGGTCTTGGCGAATTAGCCGTGTGCGTTAATGAACAACCTTGGTCCGCTTATTGCGGAGAACCTCCATGTGGGCAATTAAATCCAATTAATCCAAACACGTACGATGTACTAGAAAAATTATACAAAGACATAATTGAATTGACTAAAGAAGATGAAATATTTCATTTGGGAGGGGACGAAGTTAATTTAGAATGTTGGAGTCGTAAATTAAAATGGAACAATGACACTGGGTATTATTCGGATCTTCACGATTTATGGGGAAAATTTACGGTCGAAGCTTTACAAAGACTAAAAAAAGCGAATGGAGGTAAGCTTCCTAAGCATGTGGTTATGTGGTCCAGCAATTTAAGTAAAAAACCGTATACCACAAAATATTTAAACAAAAATAATATTGTTATACAAGTTTGGGGTCCACTTCAGTGGGGCGAAGGTGTGGATTTGTTACGCGAAGGTTATCGTTTAATTCTGTCTCATGTAGATGCGTGGTATTTAGATTGTGGGTTTGGACGATGGCGAGAAATGGGCGAAGCTGCTTGTGATCCGTACAGAACTTGGCAATCTGTGTACATGCATAGACCGTGGCAGATACTTGGTACAAATCGGCATAATATATTAGGTGGAGAAGCGTGTCTTTGGAGCGAACAAGTTGATTTAGATTCGGTCGAAGCTCGACTTTGGCCTCGAGCTGCAGCGTTTGCAGAAAGAGTTTGGAACGACCCACCGTTCGATGCATACGCCGCTGTCGGCGTAGCCGAAGATGTTTATACACGATTGAATACACAAAGAGATAGGCTGATAAGTCGCGGACTAGTCGCTGAAGCTATGTGGCCGCAGTGGTGTTCACAAAACCCCGGAATGTGTCTTTGATGATAACCTAGTGATAATTTAGTTATTTCAATTGAACCTATAATTCTAGTCTTGTGCTCGTGCAAAATAAACGCTTAGTAGATTATAAGCCGCTATGTGGTATTATCACCATCCTACTAGGATGTATTTTATATGTAATACATACATATGTACCATTTTTACTAAAAAAAGAATTATTTTGTACTTACCTAAAAAAAATTACCCAAAATGTCGATGCCTGTCAGTGCGTTGCAATATTTTAATTTGTATTTTTGCACATATTGTACATACGATCTTGTAAAAAATACTCTAATGTATATTGTCAAGTGCCTTTATACAATCATTAAGTATTAATTTAAAATACCCTTTTTATGTTATTGTTATTGTTAATAATTATATTAAAATAGTTTATTGATACTTTCCAGTTTTACACTTCAGCATAATCAGAATAAGTTCGTACATTTAATAAACGTCTTGCCGAAAGTTTTTTTAATTCTATGAAAATATTCGTTTTTGCGTTTTGATTAGATTTTAAGTATGTTAGTTTTATTAGTACAATGAAATTCGTGGTCAAGTGTTTTTACATTGTTTTTTTTTATATTTTTAAAAATTTGTTTTTAACAAAATTCTTATCGATCTTAACTTAACTAAGTATGAAAAGCGTAACTGTAAAGCTACATCTGTAATTTGGACCAGTATTTGGTAAATACTGTAAGAATGCAGATACTGCATTCAATAAACCTATTTTTGTGATATTGTTTTTTTTTATACAACAATAAATTTCGATTTATTAAGGGCAATTTTAATTGGATACAAAATTTCATTTTTTTTTTTAAATTTCCACTTCATAGATTGCAAACGGAAGATTATTTATTGAGTTTTGCCGAATTTTAATTCAACTTTTGCGTCACAATTATAATTGGCCAATTTGATTTTTCTTTTAAACTCTGTGAACGTGCCGTACTTAAACTTTATGGTGGTAAATTCCAATTCTCCTTTCATTTTTTATCATCTATAATGTTACGAATTTTATTATTAACACTAATAACTACTAAAAACATTTTTTACTTATACTACACTTTTAAATTAACCGAACTAATTAAATCTAATAATATTTAATAAAAACACTTACACTATAATTTATATATAGCGCTATCACTGACACGAGGATAAGATAAAGTCACACACACTTATTTAATACTTGTTTACGTTAAATTCCCGTACCAGATTATTCACCGTATGATTATCTCACACGCGTTAACGACTTATTTATTTAGACTTGAACAATCTTCTTAACACTGCTGTATTCGCATTACGGAAACAACTGACCTACGATTTGTTTCTTCGGTATTTATACACATTTGGAAATCCTTCTCGAGTCTTCCCTATCTTTCGATATATCTTCTAGAAGATGGATAACAACTTCGAGAAAGCTCTTGAATTTGCGGAAAACTTCTGGAACGTTTCTGTTCTGGATGCGACACCGGTAAAAAGGATCGTGGCGATAGCGGCAGCTTTTTCCATTTCGGCAACTTCCTTGACCATAAAAGTTACAGTCATTGGACTTTTCCTGTCCTGATATTCTTCTTGGTTGGTAACTACAGACCAACATTTGAACGCCTGTTCCTCGGAAGAGTCGGAAGACGGCCTCCAACATGTTTCGAACTGTCCTCCAATTCAGTTGATCTAAGCCACAACCAAGCTTGGCTACTGCCAATTTCTTAACATGATGGAACTCCATTTCTCTCTTGAGACTCCATAACGTTTGCCACAGATCTTTGTATAACGGCTTGATACGTGAGTATTTCTTGGTGACCAGATAGAAAACGAAGCGTCCGTCACCGTCCTAAAACTTTTCCGACTGCCGGTTGCTGTCTTCGTAATTCATCTAACTGCCCAAACTTCTTTTTAAACACCACTGCAACCCCTTTGGACATGTCAAGATCCTCGCTCACGCAATATGCGATGGCGCAATCTTTTTGTGTCTGGAACAGATCTTGTTGTTCCTCGGTGGTAACTCCGAACCTAGCTTTTCCAGAACCTTCGCATAAGTTCATAAACTTCTCGAACTCCATTTCTTCGATTGGATTCCTGGGTCTGCTACTTATTACTCTGGTTCGGACCTGAACTTGCGTATTGTGGTTATCGCCAGCAAACGGGGCTAGACGATCGACGTGGACCACTTTTGGCTTGTTTCTCGGCGGTTTTCGGATGCGATATATGACGTCATTAATACGCTGCATGACTTCATAGAGGCCTTCCCATTGCCTTTGCAGCTTCGGCGACAAACCACGTCTTCTTTGAGGATTATACAACCAGACCATATCGCCAGGTTGAAACCCACCATTTTGTCCCTTGACGTCATATCTAGTCTTCACCCTGTCGCTGGCAATTTGTGTGGTTTTACGGACCTCTTCATGTATTCCGTCTAGCCTCTTGGTCAGCTTGTTGACGTAATCTTCTCCAGCAACTTCTTCTTCCGGTTTTCGTCCAAATTGAAGGTCGCATAGCAATCGTATGTCACGACCGAACAAGACACAGGATGGTGTTTGGCCTGTGCTTTCGTGAACGGATGATCGGTATGCCATTAGGAAAAGGTGCAAGTACTAATCCCAGTTTCTTTGGTGTTCGGACACTACCTTGGCTAAGTACTTGCCCATTGTTCGATTCATCCGTTCAACCATGCCATCAGATTGAGGATGGAGAGGCGTTGTCCTAGTTTTCTTAATTCCCAACAATCGGCAAACTTCTTGAAACAGCCCAGACTCAAAATTGCGGCCTTGATCGGAGTGTAATTCCGACAGAACTCCAAACCGGCAGAAAAACTATTTTACTAATACGTCTGCGACTGTAGCTGCTTCCTGATTGGGTATTGCGTTAGCCTCCGTCCATTTCGTAAAATAATCCATCGCCACCAGGATGTATTTATTTCCCGAATCGGATTCTGGGAACGGCCTTGCGATGTCAATTGCTACTCTTTCCAAAGGGCTTCCTACGTTGTATTGCTTCATGGGTGCTTTGGGCTTTCTCGCTGGATCATTTCCTGACGCGCAGACCGTGCAATTACGGCATCATTTCATGACGTCCTCTTTACAGTTTATCCAGTAGAATCGTTCTCGTACTTTACCCAATGTCTTCTTAATGCCGAAGTGTCCTCCTGATGCCCCATCGTGGAGATGCTTCAACACTTCTGACGCCCTGCTCTTTGGCACTACCAACCGTAGTCTGTTTCCCGTGCCCTCAACACTTTCTAGAGATCGCTTAAGAAGACCGTCTTCTACTATCAAGGAGTCCCACTGCGCTCAGTACGCTTTGATGTTTCTGCCCAAAGCACTTACTTTTTCCCAGGTTGGTCGTCGGCCGATTTCTTTCCAGTCCAGGAGTAGTCTTATTTCAGGATCGTCTTCTTGTTCCCGACGTAACTGCTTAGGTTCCCACTCATCATCAACCATAGCAGTTCTCAGGAGGCATTCGACTTTTTCTTCAAGTCGCGAACAATGGTTGCAGTCCGCTGGACATGATCTTCTAGACAAAGCATCAGCGTTCCGATGACTGCTTCCGGCACGATGTTCTGTGTCATAGTCATACTCTTGCAGTTTCTCGATCCATCTTGCCACTTGTTCTTCCGGGTTACGGAACTGCAGTAGCCATTTTAAAGCGGCGTGATCTGTTCTCAGTAAAAATTTTCGTCCATACAAATACTTGTAGAAATGTACGATGAACTTAACGACTGCTAACAGCTCCCTCCTAGTCATGCAATAATTCCTTTCTGGCCTGAACAAAACCTTGTTAAAATACGTGATAACTTTTTCTTGTCCATCTTGAACCTGCGAAAGGACCGCGCTTATGGCCAGATTGCTTGCGTCGTTATCCAAAACAAATTTTCTCAAAATCGGCGAAGTGACTAGGGCCTGTTTTAGTTGATTAAAAGAATTTTCGCAGTCTTTACTCCATCTAAATTCTGCTTTTTCTTCCGTTAATTTTGTCAATGGTTTGGCAATATCGACAAAGCCGGGTATAAATCTTCTATAATAAGTGCACAACCCAAGGAAACTTTGGACCTGATGTTTGTCGATTGGTCTTGGCCATGCTTGCACTCCTAGGATTTTGTCTGGGTCAGCCCTTACTCCATCTCTAGATACGACGTGGCCAAGGTATTGCACTTCCTTCTTAAATACGTGGCACTTCTTTGGGCTCAGTTTAAGGTTAGCCCCACGTAATCGCTGGAACACTTCCTTCTAGTTGTTCAAGTGTTCTTCAAACGACCTTCCAACCACGATCACGTCGCCTAGGTAAACCAAGCGCGTCTTCCAAGACAATCCACGCAAGATGGTCTCCATCAAACGCTCGAACGTTGCAAGAGCGTTACACAGGCCGAAGGGCATCACAGTGAACTGTCACAAACTAGTTCCGATCGTAAAAGCTGTTTTTTCACGATCCTTGGGTTTCAATTCTACCTACCAGTATCCACTCTTTAAATCTAACGTCGAAAACCACTAGGGTCCTGACAGGGTGTCTAGCGTATCGTCAATCCTGGGTAAAGGGTAGCTGTCCTTTTTGATCACGTTGTTTAGCTGCCTGTAGTCTACGCAAAACCTCGTTGATCCATCTTTTTTCTTTACGAGTACCATGGGCTACTTGAAGGTTCAATCACGCCTTCTCTCTCCATATCTGTAATTATTTGTTCGGCTTCTTTTCTTTTCGCCAAAGGAAGTGTTACGGACGAAATTTTCTTTACATACGCCTATGTATTTCGACGTGAAATTAGATTCGGGTTTTGACGCCCTCTAACGATCGTTTTCTCGTTGGTTGTCATTTGGCGGAAAATCGTCATACGGTGAATGATTAAGATGGTCTGTACGTGGTGAATATTTCTGTAATTCCGTTAACATCCGGAAAATAATGGAAAACCAATTATAATTAGTTAATTATCTAATTTATTCGAACCGTTACAGGCCATTTTTCTTTCCTCCATTTCGAACATTTTATGTTCTCGATAAGGGGATATTGGAATCTACTGCTAAATAAGTCATCACGTTACCGTACACGTGCGCTGGCGGAAGGCGGTTTCCACGCCACGAAATTGGGGTCTTGCGGAGCCTTCCCAGGGCAAATAGTGCTACACGTGGATGACACGACGTTAATTATATTAACAGCCACTTATTTTAGATCCCACTATATACAGTAGTCGATGCACGTTTTTTTGTTTGTGTGAGATAGATTTAACGAATTACTGAATGCTAAATTGTTTTAGCCGAACGATCAGTTGTGAGTTGGGGGTTGTGACACGATTCGTGCTAATATTTATTACAGGCCACTAAAGAAGGAAAACGTTTTTCTTCGGGCTAGTGGAGGCTGCAATTCGGGTGAGTGATTTGAACTTGTTTTAGATATATCGTTGTCACGAACAATTACTCACAAACTTTTGTATTACAATTTAACGTTAGGGAATACTTATAACGTGTAGCTACCAATAGGGTATTTACAATCAGTGAAATTACTGTCTCGCATATTGTATGTAGTTGAAGGACATGTACTTCGGATCCTTATAATTGTGTGTGGTGGGTTGCCGATGTTGTAGGCATCGAGATCTTAACTTTTTTTTCTATAATTCTCTAAATTGACTGTTACAAAATCAAATGTTAATACCGTTGTTAATAATCAGTGTAAACTCTTCTAGTCTTTAGTAACTCTAACTTCGAGGTATAATGACGTTGGCTTAGTATAAATACAACTGTGATAAATGTTATTGATAGCCTGAAAGCGATTAAAGTTGTTAATTCTTTTTCGTGTGCTTATTGTTCCCTACGAACCAATTTTGGGCTACTCGAACAGCTGAGTAGATGGATTACGAATCTTCGAATTGTTACAAGTTCTGCACCATTCTGTAGTGAGCGAACAGAAGTATAATTGTGGATAAGCTCTGGCGCCCTGAAACATCTGTTATATATTTATTGTGGACCTCCCCATCTCCGACTATTGCGAGTTTGGCCGTGCAAGGTTCGTAACACCCAAAAAGCTTGTAACAAATTTGGCTGCCCAACTTTAGGGGCTCGATTTCTCAATTGCGTCGATTTCTCGATTTCTCTTACATTGCAGTTATCATTCTTTATAATTCGGTTTGCTATTTTTACATATTTTCCGTCTCTAACTAGGCTAGGATTATTAACAGGCATAGGTAGTTTATCTTGTTGACTTTCTTTTGATTTCGTGTATGCGATCATCAGCTTTCTAGATTTATTGATTCTTTTTATCTTTTCTTAGTCTTACGTGGGTTCGATCTATTCTGTTTTGCTTACTTAGTTATTGCTACTAGACGTGACGTCTGAGTTACTCACTAACTTTTACTTTTGTCTGTCTTTAGTGCTGCAGTTTGACTGTAGAGTAGCACTTTGCTTACGTTTCTTTTAATCGGACCTTCGCTTTGATTCTGGATTGACTTGACTACGTCGATTAATTTTTTTTCTTATTGGTTTAATTACTGGGTAGTGATACTGCTGGTACTTACTGTTATTTTGAGGTCGTGTCAGACACGTGGTGGCAGATTTCCGTTGTAGTTGACAACTTTGGTTAGTTTATTGTTTACTTGTTATTGCTTTAGCTATGTATTCTTCAGATGAAGAACCACCATTTCTTACTTCTTCGGACTCTGATTCCGAAACGAACTTAGGAAATTGGAATGTTACTTTTTCGGGTGAAGATCCTTCTTTACTCATAGAATTTCTTATTCGTATCGACGAGTTGTGTTTGTCTCGTGGTGTTTCACAACATCAACTTTTTCTTTCAGCTTTTGAAGTTTTATCTGGCAAAGCTCTTCTTGTTTTTAGGACAAATCGAAGTTTTTTACGTTCGTGGGATGATGTTGCTGCTTTGTTGAAGTCTGAGTTTTTACCGTTGGATTATGATGAACGTTTGATGGATACTATTCGCAGTCGTACCATGGGAACGAACGAAACCATTGGTACTTACGTTACCTCAATGCAATATCTCTTCCTTCAGTTAGCCGAACCGGTCTCAGAGCAAATGCAGCTCAAGGTTATCCGTTCCGAATCCGTTCTAATTTTCCGGACGTTCTTCTGGGCTTAGTACAGCTTCGTCGCACGTGGCCCACTTCCCTGCAGTTCCAGCACGTCAGTTCTCGTTCTCGAGCTACACGTTCCTGAAATACCCGTCGCACTATGTCTTCAATGCTTTCTTCTGTGTGCGGGGATACTTCTGCAGCACAATGGAGCTTATGGCTGTCTCGGTGCGACGCTTGTTTCGCTGCCACGAACTTCAAAGCATGGGTTAATGCGTCATCCAACGTCTTCGGTCGAGCTAACCGCAGGGTCTGCTGTGTTTCGCTGTCTCAGAGGCCGTCTACAAAGGTTTGAATAGCCAACTGCTCTAAGAAGGTATCTGGTACTGTAGGATACGCAAGCAGTGTTAATCGGGCGATGTCAGCCTCAAACTCTTGAAGACTTTCGGCAGCTTTCTGAACCCGACTTTTAATTTGAGCTTGATACACTTGTTGAAGATGGGCATCTCCATATCTCATTTCTAAACGCAAAATTAAGAGTTCGTTATTTTCTTGCAGGTGGTCAGGAACAGTTTGTAAAATTCGAAGCGCTTTTCTATGTAAGGACACTATTAAAGACGTCGCTTTCTGCTTGTTGCTGCAACCATTAGCTGTAGCTGCGGCTTCAAACTGCTTGTAGTAGGTTGACCATGGAACTTTACCATCAAAATTCGGAGATACAACTTTGAACTTGTGAGTGTTTGATGGTCCATTATTAAATCGTGACGCTTCCTTCACCGTGACAATTCATTTGGTTCATTCTTTCTTCAAGCAGTTTTATTCTGTCTTCTAATTTGTCCTCTATTGCTTCTATTTTCTCATTCACAGATTCGCAAATTTCTTCTTTAAAATTTACCATGTCTGCTTAGGTTTTCTCTTGAACAATTTTAATTTGGTTGTCTATGCTCGTTCGTATCTCTTCTTTTAGACTTCTAGAATTTTCCTCCATTTTCTGCGAATTTTCGTAAAACTTTTCTTCCATTTTTCTATTCATCGATTCTTGACCATTTTTGATTGATTCCAGAAATTCAAATATTTTTGAATCCATTTTCACTTTTTGCAAACGCGTCACCGGCATAAATTTTTACCACGAATGATAATTTAAAACAAAATTTAATAACACTAAATTTTAATAAACTGGTTTAACGAAACGAACAGCTAAGATTAAATGCGAACTAAAGTTTTATTTATTTACGCAATCAATGTTTTTATTACGGGAGCGATATTAGTTTACTTAATGGTATTATTAAAACTAATTTATTTAAACTACTAAAATATGTTTTACTTATACTAGAAATATGTACACTTGTAAATTAACCGAACTAATTAAATCTAATAATATTTAATAAAAACACTTAGACTAATTTATATTACTTACACGAAGATAAGATAAAGTCCGCGGATAGCTTCACACACTTGTTTACACTAAAATCACGTACAAGATTATTCTCCGTATATTTTTGTACACACACGCGCTAACGACTTATTTATTTAGACTTGAATAATCTTCTTAACACTGCTGTATTCGCATTACGGCAATAACTGACCTACGATTCGTTTGTTCAGTTTTTATACATTTTGACAAAACGTTCCCGTATGTTATGCATCCTTCGGTGAACGTTCTAGAAAACCTAGCGAAGGCTCTTGAAGTTGCGAATAACTTCTCGAACGTTTCAATATTTTCAATAAGAGCAGCACAAATAAGATTATTCTGAGCACTTAGGATCTATTGACTGTTGAATACTTGATTGTTTTTATTGGTTTAAAAGAGAATTTAATTTATATATAACAATGGTAACATTTTCTAAGCCTACAAAACATACATAAAAATAAAATTCGTCTTCAACTAAACAGTTTCAACAATGGGTGATGATCAATTAATTAATTAACAAACAACATTCATACAACATAAACCTTATTTTGTTAATACATACGTGGCAAGTTTAGATTTTTTGTTGTTAAAAATTCAGATACAGTTTTAAATTTAGAAAAATCAAACTTATAACAACGTTCCATGCTTTTTAAAACAAAATCGTCAACAAAAAATACATTAATTGGCAGCGATTTAATTTGAACGCGATTCTTAGACAATGAATAATGGCACATTGCTTTACGAAGGGACTTATAAAATGGTGGGCAAAAGAATGCGTATAAAATAAACTTGATTGCTAAATGAAGCGCATTTAACACTGTAGTTACTTGTCGGGCGTATTCTAAAATAATCGATTCGTTCGCTTTTTCCTCGTCTCCCCCAAAAAGAATATTCGCCGCACTAGTCTTTTTAGTAAAGCGTGTAGGTACCTCACCAATCAGATAAAAAACTACTATGGCCATCAGCGTAATTGTTATTTTCGTTTGATCCTACAATTATAGTTAATTTTAAAAGTTGTCGACCTACTTCCGCATTCTAGTTTAAAAGCGTGTTGGCACCACTCACCATTATAACTCTCACTTTTCCTTTGGCAAGCTTCTTTTGACATTGTTTCAACGTGTGGCAAGCGTTCCGTATTGACAAAAATAAAATTGTGTTTCCGACTAATAATACTATTACAGGTATGATTGCAAAAACAATTATATCCATCCAATTATAAATAGTAAAGTATCTAAAAACAAAGTATTAGTTAAATTATTATAAGTAAAAAATAACGCCCCCGGGTGGGCTCGAACCACCAACCTTTCGGTTAACAGCCGAACGCGCTAGCCGATTGCGCCACGGAGGCTTGCGTTTTACGTTAAATTTCTAATTCATGAGAGTCTTACGTTACTTATATTACGTTTCGTTTTATCAAACATAATTAAAAGTTTTTAACATTATATAAATAGTTATTACAACTTACAATATTTTTAATAGAAAAACAAAGATTCTAATTCAGTAACATTGAAATACTTAATCGTATTTTTTCTCTACTAGTTGGATGCGCTTGCATTATTACGTATAAAAGTAGGTTGTGAAGTAGCATTTTTAACAACAGATAACTAGATAAGTAATATTTTATTATTAATTACTAGTTATTAATGAACATATTTACATTTTCTGATAACAGTTTTAATGGAAAAAAAAGTATACAAAACTCAGTAGCGACGTAATTAGGGTATTTACTACCTGGGGCAATAAGTCACTTTGACGCTCTCCGCTCTCTGAATCCAACTTTTACCAATTAACCAAAAACCTTCCCAAACAATTCCTCTGATATTATTACCATTTATTACACTTTTCACCTTGAAAACTGTTTAATTCCAATAGGTTCCAATTGTTCAAAAACAGTTAATATATAAACGAATTTTTATTATTATTCAAACTAATTAATTAAATCTAAAGATATTTAATAAAAACACTTACACTATAATTTATATCGCATTATCACTTACACGAAGATAAAGTCCCCGGATAACTTCTAATTATCTAAACACCGACACTTGTTTATATTAAAGTCACATACTCCATATCTTTATCGCACACGCGTTAATTACTCATTTATTTCAACTTGAATAATCTTCGAATTACGGAAATAACTAACCTACGATTAGTTTGTACCGTATTTATACACATTTTGGAAATCCTTCTCGAATGTTCCATATCTTTTGGTATACGTTCTAGAAGATGGATAACAACTTCGAAAAGGTTCTGTTTTGTCCCAAAACAGGAGACTAGATCTGAAACCGGTAGAAACGATCGTGGCGATAGCGGCAGCTACCTCCATTTCAGCAACTTCTTTGACCATAAAAGTAACAATCAATGGACTTTTCCTGACCCGATATTCTTCTTGGTTGGTAACTACAGACCTGTTCCTCGGAAGACGGCCTCCAACATGTTTCGAACTGTCCTCTAATTCAGTTTATCTAAGCCACAACCAAGCTTGGGTACTGCCAATTTCTTAACATGGTGGAACTCCATTTTTCTCTTAAGATTCCATAATGTTCGCCACAGATTTTTGTATAACGGCTTGGTACGTGAGTATTTCTTGGTAACCAAATAGAAAACGACGCGTCTGTCACCACGTAGTCCAAACTTTTTCGACTGCCGGTTGCTGTCTTTGTAATTCGTCTAGCTGCCCAAACTACTTTTTAAACACGACCGCAACCCCTCTGAACATGTCAAAATCCTCGCTCACGCAATGTGCGATGACGTAATCTTTTTGTGTTTGGAACAGGTCTTGTTGTTCCTCGAGGGTAACTTCGAATCTAGCTTTTCCAGAATCTCCGTATAAGTTCATTAACTTCTCAAACTCCATTACTTCGATTTGATTCCTGGTTTTGCTGCTTATTACTCTGGTTCGGACCTGAACTTACGTATTGTGGTTATTTCCAGTAAACGGGGCTAGACGATCGACGTGGACCACTTTTGGCTTGCTTTTAGGCGGTTTTCGGATGCGATATATGACGTCATTAATACGCTGCATGACTTCATAGGGGCCTTTGCAGCTTTGGCGACAAACCACGTCTCCTTTGAGGATTATACAACCAGACCATATCGTCAGGTTGAAACCCACCATTTTGTTTCTTGACGTCATATCTAGTCTTCATCCTGTCGCTGGCAATTTGTGTGTTTTTACGGACCTCTTCATGTACTTCGTCTAACCTCTTGGTCAGCTTGCTGACGTAATCTTCTTCAGCAACTTCTTCTTCCGGTCTTCGTCTAAATTGAAGGTCGCATGGCAGTCGTATTTCACAACCAAACATGACACAGGATGGTGTTTGGCCTGTGCTGTGAACGGATGATCGGTATGCCATTAGGAAAAGGGGCAAGTACTGATCTAGTCTCTTTGGTTTCGGACACTACCTTGGCTAAATACTTGCCCATTGTTCGATTCATCCGCTCAACCATGTCATCAGAATGAGGATGGAGAACAGTGGTGTTGTGCTAATTTTTTTTTACCGGAACGCGTATATATATAATTATATACACAGGGCCGATCCTGAGTAGGCGGCCGCTCTGTGCGGTCTCATGTCCGATGGGGGTGATTTTCCATGATAATCCTGGCGGCGACGTTTTTTTTAGGTCTCATGTCCAGTAGTACTTATCTTATTATTACATTGTATGTAATAAAGGTTTTAATGCATACAATAGTTTTGTGTGGCACTTATTCACTAACTAAAACTTCCACTTTCTATAAATGTGCTGTCGCAAAGATGGTTGACACTGATTACAAAAATGGTTTTAAATACTCAAATTCTTACACTAAGGGTGGGGGATGCACAAACTACAAAGATGGGAATTTCCCAGCAATGCACATTTCAGTTGAAAATCGGTACGTTTGTCGGCATTTTTCTTAGCATCACTGTAATAAACTAATAAAGTTTAAAACATCTACCAATAGTGGAAACCAACATCTGGAAATTCTAGTTCACAACAAATGTATAATAAAAATTCTTAGCATTAGCCGCAGGCCCATTTCGGTATGGCAATAAACTATGCCAGGCATGAGTAACGTACGGTCCGTGGGCCGCTTGCATTAAAATTTATGTATGAAATCTTTACTTTTTTAAAATTTTATATTTTTTTCTTCTAATGTTTATTATAAATAAAGTTTAATTCCCGTTGAACCGGTTCAAAAACCGGTTCACGTATTTTTTTCGGTTCGGTTCGAGTTCCGGTTCAGCAGAAAAAAAACGTTCCGGACTCCGGTTCACGGTTCGGAAAAACAAGCCGGTTCGTTCCGGTTTTTGTTCCGGTATGGGTTCAGTTTAAACACTTGTTTATAATAATACATATAAAAATTCGTCAAAAATTTAAAAAAAAATCAGCAATTCTTTTTAATTTTTTTTCAATACGTCAGCCAATTCTCGTTTTCAGAAATCATCTTTAGTTCCGGAACGCGTTCCTGTCCAAAAAGAAAGTACCGGAACGACGTTCCGGGGCGTTCCGGCTCGACAACACCACTGATGGAGAAGCGTCGTCCTAGTTTTTATAATTCCCAACAGTCGGCAAACTTCTTGAAACAGCTCAGACCCAAAATTGGAACAACGGAACTCCAAACCGGCAAAAAAACTCTTTTACTAATACATCTGCGACTGTAGCTGATTGGGTATGGCGTAAGCCTCCGTCGATTTCGTAAAATAATTCATCGCCACCAGGATGTATTTATTACCCAAATCAGATTCTAGGAACGGCCCTGCGACATCAATCGCAACTCGTTCCAAAGGGCTTCCTACGCTGTATTGCTTCATGGATGCTTTGCGCTTTCTCGCTGGACCATTTCCTGATGCGCAGACTGTGCATTTACGGCACCATTTCATGACGTCCTCGTAGCAGTTCACCCAGTAGAATCGTTCTCAAACTTTTCCCAATGTGTTCTTAATGCCAAAGTGTCCTCCTGATATACCATCGTGGAGATGCTTCAACACTTGTGACACCCGGCTCTTTGGCACTACCAACTGCAGTCTGTTTCCCATGCCCTCGACACTTTTTAAGGATCGCTTAAAAAGACCATCTTCTACTATCAAAGAGTCCCACTGCGCTCAGTACGCTTTGATGTTTCTGCCCGAAGCACTTACTTCCTCCCAGGTTGGTCATCGGCCGTCTTCTTTTCAGTTCAGGAGTAGTCTTATTTCAGGGTCGTTTTCTTGTTCGCGATGCAACTGCTCGGGTTCCCACTCGTCATCAACCATAGTAGTTCTCCGGAGGCATTCAACTTTTTCTTCCAGTCGTGAACCATGGCTGCAATCTGCCGGACATGGTCTTCTCGACAAGGCATCGGCGTTCCGATGGCTGCTTCCGGCACGGTGTTCTGTGTCATAGTCATACTCTTGTAATCTTTCGATCCATCTAACCACTTGTCTTTCCGGGTTACGGAACTGCAGTAGCCATTTTAAAGCGGCGTGGTCTGCTCTCAGTAAAAAATTTCGTCCATACAAATATTTGTCGAAATGTTTTATGGACTTGACGACTGCTAACAGCTCTCTCCTAGTCACACAATAATTCCTTTCTAGCCTGGACAAAACCTTGCTGAAATACGCAATAACTTTTTATTGTCCATCTTAAATCTGCGAGAAGACCGCGCCTATGGCCAGATTGCTTCCGTCGGTATCCAAAACAAATTTTCCATCTTCTCTTGGATAACTCAAAATCGACGAAGTGACTAGTTTTAGTTGATAGAAAGAATTTTCGCAGTCTTCATCCCATTTAAATTCTGCTCTTTCTTCCGTCAATTTTGTCAAAGGTTTGGCAATGTTGGCAAATCCAGGTACAAATCGTCTATAATAAGTGCACAACCCAAGGAAACTTCGGACCTGATGTTTGTCGATTGGTCTTGGTTATGCTTGCACTGCTCGGATTTTGTCTGGGTCAGCCTTTACTCCATCTCTTTGGGCTCAGTTTGAGGTTAGCCCCACGTAATCGCTAGAACACTTCCTTCAAGTTGTTCAAGGGTTCTTCAAACGACCTTCCAACCACGATCACGTCATCCAGGTAAACCAAGCACGTTTTCAAAGACAATCCGCGCAAGATGGTCTCCATCAAACGTTCTAACGTCGCAGGAGTGTTACACAGGCCGAAGGGCATCACGGTGAACTGTCACAAACTGGTTCCAATCATAAAAGCAGTTTTTTCAGGGTCCTTGGGTTCTAATTCTACCTGCCAGTATCCACTCTTTAAATTCAACGTAGAAAACCACTGGGATCCTGGCAGGGTGTCTAACGTATTGTCAATTCTAGGTAAAGAGTAACTGTCCTTTTTGGTCAAGTCGCTTAGCTATCTGTAGTCTACGCAAAACCTCGTTGATCCATCCTTCTTCTTTACGAGTACCACTGGGGTAGCCCATGGGCTACTTGAAGGTTTAATCACGCCTTCTCTCTCCACATTCGTAATTATTTGTTCGGCTTCTTTTGTTGTTGCCAAAGAAAGTCTTCGTGGATGTTGTCGTATCGGCCGAGCGTCTTCGGTATTAATTTTATGTTTCACCGCGTTAGTTCTTCCTTTGTAACCACTTTCCAGCGCGAACACATCTTGATACTCTTGGATCAACACTTTAACTTTAGCCAGCTGGTTTTGGCTGAGGTTTTGGCATTTTGTAAGAATGTCCAATAGATGTTGTGGACACTTCTTCGGCGACCTATCTTGGTCAGACTTTACGCATCTCACAATTTGAGATACTGGCGTGCATTGGCCTACCACGGTCTTTTTTTTCAACGTTACAGGATCTGAGTTGATGTTTAAGATCCTTACTGACATCGTGTTTTTTACTCGTACTAAAGTTCTGCCAACGAGTAGCCCCTTTTCAACTAAGCCGCCCTCCACTGGTTCAATCGCGCGTATGTAGCTTTTCCGGAGATTTCCATCCAGGCGTGTCATCACCACACTTTCAGTCCTTGCAGGCAGAGTCACGTCTTCACTCAATAAGACTCGCACGGTTGCCTTCTCTGACGAATGAAAAGGAATTTCTTCATTGTCGATCTTCAAGACATCGTTCTTCATATCCAAGTGGAACTCATACTTTTTTATCACGTCCATTTCGAGGATAACTTTTTCAGTGATGTCGGCTACCAGTACTTGATGGTCGAGTACTCCATTTTCCAAACCAATGGTTAGTTTGGCTTGTTCGTGAGTAGGTATTTCTTCGCCCGTTGCCGTTCGAAGTCGTACTGTTACTGGTGATGTCTTCTCGTTTTCCAATAAGATGTCAGGACAATTGATGGTCTTTGTCGCTCCCGTGTCAACCAGGGAGCTGTTAGCAGTCGTCAAGTCTATCGAACATTTCTATAAATATTTGTATGGACGAAATTTTTTACTGAAAACAGACCAAGCCGCTTTAAAATGACTACTGCAGTTTCGTAACCCGGAAGGACAAGTGGCAAGATGGATCGAGAAACTGCAAGAGTATGACTATGACACAGAACACCGTGCCGGAAGCAGTCATTGGAACGCTGAAGCCTTGTCCAGAAGACCATGTCCAGCGGACTGCAGCCATTGTTCGCGACTTGAAAAAAAAGTCGAATGCCTCCGGAGAACTGCTATGGTTGATGATGAGTCGAAACCTGAGCAGTTACGTCGCGAACAAGAATACGATCCTGAAATAAGACTACTCCTGGACTGGAAAGAAAACGGCCGACGACCAACCTAGAGAGAAGTGAGTGCTTTGGGCAGAAACGCCAAAGCGCACTGGGCGCAGTGGGACTCTTTGATAGTAGAAGACGGTCTTCTTAAGCGATCCCTAGAAAGTGTCGAGGGCACGGAAAACAGACTACAGTTGGTAGTGCCGAAGAGCAGGGTATCAGAAGTGTTGAAGCATCTCCATGATGGGACATCAGGGGGACACTTTGGTATTAAGAAGACATTGGGTAAAGTGCGAGAACAATTCTACTGGATGAACTACAAAAAGAACGTCATGAAATGCGAAAAAGCGCAAAGCACCCATGAAGCAACGTAGGAAGCCCTTTGGAAAGAGTAGCAATTGACATCGCAGGGCCGTTCCCAGAATCCGATTCGGGAAATAAATACATCTTGGTGGCGATGGATTATTTCACGAAATGGGCCGAGGCTTACGCCCGACCCAATAAAAAGCAGCTACAGTCGCAGACGTATTAGTAAAAGAGTTATTCTGCCGGTTTGGAGTCCCGTTGTTATTACACTCCGATCAAAGCCGCAACTTTGAGTCTGGGCTGTTTCAAGAAGTTTGTCGACTGTTGGGAATTAAGGAAACTAGGACGACGTCTCTACATCCTCAATTTGATGGCATGGTTGAGCGGATGAATCGAACAATGAGCAAGTACTTAGCCAAGGTAGTGTCCGAACACCAAAGAGACTGGGATCAGTACTTGCACTTTTTTCTGCCAATCATTCGTTCACGAAAGCACAAGCCAAGCACCATCATGTGTGATGCTCGGTTGCAAAATACGATTACCATGCGACCTCCATTTTGGGCGAAGACCAGAAGAAGAAGTTGCTTAAGAAGATTTCGTCAACAAGCTGGCCAAGAAGCTAGACGAAGTACATGAAGAGGTCCGTAAAAATGCAGCGTATTAATAACGTCATAATTAGCATCCGAAAACCGCTCAGAAGCAAGCCAAAAGTGGTCAACGTCGATCGTTTAGCCCCGTTTGCTGGCGATAACCACAATACGCAAGTTCAGGTCCGAACCAGAGTAATAAGTAGCAGAACCAGGAATCAAATCGAAGAAATGGAGTTCGAGAAGTTTATGAACTTATACGGAGGTTCTGGAAAAGCTAGGTTCGGAGTTACCACCGAGGAACAACAAGACCTGTTCCAGACACAAAAAGATTACGCCATCGCACATTGCGTGAGCGAAGATCTTGACAAGTCCAGAAGGGTTGCAGTCGTGTTTAAAAAGAAGTTTGAGCAGCTAGATGAATTACGAAGACAGCAACCGGCAGTCGGAAAAGTTTTAGGACTACGTGGTGACGGACGCTTCGTTTTCTATCTGGTCACCAAGAAATAATCACGTACCAAGCCGTGGCGAACATTATAGATTCTCAAGAGAGAAACCAAGCTTGGTTGTGGCTTAGATCAACTGAATTGAGGGACAGTTCGAAACATATTGGAGGTCCTCTTCCCTGGAACAAGCGTTCAAGTGTTGGTCTGTAGTTACCAACGAAGAAGAATATGAGGTCAGGAAAAGTCCATTGATTGTTACTTTTATGGCCAAGGAAGTTGCCGAAATGGAGGAAGCTGCCGCTATCGCCACGATCCTTTCTACCGGTGTCGCGTCCAGTTTTTTGTTCTGGCACAGAACAGTCCTAAGGAGGGGGCAGTGAAACGTTCTCAAGTTCAAGAGGCCTCTCGAAGTTGTTATCCATCTTCTAGAACGTATACCGAAAGATATAGAACACTCGAGAAGAATTTCCAAAATCGAGCGATATCGGACCTATGTACTTATTTTGACTGATCGAAAGTGGGCGAAACGTTGGCAGCTTCGGTTGCAAATATGACACGGTCCAAACCCGGAAGACATTCTAATGTTAGTATAGATTCCGGCCGTGGAAGCCTTCGCGATTACGTAACATTACCTCATTTAAACAACTGTAAACACGTTACCTTTGTTTCTTTGTATATTTAGTGTACTTGGAAGGAATGTGCAGTTTTCAGAATAACAACTCAATTTAACTATGTTTTATGTGATAACATTATTTTTATTTTTGGTGTCAGCAAATTACCGAGAAGAAATGTGTAGTTCTTAGAACTATGTTAAACATCATAATATTATTTTTGATTTCTTTTTATTCACGGTGTCAACAGGCTTAGGAGATTATTTAATGCAACAGGTTCGTAATTTTTAATGTATTTGGCTCAAAGTTCTGATTATTTAAATGTTTTATTAGAACTTGCCGTCTAAATTAATTAAACGCACGCTGCATGTAGGATTTTGTTATCATTCGGTTACTGTTATCAAAAACACAATGTGACTATTAAGCGGTGGGCACTGTATTTATACGATTTTTTTGTATTCTTATTATTTTTGTAACCCTATGGGTTTCATTTATTACTAATTTTAAGAGTTCTCATACTTTTCTACGTGGTTTTACTTCTCAATACGTTTTTCGCTACTGCTGTTTTTGTCGTTCTCTCTAATTTCATTTTATTTATAATTTCTTCACTTATTATATACAAAATTTTAAATGCTTCCAGTAGAATAATAATTATCTTTAACACACTTACATGGATTCATAAAAAGCTGTATAATACAAAGTCCCATCTAAGTTTAACTTGTAAATAAATCCATTCGGTATAGTATATATAGCAGAAAACATTGATAGAAAAAGCATCACTTTCATTGCTTCTCGTCTTTGACAAAATTTAGGCTTACAAGTTTGGGTTGGTTTTCTTAAATAAATCACACGATCTGCAAATTATATTGTGAGTTATAAAATTAAACAACTTTGATGGTCTGTACCAATTGTAACAAAAATGGTTGCAGTGGCATTTATGCAATTTAAAAATTCAGTAATTGGAAAAAAGATAAGCGAATCAAAAGCTGCCCAACTAGAGTTTTTGGATAGTATACCTTTAGCAAGTCCGGATAAAAATATAATTACGCACATAAATAAATCTACGATAGCAATAACTGTAAAAAAAAATTTTAAGGATTGTTAAGATTACTATGGAGACTTACCAGACAAGTAGACATAGAAAGAGCAGGTAGTTTTCATCTTGAGCAAGACAACAAAACAAACAAAATTTCCAGCAATACCCAAAAGACAAATGCCCGGTGTCAAAACTGAATACACAAAAGAATCTACAAGCTTCCAATTAATATCAATAATTTTACCAACTTATGAGTCAAACCATTTGGATCTAACTCTAGCAGCTTATTTAAAAAGCCAGCAGTTCGCGTAATACTCTCCATAGAGCTTAAAACGTATTCAATACTCAATATATTTAGACGCCACAGCTTTAATTGCGCAATCATGTTTACATTACTTGAAAAGTTCTCTTTTTTTTATATACACTAAATGAAGTGCTTTTATCACACTTAATAAACTAATCAAATGCGAAATTGCAATTTTGGTATCGCAAGAACTTTTAGATAAAATTTACATGATAATGTGCTTTGTAGTATCTTTGTTTTTTAACTTTTTTTGTTAATATATTCTTTATAATAAGTTTTGTATTAAAAAACAAAACAATTTGATTTGTTAAGTAAAGAATTTTGAAAGTTGATATGAAGATAAAAAGTAAAAACTCAAAGTAATTTTCACAAACTAAAATAGAAAACTAATAGAGGAATTTGGATATTAAAGACCCGCTCATAAATATTACAAAAGTTATAAACAATTTAGAAAAAGAAGGGTTTTGTTTTTTAGAAATATCTCGTAAAGTATTAAAGTAATCAAAAAGATTTAAAAAAATGAAAATCTACTATAAAGTTAACAAAAAAAAATTTTTAAATATCTTTATGAACAATAAAAATAAATAACAAAATTAGTTTTGATTATCAAATTAAAATGAACAATGTGAGAAAAAAAGTGGATAAAGTCATCGATTACACTTTTCTTATAAATTGGTTATAAATTATATTAGAAAACCTTAAAACAAACATCAGTTAAGAAAAATAAAACCAAAAAATGTAGTTTAGAAATTTTGGCAAAAAATAAAAGAAAGAGTGAGCTTCGCCCACATAAGATTACGGAAAAACTGAAACTTGTTTGCTAATTAATTTATTTTATTTTTATTTATTGGTGAAAAAGTAAAATGTTTCTTGGACTTTACCATTTTAATTTAACTGAACACTGTTTTATTTTATGTTAATTTTGCTTTATATTCTATATAAAATTCGTTTACACCACTCTCATTTTTTAAAGAATTTTTACTTATCAATTAAAAATTAAAATTTTTTTAATAATTCAAATAACGCTTCATAAACACGTGAATAGTTATAATAAATTAGGTTAGAATAACTCATGTCAATATAAACGTCAGAAATGTAAACAAAAAAATATAATTTCCCCTTTTTCGTTACGGTGCAACTTACCAAAACTTCAGATTTACGCTCGCTAAAAAAGTTTCAGTTCAAAAAGATCAAAACCCAATAAATAAATTTAGAATAACGAAGAAAAGAGAAAAAAATACGTCTTAAATAAACGCATTCATTAAAACTTAAGGTAAACAGTGAGAAAAATTGAAAAAAAAATAACTGCAGAAAACAGGAACCCTTTCAATGACAATTAAAAATCTTAAAAAACCAAAAAACTCAAAAAAAAATCAACAAATTATCAACTATAGGTAGAATTTTTTCCCGTGGATTGAGCTACCTATCGGGCGCGTCTCCAGTTGGTGGATAGGAGGGTAAATAGGATGTAACGGTACGCAGCTTTATCAGCTGACCCGGGACAACCCTGTTTACCTTGGCAGGTGTTGGAGTCGCGGCCTAAAATCCGCACGTACTCCAATACTACTGTCACGCGAACCAGCTTTCCCAGCTCAAGCTGTAGTGTCGTGGCAAGAGCCAACACTGGGATAACAATGCCTGCCGCTGCTTTTCTGACTTTGATCAGCAAGCACGGCAGCCAAACCCAAACCTCTTGCTGCTGTGGACATGTCTGACGAGCAACCAGTGTTGGGGGATCTTGGCTTAATTGTCCAGACCAAGAAGAGACAACCTCATGAAAAACCTAAATCTAAGGTGGAAAGGACCAGGCCGATAGATGATTGACTGAATAGAAGACCAGTCGTTACTGGTTCTAACCTCGGGGCACCAGGCGAACCCCGTTGTATACAGCCTTTCGTGCGTATTGGGGCACTGTGCACGGCGACCTTCTTTTCCTCGGCACTCGTGGGAACATATATGGCCAACATTACTGCCAAACTTTTCTTAAAAAATTCTTTTACAAATTTTTACTAAAACACTCGTGGGAACATCGATCCAAAATTTAAATTTAAAAAAAACGGGGACTCTGAGCACGACCCAAAAATAACGGCTGACGCTGAGCACAAACCCAAAAAGCCCAAAAAGCTTTCGGGAGCGGCAAGGCGAAAGCTTAAAAAACAAAGAGAATCGGGATCGCAGAGAACCGGTTCCACTTCAAAGGCGGGGACGGGAAAGCAAAACCTACCTATACAAGAAGCAAAGGCGGGCACGTCAGGAACGCAACAGCGACACTAGACGGCGCACGCAACTGTCAGAACAGGGGCGCAAAAACGCAACCTTTCTAGCAGATGCACACCGCTGTCGCAGAAACGACCGGTAAAACAAAGTCGTGGGGTCGAAGAAACTCAAAAAAAGACATTCAGAGACACTCTGCTCTTGCAATTATACCAAAAGGGTTCCCTAAAAACACCATCAGTTTTGAAGAATCCGAGGTCATAAAAATCTCGATACTTGGATGGATTGACGAATTGGAGAAGGAACAAGCTTCTCCGCGTTTTCAGGATTGTACCCGTAAAGGGGGATTTGCGAAAATAACATGCGCAGACGAAGCAACCAGAGAGTGGCTAGTCGGCACGTCAAACACAAACACAAACACAAATCCAAGAGGTGAAAAACTTTTAGAATTTATTTTAAAAGGCAATTTAGACATAATAAATAACGGAGATGCGCCCACGTTCATAACCGTGTCGCGCAGTGAAGTGATTGACCTTACGCTTGCTAGTCCAAAAACGAGCAAAGTAATAAAAATGTGGCATTTATTAGATGAACCTTCTTTATCTAATCATAGATACATTCGATTCAACATTGAATCAGACAGGGAACTCGTAATGGAATACAGAAACACGAGAAAAACCGACTGGGATCTGTTCAACGAAACTAGCAAGCCAAATCAGTATCTGTCCCACAGTTGCAAGATCAACGCACGAGCTAGAACTAATGACGGATAGTATTGTTAATTCATTAAAATCCGCATTTGAAGCAAGCTGCCCAAAAACTGTCAAACGCAAGGACACGCACTAGATGGCTATTTAATACAGCCAAAAAAAGCGGAGACTGGAATGAATACAAAACTAGCCTCACAACATAAAACAATATCATAAAAAAGGCAAAAAGAGACTTATAGATAAAATACTGTAGGGACGTAGAAAACGAACCTACAAGTTTTCGACTCCAAAAAGCTCTGAGCAAAGGCCGCACTGGTAACATAAGTTCTTTGCTGACCGAAAACGGAAAGTTTCAATGCTCATCTAGAAAAAGTCACAACGAAGGCCATCAGAGTTCTTAATACAACTAAACAGATGGTCGGGCACACATGGGGATTGAAACCCACAATGACCAAATGTTTATATGCTGTGGTAACAAGACCCATTATCACATACGGCGCGCTTGTATGGGGTGAGAGAACCAACCTGAAAGGAGCAATGAGAACCACGCCTACCGCAGCCATGAAAGCACTACTTTCACTTCCACCATTACACCTCGTTGTAACGATGGAAGCAAGACAAGCAGTATACAGGGTGCAGATTAATGAACACGCGTCAATTACCGGGGAAAACAAACCGAGTATATACAACGTGCTGCGTGAAGAAACAAGCTTAGCTATTTGGAAAGAAGAAAAGTTGTGCAGGCTATGTGGAGAAGAAACGGAAGACCTTAACCACATGAGAAAGAGATGCAGGGAACTAAGAGAAGAGGTGATGAAAATAGTGGATATCTTAGATGAAAACGGAAAAGGAGCGGAATGGATGGAGGAAGTATGGAGCAGGAGGAAAAAGTTAAGGGGGGAGAAGGGATAAGAAAATGTAGTATATATGTATAGACAACACGACCAAATTTGTAAGCCAAATGGCAACGAATAAAGTTAAACTTATATATATGTGAATCAGATACCGAATGTTGATTGATAAAATATGAGACCTTAGAAGTTAATTGAAAATATACGTTTTCAAAGGATTCTTGCTCAGTATCGTGACAATCATCGTTATCTAATTGTATGATTTGAAAATGTAGCGCCTCAGAATCTTCATTTATGGTGTTGATACTTTGAAATCTGTCACTGAGTTCGATTATATATCGTCTAACTTTACTGGATTGCTTTTAGAAATTTTACCAAAAAATGTTTTAAAACGAGTTAACCGTGATTTAAGTTGACTTCTTTATAATTTCAATGCTTCCATTATAATTTACAATAAATACAAATTAAGACAGTATTAAAGGAAAGTAATTAGCTAGGTGTAGTTTAAATGGTAATGTTAAGTGGAGAAAGACTTACTTTGCCACTATTAATCCGTTTAATGTTGATGGAATGTTGCCCTTTACTTATTGCGATGCACATATAATGCTGGTAACAATGTTGATGTAACTTTTATGCACTTCGCACTGCTTGAACCGCACTCAAACTGAATTATTTTGATTATGAAAATGTGATGAAATGCAATGGTGCTCTTGAATGAATTTTAATTAATGTCGTTTGCCGGAAACGTATCCGGCTCGAAGGACCAATGTTTTTGCGTTGGTTAAACTAACGCGGTTTGTGCAGATGCACACTTATCTTTTTCAAATCAATGCAAAATAAATAACGTTGTTTTGAAATAAGGTAATATATTTATAATGAGAGATATACATCAACTGACTAGCAAAACCGTAGTTTTGCTGAATGAAACCTTTGGATATTAAATGTTACGCCTATTTTATAAAACTTACAATTAAGTCAAGTTAAATTATACCTCATCAAATAATGGTAGTAAAAATACTGGTACTACAAGACTGGTTGTCCAACCGGCAACGTTTCTTTATAAACGTGACAACACTGTATTGATTTTCTTAAAAACCATTTTTAACCTAATTTTCACCACTATCACAAATTTCTTTTCCAATCCACATGGAAGAGTTTTCCATATGTGTACGCATCAATTGTAACAGATTCAAAATTAATCGAAAGTTTAGGATGTTAAAGAAAAGGAGATAATTAAAATATATTGCAAGTGCATAATTATTAAAATTTAAACAATATATGCGGAAATTGCATAATTTTAAGCTACTGAAATGGCAACTAGAAGAAGCAGAATTAAAGGAATTGCTAATATTCCTCAGCGAAGAAAAACAGAAGCAAAGTTGGTTGAAGAACCATTAACCAATGGAATATCTGACGAAGCACCAGATGACAATGACAGACTGAGTGTGATTGAAACCGGAAATAATGAAAGTAATAGTAGTGCAGAAACTTCAAATAAGTTAGAAACGCACAATATACAAAATAATGTAGACTCGGAGGGTACCAATGTTGCTACATCTACAGAGGAGCCGGTCACTAAAACCGAAGAATCTATAAAACCTCGTAGACGTACTTTTATAAAACCTTTAGTTAACATAAAATCTTTACACAAATCAAAACCCAAGGTAGACGAAGCAATTAAAACTAATATTAATCAGACACCGTTGTGTAGTGTTCAAGAGATCAATAACGAAGTTGAAATATCGATTCCAGCGCAAGTGGTTATAAATTCAGATAGTGAGAATATAATAGAGCCGCAAAGTCCTACAAAGCTAATAAATCGCAGTCGCATTAAGGCGGTTCCACGTTTAACACAACGTAGGATTAGCTCAACAATACACGGTAGTGCTAGTGAATCAGAAGATGACACCAATAAAAAAACTTATAAACGAATCAAAACCGAATCTGTAAGTACTCAATCTTAACAATAAATCTGTCTATTAGTCGTTTATTACAGGCATGTTCTACTATATCAAACTCCAACGAAAACTCTGTGCGGCTTGAGCCAGAGTTACCACCAAAAACTCGAGATTTTAATACAGTTATACAAAGAAAATGCAGACGTACAGAGCAATCAAATAAAATGGCAGAGGCAAGACGGAATTTCATTAATAAATTTCGTAATAAAGAACCTGACAAGCATAAATTAACAATGCTGGATTTAATTTTTTACAATCCAACCACTAAGCCTATGAGGTAAGTGTTAGGTATATTTTAGAGATTTTTGCTTTTATTATTCTAAAGTTAATTCTATAGCCAAAAACCTGAACGAGTAAATACCAGTAAATCGATTGACGAAAATACTACCGCAGAATGCGACGCAGAGAGTGTAGAAAGTGATGAAGAAAACAACGTTCCAGCGCCACAAATTAAAATTGGGGCTAATGGGGAAATAGTGGTTGACGAACAAAGTTTAGTCATTGAAAACAAACAGACTAAAAAAGATCGAGAGAATTTGCAAAATTCTGAAGTTATAGATGGGGACTTTGACACGGGTTATGGGGTTTATAAACGAGCTAAACGATCTAAAGATTGGAGTAAAGAAGATACGCTGTTTTTCTATAAAGCTTTAAATACTTTAGGCACCGATTTCTCTCTTATGGTACAACTTTTTCCAGGTCGCAGTAGGAGAGAATTAAAAATGAAATTTAAAAAAGAAGAAAAAATCAATCATGTATTAGTTGATAAAGCTCTAACTAGACCTTTGCAATTTAACATTAAAGAATTAAAAGAGGAAGTTAAAATGCGGCAAAAAATGAAAGAATTAGAAAGGATAGAAAAGGAAGAAAGGATTAAGCAGTTGCAGGCCCAAAAAAAGAATACAATCTTGCCTTATACACGTAAGCTACTTTACTTCTGTTTTCTATTATGTAATATATACAGGGTGTTAATACTAAGTTGTAACACCCAAAATGGCAGTTAGAACTTATTGAAACAAACTTTTTCTAGTTACATTTGTTATTAGAATACTCCCTGGTTTTAAGGAATATTTAAAAAATACAAAAACTATCAGCATTTGCTTGATATTTTAAAAACCACTCGATCGATTTTCGACAATAAAAGATTGTAACGAATTTTATTATTAAAACTAATTTATTTTTACTTATACTAAAAATATATACACGTTTATAACTAACCGAAATAATTAAATCTAAAGATATTTAATAAAGACACTTACACTTTAATTTATATCGCACTATTACTTACACGAAGATAACTTCTATTTATCTAAACAGCGAAAGTGTTTATATCAAAGCCACGTACTCCGTATCTTTATCGCACACGCGTTAATTCCACTTGAATAATCTTAACACTGCCGTCTTTGCATTACAGAAATAACTGACCTGGGATTTCTTGCACAATATTTATACATTTTGGGAAAACGTTCCCGTATGTTCCACATCCTTCGATGAACGTTCTACAAAACCTCGCGAAAGCTCTCGAAGTTGCGCATAACTTCTCGAACGTTTCACTACCCCCTCATTAGGACTGTTCCGTCCCAGAACAGGAGACTGGATGCGACACCGGTAAAAAGGATCGTGGCTATAGCGGCAGCTTTTTCCATTTCGGCAACTCCCTTGACCATAAAAGTAACAGTCAATGGACTTTTCCTGACCCAATATTCTCCTTGGTTGGTAACTACAGACCAACACTGGAATGCCTGTTCCTCGGAAGACGACCTCCAACATGTTTCGAACTGTCTTCCAGTTCAGTTGATCTAAGCCACAACCAAGCTTGGGTACTGCCAATTTTTTAACATGGTGGAACTCAATTTCTCTTGAGATTCCATAATGTTCGCCACAGATTTTTGTATAACGGCTTGGTACGTGAGTATTTCTTGGTGATCAAATAGAAAACGAGCGTCTGTCACCACGTAGTCCTAAAACTTTTCCGACTGCCGGTTGCTGTCTTCGTAATTCATCTAGCTGCCCATACTTCTTTTTAAAAACGACTGCAACCCCTCTAGAAATGTCAAGATCTTCGGTCTCGCAATGTGCGATGACGTAATCTTTTTGTGTCTGGAACAGGTCTTGTTGTTCCTCGGTGGTAACCCCGAACCTAGCTTTTCCAGAACCTCCGTATAAGTTCATAAACTTCTCGAACTCCATTTCTTCGATTTGATTCCTGGTTTTGCTAAAATGACGTGGACCACTTTTGGCTTGCTTTTGGGCGGTTTTCGGATGCGATATATGACGTCATTAATACGCTGCATGACTTTATAGGGGCCCTCCCATTGCCTTTGCAGCTTCGGCGACAAACCACGTCTCCTTTGGGGGTTATACAACCAGACCATGTCGCCAGGTTGAAACCCACCATTTTGTGCCTTGTCGTTATACCTAGTCTTCCTTCTATCGCTAGCAATTTGTATATTTTTACGGACCTCTTCATGTACTTCGTCTAGCCTCTTGGTCAGCTTGCTGACGTAGTCTTCTCCAGCAACTTCTTCTTCCGGTCTTCGTTCAAATTGAAGGTCGCATGGCAATCGTATTTCGCGACCGAGCATCACACAGGATGGTGTTTGGCCTGTGCTTTCGTGAACGGATGGTCGGTATGCCATTAGGAAAAGGTGCAAGTACTGATCTTTAAATCCAACGTAGAAAACCACTCGGATCCGGACAGGGTGTCGAACGTATCGTCAATTCTATGTAAAGAGTAACTGTCCTTTTTGGTCAAGTCGTTTAGCTGTCTGTAGTCTACGCAAAACCTCGTTGATCCATCCTTCTTCTTTACGAGTGCCACTGGGGATGCCCATGGGCTACTTGAAGGTTCAATCACGCCTTCTCTCTCCATATCCGTAATTATTTGTTCGGCTTCTTCTCTTTTTGCCAAAGGAAGTCTGCGTGGATGTTGTCGTATCGGCCGAGCGTCTCCGTTATTAATTTTATGTTTCACCGCGTTAGTTCTTTCTTTGTAACCACTCTCCAGCGCGAACACATCTTGATACTCTTGGATCAACACTTTAACTTTAGCCAGCTTGGTTTTGGCTGAGGTTTTGGCATTTGGTGGTAAGAATGTCCAATAGATGTTGTGGACACTTCTTCGGCGACCTATCTTCGTCAGACTTCACGCATCTCACAATTTGAGATACTGGCGTGCATTGGCCTACCACGGTCTTTTTTTTCAACGTTACAGGATCTGAGTTGATGTTTAAGATCCTTACTGGCATCGTGTTTTCTACTCGTACTAAAGTTCTGCCAACGAGTAGCCCCTTTTCAACTAAGCCGCCCTCCATTGGTTCAATCGCGCGTATGTAGCCTTCCCGGAGACTTCCATCCAGGCGTGCCATCACCACATTTTGCAGGTAGAGTTACGTCTTCACTCAATAAGACTCGCACGGCTGCCTTCTTTGACGAATGCAAAGGAATTTCTTTATCACGTCCATTCCTAGGATAACTTCTTCCGTGATGTCGGCTACTAGTACTTGATGGCTAAGTACTCCATTTCCCAAACCAATGGTTACGTTGACTTGTCCGTGAGTAGGTATTTCTTCGCCCGTCGCCGTTCGAAGTTACTGGTGATGTCTTCTCGTTTACCACGGTCTTCTTTTTTAACGTTACAGGATCTGCGTTGATGTTTAAAATCCTTATTGTTATCGTGTTTTTTACTCGTACTAAAGTTCTGCCAACGAGTAGTCCTTTTTCAACTAAGCCGCCCTCCATTGGTTTAATCGCGCGTATGTAGCCTTCCCGGAGACTTCCATCCAAGCATGCCATCACCACACTTTCCGTCCTTGCAGGCAGAATCACGTCTTCACTCAATAAGACTCGCACGGCTGCCTTCTCTGACAAATGAAAAGAAATTTCTTCATTGTCGATCTTCAGAACATCGTTCTTCATATCCAAATTAAACCGATACTTCTTTATCACGTCCATTCTCAGGATAGCTTCTTCCGTGATGTTGGCTACCAGTCCTTGATGGCCGAATACTCCATTTCCCAAACCAATGGTTACGTTGACTTGTCCGTGAGTAGTTCTTTCTTCGCCCGTCGCTGTTCGAAGTCGTACTGTTACTGGTGATGTCTTCTCGTTTTCCAATAACATGTCAGGACGAATAATGGTCTGCGTCGCTCCAGTTTCAACCAGTAACTGAACACTTCTTCCATTCATCTTGTCATCGAGATAACTGCTATGCAATTGCTCCCTAGGCGACGCCATTTGAATGGTAGTCTCCGGGGCCTCACTATACGAGATTACCTTTTGTCTGTTTTGGTCGCCCCGTTCCAAATTTTCGAGCGCTCTTTTTGTCCTCTTCTTAGGTTTAATACGATGCCGTCGTACATGGCCTATTTCACCGCAGTTTCCCGAAGTATTCGTCCCGCTATCTCCTCGATGCTTTCCAGTAGACAAACGTTTTTCTGGTTTTCTTTTTGGTACCTTCATTGTAAATGAAACAACACTCAACAAAATCTTATTCTTGTAATTGATGACTTGACTCCTTCTCTGTGTCTTTATTTGTGTCCTTAACCTCTTGGTAGCAATCATCTGGCTTGTAATTACCGTTAATGTTAATATAATCTAGGTCATGTATGCTCTCATCTATTAAATCGTCCTCTTCGTCGATGTAGTTTTTCTCAATTTATTTTTCTAAAGACGAGTCACTATCTTCTGAGGAATCTGACAAATTCCTTTTTCTTACATCTGTATTTGGCGTTTTCCTTGCCAGTTTAAACTTGTCCATATTTCTTTTCTAAGCTTGTTTAATGCTTTCCTGTTCTCATCTTCTTGCTTCTTTTTAAAATATTCGACAGAAGTTATAATTTCTGCACCTAGACAAACTCTTTTTCTTTTTGGTTGAGTGTCACGTTTTGTATTATTTCTTGATAATAGTATTTGGGTTAGAATATTCTCAAATGATATATTTTGGTCATTAGCTTGTGAAAAAGTTTTTTCTTTATCAGAAATTTCGGAGTCTTGACATAAGGGTTCCACAGTTAACGTTTGCGATTCATTAGACGGACCAGGGATAGGTTCAAGAGTTAACGTAGAGGATGCTTCAAATGGACCAGCGATAGGATCAGCAGTAGCCTCGTCTTGTGCCTCATTGTCTGTGGTGTTACGGTCGAATTTCTTTATACACGCCTATGTTGTTACGAACGAAATTTCCTTGGCGCACGCCTATGTATTTTCAACGTAAAAGTAGATTCGGGTTTACGCCTTCTAAGGTTCGTTTCTCGGCGGGATTTATTTGATGGAAAGTCGTCACACAAGCATGTTATAAAATGGTCTGTACGCATAGCTATGTTTTATCTTATCATCTAGAAAACGAATTCTAATTAATAAAGGACCTGATTGCTTCAACGCGTTACAGGGTAAGCGATTGTCGTTTTAGTAACAATTTCGATCGTAATTCTGTTTTCCTTCTAACAGCCATTTTATTTTCTTTTACATTCATTCATTCAACATCTGGTACGTTATCGAAAAATGGCTATCGCCAACGACCACTAAATACGGGAACACGTTGCCGTCTACGACCTTCAGCGTAAGGCGATTTCTCGCTGCGAAATTGAGTGTCTGGTGGAGTTTCTCGGTCAAAGATTGCGACAGGATTCAATATCGATGTACGAGTGAATGAACCTTGACAAAGATTTGGATGGACGATACTAATTTCTTCTTCATACAGTTTATGGTTATAACTAATTAAATCAACGTAAAGGGGTATATCAGCATCCGATTTTCGGGTTGTGTTATATGTATACTTTTAAATTTAAGTAATGACGTTGTAGATTTGGATTTCGTGAGATATTAGATTGACACGAATTGGTATTCAAATAAATTACAGGTTACGTGTCGGAGGAAGTACTTCCTTTGCACCTGCGAAGATTCCTGTATTGTTTGGTAAGTGTTTTTATATGTTTCTGTTTCGTGTCAACGTGGTTACTCACGGAACTGTCACTAATAGTATTTCCGAACTGATTACCGTAATTGTGATATCATTTAATTAGAAATTCGCGTATACTACGTGTGCTGTATACTCTCCTTAATAATTGTGATAATTTAGTGTGACAGCCATATTACTAATTATGTAAACGATATTTCTTACACACTATTTTTCGATATACACTTTTACTGTAGTTTATTTATGTATAGTGTGTTGCCTATGCTACTAGCATTTCTATATTAAGAAGTCTTATATATTCTGTGATCATCATCAGCGGTTCTACATTAAAATTGTTATTGTGGTTAGTTATTCTTTTATGACAACACACCTGTCTCCTGTGGCTATCGTTACCAACTAATTACGTAGTAGAGGAATTACGAACCTAAGATCGTGTTACAAGTGCTACCATTCTGTTGTGAGCGGACAGACGTCGCTTTTGGGATAAGCTCTGGCGCCCTTAATTATCTATATGTATCTATGAACCCCCCCTCTCTCCGACCATTGAGAGTTGGCCGTGCAGGTTCGTGAAACACCTAAAGCTTGTAACAGTGGTAGTAGGAATTTCTACAGAATTGTTCTTTTGATTCCTATACTTGTTAAGGTCCGCCTCCAAAAAAATATTTATCGGTAGTTGATTGCGATCAGGGCCACCAGTTTCAGCGTTGTAGATTCCGGTAGCTTGAAAAGCGTTGATTATATTACTATTTGGCATGTTTTTATATTCTTTGTTAAGAATCTGAACAAACTCACTCTTCGAAATTCTCCGTCTGGGATTCATCCTCTGCCATTTACAGAGCGCTTTGTCCCAACTGATTTTCATTCTTTTAAATACCCCTACATCTAGCGGTTGAAGTATATGTGTTGAGTGCGGTGGTAATTTCAAAATTGTAATATTGTTATCCATTGCCGTCTTTGATGACATCACAAGTGATATGGGAAACGTGACCGTCGACAATAAGGAGCACGGGGCGCTCAGAAGGAATGTTAGGAATAAAACATTTATTAAACCATTTTGCAAAAATGGCTGCAGTCATCTAGCCTCTATCTGATGCTGCAAAAGCAGTTTTATCTAAGGGATCGGATTTCTCAGGCATCATTGATTTTATGACATTCTTTCCTTTAAATATCGAAAGTAAAGGCAGTTTTTGCCCTGAAGCCGAACAACAAACTAAAACAGTTGTGTTTTCCCGACCACAAGACGAAATGGTTCTGGAACACTTAGAACCTATACTACCCAAAACTTTTGTCTTTGACGGGTCATTTTAAAAAGAAGTTTCGTCGCAATTATATATTAGGTGGGGTTGGCCCGTTAAATTTAAGTTCTCTACTGTTTTTTCGACTAAATCTATGAACCCGTATATTGTCCAGGGATTTTCTTGTTTTTTTCTAGCCGCCTCAACTCCTTTTCAAAGAGAATTTATTCCTGGTACAAAAATTCAAAAACCATTGCTCATCTGGTCTACCATCCTTAAATTTTGTGTTTAATTTATTCCTTTTAACGTAAATTTCCACAATGTCTAATACTTCTTCTCGAGATAGTCCGTATCCCCAGTTCTGCATTTGATTCAGGGTCCTCGCAAGTTCAGTTTCAATTTCAGAACTCATGCAGAATACTCCACCTCTTGCTTCCTTAGCTACAACACCCTTTGCTCCCCTTGTTCTTTTTGTACATAATGACGAATTGTTGATTCTGGAACAGCATATCTTCGTGCAGCTGCGAAAATTGTTAGGTTGCTATTTTTAACATCAACTACAGCTTGTATGTAGTACATCTTTTGTATAAACCCCTCCATCTGCACCCTTTGTTGTCTTTCTTTGGTAGTTTCTTACCATACTGGATTGCTAAAATACAAAAAATGGATGTCAAACAAATATAGGGTAACTGGGGGGTTAACTTCCAGTTGCCCATGCACATTACGCCCAGTTACCCCTGGGAGCAATTTATTAGGGGCAACTGGAAGGTACACTTTGGTGACACTGTTTATATTCCAACACTTAAAATAACACAGACGTTATGTTGAATAATCTCCAAATACAGCACATATTCATTTAAATACAAAAATTTTCAATTGTAATACTTACCAAGAGTAAAATACTTAGCGTGTGTAATATGTTGTACTATGACCATCTGAAGAACTTTCATAAAATAATATTATCTGCGATAACAACAGACACGTGCTACTCGACACCGTTTCGTTTTTGTACTACTAGGTAAGGGCAACTGACAATTAAATGGCGGGAGATTCAACTTTATAAATGCAATGGAAATAAACATACATCCCAGTTACCCCATACGCCCAATTACCCAACTAGACCTTAAGTAATGACGATTTTTTTAAAAACAAAAAAAGGCAATAAGTATGTTTTAGGGCTCGAAATCAAAATCGTGAACTAAGAAAAGTTGTTTGTTTCAATGAGTTCTAATTTCCGTTTTCGGCTGTTACAACTTAGTATTAACACCCTGTATAATTATGTACAACACGTTTGCTCAAAAATTCCGTACTTAACATTATGTTTCTCAATTTTTTTGTAGGTGTAAAAAAGGACCGCAAAAGGGAAACCAAAAAACGAAATAGAAAACCGAAAGATATGTATAGTAAAATAGAAAAAGGAATAGCGTCGATTTGGGAATCCGACAGTGAAGATGAAAAGAACGATGAGGAGGAGGTAGAAGATGATAGAGGGGATGAAAATGACGATTTCACACCAACAACTAATCTTAGTAATATTTTAAAACCTACCCGTTATGGTAGAATCCCAAAGCAAAAAACATTTACTTTAGAAGACCCTAAAGTAGTAAAAATCAGAGAGGAGTATTTACAGGAAGAGCATCAATTGGAACCAGGTTCTTTAATGATCGTTTGTTGCCAAACTCCAACGGGAGCACCCACATTTAAAGTGTTTATGATAACCGGATCTCAAAGTAAAGTACCGGTTGTTATACCACCTGACGTTTTAAGTAATTTAACTAAAACATCTGATAAAGCACAAACAGAAGAAACGATACCCGAAAATAATTACACTATCTGCCATGACGATTCAAATAAACAAATTGAAGTAGAAATTCAAGATTTTCAAGAAAATAATGATAACGTAACCAGTTCATAACTGGGTGCATGATACTTGATTTATTTATATTTGGGAGTTTTGTACCTTATACACTTGTGGAATTTTTGTCTGAAAGAAAAGCTGCCTTACTCGTTACAAACATTACTTTGTTATTTTAGAGATTTTTATGGATTTTAATTTATTATGCGATTTTATATGTATACATATAGGTAATTAAATATTCATAACACAATTATAATATCGAGGAAATAAATAGTTATACTCTCAAACTTAAGTTATTGATTATCAATTATTCTTCACGTGAAATATAATTTAACCTTTTTATAATAGTTGACGCCACTGACATTCATAAATAAATTGGGTGTTACGGTGTTACTTCAGTTTTTTTTTTGTATATATTGAAACGTTCGAGAAATTATTTGCAAATGCAAGAGCCTTCTAGAAGCTGTTATCCATCTTCTAGAAGATATACCGAAAAGTAGGGAACGCTCCAGAAGGATTTCCGTATGTGTATATATACCGACGAGATAGATCGTAGGTCAGTTATTGCTGGAATGCGAATGCAGCAGTGTTAAGAAGATTATCAAGTTGAAATAAATAAGTCGTTAGCACGCGTGTGAGATAAACCTACCGAGAATAATCGTGTACGTGATTTTTAGTGTAAACAAGAGGCTATCCGAGGACGTTATCTTATCTTCTTGTAAGTGATATAAATTATAGTGTAAGTGTTTTCATTAAATATTATTAGATTTAATTAGTTCGGTTAATTTAAAAGTGTATATATTTCTAGAATAAGTAAACGTATTTTTAATCGTTTAAATAAATTAGTTTTTAATAAATAGTTTCGTAACAGTGGTGTCGGTGTCGGGCTCGCGATTTTTATTAGTGTAAATATCATTAAGTAATCTAATATCGCTCCCGTAACAAAAACATTGTTTTGCGTAAAGAATTAAAACTTTAGTTCGCGTGTTTATTTATAAAGTGTAAAATAGTGTCTATTAAACTTTTTCTTTTAACAAGTGCGTGATTGCGATATTAATTAAATTCGTTTCCGTACACTAGTGGATTAATATTAACAAGTGGATTGTTATTAAACGATTATTTAAACGTTATTATATTCGTGTTATATTTAAATTTATGCCGGTGACGCGTTTGCAAGCAGTTAAAATGGATTCAAAAATACTTGAAATTCTTGAATCGATGAATAGAAGAATGGGCGAAAATTCACAGAAAATTGAAGAAAAACTGTCGGAAAATTCTAGAAAAATGAAAGAAAATTCTAGAAGTTTAAAAGAAGAAATACGAGCGAGCATGGAAAATCAAATAAAGACTATTGAGGAACAAATACAAGTTAGTGTAGGAAATCAAATCAAAATTGCGCAAGAGGAAACCCAAGCAGATATGCTAAATTTAAAAGAAGAAATTTGCGAATCTATGAATGAGAAAATGGAAGCAATAGAGGACAAACTAGAAGACAGAATGAAACTGCTTGAAGAAAGAATAAGTCGATTGAATTGTCACGGCGAAGGAAGCGTTACGAGTGAAGATTTAATAATGGACCATCGAGAAGAAAACACTCACAAGTTCAAAGTTGTACCACCGATTTTTGATGGTAAAGTTCCATGGTCAACCTACTACAAGCAGTTTGAAGCCGCAGCTACTGCTAATGGTTAGAGCAACAAGCAGAAAGCGACGTCTTTGATAGTGTCCTTACGTGGAGAAGCGCTTGGAATTTTACAAACTGTTCCGGACCATCTGCAAGAAAATTACGAACTCTTAATATCACGATTAGAAATGAGATATGGAGATGCCCATCTTCAACAAGTCCAGATACTTTCTTGGAGCAGTTGGCTATTCAAACCTTTGTAGACGGCCTCCGAGACAGCGAAACGCAGCAGACTCTCCGATTAGTTCGACCGAACTAAATAATTACGGATATGGAGAGAGAAGGCGTGATTGAACCTTCAAGTAGCCCATGGGCATCCCCAGTGGTACTTGTAAAAAAGAAGGATGGATCAACGAGGTTTTGCGTAGACTACAGACAGCTAAACGACGTGACCAAAAAGGACAGCTACCCTTTACCCAGAATTGACGATACGCTAGACACCCTATCAGGATTCCAGTGGTTTTCTACGTTAGATTTAAAGAGTGGATACTGGCAGGTAGAATTAGAACCCAAGGATCGTGAAAAAACAGCTTTTACGATCGGAACTGGTTTGTGGCAGTTCACTGTAATGCCCTTCGGACTGTGTAACGCTCCTGCAACGTTCGAGCGTTTGATGGAGACCATCTTGCGCGGATTGTCTTGGAAGACGTGCTTGGTTTACCTGGACGACGTGATCGTGGTTGGAAGGTCGTTTGAAGAACACTGGAACAACTTGAAGGAAGTGTTCCAGCGATTACGTGGGGCTAACCTCAAACTGAGCCCAAAGAAAAGCCACGTATTTAAGAAGGAAATGCAATACCTTGGCCACGTCGTATCTAGAAATGGAGTAAGGGCTGACCCAGACAAAATCCGAGCAGTGCAAGCATGGCCAAGACCAATCGACAAACATCAGGTCTGAAGTTTCCTTGGGTCGTGCACGTATTATAGAAGATTTGTCCCCGGATTTGCCAATATTGCCAAACCATTGACAAAATTAACCGAAGAAAAAGCAGAATTTAGATGGAATGAAGACTGCGAAAATTCTTTTAATCAACTAAAACAGGCCCTAGTCACTTCGCCGATTTTGAGTTATCCAAGAGAAGATGGAAAGTTTGTTTTGGATACTGACGCAAGTAATCTGGCCATAGGCGCGGTCCTTTCGCAAGTTCAAGATGGACAAGAAAAAGTTATCGCGTATTTTAGCAAGGTTTTGTCCAGGCCAGAAAGGAATTATTGCGTGACTAGGAGGGAGCTGTTAGCAGTCGTTAAGTCCATCGAACATTTCTACAAGTATTTGTATGGACGAAAATTTTTACTGAGAACAGACCACGCCGCTTTAAAATGGCTTCTGCCGACGACCAACCTGGGAAGAAGTGAGTGCTTTGGGCAGAAATATCAAAGCGTACTGGGCGCAGTGGGACTCCTTGATAGTAGAAGACGGTCTTCTTAAGCGATCCCTAGAAAGTGCCGTGGGCACGGGAAACAGACTACAGCTGGTAGTGCCAAAGAGCAGGGTGACAGAAGTGTTGAAGCATCTCCACGATGGGACATCAGGAGGACACTTTGGCATTAAGAAGACGTTGGGTAAAGTGCGAGAAAGATTCTACTGGATAAACTGCAAAGAGGACGTCATGAAATGATGCCGTAAATGCATAGTCTGCGCATCAGGAAATGGTCCAGCGAGAAAGCGCAAAGCACCTATGAAACAATACAACGTAGGAAGCCCTTTGGAAAGAGTAGCGATTGACATCGCAGGGCCGTTCCCAGAATCCGATTCGGGAAATAAATATATCCTGTTTGCCGACTATTAGGAATTAAGAAAACTAGGACAACGCCTCTCGATCCTCAATCTGATGGCATGGATGAACGGATGAATCGAACAATGGGCAAGTACTTAGCCAAGGTAGTGTCCGAACACCAAAGAGACTGGGATCAGTACTTGCACCTTTTCCTAATGGCATACCGATCATCCGTTCACGAAAGCACAGGCCAAACACCATCCTGTGTCGCTGGAGAAGATTACGTCAGCAAGCTGGCCAAGAGACTAGACGAAGTACATGAAGAGATCCGTAAAAACAAAAAAATTGCCAGCGACAGGATGAAAACCAGATATGACGTCAAGGCATAAAATGGTGGGTTTCAACCTGGCGATATGGTCTGGTTGTATAACCCTCAAAGGAGACGTGGTTTGTCGCCGAAGCTGCAAAGGCAATGGGAGGGCCCCTATGAAGTCGTGCAGCCTATTAACGACGTCATATACCGCATCCGAAAACCGCCCAGAGGCAAGCCAAAAGTGGTCCACGTCGATCGTCTAGCCCCGTTTGCTGGCGTTAACCACAATACGCAAGTCCAAGTCCGAACCAGAGTAATAAGTAGCAAAACCAGGAATCCAATCGAAGAAATGGAGTTCGAGAAGTTTATGAACTTATACGGAGATTCTGGAAAAGCTATAGGTTCGGAGTTACCACCGAGGAACAACAAGACCTGTTCCAGACACAAAAAGATTACGCCATCGCACATTGCGTGAGCGAGGACCTTGACATCTCCAAAGGGGTTGCAGTCGTGTTTAAAAAGAAGTTTGGGTAGCTAGATGAATTACGAAGACAGCAACCGGCAGTCGGAAAGGTTTTAGGACTACGTGGTGACGGACGCTTCGTTTTCTATCTGGTCACCAAGAAATACTCACGTGTCAAGCCGTTATACAAAGATCTGTGGCGAACATTATGGAGTCTCAAGAGAGAAATGGAGTTCCATCATGTTAAGAAATTGGCAGTACCTAAGCTTGGTTGTGGCATAGATCAACTGAATTGGAGGACAGTTCGAAACATGTTGGAGGTCGTCTTCCGAGGAACAGGCATTCAAGTGTCGGTCTGTAGTTACCAACCGAGGAGAGTATTGGGTCAGAAAAAGTCCATTGACTGTTACTTTTATGGTCAAGGAAGTTGCCGAAATGGAGGAAGCTGCCGCTATCGCCACGATCCCTTTTTCCGGTGTCGCATCCAGTATCCTGTTCTGGGACAGAACAGTCCTAAGAAGGGGGCAGTGAAACGTTCGAGAAATTATTTGCAAATGCAAGAGCCTTCTAGAAGCTGTTATCCATCTTCTAGAAGATATACCGAAAAGTAGGGAACGCTCCAGAAGGATTTCCGTATGTGTATATATACCGACGAGATAGATCGTAGGTCAGTTATTGCTGAAATGCGAATACAACAGTGTTAAGAAGATTATCAAGTTCAAATAAATAAGTCGTTAGCACGCGTGTGAGATAAACCTACCGAGAATAATCGTGTACGTGATTTTTAGTGTGTAAAGCTATCCGCGGACTTTATCTTATCTTAATTAGTGTAAGTGTTTTTATTAAATATTATTAGATTTAATTACTTCGGTTAATTTAAAAGTGTATATATTTCTAGAATAAGTAAACGTATTTTTAATCGTTGAAATAAATTAGTTTTTAATAAATAGTTTCGTAACAATATTTAATAAAAACACTTACACTAATTTATATAGCACTATCACTGACACGAAAGATGAAAGTCCGCGGATAACTTCAGTTTAACACTTATTTACATTAAAGTCACGCTCGAATTTAATTCGTCGTATTTATCTCAACACGCGTTAATCACTTATTTATTTAAACTTGAATAATTTTAACACTGCCGATTTCGAATTGCTAAAAATAACTGACCTATATTTCATTTGTGTCGCTTTTATATAATTTGGCTATCTGTCGGGAGTTCAATCGTCGAACGTTTTAACAGAACTTTAAAAGGACGAATGTGGTTGGTATTTAGCATGCAGGGAAACTATCGTTGGCTAGAACTGCTGCCTAAACTACTTCGACAATACAACAGTACTATTCATAGAACCATCGGTGTGAAACCCAACGCCGTTAACAAAAGAAATGCTTATCATCTTTTAAAAACTATATATAATTTTATAAAAATTGCGGATCCTACTATGCCTAAATTGAAAGAAGGTGATCACGTCCGCGTTGGCAAGATTAGACATGCTTTTACAAAAGGTTGCACACTTAATTGGTCAAACGAAACTTTTCGTCTTTCGAAAGTTCAAAATTCTAATCCCAGAACATACATACTGAAAGATTCTATGGGAGACGTTATTCTAGGTGGATTTTACAAAAAAGAATTACAACGAGTCAAACACCCAGATGTTTATTTGGTAGAAAAAATACTTCGACGAAAAGGAAAAAGAGTCTATGTTAAATGGTTGAGAATGGATTCTAAGCATAATTCTTGGATATCAAATAACAATGTTAAGTAGTAGTTTAATATTTATTTACAGATGTATTATTTTTAATATATGACCATTATCGACAACAACAGTCTTCGATATCAAAAATAGACAACTCTTCGATTTCGAGTTTCCTTAGCCATCTAAAGTTTCCGGTTGGTAATTTACGACGCATCGCGTGCCCATATAAATTTATAGCGTCTAAGTACAGTATGTAAGATATAAGCTATAGCCATACGTTTGCTACACATACTCACCCCCACGCACACACTTTTTGAAAACATGCAACATATTGATATAGGTTAGCAAGTTTAGCTTAACACCAGTCATTCGTAATAAAGCGTCCCAACCAAACCCTGGAGCCGTAAAGTAATGACAAGGATCTAACGTATAGTATTGAAGACATATTGTACGAACATTTTCAAAAATAGCTGCAAACATCAATACGTCCGACAGTACATACACGTCACTATAATCACCTATTGTTTTACACTTAAAAATGTTCCATGCTAATTTGACTCGTGCATAATTTTCTTCCGAAACGTGTTCGTCGTACAATGTGTCGTAGAAGTCTTTGCTATCGGGTAATTTTGTAACGTCAAGTTTTTCAAATGCATCTACATAGGAATACGGAAATACTCCTTTCTGACGGACTAAATGAAATTTGCAATCTACGGAAAAATATTTTCTAGTTTCTATACATTGATTGTCTTGTAGATACGAACCAAGTTTTCTAACGAGGAAGCCATAAATCTAAACGAATCTACAAATCTTAGCTTTATAAATAGCTTCTGCTTTTTTCCATTAAACTTTTCTTTGTTCTGAGCAATTACGTCTACTTCTTCTTTTTTAAAAGCAATCTCCTTTACAAACATGTGACTGTCGTAGTTAGAGAGATTGTAAAAAAAATTGGTACAAATCTTGGGATTTTGTAATTTATATAATACACCGAATGAACTGGCCCACGATATAAACCAGTAGGATGAAGTGGTCGTATACTTTCTCTCCTCCATGATGCACACTTTTTCGTAAGTATGACAATAATCACCGTTGATGTGTGACAATTATTCCGAATCGGTTAAAGGAGTCATTACTTTCTTGTTTGACAAATAATGTTTATAAATTCCGATGATGTAATTTTCGAGCCTATTCATAAATGCTTTAGCAGCATCTTTTCCACGAAACGTTTCTGATTTTGACAAAGAATCGTAACTGCATTTAATATAATAAGCGAACGAGTACGGTTTGTGTTCGTAACATCGTACTGTGTACGACGAATTATTCTCCATGTTTTTCTATATAATTGGGCTTCAAAATCGGCATACACTACAAACGGTAACTTCATCTGTTTTTCAAAATTTTTCTCTCTCACTGTCCATCCGTATTTATTGATTTTTGTCATTGTCGTTGGCAGAGTCACTTTCGCTTTGTTGCAATCGTAATTTTGATGCCGAATAAGATTTGTTTCGTTCGAAAAATGCACTAAACATCCTTCACAAATATATTTTTTATGTCCGTTACGGGATGCTTGCGATGAAATTAAACAATTGCATTTCTAAATACCTCCTGTAACAATTACAATTGTGTGTATTTGTGTGAAACACGTCACCTAAAATCAATTATATTTCTAATTACCTCCTGCAACAATTACCATTGTGCAGACATTACCCTTATTCGACATCGTTAGATGCGAACTATGCGTGCAACAGACACCTTGAAATTAATTGCATTTCTAATTACCTCCTCCAACAATAATAATTGTGCGGACGTTACTCCACATTCTTAGAACCTCAGTCACAGCAATGCAACCTTCACACCTACTTGCCGATTCTCCAACCTCCTCCTGAAACAACATTAAGGTCGCAGCGACCTTCGTTGTTTTAGCAGGAGGTTGGAGAATTGGCAAATACCTACTACTATAGCTATTTACAATCACAGGTTTATTACATATCCATATACTTTAGTGGTGACAGAATCCGGAATGCCAACAGACTTCTTATAATTCAGTACGGAATTAAACATTATACATCCGGCGATGCCGAATTTGGCTGATTCCTGTCACCACCATTTTCAACTGCTTTACAAATTTCACAAGTACGACACGTGAAATAACTTGAAAACAAAAAAGCAACAAAATAATAGCAAGAATCGTAATTTCTTCAGGACAGGAGAATAGGTAAAGATAAAGCGGTTTTTAGAGCGTCCCGCAAAATCGAAAGCAAACACAATTAAAGAAAATCGTTAAATATAAAGGTCTATTTATTATTAATAAAAATTACTTATAAAACTACACGTTGTTAAATTTATTTACCTTTGTACATATATTCTGGGACGTAGTTTTTTAGAAATCCCTTCGGTGAATTCTTTTTGTCCCCTTGTTAATTCCTTCAGAAGTTTTTTTTTAATATTTGTAGGCCACGAAGAAAAAAACATTCGCATTAACAATAATTAAAATTACATTCATAAAACAGTTCATAAAATCAACTAATTACAATATACAGTAAAACCAGACGTTAATAAATAAAATCTATCATTTAGCCATTTTTGCAAAATACAATACCAGAGTTTCTGAATCACTCAAATTCTTAATTCTATATGCCGAACCTAAAAGCTCAGAATAAGTAAATTAAAAATAATTAAGTAGTATATACCTAATGGTACATAAAACGATTGCTCAGGATTCATCTCTACTGAAACCAATTGTTGTGATACTAAAGCTCTTCCTTTTTCAATTTTAAATAACTAAAATAAATTTTGTTAATTCGCTCGTAATATTAACCCTTTGCGGTCGTATGACGCAGAGACATCGTTGTAATTGCTGCAAACTACATATATTCAAACGTATAGAAGTTTCAAGATCATTCGAGGCGATTATTGGACGGGATAGAATGTTCTCGAAGCAGATAACATGAGAATATATAAATAATGACATCTAACGGCCAAAAAGGACAGTTGCCCTTTACCGAGAATTAACGATACTTTAGACACCCTCAGTCTTTTCCAGGTTGGATTTAAAGACTAGATACTGACAGGTAGAATTAGTTTATCTAGACGACGTTTGTGATTGGAAGGTCGTTTGAAGAACATTTGAACAAGTTCCTCAGATTGTGCACCTACGATAGACGATTAGTACCCGGATTTGCCAATATTGCCAAACCTTTGACCAAATTGTCTGAAGAAAGAGCAGAATTTAGTTGAAATTAAATTCGATAAATTTATGGTGGTCCTGGAAAGGCTAGGTTTAGAGTTACATTCGCTACTTTTATGCTCAAGAAAGTTGCCGAAAAGGAGAGCCGCCGCTATCGCCACGACCCTTTCTATCGGTGCCGCGTCGAGTGGCAGTGAAACGCATAGAAGCTTCGAGATCATTCCAGGTGATTATCCGAAGGTATAGATATGAGAAAACTAAGCTTTTGTAATGTACATACGCCATACGACGACAATAGGTTAAAAAAAACCCCAACTTACTATAACATGTTTGCTTGGTATTTGTGATTTCTCTTGACTAGGTCCAAATATTACGAAACCGCACGAGACATTGTTGATATGAGATCTCAAGTTTGTCAAACTATACAGCACATTAACAGATTGAGTGTCACCTACACTGGGTATATCAGAGTACCACTCTATAATTTAAAAAAAAGTATATATTATCAAGTAAGTATGTATACAATGATTACCTAACATAACTGAACTATTATCAACGACAGTTTGTATAACTTTTTTTCTCTTAGCCTCTGGGTTTAAATGTTCAAATGTTTGAACTCCTGATTTGTTTTTTCCTGCAGGAATCCTTGTAGATTTAGATTCCATTAAATTGTAGGTGCAATCGTCACGAGTTAAAGTTTTATCTATCGGAAGAATGTGTAAAACAGTTTCGATAAAATAAGGTCTAAAAAGGTTTACCTTGATTATCAATATTGTCTACTGCTTCATCAGAAACCAGTGACAAAGGTAAATATGTGTCATTTGGTTCATGAATTGTAGAAATAGAAGTTGTTTGAAGATTTGATGTGTCTGCTCGTACTTTAGGTTTCCTCATTGCTCTTCCTTTGGGTTTTTTAAAACACTCCTCCTTGTTTGATTCTTTTTTATAAAAATAAAAAATCGTAATTAAAACGCATTTGCAAAGAAACAGAAACGGTTTATAAAATAGTTATGTATTACAAGAGCGCTATGGTTTAATCATATTTTTTCACGCATAATTTTATAGGAATCTTCAAGTATGAGACGTTACCGATTTTATATACCCACAGTTTCACTTCAACAAAAAACTTAGATTGCTAGACGGATTGTTTTGATGACTATAAAATGATATAAGATGCGACGAAGCAAACTAAACCGGTCTGAAGTTACCCATAAATTCAGCCATAAAAATTGCACCTCAATTTAGTTCACCTTGTACTAGATTTTAAAAATGAGTGCGCAGTTTAATTTTTATGCAAATTTGCAAACATACAGAACAGATGATGTATAACATATCAGAAAATAAAAATCTAACTTTTTTTAGGTACCAAGTCATTTATTTTTAACGACAGATGTCGCCGTTTAGGGCCCGCGCCTACCAAGGTTAACCTTGTACTCGATTTTAAGTATGAGTGCGCGGTCTGTAGTAGCTTGGCAGTAAATTTAATAGTGGATTAGTATTGATTATTCGTGTAGCGTGTAGTAGTTGTTCCTTTCTACGAAGCTTTAGACCTTTACCTTGTTACAAGCTTTTATTCACAATGGAGAAGGAACGGTACTGGCGCCCAACGTGGGGCGCCAGTACCGTTCCTTCTCCATTGTCCTATGATACCTTAGTCCTTTTCCTGAGGGGTTTCCTGGGGATTTATATTCAGAGTTGGATTGGTATTCAGGGGCTGGGGTTTCAAAGGATTTTAGGGCGTTGTCCTTGACCGTGGTCTAAACTTCTTTCTTTCCTATACTTCTTCTTTTTCTCTTGGTTTGCTGAGTACTGTCGATCAGTAAGGTCTATGGGACTGCGTTGCTTTCCTGCTTTTTAGCGTAACGACTGTTGTCGATTTTCAACGAGTACCTGTTTTGATGCTTCTCTTCTGTCGGTTAAGTTTTTGGGTTCTTTGAAGTATCATTCCGCTTCATGCGACTTTTGGACACATCTGGTTGGTGATGCTTAGTAAACTGGGAAAACTTCTTTCATCTACGTTTCTTCTTGGGTTGGGTGTTATTGTGTTTTGGGGTTGGTTTTGGATTTTAGGGTTCTATCCTTGGCGTATGCCTAAATTTCTGTCTTCATTTTAGCTTTTGTTTTCGTTATTGTCGCTCCACGCTCCCTTTTTGCTGGGGGGGAATTCTGTTACGGACGAAATTTTCTTTACGTACGCCCATGTATTTCGACTAGGTTCGTGTTTTGAAGGTGATTGAGTGAGGACGTGTTTGATAGTTTAATAGTAGTACGGAGTTTGGTGTAATTTAAGGTGATTTACAGCAATTAATTTACGTGTGCGTGTTGACGAATGTGAAGGTGGCTCAGATAACGTATGCGAAGGCGAGCGGATATCGCGGACTAGATTAAAGGTCAAGCGCGCGCTTGTGATAACAGGGAAATACAAACTTTTATTTATATACTTTTTCGAATATTTGTGGTGGGCGTTAATTAAATATAATTAGAAGAATCATAGTAACAATAAATTTAAAAAATATTAATAAAAAAAAAATTAAATAAATAACTAAAAAAAAATAATAAATAAATAATAAATAATAAGTAATAACAAAAGGGGAAAGGGATGAATAAAAGAGAGAGAGGAAGAGGAAAGAGAAAGGCAACAAATATTTGAAAGAGGAAAGAAAACAATAAGATCACCAGACGTTAATAAGATATCGGAGGAGAACGAAGGAAAAACCTCAAGAACAGAAGGAGGAAGGAAAGAAATGGAGGAGTTAAAAGAATTAATGAGAGAAATGATGAAACAGATGGAAGAAAATATGCAAGGAATAAGACAAGAAATCAAAGAAATGAAAAAGAAATGGGAGAAAGAGAAAAGAAGTGGGAGAAAGAAAAAGAGAAACTGGTGGAGAGAATAGAAAAACTGGAGAAAAAGCGGAAGACGAGGAAAGATGGAAAAGAAAAAATAATATCGTGATAAAGGGGTGGAAAAGTGAAAAACCACAAAAGATTTAGCAGTGATGCTGGAAGAAAAATTAAATGTAAAAGTAGAGGTGAAAAAAGTGACAGTAATAAACAAAGAGAAGAAAAATGAGATGGTGGTGGCGGAAATCGGAGGATGGGAGGAAAAACAGAAGGTAATGGAGGAGAAGAAGAAATTAAAGAATACAAGAATAATTATAAGTCACGATTTAACATGGGAGGAAAGAAGAGTGCAAAGAGAAATAATGAACATAGCGATGGAAAGAAGAGCGGAAGGAAAAAGAGTATGGGTAGGGTACAGAAAAATGGAGATAGACGGAGACAGATACATATGGAACGACAAGGATAGGGGACTGTACAGAGAAAGAGAAGAGAAAGTGGGGAACCAAAAGGCAAAAAACTAAAGGGCAAAGGGGGGGTGGTAAAGGAGGGAAAGTTGACGAAACGGCAAAGAAAAGGAATAATGAGAGATAGAAATGGAAAAAGAAAAAGGAGGGAGAAAAAAGAAAGTAAGGAAGAAGCACGGGGGGAGGTGAGTGAGCTGAGAGTATTGTTTTGGAACGTAGCAGGAATAAAAAACAAGGAACATGATTTCTGGAAGTACATCAAGGAACAGGATGTAGTGGGATTACAGGAAACATGGATGGAAGAAAAAGAATGGGAGTGGTGGGAAAAAGAATTGCCGGAAGAATTTGAGTGGGTGGTGCAACATGCTGAAAGAGAAAAGAAAAAAGGAAGAGCAAAGGGGATAATAACGGGAATAAGAAAAAAATGGTTGAACAGGAAAAGAAGGAGAAACAAAAATAAAAGTAGTGACGGTTTATAGCAGTAGAATGAAAGAGACAAGGAAAAACATAGAAGAGATGATAGAAGAAAGGGAAAGGGATTGATAATAGTAGGAGGGGACTTCAACGCAAGAATAGGGGAAGAGGGGGGAATACAAGAAAGAAAAGGGACGGGAAAGAGACAAACAAAGGACAAGGTGATAAATAAAGAGGGAGAGGAACTGCTGGAATTGTGCAACGAAAAAGGGTGGGAAATAATGAACGGGAACAGAGAAGAAGATGGAAAGGGGGAATTTACGTACATAGGAGGAAGGGGAGAATCAATAATAGATTTTGTAATGACAAATGAAGAGGCCGCAGAAAAGGTAAAGACATTTAAGGTGGGAGAAAGGGTAGAGTCAGACCATCAACCACTGGAATTGACAATGGAAGGAAGGGAAAGAGAAGAGAGAGAGGAAGAGGAGAAGCACACAACTAAAAAAAAGTGGACAGAAGAGAGTATAAAAAGATATAAAGAGAGAATAGGGAAAACGGTATGGATAAGGAAGGAATTACAAGAAAGTATAGAGGAAATGAGAGAGATGATGGAGAAAGCAACAGAGAGAGTCAGATTTAGAAAATGGAAGGGGGAGAAAACTGGATGGAAGAAATGGTGGGATAAGGAATGCAAGGAAGCAAAGAAAAATGCAAGAAGAGCATTAAGACAGTGGAAAAAAGGGAAGAAAGAAAAAGAAGAATACAAAGAAGCAGTAAAAATATACAAAAAAACATGCGATAGAAAGAAGGAGGAAAACAAAAAGAAACAAGAGGAGCAGATTAAAGGAATAAAAACGGAAGAAGATGTATGGAAGTACCTAAAGAAGCAGAGGAAAAAAACAGGACGACAAAGGGAATAAAAATTAAAGAATGGGAGATATATTTTCGGAACCTGGTGGGAGGAAGAACAAAAGCAGGAAAAAGAAAAAAGGAAAGACGCGGTAATAAGACAAGAAGAAGGAGATAGGGATAGAATAAGGGAGGAAGAAGTAATAGAGGCGATAAAGAATATAAAAAAAGGAAAGGCGACAGGAGAAGATGAGATACAAGGAGAAGAGTGGATATACGGGGGAGAAAATGTAGTAGAAAGGATGACGGAAATAATAAACAAAATATGGAAAGGGGAAGGATTCTCAGAGAGATGGAGAGAGGGATTAATATGCCCAATACATAAAAAAGGCGAAAAAAAGAAAGTCGAGAATTATAAAGGGGTAACATTACTGAGCTCGGCATACAAATTGTACGCGACAATACTGCAAGAAAGATTACAGAAGGAAATAGAGGAAAGAAGTTTGGTACCAGACGGACAAGCGGGATTCAGAAAAGGAAGAAGGGCGATAGACAACATATATATAATGAAACACTTAGCAAATAAAGAACTAGAAAAAAAAGAGGGAAAATGGTAGCACTATTCGTAGACCTAAAAGCTGCTTTTGACAAAGTGAATAGGGAACAGCTGTGGGAATATATGAAAAGAAAAAAAATCAATGAAAGATTAATACAAAGAATAGAGGAAATATACGAAGAAACGAGAAGCAGGGTTAAAGTGAATGTGGAAGAGAGTGAGAAATTCATAACAAAGAGAGGGTTGAGGCAGGGATGTCCACTGAGCCCAAGCCTGTTCTCGGTATATACGGGGGATCTGGAAGAGACAATGAGAGGACAACAGACAGGAGGGATAGTGGTAGGGAAAGCTGAGGTATGGTCGTTGGCGTATGCGGATGACATAGTGCTGGTGGCTAAGGAGGAAAAGGAAATGAAAGAGATGATAAAAACGCTAGAAAAATATATGAAAAAAAAAGAATTGGAAGTAAACACGGAGAAAACAAAGATAATGATATTTAGAAAAGGAGGGGGAAAAGAAAAAGAGAGGAGTGGAGATGGAGTGATGAGGAAGTGCAACAAGTGAAGGAATTTACATACCTGGGCTACACGATGAAACAGGATAATAAAGAGGAGAACACATAAAGGAAAGGGTGAAGAAAGGAAACAGGCTAATAGGACAAGTATGGGGTGTGGGGAAAGAATTTTCAAGATGGATATAAAAAAAATTGCTGTTCGAAAAATTAATAAAGGGGGTGGTAATGTATGGAGCGGAAATATGGGGCTAGAAGGAGTGGAGGGAAGTAGAGGGGCTACAGGAAAAATACTGGAGATGGGTGCTAGGATTGGACAGGGATACACCGGGGTATATTGTGAGAGAGGAGGTTCAGATAGAAAAAATAAGGATTGAGACAGGAAAAAGAGCAATAAAATACGAGGAAGAAATGAGGGAAAGAATAGATTGCAAAATTCTGCAAGAATGTTGGAAAGAGATAAAGGGAGGGAAAGTGAAGTACGGGCAGGAGGGCAGAGAAGAGTATTGCAAAAGGAACGGGTACGCGAGTGAAGAAGTGGAGAGATTAAGAGAAGAGGGGGTAGGGACAAGAGAAGAAATAATAAGGAGAGATAGAGACATAGAAAAACAAGAAAGATGGACAAAGATAAAAGAGAGCAGATATAATAGGAATTATAAAGATATCAAGGGTGAAGGGGTGCCGGAATATTTAAAAGACAGTGAGATTAAAAGCAACAAAAGGAAAAAAATGGTGGCAAGGTTCAGATGTGGCAACGAGGAGTTAGGTAACAAATATTGGAAGGAAGAACCAGAAAAGTTGTGCAGGCTATGTGGGGAAGAAACGGAAGATCTTAACCACATGAGAAAGAGATGCAGGGAACTAAGAGAAGAGGTGATGAAAACAGTGGATATCTTAGACGAAAACGGAAAAGGAGCGGAATGGATGGAGGAAGTATGGAGCAGGAGGAAAAAGTTAAGGGGGGAGAAGGGATAAGAAAATGTAATATATATGTATAGACAACACGACCAAATTTGTAAGCCAAATGGCAATGAATAAAGTTAAACTTATATATGTATTTCGACTTGAAATTAGATTCGGGTTTTGACGTCCTCTAACGATCGCTTTCTCGTTGGTTGTCATTTGGCGGAAAATCGTCATACGGTGAATGAATAAGATGGTCTGTACGTGTTGAATATTCTGTATATCCGATAACATCCGAAAAAAAATGGAAAACCAATTATAATTAGTTAATTATCTAATTTATTTGAAGCGTTACAGGCCATTTTTCTTTCCTCCATTTCGAACAATTTACGTTCTCGATAAGTGGATATGGGAAACTACTGCTAAATAAGTCATCGCGTTACCGTACACGTGCGCTGGCGGAGGGCGGTTTCCACGCCACGAAATTGAGGTTTTATTTATTTATTCATTCACCGTATGACGATTTTCCGCCAAATGACAACCAACGAGAAAGCGATCGTTAGAGGGCGTCAAAACCCGAATCTAATTTCAAGTCGAAATACATGGGCGTACGTAAAGAAAATTTCGTCCGTAACAACCTCCACGAGGTTAAAGGTGAACAACAAAACGCAGGCAATAAGCCAACCGTTTCAGCATTAAGATCCTGCGTACGGCTAAAATGGTAGCGTCAGGTAGTCTTTCCCCAGCCGACACACTACGAGCGTCGCGCTCTACCATGCCTACTCCATGGAGGTTCAATGTACGTCGTTTATCCGTGATAAATACGTACCTGACAGCATCGAAGAGTCCTTCGATACTAACGTCATGACTCTTTCAAAGCAATCAGAAATGATTGACTTAGTCAGCAGACTTCAAGATACTTTTCAAGAAACCATAATTTCCCCTCGCGTAACGCAGCAAACTGCTGACATTGCCAGTGCCTTAGAAGGCGTACAAACAGCTTTGGAAACTATTACTGCCGAACTTTCAAGCTGTCCGATCTAAAATAGAGAGGGTCACATTGCCTTCGGGTAAAACAGTCTTCGTTCGACTGTCGTTTCGTGCCTAAACCGGACTCTCCTTTGAAGACTTTAGACGAAACTGAAACAACTTTGATGAAAGTCCTTAACCCGCAAATTCATGGCCTACGACTAGACAGAGTAACTAAGACTCGAATGTGAACGAACGGAATTAACAATAATTCATACGGCCTTCCTTGACAAACTCGATCTGATCTGATCGTCAAACCGCAAACCGTTACTACAAACTCTGCCCTGATCAGGTGAAGGCAATCCTATCACAAAATTTCGACGATGCTTCTGATGAGATCCTACATCTTGGCGGATGGGCAAATTAAAGTACTTTTCCGCTTTGGCCCTCGGGACAGAGCTAACGGTCACTGGATTCTAGAAGTCCGAAAATCTCTTTTGGCATCACGTCGCGTTTACGTCGCCTGGAATTGCGTGTAGCGTCAATAACCATATTCGTGTTATGCGTTGCTTGGTAAAAATACAGTGCGGCTATTGTGCTGAAAATCACGAAACCAAGGCATACCCTAACACGGAACAAGACCCTTCATGCGCAAACTGCTCCGTGGTGAAGTCCGGAGTTAAACAGGTTAAAGCGAGCGGTGCGTTGTATACACCACCATTTATTTTATTTAATATTTTAGAAGCTTTTTGAAAAATTGTTATAACACTTCAAGTGCTTTGTGATGTTTTTCAGAGTACCGTAGATTATATGATCTCAAGAGTAACAGATTTTTTAAAACAAAAAATTAGTATCAATTGGGGTGAAAAGAATGGCAGCAAAGTGAGAGGAAGGCAAGTAGATAAGATTTTGTAAAACATCCTATTACCTGATTCAAATGTTCCACTAAACAAAGAGCTGCTCGCTAAATTTATAATGTCCAATATATTGTCGGTTTTAGTGTTTGCTCGTCTCATGGACAGTTTACTACTATTCTTCCTTTTAACTACTCCCTAAGAAGTAGCTAAAATAGTATTTAAAAAACTGTACTTTGTATATACGATTTAAAAGTATTCATAAAGAGAGGTACTCTTTGCTTATGGATGTTAAAGACTTAATTTTGAAGAAAGAAAGATTAGACAGACAGTGGAACACTTACTGTTCTCCGTAAAAATTGTGGTGTCTGGATACTTCCACATTAGAATAGGAACGTCTTTCAGATTAAATCTTATCAAAGTTATAACCAAAGTTGCTGATAGCAAGTTTCAATTCCAAAAGACGTTCTTATTATATTACAGACTCGACCGTGCTATATTTTGATCGATATCCATTAGTATTATTTGTTTATAACCAACATTTATATGAATTACTTTTTGTTACCTGAGGTAGTTAGTCTTCTTGACAAGTGCTCATCAATATGATCAATTGCATCATCTAAATTGTTCACGTTAATAGAATATTTTATTGGTATTCTTCTCGGTGGTGTTTTATTATTGCTTCTAGTCTTTTTGGGTATCGCAAGATTCGACGCATCTAAAATTAAAAAAATTAAATTAACTACTAATTATACTTTTAGATTTGTATTTTAATATTGCACTAAGTTGTAGAATATACACAGCTGTATTTTGGTACTAGGTAGTGTCTCGTGTTTTTCTTGCTTGAGTGTACATGTTATTTACGTTATCGGGACGATCGTATCAGATCTTATAATATGAATTTTATGTTTATATTAAATGCAAAACAAATTAATAACGTTTAAAAACAAGAGATCAAGTAGTACCGATGGGCATTTATCAATTACTAGAAAAACCTTTAGACTTTTTTCAAACAATTGATAACGTTTGTTTACAGAGGCAATAAAATTTTATTCATTACCTGATACATCAGTATTAAAGGTAGTAGTTAGTGGCTCAGTTTGTACCAAATCTTCTGAATTTTTAGCGTTTCTCTTCCTCGTTTTCGTGATAGTAGACCTCTCTAAAATAAACACAAAATCAGTTATGACAAATACGTATTGTCAATATTTATTATTTGCATAATTTGAATTTCTCGAATGATTGCCGACCGCATTCGCTATAACGAGCCTAGTTTACATCGCTAACTATTTCAATTGAACTAACGAATGTGTCCCGTTTTTTGTTTAGTCGAGTGTACAAAAATAAAGAAGTTGATCTAATTTTGTACTACTTCTATTACCTGATTCAAATGTTCCACTTAACAAAGAGCTCATCGCTAATTTTTTTACGTCCAATATATTTTCGGTTCTGGTATTTGATCGATGCATCGCTACTTTGCTTCTACCCCTCTTTTTAACGGCTCCCTTGGAGGTAGCTAAAATAGTATAAAAGACAACTATATATTTTATAGTAATTGAATTGTAATTAACTGTTTTAGCAAAAATTACTTGGCTATTTTGTAGATAAGATTTAAAAGCACAATAAAGAGAGGTACTCCTTGCTTATAGATTTTAAGACGGTGATTTTAAATCAGAAATTAAAGTCGACCTAATTTTTTAAGAAATAAATGTTAAATTTGCATAGGGGAGTCGTGGTGGTGGTCATTGAGGCGTTGAGTGGGATGGTGCAGTTGTGGACACATTTATAAATATTATTGTTAATAATTTGTGTTATTAAATTTTTTATTGCATTCTAATTACTTATTACTTTCTCAGTAAAATTTATGTGTGTAGACTCCATTTAAGAATAAGACAATCCAGACTGTTGCTTTATTCAAACAATCAACGTTTGTTTACTAACGCAATAAGATTTTTACAAAATTCATTACCTGATACAATCGTATTAATGGTACTCGTTGGCGACTCAGGTTGTACCAAATCTTCTGAATTTTTAGTTGTCTTCCTCGTTTTCGCGATAGTAGTTCTCTCTAAAAAGAACACAAAAATCAGTTATAATAGATACGTTTCATTTGAATATCAATATACAAACAAAGTAGTATATAAGTTTAACTTTATTCATTGCCATTTGGCTTACAAATTTGATCGTGTTGTCTATACATATATACTACATTTTCTTATCCCTTCTCCCCCCTTAACTTTTTCCTCCTGCTCCATACTTCCTCCATCCATTCCGCTCCTTTTCCGTTTTCATCTAAGATTTCCTCTATTTTCATCACCTCTTCTCTTAGTTCCCTGCATCTCTTTCTCATGTGGTTAAGGTCTTCCGTTTCTTCTCCACATAGCCTGCACAACTTTTCTGGTTCTTCTTTCCAATATTTGTTCCCTAACTCCTCGTTGCCACATCTGAACCTTGCCACCATTTTTTTCCTTTTGTTGCTTTTAATCTCACTGTCTTTTAAATATTCCGACACCCCTTCACCCTTAATATCTTTATAATTCCTATTATATCTGCTCTCTTTTATCTTTGTCCATCTTTCTTGTTTTTCGATGTCTCTATCTCTCCTTATTATTTCTTCTCTTGTCCCTACCCCTCTTCTCTTAATCTCTCCACTTCTTCACTCGCGTACCCGTTTCTTTTGTAATACTCTTCTCTGCCCTCCTGCCCGTACTTCACTTTCCCTCCCTTTATCTCTTTCCAACATTCTTGCAGAATTTTGCAATTTGTTCTTTCCCTCATTTCTTCCTGGTATTTTATTGCTCTTTTTCCTGTCTCAATCCTTATTTTTTCTATCTGAACCTCCTCTCTCACAATATACCCCGGTGTATCCCTGTCCAATCCTAACACCCATCTCCAGTATTTTTCCTGTAACCCCTCTACCTCCCTCCACTCCTTCCAGCCCCATATTTCCGCTCCATACATTACCACCCCCCTTATTAATTTTTCGAACAGCACTTTTCTTTTTTTTATATCCATCTTGAATACTCTTTCCCCCACACTCCAGACTTGTCCTATTAGCCTGTTTCCTTTCTTCGCCCTTTCCTTTATGTGTTCTCCCTCTTTATTATGCCGTTTCATCGTGTAGCCCAGGTATGTAAATTCCTTCACTTGTTGCACTTTCTCATCACTCCATCTCCACTCCTCTCTTTTTCTTTTCCCCCTCTTTTTCTAAATATTATTATCTTTGTTTTCTCCGTGTTTACTTCCATTTCTTTTTTTTTCATATATTTCTCTAGCGTTTTCATCATCTCTTTCATTTCCTTTTCCTCCTTAGCCACCAGCACTATGTCATCCGCATACGCCAACGACCATACCTTAGCTTTCCCTACCACTATCCCTCCTGTCTGTTGTCCTCTCATTGTCTCTTCCAGATCCCCCGTGTATACCGAGAACAGGCTTGGGCTCAGTGGACATCCCTGCCTCAACCCTCTCTTTGTTATGAATTTCTCACTCTCTTCCCCATTCACTTTAACCCTGCTTCTCGTTTCTTCGTATATTTCCTCTATTCTTTGTATTAATCTTTCATTGATTTTTTTTCTTTTCATATATTCCCACAGCTTTTCCCTATGCACTTTGTCAAAAGCAGATTTTCGGTCTAAGAATAGTGTTACCATTTTCCCTCTTTTTTTTCTAGTTCTTTATTTTAAAGTGTTTCATTATATATATGTTGTCTATCGCCCTTCTTCCTTTTCTGAATCCCGCTTGTCCGTCTGGTACCAAACTTCTTTCCTCTATTTCCTTCTGTAATCTTTCTTGCAGTATTGTCGCGTACAATTTGTATGCCGAGCTCAATAATGTTACCCCTCTATAATTCTCGACTTTATTTTTTTCGCCTTTTTTATGAATTGGGCATATTATTCCCTCTCTCCATCTCTCTAAGAATCCTTCCCCTTTCCATATTTTGTTTATTATTTCAGTCATCCTTTTTGCTACATTTTCTCCCCCGTATATCCACTCTTCTCCTTGTATCCCATCTTCTCCTGTCGCCTTTCCTTTTTTTATATTCTTTATCGCCTCTATTACTTCTTCCTCCATTATTCTATCCCTATCTCCTACTTCTTGACTTACTACCGCGTCTTTCCTTTTTTCTTTTTCCTGCTTTTGTTCTTCCCCTCCCAACAGGTTCCGAAAATATATCTCCCATTCTTTAATTTTTATTCTCTTTGTCGTCCTGTTTTTTTTCCTCTGCTTCTTTAGGTACTTCCATACATCTTCTTCCGTTTTTATTTCTTTAATCTGCTCCTCTTGTTTCTTTTTGTTTTCCTCCTTCTTTCTGTCGCATGTTTTTTGTATATTTTTACTGCTTCTTTGTATTCTTCTTTTTCTTTCTTCCCTTTTTTCCACTGTCTTAATGTTCTTCTTGCATTTTTCTTTGCTTCCTTGCATTCCTTATCCCACCATTTCTTCCATTCAGTTTTCTCCCCCTTCCATTTTCTAAATCTGACTCTCTCTGTTGCTTTCTCCATCATCTCTTTCATTTCCTCTACACTTTCTTGTAATTCCTTCCCTATCCATACCGTTTTCCCTATTCTCTCTTTATATCATTTTATACTCTCTTCTGTCCACTTTTTTTTAGTTATGTACTTCTCCTCTTCCTCTCTCTCTTCTCTTTCCCTTCCTTCCATTGTCAATTCCAGTGGTTGATGGTCTGACTCTACCCTTTCTCCCACCTTAAATGTCTTTACCTTTTCTGCGGTCTCTTCATTTGTCATTACAAAATCTATTATTGATTCTCCCCTTCCTCCTATGTACGTAAATTCCCCCTTTCTATCTTCTTCTCTGTTCCCGTTCATTATTTTCCACCCTTTTTCGTTGCACAATTCCAGCAGTTCCTCTCCCTCTTTATTTATCACCTTGTCCTTTGTTTGTCTCTTTCCCGTCCCTTTTCTTTCTTGTATTCCCCCCTCTTCCGCTATTCTTGCGTTAAAGTCCCCTCCTACTATTATCAATCCCTCTTCCCTCTCTTCTATCATCTCTTCTATGTTTTTCCTTGTCTCTTTCATTCTACTGCTATAAACCGTCACTACTTTTATTTTTGTTTTTCCCCACTGCATGTTCCTTTCTACAACTCCTCTTCTCTGTTGCACTTTCTCCTTCTTTTCCTGGTTCAACCATTTTTTTCTTATTCCCGTTATTATCCCCCCCTTTGCTCTCCCTTTGTTTCTTTTCTCTTTCTGCATGTTGCACCACCCACTCAAATTCCTCCGGCAACTCTTTTTCTCACCAATCCCATTCTTTTTCTTCCATCCATGTTTCCTGTAATCCCACTACATCCTGTTCCTTGATGTACTTCTAGAAATCATGTTCCTTGTTTTTTATTCCTGCTACGTTCCAAAACAATACTCTCAGCTCACTCACCTCCCCCCGTGCTTCTTCCTCACTTTCTTTTTTTCTCCCTTCTTTTTCTTTTCTATTTCCATCTCTCATTATTCCTTTTCTTTGCCGTTTCGTCAACTTTCCCTCCTTTACCACCCCCTTTGCCCTTTAGTTTTTTGCCTTTTGGTTCCCCACTTTCTCTTCTCTTTCTCTGCACAGTCCCCTATCCTTGTCGTTCCATATGTATCTGTCTCCGTCTATCTCCATTTTTCTGTTCGCTACCCATACTCTTTTTCCTTCCGCTTTTTTTTCCACCCCTATCTTCATTATTTCTCTCTGCACTCTTCTTTCCTCCGCTGTCAAATCGTGACTTATATATATTCTTGTATTCTTTAATTTCTTCTTCTCCTCCATTACCTTCTGTTTTTCCTCCCATCCTCCGATTTCTGCCACCACCATCTCATTTTTCTTCTCTTTGTTTAGTACTGTCACTTTTTCACCTCTACTTTTACATTTAATTTTTCTTCCAGCATCACTGCTAAATCTTTTTGTAGTTTTTCACTTCTCCACCCCTTTATCACAATATTATTCTTTCTTTTCCATCTTTCCTCGTCTTCCGCTTTTTCTCCAGTTTTTCTATTCTCTCCACCAGTTTCTCTTTTTCTTTCTCCCACTTCTTTTCTCTTTCTCCCATTTCTTTTTCATTTCTTTGATTTCTTGTCTTATTCCTTGCATATTTTCTTCCATCTGTTTCATCATTTCTCTCATTAATTCTTTTAACTCCTCCATTTCTTTCCTTCCTCCTTCTGTTCTTGAGGTTTTTCCTTCGCTCTCCTCCGATATCTTTTTACTGTCTGGTGATCTTATTGTTTTCTTTCCTCTTTCAAATATTTGTTGCCTTTCTTTTTCCTCTTCCTCCCTCTCTCTTTTATTCATCCCTTTCCCCCTTTTGTTATTACTTATTATTTATTATTTATTTATTTATTTATTTTTTAAATTTAGTTATTTATTTAATTTTTTTTTCTTTATTAATTTTTTTAATTTATTATTACTATGATTCTTTCTAACTGTATTTAATTAACGCCCGCCACAAATATTAGAAAAGTATATAAACAAAAGTTTGTATTTCACTGTTATCACAAGCGCGCGCTTGACCTTTAAACAAGTCCGCGATATCCGCTCGCATTCGCACACGTTATCTGAGCCACCTATATCTTCTTATCCATAATTTTAATGTACTTATTTACTACTCACATTAAACTGTACTTCTAATCCTTTCTTCAACTTCACATTCCTCACCACGCACCCGTAAATTAATTGCTGTAAATCACTTTAAATTACCCAAAACTCCGCACTACTATTAAACACGTCCTCACTCAATCACCTTCAAAACACGATCTACAAACAAAGTAGTAAAGAAAGTTCGATGATATGGCATTTACAAAAAAAATTTGTTAACATGTACATATTAAAATGTTCCCGAAGCATTTGTAAACTTCGAGACGATGGTCGTAAAAGATGGAATGTTCTAGAGGGAGATAAATTAAGAATATAAAAAGTATTCAAAGGAAGTTAGAGTTAGTTTTTAATCAGAAGAATAAATAAAGTGCACGTGCGGTTAAAAATAAATCCCACCAAATAAATTAGGGCAACTGTCATTTTTAATAACATCGTTAAGCCGTCTGTAGTCTACGCTTTCATCTTTTTTGTTTACTAGTACCACTGGGGACGCCCATGAACTATTCAAAGCTTTAATCACTCACTCTCTCCATATTCGTAACTATTTGATCGGCTTCTTCTTGTTTTGCCAAAGGAAGTCTGCATGCATGTTAAATCGACCGAGCGTCTCCGGTATTAATTTTGTGCTTTACAACGTCAATTCTTCCTTTAGAGCCACTCTCCAGCGCGAACACACACATCTTGATCAGCTGGTCTTGGCATTTGGAGGTAAGAATCTAATGGATGTTGTGTGTGATGTGTGTAATTTAGATAAGATTATTATAAAGTAACTAACACTACTAAAATGTATCGATATTTAAAAAAACAACTTACAAGTAATTTATATATGACTATCACTCGATATTTATAAACTATGTCCGCAGATAACTTTCAGTTTATTTATCTACACTTGTTTATTTTAACAACATGTTCACTTACACGATGTTGTATTTATTTTTTTGGCATTTGACTAGACTAAACTCAACTTCCCTCGGACACCTTTTATATTTTTACTGGATCTGCTTCGAAAACATTCTGTCTCTTCTGGTAATCGCCTCGAATGATCGCGAAACTTCTATGCGTTGTTTACTTAGCTTTTGAGACAAGATAAGAATTCGAGTTGTACACTAAATAAAAGCAGTAAATGCTCGATAAAGTCAACACCTAACACACAGAACGTCCCGATAACGTAAACAACATGTACACTCAAGAAAGAAAAACACGAAACACTACCAATTTATAAGTACGAAAGTAAACTACTTCGTATATTTTACACTCCTCTTTCAAATAACGGATCACGTTTGTATCAACGCTAACGCAATAAAATTTTTACAAAAAGTTTTCGTTACCTGTTACACAAGTATTACTGGTACTAGTTAGTGGCTCAGTTGATACCAAATCTGAATTTTTAGCTTTTCTCTTCCTCGTTCTTGCAATAGTCTCTAAAATAAAAACAAAATCGGTTATGATAGATACGTTCCATTTGACCATCAATATATAAACAAAGAAAAAATAGTAAAAAAAACTTTGATATCTTAAGAATTTGAATTGGCATTTACCAATTTTTTGAAGTGAAACTTCTTTATCGGCGTTGGAAAAAAATTTACAGTCACATTTTACGCGTCACATTTTTTTACCGTCACATTTTTCGGTTACGCGCCATCTTTTTTTATTTTAATGTATAGTCATTTTGCGGTACTATCGCTCATATCCGTTCTTATAATTAAGTGAAGGCTGCTAGATGATTTTATTTTAAAACCCTTTCTACACGACATCATCGTCAAATTGACTACTAATGAAAAAAAATTCAAACCTCTATAGACAAAGTTTTAATTGCTGCTGCCTACTATATACAATTCTAAAGCATCCCCCATTACCCCGTGGGTTGAGCTAAATATCGGTCGCGTGTCCAGGTGGTGGATAGGAGGGTAGATAGGGTCTTATGGTAGGCAGTTTTACTAGTCCAGCCGAGACAACCCTGGGATAACGATGCCTGTCGCTGCTTTACCTCTTGTTGCTGTGAAAATGTCTCACGGACAAGCAGTGCTGGCGGGCCTTGGCTTAATTATCTGGACCAATAGGAGACAACCTCATTACAAACCTAAATCTAAGGTGGGAAAGACTAGGCCAATAGATGCGTGACCCCTTTGTATAGCCTTCCGTGCGTATCGGAACACTGTGCACGGTGACCTTCATTTCCTCAGTAGTCGCGAGACATATATGAAACCAACTTTAAAACATTTAAAAAAGATGGGGACTCTGAGCAAAACCCAAAAATATCGGTTGATGCTAAGAACGAACCCGAAAAACCTAAAAAGCTTTCAGCGGCGGCAAGGCAAACGCTGAAAAAAACAAATATAATCGGGAGCTCAGGCAACCGGTTCCATTCCAACGGCAAAGACGCGTGAGCAAAACCGCCTACACAGGAAGCAAAGACGAGCATGTCACGAACTCAACAATGACACCAGTCGGCGCACGCAATTATACCAACTGTCGGAATAACAAGAACGCAAGCGTAGCACACCGGCGTCACAAAAACGACCGATCAAGCAAAGTCGAGGGGTCAAAGGAACCCGAAAAAAAAACATTCAAGGATACTCTGGCCATAATTGCTCTTGCCATCATACCAAAAAAGTTCCCTGAAAACACCATAAATTCTGCAGAATCCGAAGTTATAAAAACTTCAATACTCGAATGGATTAACGAACTGGAGAAGAAACAAGGTTCTCCGCGTTTTCAGGAATGTACCCATAAAAAGCGATTCCTTAAAATAACGTACGCAGACGAGGCAACCAGAGAGTGGCTAGTCGGCACGTCAAATAAAAAGAAACCACTGAGAAAGAATAGGGAACTTGAGATTACCTCATAGACCTTCTCGTACCCAAAAAATTTTGATTTGGCTCCCGGGAACAGTACTAGAACTGGACACCTTACTGAAAAAAAATATCGATACTGAACAACATTAGTACCGAAACCTGGCAAGTGTTTAACTCTAAACCTGTCCTGTTTATGAACAATGGGTCCTGGGAGAAGATGGAAGCATTAACCAACCAATTGCACCTCCGATTTTCGAGAATCGCTCCCCGGGCGCTGACCGAGCTATAATTAATAACGGAAAGTATTGTTAATTCATTAAAATCGTCATTAAAAGCAAGCTGCCCAAAAAGTGTTAAAAGAACCCCCAACAAGGTTACTTGGTGGACAAAATACAACAATGCCATTAAAAAACAAAAAGAGACTCATAAAGAAGGTACTATAAGGACGTAAAAATGAACCTACAAGTTCTGCCTCCAAAAAGCAAGAACCGCACTGGAAACATCGGTTGTATGTTGTCCGAAAGCAGAAAATTTACACACTCGGTTGAAGGTACTCTGCAAGAACTATTGCAAAAACACTTCCCGGGTTCGTCGTTAACTGAAGTTCCTGCGCACTAGGACCTAGAAGTACCAAACAAACGAACACCCAAAAGGAACTGGAAATTCGCAAGAAAAATAATTAATCCTGAAAACCTAGAATGTGGAATCAATACATTTAAACCCTTTCAGCAAAAACGATTTGCTGCTCTGTGAAGCGCAGTATGCGAAATTCTCAGAGCCAACTTAGCACTTTCGCATATACAAAACAGCTGGCGGATTGTCGTATTTATACCAAAGCCAGGGAGATCTACGTACGCCCAGGCGCAATCTTACAGACCAATCAGCTTGACGACTTCCTTCGTCTTAAAACTACTTAAAAAAGTAGTCGATAGGTATATAAGAGACATGGCAATAAAGGCTTCCCCTTTACACTGAAACCAGTATGCATACCAATCCGGAAAATCTTGCGAGCTAGTAATCCAATACAATGATATTGCATTGAGTGCTTTTCTAGATATTAAAGGAGCATTTGACAATACTACCTTCACCTCAATTATTTTTTATTTATTGTTAATTGTTTGGCCATTCGGCCTTACAATGAGTTACGTTATATAATAATATAATTTGTACAGAAATTTAAAAAAAAAACTAAAAACAAAAAAAAAAACTTTCTCCCCTAAAATCTTCCCATCACCATCTTACTATTCTAATACTTTACATCTAATCCTCTCTTCTTATCATTCTTTTCTTTACTGCTTTCATCTAATCCCTCCCCAAGCAAAGCCTTCCTCCCCCTCATTTCTTCCCTTAGCTCGCCACACTCCTCACTCATGTGTTCTATGTCCTCCCATCCCTCACCACATAGTCTACATCTCCTCATTGCATCCTCCTTCCAATACTTATTTACGTTCTCTTCATTGCCGCATCTAAACCTGGCTATTAGTCGCTTTTCTCCTCCCCATGAGATACTTAGGCGCCTCCCTGGATACTATTTTCCCATATCTTACATAATATTTTCCTTCCCTCTCTTGCACCTGCGAATCTTTGTCTCTTAGTACTATTTCCCCCGTATTTAACCTCCCTTCCACTCTCCTTCTTTCCACCTCTTCTCTTGCGAAACATTCTCGTTGATAGTACAGTTTTCTTTCTTCCTGCCCATATATGTTTTTACTATCCTTTACCGTCCTCCAGCAACATTGCAAAATTTTACATTCTCTCCTTTCCTTCATTTTCTCTTCATAACCCATCGCCCTTTTCCCTGCTTCTATTCTAATCTCTTCTAACTTCCCCTTCTCCTCCATTATGTACCCTGGCGTCTCCCTGTCTAAACCTAGTATCCATTTCCAATATTTTATTTGTACCTTTTCCAATAGGTTCCACTCTTTCCAACCCCATACCTCTACCCCGTACATCATCACACTTATAACCAACTTTTCAAACAGCCATCTTCTCTTTTCGATCTCCTTTCCAAATACTCTTTCCCCTAAACTCCATACCTGCCCTAATACCCTGTTACCCTTCTTTGCTAACTCCCTTATGTGCGCATCGTCTTTATTATCATACCTTAGCCTATATCCCAAATAAGTCACTTCATTCACTGTCTCTATCCTCTGTTCTCCCCAACTTAACTCTTCTTTTTTCTTCCCTCCTTTCCCTTTTTGAAAAACTACCATCTTAGATTTTCTCACATTTAAACCCAAGTCTTTCCTTTCTAGATACCTCTTTATCGTATTTATGATACCTTTCATCTCCAACTCATTTTTTGCCACCATGACCATATCGTCTGCATATGCCAACACCCACACTTTAATCCCTCCCTCCATGACAACCCCACCACACTGACCTCCCTTCAACACTTCTTCTATGTCCCTTATATACAGTGCAAATAAAATAGGGCTAAGAGGACACCCCTGCCTTAGCCCCTTCCTCGTCCAAAACACTTCACTAACACTATCCCCTATTTTTACCCTATTCTTAGTCTCTTTATATATCTCTTCCAGTTTCCTCACTAGTTGTTCCTCTATTCCCTCCATAGCTTTTCCCTATTCACATTATCAAACGCAGCTTCTATGTCCATAAAGAACGCGTATACCTTACCCCTTTTCTTATCTAGCTCTCCATTCACTAACTGTTTTAATATATAAACATTGTCTATTGCCTTTCTTCCCACCCTAAATCCCATCTGCCAATCTGGTAATAGTCTTTTTTTTCCACTTCCTTTTCCAACCTCCTTTGTATAATCATGGCATACAATTTGTAACTTACATTAGTGACACTAATCCCTCTATAATTCTTTACCTCCTTCCTATCCCCTCCCTTATAAACCGGCAGAATTAAACTTTCTTTCCAACTCCCTGGCAATTCCAATTTTCCTTATATTTCCTCTCACTCTCTCCCCTACATATTTCCATTGTTCTCCTTGCGTACCGTCCGTTCCTGCCGTCTTTCTTAATTTTAGTTTATTTATTGCTTTCTCCATTTCCTCTTTCGTTATCTCCCATCCCTCCTGTATTGTATTTACCCCTTGCAATATCACCTGCCCTGGTCCTTCTATTGTTCCCTCCAAACGCTCCATACAATAATCCAGCCACACCTTTATATCCGTTAAACCTCCTCTCCTCTTATCTCTTCTTCTCTCCTTGTTTAGAAATTCCCACACTTCTCCTTCTTTCTTTATTTCCTTTACTTGTTTCTCCATTTCCTCTTTATACGACACCTTTCTCTTTGAACATACATTTTTAAACTTCACTTTCTTCTCCTTATACTCCTGCACATCTATTCTACCTTTCTTCCATCTTCTTCTAGCGTTTCTCATCTCTGTTTTTGCCTCTCTACATTCTCTATTCCACCACCTATTTTCGTACCTCTTTTTTCCTTGCTTTCTCTCAAACCTTTTCTTTTCTACTGCCTTCTCCATTTCTGCAGTCAACTCCTTGAGTCCTTCTTCCCCCCTACCTCTCCCCAAATCACTTGCTCCAACTTCATCTTATATCTTTCTATGCTTTCCTCAGTCCACACCTTTTTTACTCCCCATCCCTTCTGTTCCTCCTTTCCTTTTAAAATCACTTCCAATGGCTGATGATCCGATTCCTCCTCATCCCCCACTTTAAAACTTTCTATGTCCTCCCACACCTCTCCACTCACCATCACGTAATCAATCACCGATTCCCCCCTCCCTCCCATATAAGTATAGTCACCTCGGTCCCCTCCTCTATATTTCCATTTAGGATTGACCATCCTTTTTCCTCACACATCTCCACTAACATTTTCCCATTCTTATTAACTGTCTTATCCATGCTAACTCTTCTCTTTACTTCCCCTCCTATAATCACTCCCCCCTTTTCCCCTGTTCTCGCGTTAAAATCACCCCCTATAATAATCTTTTTCTTTTTCTGCCCCTGTACCATTTTCTCAATCTGTTCACTTATCAACCTCATATCCCGTCCATAAACTGTTAACGCTATTTATTTTTCCTTTCCTTCTCTGACCACATAATTTTTTACGATCCCTTTTTCTCTCTTCTCGTTTCCCTCCTCTTTCTGCACCCGACCAGTTCCTTTTTATGCCCGTTATTATTCCTCCTCTTGCTCTACCTTTACTTTCTCTTCTAGTTGCAAATTCCACCTTCCAATTATACCCCTCTGGTAATTTTTTCTTCCATACTTCCCAGTCTTTTTCCTCCAACCATGTTTCCGACATTCCCATCATATCAAAGCCTTCTACGTATCTCCAGAAATCCTCTCCCTTATTTTTTATACCTGCCACATTCCAAAACAATAATTTTATTTGATTCTGCTTTTCCATCTCTTTTTCCTTAAAACTTGCTAATCCAACATCATTTGATCCATCCTTCCCTCCCCCAACTCTTAGTTTTTTGCCCCCTTCTTCACTAGAGTTCCCCTCTCCTCATCCCAAAATCTTTCTTCACCTTCCACCCACACTTTCAAGAATCCTATTTTAACCCTCTTCCCCTCTCCCTTCATCTTACTCGCCTCATATCTTATCTTCTTTTGTATATCTATTTCCCTTCTCGTCATGTCATCGTCTAAATAAATGCTCGTACCTCTTAACCTTCTTTTTGCTTCCATGCATCTAACTTATCCTCAAATGTACCCATCTTTACTAACATTACACGCTCTGCTAACTTTCTAGTTTCTACCACTGTTTTCTCAATATTTAAATCCTTCTTTAACCAATTTTCCACTTGTTCCTTTTGCTCCTTCTTTCCATCTTTCACTTCCATACCTCTTATGATTATGTTTGTTCTCCTTTTTTCTTTTTCGTTTTTTTTCCCAGCTTCTTTCTATCTTCTCCAATCTAGCCTCCAACTTTCTATACTTTTCTTCCATTTCTTCAAATTTCCTTTTCCATTCTTCATTTGACTTTCTTAATTCTTCTTTCATCTCCTTTGCCTCTTTATTATTCTCTTCCAGCTTCTTAACCATCTTAATTTGTTCTTCTCTTATACTTTTTACCTCCTTTAACAGTTCTTTACACATTTCAACTACCTCCCCATCCTTCCTCTCTTTTCCCTCCGCTACCGGTGATTTCCTTACTTTGGTGCTCTTCCTGAACACCTCCTCCACCGTAGCTTGCCTTTTTCTTTTTCCTTCAGACCACCCTTCCTCGGAATCCGACATAATTTCCCTTCTCCTCTACACTTTACACTAATTAAATGTTAGCCCTTTTTGAATAACGAAATGTTATTTATATTAAAATCACCAAAAAAGAAAAAAAAACACGTATTTTATAACTTAACGAAATAATAATTAAATTAAATTTAAATCTCCCAAAAACCACGTATTTTATAACTTAACGAAATAATAATTAAATTCAATTTAAATCTCCAAAAAATTCCACTATTTTAATAATATGAATGTAAAATATAAACACGCCGGAAAAACCTCATTGATTATAACAGTATCTAATCTGCACGCCGCACCGTCTATCGTAATCAAACGACTACGTTTTAAAATCACTACTGCGTTCGTTTATCTACGTTTACAATTTTTTTTTTTAACTTTTACAATTAAAACGCGTTATTCTAAAAATTATAAATTAACGTATCTGTCCAACCTTTCACTTTCACCGCCAAAACGTAACTTTCAACTCAATTGCAAGGGCAATAGAGAAAGAAGACAGCACACCTCTTGTGCGAAACTGAGTCAAGTCAATGCTCAGGAATCGGACGATATCAGCTACTGTGTACGGTAGCACTGTAAAAGCCAAAGTGACTACCACCGGGTGCCTACAAAGCAGGGTACTGTCACCTCTACTATAGTGCATCAAACAAAAAGTTTGGAATAACTGAATCGAGCATAATTCAGAGTGCACTAAACACCGTCGAAAAATCGTGCAAAAAAAACTATCAGTGAACCCAACCAAGACGCCAATCGTTCCGTTTACCAAACGACGGAAAACGGATGACAAAACTATCTACGATGTACAGAGCCACGCTCTCCTTTGGTAAATATGAGTTTTCAAGCTGAAGTTGCTGCTTTTGACTGGTGTACCAAGAACATTATCAAATCGAAATCATACACTAATGGTCCGATATCGAGCATGTCTAAACCCAAACTGATTATGGCATGCATAAACAGTCTGAAAATATTGGCAACTCGCTAACAAGTGCAGCTCATCTGGATACCAAAAAACCAGGGTATTAAGAAAAACCTAGTGACGGACGCGCTAGCTAAAAAGGCCACAACAGGGACATATATCAGACTTGAACCCGTCATGGGAATCGCCTACGAGATCGGAAAAGAAATAATTCGCAGCAAACTAGCAGTGAAACACTATCGAAAAACTTTTTCAGAGATGAGGCACACAAAACTCGTCCTTACAGAATCAAAATCCACTATCAAGCATAAGTCGACATAAGGACGCACAACGATTCTCCACAAACCAAAACTAACCGTTGGCGATGATGGGTTGAAAAAATCCCCTTGGAATGAAATTCTTAAAAAATCCCCTATTACAGAGATGACCAATTTATCTATATTTAATTTGGCCTAAACAGTAATCTATATCTATACTTCTATACTAATATTATAAAGAGATGGTTTGTAACTTTGTTTGTATGAGGTAATTTCCGAAACTACTGATCCGATTTCAAAAATTCTTTTGCAAATATTTAGAAAACATTTTCACGGTGAACATAAACTATATACATATTATCCCGTTAAAATAGAAGGGCTTTGGGCGTTGACCTATTTTACAACTAAAGTCGACAAAAAAATATTCAAACGATGCGTTTTTTACGAAGGCTGTCTAGACGGTAAGATATTTAAATTCTTTCTATAGAAAAGTTGTAGAACTAAAATTCTATAAAATCCGCGACGACATATGTCACGAATTGATAAAATATGTATTTAATTTGTTTTTTAATCTATCGCAGAGAATTTAAGTAGGTAATCTTAATGGTGCGTTCGTCTACGACATAAGTAGATACGCACCGTACGTCTTGAGCAGTAGAATTACAATGGAAACATTTGTTGATACATACTTGTATTAAAACCCTAACGCAATAAATTTTGTTTCATTACCTGAGTTGGTACTAGCTGCTTCCTCAGTTTCTACCAAATCTTTCAAATTTTTAGTTTTAGTTGTATTATTATTATTTGATGCTTTAGATGTCCTTTTATTACTCTTCTTAATTTTCGCAATACTGGGTTTTCCTAAAAGGAACACAAAATCAGTTATAATAGACACATTTCCCAGTGGTTCAAAATACAAATTTTCACAAACAAAATCATTTGCAATAGCGAAGGCTTCCACGGCCGGAATCTATACTAAGATAAGAATGTCTTCCGGGTTTGGACCGTGTCCATTGTTGTTGTAACCGAAGTTGCCAACGTTTCGCCCACTTTCGTAAGGGGCGCGAGATAAATCGCAAAACTCAAACAAGCAACCGAAATCTAACTAAGAACTTCTCAAAAGTTAGGTTATCCACTTGTGAAACAAGCCAAAATCTAAACTCTGAAAAAGTAAGAAAGAAAACGATAACTTGAAAAAGCAAACGAAAATCTAACAAAGAACCACTACCGAGTTAGGTAATCAACTTGTGAACCAAGCCAGATTCTAAACTCAGTAGAGTTTGAGAAGCTTTTAGTTAGATTTCGGTTGCTTGTTTGAGTTTTGCGATTTATCTCACGCCCTGATGAAGCCCCTTACGCAAGTGGGCGAAACGTTGGCAACTTCGGTTACAACAACAATGACACGGTCCAAACCCGGAAGACATTCTTATCTTAGTATAAAAATCGATTTCGTTCAAATGAAATTAAAAACTATTAGTCGACTCAACAAATACAATTTTTTCGAATTCGCATACGCCTTCCCCGAAAATTATGATCAAAGTGTCATTCGATGCGTAATTGCATCTAGAAACATTTTGAAAAAATTCAAGTCCCACTCAAAAAAATTATAAAAGTTATAAACAGTTTTTGTTTCATTTTTTTTTAAATATCTCGGAAACTATTAGAGATGTAGGAAATAAAAAAAAAATAAGAATTCTTAAACAGTAGAAAATTTCCGAAAAAAATACCTCCCGGAATTCTACCACCAATATTTATAATTTTAATTAAGCGGCGAAAATAGGGCTAAAAACGGCTGTGGCATCTGCGCCAAAAAAAATTGTTTAACCCATTAAATATAAATATTAAGAAACGAAAAGCTTCATGTACCATTTAAACACTCAATAAACAATAATCCGTCGGAAAAAATGTTTTTCTAAATGTTTCAATCATTTCTGCTTTTGTTAATTAAGTTATTTTTACAAGTTTACAAGGAATAAATAAACCAAAAAAGTTTTTATATATTTTTTCACTAAGAGTTACAGGACGATGCGGGAGGAAGCCCGCAAATTTGCCGTTCCCTATCCCATTTATTATAGAATATTCAAGGAAGAGTACAATATATCATTTTATACGCCAAAGAAAGACCAATGTGAGCTATGTGCAGCATATGAAATTGCAAACGCCTCTGATAAGAACGAAATGAATGAGAAATATGAGAAACATTTGCTCCAAAAAGACCTTTCTCGATTAGAAAAACAAAAAGACAAGAAATGCGCAGACTACGTGCTGACACATTTAGAAAAGATGAATGAAACATTCGATAGTGAACAGAATGTGATCTTTTACTCGGATACTTCCGCTGGACAGCAAAAAACAAATACCTCCTGGCACTCTACTTGCATTCAATCAAGACATTGCCAAACTTCAAAACAATTACACACAAATATTTAGTAACAGGGCATGCCCAAAACGAAGGAAATAGTGCTCATTCTTTGATTGAGAGGAATGTGAAGAAATACTTGAAGGCTAGTCCGATTTACCTCCCTGAACAATACATCACATTGATAAGAACTTCAAAGGAAAATGGAAAACCGTATGCAGTGCAGGAAATGATGTACGAAGATTTCTATTATCTCAAAGATTTAGCCCTCAATGTGGGACTCGGTAACTGTCCGCAATTGAAGATTTTTGAAATGCAGATATTGAAAGTTGACAAATCAAGTTTTTTTACAAAACATCATTCGACTAAGAAGCATTCGATGAACTTGTGGTAGATTCATCCAGGAAGAATCGGTCGAAAACTAGTGTTGACGTCGTTGATTTAAAAAGAGCATACAGTAACAAGATTGGCTTCAGTAAAAGCAAGATAGCATTCTGTCCTTATTTCACGAGACGAAGGACAAGAAAGTCTCAGTTCCAAGAACTTATAAGTCATACTATAAAAATCTTTGATAGTTTGAGTGAGTCATTTTTTCTCATTCTTATGATTCCTTTATTCTAAAAGTTTGGTTATTCAACCGAAGTGTTTTGTTCTTTTAAAATAAATATATTGACTGATATTAAGAAATAAAGATGAGTTATTATGCAGATTTATGTCGTATAATTATAGTTGAACTTACGCAAATTTTTCAGAAACAGTGACACATGTGATCAAAGTTCACTTCTGATCAAAAATTATTTTCAAGTAACCTGAAGAATAGCTGCACAAGTAACTTAAAATGAATGTATCCAAATGTCTGCTTCAAAAGACTTCTCATAATCATAATATGTGCCTTGAACTGTGCTTCAAATTTTCAAGTGCGCTTAGTGAAAATACGCAATTTTTTAATTGTGTCACTGTTGTTTTAAATGAGCGATATGTTACTTGGTGTTATTATCTAAATTACTTAATTAATAAATTAGTATGTATTTTTTAATATACTTTTTTTCTATGTGTCTACCATAATTAAATATAACTCCGTTTAATTATTTAACAAAATATAGTAACGTAATTGTACTTGTGCTTAAAATTAGTGGCGCGCGGCGTTCAAAAGTTTCAGCGTTCAATTTTCCGGTGTTCAAAAGACGGCGTTCAAATGACGGTGGTCAAATGATCGAGTCCCCGGATTGTATGCTACGAGCATATACATATATATATACTCTGGATTCAGAAAAAGTGCTTCCAAAACTCTCTGGAAATAAAAACCTAACACGGGAAGTAAGTACATTGACAATCTTTTTGGGAGAAAAGCGTTATGGAAACACCGCAGAAATAGCACAGCGTAGAAAGAAAAGTAAACTACTGAACCCGATAAAAGTGTAAAGTTGATTATATGAAGCCAACAGAGGAACGTATGCATGTCGACACATTCGTATTGGTACCGTCTGTATTTGAAAAAACAAAAGCAGTGTGCTATAAATACGTTTGTGTAATAGATACTCAGTAAAATAGTGTTACGTTCTTGTGTTTTTTGTCGGTTCTGTTTGTACGAAAAATGCCATATTAAAGTCGCCCCACATAGAAATACATGTTTGGCCGATTTTCAAACGGGGCGAGAAGGATCTGTATTTGGGTTGTAGGCTGCTGCATTTTAATGTAACTAATCAAAGTAGCTCCACTCACGCATAGTTATTTTTTTCTCTAGTTTCAAGTTACTGCTACAAAATAAATATAACGCTCTTTCGATTTGTATGTGTTTGTGAATAAGGTTGCGCTGGTGGTCGCAAATTAGTGATATTAAAGCACTTACGAGTAATCCGCACAGGCTCGGAATGGTGGCAGTCTTCTTGGTCAATCTGGCCAGATGACACGCGTGAAGTGAAATTCACCAAACTAATATTTCACTGTCGCGGAAAATCGTTAGCACAGTAAAAGTTCCGTTGTAAAAATTACGATGCGTTTTATGTAGAAACTAGGAAACGAATGGAATGGGAATGTGGTGATAAGGATAAGAAACAATGAAAGGAGGAGAAAGTGCAAATTGACGTACTTCGCGTTAACATACCGCCCACCAAATTAAAATAATTTCATATAATGTAAAAGGGTTAAATTAAACTAAGAGCAAAGCAAATTAAACTTAATTGCAAATAAACTGTAACTAACATTAAAAAAAATAAAAGCAAATAAATTTTAACTATTAACTAATTTGAGGATACCGGCAGAGGTACAAGGCTTGGGACTGGACGAGTGTAGATACCACTACCTGTACGAATTGATGCAACTCTAGCTATACGGTCTAAACCTGGATACACACATTCAATACGTCCTATAGGCCAAGATAAAGGATGCGACGCAACTCCTTTCAGTAACACGATATCTCCAACATCGACGTGTTAGATGTCCACTTATTGCGCTGAATCACATGGTTCAAGTAGTCTTTCGACTAACGATTCCAAAACGATTGAAGAATCTGACTTTGTCTTAACCAACGGTTACACATGTTACGTGACTCGGGAATAGGATATTCCGGTACAGAAAGTAAAGGTGACCCTATTAAAGTGACCAGGGATGAGATAATCACAAGACTCCGAGGGATCTTCAGATAAGGTGCACAAAGCGACTAAGGTAGCGTATTCTTCGAATGTGGCTGATGCATTATCTAACAAGCGATAAAGCAAAGCTTTGGCAGATTTGATAGCTGCTTCCCACAAACCTCCAAAATGAGGGCCATATGGGGGAGTAAACTGCCATTTTACTTGCGTAGATAAAAAATTACAAATATCTGTGACATGAAGAACTAAAAATTTGTAAACTTCCGTTATGTGCTTACAAGCTCCTATTAAGTTACGCCCATTATCAGAGTAAATAACTGATGGTAAACCCCGTCTAGCTACAAATCTATCAAGTGCAGCTAAAAAAGCATCAGTGCTCAACTCAGATACAAACTCAAGATGTACCGCTTTAGTTATAAAACAAATAAATAAACATAAGTAACCTTTAGTAACCACTGGTCTACGTAAGCGGTTAGATCTTACTGAAAAAGGCCCGGCATAGTCTACACCTACTTGTGAAAAAGGGCGAGAGATAGAAACTCTAGAAGCAGGAAGATCAGCCATTGGAAGTTGGAAAGTAATACCACGAAATTTATAACAAGTAAAACATTCTCGTATGCATTTTCGAAGCAAACCACGAAGCGATAAAATCCAAAACTTTGTTCTACTAAGAGCTTGAACAGTGTTAGGATCAGAATGTAATGACAGATGATGATAATAAAAACATATTAATTTAGAGAGATGAGCATTTTTGGGTAGCAATAACGGGTGCTTGGCTGCTTCGTGCAAAGCGGAGTAACGTAATCTTCCGCCCACCCTGAGGAAACCAAAAGAATCAATAAAAGGCGATAACGATGCTAAGTTGCGACTTGCGTTCGTTTTATTTTGGATTTGTTTTATTTCAGAATGAAAATAATGATTTTGAGTAATTTTTGTAAGGGATAATGTAGAACTTTCTAATTCTGCCACGGATAACGATCCAGAAATTCGTACGCCATCTCGAAGCCTTGAATTGTGAATAAAACGTCTTATCCAAGCAAAAACACGACGTAATCTTAAGAAACTTGAGGTATTATTTATTTTGTCTAATAACGGATTTGAGGTTGTTAAACAATTGAAGTCTTGTTTCATTTCAGAAAACAAAAAAGAATGCTTATTATGCATTTGAAAAGGAGGTGGCCATTTTGAAACTTCTTTGTTCAAAAATGAGCGACCATTACACCAAAATATTTTGATATCCGGACTAACAAATTGAGATACAGTTAATCCTCGCGAAGGAAGGTCAGCGGGATTGTTTTCAGATTTAATGTAAGACCAAACACATTTTGAAGTTTTTTCTGTTATCGTAACAATCCTATTACACACAAACGTGTTTAATAAGTGTGGTGGAGTCATAATCCAAGATAAAACTATCGCTGAATCTGAAAATGAGTGAACAGATTCAATAAAAAATAGCAAAGAAACAGTCACTACTGATTGGACTAAATTGGCTAATAAAACGGCGGCGCTCAACTCCAAACGAGGAATAGACATAATTTTGGTTTTTGCCTTCCAAAAATAGGAAAAAAAAATTGAATTTGACTGGACGCATAAGTATAGAACAGCAGAATAACCCTTTTCTGAAGCATCACAAAATCCCGCAAGCCTAATTAGAGCAGGTTTCTGTGGAAGCACGCATCTAGGGATTTTAACGATAGCAAGAAGAAAAATGTTCAACAATAACAATTTTTTTTCTAGTGCTAGTGGAATCAAATCGTCCCAACCAACTTAGGCTAAACGCAAATCTTGAAGTAGAACTTTCATCGAAAAAACAACGGGTGCCAAAAAACCAAGCGGGTCAAAAATTCGTGCGATATACGACAACAAATTTCGTTTTGTAATATTATCATCGTAAGGCAGCACTCGAAACAGAAGAAAGTCAGAGTTTGGATTCCAAGATAATCCTAGGATTTTTTTTTCTCGTCAGAAAAATCCAATTGCGATTCTATATGATCTTCAGGTAACTCGGCTAAAACTTCTGGATGACTACTAGCCCATTTTCTGAGTTGAAAACCTCCGCCCTTAAATAAATCAGTTAACTGGTTTCGTAAATTTATAGCAGAAGATACATCTTGATGACCAGTTATCACATCGTCTACATATGTAGAGTTCATGATGGCACAAGACGCATCTGGATATCGTGCACCATCATCGTGAACAAGTTGATGTAATACGCGTATTGCCAAGTAGGCGGAAGGAGTAAGACCATAAGTAACAGTATTGAGTTCAAACTCCTGTACATTGCCATCAGGGGAAGCGCGCCAAAGAATATGTTGTACAGCTCTATCTTCCTTTCAAATTGTTATCTGACGGTACATTTTTTGTATATCTGCACATAATGCAACAGGATAACAACGAAATTTTAATAAGATTTGAATAAGGTCTGTTTGTTGTTTGGGTCCGGGCAGTAATCGCTCGTTAAGAGAAACTCCTGTTGAATCAGGATCGGAAGCGTTAAATACAACGCGAATTTTTGTTGTGGAACTTGATTGTTTAGTGACGACATGGTGCGGTATTATATACGTGGAAGGAGAAGAAGCAATTGACATATGTTCTGATATCAAGTAATCTTGCATAAAATCATTGTATTGTTTAAATTTTTCGGGAACACTGCGTAAACCTCGCGAAGAGTTTGAGGACAAAGGGCTCGAATGAGGTTTAAATGGAAGCGCTACCACATATCTTCCAGTTTCGTCACGTTTGTGAGTCTTTATAAAATGTTGTTCAACATACAAATTTGTTGGATCAGAAGGTGGAGCTATAAAAATTTCTTCAACTTCCCAAAACCGTTTTAAATCTTTGGATAATTCAGAAAAAGTAAGCATGCTTTGCAATGTCTGATCATTATTGGAAAAATCTGTGGGACCTATAATTGTCCATCCGAAATAAGTGTTTACCGCAGAGGGATAACCGGTAACATATACTTTTCCTTCTTGATTAAAAATGGTAGGGTATACGTCGGCACCTAATAGCAAATCGATAGAAGAAGGAATATGAAACGTTTCGTCAGCTAAGTCAAGTGGCGAAATTGTTCTATAACACTTTCAGGTAACTGAGAAGAAGGTATTCGACTAGCAAGTTTAGGTAAAACTAACACAGGAAGACGCATTGTATGAGTTGAAAATTTTGAACGAAGACAGCAATTTACAATACTCTGAGACTTTACTGTGGACTTACCGATTCCTGATAGCTCTGTACAATTGCGGTTTTAACCTGAGCAACTTTACTAAAGATTCGGTAATAGCGGAAATTTGTGACCCGGGATCGATGAGGGCGCGTATTCTGTGAAAAAAACCATTTTTATCAGCAATGTAAGTCTGAACAGTTCCTAACAATACTTGTTTTACCTGGGGTGCTGCAAAACTAGATAAACAGAGAAACATCTGATTTATGTGAAGTAGACGGTTGAACTTCATGAGAAGTTTGCAAGGCATTCTTTGCTGATTCGGAAGCAACGTTAGCATGCACTGAAGCAAGATGAAGCGGTTTTTGCGTCGAATGCAATACAGTGTGATGTTTATTTCCGCCGCAAACTCTACAAAACCGACTTAGATTTGCAATTCGAACGAGAATGATTTCCGAGACAATTATAACACCTGTTTGATTCACGTAAGTAGTCGTATTTGTCTGACAAATTTAAATTTATGAATTCTGGACATTGATACAAGAAATGTATGCCTTTGCAACGAGGACATGTTAAATTCCGAACTTGTGAAGAGTGCAAAGTCATAAAAGTACGAAGGTTTTGATGGCAATTGTAATTTACTTTTGTTTTTATTAAAAGCTTTAAATGGTTTAGAATAAGGTTTTGATAACTCGTAGCTGCGCATCTGCTGAGTAATAAACTCGATTAGATTTTCATACAGAAGTATCTGATTGGAAACGTATTTATTTTCGAAAGCACGTTTAGTAGTTGGATCTATATTCTTTAACGAAAAGGAAAATAATAAGAAATCTGCTAAGTCGTCAATACCTAATGACTTTATAGCGTGTACACAAGTTTTATGAACGTTTAAAACATCTTTCAAGCTTTATAGTGTAGCTGATGATGTCACTTTAAAATTTAAAAATTTATTTAAATACATAGTAGCTATGCGTCTTTTATTTTAATACCTTTCGTGTAAGGTTTGATAAGCTAAAGAATAATGATCATCAATAAGTTGAAATTTTGATATTACTGACAAAGCTTCTGCAGACAGTACTGATTTTAAATATTGAAATTTTTGAGATATGCGTAATGAACTGTTGTTATGTACAATCGAATTGTATAATGAAATAAATTCAGACCACTCTTCGATATTACCAGAAAAGTTAGGCAGCGATATCTTTGGAAGCGTGAACGCGGGCGAGGAAGAGTCATGAGCAAAAGATAAAGATGTTTCTGTTTGTACTGGAAGCTGTTTTTTAAGTTTAATGTAAGTAATTCTAATGTAAGCAATAATTTCGTCAAAGGCGCAATGAGGTTAATACAATTGGTTTTCATCTAATTGTTCTTCGGGTTTTAAAAGCGTGTTGTATTCAACAATTTGATACTTATTGAAAACTGTCGAAATCTGCCTCGTACCTATCTAATTTAGCATTGTAGGCTTCCAATACCTCAAATTTTTCAATTGTATAATCTTTTACTTTGTTGTAAATAAAGACCACGTTTGCAAATAAGCTTGAACGTTTGCTGATAGTTTTCGATAGCTTATCTGCAATTGATTCGACGTCGCTTTTAGCCATAATCGTATGAATTTATATCGTATGTAAATGTATGCACGAATAAATTTTGAATAATTATTCTAATTTGGTTGCAATATTAATTTAAGAATATTATTTAAGGATGCAAACAGGTAGCAATGTAGTTTATGTAGGATTCAGAGGTTACAGAATAAATTTCATACGGCGCGGAGAACCAATAATGTTTGTGAATAAGGTTGCGCTGGTGGTCGCAAATTAGTGATATTAAAGCACTTACGAGTAATCCGCACAGGCTCGGAATGGTGGCAGTCTTCTTGATCAATCTGGCCAGATGACACACGTGAAGCGAATTCACCGAACTAATATTTCACTGCCGCGGAAAATCGTTAGCACAGTAAAAGTTCCCTTTTAAAAATTACGATGCGTTTTATGTCGAAACTAGGAAAAGAAATCGAATGGGAATGTGGTGATAAGGATAAAAAACAATGAAAGGAGGAGACAGTACAAATTGACGTACTTGGCGTTAACAGTATGTTTAGCATTTTTTCAAATCATTTTTTGTCACAGACTTATTAAAAAATTTAAAATTGATCAAAGTGGCCAACACACTAAAACTTATCCACAGCAAATATTACTATAATTTAAAGCAGAATTTAAGAGGTTCATTGGTAAACAGGAAGCCAGATTACATCTTCACAGAAAGAACAGAAGATCTTCAACTGAACAAACAACACATATCTCGTATACTGAAGAATGTATAATAAGCAGATCATAGTGCACCAGTGAGTGTAATGTATGTAGTTGCATAGACTTCAGTTTGAATTTAGTTCTAAGAGTTGTCCAAAACAAAATAATAGTTTTGCAGACCAGTTTTAATAGTGTGAGCACCATAAAAACATAATATCTCATATAATTTAGTTTAGGTTTGGAATAAGACAATGTAATTTAAAAACCACTTCAAGGTATTGTGTACATGCTAATTCTGAGCGCAAACTACGTAACAATGTGATAAAACGTGTGCAATCACTAAGGAATGTATTATAAATGACCCTGCATGCATATAAAGATAATTGTTAGTAACTACTAATTAGTCTCAAACCATACTAACAATGTGTTTGAAATGATTATGATTAAATAATGTCCATGCAAAAATACTAAAAAAGATTCACCCCATACTTTTTGGACTAATGAAAATCGCTTGGATGTAAGGTACTCGTGGTTTAATAGTTCTTCGTAATCTTGGATCAGTCCTAAAAGTACCTTCATTGTCAGGTTCCACAGACCTACTATCACAACTACCTAAAAAGTAAGAACAAAATAAATGATCAATATTACTAATAGGAATAAACGAAAAGGTGAACAATCCAGGACGTATATAGAGAGGACATAGACATCACAATGAAAATTGTTTTAAAAAAAAACCCTTACGAAATAGAATAGAATAAAACTTGAAATATTTACCTGACTGGGAGACAATATATTTCTGCAGTTCGATAGGAATTGAATTCTGTGCTGCTTTATTATTCGTCTTATTAGTTCCTTTCAAATTCGTTTTTCTCTTATATTTTTTAGTGTTTGTCTTTGTATTTGTATCATCTTCGTTTGGTGTCATTACTTCCACTACTTCATGAACTTCGTAAGATGACTGTTCAGGTAAATTAAGCGAATTGGTTTTCTTCCCAACCACAATTCCTTTACTGATTTTCTCAATCGTTTCCTTTGATTGTGAAACATTTTTGTTTGTTTTTATAGGCGATGACGGCTTTGCCTGAAGTCCTGATACATCATTGGTGGATTGAGAATTTTTGCCTCTATCAGTTCTTGTAAGTTCCCTTTGATCTGGAGTTTTATTATCTTTTATAGCTAGTTTAGTTCGTCGGACTTGCCTTTTCTTTTTATTTTTATTCTCATCATCTTCTCTTATACTAACTGGACTAATCTCGCCATTCTTTGATTTTTTCCTTGCAATCAAATCAGAAATATCTTTACCCGCATTAACTGTTTCTTCCTTATATGTTTTAGTACAGTCCAATGCTTTAGTTATTTTTTTATACCTGTTGGTAGATTTAGTTTGAACTGTAAAAGTTTCATTCCTATTAGAAACGTCACTAACTTGATTTAGCAAACGACTTGCACTCCTTAATATTCTAACAGACACTTGAGGTATATTTGAAACAATATTATATTTTGAGTTAAAATTGTCCACAACCGATTTCTCATTTTGTATCGACTTATTCTGTAATGTATTTTCCATTGTTGAGGAGAGCAAAATTACGTTATCAAGATCTACCAATAAAGAATTGGCCAAATTTTCATGAAAAGTAAACTTTTCTTGAATTTTTGATGCAGAACTTTCCGGTATCGGCTTATTTGTTCCATCACATAGTATTTCTGTTTCTTTTTGCACATTAGGAAGCTTTACTTGAGATTTATTTAAAGAATCCGTTGTTTGAATTTCTTGTTCTGCTATTAATTTATTTGTAAGGTTCAAAGGTTCTATCCCATTCAAATCATTTTGATATGAGTTTTCATCGCTTATTGAATGCCTATTTTTGTTTTTACTTTTATTTTTTGATTTTTTCATAGGATTATTCAAAGATTTTCTCGATAGTCTCTTTTTATAACCAATAAAACGGCCTGAAATGATGCTGTTACGCCTTATCGGAATTGGTGTTAATTTTAGGCAAGAATTAGGATTAGTTGGTGATGCGTCATTTATAGGAGTGCTCGTCACGATAGGATGCTTAATTTTTTTAAGATACTCTTCTAATGTACTTCCTTTAGCCACATCGTTTACTCTTTCAAATATCCTTTTTGGATTAACAATATTTCTTGGTTGTGGTACCTAAAAAACCCCGTCTTGTTGGTAATATATCGATTTCGAAACTATAAAATCTTATTAGAGCCTACTTACATATGGAATTCTTTGCATTCCTCTGTACAAATTGTAGCTATCAGCATCTGAAGAGCTATCATCATCGCTACTAAAAGTGATCAAGCTTGGTGACTCTACTGAAGTACTAAAAAAAATACTGTAAACCTTGTTCAAAGTTAAAAAAAAACAAAAAATTACCATTTCTCCATTTTCACAAATTTTCATTCAACATAAAACATTAATATGAACAAATTCATTACAAATTAAAACAAGAACTTTTCCACAAATTGACACGACACTTTCAAATCTTTCAAATACAACGAACGGTTATCTTCAGCTGATAAAACATATCTCTGTAAACTTTGACATCTCAAAAATTCAAAATATGTGCATACAGGATGAGTTGAAATATATGTAAACATTTTTGATTTTAAATTTTTATTTAAAAATACCTACATGTATCAGCAGTAATATTAGTAATCGTAATGTTTTTCATTTTTCTACCGCCTCTTCTCAACATATTACATTTTTTGCATTTATATACCGACGCTGTACACATACAATTATATAATTATACTCTAATATTTTTCGAAACTATCTATCGTTCTTGTAATTTCCAGATTTGCCGTATCAATTTATTTGCTTTATTATTTTTTTTACATTTGTGTTTTCTTTACAATGTTATAGAATCATTTCCCAAAATTGTGATTTCGTAATCTCAATTGCATTTGTATTTATTCAAAAGATAAATACAAATAGCACCAAAAAGTGGTCATCATGTTTTCCTTTTCTACATCAAGAATACATCAGTGATTTGAGTACCTAATATATTCGAAACCTAACACTTATATCCAATACAGGTTGTGTTTCTTTTCAAGTTTTTTCTTTGAACTAAGTTAATTGAGTATAAAACCTAGTATACGTTTACACCTCACGTCTAGCCGAGGTGCCGGGTGGATCGAGTTTAAAGAGTAAATACAAACTTAAATTTATATTAATATAATATATTAATAAAGAAAAAAAAATTAAATAAATAACTAAATTTGAAAAAAATAAATAAATAATAAGTAATAACAAAAGGGGGAAAGGGATGAATAAAAGAGAGAGAGAGGAAGAGGAAAAAGAAAGTTAACAAATATTTGAAAGAGGAAAGAAAACAATAAGATCACCAGACATTAAAAAGATATCGGAGGAGAGCGAAGGAAAAACCTCAAGAATAGAAGGAGGAAGGAAAGAAATGGAGGAGTTAAAAGAATTAATGAGAGAAATGATGAAACAGATGGAAGAAAATATGCAAGGAATAAGACAAGAAATCAAAGAAATGAAAAAGAAATGGGAGAAAGAGAAAAGAAGTGGGAGAAAGAAAAAGAGAAACTGGTGGAGAGAATAGAAAAACTGGAGAAAAAGCGGAAGACGAGGAAAGATGGAAAAGAAAGAATAATATTGTGATAAAGGGGTGGAAAAGTGAAAAACCACAAAAGATTTAGCAGTGATGCTGGAAGAAAAATTAAATGTAAAAGTAGAGGTGAAAAAGTGACAGTAATAAACAAAGAGAAGAAAAATGAGATGGTGGTGGCGGAAATCGGAGGATGGGAGGAAAAACAGAAGGTAATGGAGGAGAAGAAGAAATTAAAGAATACAAGAATATATATAAGTCACGATTTAACATGGGAGGAAAGAAGAGTGCAAAGAGAAATAATGAACATAGCGATGGAAAGAAGAGCGGAAGGAAAAAAAGTATGGGTAGGGTACAGAAAAATGGAGATAGACGGAGACAGATACATATGGAACGACAAGGATAGGGGACTGTGCAGAGAAAGAGAAGAGAAAGTGGGGAACCAAAAGGCAAAAAACTAAAGGGCAAAAAGGGGGGGGGAAAGGAGGGAAAGTTGACGAAACGGCAAAGAAAAGGAATAATGAGAGAGGGAAATGGAAAAGAAAAAGAAGGGAGAACAAAAGAAAGTAAGGAAGAAGCACGCGGGAGGGGAGTGAGCTGAGAGTATTGTTTTGGAACGTAGCAGGAATAAAAACAAGGAACATGATTTCTGGAAGTACATCAAGGAACAGGATGTAGTGGGATTACAGGAAACATGGATGGAAAAAAAAAGAATGGGAGTGGTGGGAAAAAGAGTTGCCAGAGGAATTTCAGTGGGTGGTGCAACATGCAGAAAGAGAAAAGAAAAAAGGGAGAGCAAAGGGGGGGATAATAATGGGAATAAGAAAAAAATGGTTGAGCCAGGAAAAGAAGGAGAAAGTGCAACAGAGAAGAGGAGTTGTAGAAAGGAACATGCAGTGGGGAAAAACAAAAATAAAAGTAGTGACGGTTTATAGCAGTAGAATGAAAGAGACAAGGAAAAACTTAGAAGAGATAATAGATGAGAGAGAAGAGAGATTGATAATAGTAGGAGGAGACTTCAACGCAAGAATAGGGGAAGAGGGGGGAATACAAGAAAGAAAAGGGACGGGAAAGAGACAAACAAAGGACAAGGTGATAAATAAAGAGGGAGAGGAACTGCTGGAATTGTGCAACGAAAAAGGATGGGAAATAATGAACGAGAACAGAGAAGATGATGGAAAGGGGGAATTTACGTACATAGGAGGAAGGGGAGAATCAATAATAGATTTTGTAATGACAAATGAAGAGGCCGCAGTAAAGGTAAAGACATTTAAAGTGGGAGAAAGAGTAGAGTCAGACCATCAACCACTGGAATTGACAATGGAAGGAAGGGAAAGAGAAGAGAGAGAGGAAGAGGAGAAGTACATAACTAAAAAAAAGTGGACAGAAGAGAGTATAAAAAGATATAAAGAGAGAATAAGAAAAACGGTATGGATAGGGAAGGAATTACAAGAAAGTGTAGAGGAAATGAGAGAGATGATGGAGAAAGCAGCAGAGAGAGTCAGATTTAGAAAATGGAAGGGGGAGAAAACTGGATGGAAGAAATGGTGGGATAAGGAATGCAAGGAAGCAAAGAAAAATGCAAGAAGAGCATTAAGACAGTGGAAAAAGAGTAGAAAGAAAAAGAAGAATACAAAGAAGCAGTAAAAATATACAAAAAAACATGCGACAGAAAGAAGGAGGAAAACAAAAAGAAACAAGAGGAGCAGATTAAAGGAATAAAAACGGAAGAAGATGTATGGAAGTACCTAAAGAAGCAGAGGAGAAAAAAAACAGGACGACAAAGGGAATAAAAATTAAAGAATGGGAGATATATTTTCGGAATCTGTTGGGAGGGGAAGAACAAAAGCAGGAAAAAGAAAAAAGGAAAGACGCGGTAGTGAGACAAGAAGAAGGAGATAGGGATAGAATAAGGGAGGAAGAAGTAATAGAGGCGATAAAGAATATAAAAAAAGGAAAGGCGACAGGAGAAGATGGGATACAAGGAGAAGAGTGGATATACGGGGGAGAAAATGTAGCAAAAAGGATGACGGAAATAAAAAACAAAATATGGAAAGGGGAAGGATTCCCAGAGAGATGGAGAGAGGGATTAATATGCCCAATACATAAATAGGCGAAAAAAAAGAAAGTCGAGAATTATAGAGGGGTAACATTACTGAGCTCGGCATACAAATTGTACGCGACAATACTGCAAGAAAGATTACAGAAGGAAATAGAGGAAAGAAGTTTGGTACCAGACGGACAAGCGGGATTCAGAAAAGGAAGAAGGGCGATAGACAGCATATATATAATGAAACACTTAGCAAATAAAGAACTGGAAAAAAAAAGAGGGAAAATGGTAGCACTATTCGTAGACCTAAAAGCTGCTTTTGACAAAGTGAATAGGGAAAAGCTGTGGGAATATATGAAAAGAAAAAAAATCAATGAAAGATTAATACAAAGAATAGAGGAAATATACGAAGAAACGAGAAGCAGGGTTAAAGTGAATGGGGAAGAGAGTGAGAAATTCATAACAAAGAGAAGGTTGAGGCAGGGATGTCCACTGAGCCCAAGCCTGTTCTCGGTATATACGGGAGATCTGGAAGAGACAATGAGAGGACAACAGACAGGAGGGATAGTGGTAGGGAAAGCTAAGGTATGGTCGTTGGCGTATGCGGATGACATAGTGCTGGTGGCTAAGGAGGAAAAGGAAATGAAAGAGATGATGAAAACGCTAGAAAAATATATGAAAAAAAAGAATTGGAAGTAAACACGGAGAAAACAAAGATAATGATATTTAGAAAAGGAAGGGGGAAAAGAAAAAGAGAGGAGTGGAGATGGAGTGATGAGAAAGTGCAACAAGTGAAGGAATTTACATACCTGGGCTACACGATGAAACAGGATGATAAAGAGGGAGAACACATAAAGGAAAGGGTGAAGAAAGGAATCAGGCTAATAGGACAAGTATGGGGTGTGGGGGAAAGAGTATTCAAGATGGATATAAAAAAAAGAAAATTGTTGTTCGAAAAATTAATAAAGGGGGTGGTAATGTATGGAGCGGAAATATGGGGCTGGAAGGAAAAATACTGGAGATGGGTGTTAGGATTGGACAGGGATACACCGGGGTATATTGTGAGAGAGGAGGTTCAGATAGGAAAAATAAGGATTGAGACAGGAAAGAGAGCAATAAAATACGAGGAAGAAATGAGGGAAAGAACAGATTGCAAAATTCTGCAAGAATGTTGGAAAGAGATAAAGGGAGGGAAAGTGAAGTACGGGCAGGAGGGCAGAGAAGAGTATTACAAAAGAAACGGGTACGCGAATGAAGAAGTGGAGAGATTAAGAGAAGAGGGGGTAGGGACAAGAGAAGAAATAATAAGGATAGATAGAGACATAGAAAAACAAGAAAGATGGACAAAGATAAAAGAGAGCAGATATAACAGGAATTATAAAGATATCAAGGGTGAAGGGGTGCCGGAATATTTAAAAGACGGTGAGATTAAAAGCAACAAAAGGAAAAAAATGGTGGCAAGGTTCAGATGTGGCAACGAGGAGTTAGGGAACAAATATTGGAAGAAAGAACCAGAAAAGTTGTGCAGGCTATGTGGAGAAGAAACGGAAGATCTGAACCACATGAGAAAGCGATGCAGGGAACTAAGAGAAGAGGTGATGAAAACGGAAAAGGAGCGGAATGGATGGAGGAAGTATGAAGCAGGAGGAAAAAGTTAAGGGGGGAGAAGGGATAAGAAAATGTAATATATATGTATAGACAACACGACCAAATTTGTAAGCCAAATGGCAATGAATAAAGTTAAACTTATATATAAAGAAATATCAACAGAATCCGCAGATAACTATTCACATAGATACGATTAGCTTCCTGCCACATCATCATGAAGCATTCAAGTGATTCATTATAAATATAAAAACTTGGTTTTATGATAATCATTAGAATATACAGAACAATTTTCGACATTCGACCATAAATAAAAGCTTCTAGTTTTTAAGAAAAAGTTTATTTGTTTATTCATCTTTACATTACAATATGGAAAAGTTAAAGCTATTTATATCAATAAGCAACACGAAACGAGAACTTGTGCTCGTGTTGGAAGAATTGCCTAAAGAATAAAGATGAACAAAACTAAATTATTACAAATACAACAATCACTTTACGTTCCTTAAAGTGGTTGTTATACAACAAATGTGCCGAAACACGATATTATAATAAAATAATAATAATACAGTAACATTTGAAAAAAATATAAACTCTGACTCAAACCTGAAATTAATTTGCTTAATACTTCTACATGTTGAGAACTAAATGAATCTGTTCGACAAGAATCGGTAATACCAGTAACCTCGGTGAACATTTAGCAAAGTAAAGTAATTGTTATCATCAGTTAAAATAAAATTTGTGCTTTTTATAATTAATAATAAAACGATTGTATATATAAAAAAATAGCATAAAAAAAGTACTGTTCGAGTGTAGCCCACCGAGTAAAAAAACCAATATGAGAACTAAGTATAATATTGGGATCCTTACGTTGACGTAAAACCCCGTGGTTAAACACACAGAACGATCATAATAATTAAGAATACATGTATGATAAATATATCGCGCATGTTTGGCTCAGAATAAGATGCAACGTGGCTTCTTCTTCTTTTTTACTTGGAGGGCAGCTCTTGTAGCCGTTTCGAAAACTTCACGAACACCTTCCTTACTTTTCGCCGAACATTCTAAATATGCAAAGGCATTTATTTTTTCGGCCATCGCTCGTCCCTCTTGAGGTTTAACAGGCTCTTGCTTCATTTTTGCAAGATCTTTGATAGTGTTCGGGTCGTTTCGTAAGTCTTTTTTATTTCCTACCAAAATTATGGGCACATTCGGACAAAAATGCTTTACTTCGGGAGTCCATTTTTCGGGAATATTTTCCAACGAATCTGGAGAGTCGACGGAGAAACACATAAGGATTACATCTGTGTCTGGGTAGGAGAGAGGCCGCAACCGATCGTAATCTTCTTGGCCAGCTGTATCCCAAAGAGCCAATTCGACCTGCTTACCGTCTACCTCTATGTCAGCCACATAATTTTCGAATACGGTCGGTACGTATACTTCGGGAAATTGATCTTTGCTAAATACGATTAATAGGCAAGTTTTTCCGCAAGCACCGTCGCCTACAATCACCAACTTCTTGCGGATTGCAGCCATCGCACCTGCCAAAACACATACACCGTCAACGCCTATTGACTAACTAAAGATGGCGGAGACCGTCTCGTTCTTTATCAGAGGCGGGGAACCGCTTATAAATAAATACAAAAATAACCCACCTTTTCCAGATTCTTCACCGTCCGATAAACAGCACCACATCCAGTTATCACTTCCAGCTCCTTAGTTTTATTTAACGTGTTAAATTATTTCACAATCTATCACAGAAATTACAGCTTATATAAACAAAACTAACAAAAAAATCCCGAGTCGTTACAATAACGCAACAATGCGCCGGCGTGATTCATTCTTTGTAATTCTGAGACCGGAATTCTCTGTCACGTCTAGTCTCCGTCCTTGTTTTGCATCTTACAAACAAGACGAAGAGAAAAGATCGCTTCGCAAAAACGACATGACATCATTTGTTTAACATATCCGGGAATTGTCTCAAAATAAAGTTTATCACAGTTGGCAAAACGGAATAAATTCATTAGTGTCTCTTGTACCGCAAAATAAATGAACGGCTTTATTTAAAATATTTACATACATTCTTTGTTATCGCCTTATCGGTGTTATCGCTTATTAGTATATGAGCTGTAGAGAACATAAAAAAACGTGGGCTTCCCTATACCTAATTAAATATTTGATAATTATAGCGGTGATGTATCATTAATCTTAATTGGTTATTATTAAATGACATGCAGTGGCGTAGATGCAATACAACCATAGGTAACATAAAACAAATACAAGTAATTATAGTATCTACAATTCAAATGCCACCGACTCTTCATCCATCGGCGTCAAATCAGAAGAAACTTCAAAATCGGTTATGGTGACAGTCATTAAGAAACTATATTATTATAACAAATATTTTCTTTTACTATATTTTAGAAGCACTATAACCGATAAGAGTTTGCCTTAGGAGTGTGTCTTAATTTAAATTTAAAAATGATTTTAAAGATTTCAGCTGCCAGATAAAGAATTAATACAATTTTCTGTGATTTTGATACGTACATTGCATTATTGTGTATATTTTAATTTGCAAAACCGTGACGTATATCTGTAAGACAAATATCGATTTTTTTTGTACATGTTAAACAATGAAGCGTTCTCAAAGTATTTGAAAACTTTCGAACGCTGATGGAATATTCTGGATTCCGATATCGGAAGGTGTTCGAAAGAAGATTGGGTTCGAATCAAGTTTAGTGAGAAGAAGACTCTTACTACGTACGTTTATTTCGACGGTTGGATTCGGTAGAAGCTCAAGCGGCTTGGAAATCCTACATAAGTTTTCGTTAATCCTCGGAATAAACACTCGGGACAAAGCCCTCAGGCGGCTTGAGAAAATTAATCTAATCCCAAGCATTTGGTAGATTGACTTAAGATAAGCCACTTTACTTTTACGATTTAAACGCTTAATCTACTTTTAATCGGGATCCAGTTTTTGTGCCTAATTTCACTTGTCTTTAACTGTCATTTTAAACTGTCATAAATGTTAAAATCAGCTAAGGAAATTGTTGGCTAGGTACTGAATTTTTGTTGTTTTTTAACGGTAGTGATAGTTTCAGTCCATATACCATTTTATTTAAATTAATTGTTTAATAATAAGAAATTCTGTCGTTCTTAATATTTAGTGTTATACAAAAATTGCATTTGAAAAGTGACTGTATATCTTATTAAACTTTTTATTTGTGTTATAATTTATGTCGGAAACGCGTATGCATGCGTATGAATATGGATGCGAAACTATTTGAAACAGAATAAATTTAAAATTGTTCAAGAGGAAACTCTAGCAGATATGTTAAATTTAAGAGAAGAAATGTGCGAAGTTCTAGAAAACAAAATAGAAGCAATAGAAAATTAGAAAACAGAATGAAACTGCTTGAAGAAAGAAGCGAAGAGCAAGAGCGAAGAATTATTAATGAATCATAGGGAAAAAACCACTAACAAGTTTAAAATTGTACTTCCAAAATTTGATAGAAAAACTTCGTGGCCAACATACTATGAGCAGTTTAAAGTCGCAGCTACAGCTAACGGTTGGAGCAATAAGCAGAAAGTGACGTCTCCTCCAAGGAAATTACGAACTCTTAATTTCACGTTTCAAAAATGAGATATTCAGATGCACATATGCGACAGGTCTCTTCTCCACATAGTCTGCACATTCTTCCTCTTTTTTCTAGTATTTATTTTCTAAATCTTTGTTCCCACATCTGAACCTTGCTATCATTTTTTTTCTTCTTGTTTTCTTCTTTTGTTCCTACCCCCTTTAGATATTCTGGAACCCCTTCTCCCTTGATATTCTTATAATTCACATAATATCTGGCCTCTTTTATCTTTGTCCATCTTTCTTGCTTTTCTATATTCTTATTTCACTTTATTATTTTTTCTCTTTCTTCTACTCCTTCTCTCCTTGATCTCCCTACTTCTTCTATCGCGTACCCGTTTCTTTTATAGTATTTTTTTCTGTCATCCTGTTCGTACTTCACTCTTCTTCCCTTTATCTTTTTCCAACATTCCTGTAGTGTTTTGCATTCGGTTCTTTCCCTCAGTTCTTCATATTTTATAACCTTCTCTTATAATATACCCCAGTGTTTCTCTATCTAGTTCTAATACCCATTTCCAGTATTTTTTTTGTATTCCTGCTACCTTTTTATACTCTTTGCACCCCCATATTTTCGCCCCATATATCATCACGCTTTTTATTAGTTTCTCAAACAGCAGTCTTCTTTTTTCTATGTCAACGCCATACAACCTTTCCCTCACACTCCACACTTGTTCTTTTAACCTGTTTCCTTTTCTCACTCTTTCTTTTATGATGTTCCCTCTTCTTATTATCCTGAATTCTTTCACCTGCTGGACTGCTTTCTCTCTCCATTTCCACACTTCGCTTTTTCTTTTTCCCTCTTCTTTTCTAAATACCACTATTTTTGTTTTCTCCGTATTTACTTCCATTTCTTTTTTTTTTCATGTACTTTTCCAGCGTCTTCATCGTCTCCTTCATTTCCTTTTCCGTTTTAACCAGCAACACTATGTCATTCGCATACGCCAACGACCACACTTTCGCTTTCCCTACCACTATCCTTCCTATCTGTTGTCCTCTCATTGCCTCGTCCAAATGCTCCGTATATACTGCAAACAGGCTTGGGCTCAGCGGGCAACTCTGTCTCAACCCGTTCCTTGTAAGGAATTTTTCACCCTGCTTCTCGTTTCTTCGTAAGTTTCCTTTATTCTTTCTATGAATCGTTCATTAATTTTTTTTGCTCCTCATGTATTCCCACAGTTTTTCCCTGTTCACTCTGTCAAAAACGGTTTTTAAATCTACAAACAGTGCTAGCATTTTCTCCCTTTTTTCTCTAGCTTTCTATTCGCCAAGTGTTTCAATATATATGTTGTCTATCACTCTTCTTTCCTTTCTGAATCCCGCTCGTCCGTCTGGTACCAAACTCATTTCCTCTATTTTCTTTTGTAGTTTTCCTTGTAGCACTGTCGCATATAATTTGTATGCCATGTTTAAGAATGCCACCCCTCTGCAATTCTTCACTTCTATTGTGTCTCCTTTTTTGTGTATCGGGCATATTATTCCCTCTTTCCATCTCTCCGGAAATCCTTCCCTTTTTCATATTTTATTTACTATTTGCGTTGTCCTTTTTGCTACATTTTCTTCCCCGTATACCCACTCTGCGCCTTGTATCTCATCTTCCCTTTTTTTGCCTTCTTTATTGCCTCTATTACTTCGTCTTCTTTTATTCTATCTCCATCTCTTTCCCGTCTTATTACTACTTTTTCTTTGCCTTTCTTCTCCTTTCTAATTTTGTTCTTCCTATTAATTATTTCCTACCCCTTTTCGTTGCACGATTCCACAAGTTCTTTTCTCTCTTTAATTATTACTTTGTCCTTTGTTTGTCTCTTCCCCGTCCTTTTCCTTTTCCTCTATTTTTGCATTACAGTCCCCTCCTATTATTATCAATCCCTCTTGCCTCTCTTCTATCTTCTTTCTTGTCTCTTTGATTTTCTGCTACTATAAATCGTCATTATTTTTAATTTTGTTGTTGCAAATCTTTGCCACCACTCCCATTCTTTTTTTTTCCATCTATGTTTCTTGTAATCCCACTACATCTTCTTCTCTAATGTACTCCCAAAAATCCTGTTTCTTGTTCTTTATTTCCGCTACCTTCCAAAACAATACTCTGAGCTCAATCATTTCGCCCTGTACTTCTTCCTTTCTTTCTTTTATTTTTCTTTCTTAGTCTTTTCTCTTTCCATTCCTCATTATTCCTTTTTTTGCTATTTCGTTATCATTTTTTCCTATTTCATCCCACCCCTTCACTCTTTAGTTTTTTGCTCATTTACTACACATTTTCTCTTCTCTTTCTTTGCTCAGCTCCTTGTTTCTGTCGTTCCATATGTATCTATGTATCCTACGCATACTCATTTCTCTTCTGCTCTTTTTTCCACCGCTTTCTTCATTATTTCTCTTTGTACTCTCCTTTCGTCTCATGTCAAGTGGTGATTTATGTAAATTCTTGTGCTTCTTAATTTTCTTTTCTGTGCTATCACCTTCAATTTTTCCTCCCCTCTCGTTTTCCTTCACTCACTTATCACTGTCACCTTTTTAATTTCTACTTTCACGTTTAATTTTATCTTTCCCTCAAGGAAAGTAAAACGATCGCAATTTTTTGCATAATTTTACGTTTCAAGGTCTCCTGAATCAGTATTTTTGACCAAAAAAATTCATGTACTCACGATAACTCTCGAACCAAAAGTCCTAGTAGCTTGAAATTTGGTATGCAGCTGGCTTTTCATATTCTCTCGGTTCTTACAAAAGATGGGTCTGATAAAGAAACCCGAAGTGGTCGTATCCGCCATTTCTAACAGTTTTTCTTATATAATTTTGTACATATGTAAATTATTCGAATTATTTTTACAGTTTCTTATAGAGATCATTCTTCTTAACAATTTATTCAAATAAATTTTTTGTAACATTAACAGTTTATTAGATAATTGATTTATAATTGAAAGTGAATTCTATATGTGATCCTAAGTTTGATTCCTGCCTACGACGATTTTTTTTACTGATCAAGAGGTAAGTAATATCGAGGCGCACAAATATGCTAGAAAATCAATACAAACGTGTACATATCACTTCAAAATGGTTTTATGACAACATAACCTTATAGGAAAGTCGTGTGGTGACCATCATCATCAATACTAATTCCTTTTGTGGTTCTTTACTTTTCCACCTCTTTTATTACAATTTTATTCTTCCTTTTCCATCTCTTCTCATCCTCCGCTTTTCTCTAGTTTTTCTCTCTACCAGTTCTTCTTTTTCTTTCTTCCACTTCTTCTCCTATTTCTTCTTTTATTTATTTAATTTCTTTCCTCATTCCTTGCATGTTTTTTTTATCTTTTATCATTTCTCTTATTAATTTCTTTAATTCATACATTGCTTTCTGTTTTTTCTCTTTCCTCTTTCTATTATTGAGCTGTTTCCTTTGTTTTCTTCCGTTTTTTTATTGTTCGGTAATCTTATTGTTTTCTTTTCTTTACTATCTATTTGTTGTCTGTCTTTTTTCTCTTGTTCTTTCTTTCTTTTATTCATTCTTTTCTCCGTTTTAAAAGCTACAATTATATAATTTGAACCTATTCATTGTTTTAATCCGTCTTAGGATTGATGACTTGCATGAAATTTTATAATACATTTTTTAAATGTCTATAACATTTTTTAGTGCCTATTTTTGATGTTTTAGACATTTTTAATGCATGATTATCCGGTATTTATTGATCACCTAAGTATAAAATAACCATCGCGTGATTGCTTATAAAATAATAATATGTATACATATTTGAAGTTTCTATTGCATCGTGGTCACTAATGCAATGCTAATAATTTATTATTTACTTATACGAAACTATGCATTTCGCGCGGCTGTGGACGTGGCTTAGTTTTACAAGTTTGATAACTTATTTATTTTTAAATGGATTTGTTTAAAAACTTGCGGAAATATACATCAGGCGATTATTAATGTCCATGAATAATCCAGTTAAAAGCTATATGAAATTTTTTGCTGCTGTAAAAGGAAAATACTTGCGTTTTTTAAAACTTTGATTTCATTACAAGAAATGCTGTAATACACGTAAACTAAATTCAATTGAATCCATATAGAGTCTGTAACCGTCGTTTGAGTTTGTGCGATTTCTTTTGTGAAAGATCCGGTAATTGAATTGATTTTATTCGTTTCGTGTACTTTGGGATTGATTGAGTACGTTAATTTAAGGAAGTTAGTTTACGTTTCTAAATTCTTTTTTGTTAATCAAGGTTGTAAGAAACTTTTGTATTCAATTAATTCAAAATTATTATGCTGCTTAAACATCCGTATTCTGTATTACGTTGATTTGGCATTTTCTTTGTCCTGGTGAAATTCCGGTTGTATCTAATTTATGTTTCTCTTTTGAGATAATATTTTAAATAAATATGTTTTAGCAGTATGTTTATCTTGAATTTGTTTATTGTATTAATTGCGTTCTTAGCGCATTTGGAAATTGAGTCATGTTGATTTTTTATAATTTATTGTTTCTAATAGTCCATTTTATTATTATAGTATCAACAAGTTAATCTTTATGAGTGTAATTAAATCTTTTGGTTTAGACTTTTTTTGTGAACGTAGCATCTTGTCGTGGGAAAGGCCGTCTTCGAACTCTACTATTACTCGTAATTAATTAAATCTGTTTGCATTATCTTTTCACGTCTTTGTTTTACTGTTTTCTTTTACTAAGATTTGGGTCACAGTTTTTTATGGAGTTGGGCGCGCACGGAGGTTATAAATATAAGTGGTTTTGCTTTTGGAAAAGAGTAACTCACAAGTTTTCAATCACTGTTAAGATGTATTCTGGTTAGGGGCGAATCAACCCTTAAAATTTGAAGATATCTTTTATAGACGTTAAACCAGAAAGAAATATTAATTACGTACCATAGTATTCAAATTTTCAATTTTTGTTTTATTTTAAACAGTTACAAAATTTATTTTATTTTGTTAGTATGTTTTTCTTTTAAAATGTAATTAATTTTTTTTAGTTTAGTCTAACCATGTTCATTCAGTTTTGTTTTCATTTAAAATTTTATTTGCGTTAAAATGATTCAAATTTAATGTAATTCTTGTTTTGCTGGCTTGTCTTTTTTTTTAAATTTATTTCGTATGTTCATATTATGTAGTAAATGTTAAATTGTTAAATCTAACAAAGCTTTTATTCAGTCGGCCTTTGCGTATGGGATATTAAGCTTACAGATTTTTGTTGTGATACACTCTTAAGGTAAGTTTCAGTTGAGTGTATCCATTTGAAGCGGACTCGGGTTTGGCAAGAGCCTGTAGTCTATTTGAGCCTTACATTTTCCTGGCGCCCTTTTATTTTGACTTTTGTTTTTGTTTACTTTGAAGTTTTCCAAACGGTCACGGAATTTTGAATATAACTATAATTTAAGAGATTTAAAAAAAAGCATTGCAATCGTGTGTTACATATTTCTGAAGACTTGATAAAGCTGTGGAAAATTTGACGTTTACAGTAATAATGGTGACTCAGATGAGCATGAACGGAAAACTGAAGAAAGTGAATCTTTAGGTAACGATATGATTAATCAATCATTGCCTTCGGTCATATTATATGTCATTTAATAAATAAGAGATAAAAACCATGTTTTGTATTTTGTACCGAAATGAGTGTTTTCACTTTTCTGCTTTGTAAATATTTCAATAAAATATTTGTTAAAAAGCCATACTAAGTTATGTGCTTATCATGATTGTGATTAATGATCAAATTAAAACGAGGCATTCGTGCAGTGATCAAGATTATACGAAAACATTTTTTTAACTACAACTTATGCAACCAATTATACATTTGCGTATTAAGTCATTTGGGTTGCCTTACATTTTCTAATTTAAAATAAAACATCATAAAGTAAAATTAAAACCAGAAAAGTTTAATATTTTCAATAATATGTATCACAAACGACATTTATTTAAATTCTTTTTCACTAATATTCAGTAATCACATAAACTCAGATGTGACGGTACAATAGTCACATTCAGTGTTTGCGTTTTCCGGTCATAACCTCGCATTAATAACGAATTTCTGGAAAGTTCTCGAAAATATTATCAGAAAACATGGCTAGTATGGTTCATTGTCAGTTATGGATGGGCAGCGTAAGTACACTCTTTTATTTTACTCGTAAAAATTACATAATATCTAGTTGGAGCCATACATGACCGAAACTTTCATCACAACAGCATTTAGAAAAATGGGCGAAAATCCATTGAATGTGAAAGTAATGCGAAATAAATTCACTGGAGAACCTGCAGGTTATTGTTTCGTACATTTTGCTACAGACGAAGAAGCCATCGACGCAATGCACAAACTAAATGGAAAACCGATTTCGGGTACAAATCCTGTTGTTCGATTTCGCTTGAACAATGCTAGTAACACTGGCAGAAACTTGCTGGATCGCGAATTTTCTGTATGGGTTGGGGATCTCAGTCCTGATGTGGATGATTATAATCTCTACAGGGTGTTCTCTTCAAAATATAACACAATCAAAACTGCAAAAGGTTTGTATAATAGCATTAATTGCGAGTTTTGATAATTCATTTGGTTTTCAGTTATTCTAGATAATAGTGGGTTTAGTAAAGGATATGGTTTTGTGAGATTTGGTAGCGAAGATGAGATGAAAGATGCTTTAATGAATATGAATGGTTTTGTCGGGTTAGGTACAAAAGCTTTAAAAATCTGTAATGCAGTACCTAAACCAAAAGGATCGGTTACAACAACAACAGGAGCGTCAACTACCACCACAACTACTTTTACAACTGCTTCCACAGACTATACACAATATTATGATCCTTCAACGTATTGGCAAAATTATGCTTCTTGGCAGACGGTACTATGTCATTTTTACAAAGTATGTGTCATTAATCAATTACACTTTAGGGGTATTATGACCAAGGGGATGGTACACAAGCTCCACATGAGGTATATAATTCAACAGATGTAAATGCAGTACATCATGTAGATAGGCGTGAGGAAGATGAATTAGAACTTATTGGTAAATTCTTAAGTTTTTGTATATATTTTGTTTTAATACATTCTATTAATAGAACACTCCTTACCATTGGATGTGGATAAACTAAACAGAGAAGCAATGGACCAAGACAGTAATTTGTGGGATGCGTTAGAAAGTTCTAAGTGGATACCAGTTGAAGTATTTGAAAGCTATTAAACACCAGTGAATCTATGTGACTGATTTAGTGTGAACCGTGCTAAACCATAAACTTATTTTATGTATAAGACAGTGTAATTTAACAATCGTGAATACTTATTTATAATTTACGTTTACATTAATTAAATATAAACTTTGTGTTCTTTTTCGAATGATTTCTGTTTTCTCTGTTGCATTTGTTTTAATCACTGTATTCTTTAAAGTCTATTCACACATACCATTTATGTGCTAGTTTTATTATTTGATACGTTCTGAATTACTGCTTTCAGTATGATAATTTTGAATGAGGAAAAAAAAGAGCTACAAAAGGACAAATTTATGTATTCGTTCTACATTTTTGGGGATCTTAAAACCCATGGGTTTGTGAATATGGCTTGAAACTTGTAAGAGACGAGAATCACAATGTTGGAATTGAATGAATGCGATGGTAGTTCAGTATTCTCGAAATAAATTAGTGTCAACAGGGAAACACGAAATGGGGCCATGTTCTTAGTAATTTGTAAGTAAAAGTAGTGTTAGAATAGCCTCAAGAACATCAATTTATTAAAGTATAAAAAAATACCAAAAAAGGTGGAATAAAAGGCATATTAAACCTGCCAAAAAGGCACAAATATCTATTAAAATCTACAGTTTATTTTTTTGTTTTACAATGTTTATTAAGTACTATTATTTTCCCAAGCACAAATCAAATATTTTCCAATATTTTGACCAAGAAGCTGTTGCCTTTTATTATTTAAAATATTTTTATAGAAGGAAAAGGTTCTTTTGACATCACAAGATGTTAGTGGAGCAAATTTTAATGCCGATGTTTCTGTTATTGTGAAGATATTTTCTGTTGATGCTTCCCCAACAAATACAAAGATGTCCCAAGGATGTCCCGGGGACATGATGTTGCGGATTACTGAATGTCCCAAAGTTATCCCATTTTGGTTCTGTGTACGTCCTAGGGACGTTATCTTTTGTCACATTTTTTCCGGACGACGACGACCGCGAACACGCGGCAATTAGAAGAGCGTACGACGAACCAAGAACGAATAACGAACCCCGAAGCGATAAAGAAATCACGATAGGAGAGATCGCGAGAGCGCTCGGCAGAATGAACCCGAAGAAAACTCCCGGGCACGATGGAATACCACCGATAGCAGCAAAACGAGCATTCGAGATAGTCCCGCACATCTGGACTCGAACGTTCAACCTTTGCTTAAAGAAGGGCATCTTCCCGACCTGTTGGAAGATCCAAACGATCAGGTTCATCCCAAAACCGGGGAAGGAAGACATGGTGAAACCTAAAAGCTTCCGTGCTATCAGTCTACTTCCGGTGATCGGTAAGGTCCTCGATAGAATTGTTGCTACGCGGATAGAGCACCACGTGAGAGCAGACGGAGGATTCCATCCCGATCAATACGGGTTTGCGGCGGGAAAAACAATCACGGACGCCATAAGACGAGTGGTTGAGTTTGTTAAGGAAAGTAAAGCCAGAAATTATTACTGCACCGCGATCTTTCTGGATATCGACGGGGCATACGATAACGCGTGGTTCCCAACGATAATTGCGGAAATGAAGCGAAGAAACATTCCGATCGAAATAACCGACATAACGAAAGATTACTTCCGAAACAGGAAAGCCGAAGTAATACTGGCTAACGAGACGAGAAGCAAAAGAGTGGAAAGAGGATGCTCCCAAGGCAGCTGCACCGAACCAGTCTACTGGAAACTGGTCTTCTTCTTCTCGAGTCCTTAAACCAAAAGTTGCATATGTCCTTCCAGTGGCGGGCACAGGCTATGGCCCTGTCGGTGGCTGCGGTGAGGTCCTCCATGGTGCATTTTTCGTCGAGGAGTCGGCAGATCGGAAGATGTTCCATGGTCTGTCTTTCCCCGCAGTCGCATAAATCGCTGTCGCTAGAGTACCCCCACTTGGTCATGTTGACTTTGGATCTGCTAGTTCTAGTGCGTAGGCGGTTTAGGCTTTTCCACGTAGTCCAGTCTAGATCACCGCCAGCGGGTAGGTGTTCTCCCACTTCTAGGCTGGTACCGTCGATTGCGTCGGTGTTTTTAACGCGTTCGCGCCATGAATCCAACCTCGCTGCTTTAGCTGTTGAGTCCAGGGGTTTCTCGGGTATGAAGCTTTTTCGGGATTTTAGGCGTTTGTCGACGTTGGTATTGCCGTACAATGGATGTCTGGGGTCCTCTAGTTGCCTCAGTTTTTCCCGCCTACTCGCTACATTTCTTCTTATGTCTGGTGGAGCAATACCGGCTAATAGGTAGAGGCTGTTGATGGTTGTCGGTTTCAGGCATCCCGTGATGTAGCGACAGCTCTCGTTGAGCACCGGGTCGAGTTTTTTGGCATGAGATGACCGCTCCCAAACTGGGCACGCAAATTCTGCTGTGGAGTAGCAGAGTGCGAGTGCAGTAGAGCGCAGGGTGGTCGGGTTGGCGCCCCACTTGGTGTTGGCCAGTTTTCTGAGGATATTGTTCCGAGCGCTGACTTTCCCCTTCGTCTTTTCCACGTGGGCCCTATAAGTCAGGGTCCGGTCGAGGACGACTCCGAGGTACACTGGGTTCTGGTGGTGTTCTATTTCCGTACCATTCCAGGTAATGCGTAACTTCCGGTTTGCTTCCCGATGGCGCAGATGGAAAGCAGTTACCTGTGTTTTGGTCGGATTTGGTCTCAGGTAGTTCTTGCTGTAGTAGGTTGAGAGGTTCGATAGAGCAAATGTAAGGACTCTCTCGATGGTGGTGAACTCTTTCTCCTGTGCTGTGACGCACAGATCGTCAGTATATAAGAAACTCCTGCAATTAGGGTGGATGGGCTGATCGTTGGTGTAGATATTGAAGAGGGTCGGTGCTAGCACACTTCCCTGAGGGAGGCCGTTCTGTTGCCGTCTCCAGCGGCTCTTCTGCTTGCAGAGTTCTACATAGAATCGTCTGTTTTCCAATAGCGATTTGATGACTTGCACTAGGTGGTAGTCGTGTGTCATGTCGTAGATTTTCGAGAGGAACATCCTATGGTTTACAGTATCGTATGCAGCTGAGAGATCTACAAATACTGCGCCTGTGATTTTCCCTTTTTCAAAACCATCTTCTATGTGCTGGGTGAGGTTGAGTGTCTGTCCCGTGCAGGATTTGCCCGGGCGGAAGCCAGCTTGTTCTGGGATTAGGTGTTCTTCGATCAGGGGAGACAGATGGTTCAGGATGAGACGTTCATAGAGTTTGTGGAGGTGGCAGAAAAGTGATATTGGTCTGAAGTTTTTGGGGTCCGAGGCGTCTTTGCCCGGTTTTAGAAGGGCAATGACGCGTGCCTGCCGCCATAGCTTCGGGATGTTATATGAAGAAGAGCAGTTCTTAAACAGCTCTAATATCCACTCTCTTGTCCTTGGTCCGAAGTGTTTTATTTGTTCTGAGCAAATGTCGTCCATTCCAGCCGCTTTACCATTTTTCAGGTTCTTAATACAGATGTTGAGCTCTTCCATGGTGAAGGTGGTATTGAAGCTGTTGTTTTCTTTGCCAGGTTGTCGCTTGATCTTCATCTTAGGTTGTTTAGTTGGTGCTTTCCCGTTTAGAAGGAGTTGGCTTGCAACCTGGTTTGCAGTGACATTATGGTGTTGTTCAGCCTTTTTGGGGTCGTTGCTTAGCTTCTTGATGGTGAGCCAGGCTTTCCTACTGCTGTGGTCATGTCCGCACTTTCAATCATGTTTTGCCATGACTTCTGTCTTTCTTCCTGTATCTTTAGTGCTAGTTCTGTACCAGATGCAATGGTGCTATCCGAGAACGGATTTGCTTGGAATAGCTGTTGGTACTTCTGATATTCGTCTATCATCTCATGGGAGAGTCCTGGCACGTAGCTGGTTCTACATCCTCGTGGTATGTTCTTTCTGGATGCAGTACGTACGGCGTCAACGAACAGGTTGTAGTTGGTCTGTGACGGTTCGATGTTTGCCACTTTCGTGTCCAGGTCCTCTGCAAATCCTGTCCAGTCTGCTTTTTTGAAGTTGAAACGGCGGCGGAATGGGGCCGTGATTGGTGTGACTGCTGGTGATGCGCTAATGGATATCGGCCTGTGCTGTGTGTGTGGTATGGGTTCCAGCACGGCTTTACTGCAGAGGTCAGCGATGTTGTTGCTTACGAAGGCTAGGTCTGGGTTGTACCCCCGTTTCCATCTAGAACTGTTGAAGGATTTTGGGAGTTTGGGGTCGTGGATTAGACTGAGGTGGTTTGCATCGCTCCACGTCTTAACCAAGTCGTCATTTTCATCTGTTTTGGCGTAGTCCTAGTTGACGTGGTGACTGTTAAAGTCACCGATGATGATGTGAGTCTTGTTCCGATCAAAGTTTAGCGGTTTAGCGAAGTCAAACCGTTCCCCGGGTGGCTTATAGACCGTGCTGGCACTCTAATATTAGCTTCATACCAGGGATCCGTGGGCGGTTGTTGTTTTGGCCTCGGTGGGTCTCTTGCAGACAGAGCACATGACATTTGTGGTCTGTGCAGATTTTTGCCATAATGTCTTGTTTGGCTCCTGTGAGTCCCTCGACGTTAGCAGAGATGACAGTCAGTGCCAGCCCTGGAAAGGGCCCTTTGGGGTGACACTGATGCACTGTGCTGGTAGGCATAGTTACGCTGCTTGGTTAAGGTAAGTAGTAGGATTCGCAGATTAAAGATCTGACAGGGGTCGCGACGAGAACGCTCCTACTTTGACCCCCTGGAAACTGGCGTACGACACAATTTTCAGCATTAGACTTCCGGAAAACTGTACCCTCGTGGGGTATGCCGACGACACACCCATGCTACTCGTAAACGCGCACAGTTTTAAAGCACTAAAAGCAACTGCGAACGAAGCACTAGCAGAAATAAACGAATGGGCAGCAAGACAAAAGTTAAATTTTAATGTTGCAAAAAGCGAAGCTATTTTTTTACGGCAAACGACCACAGCAAGAAAGGCTAACTTTCGTATTGGGACAGGGCAGGATATATTGCAAAGAAAATATAAGGTATTTAGGAGTTCTAATTGACAATAGATTAAACTGGAATCCGCACATTGACTACGTGGCCAACAAAAGCCGAAAACTTGCTGGCAAGATCAGCTCGGCAGCCTCGTTAACGTGGGGTTTTAAGGGTAGGTCGGCTGGAAAGATATATACGAAGGAGCAATACAAGTTGCCATAACGTACGCGTGCGAAATATGGCAGGAAGGTTGCAAGGTGAAAAGCGTCAATAAACTTCTAAGCGCCCAGCGAATATTAGCACGGTTTCTACGGAAGCTGCACTAGTTTTGAGCGATTTACTGCCGATAGATTTACTGTTACAGGAAACCGCAACGCTAAAACGCATAGAGAGATCGAACCGGGTCATCAGAGAGCAAACCGAACTTAACGACATCGGGTATATAGGGCGCGAGATAGAAGGGAGAATAGCAACCGTTGAGATGGGTCACCAGGCAGACCTGGGATCCTTCCGATTCCAACTTGGAGAGGAAAACATCCCGGCCTGGCGCTACTACACAGACTGATCCGTATTCGAGCAAGGAGACGCGGAAGCAGCTTTCGCGCTGTTCCAAAACGATACGGAACTAACCGCGAAAAAGATGAAGTTGGCGAACGGCTGCACGATCTTCCAATGTGAATTAATCGGCATACGAGGGGCACTTCAGCATTTACTGAGGCAGACGCAGGACGTACCGGAGAGAGCAGCAATCGTATCCGACTCGAGAGCTGCGCTTGAGGCTCTGACGAGCGTCTCCAGGCAAACGGAGCTGGTCTTCGAGGTCTGGAGACTCATAAGACAAGCGAACGATATAACGCGATTGGAGTTCCGCTGGATCAAAGTTCACGCGGGAACAGCGGGAAACAAACGAGCCGATCAACTAGCAAAAGAGGCAGCCTTAGCCGACTACATCGACGTCGAATATAGCCGAATCTCGAAAACCGCCATTAAAAACCGACTTCGCGAGCGAACGAACGCGGCAGGGAACGAAAGATGGAGAAACGCGACCACCGGAAGAAACGTGTACACGTTTATACCGACGCTGGAGATAAGAAGGTCCGTACCCGTGACGCTCGACAGCAACACGGTACAACTGATGAGTGGCCACGACAATTTCAAAGCCTACTTGAACAATTTCGGGAGATCAGACACAGAGCTATATGCGAGTGCGGAGGCAGAGACGACGCTCATCACGTCCTCTTCAGCTGTCCACAGACGCAACAGCAACGTGGAGTCGTGGACGCCAGGTTAGCACGTATCGGATTAGCATGGCCAACGAACACGCGAGAAATCGGTCCAAACCCGATGCGCGAAGAATGGTGGCGGGAGTTAAAACAGTTTGCGAACGCCCTCGATAGATTAAAACCGGATTCGACGGAAGTAATACGCGATCGGAAACGACAGAAACGGGCGCAAAATGCGCGACGACGACAACAACGACGGGAAGGGCGGACTAGACGGGACAAAATAGGTTAGGTTTAGGCTTTCTTACGGGCCCGGCTCAGCATCGTGTCGCTCGTCACCCACAAAAGGGAGAGGAGTGCGGCCGACGCCGTGACACGCGACCGCAAGCGAATGGAACGGGGCACGAGCACTGCGGGGACAGGACGCATGAAGCGAGGCTGGTCTCTTTGGGAAAGCAAGTAGGTTAACGGGGCCGAACCGCAACGCTTCAGACGCGATCTTTTCTTACCCGAGAAAAGATCGAACCGAAACGCCGCGAACGCGACCGGTGTAGGGACGGGAGCCTGGATTTAGGACTCGACGGAGAACGAGCTGCGAAAATCGTACATCGTCGCCCTCTCGAGGGTGAGGGGCTGCCCTATCTGCGCCTGAGAGATGCGGCCTGGAGGGGGGGGAGCACGCCGCCTAGACGGGACGCGGTCGTAGCTGCTTGTTTCGATAGAGAGTCAACTAAAATTAAGTTAGGTTAGGCAGATCGTAGAGTGTTGATAGGGTCCAACGGCATCAAAGGACAAGAGTGACGCGAACGGACGCTAAGTGCGGGTAGCGTCACGCGGACGCCAAAGTGCGGAAGTGAAGCCACGGGGCCTACGCAGTGATGAGTGCGTTGGGACAACTTTGCTGCGATCTTAGATTAAGCAAAAATGACTTAAAATTTATTTTACTTTATTGTATTTATTTTTCGTTATTTTATTTTATTTTATTATTTTATTGTATTATTTGCTACCTTATGTTCTATTTCATGTTCGATTATTTATCAATTTTATTTGTTTGTTTATTTTATTCAAATTATTGTGTTTGCTCCATTATTACTTTTACCATATCTTTTACTTATTTATTTTATTTGTATCTATGTTTTTAATTTATCAATTTCATTTCTTAGTTTATTTCACCTCATTCGTTGTATTTGTTTTGTTTATATTGATTTTAAATTGATTTCGCTTAACTCTTTTGGACCTATAGTTAATAAGATAGCGTAAGTTAGCTTAATATCCCAGTAAACACACGACGTCCCAGGGACGTTCGTTTTATGTCCAAATGATGTCTTTGCATCCCGAGCTTTAAAACGGACCTGTACAGGATGTCTTTAATAGGACGTCTTCAGGATGTCAATGAAGAACGTACTACGGTGGGATGTGCTATGCGGGAAAAAACAAATGCAAACTTAGTGCGCGTGCCCACTTTTCTTCTTGTTCTCTGGTGCCTACTTAACACCCGTACGCTCCTTTGGTATATCAAAGTGGTACATTCTGTTTGCACTCTGTATCTGTTTTTGTTGGTGTTCTGACTACTTTATTTATCTGTACTTTTTATGATCTAACGTTTTTTGGGTGTTTTAGTCCATAAACAAATTTATTTGGTAAGTTTTTGGCACCTTGTATTTATTTACAATTTATAAAAATCATCATTTCTAATTATTATTTTGAATTACTAAAAATTAATACAAAATTTATCGAAATTAAAAGATCACAATTATTAATAATGGTGATTTAAAACCCTATCTCGCGCGCATACCTATGCGGTGAATTGAAAATATTTGTTTTGTGCAAAAAAAAATTTTTTTTACTCAAAAAATTATTTAAAAAATGTTTTCTTTGTATTAAAGGTTTAAAAGCGTGACGTTATCTCACGACTTTTATCGTCGCGATTCACAATAATTCATCTAAAAATTCACCTACTACCGGTCAACATGACCGATAAGGAACAAAATCGCTTATCTAACTAAGAGACTATAACGTTATCGCGTTCTTGGTAACAGCATCTTAGTTCATAGTTATGATTAGTGCGCGGATTTCTCGTATTGTGTTACTGTTTCCACAATAATTAGTTAGATAGTTTTTTTTTAACTGGTTATAATCGATCATCTCTTATGATTTAATCAATAATAGAATCGTCAAAAAGATCAATCAATAATTCTACAAAAGAAGTACCAATTTATCAATTATTTTATTTAGAAAAATGTAAATTCTGACTACATAGAAATACCAAAATAATCTTTTGTATTAACTTTTTTATCGACGATTACCATCTCTTATGTAGTTGTATTGTTTCAGCCGCCATTTAAAAAAATCGGAAAAAAAAGTATAAAAAACTCGCTAAGGAAGGCCAAAGAACGCCGGAATCGAGAAGATAAAAAAATGAAATAATCTCTAAGTCACAGCCGAGCCACAGAGTACAATCTGTGCTCGAGCCCTTGTAATTACTATATACCTATGATATATACTATATATAAATATTTTTTCAATTCAATATGTAGAAAAGGGGAGGGATGACTACCTTCTACATATCCTACAGTCATCCCGTTGCGGATGCGCAATGTCCTATAAGGGTATCGTTGGGATGCACACAGTTGTGACAAAAGAACGTCCGATGAATGTCCTTAGGACGTACATCATGTCCCCGGGACGTCTTTAGGACATCTTTGTGTTTGTTGTGTGCCCGTAAACAGGATTTTATAGAAATACTGTTTCTGCTGGCTGTTATAACACAAAAACTTAAAGTTTGTTATAGTAATATTCTAACAATAGCGAAATTGATTATACACACTTGTGTGTATAATCAATGCCACCGATTACCGTTTATGTGCCATTGCGTTTATATTAAATCGCTTTACCGTATCTAATTACGAGTGTACTCATATAGAATGCGCATTGATTTTAGAGAGTAAAGGATACAAAATAAAGCTAAAAAAAACTATGAAAAATTAGAAAAAAGCGGCGTGGAAGATTAGAAATAAATTACAATTTTAGAGGTTGGTAGAATAGGAATAATTTTTTTAAATCGAAATAGTTGGTACCGTAGGTGTACGTTTATAACCTCAGATTGTAATTTGTGTGTAAGGATTTAAGTTTTTATGAAACTAAATGTTAATAAACAATGGCAAATAGAACCGTTAAAGATGCAAAATCAATTCATGGAACAAATCCACAATACTTAGTAGAAAAAATTATTCGATCTCGCATATACGATTCCAAATACTGGAAAGAAGAATGTTTCGCATTAACAGCAGAGCTCCTAGTTGATAGAGCAATGGAACTACGATATATCGGTGGCGTGTTCGGTGGGAACATTAAACCGACACCTTTCTTATGTCTAATACTTAAAATGTTACAAATTCAACCTGAAAAAGACATTGTTGTGGAGTTTATCAAGAACGAAGAATTTAAGTACGTACGTGCTTTGGGTGCTTACTACATGAGACTTACTGGTTCTTCATTAGATTGTTATAAGTATTTGGAACCTTTGTACAATGACAATAGAAAGTTGCGCAGACAAAATCGACAATCTCAATTTGAGTTAGTACATATGGACGAGTTTATTGATGAATTACTAAGAGACGAAAGAGTAAGTTTATTTAAAACTTGGAACTATAATTATATTGAATCTTTTAGGTGTGTGATGTTATTTTACCAAGGATTCAGAAACGACACGTTTTAGAAGAAAATAATGAAATTGAAGCTAAAGTATCAGCTTTAGAAGATGATTTAGATGAAGACATGGAATTGGAGGAAGAAAAACATGCAGAGCAACCAGCAAAACGAGAAGAAAAGGAAAGACATCGTGAGAGGAAGAGAGATAAGAGTAGGTCTAAAGAGCGTGAACGTGATAAACATCGAGATAAGGAAAAGAAGCATAGGGATAAGGATAAAGAGCGTGACAAAGACCGCGAGAGGGATCGTGATAAGGACCGTGAGAAAGATCGTCGAGATAGGGACCGAAGAAAGGACGATGATAGAAAACGAGATAGAGATCGTCATCATTAATTTCTTTACTGTAATCAACAAAAATTGTATTTATGTATTACAAATTATCAATATCACATAACATTTTAATAAATATAGAGGATAATTTTATATACAAAATATACATTTAAGGCTGCCTAAAAAATCCTGTTTTAAAATGTAGGTGCATTAAGTTGAAATAATTTATCTTCTCTTTTTTTAATCCAGCTAAGTAATCTGCCGACTGTTGTTATCGCACTACTGGTTTCGGTTAGTGGTTCTAAGACTGCGTATAATTCAAAGCCTGGTGTGTCCCAAGCTAGAAGTGCATCGTTACCGTTTCTTTCGAACAATAATTTTAACGGCCGAGTGGGACAATGTAATTTATAATGTGCTTGTTTGTACAAATTCAACAACCGTTTGCAATTAATTGAGTAAGGAGCACCTTTAGTGGGTTGATAGAATTGTGCGGTTGATTTGCATTTGTACAAATAGTGGCGCAGCTCTGGGAAGCCCATTTCCATGCAAGTTTCTTCCCTAGTGGTTAAAGAGGCGTTAATAGCTTCGAGACAATTGCCTCGACGAAGACGTTCCACAATTCGTTGTTTAGCTTCGCTTAAAGAATGAAACGCGTCGCCTTCTACAGTCAACAGCAATAGACATGCTTGACAATCCTCCGCCAAGTAAGATACATGTCCATAAAGAAAGCCGCTTGAATCGAATCTTGGCAAACAGAGAGGCGCCCAACAACTTTCTATAGTTTTAAAGCTTTCAGAAGCCTGTACTAAGTTAAATATAAGATGTAAGTCATGAGGGTGGATATAGTATTTCTTCATACGAACTAACGTTATAAGTTGGCTTTTTGCTAGTAGTATTCCAAAAACAACGTTCTGTAAATCAAATATTACTTATCTGGTATTCGTATAAAGGTCGTTTACCTTAATTTTGCTACACGATTGAACAATAGCGGTGCTAATACTATCTCTAACCGAAGCAGCTAATGGAAGACATTGTACAGCACCTAAAGTGAAAGCTGGTTCATTTTCGGAAAAATCCAGTAGGTGATCTATGAATCGGTCAACACCAGTCAATAAGCGCCTTAAATCGTAGTTCCGCCTTTGTTCATATATTTTAACTAAACGGCTCAATGTCAAGGTACTTGCAATTTGATTAAACACATAACTGAAAACAATTTACAATACAGAAACTTTACTAGAAATTGTAAAAAGATTACATAGATAAAAAAAAGTTCAGTCAGTACAATAAAATGGTTTTTTGAACGTATATCAATGAAAACCCAGTATATACAATTATAGACTAAAAAAATTTAATTCCATAAAAAAAAATAGATTTAAAGGAAAAGAGAAATGAGTTTTACTTGAAACCAAATTAAAAATAATAGGATTAAATTCTACCCATATAACTAGATTAAGATTAAGAAGATTAAACCCAAATTACTATCATAAATGTTTTATGGTTTTCTAAAACGTACTTACTTTAATTGAGCAGTTAATTGTATAGTACATTCTTCGGTTTTAGAAACTGCGACTAAAATTAACGGCTCTTTAAATAAAAACACAAATTTTCTATCCCCTGCATGAATACTCCGTATAGAATCATCATCAGCTTGTACAAAGCTAACCAAAGCTTGCATTATACCAAAATAACTAGCAAACCTATCTTCATTACCGTACCTATAAAATAAATGTTATTACGGAGTTAAATTTTTTTTATACAACCTTGAATAAATTGGTTTTCCAGCAGAACTGAGTACAAAAACGTGTTTGGATTTACTGAGCCACTCTTCATCTTGTAAATAATCTTCATCTCTACTACTACTTGATGTAACCGGACTACAAGTTAAATGAATATCATTATCGAGATTATTGCAATTGTCTAAAAATTCTTCGGGCGTTGCTGCTGCATAATTAGAATTCTTAATTTCTTCTAAACTAGAACTCATTTGCTGGAAATTTTCGTAAGAATCAGTTGTAACCAGGGCGCTTTCCACAGCTGCCCCAGGTTCAATTTCACAATTCGTTGCCATAATATTAATGGAATAATGAGATTTTCATTAATTACTTGATACACATTTTAAGCTGAATTAACTTATGACTAACATTAATTATTCTTTGTTTTTAATCAGCTAATACATCTTTAACCTTAAATATTAATTTGATTACACGATTACGATGTTGCCACTTTTCGCCAACTTTTGAAGCTCTATTTAATATCAAAATTTGGATCAATTTCTGCTAAATGGCAATTACAACACAATTTAAAAATTAACAAGTTTTTATAGTATTATATAAGTTTAACTTTATTCATTGCCATTTGGCTTACAAATTTGGTCGTGTTGTCTATACATATATACTACATTTTCTTATCCCTTCTCCCCCCTTAACTTTTTCCTCCTGCTCCATACTTCCTCCATCCATTCCGCTCCTTATCCCTTTTCATCTAAGATATCCACTGTTTTCATCACCTCTTCTCTTAGTTCCCTGCATCTGTTTCTCATGTGGTTCAGATCTTCCGTTTCTTCTCCACATAGCCTGCACAACTTTTCTGGTTCTTCCTTCCAATATTTGTTCCCTAACTCCTCGTTGCCACATCTGAACCTTGCCACCATTTTTTTCCTTTTGTTGCTTTTAATCTCACTGTCTTTTAAATATTCCGGCACCCCTTCGCCCTTGATATCTTTATAATTCCTATTATATCTGCTCTCTTTTATCTTTGTCCATCTTTCTTGTTTTTCGATGTCTCTATCTCTCCTTATTATTTCTTCTCTTGTCCCTACCCCCTCTTCTCTTAACCTTTCCACTTCGTCACTCGCGTACCCGTTTCTTTTGTAATACTCTTCTCTGCCCTCCTGCCCGTACTTCACTTTCCCTCCCTTTATCTCTTTCCAACATTCTTGCAGAATTTTGCAATCTGTTCTTTCCCTCATTTCTTCCTCGTATTTTATTGCTCTTTTTCCTGTCTCAATCCTTATTTTTTCTATCTGCACCTCCTCTCTCACAATATACCCCGGTGTATCCCTGTCCAATCCTAACTCCCATCTCCAGTATTTTTCCTGTAGCCCTCTACCTCCCTCCACTCCTTCCAGCCCCATATTTCCGCTTCATACATTACCACCCCTTTATTAATTTTTCGAACAGCAATTTTCTTTTTTATATCCATCTTGAAAATTCTTTCCCCACACCCCATACTTGTTCTATTAGCCTGTTTCCTTTCTTCACCCTTTCCTTTATGTGTTCTCCCTCTTTATTATCCTGTTTCATCGTGTAGCCCAGGTATGTAAATTCCTTCACTTGTTGCACTTTCTCATCACTCCATCTCCACTCCTCTCTTTTTCTTTCCCCCCCTCCTTTTCTAAATATCATTATCTTTGTTTTCTCCGTGTTTACTTCTAATTCTTTTTTTTTCATATATTTTTCTAGCGTTTTCATCATCTCTTTCATTTCCTTTTCCTCCTTAGCCACCAGCACTATGTCATCCGCATACGCCAACGACCATACCTTAGCTTTCCCTACCACTATCCCTCCTGTCTGTTGTCCTCTCATTGTCTGTTCCAGATCCCCCGTATATACCGAGAACAGGCTTGGGCTCAGTGGACATCCCTGCCTCAACCCTCTCTTTGTTATGAATTTCTCACTCTCTTCCCCATTCACTTTAACCCTGCTTCTCGTTTCATCGTATATTTCCTCTATTCTTTGTATTAATCTTCCAATCGTTTTTTTTCTTTTCATATATTCCCACAGCTTTTCCCTATTCACTTTGTCAAAAGCAGCTTTTAGGTCTACGAATAGTGCTACCATTTTCCCTCTTTTTTTTTCTAGTTCTTTATTTGCTAAGTGTTTCATTATATATATGTCGTCTATCGCCCTTCTTCCTTTTCTGAATCCCGCTTGTCCGTCTGGTACCAAACTTCTTTCCTCTATTTCCTTCTGTAATCTTTCTTGCAGTATTGTCGCGTACAATTTGTATGCCGAGCTCAGTAATGTTACCCCTCTATAATTCTCGACTTTATTTTTTTCGCCTTTTTTATGTATTGGGCATATTATTCCCTCTCTCCATCTCTCTGGGAATCCTTCCACTTTCCATATTTTGTTTATTATTTCCGTCATCCTTTTTGCTACATTTTCTCCCCCGTATATCCACTCTTCTCCTTGTATCCCATCTTCTCCTGTTGCCTTTCCTTTTTTATATTCTTTATCGCCTCTATTACTTCTTCCTCCCTTATTCTATTCCTATCTCCTTCTTCTTGACTTACTACCGCGTCTTTCCTTTTTTCTTTTTCCTGCTTTTGTTCTTCCCCCCCAACAGGTTCCGAAAATATATCTCCCATTCTTTAATTTTTATTCCCTTTGCCGTCCTGTTTTTTTTCCTCTGCTTCTTTAGGTACTTCCATACATCTTCTTCCGTTTTTATTCCTTTAATCTGCTCCTCTTGTTTCTTTTGTTTTCCTCCTTCTTTCTGTCGCATGTTTTTGTATATTTTTACTGCTTCTTTGTATTCTTCTTTTTCTTTCTTCCCTTTTTCCACTGTCTTAATGCTCTTCTTGCCTTTTTCTTTGCTTCCTTGCATTCCTTATCCTACCGCATTTCTTCCATCCAGTTTTCTCCCCCTTCCATTTTCTAAATCTGACTCTCTCTGTTGCTTTCTTCATCATCTCTCTCATTTCCTCTACACTTTCTTGTAATTCCTTCCCTATCCATACGGTTTTCCCTATTCTCTCTTTATATCTTTTTATACTCTCTTCTGTCCACTTTTTTTTAGTTATGTACTTCTCCTCTTCCTCTCTCTCTTCTCTTTCCCTTCCTTCCATTGTCAATTCCAGTGGTTGATGGTCTGACTCTACCCTTTCTCCCACCTTAAATGTCTTTACCTGTTCTGCGGCCTCTTCATTTGTCATTACAAAATCTATTATTGATTCACTCTTTCCATCGTCTCCTCTGTTCCCGTTCATTATTTCCCACCCTTTTTCGTTGCACAATTCCAGCAGTTCTTCTCCCTCTTTATTTATCACCTTGTCCTTTGTTTGTCTCTTTCCCGTCCCTTTTCATTCGTGTATTCCCCCCTCTTCCCCTATTCTTGCGTTGAAGTCCTCTCCTACTATTATCAATCTCTCTTCCCTCTCTTCTATCATCTCTTCTATGTTTTTCTTTGTCTCTTTCATTCTACTGCTATAAACCGTCACTACTTTTATTTTTGTTTTTCCCCACTGTATGTTCCTTTCTACAACTCCTCTTCTCTGTTGCACTTTCTCTTTCTTTTCCTGGCTCAACCATTTTTTTCTTATTCCCGTTATTATACCCCCCTTTGCTCTCCCTTTTTTCTTTTCTCTTTCTGCATGTTGCACCACCCACTCAGATTCCTCCGGCAACTCTTTTTCCCACCACTCCTATTCTTTTTCTTCCATCCATGTTTCCTGTAATCCCACTACATCCTGTTCCTTGATGTACTTCCAGAAATCATGTTCCTTGTTTTTTATTCCCGCTACGTTCCAAAACAATACTCTCAGCTCACTCACCTCCCGCTGTGCTTCTTCCTTACTTTCTTTTTTTTCCATTTCCATCTCTCATTATTCCTTTTCTTTGCCATTTCGTCAACTTTCTCTCCTTTACCACCCCCCCTTTGCCCTTTAGTTTTTGCCTTTTGGTTCCCCAATTTCTCTTCTCTTTCTCTGCTCAGTTCCCTATCCTTGTCGTTCCATATGTATCTGTCTCCGTCTATCTCCATTTTTCTGTACCTTACCCATACTCGTTTTCCTTCCGCTCTTTTTTCCACCGCTATGTTCATTATTTCTCTTTGCACTCTTCTTTCCTCCCATGTCAAATCGTGACTTATATATATTCTTGTATTCTTTAATTTCTTCTTCTCCGCCATTACCTTCTGTTTTTCCTCCCATCCTCCGATTTCCGCCACCACCATCTCATTTTTTCTTCTGTTTGTTTATTACTGTCACTTTTTTTCACCTCTACTTTTACATTTAATTTTTCTTCCAGCATCACTGCTAAATCTTTTTGTGGTTTTTCACTTCTCCACCCCTTTATCACAATATTTTCTTTCTTTTCCATCTTTCCTCGTCTTCCGCTTTTTTTCTCCAGTTTTTCTATTCTCTCCACCAGTTTCTCTTTTTCTTTCTCCCACCTCTTTTCTCTTTCTCCCATTTCTTTTTTCATTTCTTTGATTTCTTGTCTTATTCCTTGCATATTTTCTTCCATCTGTTTCATCATTTCTCTCATTAATTCTTTTAACTCCTCCATTTCTTTCCTTCCTCCTTTTGTTCTTGAGGTTTTTCCTTCGCTCTCCTCCGATATCTTTTTAATGTCTGGTGATCTTATCGTTTTCTTTCCTCTTTCAAATATTTGTTGCCTTTCTTTTTCCTCTTCTTCTCTCTCTCTCTTTTATTCATCTCTTTCTCCCTTTTGTTATTACTTATTATTTATTATTTATTTTTTTCTTTTAAATTTAGTTACTTATTTAATTTTTTTTTCTTTATTAATTTTTTTAATTTATTGTTACTATGATTCTTTCTAACTGTATTTAATTAACGCCCGCCACAAATATTAGAAAAGAATATAAATAAAAGTTTGTATTTTACTGTTATTACAAGCGCGCGCTTGACCTTTAAACAAGTCCGCGATATCCGTTCGCATTCGCACACGTTATCTGAGCCACCTATATCTTTTTCTCCATAATTTTAATGTACTTATTTACTACTCACATTAAAACTGTACTTCTAATCCTTTCTTCCACTTCACATTCCTCACCCCGCACCCGTAAATTAATTGCTGTAAATCACTTTAAATTACCCAAAACTCCGCACTACTATTAAACACGTCCTCACTCAATCACCTTCAAAACACGACCTCAGATCAAGTATGGATGACTGCGACATAGTTCCAGTACACCAATTTGAATTTTGAAAATCTCACTCCACCGTAGAACAAACACACCGCATATAACATATACCAATTGGCAAGACAAGACTTTGAACAAAGACAATACTGTTCAGCGGTCTTTCTAGATGTGAAACAAGCTTTTGACAAAGTATGGCATAAGGGTCTTCTATGCAAGGCTTAGGAAAAGCTGTCATATTCATTCTTCTTTATAATTAAATCCTATCTGGCTGATAGACTATTCCAAGTGAAACATGGGGAGGCTAGATCGTCTCTGCACACAATAGAAGCAGGGGTTCCACAAGGTACAATACTTGGCCCTATGTTGTACAACATATTTACATTTGATCTCCCTATATCAGATGGGACTACTGTTAGGTCACAATGTTTTGCCACACTCCAACTGTGCAAAGTACTTGGGTTTCTATCTAGACAGGAGATTAACTTGGAGAACCCATATTAAAAAAAAAGGGATGAAATTAACCACAAGTTCAAAAACCTTGACATACAATCAGTGCTATCAGTTGACAATAAATTGCTCATTTACAACTCGATACTAAAACCTATATGGACCTATGGTGTTCAATTGTGGGACACGGTCAGCAAAAGTAATAGACTCTGCCTGCAACGAGTACAAAACAATATACTACGCACTATAGCGAACGCTCCATGGTTCACCAGAAATGATGAAATTCACGAGTACCTGAACATACCGACTGTAGATGCCAAAATAGAAAAATACACTGATCGTCTCGCACGTCATCCCAATCCATTGGCCACTGACTTGCTAAACCAATCCTATGCAGTGAAAAGACTAAAAAGGAAGTCTGTACTTGAAGTGGAAAGTTGAAGCAACAGCTTCATCTGCCCTAAAATACATGTAGAACACAACAGATCCGCTTATAGTCATCCAGACTGATTGCAGATACAAACCCAAAAAAAATTATATAGATAAACTTGGCAACATAGCTTGATAAAATACGTGACAATGCAGATGTCGCTTTAAGTCAAGCCTAAACATAACCTTATAAAAATTGTGGAAGAATTACTAAGCATTTCTTAAAAATTAAAATTTCTGAAAATGGAATGTCTTCTTGGGATAAAATGTAACGATTTTGTTATAGTTGCTGCTGACATGACCAGGGCGCAAAGTATCATGGTTATGAAAACCGGTAAGTGATAGAAACTTGTTTGTCACGGTTCGTAACTTACAGATTTGTTTTAGACGAAAACAAACTCCATAAATTGTCTAATAAACTTGTAATGGCCATTAGCGGGGAACAAGGAGACACTACTCAGTTTGCCGAATATATAGCTAAGAATATACAATTGTATAAAATGCATAATGGATACGAACTTGGCCCAAAGGCAGCGTCATCATTTACCCGAAGAAATTTAGCAGAAGCACTTCGAAGTCGGGTCTGTTTATTATAGATTTGTGAAAACCGTAGTAACATTGTATTTCAGAGCCCTTATCACGTTAATATGTTGCTTGCTGGTTTTGACGATCAGGATGGCCCACAGTTGTTTTTCGTTGATTACTTAGCATCAATGGCTTCTGTTAAGTATTCTACTCATGGTTATGGAGGCTTTTTCTCCACGTCCATTATGGACCGCTATTATTCACCCAACCTCACCGAAAATGAAGCTTATGACATTATAAAAAAATGCGTACGAGAAGTGCATCAACGTCTTATTATAAATTTACCTAATTTTAAGGTTCAAGTCGTTGATAAAGAAGGTATCAAAGATTTACCTACAATTACAGCTAAAGCTTTAGCTAACGAATAATTTTGTTTCTTTTTCTAAATTTGTATTTAATAAATATATTCAATTTTTTATCTTGTATTTTGTTGGTATAATACAAGTTTTTGAACTCTTAAAAACGCTTTCTATGAGCGAGTTTTATAAGGAACGGGTTGTTTACTCTACGTCTAAATTATGCATTTAAATATGTGCTAAAATATAGTTTTCTAGGATTTGATCACGTTGTTGCAGTAACAAAAGTTGACAATATTAATTGAGTACACTTCATAGATAGTTTCAGAACCGAATTAATTTTATAAACGAGGAATCCAACGTCCCTTTCATACACTTACAGTAACAAACATACAACAAAACTCAGAATTTAGTCTCCCTTTTTTTTTAACTTAAATTTGTTTATTTTATTTAATACAATCGAATTTATTTATTTTAAAATTTATAACAAAATAATGTACAGTGTGCGAGAAATATAGTTTTTAAAATTTATTTAATAAAAACTATTGGGAAGATTAAAATTAAGGAAGTTTATTTAACTTTTTTAGATTCTGTTGTTTTGACCTGTTTTTCTTCTTTTTTGCTTTCTTCCTTTTCGTCTTGGTTGTCTTCGTACCTATACAAAAATTCGATATGTTATCGATAGAATTACATTCTAAGCTAATTTACGTAAAGGTTTACAAAAATTAGAAGATACCTATGTATACTCTTGGTTTTTTATTATTTGTATCAATAACTACGTTATTTAAATTTAAGTTTACTTAATACTTACTTAAAAAGTGCCGTTAAGTCTCCTTTCACAAGTGCCACAGCTAAAGGTGTCCCTAGACAAGCGGGTACTAAATAAAGTAATGCTGGTTGGGCATGTTTAAACATATGCATTACGAAAATGGTTGCCATCAATCCTAAGAAATACGCTAGGAATGTCGCATGGAAGTATAGATTCGACTGTCGCTTTAAACTATGATCGAAACGTAACAATAACGCAATAAATATACCTGGAACCACAATATCACCTAAACCTAACATGGCAAAATTATTAGCCGCAAGTCCGTGTGTTAATAAATCTTGAGGAAAGACAACTAAAAATACGTAATGTTAATAGTATAATTAAAAAAAAAAAAAAAGACGTACGTTTTATAGGTGCTTCAAAACTTTTAGCTACTGTCACCATTACATCTGTTCCAAACACCCAGAAAATGTCATAAATAAATAGACCAGAAAGTAAGATGCATCCGGTTACTACGTTGTTAAGATGTAGAAGTTCTACAGCATTTATAGCAAACGCCAAGCCAAACAGATTATTTGCTACCCAGTGTTTTTGTACCAAGTACCATGCCCCGACTATTAAGCAACAAATTAAAGCGACAATGTCGTGGGAAGAAAATTTGTAGTTAATTATATCTTGTTTGCTTTCTCCTTCTCCATTTGTAAATAAAATATGATACTTTACATTGGGAATCGCTGATGGTACTAACTTAGTTACAACAGGGCTATAACAGATTTATAAAGTTTACGGTTACTGTTAAGAGGCACAGACCTAAGTATGTGTGTAAGAGCTAATACACCCAGGAAGAAGAAGTATCCAGTCAAGAGTAGATTAATGTACTCTTTGGAGAAAAGTTTAAATATGATGTACAATCCGAATAATGCGAATGAAGCCATTATTGGAAACATAGCGGCGTCTTTTGTTGTCATCGTCTCGCGCTTCTGTAACAGACTTGTAAGAGAATGTTTACTGACAGAGAGGCTTTACCTGTTCCTTATGGAAACTGACAGAACGGTATGAACCAAAAAATATTGGTAAAAGTGCCATAACAACTAAACTACCATAAGCTACCGCAATACCTTCAGGTGTACTCGGTGGTTTTACGGTAGCATTTGCTGCTGTTTCGTTTACATTTTCTCCTGTTTGCGCAATAATATAATTAACTACACTAGCGTACGCCATGTTTAAAAGAACTAACGTGAAATTGTGTACTACGTGAAGTAAGATGACGACGCAATCACTGATTGGTCGAAATCATAATGACAACCTTGTACAATTTTAATTCCTTAAACCTAATGACAAGAAATTTCAGAAATTTCAACTATTGTAAGCCAATCAAATGGTTTTTTTATTATCAAATAAATTACTACCAACATGATTAAAATAACATTAGCTTTATCAAGTTTTTATTTATAATTATAATTATATAATAAATTCATAAAGACCGAAGGTTTTGTATTTAATGTAGTTTTCATAATAAAAAATTGCTAATATATTTTTATCTGTAAACCTTAACTAAAGACAAAAATTAAATCAAATTCATTTGTTCATAATTCAATCCCATATTATCCATACATGTACGTACACTCTGTATATACATGTACGTAGAGTACCTACAGTGCGCGTACGCAAATGTGCAAAGATTTTGATAATAAACATTATGATATATGGTAGTGTCGTTTTAATTATCTTTCATTCTTTATTGTGGTTTTATAATGTAAAATCAAGAGTAACTAATAAGTGATTGTTATGTTACACTTATTTTGGTATATTATTAGTGCTGTAGGAATTTTGTCTTATGATATGACATTTTACATACTGGAGTTCGATAAGGATATTTTTGCTTAGTGCGTTAAAGAAGTTGCACGAGTGTGCTAGTACCAGTATCTTAAATCAACCACGTTCATTTTGAATAAATAAATTGCAGTTTCGGATGAGGTTATTGTGAGAAATTTGCTGGGGTAAGGATGCATTTTCATTTTAAGGCGCAATTTAAGTTTCTGTATTATCTAGTGCCGCATTACCCATAAGGCAGACTAGGCACGTGTCTAGGGGCCCCGGCTCCTAAAGACTCGAAAATTTAATTAATTTTTTATTGAAGTTAAAGCATAACTGTCATATAAACATGAATGCACTTTCCTGTTTTTAGTTAAGGAAAACTTAATCTTTAAATCTAAGTATACTACTATATGTATTTCTTGAAATTTTATAGATATTTGAAATGCAATTGCTCAATCAACAAGGAAACATTTTTGAAATGTTTTTTTTAACGTTTTACAAAAGATATATTTACATTTTCAAAAACATTGCAAAAACGTCTTAATGGCCAGAATTACGTTGCAAAGTCAATATAAGAAAAACATTCTAAAAATGTTTAAAAAATATTATAAATGTAAGTTTAGTTATACTTGCTTTAATTTTAAAATACTGACATATTTTGCTGTTAGTTTTATTTATACTATAACCAATAACACAGCCAATAAACACCGTATTTTACAATCAAACTAAGTATAACTTAACTGACATTTATACCATTATTATAGAACCAGCCCAGAATGCTTATAAAAGTAAGATAATACAATCTTTGTGTACTCAAAATACTTCAATTTCATGTGGCTGCAAACGCATTTGGTGCCTATAACAAAAATTAACACTTTAACATAAAAGTAAAACAAACATTAATTTACATTAATTGTAATAATCCTCACAAAGGTTTCTAATTAATCAAAAGTATTTCTATTTTATGGATAGGATCTTTTGGAGTGGAAGAACGCCACAATAAAAACAACTTTTATATGTTGTTAAGACCTGAATAATAAAGGTTGTTTTTATTGTTACCGTTCCTCTACTCCGAAGGATCTTATCCATAAAATAGGAAAACTTTTGACTAAGTACCTATGCATGTACCTCTTTGTGTAGAAACGAAAACCAGAACAACTAACAATCCATTGATTTTGAAACTTTGTGCACACAAAATAATGCTGTATCAATATCAGAAAAAATTGCATACTAAGATTAATTGGTTATTGTGCACGTTGAAATCTCCCATTTGGATAACATCATATCAATTTGATAATCTTAAAACATTACGAGGAATGGAAATCATGAAGTACATGGAATAAACGTTTTAACGTACCACTGCTGTAATAACCCAGGCAGCATACTGACGTCATATGACGACATTAACACGTATTAATGACGTCTCTTACGTGATTTTGACGTCAATAAGACGTAATGTGCTAGCTGGGAAATAATATTACACTTCAGCTAAATTTCTTGCAACGAAAAACGTACAATGATAATAAATGCTGACATATACTAAAAGTATCTATTTGAGTTTCACTAGAATGTAAATTAGAATTATTAGTACATAACAAGTATTGTTATTAAGAAAAGAAACTAAGCAGGAAATATTCAAGTCTTCAAAGATCAAATGGAGTATAGTTTGACAAATTTGATTTACGTATCTTAAAAACGACCATTTATTTTATTAAATGTATATCGTACTCAAGAAGATTTTAACCTCAGACCAAAACTATCAACGAGGTGTTTAGTTTAGAAAATAAATTACTGAAGTGTATTGCCCAGGCAGCATATTACGTTTTATTGACGTCAAAATGACGTATGAGACGTCAGTAAGACGTGTCGTCGTCATATGACGTCAGTGTGTGGCCTGGGTTGATAACTAAAGAAAATTCTTTTGTCAAATTGGGTTTGGTTATAAAAAGTTATAATAAAAGGAAATTGAGGGAGAATAAAAGGAAACACTCTATGAGTGAATAATGATGAAGACATTTGTTTGACGTTCTTTATATAATGTGTTCGTGTAGTTAAAGGTTTTAAAAACATCAAAAATATTTGGTTATTATAATCTATATTAAAAAACTTGTAATTGCACACGTGTTACCACAGAACGTTTTTAGAATTATTAAAAATTACCTCAAAGAACCGTTTTTGACAAATTGCTCAATTTACGTTTCATAACATTCAAAACGTAAATATTATTGGAGTGTTATTTATTTCATGTTCATTATGTGTTCTAAGTTTTTTAGACTGAAAATACGTTTTTGATTTATTTGGGTGGTTTTGTTCTACTAGGGTGATCTGTTGATTAACCTCTTTTAAAAAGGTAGAAATATAATTGAAGAGCTAAGTGGATGAAGGTGGTATGTGACATTTTTTCTAATTTTCAGATTTCCTTATGGAAGAAGGTGGTATGTGCTAATTTAAGTTACTCACCCTGAATGCCTAAAATGTTTTACAGCTGATATTTCAATTGATGAAGGAGGTATGTACAAGTAGACAAACAGCTTCTCAAATGGAAGAAGGAGGTATGAATCCTCACGTGTACATACCACCATCTTCTATTCAAGACCTAACAATAAGTGTAATCTACTACCTTCATCCATTAAACCATGGGAATAGAATAAGATTGAATGACAACACCTTCAACCGTAGACCGAAGCAACCAGTACCAAACCAAACATCTAGGGCTACAAAGAAAAAAATCTTTCCACCAAGAGACAAAACGTCAAGAAAGCGGAAAAGAAATCCCGATGAGTAGGTGTAAGCGCAAAGCTGCAAATGCAAGGGAAAAGGGACAAACTTATACACATTACAAAGCACAAGCAGTGCAAGTTAAATCTGTTCCTACACAAGAATTATGCTCCCAAAAACGTCGTTTGAAATGTAATCGGTACCTACATACGTACTTTAATGTACTTGAAATAATAAATTGCTTTAACGTATATGGCATTATCCTTATAATTTTTTTCAGTAAAAACTTACTTATATTGTTTTCTCATAAACCAAAAAAGTTATGTAATGCAAAAAAATGTTTTTGAAGTTGAAAAATTGCGGTACGGTAACCACAGCTGATGTAGGTAATTCAGTGTTCTACACTGATATTACACTAGAAAAAATACAGTCAAAAATAAACATTAAATACTGAATGCAAGAAATAATTAAATAAAATGAGCAACGTGTATATTTTAGAACCTCCAACATCGGCGAAGGTATGTTAAAAACTACAAATTCTTATTTGACTTTCGTAATTTTAGGTACTCCTTAAAACAACGGTAGGCGACATAGACATCGAATTATGGGCTAAAGAAACTCCAAAAACAAGTCGCAATTTTATACAGCTGTGTTTAGAAGGCTATTACGATGATACGATATTTCACAGAGTTGTTAAAGGTTTTATAGCACAAGGAGGTGATCCTGAAGGTACAGGTGCTGGAGGCGAATCAATATATGGTGAACCATTTAAAGATGAATTTCATCAACGTCTTAAATTTGTACGTAGGGGACTGGTTGCAATGGCAAATTCAAGTAAAGACGATAATGGATCACAATTTTTTTTTACTTTAGCAGCTGCACCTGAATTGCAAAATAAACATACAATATTTGGTAAAGTAACTGGAGAAACATTGTTTAATATGCTTAAATTAGAAGATGGATTAATAGAAGACGAAAGACCCGTATTTCCACATAAAATTATAAAAGCCGATGTTCTGAGCAATCCATTCACCGATATTGTACCAAGAAAAAAGGAGATTAAAGAACCCGAAAAGAAGAAAAAAGTGAAAACACCAGGTGTTAAGTAAGATTTAAATAACTCATATTTGGTTTTAAGTAACGAGTCGATTTACAGGAATTTTAAATTATTATCTTTTGGTGAAGAAGCAGAAGAAGATGAAGAAGAAACTAAAGAAGTTATAAAAAAGTTTGCTGGCAAAAGTAAATCGACACATGATGTTTTAAATGATCCAAAACTGAGTTCAGAAACTACAGATAAACCCCCCGAAGGACCAATGGAAGAAAATGCAGAACAGGAACCTGATTTAGAAGAACAATTACAAAGCATAAGGAAAAAATTAAAAGCCGAGTCAAATAAAACTTACATTAAAAAATCATTCTTTGAAGATGAAGACGAAATGAAGAAGCGCAAACAGTAAGTGCATTTTGATCTTTACTATTTTTAGCTTTCTGTACAATGTATTTCTGGAGTTTGTGACATTTTCATTTTGATTTGATTTAACAATGTTAATGGATAGAAGTTTAAGTTTGTGATGTGAAATTTGTACTATTTTGTAGAGAAGAAATTAAAAAAGAAATTGAAAATGTAAAAAGGGAGTACCATAAAAATAAACTACAGAGAGACAAAAAGGATGCAGAAGAACAACAAGAACATATGCATAGAAGTGAAACTCTAAAAGAGTACCAAAGTGATAACGCTAAATACAAAGAAATTAAAAATTCGTTTCCCAAAAAAGGATCTAGTAGAGAAGAATTTACTTTAAATCTCTTATCGAAATTTAAAGAAAAGCTACAAGCAGTGAAAGAAAAGGAGCGCGAAGAGGAAGAGGCTAAAGCAAAAGCAGATTTAGAAGCAAATCAATTACAAGATGCGGAGAAGGAAGATGAGAGCTGGTAAGATTTTGATTATTATTTATTTAATTTTTAAAACACTTATTTTGCAGGATGACTCACGAACTACATTTTGTGGACAATGAACCAATATTGGCAAAGGATGCCAACACTAAAGCTGATGATTGGTTTGAAATTTACGATCCAAGAAATCCGCTTAATAAGAGAAGAAGAGGTGAACAAACTAGTACCTCAAATAGATAAGGACAATATACGTGGTTTTTATTATTAATTGTATTTAAATAAATTAAAAAGAAAAATTGTGATGTATCTTATATTGTTATATGTTCACTAACACGAAACAAAAGCATGCCCGCATAACCCGGATAGAGACCCGACGGCGACGTGCGCTAACTGCGCTCGCTTTGGCCATGAAGGAGACGTCGTCAAGCATAAGGCGACCTCTAACGCCTGCCGAGCGTACCTAAAAAGGCTCTACGCCAAGATCTCAAATACTGATTATGGACTTGGAGGACACTCTAACTTTGAGGTTTGCGCAAGTGAATTTTCGCAATTCACGTGTTGCGACTTTCGAAGCGATGAGTTTCTCCTCCGACAACGACATCGACGTCCTACTAACTCAAGAGCCTTACGTGTTGAGTTCAGGTTCAGGGTACAAGCTCGCTGGTGCGGCTGTACCCTTCAACAGGATTGCCGCATCCTCTTCTATGCGGTATTACTCGGTTATTGTTTTCGGTAGTTTGAAGCCCGTCGGAGTGGTGACACTCAGCCATTTAACGAATAACTCAACTGTAGTATCTATGATTACGGTTGGGAGGACCTCTTTAGCCATCGTCGGCGTTTATTGGCCGCCGAGTGAGGATGTTCGTTTTCATCTTCAACACTTAGATAACATTCTCGATGAACTAAGAGGCACTCCTATTATCATAGCAGGCGACTTCAACTCGAAATCGCCGCTTTGGCACTCCCCGGTGACCGACGAACGAAGACTATGTGTGGAGAACCTCGCGGACGAACGCGACCTCTGTGTTGTTAACGAACCATTTCAACCTTTCACTTTCGCTAGCCATCTAGGTTCAACTAACCTAGACGTTACATTACCATCTCCCTGTTTAGATAGGAAAATATTAAATTGGCGAGTTATTCCAGAAAGTGACCACCGACTGATACGGTTTGAATTAACCGTCAAGGCCCCTAACCACGTACTAATCCCTAAAAGAATCCTTGACTACAAACGCATTGATCCCGTTCGCCTAAATGAGGCTATCTCAAATTCAATTCCTATTTATCTTCCACGTGGTGCTTTGTGCCACGATCCTAAATCTCTAGATGCCTTCATAGATAAGTTGACCAGGATGATCCTCGACTCTTGTCAAAATGGCTTAAATAGCATACGTCTAAGATCTAGAGCTGGTGTACCGTGGTGGAGTCCTAAGTTAGATAGGTTAAAGCGAGCGGTGTGCTCTTTACGAAAACACCACCAAAAAACCCCTGCAGATCTAAAAAATCAATGGCTTGCCTCTGATAAGGCCTCGCTCCACCGGTACAAACTGGCAGTGAAGACAGCGAAATATAGCTCATGGCAAAGTTTCGTGGAAAAAAGCTTGGCGACGAGTCCTTGGGGGTTAGTCTACAGGTTATCCTCCCGGAAGTTCCTGTCGATCCAACGTTAAAGGCGGCGACAGATACACCTTCTCAGAATTAGACACAATCAAAGTAATAGTTTCCACATTATTCCCCGACGACGATCCCTCGACGGACAACGCCTATCATGCCCAAATAAAATCCCGATCTCTTTTGCTAAGTAATTCTCGACAGCACTGGGTGGTCACTAGTGACGATTTAGCCGCGGTGGCTAGCAAAATTCCTAAGAATAAAGCTCCTGGACTTGACGGAATCCATTGTAATGTTTTGCGAACGGTTGTTCTAGATTCTCTCTCATCAACGATCGTTGACCTATTCAACTTCTGTATAGAAATTGGCTATTTTCCTACCAACTGGAAAGCTGGTAAACTAATCACCACTCTCAAGCCCGGAAAGAAGGATCTCGCCAACCTTAACTCGTACCGACCGATAACTTTGTAATCAGAATTAGGTAAACTTTTCGAAAGGACACTTCTGAAAAAGATACACGATGACATTCCGCCTAACGTTTTATTCCATACTAGTCATTATCGCGGGGGTCAAAGTAGGAGCGTTCTCGTCGCGACCCCTGTCAGATCTTTAATCTGCGAATCCTACTACTCACCTTAACCAAACAGCGTTAATATGCCTACCAGCACAGTGCATCAGTGTCACCCCAAAGGGCCCTTTCCAGGGCTGGCACTGACTGTCATCTCTGCTAACGTCGAGGGGCTCACAGGAGCCAAACAAGACATTATGGCAAAAATCTGCACAGACCACAAATGTCATGTGCTCTGTCTGCAAGAGACCCACCGAGGCCAAAACAACAACCGCCCACGGATCCCTGGTATGAAGCTATTATTAGAGTGCCAGCACGAGAAATACGGTAGCGCCATCTTCACGAAGAGCGATCTCATCGTCAAGACGGCCAACATGTCTCAAGCCAACAGCATCGAAATCCTGACAGTGGAACTGGACAGCATCTCTATCACCTCGGTCTATAAGCCACCCGGGGAACGGTTTGACTTCGCTAAACCGCTAAACTTCGATCGGAACAAGACTCACATCATCATCGGTAACTTTAACAGTCACCACGTCAACTGGGACTACGCCAAAACAGATGAAAATGGCGACTTGGTTGAGACGTGGAGCGATGCAAACCACCTCAGTCTAATCCACGACCCCAAACTCCCGAAGTCCTTCAACAGTTCTAGATGGAAACGGGGGTACAACCCAGACCTAGCCTTCGTAAGCAGCAACATCGCTGACCTCTGCAGTAAAGCCGTGCTGGAACTCATACCACACACACAGCGCAGGCCGATATCCATTAGCGCATCACCAGCAGTCACACCAACCACGGCCCCATTCCGCCGCCGTTTCAACTTCAAAAAAGCAGACTGGACAGGATTTGCAGAGGACCTGGACACGAAAGTGGCAAACATCGAACCGTCACAGACCAACTACAACCTGTTCGTTGACGCCGTACGTACTGCATCCAGCAAGAACATACGACGAGGATGTAGAGCCAGCTACCTGCCAGGACTCTCCCGTGAGATGATAGACGAATATCAGAAGTACCAACAGCTATTCCAAGCAAATCCGTTCTCGGATAGCACCATTGCATCTGGTACAGAACTAGCACTAAAGATACAGGAAGAAAGACAGAAGTCATGGCAAAACATGATTGAAAGTGTGGACATGACCCACAGCAGTAGGAAAGCCTGGCTCACCATCAAGAAGCTAAGCAACGACCCCAAAAAGGCTGAACAACACCATAATGTCACTGCAAACCAGGTTGCAAGCCAACTCCTTCTAAACGGGAAAGCACCAACTAAACAACCTAAGATGAGGATCAAGCGACAACCTGGCAAAGAAAACAACAGCTTCAATACCACCTTCACCATGGAAGAGCTCAACATCTGTATTAAGAACCTGAAAAATGGTAAAGCGGCTGGAATGGATGGATTTGCACAGAACAAATAAAACACTTCGGACCAAGGACAAGAGAGTGGATATTAGAGCTGTTTAAGAACTGCTCTTCTTCATATAACATCCCGAAGCTATGGCGGCAGGCACGCGTCATTCCCCTTCTAAAACCGGACAAAGACGCCTCGGACCCCAAAAACTTCAGACCAATATCACTTCTCTGCCACCTCCACAAACTCTATGAACGTCTCATCCTGAACCATCTGTCTCCCCTGATCGAAGAACACCTAATCCCAGAACAAGCTGGCTTCCGCCCGGGCAAATCCTGCACGGGACAGACACTCAACCTCACCCAGCACATAGAAGATGGTTTTGAAAAAGGGAAAATCACAGGCGCAGTATTTGTAGATCTCTCAGCTGCATACGATACGGTGAACCATAGGATGCTCCTCTCGAAGATCTACGACATGACACACGACTACCACCTAGTGCAAGTCATCAAATCGCTATTGGAAAACAGACGATTCTATGTAGAACTCTGCAAGCAGAAGAGCCGCTGGAGACGGCAACAGAACGGCCTCCCTCAGGGAAGTGTGCTAGCACCGACCCTCTTCAATATCTACACCAACGATCAGCCCATCCACCCTAATTGCAGGAGTTTCTTATATGCTGACGATCTGTGCGTCACAGCACAGGAGAAAAAGTTCACCACCATCGAGAGAGTCCTTACATCTGCTCTATCGAACCTCTCAACCTACTACAGCAAGAACTACCTGAGACCAAATCCGACCAAAACACAGGTAACTGCTTTCCATCTGCGCCATCGGGAAGCAAACCGGAAGTTACGCATCACCTGGAAAACTGGCCAACACCAAGTGGGGCGCCAACCCGACCACCCTGCGCTCTACTGCACTCGCACTCTGCTACTCCACAGCAGAATTTGCGTGCCCAGTTTGGGAGCGGTCATCTCATGCCAAAATACTCGACCCGGTGCTCAACGAGAGCTGTCGCTACATCACGGGATGCCTGAAACCGACACCCATCAACAGCCTCTACCTATTAGCCGGTATTGCTCCACCAGACATAAGAAGAAATGTAGCGAGTAGGCGGGAAAAACTGAGGCAACTAGAGGACCCCAGACATCCATTGTACGGCCATACCAACGTCGACAAACGCCTAAAATCCCGAAAAAGCTTCATACCCGAGAAACCCCTGGACTCAACAGCTAAAGCAGCGAGGTTGGATTCATGGCGCGAACGCGTTAAAAACACCGACGCAATCGACGGTACCAGCCTAGAAGTGGGAGAACACCTACCCGCTGGCGGTGATCTGGACTGGACTACGTGGAAAAGCCTAAACCGTCTACGCACTAGAACTGGCAGATCCAAAGTCAACATGACCAAGTGGGGGTACTCTAGCGACAGCGATTTATGCGACTGCGGGGAAAGACAGACCATGGAACATCTTCCGATCTGCCGACTCCTCGACGAAAAATGCACCATGGAGGACCTCACCGCAGCCACCGACAGGGCCATAGCCTGTGCCCGCCACTGGAAGGACATATGAAACTTTTGGTTTAAGGACTCGAGAAGAAGAAGTCATTATCGCTTTGTTCCTGGCAAAACGACGACTGACGCCGCCCGTCGATTAATGACAATTGTACAATCGAACGCTTCCAAGTACAGCGTTCAACAACGTATGGTGGCCCTCTATAATCAAAGCTCTCGTCGTTAAGAGAGTACCTGCAGACTCCACTGGCCTCATTCGTAGCTATTTGTCGAACAGATCGATAACTTATTCTGCGAACGTCTCACGTTCAACTTTCACGAAACGACTGACGAACGGCTGTTCACAAAGCTCGGTTTTTGGTCCGACTTTGTGGAACTTGGTTGTAAATGATCTCCTGGACAAAGACTTACCACCAGACTGCGACATTCGCTTATGCGGACGACATTACCGTCACAGTGTCCGCAAATTCTCGACGAGACTTGGAGGCAAAATCAAACACGTGCCTAAATATGGTGACTAGCTGGGCTGGCAGCAATAAACTAAGTTTCTCTGCGGACAAGACTATAAGTATATGGTTTTTGGTTCTACTCTAAGACGAGATCCTTCACTGCTTCTCCACGATACTCCTGTCCGTAGGGTCTTCGAATTCAAGTACTTCGGACTATTGCTCGACGACAAGCTGAGTTTTGTTAAACATTGCGCTTTCGTGGTTGACAAGTCTAAGAGCGTCTTGCATTTGTTTTACAAATACTCACGGCTGAAATGGAACCTTCACAAAAAACATCTTGCGAATAACTTTGACAATGCAGTCATTCCCATGCTCACTTATGGCTTAGACATTTGGTACCACAGACTTCGACATTACCACGTGGTCAGGAAACTGGCCTCGCTCCAATCCCCATTCCTGAGAACTATCCTAGGAGCGTATCGTACCGTTCCCGTCGATACCCTCTGCGTTATTTCTGAACATCCTCCCCTACATCTCCTTTTGCAGGAAATCTGCTGCACCAAACTTCTTCGCAAAGCTGGCTCGTGCAATTTCCTTGACCAGCACGTTTCAAACGACGATTTTCCGTCCTTTTCAGCGGCCAAGCGTCACTTAAAGGTCTTGATCTTAGGTGAATGGCAGCGGCTGTGGGACACTTCCCATTAAGGGCGCAATGCCTATTCTCTTATCCCGGATATCCTTACCTGGGTCAAAATGCCCCACGTCTCTGGACGAGAGGCCGTCCAAATCCTGTCATCACACGACGGATTTCGTTGTCATTTAAAGCGCACCGACACTCCGGCGCATCGGATTCTCGCTTGTCGCGAATTCGATGAGGATCGGAGTGCCCTGTTAATCATTCTCAGTCCATATCCCGATTCTCCTCAGGCCATCCTCGAAGTGGTGCCTGATGTCAACGTATATAGACCATTCGCAAAGAGAGATTAAAGTTTACAATAAGATTGAAGCTTTATTTTGCTAACGAATTTTGCATAAGCCAAAAGACAGGTGCCTCGCTGAACCGCGTGCTCTAATTCAAATGAAACATTTTCTTTTCTTACCTAATCCTATTTGTGGCGAACTTGTACCAAGCAAGTTTGGATGGGTCTACACCCTCCTCCTTCCCCGGTGGTTTCTTAATATTTGACGTGCCGACTAGCCACTCTCTGGTTCCTTCGTCTGCGCACGTTATTTTCAGAAATCCCCCTTTATGAGTACATTCCTGAAAACGCGGAGAAGTTTGTCCCTTCTCCAATTCGCTAATCCATCCAACTATCGAGGTTTTTATGACCTCGGATTTTTCAGGATGGTGTTTACATGGAACCCTTTTGGTATGTAAGTATCGTCGTGGTTGGATGAGCCCGACTCTGATTGGGTTACGTTCGAAAACCACTAACAACCGGGAACAAAAAAAAGAGATTGTTTAAAACCGTTGCCAGGATTGAAGTTATTGGGGGATTTCTATGCTTTCTCAAATTTTGCTGATGAAGACGAATGAAGATTTTGCAATAACAGACTTAGAAATGTCTTTTTTTATACAATTATGTTCTGAATTGTGTGATAACGGAATGACTAGTTTATGGGTATGTAAGTTATTATATTTTGCCTACACTGCAAATGGCCGATTTTTGAATCACTTTTATATATGTAATTCATTAGCTAAGGTATTTAGGGGTAACTATCCTTCATTTTTGCACAAATTGTACATTAAACATAAAGAACAATGAAGTCAGGGAACAGTTTCTACAAATAAAACGCACCCGTTTTTTCCTATAAGATCCTTATTCTAAATGGAGCTTTTATTTCTATACATTGTTCCCTGATTACGTGGAATAGACTCGTCATTTTACAGTATTTTATATATCATATCGTCCTTTACTTATTATTATATAAACTGTGCAGCCGTGACATGTATATACAACTACCGCGGCGAATGCAATTATACAGGCTCTTCGTGATTTCATTGCTCGCTTGAAATATTTTGTTAAAACAGTAACTTCTTCAAAGTAGCGGAAAAATTTGACGTCGCTTTGTATATAAAAGTATTTACAAGCGTGGCGCTCTGGTTGCTCTCTCGTCAGGTGGAGCAGTAGGCTGTTTATATACAGCCTCCTCATAACTAGGAGGGGGTGTTGGTTCGCTGTTATGTGCAGGTGGATACAGAATTATGTCTGTTTCAATTGATCTGTGACTAACCGGTTCTACGTTTAAAGAACGTAGTTCTCTGCTATGAATCTGTTGTAATCTACCTACGTCAGACATTCTTTTCACTATTAAACGTATCCAACAGCAAACTATCACTGCAACAACGATAAATACTACAAAACCAAATAAATTAGTTTTAAAATACCGTACGTACTGAGTATAATGACAACGATCATAATAATCCGTTGGGGTGAATCTTCTAAAATGCAATTAGTGTAAATTGGAAATAATTTAACAGAATTAGTACTCACTAATTGTAATTGAATTATCAACACTCTCGGTTTCACGTACATCGCCCCAGTTACTGTCTACATAACGTATAATTCATATGAGTTCTTAATGTGCACTTTAAATACTAACCCAGACTGCTTGGTGTGTTTAAAAAATCATCAAGTACATGCCAATTGGCTAAAACTAATAATTATAGAATCGTTAAAGAAGCAGGTATACATACGATTCAGCTGCTGCATGAGATCAGTTTGCATTTTCACTATAAAACGTTTATTTAACATAACTAATGCACCTTATAAGATACTTACTAAGTTCTTCAAAACTCATTGTTCCCGATTGACTATAATAATCTACGACAGATTAAAACGAATCAAAGCAGTTTTACTTACCATTGCGTTTTTGTCGATGATTAATCTTCGATAACTGTGATAACATAATTTTCTTTGCTTTGTTGCGATACCACAAAACTGCATATCGCTCACCGCATTTTATACGATTAACGAAAGACTTGAGAACAAGCTGGTCGACCCGTTCTACCGGTATCAATTGTAGCGATGGAGTATAGATGTTCTGAGTTTGTAAACAAGGCACGTTTCCTAAACATTAACATTGTCTATCTTGAAAGGTTAGAAAATACATACCTTCGGTGAATGCTAGCAAGATCCAGCTTAGAAAAATAGTGTACGTTAGTTTTATTTTCATGTTTTCTAACTAAAATTGGGCTTTTGGAGGTTAAGTTTGGACTCGATTTGAACTACCATAACATACTTTACCTACCAATCTGTATGTGTTTGTATATGTAAACTCGTTGTTTGGGTTGTCTATGTACATGCAAATTCTTATTTAAATAATTGTAAATTCTTAATAATAGGTGTACTAATTTTAATTAAAATTAACATTTTAATAATTAATTCACTTCCATAGCAGACAGGCGCATCACAAACACTAAATACAGTACATGACGCTGAATATAATTACAATGATAAAATCTAATAAAGTTTGTTCGTATAAATTTCTAATACATATTTTTTAGATAGGTTTTTCTGTTTTTTTATTGTAATTATTATTACTATCAGTGTAACTCGAAAAAAATGTTGTGTATTATTGCTAGTGACGTTTAGTAAAAAGTTACAACGTATTAAATTGAGATACACTTATGAATTGGAAATATTGTGTAAAACCAAATTTTATTTATGATAAACAATACAAGCAAAGCAAAAATATATAATAATTACATATGACTAAATTCTTTTATTTGGTATCATAAACGCACTTCACGTAATATGTAATTTACATACGTTTCTTTAACAAACGTCTTTGTGTTTCTCGTGTTTCCATAAAATGACTAATTCTGTCATGAATTAACTTTTAATCAACCCAAATCGGTTTTTTAAAAACAATTTATTTTAATATTATTATAATAAAAATGTTTAGTTGCTACAATTCTAATGCTGAATGTTTAAATATACAATTACAATTGTTTTGTGCAAAATGTAAAAGAGCGAAGGCTTCCACGGCCGGAATCTATACTAACATTAGAATGTCTTCCGGGTTTGGACCGTGTCATAGTTGCAACCGAAGCTGCCAACGTTTCGCCCACTTTCGTAAGGGGCTTTATCAGGGCGTGAGATAAATCGCAAAACTCAAACAAGCAATTGAAATCTAACTAAGAACTTCTCAAAAGTTAATAAACAATTCTACCGGATATGCATCTTATAATTAAGCGGATTAATAAATACCTCACTTATTAATGAGTTTCATAATTACCTTTTGTAAATGTATCATCAGGTTATTGAGTTTTGTTGTATAAATATAAATTATTCATTTACAAAATTGTAATATAAATTGGGAGTTCCTAGTGGTAACATCATTGTTTATATGATTATAATATTTTGTGAATATGCCTCGAAGATTAGGACAAATGGATTCTACCTTAGAATTAAAAGGAAGTATTGTTGGGATCGCACAAGCAGGAATGTCACCTCGAACAATATCACAACATGTTGACTTATCGATAAGCATTTTTCTAAAGCATAGGTGCCTAGTTCGTGGATTTGAGCTACTTTTTGAACCCACAATAATTTTTATGTGGGTTTCTAGCACCCACAATAAAAATCGCTCACGTTGAGATTAATACATTTTTGTTACCCGACAAACATACATTTTTACAATACTTGTATAATAATATTTCGGAACATTGAACTTTTACAAGGACTTCATGATATAAGAATAAGTTACCATTCCCGAAAAGGTACCGTTATCAATGGTCAGCCCATCTGTTTCCTTATAGCTTTATTCTGTAAAATGCCACCAATAAGACTAATAAAAGAAAAGTGATCGTAACAAAACTGTTCAATAAAACAATAAAACTCAGAAATGTTTCTTCATCTGGTGACAAGCGAGTACGTATACGCAGTTTTTAATGAAATACGACACGCTAATTCAATTAATATAATTTGTAATCTTATACTATTCGACTTGTTCATAAAAAAATCAAAGGAGTTGTCATTAAAGAAATTAAACAAGCAAGGATGCTTTCGAACAAAAACTGCTTTCGTTTTTAACGAAGAAAGATATGGCATTTATTTTATTTGGATTTAGGTCTTGGAATAAAGCTTTTGAAAGATTTCAAGTACACAACAATTCAGCTTGTCATCGAAAAGCAAATCTTAAAACATACACAAAATCAAAAAATAAATGCAATGTGTCGATGCAGCTCTCATCCATAAAAAAACAAGAAACTTTAGAAGCGCGTGTGGCATTACTTAAAATTAATTCCTCAATTAAATATTTAGCAATTCAAAGATTGGTTATTTGTGAACATACAGAAGTAGTGATTTGTTGAGTTTGTTAAACCTTAGAGCTACAGATTGTAGCGATCTTAAGCGATGGTTGGCTAGAGATAAATATAAATGGTTATCTCACGATATTGGCAACGAAATTCTTACCATAATTACTCATAGCATAGCAAGTCTCAATATGTTTTCGATATGTGTCTACTCATTATGATGTAGAAGAACATTTTTTTTTGTTTTTACGAAACATTAAATACCCAGTCTGGGAGTTGTCTTCTATCAGGTATGTTCAAAGAGCCATTTTCCAGTTGTTTTCCCAGCCTGGAGTTTGCAAAGATACCTCCAGCACTGTTTTTGCCATAAGACCCTACATCTACTGCCAGAAATTTGTAATCAACATCGACTAATGCAAGCGGAACAACAGAAAATGTTTTTTTGTAATTAAAATAATTAGAACCACTGGTGCAATGATTTCAATGTGCTTGCCGTCTAGGGCTCCCAAACAATTAGGAAAGTTCCAAGCGGTCCAAAACTTTTTGTCAATTTTTTCCCAATCTTCTTTATGTGGTGTAGGGATATAAACTGGCGGTAGCCTATTAATGATTGCGTTACACACTTCATTGACAATGGCATTCACAGTAGAATGTCCCAATCGGAAACTGATTGCAATAGTTTGATATGAATCTCCAGTGGCCAGGAATCTGAAAAAAATAATTATTATCGTTTTCAAATGGCCATGAATGCAAGCATCGGTGGGAGGCAATTTGTGGGCAATACAGGAGGTTCCTATATTCTAAAAAAACAAGAATTGGAAAAGTTGCAAGACCCCAAAGCCAGATGGAAGTACGGAGACATACTAGAATTTCTTCATCTTTCCATGAAAAATAAAGAGAGATTGGCTTTAGTTACGATTGAGAACCCTAGTGTTTCAACAATGAATGATAAAGACACTGAGTATGATACTCAGCTAAGTGAAGATCTTGACGCATCTGAAGATCCTCAGGTATCACAAGACTCTGAGGCATCATACACTCCTAATGCATCACAAATTCTCATTACTTCCTAGGATGAAACTTTACTTCGGGATAGCCAAAGTAACTTGCAAGTTACTGTTCCGCAGAACAAAAAAGAGAAAACACTAAAAAGAGCCAAGTCCAATGTTAAAGGCTCATACTGCTAGTGGTACTCTGATGAAGTACCTGTTAGAAGAGGAGAAAACAAAGAAAACTGAAGTTAAAGATGAGCTTCATTTCTTTTTTGAAAGCATTAAAGCTACTGTAAAAACGTTTACGCCCGCTGACAAGCATCTAGTGAAGTCAAAAATTTTTGGAATTGTTTCAGATATTTAAGCTAAATACATACATCAGCAGCAACATATTCAAAACTTTCCAGTATATCAGGCTAGCAATTCACAAGTTCCACTGACCATCGAATCGTCTAGCGCGAATACATTTCATTCATACAAATCATTCCTCATCAACTTTTATCCCATCTCGTCCATGCTCGAATTTGTAAGCGTCTCAGTCATACCATTCTTCACCCACCGCCTCTTATTTAAATATTATTAAAAAGAAATATTTGTTTTTTTACAATAGACAGATTATTATTATTATCCTTACCTTAGGCATACTGCAAGTTTTTGAACTGGTTGGATGGACTCGCGGAAGGTGGTATTTTCTTTTTGTAATACCCCTTCAATTTCTTGTAACAAAATATTAAATTCATGTCTAGACATTCTATAATACGTAAAAAATTTGGTTTCGTCTTCCATAAGTTCAATATGTAGAGTTGCAAATTCTCCTTCTTCATTGCGCTTTTTGAGCATATCGTGAACCCAAAAACGTCTTTTTCGCTTCTGACAACGCTTCATTTGGTCTTCTCCTTCTTCATCTAATAATACAGCAATTTTTATAAGTGCTGACGTTGAGAACGTTTTAATATTATTTTAATTTATTATTCAACTAAGTAGTCACTACAAATTGAACAGAACGACTGAATCCCGTTTCATACCCGTAGCAGTGTGAATGCTCGACAAAATTTTTGCACTTGTCGAGCACATGCAGAGCTCGTTCCGAGCCCTTGCATTGCAGGCCGCTTCCACGATAGTGGGAATAGGCCTTAACTGTGCTTGTTTCAACATGTACTGCTTAAAGATACTTCTCCAGTCTACGTCGTCTTAAAATATATGCGAGATCAACGACTGTCCAAATGCGATTGAATAATATAGCATTATATATGCTCATCGTGGTGTGTTATCAAACATCTGCATTGATGAAGTAGCAGATGAGTTTATCAGTGCTAACCATATCCGACAGCAAACGTTTGCACGAAATAAATAACATGGCAATTAAAATGAAACATAAGCCTGTAACTTACATTTTTTAAATAGTTTTTGTATATATATATAAGTTTAACTTTATTCATTGGCATTTGGCTTACAAATTTCGTCGTGTTGTCTATACATACATATATACTACATTTTCTTATCCCTTCTCCCCCCTTAACTTTTTCCTCCTGTTCCATACTTCCTCCATCCATTCCGCTCCTTTTCCGTTTTCATCTAAGATATCCACTATTTTCATCACCTCTTCTCTTAGTTCCCTGCATCTCTTTCTCATGTGGTTAAGGTCTTCCGTTTCTTCTCCACATAGCCTGCACAACTTTTCTGGTTCTTCTTTCCAATATTTGTTCCCTAACTCCTCGTTCCCACATCTGAACCTTGCCACCATTTTTTTCCTTTTGTTGCTTTTAATCTCACTGTCTCTTAAATATTCCGGCACCCCTTCACCCTTGATATCTTTATAATTCCTATTATATCTGCTCTCTTTTATCTTTGTCCATCTTTCTTGTTTTTTGATGTCTCTATTTCTCCTTATTATTTCTTCTCTTGTCCCTACCCCCTCTTCTCTTAATCTCTCCACTTCTTCGCTCGGGTGCCCGTTTCTTTTGTAATACTCTTCTCTGCCCTCCTGCCCGTACTTCACTTTCCCTCCCTTTATCTCTTTCCAACATTCTTGCAGAATTTTGCAATCTGTTCTTTACCTCATTTCTTCCTCGTATTTTATTGCTCTTTTTCCTGTCTCAATCCTTATTCTTTCTATCTGAACCTCCTCTCTCACAATATACCCCGGTGTATCCCTGTCCAATCCTAACACCCATCTCCAGTATTTTTCCTGTAGCCCCTCTACCTCCCTCCACCCCTTCCAGCACCATATTTCCGCTCCATACATTACCACCCCCCTTATTAATTTTTCGAACAGCAATTTTCTTTTGTTTATATCCATCTTGAATATTCTTTCCCACACACCCCAGACTTGTCCTATTAGCCTGTTTCCTTTCTTTACCCTTTCCTTTATGTGTTCTCCCTCTTTATTATCCTGTTTCATCGTGTAGCCCAGGTATGTAAATTCCTTCACTTGTTGCACTTTCTCATCACTCCATCTCCACTCGTCTCTTTTTCTTTTCCCCCTGCTTTTCTAAATATCATTATCTTTGTTTTCTCCGTGTTTACTTCCATTTCTTTTTTTTTCATATATTTCTCTAGCGTTTTCATCATCTCTTTCATTTCCTTTTCCTCCTTAGCCACCAGCACTATGTCATCCGCATACGCCAACGACCATACCTTAGCTTTCCCTACCACTATCCCTCCTGTCTGTTGTCCTCTCATTGTCTCTTCCAGATCCCTCGTATATACCGAAAACAGGCTTGGGCTCAGTGGACATCTCTGCCTCAACCCTCTCTTTGTTATGAATTTCTCACTCTCTTCCCCATTCACTTTAACCCTGCTTCTCGTTTCTTCGTATATTTCCTCTATTCTTTGTATTAATCTTTCATTGATTTTTTTTCTTTTCATATATTCCCACAGCTTTTCCCTATTCACTTTGTCAAAAGCAGCTTTTAGGTCTACGAATAGTGCTACCATTTTCCCTTTTTTTTTTTCTAGTTCTTTATTTGCTAAGTGTTTCATTATATATATGTTTTCTATCGCCCTTCTTCCTTTTCTGAATCCCGCTTGTCCGTCTGGTACCAAACTTCTTTCCTCTATTTACTTCTGTAATCTTTCTTGCAGTATTGTCGCGTACAATTTGTATGCCGAGCTTAATAATGTTACTCCTCTATAATTCTCGACTTTATTTTTTTCGCCTTTTTTATGTATTGGGCATATTATTCCCTCTCTCCATCTCTCTGGGAATCCTTCCTCTTTTCATATTTTGTTTATTATTTCCGTCATCCTTTTGCTACATTTTCTCCTCCGTATATCCACTCTTCTCCTTGTATCCCATCTTCTCCTGTCGCTTTTCCTTTTTTTATATTCTTTGTCGCCTCTATTACTTCTTCCTCCCTTATTCTATCCCTATCTCCTTCTTGACTTACTACCGCGTCTTTCCTTTTTTCTTTTTCCTGCTTTTGTTCTTCCCCTCCCAACAGGTTCCGAAAATATATCTCCCATTCTTTAATTTTTATTCCCTTTGTCCTGTTTTTTTTCCTCTGCTTCTTTAGGTACTTCCATACATCTTCTTCCGTTTTTATTCCTTTAATCTGCTCCTCTTGTTTCTTTTTGTTTTCCTCCTTCTTTCTGTCGCATGTTTTTTTGTATATTTTTACTGCTTTTTTGTAGTTTTCTTTTTCTTTCTTCCCTTTTTTCCACTGTCTTAATGCTCTTCTTGCATTTTTCTTTGCTTCCTTGCATTCTTCCATCCAGTTTTCTCTCCCTTCCATTTTCTAAATCTGACTCTCTCTGTTGCTTTCTCCATCATCTCTCTCATTTCCTCTACACTTTCTTGTAATTCCTTCCCTATCCATACCGTTTTCCCTATTCTCTCTTTATATCTTTTTATACTCTCTTCTGTCCACTTTTTTTAGCTATGTACTTCTCCTCTTCCTCTCTCTCTTCTCTTTCCCTTCCTTCCATTGTCAATTCCAGTGGTTGATGGTCTGACTCTACCCTTTCTCCCACCTTAAATGTCTTTACCTTTTCTGTGGCCTCTTTATTTGTCATTACAAAATCTATTATTGATTCTCCCCTTCCTCCTATGTACGTAAATTCCAACTTTCCATCTTCTTCTCTGTTCCCGTTCATTATTTCCCACCCTTTTTCGTTGCACAATTCCAGCAGTTCCTCTCCCTCTTTGTTTATCACCTTGTCCTTTGTTTGTCTCTTTCCCGTCCCTTTTCTTTCTTGTATTCCCCCTCTTCCCTATTCTTGCGTTGAAGTCCCTCCTACTATTATCAATCCCTCTTCCTTCTCTTCTATCACCTCTTCTATGTTTTTCCTTGTCTCTTTCATTCTACTGCTATAAACCGTCACTACTTTTATTTTTGTTTTTCCCCACTGCATGTTCCTTTCTACAACTCCTCTTCTCTGTTGCACTTTCTCCTTCTTTTCCTGGTTCACCCATTTTTTTCTTATTCCCGTTATTATCCCCCTATGCTCTCCCTTTTTCTTTTCTCTTTCTGCATGTTGCACCACCCACTCAAATTCCTCCGGCAACTCTTTTTCCCACCACTCCCATTCTTTTTCTTCCATCCATGTTTCCTGTAATCCCACTACATCATGTTCCTTGATGTACTTCCAGAAATCATGTTCCTTGTTTTTTATTCCTGCATGTTCCAAAACAATACTCTCAGCTCACTCACCTCCCCGTGCTTCTTCCTCACTTTCTTTTTTCTCCCTTCTTTTTCTTTCTCATTTCCATCTCTCATTATTCCTTTTTTTTGCCGTTTCGTCAACTTTCTCTCCTTTACCACCCTCCCTTTGCCCTTTAGTTTTTTGCCTTTTGCTTCCCCACTTTCTCTTCTCTTTCTCTGCACAGTCCCCTATCCTTGTCGTTCCATATGTATCTGTCTCCGTCTATCTCCATTTTTCTGTACCCTACCTATACTCTTTTTCCTTCCGCTCTTTTCTTTCTTTCCTCCCATGTCAAATCGTGACTTATATATATTCTTGTATTCTTTAATTTCTTCTTCTCCTCCATTACCTTCTGTTTTTCCTCACATCCTCCGATTTCCGCCACCACCATCTCATTTTTTCTTCTCTTTGTTTATTACTGTCACTTTTTCACCTCTACTTTTACATTTAATTTTTCTTCCAGCATCACTGCTAAATCTTTTTTGTGGTTTTTCACTTCTCCACCCCTTTATCACAATATTATTCTTTCTTTTCCATCTTTCCTCGTCTTCCGCTATTTTTTCTAGTTTTTCTATTCTCTCCACCAGTTTCTCTTTTTCTTTCTCCCACTTCTTTTCTCTTTCTCCCATTTCTTTTTCATTTCTTTGATTTCTTGTCTTATTCCTTGCATATTTTCTTCCATCTGTTTTATCATTTCTCTCATTAATTCTTTTAACTCCTCCATTTCTTTCCTTCCTCCTTGTGTTCTTGAAGTTTTTCCTTCGCTCTCCTCCGATATCTTTTTAATGTCTGGTGATCTTATTGTTTTCTTTCCTCTTTCAAATATTTGTTGCTTTTCTTTTTCCTCTTCTTCTCTCTCTCTTTTATTCATCCCTTTCCCCCTTTTGTTTTTGTATAATATAGTATTTATACATACATATGTGTGTGTATATATTTTAGATAATCATAATGCATGTAATAACATTTATTCTTATGTGATAATTATAAGCAACATTACTTTCAACCTACGTTCAACATTTAAATGCCCTCTATTCAGATTTTGAAACTGGGTTTGAGGATGTTTTGACTATGGTAATACCACTTTAGATAATTAATCCATATGGTGACATAAAAGAAACGAATGTCATAATACAGGAGGAACTGGCTGAACTAAGTACAAACGAAGAACTTAAGGTTCAGTTTAAAAGCGGATATCAGCAATTCTGACTGGAAAACAACATACCCGCTACTTATCCCGTATTATGGAATATAGCGAGGAAATTTTTAATTTCCTTTTTATCGTCATACCTAGTGGAAAGGGGGTTCAGTGTTGTTATCAATCTCCTAACAAAAAAAAACAGACAGAACATCATTAGCCGAGGTCATCATCAAGTTCATCCTTCTTACTAAAAACATTTACGTTACGTATTTATGTTACATATATTTTATATAACAGATACAAAATTTTATTTTGAGTAGTTTTAATTTAAATTCAATGAATAAATGTATAAAACTTAACATGTGTTTTTACTTTAAGTTTTTAACAATAAACTTTACTACACTTAGAAACTTACAAAAAATCAATATCAGGTAAGTAGGGGGTCTACCCAAAACCGAAAAACATGGCAAGGGGTCTACGACATAAAAAAGTTTGGAAACCTCTGCATTAGATCTTCGCAGGAATATGTATTTTCAGCAAGATGGTGCTTCAGTGCATCGTAATTTTCATGATCATCTGGTTCCCCATAAATGGATCGGAAGATTTTCAGAAATTCCATGGCATCCGCGCTCCCCGGATATAACACTATGCGATTTCATCTTGTCGGGATACCTCAAAAATGAAGTCTACAAACGCAGACCTTTTAGGAATATTCACATACAATTAAAGAATGTGTCGCTGAAGTAACGCCTATTATGTTGAGGCATGTTTCAATAGAAATGTATAAACAAACCATACTGTGTATTGAAAGGGATAAAGGGCGCGTTAAAATTTAATTTCTGTTTTGTTTTGATGTTCTTAAAATTATTCAATATTTATTAGTTACATAACCGAAGAAACTATGTATTTATGTTAGCTGAAATAATATTATGTTTTGATTAGTATGGATTATTTTTGAGGGTTATTAAAATTATTGTTTAGTTAGACCGATGATTCAAGTTTCACAAAATGTTATTTTTTTTACAGTAAAACAATACACAGCCGTCTCATATTCTGCCTACTGAATTGACCGAAACATATAAACTGAATAAAGAAATCATTTGGTGCCGACTTTTTGGCGAGCACTGTATATATTATTCATGGGTCATGCTTGTCATAGATAACTAGCGTATCTATATGTAAAATTCTAAAAATGTAAATTGTTTGGGTTCAGACAACTATGCGGAATGAATATAAAGCAGGTGTTTAATTCAATCTTAAGCATTAATTTTGCTATAAAAAGTTTTTTACTATTCATTGTTGGTTTTTTGAAATTATGAGTTTGGAGAAAGCTAATCGTACCATGAAATAAAATGGAAATACTTTAGGAGTCTCTATACTTATCATGTCAATAAGAATAACATAAATTGTAATATTTATATTGATAAGATAACATTCATTTGGTTTCATTATTTATACAACATTTCATAGTTTTAGTGAAATTCTAATTCAGTTTAGTCAGCTGTGGATTTAACAAAAAAAACCCGACGAGCAACTTTTTCACAGGACCGACTTTTTGGTATAAAAATAAAAGTCCGAATGCCATAACAAAATTTTTAATTACAATTTTTTATTTAGTATAAAAACAAAAAACATTACTTTATTTCACTTTGAATCATCGCCTTGCATTTTGTTCAGCAAATACTTCCATTGCAGAAACAAAATTTAATGTATAGTATAATCATTGAGCGTGGCTTCGACTAAAGAGGCTCAGCGATATTCTTTTACTATTTTCAAAAAACTTCCAAGCAAATAATGTCATGGGCTGTCGTTCTAAAAATTAATATTATCACTAAAAGTGATCAATTCATATTTAATATCTGTTGCATTTTGCCCAAAACCACGTAGTAACTGGCTCGATGTGTTTCATTGTTACATGCAAAAGTTGGAACAATGTCACTGCCTGAAATGAGGTAACATAAACGATGTTGTGCCGCTGCTCAGTGGAGACGGGGTGGGTTATATTTTAAAATTCCGTGATAACTTGGAAACGAGATTGACATAAAATCGAAATAAAATGGTAAAACTCAAAATCGGTTAGAGCGCCAATCAAGGACACGATGATAATAGCTTCCGGACCTCTGATAACACAGAAGCTCATCTGGTTGGTCACAACCCCTGGACTTACCTTGAGTTGTAACTTACTAAACTCTGAAATGTACTTAAAAAAAAAAAATTACGTTCGCGGCGGCTGAATCAGTAAAAGCTCTTTACATTTAACAATTTAACATTTATTTGAAATAAAAAAAAAGGTTCAAACAAACTTGAATAGTAATAATAAAATCAAACAAAATACTGGTATTGAAATTCGCAAAATTAACCAAAGCAAAACAAACAAAACAAAAAAAAATACGTAAAACGATTGAATAAAGGCACAAAAACAAAATAATAAAATACAAAATTCAGAATTTAAAGAAATAAAACAAAGCACAAATTAATTAATCTTATTTTATCTAAAATCACAGCCGTGGGCGCATTACATAAATAAACTTACTTGAATATAAACGATGAAATAATTCGTTATTGATAGTAAAACTTTACTTCGACGAAAATTCTTTTATCACGTATTTTCGACAAATACTAACATTATTAGTTACATTATTGTTTTTCTTTCAATTCGAGACTTGTAATTTTACTTGAAATACAAAGCTTTTAAATCATACCGATCGTGGTTCACTTCACGATAATATCAAATTCGATAAATACCTTGACTCAACTGTATACTCCAGGTAAACTGCTGGGCACAGTGGTTCCAGAAGCTTTCGAGTTTAGATCGACCCCGGGACGGTCTAGGTGTTCTGTAGTCGATTGAAGGTTCGGTGAGACCCCAAACAATGGAATGACGGCGGAAGATATGTTTTAATTCAGCATTGAAATTCGCACAAAAGCGAAAATTGGATTCTCAGCATAACACATCGTAAATAAATCTAACTCGAACGTGAGCTTTATTATGGATACCATGAAGTTCATTAAACCGTAAAATTACGATCTTGGAAAACCAATATTTCCTATCACACCACTTAATTTTCACGGTACCATTTGTTTAACTTCCCCGAAGCCTTGACTACGTCACGGAACCCGGTATTTCTTAATTGCGACCAAGAAAAGATCTCCCTCAAAATCAAAATTTTATTCCTTTTAACTCCTCGTAATCCCACTTAATTCAACGAACTTGCGCCGTAAAATCTTTGTAAAAGATGGAACACTAAACAACGTAAATTAACAAAGATGAAAAATATAGTGGCCACGTGCGTCATGTCACGTACGCACACTAAAGAAAGAAAATGTTCTCACGAAACGCTTGCTTAATTAAATTATCAAGTGATCCAAATCACGCTCGTAAATGACCCCAACATAAACAAAAGTAGATTCTAAGAAAAATCGATCAAACTACATTCCAAACAGGAAGTCATAAATTAGATAGAGTTGTTATTACATTGAAATACCCAGAAGTAAAAACACTTAATCAAAATCAAGACCACGGAAATTTATGCGTTTAAAAATAAAAAAAATACCAGTAATAATTGTGAAATAAGTATAAAATACAAATAAACTTAAATCAAACGTAATAAAATAACGAGCAAAACGTTTTCGATGCTAACATCGAACTAATCAATCGTAAAAAAAAACAGAAAACCGCAAATTCAGCCAGATGAATCTAATTACGGGGTCTTACATAAAAGATTCACTGCTAAATTTCAACGACGGTTACATAATGTATTTCCAAACATTTTCTTGGTTTTGCGTTTTTGAATGATGGGAAAATTGGCATTTTCCAGTCCAGTTTTTGCTATTTCTGCCTTCAAAACGAAATTATCATAAGTGCCTTCGTTTCTCAACCCTTTTAATTTTTCTAATGCTGTTTGTACAGTATTTATCACGCTGACTACTGAATGCCACCATAATAAATTTAGGAAATCGAGGAAAGTAACAATCTTTAGAAACTCCAATTGTCGATATTTCATTTTCTATGCAGTCTATGATGGATTCAAAATTCTGAATTATTGCTTCTACAGCTTTCAATCGTGCAACCCAACGTGTTCACTCAGACCTTTATTATGAAGAACTCTTTGACGTAATGTAGGCTCATCACCAACTTGATCAAGAAGTGTACCTGTTTCTGTTTCAGCGTTTGATTCAAACATATCTTTCCTTAATTCCGTGAGAAACTGAATGCCAAACTGCTTGAGTTTCTGAAAAGATTTTTGTCTTCCTCTACAATCATTGTCGATGAGATTGCGAAAAATATTTGAATATGCTTTTAATGGTTGCAAAAAATACTTTTATCGATCTTCTTCTCGAGTCCTTAGACCAAAAGTTTCATATGTCCTTCCAGTGGCGGGCACAGGCTATGGCCCTGTCGGTGGCTGCGGTGAGGTCCTCCATGGTGGATTTTTTGTCGAGGAGTCGGCAGATCGGAAGATGTTCCATGGTCTGTCTTTCCCCGCAGTCGCATAAATCGCTGTCGCTAGAGTACCCCCACTTGGTCATGTTGACTTTGGATCTGCCAGTTCTAGTGCGTAGGCGGTTTAGGCTTTTCCACGTAGTCCAGTCCAAGTCACCGCCAGCGGGTAGGTGTTCTCCCACTTCTAGGCTGGTACCGTCGATTGCGTCGGTGTTTTTAACGCGTTCGCGCCATGAATCCAACCTCGCTGCTTTAGCTGTTGAGTTCAGGGGTTTCTCGGGTATGAAGCTTTTTCGGGATTTTAGGCGTTTGTCGACGTTGGTATGGCCGTACAATGGATGTCTGGGGTCCTCTAGTTGCCTCAGTTTTTCCCGCCTACTTGCTACATTTCTTCTTATGTCTGGTGGAGCAATACCGGCTAATAGGTAGAGGCTGTTGATGGGTGTCGGTTTCAGGCATCCCGTAATGTAGCGACAGCTCTCGTTGAGCACCGGGTCGAGTTTTTTGGCATGAGATGACCGCTCCCAAACTGGGCACGCAAATTCTGCTGTGGAGTAGCAGAGTGCGAGTGCAGTAGAGCGCAGGGTGGTCGGGTTGGCGCCCCACTTGGTGTTGGTCAGTTTTCTGAGTATATTGTTGCGAGCGCTGACTTTCCCCTTCGTCTTTTCCACGTGGGCCCTATAAGTCAGGGTCCGGTCGAAGACGACTCCGAGGTACACTGGGTTCTGGTGGTGTTCTATTTCCGTACCATTCCAGGTGATGCGTAACTTCCGGTTTGCTTCCCGATGGCGCAGATGGAAAGCAGTTACCTGTGTTTTGGTCGGATTTGGTCTCAGGTAGTTCTTGATGTAGTAGGTTGAGAGGTTCGATAGAGCAGATGTGAGGACTCTCTCGGTGGTGGTGAACTCTTTCTCCTGTGCTGTGACGCACAGATCGTCAGCATATAAGAAACTCCTGCAATTAGGGTGGATGGGCTGATCGTTGATGTAGATATTGAAGAGGGTCGGTGCTAGCACACTTCCCTGAGGGAGGCCGTTCTGTTGCCGTCTCCAGCGGCTCTTCTGCTTGTAGAGTTCTACATAGAATTGTCTGTTTTCCAATAGCGACTTGATGACTTGCACTAGGTGGTAGTCGTGTTTCATGTCGTAGATCTTCGAGAGGAGCATCCTATAGTTCACAGTATCGTATGCAGCTGAGAGATCTACAAATACTGCGCCTGTGATTTTCCCTTTTTCAAAACCATCTTCTATGTGCTGGGTGAGGTTGAGTGTCTGTCCCGTGCAGGATTTGCCCGGGCGGAAGCCAGCTTGTTCTGGGATTAGGTATTCTTCGATCAGGGGAGACAGATGGTTCAGGATGAGACGTTCATAGAGTTTGTGGAGGTGGCAGAGAAGTGATATTGGTCTGAAGTTTTTGGGGTCCGAGGCGTCTTTGCCCGGTTTTAGAAGGGCAATGACGCGTGCCTGCCGCCATAGCTTCGGGATGTTATATGAAGAAGAGCAGTTCTTAAACAGCTCTAATATCCACTCTCTTGTCCTTGGTCCGAAGTGTTTTATTTGTTCTGAGCAAATGTCGTCCATTCCAGCCGCTTTACCATTTTTCAGGTTCTTAATACAGATGTTGAGCTCTTCCATGGTGAGGGTGGTATTGAAGCTGTTGTTTTCTTTGCCAGGTTGTTGCTTGATCCTCATCTTAGGTTGTTTAGTTGGTGCTTTCCCGTTTAGAAGAAGTTGGCTTGCAACCTGGTTTGCAGTGACATTATGGTGTTGTTCAGCCTTTTTGGGGTCGTTGCTTAGCTTCTTGATGGTGAGCCAGGCTTTCCTACTGCTGTGGGTTATGTCCACACTTTCAATTATGTTTTGCCATGACTTTTGTCTTTCTTCCTGTATCTTTAGTGCTAGTTCCGTACCAGATGCAATGGTGCTATCCGAGAACGGGTTTGCTTGGAATAGCTGTTGGTACTTCTGATATTCGTCTATCATCTCATGGGAGAGTCCTGGCACGTAGCTGGTTCTACATCCTCGTGGTATGTTCTTTCTGGATGCAGTACGTACGGCGTCAACGAACAGGTTGTAGTTGGTCTGTAACGGTTCGATGTTTGCCACTTTCGTGTCCAGGTCTTCTGCAAATCCTGTCCAGTCTGCTTTTTTGAAGTTGAAACGGCGGCGGAATGGGGCGGTGATTGGTGTGACTGCTGGTGATGCGTTAATGGATATCGGCCTGTGCTGTGTGTGTGGTATGGGTTCCAGCACGGCTTTACTGCAGAGGTCAGCGATGTTGTTGCTTACGAAGGCTAGGTCTGGGTTGTACCCCCGTTTCCATCTAGAACTGTTGAAGGACTTTGGGAGTTTGGGGTCGTGGATTAGACTGAGGTGGTTTGCATCGCTCCACGTCTCAACCAAGTCGCCATTTTCATCTGTTTTGACGTAGTCCCAGTTGACGTGGTGACTGTTAAAGTCACCGATGATGATGATGTGAGTCTTGTTCCGATCGAAGTTTAGCGGTTTAGCGAAGTCAACATTATCTTCTGTTGCCTGCATTAAAACCAAATTCATTTGATGACTAGCACAGCGAACATATGGGAGAAACGATCCATCGCCAACAAATTCTTTTATTTTCGTTTGAACACCACCACGATTTCCTGATATGACAGCGGAACCGTCATATCCGTGACCACGCGGATATTTCTTCTGAAAATTATATTTGTCGATTACGTTACAACTAGATGTAGCGTCTCCATTTTGTAATTGTACGAAGCATAGAAACCTCTCTTTTATACATATTTTAGGACAGCTGATGCTGGACTTGGCATCTTTATCTTCAATCACAACGTAACGTAATAAAATAGCCATTTGATCTAGCTGTGCAACATCTGTTATAGAGTCAGCAATTAATGCGAAAAATTTTGCACTTTTACATGCGTTAACAATGGTTTCATTTGCCAAATATTCAGCAATTCGAAAACAATTGTTTTACTGAAATATTTGAATCGCTGTGAGGATTCAATATGCGCCTGAAAAATTGGATTATGATGAGAAATCAACTGAATTATGAACAAATACATTCCAGGGTAATTCAGTTTTTGTAAGGTCTTCCTGTAATCTCGAAAAGTAACGCTCAAAGTAGATAAAATTTTTACAGTGTCCATAAGTATTTTCAGAATCGTGCGCTATTTGTTTGCCTCGTTGCTTAATTGTCAATTAAGTTGATGACGAATATCTGATTTTTGAAGAAAAGTTGAAGCGTTGTTAAGATGAGTTTTGCTTAAACCGTGTTGAACGACAGATGTGGAAAAATGTTTCCAATCTGTGAAACCGATGTACCACAAACTTTTTCTTTCGATTTCATCTACGAACAAACAACAAAAATGAGAATACGCAGTCTGGTAAAATCTTTTTTCCTCCATTTCTCTTTCCAGTCTTTTTTGCAGAACCGTCTTATACATTTTATATCCTACATTTGCCACACTTATACCTCTATAGTTTTTTACCTCTCTTCTGTCTCTTCTTTTGTAAACTGGGCGACCTTGCGACCTTAATCTTTTATATTCCAAAATATCAATTTTTCTTTTTTTCCACCTTCTTTTTCCTCTTTTTACCTCTTTCCTGGCTTCCCTGCATTTCTTATTTCATCACCTCTTTTCTTTATACTCTTTTATGTTTTTTTGCAGTATTTTTTTTTACTGCTTTATCTATTTTACTGATCAATTCTTTCACTTCTTCCTCCACCCGTTGTTCTTCCTCTGATTTGTTCTTATAAACCTCATTAATTTCATCTGTCTATAGCTTTTTCTCTCTCCAAACTGTGTTTGAATTTTTTTCTTTCTCTCTTCCAGCTTTTTAGCCTTACTTCTAATGGCTGATGGTCAGAATCAATCTCTTCCCCTATTTTAAAACTTTCTATTTTCTCCAAAACCTCCCCACCAACCATTACATAATCTATTAGAGATTCTCACCTCTCACTTATATATGTATATTCTCCTATATCCCCTTCCTCCATATTTCCATTCAGTATAGTCCACCCCTTCCCCTCACATAGCTATAATAGCACTCTACCTTGTTTGTTTAATGTTTTATCCATCGTTATTCTTTTTATTTCTTCCCCATTCAGTATCATACACCCACTTTCACCAATTCTCGCGTTAAAATCTCCACTTATTATTAATTTTCCTCTCTCCTCTTCCATCAGTACCTGTTTCAATTTTCTTATTGTTTGTTTCATTTCTTGACGGTATACTGTTATCACTGTATATCTACCTTCATCTTCCCTTAATATTTGATTTACTACTATTCCTTGCTCTTGCATTTTATTTTCGCATTCTTCTACCACCCATTCTTCTCTTGCTCCCGATATCATACCCTCTAGCGCTTTTTCTTTTTTTGTAGCAAATTGTACATTCCATCTATATACCTCTGGTAAATTAACTTTCCATCTTTCCCAATCTTTCTCCTCCAGCCACGTTTCTACTAAACCCACAATGTCAAACCCTTCTATATACTTCCAAAAATCAGCTCCTTTATTTATAAGCCCTGCAACGTTCCAAAAAACTAAACCTATTTCTTTTGTTTTTTTCTTATAGTTTTCCTTTATCTTTGCCGGGTCTTTCCCTTTTCTTATCTTTTACCCCCCTTATTTTTAGTTTTTTGACCTCCTTCTCTCTAATTTATTTTCTTTTACGTTCTAGTGCATCTCCTCTCCCTGAACCCATAATTTTATAAACCCTATTTTTGTTTTTCTCCCCTCTTCTTTTAGTCTTCTTCCTTCAATCCTTATATTTTTTTGTACCTGTCTTTCCACTGGAGTCATATCTTCATCTATAAATATTCTTGTTCCTCTTAACCTTCCTTTTTTCTTTAATATTTCTAGTTTATTTTCTACTGAATCCAATTTTACCAGTATTAACCCACTCGCTATTTTAATTGCGTCTCTTATACCTTTTTCCAGTTTTAATTCATTTTTAAACAAGTTTTCCACTTGCTTTTTACGCTCTTCTCTTCCCTCTTGACCTTCCATTCTTCTGATAAGTAAGTTCTTCCTTCTCTTTTCCCTTTCCATTACTTCCAGCTTTCTTTCCAAATTTTCTATTTTCTCTTCCATGCTCTTTTTTTCCCACATATCACATTTGAACATTGTTGTGCTTTTTGGACAAATTAGACTATTTATCATACGACTGACGTCAAAGTATTTTACACTATTACTTTTTTTCTCGTTCATACGGGATTACGAGAGCTCTTCTACCGGGGGGCTCAGGCGGCAATTGCTCTTTGTCGCTTTGTTAATCCGCTACTGAGTTTAGTTTAAAAAATGATTTACTTACTATAGTTTATATTAATTTAAATTAAATCTAAACACTTGAGCCAAACATTAAAAAAAGGTAGAAGTATGGGATAAAAAAAATCTACATTTTGTGCTATTCTGTATTAGCATGGGCTCACTTTCACTTTTTAAGCCTACTTTCATAGTTTTTCAATGAGTAACTTTCCAAGAGTTTTTTGATTTTTAATACATAAAGTTACATTTGAGGGAGAATACGAGTAGAATAGTTTATGGCAATCAGTAATAATTTTGATAGTAGATTTTTTTAGTCATAGAAATATCTCAGTTTGTAAGTCATGTACCTCTAAAAGTCTTATTAAGTAGAAACAAATTGAACGACGCATAAGGAAGGCGATCAAAGACTCATCTATACTTACAGAAGAACAGAAAAGACTGTTATCATCGGAAAGCCAACCTTCAAGACTGTATGGGTTACTAAAAATTTATAAAACGGGAAACCCTCTAAGACCAATCGTCAGTACCTGTGGATCACCGACTTACGAGTTAGCAAAATACTTAGCCAGAAAACTAAAGCAGCACACCGGACAGACAACCAGCTACGTTAAGAATTCCGAACATTTCGTCGAGATTCTCCAAGAACTTGACATAACTACCAGTGACATACTAATTAGTTTTGACGTAGAATCACTATTCACCAATGTACCAGTAGAAGAAACATTAGAGATCATTAGACAACAACTAGTGCCACGAGGTTTACAAGAAGATTTGATCGCCTTGGCCAGACTCTGTTTAACGTTAACCTACTTTCTGCGGAATGGTGAGTTCTATGAACAAAAAAACGGCGCAAGTATGGGATCACTGTCACCAGTCAACTCAAGCGACCGGAAACCGAAATGCTGGTACAGATACGTAGACGACACTTTTGTCGTATGGCCTCATAGACGGGAAGAATTACAAAGTTTTCTTCAACATATCAATGGACACCACAACAGTATCAAATTCACCATGGAGATCAAAAAGAACAAAACGCTGCCCTTTCTAGACGTTCTGGTAACACGCACGAACAACAACAGGCTAAGTCATAGCGTATACCGCAAGGAAACGCATACAGACCGGTATCTACACGCATCCTCTCATCACCATCCACAACAAAAGAGATCCCTCATCAACACACTTCTAAGAAGAGCGGAGAAAATTAGTGACGAAAAACACAAGCCGGAGGAAATCAAACACATAAAGGACGCTCTTATAAAAAATGGCTACAACAAAAAATTAATAAGACCACATAAGAAAAAGGAGAAGCAAGTTGAGGTTGCTGCGGAGACACCGTCAGAAACATATGCTTACTTACCCTACGTTGCCGGAGTCACTGACAGACTAAAGAGGGTTTTAGGAAAGAAGAACATCACTACACGTTATAAGACAGTGAAGAAAATAGATCAGCTCATACCTCCTAATAAAGATCAACTCGCAAGACTACACACCAAAGGTATATACAAATTAGAGTGTATGTGCGGCAAGAGTTATATCGGCCAAACAGGGAGGAGCATTTAGTGCAAGGTTAAAGAACATCAACGAGACGCTCAACTCAGGCGTACGAAAAAATCTGCAATAGCGGAACATCTACATGAGAATGGAGATCACCGGATTGGAAATAATAAAAAATCCTAACAACTTCAACCGTGAAGATGGATACAGATTAAGCAACACATAAAAATCTACGCTGCGTGAAGAACATGCAAGAAGTCACCAGACGTCTATGAACGCAAATCAACAGCTCAAAACGGACACGGATCAGCGAAGCGGAGCCGTAAGACTGTATATAACGAGGAACGCAAAACGATAACATCAGTCTTTAGAAATCTTCTGAAGAAGCTGACAGCATGATCAGCGAAACGTTAAGAGAAAATTTTGTGACGCGGCCACACCCGAAAAACAGTGCTACATTAAACAACGGCTGTGAAAGTTAGCATTCTACTATTTATTAGTTATTAGTGTTTCTAATTGGTGTAATCCTTTACCGCAAGTTCGTTTTAGTTTTAGTTATTTTACTTTTACTTTTATTATGTGTTATTAGCCCTTATTTTGTAATTAACGATACTAAATTCTCGTTTTTTGTAAAAATTTTGATACCAAGGAAGATTGGGTATTTTTCTTTAAAGAAAATGATTTAAAAGTTGCCATCAAATATTAAATTTAGGCAATATTTTCTAATACGATAGTCAATGCAAATTTTACAAGAATAAAACATTGTAGCATTCTAAAAGTTTGCAAAATCTTCCTTAATATGGGAAATAAACCAAATTTGAGATAGCAGCCTAATTTGAGACAGACTTTTGGCAGAACGGCTGGTGTCATCTATGTATAATGTGGAAAAGTTCAGTTTTTTAGACCAAACCTAGTCTGCAGGCACGCATGTTATAAAAATTTGTGAGTCACTGTTCTCTCTGAAAACATTTGTGTAAGGTAAGGTAAGGTCATCATTCCACTATAGTATGATTTTATTAACAAATGATGTTAATGCTACTCTTCTGTTATGCACAAACTCATTTTGCTGTTTTAATTTTTTCCCAAGTTTCCTAATTTGAGACAATACTGGTATCTTAATTTCAGACTATCTTCAATTGGGAACCTCAAAAAGAAGTATTGTATAAAACATGTTAATTATTTATTTAACTGGGCATATTTTGTTATATGAAAGATAAAAACTAGCATAAACAATGTTTGCATACACCTATAAATTAATGTTGTTTACAGATGCCAGCACAAAAGAAACATAAATTATGGAATCATGATGATATGACAAGAGAATCTCATCCCTAACATCAGCAGAGAGAGGACACTTAATAACAGTAATCACCTGTATGAATTCTACCGGTGTTTTAAAACCGCCAGTGATTATCTTTCTTCGAAAGAATATGAAGCAGGAATTAATGATGGGAGCTCCTGCTGGATTAATTCACAACTGTTATAAATCGGGATGGGTCAGAAGTGAGAGCTTTACGAGATGGTTAGATCACTTTATTAAATTTGTCAAACCAAGTGCATCTGATCCTGTCCTACTAATTTTAGATGGACACTACTCACACACGCAATATTGAACTAATAGATTTAGCCAAGCGAAACTATGTAACCATTATATGCTTACCCCCACACTCTACCCATAAATGCAACGTTGTATTTATGTCGCTTTTGAAAACTCATTACGCCCAAGAAGTTCAAGACTGGTTACGTGAAAACCAATTGAATACGGCTTTACCGTATGTTGTTGCTGTATTGTTTGGTAAAGCTCACAGTCGAGCTGTTACAATAGAAATATAATGATACTTTCAAAAAAAAACCTTCAATTGCTACATCTTCAGAGCTCACTATTTTGGAATTGATGCATCCACAGCATCAACACAACCATCAATAAAAAAAATGTAACTCCAGTACAAGATCCAATGTTAGTGCAAAACCTAGAAGAACAAGAAAATATTGAAAATCTTCCATGATGTTTCTCTTTCTTGGGAACAGAAGATCAACGTAAAAATAAAAGAACCCCAGCAACTCCGAAAACAAAAAAAGGACCACTAAGTTTACTGCAGAGCGAAAGAGATATTTCATGCCATCTGCAAACCAAGACGTTATCCGAAAAATTTTGGTATCTCCTAGAGAAATCTGTCTTATTCCAGTACATAAAAGAACTCAGCAACGAAAAAAATGTGCAAAAGCTGCAGTTATTACAACAACTCGCTATAAAAAAGAACTGTTAAAAAGTATAAAGAAATAAAGCTAAAGAAATGAAAAAAGAAACGATGCAGGACCAAAACAAATAAAGCCACAAGGATATTGTCATTATGCAGTTTTGATTCTGGCAGCAAAGAGCCTGTTTTGAAAGACTCCTCATCGGATGGCAGTGGCGGCAGTCACGCTAAATGCATATTTTGTACAGGCCTATATTCAGAAGACAAAAAAGGTAAAACATTGGCTAAATGTGTCAAATTTTTGAGTTGAGCCCATAAGGATTGTGGAGACTTGACAAGTTCTAGAAAAAAATGTTTTGAGTAAAGTACTAAATTAGGACTTGGTCCCAAATTTAGGAACCAACTGTCTCAAGTTAGACACCTTAATTTAAAAAGACTCTTTTGTTTCTTATGTGAGTTTTACTGTAAACTTTTTTCCTAAGCTTAAATTTAGTTATCATGAATATTAAACCCTTTTAATGATGTACTGAGTTCATAATAGTTATTGTTTTAAAATAAATTATATTTTATTTCCATTTTACAAAAAAAGTACCTCAATTTTGGTTCCTTTCCTCTATAGTTAAAGTGAGTGCAGTTGGATGCGACGGATGGTATATAAATCAGCATTTACAGTTATATTATTAAATTATTGTTTTATTAATTAGTTAGTTATTTAATCGTTTATAAATTCACATCAGTTAACAATAAGTTTGTACTGATACGTTAAACAAAAGTCTTCAAAAGACCTCTAAGTAGAAAGGGCCGGACATCCCCTCCACTTTTGACGTCATGACTGACCTCGTCGCAAACGTACGTGAAGGTTTTTTTTTGTGAAAGTATTTTTCTGGTTTTTTTGTGAAAGTATTTTTCTCTCTCTCACAATGAATTTTTTTCTCTCTCACACATTTTTTTCTCTCTCACACATTTTTTCTCTCTCTTACAGCGATTTTTTTTCTCTCTTACATTGTTACATCATCGCATAATTGGTAATTTTGATTGCGTCGTGCGTCATCGCGTAACTGGTAATTTTTTATGCGTCATAAAGTCTCATGATTCAAGCGAGAAAGAAAATATTTTTATTTAAAAAAAGCTTGGGTGTACCTGGATTTGAACCCGGGTTTCTTGATTACAAAGCGGCGAACTTAACCGCTGACCTACGAAAATAAGTTAATTTTAAACGCTCAATTGTTGTATACAATTAGTATTATTAATTACTGAACAAAAGACTTGTAAAATTTATTGTACTTTATTTTTAAATTAAATTAACATTCATGGCATAATTATATCATTTTTTCTACAGCATCTATGTCATTACGGTTTATCAGGATCTTGATAATTCACGGCAACTATACACACGGCATCTAATTATATCATTTCTACAGCATCCGTCGTGTTGTGGTTGATCTGGACTTTTCTAGTGGTCGATACTTTCATATTCTTTCTCTCTTACTCTTAATACTCTGTAAAGAATCGCTTATTAAAAAAAAATCTAAAAAGTTAATGTTGATTATAAGAAAAATAGCACAAAAACAGCTGCATGCAAATTAGCAAAAAAAAAATTAAATTTAAGAAAATAACTACCAATTTCTTAAGAAAAATTAATGTTACTTGAATATATCAACTGCTTCTTTTTAAACGAGGTGTTGGTTTAATCAACAACATTAGAAATTAATTTAAAAAAAAAGAAATGGTCTAAACTAAATTAATAGTTAACAAATTTAAAAATCGCTGAAATTTAAAAAAAAATTTTTTTAAACTAACTTTTAATCAGGTAAATACTAAAATCAACTTTTTTAATTTAAAATAATCTTTTGTAGAGCATAAAATTGCATGTGTTTAAGCGTATAGGATTAATTTGCAAAATAAATAAACCACTTACCATTGTAATACACAGAAACACTTTAATTTAAAACGTTCTTACTAGTACGCAGCTAAAACTAAACAAAGTGTGATCACTAACAATAAAAGAAAGTGTCATTGCCAAAAATATATTTTTACAATTATTTTATTACTTATTAATTAAAGTTTTATGATACATACCTGCCGATTCATTCAGGTCGCTGATTGTTTCAACAAATAACTTTTCCAATGACATGTAATTAGTGTAAATTCCATAAGGTAGTAGTTATTCAAAAATTTTCTTTGGAAGCCAAAGACATTATTATTATTATAATATATAATATTCTAAGATAAATCTTTTAAATTTTCAAGTACTTCATCTTCAATGTCGCTGAATATGAAAGCAGTTAACTCCTGATACTAAAGTAGGTCCAAACTTGCACGTTTTGAGTTCGTTTTGGTACACACCCCTGGCATTAAGTGTGTTATAAATTTCTTGATCTGTATAATTAAAAAAAATATACTGTGATATTAACGTAAATTTAAGCATTTTACCGATAATTTTGCAATCTGCTGTATCAAGTTCTAAAATATTTTCTGAATTTCTGATTGAGTTTAGATACTCAACCCAATTTCTTTCATCCGTATTTGAAATACTTTATGCATCTAAGAAATAATGGAACTACTAAAACAATAAAAAAATGTAAACGTTTTACTTACACTATCCAAGTTAAATAATTTAATTAAGAAATAATTTTTTTAACTATGATTCAAAAACTAACGTTCAAAAAATTCAAGTTATTTTTTTAAAATGTAGTTTAAAAAGAAACAAATTCTTATAGCATTATCAAAGTTATTGAAAAAGAAATTTAACAAAAATCTTTAAGAGTTTTTAAAAAATGTAAAACATTTTAAAGCTTACTTTTGTTTCCTGTTAGTTATAACTAATCAATGTAAAATTCTAAAACCATCGTTCAAAAATATTTGTTTTTAGTTTGCATTTCACACTCAGTTTTCAACTTTAGTTTGAAAATTAATAAAACGTCAATGTTTTAAATAATTAGCAGAGTTTTTTAAAGAAATACAAATAAATTTAAAATGTTGCAGAAAGCAAAATATGTATGTAAAAATTGTGTGTGTTAAAGATTTTTATTAATGAATGTAAGATTCCAAAAGCAATGTTCCTCATCATATCTACTTATTTTAACATATGTCAAATATTTTTCTACAATTGCTTATATATTTTTTAATATGAATCTTTACAGTGTTAAAAATAAAGTATTGTAATACAGCAAATATTAATATTTGTTTCAAATTATTGATAATCGCTACATAATTATAGTGACAAGTTAGGTAATAAAATCCTAATTTTATTTTTGATAACGAGTAATTGTTCATGTAGAAAGCGAGTAAATAATGTTATGGTAATGATTATGTAATTATAATGACAAATTCTAGAAATTAAGTAAAATTGTTAAAAAGTATTTTATGTAGTACATACGAGTAATCTTAATTTGTAATATAAAAACTATTTATGTTGAGAAGCAGAAAGGAAAGAAAAACAGAAAGGGTAAATATTGCATTCGGACATTATACTAAAATAATAATATCATAAAAAAAAATCATGTACCTTCTGTTAACGATAACGTGTAATATTACTTATATACAAAACAATTCTAGCATTTTGCACATTTCTATTGCGCAAACAAATGGTATTTAAAGCTACATTTTATTTATAAGAAAGAAGAATACATATACAAAAATAATCAAAACAAAAAACTACACAACACAACAAAAACATTTATATAAGAATTGCAAGTTTTATTAAAAAAATCTACTCGTGCACATTTTAACTTTGAATGATTCACAAATTCACCTAAACCCAATTAACATTTTTTCTCTACCACAAAAACAAGAAATGTTATTTTTATTACTAAAGACTTACGTACAAACAAACAACTAATTCAAATTGATGCAGATCAAAGATTAATTGTAAAACTAAACCGAATTATAATTGTATTTGTTTAAGCTGTATTGCAGCTACAGTTCTAAATTTTAAATATTGTTACTAATAAAAGTTTCCTTATAAGAAGAGATCGTTGACAATTTCAAGTAACGCAAACTAAAAATTACCAAACAAATAGTTAAATAAAACCAAAACAAAAACGTCTTAAAATCGTTAATAACACTAGTATACTTTTCTTAACATGTAAAAATATTAGTAATTGTATTAACTGTAGTTAACGTCAAACCAAAACTAAACAACATTATTGAAACCATAAAGATTATTTGAGTAACATAATTTTGTATTTCATTTGTTAACAAAAATTTTGATGCACTCGTTAAAACTTATTTTATATAAAACTTCTCTAAAAACACAATTTAACAAAGTTGTTGTAATATCAGCTAATTCAAAAACTACTCCTGAAATATTAATACACTTGACTCTAAGCTGGTGAAATGAAATTTCTAATAAGATCTGTATACGTTTCTATTACATTAATATTACAAACTGTTTAAATCAGTCTGTAAATATTATAACGTTACAATTACTTAAGATTACAAGCAAAAATGTTATTCGAAATTCATATATATATATATAGAAATAAATGTTTATAACAAGTTTAGAACACGTTTAAAGATAGTGAATAAGTTGAAAGCTTATTTTACATCTCAACTAGACAATGTGGTTATTTTCACAATTTTATTGAAAACGTAGTATAAAATTTAGTTAGTAAATGGCAAACCAAATGAAAATATTAATCATTTTTGTAATAAACACGTAATTACTAACAAATAAACTTTTAATTTAACGATTAACAGAAAAGAAAGAAAACATTTTTAACAAAATCTACTCTAAAAGCAAAGTTACATAAGTGAATAAAAACCTGTAAATTAGGAAATTTTCCTTATGCAAATTTCTATTAGTTATAGTAATTACAGTCAATAACAATGTAATTAATGACTAAGGAAAGTCACAAACATATTTTTAACGAAAACTATATCAATTTTGTTTTAAACGATTATAATTAGATACTTTTATATCATAATCTCAAGAAACAAATAAAAATTGTAGAATTGTTAAAAGTGCAATAGGAATTTACTGGAGTTATTAGAAGTAAAAGTAGAAAAACTTTTGTCAATGTTTATAATTACCTACTTAAGTCATGCTGAAATAGAAAATTAAAAACATTAAGAATACATTTATAACAAAAACTATTTAGCAATTTAGTTTTTCGTTCAAATGATTAAAATTAGTTACTCTAATAGGTACCATAATCTCAAACAGTAAACAGATAAACTATTTTTTTTTAATGAACAAAAAAGCAATGCATGTACAAACTGTAAAAAAAGTAAATGTTACAATAAAACAGCTACTAAAAACTTAAAGCAAAATTTAAAAGAACAAGAGAAGAAAACTACTTAAAGAATATCTGTTCTAATAAAAATTGTTTTATAGTAAATGGTGTTATTGTTTAATTAAAAATTTTAAATTTACATGTTTTTAAACGTAGTCTATGTTCTTTGTCAAATAATAAATTACAACCACAAATATCTAGAAACATTTGAAGGTAAATAAGATCATAATTTTAATTTTGCCATTCGTTCAAAATTAAATTATTGTTTAAAATATTGTAACTAAGAAGAAAAGAAAACGCTTTAGTTATATCTGACAATTTATTATATTATATTTTTTTTCTGGTTTGATAGGTTTTAATAACATTAACATTTACTAAATTCATTCAAATTGAATCTGTTTAATCACTAACCGATATCTAGTTTATTAATTTAGAATTTTGTATTGAGAAGCAAGTACGAGATATTCACGAACGAATAGACTTGTTTATAGTTTCAATTTTTGTACTAATATTTTTTTTGTATAATGTAAACCGTTAATTAAATATTATAACACGTTTTTACAATTTAAGAATTTTTAAAATTAAAGTAATAGCTCTATGGGTACTTATACGTAACGTTTAATTTTCTTCCTAAAGTTAATGTTACGAATAATTACTATTAAAATCAAACTTTATTAAAAATAGAAAACAAAATTACAAAACCATTTCAATACGCAAAGCAAAACTGATATACACATTGTCACTTAATCTATTGTAAACAATTACGAATACATTCATTTATAAATTTACAATGTACGTACGAGGTAAATCTATTAATTGTTACCTCTAGTTAGTAGCAGTGTATTTAAAAGTAAATAAATAAATCATTAAAATATACGCTGTAACGTTTAAGAAACATTTAGTGTTAGTTTAGATTATAAAAGATAGAGGATACGAAATAGAGCTACGCAAACCAAAGCAAATCGGTCTCTAATCGGCAGTGGCGGACAACTAAAAACTATAACAGGATTACGTCTTTTAACTTCAATTATGAAAAATTTATTGTATACACCCACGGCTCTTGGAATGGTTATGTTACCTTTAATAATTTGTTTTAATATAAATTATTAGTTAACGTAAAGTGTGAAACCGTCTTAGTAGTTATGTTTATGACGAATTGCTTTCTTATATTTATAAAATTTACATACAACATAACAGGTACTTTTTATTTACTTTTGCAAGTTTTAGTCTAAATTTCTTTCTTCTGCTATTACTGTCACAATTAAAAACTGTACGAACCACAATTCCCAGCAAATGCTAAATTACGTTCAAACAAGATTTATTTAAAATATGTATTTAAAATGAAATAGCGATACACAACTTATTGTGAACCAGAGCCTCACTCTTTCTGTAATAAGTTAACCTCACTTCTTTTGTAATAAGCTAACCTTACTTCTTATATGTTAATATAATCTCAGGTTTATAATAATTAGCCTAAAAATGCAAAACTTATTAGTTTTAAATAAGCGTAATTATTGACTTTAATACAATCTTTTAGATGTAAAACACAAAAACTTTTAAGTGTGGTTAGGTTATTACAATAATTGATTCTCCGAAAAGTGATGAAGTTTAGGTGGAGTGAATAACATTAACACAAGTGAAAAATATTTAAAAAAGTTAAGTTTAATTGCACTACCAAATAACAATAAATTAAAATTTGTATTGTTTTATAATTCACTATGAATACAGTTCCAGCGTGATTTTTGAGAATTTATCATGTCATCGTTAAACTTGTAAAAACTTTATACAATTTTTTTTATAATATAAATGAATTAAAACACAATTTCATTCTGTAATTTTGTTTAAACATTACCTAACATTGTAAGATATTTCTTATTTTAAACTGTTTTATTATTTTTTTAATTGTACAGTTGAATTTCTAATAATAAGCTTTACCATAAAAGTTTAACAACTGTTAATAACGTTAAAAAAATAATTTCAATTAAGTCGTTTTGTTGAAAACATAAAAATTAGAACAACTTATAATTATAACATTAAATTAATTTTTTTGCCAATTACTTATTTTGTGTCAGTAATAGTTAATATTATTGTGGTCATTAAAGCCCTTGACAATTATGTTTTTTAACATCGATTAATTTTAATTTTTTAAGACGATTTATTACTATAATCAGAATCTAATTATATGATCTATTAAATAAATGTTTAGTTTTCTCTATTTTTTAAACTTAACAGCTAAATAAGTTATCAGTCATACCAAACCTTAAACGCTTCAGCCTGTAATACTTTTTAAATTAATTGTGCTGTTATTTTATGTTTATTATTCAAACGGAACGGCGTTTCTAAATTAAAATACTAAATAACTCAAAAAGAAAGAACATAGTTAAATTTCTCGCTATATAAATATTATGTTTAGTTGGTAAAACCTCTTCAGTATAATTTAAATTAATTATTGTCAAACTCTTAGATTATGGAAGATAAGAATTTGAAATCGACTTGCTGCACGTCATATAGTGTCTGATTGCCATTGATCTAGTTCACAATAAGTTGTGTATCGCTATTTCATTTTAAATACATATTTTAAATAAATCTTGTTTGAACGTAATTTAGCATTTGCTGGAATTGTGGTTCGTACAGTTTTTAATTGTGACAGTAATAGCAGAAGAAAGAAATTTTGACTAAAACTTGCAAAAGTAAATAAAAAGTACCTGTTATGTTGTATGTAAATTTTATAAATATAAGAAAGCAATTCGTCATAAACATAACTACTAAGACGGTTTCACACTTTACGTTAACTAATAATTTATATTAAAACAAATTATTAAAGGTAACATAACCATTCCAAGAGCCGTGGGTGTATACAATAAATTTTTCATAATTGAAGTTAAAAGAAGTAATCCTGTTATAGTTTTTAGTTGTCCGCCACTGCCGATTAGAGACCGATTTGCTTTGGTTTGCGTAGCTCTATTTCGTATCCTCTATCTTTTATAATCTAAACTAACACTAAATGTTTCTTAAACGTTACAGCATATATTTTAATGATTTATTTATTTACTTTTAAATACACTGCTACTAACTAGAGGTAACATTTAATAGATTTACCTCGTACGTACATTGTAAATTTATAAATGAATGTATTCGTAATTGTTTACAATAGATTAAGTGACAATGTGTATATCAGTTTTGCTTTGCGTATTGAAATGGTTTTGTAATTTTGTTTTCTATTTTTAATAAAGTTTGATTTTAATAGTAATTATTCGTAACATTAACTTTAGGAAGAAAATTAAACGTTACGTATAAGTACCCATAGAGCTAATACTTTAATTTTAAAAATTCTTAAATTGTAAAAACGTGTTATAATATTTAATTAACGGTTTACATTATACAAAAAAAATATTAGTACAAAAATTGAAACTATAAACAAGTCTATTCGTTCGTGAATATCTCGTACTTGCTTCTCAATACAAAATTCTAAATTAATAAACTAGATATCGGTTAGTGATTAAACAGATTCAATTTGAATGAATTTAGTAAATGTTAATGTTATTAAAACCTATCAAACCAGAAAAAAAATATAATATAATAAATTGTCAGATATAACTAAAGCGTTTTCTTTTCTTCTTAGTTACAATATTTTAAACAATAATTTAATTTTGAACGAATGGCAAAATTAAAATTATGATCTTATTTACCTTCAAATGTTTCTAGATATTTGTGGTTGTAATTTATTATTTGACAAAGAACATAGACTACGTTTAAAAACATGTAAATTTAAAATTTTTAATTAAACAATAACACCATTTACTATAAAACAATTTTTATTAGAACAGATATTCTTTAAGTAGTTTTCTTCTCTTGTTCTTTTAAATTTTGCTTTAAGTTTTTAGTAGCTGTTTTATTGTAACATTTACTTTTTTTACAGTTTGTACATGCATTGCTTTTTGTTCATTAAAAAAATAGTTTATCTGTTTACTGTTTGAGATTATGGTACCTATTAGAGTAACTAATTTTAATCATTTGAACGAAAAACTAAATTGCTAAATAGTTTTTGTTATAAATGTATTCTTAATGTTTTTTAATTTTCTATTTCAGCATGACTTAAGTAGGTAATTATAAACATTGACAAAAGTTTTTTCTACTTTTACTTCTAATAACTCCAGTAAATTCCTATTGCACTTTTAACAATTCTACAATTTTTATTTGTTTCTTGAGATTATGATATAAAAGTATCTAATTATAATCGTTTAAAACAAAATTGATATAGTTTTCGTTAAAAATATGTTTGTGACTTTCCTTAGTCATTAATTACATTGTTATTGACTGTAATTACTATAACTAATAGAAATTTGCATAAGGAAAATTTCCTATTTTACACGTTTTTTATTCACTTATGTAACTTTGCTTTTTAGAGTAGATTTTGTTAAAAATGTTTTCTTTCTTTTCTGTTAATCGTTAAATTAAAAGTTTATTTGTTAGTAATTACGTGTTTATTACAAAAATGATTAATATTTTCATTTGGTTTGCCATTTACTAACTAAATTTTATACTACGTTTTCAATAAAATTGTGAAAATAACCACATTGTCTAGTTGAGATGTAAAATAAGCTTTCAACTTATTCACTATCTTTAAACGTGTTCTAAACTTGTTATAAACATTTATTTCTATATATATATATGAATTTCTGAATAACATTTTTGCTTGTAATCTTAAGTAATTGTAACGTTATAATATTTACAGACTGATTTAAACAGTTTGTAATATTAATGTAATAGAAACGTATACAGATCTTATTAGAAATTTCATTTCACCAGCTTAGAGTCAAGTGTATTAATATTTCAGGAGTAGTTTTTGAATTAGCTGATATTACAACAACTTTGTTAAATTGTGTTTTTAGAGAAGTTTTATATAAAATAAGTTTTAACGAGTGCATCAAAATTTTTGTTAACAAATGAAATACAAAATTATGTTACTCAAATAATCTTTATGGTTTCAATAATGTTGTTTAGTTTTGGTTTGACGTTAACTACAGTTAATACAATTACTAATATTTTTACATGTTAAGAAAAGTATACTAGTGTTATTAACGATTTTAAGACGTTTTTGTTTTGGTTTTATTTAACTATTTGTTTGGTAATTTTTAGTTTGCGTTACTTGTAATTGTCAAAGATTTTTTGTTATAAGGAAACTTTTATTAGTAACAATATTTAAAATTTAGAACTGTAGCTGCAATACAGCTTAAACAAATACAATTATAATTCGGTTTAGTTTTACAATTAATCTTTGATCTGCATCAATTTGAATTAGTTGTTTGTTTGTACGTAAGTCTTTAGTAATAAAATAACATTTCTTGTTTTTGTGGTAGAGAAAAAAATGTTAATTGGGTTTAGGTGAATTTGTGAATCATTCGTGTTAAAATGTGCACGAGTAGATTTTTAATAAAACTTGCAATTCTTATATAAATGTTTTTGTTGTGTTGTGTAGTTTTGTTTTGATTATTTTTGTATATGTATTCTTCTTTCTTATAAATAAAATGTAGCTTTAAATACCATTTGTTTGCGCAATAGAAATGTGCAAAATGCTAGAATTGTTTTGTATATAAGTAATATTACACGTTATCGTTAACAGAAGGTACATGATTTTTATGATATTATTATTTTAGTATAATGTCCGAATGCAATATTTACCCTTTCTGTTTTTCTTTCCTTGCTGCTTCTCAACATAAAGAGTTTTGATATTACAAATTAAGATTACTCGTATGTACTACATAAGATACTTTTAACAATTTTACTTAATTTCTAGAATTTGTCATTATAATTACATAATCATTACCATAACATTATTTACTCGCTTTCTACATGAACAATTACTCGTTATCAAAAATAAAATTAGGATTTTATTACCTAACTTGTCACTATAATTATGTAGCGATTATCAATAATTTGAAACAAATATTAATATTTGCTGTATTACAATACTTTATTTTTAACACTGTAAAGATTCATATTAAAAAATATATAAGCAATTGTAGAAAAATATTTGACATATGTTAAAATAAGTAGATATGATGAGGAACATTGCTTTTGGAATCTTACATTCATTAATAAAAATCTTTAACACACACAATTTTTACATACATATTTTGCTTTCTGCAACATTTTAAAGTTATTTGTATTTTTTTAAAAAACTCTGCTAATTATTTAAAACATTGACGTTTTATTAATTTTCAAACTAAAGTTGAAAACTGAGTGTGAAATGCAAACTAAAAACAAATATTTTTGAACGATGGTTTTAGAATTTTACATTGATTAGTTATAACTAACAGGAAACAAAAGTAAGCTTTAAAATGTTTGACAATTTTTAAAAACTCATAAAGATTTTTGTAAAACTTCTTTTTCAATAACTTTGATAATTCTATAAGAATTTGTTTCTTTTTAAACTACATTTTAAAAAATAACTTGAATTTTTTGAACGTTAGTTTTTGAATCATAGTTAAAAAATTATTTCTTAATTAAATTATTTAACTTGGATAGTGTAAGTAAAACGTTTACATTTTTTTATTGTTTTAGTAGTTCCATTATTTCTTAGATGCATAAAGTATTTCAAATACGGATGAAAGAAATTGGGTTGAGTATCTAAACTCAATCAGAAATTCAGAAAATATTTTAGAACTTGATACAGCAGATTGCAAAATTATCGGTAAAATGCTTAAATTTACGTTAATATCACAGTATATTTTTTTTAATTATACAGATCAAGAAATTTATAACACACTTAATGCCAGGGGTGTGTACCAAAACGAACTCAAAACGTGCAAGTTTGGACCTACTTTAGTATCGGAGTTAACTGCTTTCATATTCAGCGACATTGAAGATGAAGTACTTGAAAATTTAAAAGATTTATCTTAGAATATTATATATTATAATAATAATAATGTCTTTGGCTTCCAAAAGAAAATTTTTGAATAACTACTACCTTATGGAATTTACACTAATTACATGTCATTGGAAAAGTTATTTGTTGAAACAATCAGCGACCTGAATGAATCGGCAGGTATGTATCATAAAACTTTAATTAATAAGTAATAAAATAATTGTAAAAATATATTTTTGGCAATGACACTTTCTTTTATTGTTAGTAATCACACTTTGTTTAGTTTTAGCTGCGTACTAGTAAGAACGTTTTAAATTAAAGTGTTTCTGTGTATTACAATGGTAAGTGGTTTATTTATTTTGCAAATTAATCCTATACGCTTAAACACATGCAATTTTATGCTCTACAAAAGATTATTTTAAATTAAAAAAGTTGATTTTAGTATTTACCTGATTAAAAGTTAGTTTAAAAAATTTTTTTTTTAAATTTCAGCGATTTTTAAATTTGTTAACTATTAATTTAGTTTAGACCATTTCTTTTTTTTTTAAATTAATTTCTAATGTTGTTGATTAAACCAACACCTCGTTTAAAAAGAAGCAGTTGATATATTCAAGTAACATTAATTTTTCTTAAGAAATTGGTAGTTATTTTCTTAAATTTAATTTTTTTTTTGCTAATTTGCATGCAGCTGTTTTTGTGCTATTTTTCTTATAATCAACATTAACTTTTTAGATTTTTTAATAAGCGATTCTTTACAGAGTATTAAGAGTAAGACAGAAAGAATATGAAAGTATCGACCACTAGAAAAGTCCAGATCAACCACAACACGACGGATGCTGTAGAAATGATATAATTAGATGCCGTGTGTATAGTTGCCGTGAATTATCAAGATCCTGATAAACCGTAATGACATAGATGCTGTAGAAAAATGATATAATTATGCCATGAATGTTAATTTAATTTAAAAATAAAGTACAATAAATTTTACAAGTCTTTTGTTCAGTAATTAAAAAAACTAATTGTATACAACAATTGAGCGTTTAAAATTAACTTATTTTCGTAGGTCAGCGGTTAAGTTTGCCGCTTTGTAATCAAGAAACCCGGGTTCAAATCCAGGTACACCCAAGCTTTTTTTAAATAAAAATATTTTCTTTCTCGCTTGAATCATGAGACTTTATGACGCATAAAAAATTACCAGTTACGCGATGACGCACGACGCAATCAAAATTACCAATTATGCGATGATGTAACAATGTAAGAGAGAGAAAAAAAATCGCTGTAAGAGAGAGAAAAAATGTGTGAGAGAGAAAAAAATGTGTGAGAGAGAAAAAAATTCATTGTGAGAGAGAGAAAAATACTTTCACAAAAAAACCAGAAAAATACTTTCACAAAAAAAAACCTTCACGTACGTTTGCGACGAGGTCAGTCATGACGTCAAAAGTGGAGGGGATGTCCGGCCCTTTCTACTCCTCTAGTTTTTCGGATAAGACTGGAATCGCTTAAACCGTGTAATACAACTTCTATATGCACAGATTTCGCTAATCTTTATAGTCGTTGACTATTACATATACTTATATAAACATTTTTACATATTAATGCCCACAATTAGTGTGCACTTTTTAATTAAAGTTATTGAAAAAATCATTTGCATCAATGTTACCGGAACATCAAAATTTTTTTTTTACTAAACGTGAAGGTTTAATTATTAATACTAAGCAGAATATATTTTAAGTTAGACTACAAAACGTGTCAGAAACATTACTTTTTTCGGTATCTCAAATTTTGTGTTACCATTTTAAATACTTTATGTATTTTATTGGCTGTTTTCGTTTAGTAGTTTTGAAGCTTTTTTGATATAGTATTGTTGACTTTAATATATTATGTTTTTAATATAAAAAATGTTTGAAATAATGAATAATTGGTGATATTAGGAATTAGAAACTTTGAGACAAATTCGATAGCTATGGCATCAAAAAAATGCTTATTCTATTAACTTAACAAAACTGATATACTATATTAGTAAGAGTATTATGAGAATCAATTTATGTACAGAAAACGACAAAGTTACCTTTAAATATAATTTAAATTTTTGTAGCTATTTATCAACGTTAACACTATTCCGAACACGTAGGTACAGTGCGTATCACGCTGACAACCTAATTGTGCCGTGCGGTTACTTGTATACGAATGCGCTTTGTCTTTTGGTTTTCTGGTCCCCCGCATACAGCACAGCGTATTTTATTTTGTTTTTGAAAAACACGATTGCAAAAGCTAAACTACTATTCCAAACAATGTTGTGTAAAAAAAAGGCAATTGTTGTCTACACAAAGTTTTATCGATTCAGGATAATAAAGAAACTTTGATACTTTTGTTTTGTTAAGGGGGTTCTAAAACGGCCGCTTTGATGCGTTGCAAGCCTCTACAAAATTGTTTTTTTATTGAAAGTATAAAAGCTAAAAACTTAAAAAAAACTTTTTTTTCTCTAAAATTAGAGAAATTTCTCAGGGAAATGAGTAATCAGCAACAAATTTCATTTTGTGTCGCGTTTATGATCTGGCCATTAATTTTTTAAAAATAATATTTATTTTGATATAAAAACTATGTATTTATAAACTAAAGACATATATCTAGGACGCACTTGTGTCGCTTTTTGCAAATAATCGATGGTACGTTTACCATGTGCACTCAAAATTTGCCTAAAACTGCTTCGTTTTTTACTCATTTTTTATATTTTTGGGTTCAAAATTACACAAAATGTCTCAAGACGGTTATACCTTTGTAATTATATCAGTTTTTTAAAAAAACTTCTGGCTTTTATACTTTCAACGGAAAAGCGAAATCTGTAGAAGCTTGCAACGCATCTAAAACGGCATTTTAGAACCCCCTTAACAATTTTTTTTTGAACTCAAAGTTTATTTTAACATTTTTAACTAATTAATTTATTTATACTAAAAATATGAAATAAAACTTTAGTTCGCGCTTCGCGCGTTTGTTTATAGCGTGTAAATTCTAGCTGTTCCATTTCGTTAAAGTAGTGTATTTACACTTTTTATTCGTGTTATATATAATTTATGCCGGTAAGTCGTTATCAAACTAAAATAGATGCAAAAATATTTGAAATTCTCGAATCGATGAATAAAAATATGGAAGAAAATAATAGAAAAATAAGCGAAAATTCTCAGAAAATTGAAGATAAACTATCCGAACATTCTCAGAAAATGGAAGAAAATCCTAGAAAAATTGTTGGCAAATTCTAGAAGTTTAAAAGAAGAAATAAGAACGAACATAGAAAAGTAAATTCAAATTGTTCAAGAGGAAACCCAAACAAATATGTTAAACGTAAAAAAGGAAACTTGCGAATCTATGAATGGGAAATTAGAAGCAATAGAGAAAAAATTAAAAGACTAAATGAAACTGCTTGAAGAAAGAATAAATCGAATGAATTGTCACAGCGAAGAAAGCGTCACGAGCAAAGATTTAGTAATGGACCAACGGTAAGAAACCACTCGCAAGTTTAAAGTTGTACCTCCAAATTTTGATGGTAAAGTTCCATAGTCAACCTACTACAAGCAGTTTGAGGCCGCAGCTACAGCTAATGGCTAGAGTGACAAGCAGAAAGCGACGTCTTTAATAGTGTCCTTACATAGAGAAGCGATTGGAATTTTACAGACTTCACGAACTTTTAATTTTACGTTTAGAAATGAGATATGGAGATGTTTATCTTCAACAAGTGTACCATGCTCAAATTAAAAGTTAGGTTTAGAAAACTGCTGAAAGTCTTCAAGAGTTTGAAGCTGACATCGTCAGACTAACACGGCTTGCGTATCTTACAGCACCAGATACCTTCTTGAAGCCAAACCTTTGTAGACGGCCTCCGAGACAGCAAAACGCACCAGACTCTCCGGTTAGCTCGATCAAAGACATTGGATGACGCTTTGGTGCATGCTTTGGAGTTTGAGGCAGCAAAACAAGCATTTTAACAAGACGGTCATAAACTTTAGTGTGCTGCAGAAGTACCCGCGCAAACATTGGAAAGCATCGAAGAGATAGCGCGACGAATATATTACAAATTTGTATGTATATTGGTTGAATTAAAATGAGATTTCTGTTTTGACGCCCTCTGCCGAGTGTAGTTTTCTTCCATTTCCTGTCAAGACGTCAAACCGGCAACTACTTAAAATCGTGATTCTGAATCTTACAAAATCAGCGTTAATGAATATTAAATTCTAATTTGAGAACGCATTTTGAGTAGGTTATTTATCACAAGGTGAGTTTTTCTTAGTTTTAGTTTTTAGTATTTTTTGGTAATTCTCTTCTTAATTTGATATCACGTTTTGCCACATTCTGACTACTTGTTTCGATGCATTATCGATCGTTGAGAGATTAATATCGACAAATACCTTCACGAAACGATTAGTATTCTCCGAGATATTACTTCTTATGCGTCAGCCCATTGCAATACCAACTTTTACTAATTGCGAGGAACAGCATTCGATACATCGGGTTCTTATATCTATATTCTTTTAGTATTAACAATTTTGTAGATTTCTACTTTCGTGAGTCATTGTGTTGACACATTTGCTATTCATAATTATTTTAAGGCTATTCAACAAGGAAAACGTTTTCTTCGGGCTAGTACTGCATTGTGGGTAAGTTTTATTTAATTATTTTGTCGCTGTCAAAAAAAGGTTACTTACGGAATTTAGCTTGTTTAACCTACGCAATACAATAGTTGTTTTAATACTATCTAGGTATTGTCAGTAATTATTTCTGTGATATCGCATGCTGTGAACCTTAGTTGTTTAACGTGTAATTTTCTTCGCTTATCGACATCCGATGTGTAACTTATGTATTGTGTGTTGCTGACACTTCCGGTATTTATGTATTTAGAATGTACTACAAAATTTCTATACCTCGTTGTTAAGACTTTACGTTATTAAATTATAGTTGTTATACATATTTTATCTTTCCTTTATGGTAAAATACTTTTCTTTTTTATTGTGGTTACACGATCTGGGTAACAAAGATTACGAACCTAAAGTTCGTTACAAGCTTCGACCTTCTGTCCTGATCAAGACAAAAGTTTTAGTTATAAAAATCTGGTGCCCTTAAAATATTATTTATTTGAACTTCCCCTTTCTCTGACTGTGTGACTTGGCCGTGCAAGGTTCGTAAGACCTATAAGCTTGTAACAAATACTTCGGGAAAGAAGAGTGACGACTTTGAACTGCGGTGAAATAGGCCATTTACGACAGCATCGTACTAAACCTAAGAAGAAGACAAAAAGAGCACTCGAAAGTTTGGAACGATTTAGCCAAAAAAGACAAAAGTTAATCTAATCTAGTCACGTTCCGGAGGTTACCATTCAAATTACATTGCCTAGAGAGCAATTGCATAGCATTTATCTCGATGGCAAGATCAATGAAAGAAGTGCTCAGTTACTGGTTGACACGTCCTGAAATGTTGATGGAAAACTAAAAGACATCATCAGTAACAGTACGACTTTGAACGGCGACGGGCGACGAAATACCTACTCACGGACAAGTCAAAATAACCAATGGTTTAAGAGAGTATTCGACCATCAAGTACTGGTAGCCGACATCACGAAAGAAGTTATCCTGGAAATGGACGTTATATAGAAGCATGGGTTCCAGTTGGATATGAAAAACGATGTTCTGAAAATCGACAATGAAAAAAATTTTTTTTATTCGTCAGAAAACGCAGCCGTGCGAGTCTTATTAAGTGAAGACATGACTCTGTCTGCAAGGACTGAAAGTATGGTGATGGCACGCCTGAATGGAAATCTTTACATACGCGTGATTGAACCAATGAAGGGCGCTTTAGTTAAAGATTATGGTACGCCAATGCACGCCAGTATCTCAAATTGTGAGATGCGTGAAGTCTAACGAAGATACGTCTCCGAAGAAGTACCTCACACCTGACACCAATGTAACTATTATTAAAAACTAATTTATTTATACTAAAATTACGTATACGTTTATAACTAACCGAACTAATAAAATCTAAAGATATATAATAAAAACACTTACACTAATTTATATAGCATTATCACACATTATCTAAACAGTGACGCTTGTTTACATTAAAGTCACGCACGATTTTAATTTGTCGTATTTATTTTGACACGCGTTAATAACTTATTTTTTAAACTTGAATAATTCTCGTAACACTGCAGACTTCAAATTCTGAGAATAACTCACCTATGATTCATTTGTATCGCTTTTATATATTTTGGCAATCCTTCGCGAAATTTCTGTATCTTTCGGTGAACGTTCTGTATATGGATAAAAACTTCGCGAAGGTTTTCGAACTTATATGTTTGACAAACTGTCACGCTGCAACAAAACTAAACTTCTGAATAAATTTGAAATTATTTCTAACCTAATCGTGCGATTCTTAATCGTGGCGCAAATCGGATTGCCAAAGAGATTGCAAAAGTTTCGACATTCACAAAGATACGAAAAATTGAGTCACCAAAAACAAACTGTGAAAAACAGGATTTCATGCACTTGAAACTTTTGAGAAAGAAACCAAACGTCAACAATAACGCTTCAAACAACCACAGCTTTATATATCTGTATAGCAATTCAGTAAAACTCCAAGTGTAGCTGTGATGGTTTGTTAAAATATCTAGCTTAATTCGTTCGTCGCTGTAACAGTTTTATTCTATGCACTTTCTTATGAGAAACTAGAAACAAGTTCTGATGCATATCCGATTGGTGTTGTTTTCACGGTCGACGATGTGTCCACATCATTATTATTTAGCTGCAGTCGCCGTAGTTTCTAAAACAGAAAATCGGCGTTGTATCCAATGCTGACGGTCGGCGTTGTGTCCACGGACGGCATAGTGTCCACAGAGAAGGTCGGCACTGTAGGCGCGGTTGGCGTTCCGTCCAAAACTAGCGGTCGACGTTGTGTCCACGGTAGGCATTGTGTCCCCTCTATATTTGCGGTCGGCGTTGTGTTTTATGCTCATGCAAGGCTCGGCCGTGCGGCCTCGCGTTGCATTACTGTTCGTTATGCTATGCTGCACTTTCGACGCTTGTTACGTATATGTTATTCGTATATTTTGCTAATGGGATAATAAAGAAAATATATAAATAAACGTGTTGTGGTCGATGCCATCTCGAGCCCATGTATAAAATTTAACAAATTTGTTCTATAAAGATTGTCGTAAGATGGTAGTAGTTCGAAAATTGTACCGAAAAAGACACGATTTTAATCCTCCAACAAATATATAGCGTGAGTAACTATATCGGTACAATTGCAAAAATTACCATCAGAGAGAACCAGTGTACGACCGTTTTACCCTTTTGGGGATCATCAGCACTGGAAAATACTTTCTGATGTCTTTCTACAATTGTACTGCTTATTTGGAGATCGTGTTTGAAGGTGGTTGAGTGAGAACGTGTTTTGGTTAATATTATTGCGGAGTTTTGGATACATTAAAGTGATTAGGCTGTAAACATTAAACTGGTGAATAAACGTATGCGTGTTGAGAATTGTGAAGTAGATTCAGATAAGGAAGTAATTAGAAGTGCAGTTTTAATGTAAGTAGTGAATAATTACATTAAATTTATGGTGAAGAAGGTAAAGGCGAGCTCAGATAACATGTGGAAATTCGAGCGGGTATCGTGGACTAGTTTAAAGGTCAAGCGCGCACTTGATAACAGGGACTTATATATTTTTATTTATATATTATATTAGTATAAGAAAAGATGGTAAGGAGGAATTAAGAAAAAAAAAAATAATAACAATAAATTTAAAATTAATAAAAAAAAAAATAAATAAATAACTAAATTAAAAAAAAAATAAATAAATAAGAAATAAAAAAAGGGGGAAAGGAATGAATAAAAGAGAGAGAGAGGAAGAGAAAAAGAAAGGCAACAAATATTTGAAAGAGGAAAGAAAACAATAAGATCACCAGACATTAAAAAAGATATCGGAGGAGAGCAGAAGGAAAAACCTCAAGAACAGAAGGAGGAAGAAAAGAAATGGAGGAGTTAAAAAGAATTAATGAGAGAAATGATGAAACAGATGGAAGAAAATATGCAAGGAATAAGACAAGAAATCAAAGAAATGAAAAAGAAATGGGTGAAAGAGAAAAGAAGTGGGAGAAAGAAAAAGAGAAACTGGTGGAGAGAATAGAAAAACTGGAGAAAAAAGCGGAAGACGAGGAAAGATGGAAAAGAAAGAATAATATTGTGATCAAGGGGTGGAGAAGTGAAAAACCACAAAAAAATTTAGCAGAGATGCTGGAAGAAAAATTAAATGTAAAAGTAGAGGTGAAAAAAGGGACAGTAATAAACAAAGAAAAGAAAAATGAGATGGTGGTGGCGGAAATCGGAGGATGGGAGGAAAAACAGAAAGTAATGGCGGAGAAGAAGAAATTAAAGAATACAAGAATATATATAAGTCACAATTTGACATGGGAGGAAAGAAGAGTGCAAAGAGAAATTATAAACATAGCGGTGGAAAAAAGAGCGGAAGGAAAAAGAGTATAGGTAGGGTACAGAAAAATGGAGATAGACGGAGACAGATACATATGGAACGACAAGGATAGGGGACTGAGCAGAGAAAGGGGAGAGAAATTGGGGAATTAAAACGCAAAAACTAAAGGGCAAAGGGGTGGTGGTAAAGGAGAGAAAGTTGACGAAATGGCAAAGAAAAGGAATAATGAGAGATGGAAATGGAAAAGAAAAAGAAGGAAGAAAAAAAGAAAGTAAGGAAGAAGCACAGGGGGAGGTGAGTGAGCTGAGAGTATTGTTTTGGAACGTAGCGGAAATAAAAAACAAGGAACATGATTTCTGGAAGTACACCAAGGAACAGGATGTAGTGGAATTTTAGGAAACATGGATAGAAGAAAAAGAATGGGAGTGGTGGGAAAAAAAGTTGCCGGAGGAATTTGAGTGGGTGGTGCAACATGCAGAAAGAGAAAAGAAAAAGGGAGAGCAAAGGGGGGTATAATAACGGGAATAAGAAAAAAATGGTTGAGCCAGGAAAAGAAAGAGAAAGTGCAACAGAGAAGAGGAGTTGTAGAAAGGAACATACAGTGGGGAAAAACAAAAATAAAAGTAGTGACGGTTTATAGCAGTAGAATGAAAGAGACAAGGAAAAACATAGAAGAGGGGGAAAAGGGATTGATAATAGTAGGAGGGGATTTCAACGCAAGAAGAAGGGAGAATACAAGAAAGGAAAGGGACGGGAAAGAGACAAACAAAGGACAAAGTGATAAATAAAGAGAGAGAAGAACTGCTGGAATTGTGCAACGAAAAAGGGTGGGAAATAATGAACGGGAACAGAGAAGAAGATGGAAAGGGGGAATTTACGTACATAGGAGGAAGGGGAGAATCAATAATAGATTTTGTAATGACAAATGAAGAGGCCGCAGAAAAGGTAAAGACATTTAAGGTGGGAGAAAGGGTAGAGTCAGACCATCAACCACTGGAATTGACAATGGAAGGAAGGGAAAGAGAAGAGAGAGAGGAAGAGGAGAAGTACATAACTAAAAAAAAGTGGACAGAAGAGAGTATAAAAAGATATAAAGAGAGAATAGGGATAACGGTATGGATAGGGAAGGAATTACAAGAAAGTGTAGAGGAAATGAGAGTGATGATGGAGAAAGCAACATAGAGAGTCAGATTTAGAAAATGGGAGGGGGAGAAAACAGGATGAAAGAAATGGTGGGATAAGGAATGCAAGGAAGCAAAGAAAAATGCAAGAAGAGCATTAAGACAGTGGAAAGAAGGGAGGAAAAAAAAAGAAGAATACAAAGAAGCAGTAAAAATATACAAAAAAACATGCGACAGAAAGAAGGAAGAAAACAAAAAGAAACAAGAGGAGCAGATCAAAAGAATAAAAACGGAAGAAGATGTATGGAAGTACCTAAAGAAGCAGAGGAAAAAAAACATGAAGACAAAGGGAATAAAAATTAAAGAATGGGAGATATATTTTCGGAACCTGTTGGGAGGGAAGAACAAAAGCAGAAAAAAGAAAAAGAAAAAGACGCGGTAGTAAGACAAGAAAAAGGAGATAGGGATAGAATAAGTGAAGAAGAAGTAATAGAGGCGATAAAGAATATAAAAAAAGGAAAGGCGGCAGGAGAAGATGGGATACAAGAAGAAGAGTGGATATACGAGGGAGAAAGTGTAGCAAAAAGGATGACGGAAATACTAAACAAAATATGGAAAGGGGAAGGATTTCCAGAGAGATGGAGAGAGGGAATAATATGCCCAATCCATAAAAAAGGCGAAAAAAATAAAGTCAAGAATTATAGAGGGGTAACATTATTAAGCACGGCATACAAATTGTACGCGACAATACTGCAAGAAAGACTACAGAAGGAAATAGAGGAAAGAAGTTTGGTACCAGACGGACAAGCGGGATTCAGAAAAGGAAGAAGGGCGATAGACAACATATATATACTGAAACACTTAGCAAATAAAGAACTAGAAAAAAAAGGGGAAAATGGTGGCACTATTCGTAGATCTAAAAGCTGTTTTTGACAAAGTGAATAGGGAAAAGCTGTGGGAATATATAAAAAGAAAAAAAATCAATGAAAGATTAATACAAAGAATAGAGGAAATCTACGAAGAAACGAGGAACAGGGTTAAAGTGAATGGGGAAGAGAGTGAGAAATTAATCACAAAGAGAGGGTTGAGGCAAGGATGTCCACTGAGCCCAAGCCTGTTCTCAGTATATACGGGGGATCTGGAAGAGACAATGAGAGGACAACAGGCAGGAGGGATAGTGGTAGGGAAAGCTAAGGTATGGTCGTTGGCGTATGCGGATGACATAGTGCTGGTGGCTAAGGAGGAAAAGGAAATGAAAGAGATGATGAAAACGCTAGAAAAATATATGAAAAAAAAAGAAATGGAAGTAAACACGGAGAAAACAAAGAAAATGATATTTATAAAAGAGGGGGAAAAGAAAAAGAGAGGAGTGGAGATGGAGTGATGAGAAAGTGCAACAAGTGAAGGAATTTACATACCTGGGCTACACGATGAAACAGGATAATAAAGGGGGGAACACATAAAGGAAAGGGCGAAGAAAGGAAACAGGCTAATAGGACAAGTCTGGGGTGTGGGGGAAAGAGTATTCAAGATGGATATAAAAAAAAGAAAATCTTTGTTTGAAAAACTAATAACGGGGGTAATAATGTATGGAGCGGAAATATGGGACTGGAAGGAGTGGAGGGAGGTAGAGGGGCTACAGGAAAAATACTGGAGATGGGTGTTAGGATTGGACAGGGATACACCGGGGTATATTGTGAGAGAGGAGGTACAGATAGAAAAAATAAGGGTAGAGACAGGAAAAAGAGCAATAAAATACGAGGAAGAAATGAGGGAAAGAACAGATTGCAAAATACTGCAAGAATGTTGGAAAGAGATAAAGGGAGGGAAAGTGAAGTACGGGCAGGAGGGCAGAGAAGAGTATTACAAAAGAAACGGGTACGCGAGTGAAGAAGTGGAGAGATTAAGAGAAGAGGGAGTAGGGATAAGGGAAGAAATAATAAAGAGAGATAGAGACATCGAAAAACAAGAAAGATGGACAAAGATAAAAGAGAGCAGATATAATAGGAATTATAAAGATATCAAGGGTGAAGGGGTGCCGGAATATTCAAAAGATAGAGAGATTAAAAGCAACAAAAGGAAACAAATGGTAGCAAGGTTCAGATGTGGCAACGAGGAGTTAGGGAACAAATATTGGAAAGAAGAACCAGAAAAGATGTGCAGGCTATGTGGAGAAGAAACGGAAGACCTTAACCACATGAGACAGAAATGCAGGGAACTAAGAGAAGAGGTGATGAAAATAGAGGAAATCTTGGATGAAAACGGAAAAGGAGCGGAATGGATGGAGGAAGTATGGTGCAGAAGGAAAAAGTTAAGGGGGGAGAAGGGATAAGAAAATGTATTATATATGTATATATAACACGATCAAATTTGTAAGCCAAATGGCAACGAATAAAGTTAATTATTTTTATAGCTTTTATTACTGCTTTGTTGTAGCTACATATAAAAGTGTTGTGGTCGACGCCATCTCGTAATTAACGAGCCCATGTATAAAATTGAACAAAATGGTACTATATGGATCGTAAAATGTCGGTGGTTGGATTTACTAACCGCGACTACAACACTTTTATATGTAACTAGAACGAAACATAAATAAAAGTATACTTGTGAAAATACATCAGAATGTATTTCCCAGTGCTGATGATCCCCAAAAGGGCAAAACAGCTGTACACTAGTTTTCTCTGGTGGTAATTTTTACATTTGTATTGATATAGTTACTTGCACTATATATTGGTTAGTGGATGAAAATCGTGTCTTTTTCGATACAATTTTCCAATTGCGCGGTTATTAAATCCAACTACCAACTTACGACGATCTCTATAGCACCAATTTGAAAATATATAAAATGACATTAGTTAGTCCTAAAAAAACAAGTTCTATATATTTGTAAAACAATTGCAGTTGCGTATTGTAAACTTAATAACCGGATGTCAGAACATGTAAATAAAAAAATTGTTTTTTGATACGAAACTGTTTGTAATGACAACAATTAAAATAACGAGAAATAGTGTTTATGCTGAAGCACGTCAAAGTTTTTGTAATAATTGCAGTATGCGTGCTACTAATTATGTATTAAAACAACATTCATACTCTTACTAGTAGTTTAAACTATTTTGTACAAATGTTAATAATTAATAAGCAAATAAAAACCTTCAGCAACGATCTGTATAGGTACAAAGAAACTTTAAAAAGGAATGGCATGGTTCATTCTAGCGTATCAGCAAAAAAAACGAAAAGGACGCACTGTCTTCTACTGACTGTCTGCTAAATTTACCTGAAAGAAACTCGTATTCCAATTTTAGATGCACATTTCGCATCCTCTTACATTAAGTGCATTGTACCTGTTTATGCGTTGCATCTTTGTGGTTTATACGCGAGAGTGATTGTTTTTAATTGGGTTTTTCTGCATGAGTATAAGCACGGTAAGATATTAAATTAATGCATAAATTAAACAACCGAAAATTCCATTTACGGAGGATTTTATTTAAAATAATTACGTAAGTAAGATATTATTTAAATTTTTGTGATTTGTATGCACAGAAGCGTTGTTAAATTCGTAGAATTGCATTATAAAATTGTAGTGATTATTACCAATGGGAATTAGTTTAACTTATAGTTCTATTATTAAATTGTTGGAAATTGGTGGAGTATGTGAAAAATATTAGATATTATTGTTCCGAATGAGTGTAGCTTAAAATTTGTAGTTTTGTTTCTTATAAACCAAGAACATTGCTTAATTAGTCAAATTAAATGTTTTTTTAAAAAACGCTCTTTAATAGTATTTTTAATAATTTTTAAAAACAGTATTGTTGATGTTGACGTTTATTGTGACGTTGCTAAATTTTCTTCGTATGAATAACACGAGTCAACATTTAAATAAATTATGATGAAAAGTTGAACTTAAAGCGTAATTTATTATAAACAAATTATTTATAAACAATTTTTAAGTTATTAAATATTGTAACGAATTTTAAACATAATTTATTTATACACGAAATACTTACAGGTTTATAACTATATACTTATATTTATCTTAAAACTGACACTTGTTTATATTAAAGGCACGTACGTTTGACGTTATATTTATCTCGAACACACGGGTTAATCACTTATTTATTTAAACATCTTCTTAACACTTCTGAATTCAAATAACTGACCTATACTTTATTTGAATCATTTTTATATATTTCTGTTATCTATCCCGAGAATTTTCTACATCCTTCCCAAACGTTCTGGAGGTGGATAAAAAGTTCGTGAACGCTCTCGAAGCTGAACGTTTCACTGCCCCCCTCTTAAGACTGTTCTGTCCCAGAACAGAAAACTGGATGTGATACCGGTAGAAAGAATCGTGGCAACAGTGGCAGCTCTCTCCATTTTAGCAACTTCCTTGAGCATAAAAGTAGCAGTCAATAGATTTTTCCTGACCTGATATTCTACTTGGTTGGTAACTGCAGACCAACACTCGCACGCCTGTTCCTCGAAGAACGACGTCTATTATATTTCGAACTGTCCTATAATTCAGTTGATATAAGCCACAACCAACAACTCTCTTGAGAATCTATAATGTCCGCCATAGGTTTTTGTATAACAGCTTGGTACTTGAGTATTTGTTAGTGACCAGATAGAAAACAAAGCGTCTGTCACTACGTAGTCTTAAAACCTTTTCGACTGCCGGTTCCTGTCTTCGTAGTTCATCTAACTCTGGTAACTCCGAACCTAGCTTTTCCAGAACCTCCGTATAAGTTCATAAACTTCTCAAACTCCATTCCTTGATTTGAAACTAGCAAGGCTCTCCATCTTGATGTAGATCTACTAAAGAAATTGAAAAACTGTTGCACTTTTTCAAAAAAACCCGTCATTAGAACAGATACTTACTGCGAAATGCACACCAATAAGATTTAAGCTGTGTTTAAGTTTGTTTTTTTTTGGCTTGAACGCCTTCATATTTTTCTACCATGTTTGTACCATTATCAAAGCCTTGGCCGCGACAGTTCTGAATGTTCAAGCCGTCTTTGCTCAGTTTTTGTAATATTTCTTCCGATAGACCTCTACCAGTTTTCTGATGAGTTATGATGAAGTCAATAAACCTTTCTTCTACTTAACACTCCTTGCCATTAATGTAGACATACCTGACGATTTGAGTTATCTGTTCTAAATGCGCTGTATCTGGGGTACAGTCGAACATAATTGCAAACTATTTGGCACTTTTTATTCTGTTTAATATCTCAGATCGAACCTTATTTCCCAAAAATTTCTATGATCTCATTTTGGATTTTAGAACTAAAATAACTTGTAACATGTTTTCTACATTTAAACTTTCTATGTGCTCAAACAGTTGAGCATTGTAGTGACTAATAAGTTCCAACGTACTCAAAAAAACACCACAGTTGTTATCATTGATTGATTCAGAACCTCCTCTTAAAGGTAAGTTGTTCCTGGCACAATAGAGTATTACATACAACACGATTAAGAACGTTGCGCCACTTTTCTGCTCCAGCTTGTATATGCTTTTGGATGTCTGCGTCAATTGGAATTTTCAATCTAATTTCTAGCTCTTTCCATGCCACGTAGGAGTGTCGATGAGCTGCCGAAGTTTCGTGAGTGTGAATGAGTGGATTCAGATGTTTCCAATCATTGAAACCTCTTTCCAAATTAGAAAATGGAGATTTATCCTTATTGTCTTTTCAAAACGAAGGCAGGAGAAACAAAACAGCCTATCGTTAGACTGACTGTACAATAACCATTGCTTTTTTACTTTTTCCCCGTTTGGTAAGTTTTTTTAAAAACCATTTTGGAGAGAAGTGCCTTCCATTATCGGAAAAAAGGAATCTATAAGTAGCAGTCAACTCCACCGTTTGAGGGCCCCGTTCAACAAGTATACAACGAACGACGTCTGATCAAAAATTTTCCCGCCATAATTTGGAGTCCTTATACTGTATTTGTAGTTTCACATTAGTTGGGGTAGACACTTCATTTATTTTAGATAAACAGGCTTCACTGAGATCTGGAGAATGGATACTTGTTCGCGTTCCGAATTCACTTAGTTAGAATTATTTTCTTCTTCAGAAACAGAGTGAGTAACCACCTGTAATGGAGTGAGGAGGCTGTCTTGCTCTATAGCAGTTTTTACCACTGAAGCAATTTTGTTGTGGTTACATCCGCTTCGATCTTCTTTTGAGAGTTGTTTCTTCTCACAACCATTATTGAGTAGCCAGTTTCCACGCGCTGATGCTAGTTTCTTTCCGTCTTCTTCCTTTCGTTTTCTAATCTTCTTAAATTGACTCTCCGTATATAAAGGAAAAGGATGGCCACGGATGGTTAAGCTCGACTCTGACTCCCATACGGACAGATACCTTTATGCTTGGTCTTATTTATTATTGTTATTGTATCTTTGGTTCATCGTGCGTTTTCTATTTGCCAACCTGAGAATCTAGACTCGGAACTCCGTCATCTTACTAGAATCTTAGTGAACAATGGTTTCTGGTTACTGACATGTTGCGGAATTCATTTTGAAGCTGTCAACTACTTAAGACGGTCTGTGTCGTGAATTGACCTAATCCAAAGATTTAATAGTACATACACTGTGATGGACAGGAAATTATAAGTTAATTACGAATTTATTGTAATTTATTCGGCACAGGGTAAGATATTTGCATCCGGTTTGTTAGGATTCTTTTGTAATTTCTTTATTAATTTGATAGTCGTTCCGCCACGCTTTGGCTACATGTTCCGATTTCACTAATTAAGTACAAGGAGGAATGTACTTTGAGAAATAATTAAAGGCCTATTAATTATCAGCACTGAAAAGGAATGTCACTTCTTCGACATCCGTCGATTACGATACTCACTTTTCACAAAATTTATAAAACTTAGAAAACTAACAAACTTTGAAAAATTTACAATGTTTGACGTTTCGACAGTCATGACGCTGTCTTCTTCAGAAAAAACTGAAACTGAATATATAGGATCCTGACAAGCCTTTATATTACGCCGTTCGGGTCAATGGTTCGGGACGGTTCCGATTCATTAGTTTTCCGGAACATGTTTTTTCATATTGGCACTAGATCGATTCCATTATCCCTATTAAAATTTTCGTACGTCTGGATTTCAATGGCTTCCTTGTATAGCCTAGGCCAGAAGTTTTGGGATTTAGCCAACATTGTTGTCTCTTCAAATTTTATCGTGTGACCGGTGTCTAAAAAGTGTTCCGCAACAGCAGATCTTGTGTTGTGTTTCTTTGTATCCGCCTTATCTTCTTTTAATCTGGTAGTTATGTTGCGTCCCGTTTGTCCTATGTAAGCCAGCCCACACGAACAAGGAATGTGGTAGACCCCTGGTTCCTCGAGCGGTGCTTTTGTTTTTTTTGATTTTGAAAAATTGGCGGATATTTTATTTGTTGCAGTGAAGATCGCTTTGATATTTTTCTCTCTAAGTATCCTGGCTATTTTATCCGTGCAGCCTTTTATGTAATGAAGGAAGGAAGTTGCCACGGGTTCCTCCTTCTTTGGTTTTTTCTTACTGTGTTTGTTAATTGTTCGATATATGTCTGCTTTTCTGAAACCGTTTTTTATTAAGGCGTTTGTTAGGTGACCTAGCTCGGTCTTTAACGTGTTCGGTTTACTGATCGCCTTGGCCCTGTGTACTAAAGTTTTTAGAACTGCAAACTTCTGAGCTGGATGATGATGTGATTCGGCGTTGAGGTATCTGTCAGTATGTATCGGTTTTCTATATAATTGATGTCCTAATTTATTGTCCATATTTCGAATGACCAGTACGTCCAAGAACTGAATACTTCAGTTTGTTTCCTTTTCCATGATGAATTTGATGTTGAAATCTAACTGGTTGATGTGATCCAGAAAGTTGTGTAGTGTTTCTGTTTCATGAAACCAAATTACAAATGTATCGTCCACATAACGTAGCCAGCATTTTGGTTTGAGAGTAGCGGTTTCTAATACTCTTTCTTCAAAATCTTCCATAAATATATTGGCGATGACTGGAGAAAGTGGTGATCCCATGGCTGCCCCTTCAATTTTATCGTATACAATATTGTTGAATGAGAAGTACGTGGACTTTAAGCATAGCTCAATTAGTATGTTAAGCTCCTCATTCAAATCCGATTTTCGTAATTTGGTTTTGATGCTTTCCAGTGCTGTTTGTAGTAGCACTTTTGTGAAGAGAGATGTCACATCAAAACTGACTAAAATGTCTTCTGGTTCCAATTTAAGTTCTTTAATTCTTGAGACGAAGTGCTGGGAATTCTTTACGTGATGGATGCTTTTTTTTGTAAGCGGTTGTAAAATGGTACATAACTATCTAGCCAGAGGATGAGTGGCTGAACCTGTAGCACTCACAATTGGGCAAAGCGGTACCCCTGGTTTGTAGATTTATGGAAGGCCCTAAAAGTGTGGCATCTTGGAGTCTGTAGGAATTAGTCGTCTCTTTTGATGTTCTGGGATCGTGCTTGCGGATTTTACAGCGGACGAAATCTTTCTCTCTAGAGGTTTTATTGGATTCCTCTTCAATGGTTTGTACGCCGAATCTTGTAGCAAAGTATCGATTTTTTTCATGCAGTCGTTAGTGTTCATGATTACAGAAGCATTTCCTTTATCAACTGGTAATACAGCGATTTCTTTGTTGGCTTTAAGTTCCTTTAGAGCATTTCTTTCTTCTCGATTAATGTTGGATTTCGGTGCTGGTCCTACAATGTTGTTAGAGACACTGGCTAAGATCTTCAACAAGTGTATCAGTGGAGACGTAATTCCCGAAGAATGGAAAAAGGCCACAATAACATCCATTTATAAAAAAGGCGACCGAAAAGAATGCAAGAATTATAGGGGGATTAGTGTTATGCCGTCAGTAGCTAGAATATATGGTAGGATATTAAAACCACGGATTGAACAACAAATAAAGGAGTCTGATGAACAGAATGGTTTTAGGCCAGGTCGGTCTTGCATAGATGGAGTTTTCACATTGAAACAAGCAATAGAAAAAAGACTTGCACGATCTATGAATACACATTTAGTTTTCGTAGATCTTCACAAGGCTTACGACACAGTTCCACTGAACAAGCTGTGGACAAGCATGATGAAAAATGGTGTATGTGGAACCTATGTGAATGCAGTAAAAGATTTCTATACGGGATGCAGTAGTTCAGTTAAGATAGGAAAAAGGGTAACACCTGAATTTGAGGTGACCAAGAGACTACGTCAGGGATGTACTCTGGCTTCAACCCTCTTCAAAATTTATCTAGAAGAAGCAATGACAGATTGGAAGCGTAAATGTTGTGGAATGGGAATCCCGATTAAGGACGAAACTTTGTATACACTCCTGTTCGCTGATGACCAGGTCATAGTCGCCTCTGATATGGATGATGCCAATTACGTGCTACGAAAACTCATCGAGGAGTATGAGAGGTAGGGTCTGACTATAAATGTGTCTAAAACAGAGTACTTGGCAATAGGAGAAAATGACGTGGCCGACTTGGGTGTCGGAACTGAAACAGTTAAGGGGTGCAAGTCATTTAAATACTTAGGGGTAACATTCACATCCGATGGCAAAATGGTGGAAGAAATTAAAAACAAAATAGGACAAGGCAAACGTACAATTCGACAGCTAAATTCTGTACTGTGGAATGATAAAATAACTAAAAAGACAAAACATATGATATCCCAATCTATTGTAGAAAGCATCATAACATACGGATCAGAAATTTGGGTATTGAATAAACGGGACAGAGATAGACTTCTTGCACTAGAAATGGACTACTGAAGGATAAGCAACGGAACATCAAGACTTGAGCATGTAAGAATTGAGCAGATCCGACAGGGCATGAAAGTGGATAAAACTATTATTGATACTATAGAAACAAAACGACTTTTGTGGCACGGACATCTAGAAAGAATGGAGGAAACAAGATGGCCACAGAAAATTTGGAAATGGACCCCACAAGGAAGAAGAAAAAGGGGAAGGCCAACAAGAACATGGTTTCAAGAAATTCAAGATGCTATGGCCACAAAAGAACTACGACAAGGTGATTGGTGGGACAGAAAGAGGTGGAAATCGAGAAGCGAGAAGCGGCGACAGCCGTAGTAACCTAGCAAATATATATAGATTTCTTCAGAATGTCGGCTGTTTTGACCTTCACCTCTTCTTGAATATGTTGTGGTAGAGTTCTGAGTGTGCTCTCCAATGAACTCACTATTTCTTCCTTTGGTATAAATTTTGGTGTGATAGCAAAATTTAATCCTTTTGATAAGATGGCTGTTGCTGGTCCACTGAGTGTGGTGGAAGACATATTGATGATGATCCTGTCTGTCTTTAATTGCGGCGGTGAAGGATGTTGTATTTTCTGTAACTTCTGGAAATTCGCTTTTTGTATTTTCTTTACCTTTTTGGCGATCTCTTCGGCTTTTTCCGTAGATAGTTTGTCGATCAAATCCCAGATTGTAGAATCTATTGTGTTGATCAGTCGTGAATGGACTGAAACTCCGTGGTTTTCTGGTCTAATTGGCGTCTAGTTTCGTGTATCCTCTTTTTTAACAATGGCTCTTCGTAGTATATGCTTTCCCGTTCTAGTCTTGATGTAATGTTGTATTTGCAGAAAACCTGGGACAAGATGCTGGTCTCTACATCTGCTCAAAAAGGCAAATTGAAGAAGCAAACGTTGGCGTTTGATCCTATGTGTCTCCAATTTCTGCACGATTTTAAAAACTTCCTCCCCGTAGAGTCGGATAATTTTATTTTTGAGGCTTTCGCGGCCATGATTTTTTAACAAATAATTATTTTTGGGTTTTGAACCGCGCTCCATATTTACACTTTTCACAAACTTTATAAAACTCAGAAAACTTACAAACTTTGAAAAATTTACAATGTTTGACGTGTCGACAGTGATGTCGCTGTCTTCTTCAGAAAAAACTGACACTGAAGAACTTTACCACAACATATTCAAGAAGAGGTGAGGGTCAAGACAGCCGATATTCTGAAGAAATCTATAGCACCGAAATCCAACATCAATCGAGAGGAAAGAAATGCTCTAAGGGAACTTAAGGCCAACAAAGAAATCACTTTATTACCGGCTGATAAAAAAAATGCTTTTGTAATCATGAACACCAACGACTACATGAAAGAAATCGATACTTTGCTACAAAATTCGGCGTACAAACTATTGAAGAGGAATCCAATAAAACCCCTAGAGAGAAAGATTTCGGCCGCTGTAAAATCCGCAAGCACGATCCCGGAACATCAAAAGAGACGACTAATTCCTGTAGACACTAGGATGTCGCACCTTTACGGCCTTCCAAAAATCCTCAAACCAGGGGTACTGTTTCGCCCAATTGTGAGTGCTACAGATTCAGCCACTCATCCTCTGGCTAGATACTTATGTAACATTTTACAACCAGTTACGTGACAAAGCATTCATCACGTAAAGAATTCCCAGCACTTTGTCTCAAGAATTAAAGAAATTAAATTGGAACCAGAAGACATTTTAGTCAGTTTTGATGTGACATCTCTCTTCACAAAAGTGCCACTACAAACAGCACTGGAGATCATCAAAACCAAATTACGAAAAGCGGATTTGGATGAGGAGCATAACTGACTAATTGAGGTATGCTTAAAGTCTACGTACTTCTCATTCAACAATATTGTATACGAACAAATAGAAGGGGCAGCCATGGGATCACCACTTTCTCCAGTCATTGCCAATATATTTATGGAAGATTTTGAAGAAAGAGCATTAGAAACCGCTACCTTCAAATTAAAATGCTGGCTACGTTATGTGGACGATACATTTGTAATTTGGTCTCATGGAACAGAAACACTACACAAGTTTCTGGATCACATCAACCAGTTAGATTTCAACATCAAGTTCACCATGGAAAAGGAAACAAACACAAGCATTCCGCTCTTGAACGTACTGGTCACTCGAAATATGAACAACAAATTGGGACATCAAGTATATAGAAAACCGACGCATACTGACAGATACCTCAACGCCGAATTACATCATCATCCAGCTCAGAAGTTTGCAGTTCTAAAAACTTTTGTACACAGGGCCAAGGCAATCAGTAAACCGTACACGTTAAAGACCGAGCTAGGTTACCTAACAAACGCCTAAATAAAAAACGGTTTCAGAAAAGCAGAGATATATCGAGCAATTAACAAACATAATAATGAAAAACCAAAGAAGGAGGAACCCGTGGCAACTTCCTTCCTTCATTACATAAAAGGCTGCACGGATAAAATAGCCCGGATATTTAGAAGGAAAAATTGTAAAGTGATCTTCACTGTAACAAATAAAACATCCGCCAATTTTTCAAAATCAAAAGAAACAAAAGCACCACTCGAGGAACCAGGGGTCTACCACATCCCTTGTTCGCGTGGGCTGGCTTACATAGGACAAACGGGACGCAACATAACTACCAGATTAAAAGAACATAAGGCGGATACAAAGAAACATAACACTAGATCTGCTGTTGCGGAACACTTTTTAGACACCGGTCACACGATAAAATTTGAAGAGGCAACAATGTTGGCTAAATTCCAAAACTTCTGGCTTAGACTATACAAGGAAGCCATTGAAATCCAGAAGTACGACAATTTTAATAGGGATAATGGAAGCGATCTAGCGCTAATATGGAAAAACATGTTACGGAAAACTAATGAAACGGAACCATCACGTACCATTGACCCGAACGGTGTAATATAAAGGCTTGTCAGGATCCTATATCTTCAGTTTCAGTTTTTTCTGAAGAAGACAGCGACATGACTGTCGAAACGTCAAACAATGTAGTTTTTTTAAAGTTTGTAAGTTTTCTAAAATTTTGTGAAAAGTGTAAACATGGAACGCGGTTCAAAACCCGAAAATAATTATTTGTTAAAAAATCATGGCCGCGAAAGCCTCAAAAATAAAATAACGGTACAATATTTTATTTTGGATTTTTTAAAATTATATTGCATATTTATTAATTAGTTATTTATAAAGTACTAATGCCTTTCTAATTAGATTATTAATATCTTTAATACACCTTGACATTCTAATCAAAAAAATATTTACGTAATGGTAGAATTAGTTAAAAGATGGGATGACTCTTGTTCGTTTAATGTTTGGTAGATTTAGCAGTAATAATTAAAAAAAAATTTTGCACGTTTTCAATTTTTCAAAATCATATTTTCTATGCATGTCTTTTGTTTTGATCTAATTATTTAACCACGCTAATAAATAATAGCAATTAAGATAAAGTAGTTTTTGTTTTGCTTAAGATAATGAGTCGATGTGATTTAAACAATATAATGAGGTTGTTATTATGTTAAAATACGCAATTAATAAGCTTCAGTAGTTAGAATTATCTATTTAGTTGTATCGTAATGAAGGCTTTTAATCACTAGTATTGAAATTATCTTAGATATTTACAAGGGTTATGATAATCAAAACTACATCAGTGAGGATGGGTAAATAGTAGCCCGAGAGTCTACCAGCTCCGATACTTTTAAATTTATCATTACACAGTAACATTACTTAGTCGTGATACAGCAATCGAAGCGAGAGTGGGTGTTGTCGAAAAACTTTTTTTTTGTAAAGTTTTTGGTTGTTTTTTTATAGCGAATTAAATCTACGACCTTGTAACGATTAGTGAGGAAGGAGTTAACAGCGTCCTTTCTTATAAATCTTATAAATGTGTGTGCATGTAGTAACGTTTTTAGTTTAAATCCGAATTGGTGGAAACCATCACTGATACCAATAATTTCTGTGCGCGATGTTGTAAACTGTGATTAGGGATTACGTACAAAGGAAAATAACAATAAGAAGAAAAATGACGCAAGTAATGGTAAAAATTGATGGTGCGTATTTTTGATTTAAAAACGCGTGTTTTGAAAATAGTGTTTCAGAATCTCCTTTGAATAAATTGACTCAAACCAAAAAACGTCCCCAAACGTATAAGGGTCCATTGCGAATGCTACGATTATGCATTTTGGGTATCGCAATACCGATGGCTTTGGTCTCGGTACCTCTTTATCTTAGGTACCATGTATACGCTAGTCAATGGTACCCTTTCGCAGTTTCAGACATGAGATTATTGGACAAACGGATATCAACAGTGTGGTGCCAGGTTTGTGCTTCTTTAATTATTTTTAACGTTAGTTACTGTTAATTGCCGTAACATTCCAACTCGGGTAAGAAGAATTACGGTACTGTTACTGTTGCATTCAGAAATTTCCCAATGACGACGTACATTCTTAATTACGTTCGTCAACCTGCAAATTCCGGTTACATACCGCTTTTTTCAACAAGATTTAAATAATTAGTTAATTCATAATAGTCATTAGAAGTAAAATTAAGTTGTTACATTTACTTGCAAGTATATGTAATTTACAGTACCGACTGACAGTGTAATGTTTTTGTTTTGCGGTTTTTATTTTGCTCAATTACATATCTGTTTTTCCTAAAACTATTTATTTGCGTACTTGAACCGTAATACATAATGTTGTGTATATAATTTGAAAAACAAGTTTTTTGATTCATGATTCACATTCAGCGATTAAGTTTTCTAATTTTATATAGAATAATTTAAAAAAGTTTAAACAACTTAACTAGAGTGGTATCATAACCGGGTTTAGAATTTCTATGATTAGAAGTGATGAACTTTGAAACTTTCAGTGATTTACAGAATAGTCGATGCGACGCTTTTATCTTTTTATATTTTTATTATGTGTTTTTATTGTTGAGTACATCAATGGCTACTAAATTTTTTTATTGAAAATGAGAACATACTGAATACAACATAATTTTTAAAGTTACTAAAACACTATTTTATCATATCTGGATCTGGCTTAAATCTTTTTATCTGCTTGTGTTTTAGCGATTTTTTATTATATTGGGGTCACCTTTACATACCATTTGTAGTCGACTTTTTAATTTATTTATACTAAAAATATGTACACGTTTATAGCTAACCGAACTAATTTAAATCTAAAGATATTTAATAAAAACACTTACAGTTTAATTTATGTGTAGCACTTACACAAACATAAAGTCCGCGGATAACTTCTATTTATTCAAACACTAACGCTTGTTTACATTAAAGTCACGTACACGGCTATACACCGTAGATTTATCTCACACGCGTTAAATACTTATTTATTTAAACACGAATAATCTTCTTAATGATGCCGTCTTTACATTACGGGAATAACTGACCTACGATTTGTTTGTACCGTATTTATACGAGTCGATAAGCCTCTACATTCTTTCGTAAGCGCTCTAGACGTGGATAAAAAGTACGGGAACGTTCTCAAAATTTACAAAAACTTTGCAAATGTTTCACTGCCCCATTCTTAAGATTGGATGTGACACCGGTAGAATGGATCGTGGCAACAGCGGCAGCTCTCTCCTTTTCGGCAACTTTCTTGACCATAAACAATCAATGGATTTTTCCTGACCCGGTATTCTTCTTGGTTGGTGGAGCTTTATTTCTGTCTTTTGAGATTCGATGATGTCCGCCAGAGATTTTTGTATAACGGCTTGCTACGTGAGTATATCTTAAAACTTTTCCGACTACCGGTTGCTGTCTTCGTAATTCATCTAGCTGCTCAAACTTCTTTTTAAATACGACTGCAACCCCTCTGGGCATGTCACGATCTTCGCTTAAGCAATGTGCGATGGCGTAATCTTTTTGTGTTTGGAACAGGTCTTGTTGTTCCTCGGTGGTAACTCCGAACCTAATTTTACTATGCCATCAGATTGAGAATGGACAGGCGTTGTCCGAGTTTTCTTAATTTTCAATAGTCGGCAAACTTTTTGAAACAGCCCAGACTCAAAGTTGCGGCCTTGACCGGACTGTACTTCCAACGGAACTCCAAACCGACAGAAAAACTCTTTTACTAATACGTCTGCGACTGTAGCTGCTTGTTAATTGGATATACCGTAAGGCTCCGTCCATTTTGTGAAATAATCCATCGCCACCAGGTTGTATTTTTTTCTCGAAATGGATTCTGGGAACGGCCCTGCGATGTCAATCTCTACTCTTTCCAAAGGGCTTCCTACGTTGTATTGCATCCTGAATGCTTTGCGCTTTCTCGCTGGACCATTTCTTAATGCGCAGATCGTGCACTTACGGCACCATTTTATGACTTCCTCTTTGCAGTTCATTCAGTAGAATCGTTCTTGCACTTTACCCAATGTCTTCTTAATGCCAAAGTGTCTTCCTAATGTCCCATTGTGGAGATGCTTCAACACTTCTAATACCCGGCTCTTTGGCACTACCAACTACAGTCTGTTTCGCGTATCCTCGACACTTAAGATCGCTTAAGAAGACCGTCTTCTACTATCAAAGAGTTCCACTGCGCCCAGTACGTTTTGATGTTTCCTTGTTACTCTGGTGTTCGGGTAACCACAATTAAAAGAGAAAGGTATGTTACCATAAAAGAAAGATTAACAGGTATAAAAACTTTAATTTAGTAACGTAGAAGATTAACAGGAGTATATCTAATTTCTCAATTTATAAATGCCAGAAGTATCGGCAACACACTATACGTAGGTTAAGTCAAAGCGAATAGCGAAGAAAATTTTGTAATAAATATTGTTTGTACACAGCATGCGATACACACAAAATGATTAACGGAATTACCTTAATGGTATTGTAACAATAAACGTAATTACGAAAATTAACATAAACAAAAGTTCCGTGAGTGACTTTTCTGACAACGAAGAAAAATAATTAAATAGACTTACCCAAAATCCAGTACCTACTTGAGCGAAGAAAACGTTTTCCCCGTGAGTAGCTTGGAATAGATATTGAATAGCAAATCGTGTCACACAATAACTCACGAAGATAGGAAGCTACAAAATCGTTAATAATAATAAATGAAATAATATATAAACCGTTGTATCGAATGCTGTTATTTGCCGTTACGAACAGGTGGGTATCGCAATCGACTGCCGTATAAGAAATAACATCTCAAAGGCAAATGCTGGTCAAGACTTCGTTTTCGTTGTAGATAATATGCCTTCTAAAATCTTAAGCGTTCGGTGACTGTATTTATCAATAGTATTAATTCTTCATTGTTCTTTTATTAAATCAAACATGTGATCAAAGCGTGGCGAAACGGTTATCAAATTAATAAAAAAATTACAAAGGAATCCTAACAAACCGGATGCAAATATCTTACCTTGTGCCGAATAAATTACTATAAATTCGTAATTAACTTATAATTTTCTGTCCATCACAGTGGATGTACTTAAAATCTTTGGAATTAGGTCAAATCACGACACAGACCGTCTCACGTAGTTGACAGCTTCAAAATAAAATCCGCAACATGTCAGTAACCAGAAAGATCGGCAGAGGGCGTCAAAACCGGAATCTAATTTTAATTCGATATACAGAGTATTACGTTATGAAAATTTCGCACGTAACTGTTTGGTCAGGTCGTTCAGCAGTCTGTAGCCTACGCAAAACCTCGTTGATCTATCCTTCTGCTTCACAAGTAGCACTGGGGATGCCCATGGGCTACTTGAAGGTTCAATCATGCCTTCTCTCTCCATATCCGTATTTATTTGTTTGGTTTCTTCTCTTTTTGCCAAAGAAAGTCTGCGTGGATGTTGTCGTATCGGGCGAGCGTTTCCGGTTTTAATTTTATGTTTCACCACGTTAGTTCTTCCTTTGGAAACACTCTCCAGCGCGAACACATTTTGATACTCTTGGATCAACACTTTAACTTTAGCCAACTGGTCTTGGCTGAGGTTTTGGCATTTGGTGGTAAGTATGTCCAATAGTTGCTGTGGACACTTCTTTGGCGACCTATCTTCGTTAGACTTTACGCACCTCACAATTTGAGATACTGGCGTGCATTGACCTTCCACGGTCTTCTTTTTTAACGTTACAGGATCTGAGTTGATGTTTAAGATCCTTACTGGCATCGTGTTTTTTACTTGTACTAAAGTTCTGCCAACCAGTAGTCCTTTTTGTACTTGATGGTCGAGTACTCCATCTCCCAAATAGTTATTTTGACTTGTCCGTAAGTAGGTATTTCTTCGCCCGTCGCCATTCAAAGTCGCACTGTTACTGGTGATATCTTCTCGTTTTCCAACAACATGTCAGGATGAATGATGGTTTTCGTCGCTTCCGTTTTAACCAGTAACTGAGCGCTTCTTCCATTGATCTTGCTATCGAGATAAATGCTATGCAATTGCTTCATTGGCGATGCCATTTAAATTGTAATCTCCGGAGCCTGACTAGACGAGATAACCTTTTGTCTCTTGTTGTCAGCTCGTTTCAAACTTTCAAGCGTTCTTCTTGTCTTCTTCTTGGGTTTACTACGATGTCGTCCTACATGACCTATTTCAACGCAGTTCGAAGTCGTCACTCCTCTTTCACGAAATATTCGTCGCGCTATATCCTTGATGCTTTCCAATGTCTGCGCGGGTACTTTTGCAGCACAGCAGAGTCTATGACCGTCTGGTTGCGATGCTTGTTTAACTGCTTCAAACTCTAAAGCAATGGTTAAGGCGTCATCCAACGTTTTCCGTCGAGCTAACCGGAGAGTCGTGTTAATCTGGCGATGTTAGCCTCAAACTCCTGAAAGCTTTCGGCAGCTTTCTGAACCCGACTTTTAATTTAAGCTTGATACACTTGTTGAAGATGAGCATCTGCATATCTCATTTCTAAACGTGAAATTAAAAGTTCGTAATTTTCTTGTAAGTGGTCAGGAACAGTTTGCAAGATTCCTAGAGCTTTTCCACGTAAGGACACTATTAAAGACGTCGCTTTCTGCTTGTTGCTCTAACCATTAGTTGTAGCTGCGGCTTCAAACTGCTTGTAGTAGGTTGACCATGGAACTTTACCATCAAAATTCGGAGGTACAACTTTGAACTTGTGAGTGGATTCTTCTCGATGGTCCATTATGTAGTCTTCGCTCGTGACGCTTTTTTCACCGGGACAATTCATTTGGTTCATTCTTTCTTCAAGCAGTTTTATTCTGTCTTCTAATTTGTCCTCTATTGCTTCTATTTTGTCATTCACAGATTCGCAAATTTCTTCTTTTAAATTTAGCATATCTGCTTGGGTTTTCTCTTGAACAATTTTAATTTGGTTTTCTATGCTCGTTTGTAACTCTTCTTTTAGACTTCTAGAATTTTTCTCCATTTTCTGGGAATGTTCGGACTGTTTTTCTTCCATTTTTTTAGAACTTTCTTCCATTTTTTGCGAATTTTCGTAAACCTTTTCTTCCATTTTACTATTCATCTATTCTTGACCATTCTTTATTGATCAAAAAATTCAAATAGTTTTGCATCCATTTTAGTTTGATAACGAGTTACTGGCATAAGTTTAAATATAACACGAATAAAAAGTTTAAATACACTACTTTAACGAACTGAAATAGCTATGATTACACTTTATAAATAAACACGCGTACTAAAGTTTTATTTATTTACGCAATCAATGTTTTTATTACGGGAGCGATATTAAATTGCTTAATGGTATTTACACTAAAAATCGCGAACCAGACACCTGTCACTAATTGTAGCGTTTATTATTATTAAAACTAATTTATTTATGCTAAAAATATGTACACGTTTATAACTAACCGAATTAATTAAGTCTAAGGATATTTAATAAAAACACTTACATTAATTTATATCGCACTATCACTTACATGAAGTTAAAGTCCGCGGATAACTTCTATTTATCTAAACACTTACACTTACAAAAGCACAGAAACGTTCTCGAAATTTACAAAAACTTCGCGAATGTTTCACTATGTTTTGTTTGGTCTCCTGTTAATTTACTTTTCTTCTTTATTCAGCAAATACGTTTATTTCTATCTGTTTATCCATAACACTTTTAGCGTTTTTTGTTTAGTAGGGGAGGCAGTAGGGGGCCGATCCGGACATGGGGCTCTTCCGGATAGTTCAAATTTACCGCCAAAAATATGCATTAGAGTAACCATACTCTGGAAATTAGTTCAGTACATCGTTTTCAACGGTAGGCCACGCTTCACGTGCAGTGAAATTAAAAATCGCAAAAGTTACTAAAGTTGAAAGTAGTGCGTTGTAATATAATATTTTGACATAACTAATAAGGTGTTATGTCTTCAATTTTTAAACTCAAGTATGATTTGATAATTTGTTGAAGATGGAGTTATACCTCAAACAATCGTCAAAAATATGTTACGGTTTAACACACAATCTCTGTCGTGAATTAACTTTTAAATATGCCGATTAGTCGAGTAAAAATGTTCCGGAAAATTGGAAGACTAGCAAAAAAGCTGAAATTTTTATGAAACGTCTAATCTGCTACAAGCTTATAGGTCTTACGCACCTTGCTCAGCCAACTTGCACCAGTCGGAGATAGAGGAGGTTCAACTAAATAGAATTTAAAAGGCGCCAGATCTTACTAAGTAAAACTTCTGTTTCGATCAAGACATATGGTCCAAGGTTGTAACAAAATCAGGTTCGTAATCATCAAAAGACAAAAAAAGAAATATAAATATCGTATGTACAACTTTAATTTAATCTTGTCGATTACTAACAACGAGCACAATCAATAAATTCCGGAAGTATCGGCAACACACAATACATAAGTTTACACATAGGGAGTTGATAGCGAAGAAAATTAAATTGATGATGAGAAATATCTATGATTCACAGCATGCGACATACAAAAATTATTAATGAAAATCCCTAAATGGTATAAGTAGAAGTTAGAACAAGCAAAATTGGGTGAGAGACCTTCATGACGACGCATAAGTAATTAAATAAAACCTACAATCCAGTACTTGTTCGAAGAAAACGTTTTCCTCGTTAAGTCGACTCACGAAAGCAAAAATTTACAAAACTATTAATTAATTCTAAAAGAAATTAGATTTAAAAACCGGTTATCGAATGCAGTTGCACACATTACATTGATATCGCAGTCGATTAACTCATAAGAAACCGTACATCGAAAAAAAAATTCTTGTCGAGACTTCGTTGGTAGCTTTAACGAAGGTCTTCCAAAATTATAACCTTTTCATGAAAATATTTGGTCGTATTAACTACTGATTGGTGGAGAATACACCGAAACATGTGAACTAACACGTGTCGGCTTGTGCTAACAAATTAACAAAAAAATTAATAAAAAACTCTAAAAACTAAAAAAAAGCTTACTTTGTGATGAATAAACTAATAGAAATGCGTTTTCGTTTAATATTATAATTACTACATACGCAGATGATGTTAGAAAATTAAAATTTAAAGATCACAAGCACGATTTTAAGTAGTTGACGGTTTAACGTCTTGACAGGAAATGAAGTAAAACGAAACTCGTTAGAGGGCGTCTAAAGGAAAAATCTAACTTTAGTGTAATAAATATACAAGGATTTACATTTTGTAATTTATGCACGTATAACGTGGATAACAAAACGAAAGCGAAAATGAAGATGGAAATTTAGGCATACGTCAAGGATCGAACCATAAAATCCAAACCCCAACCCCGTGTAATCTCATCAGATTACCACAAAACCCATCTAAAGGACAATCACAAGATACATCTGTCTCTAAACGTTTATATTTATGCAAGGGAACATAAAATTGTATTATTATCATTCCCACCCCACTGCACTCATAAGATGCAGCCAAGACAAGCTTTCACCCCATGCAACATTATTAATGGTTTCAAAATCACTGGATTATGGCCTATCATCTCCTTAGTTTATAAAGAAGGTGAATTCTGCGAATAATTCGACCCAGATCGTCCTTATGCTAAAACGACGTCAACGAAGAAGTAGTAAATAAAGCAACCCAATCGAAGTATAAAATACTTTCTCTTCATGTTATAAAACCAATCGATCTAAAACCAGTACCCAAGGCTTGTCTCAGAAAAACCAACAAAAATTCAAAAATTGGAAAATCACGAATTTATATCAATTCACCTGAAAAGGATAGAATCGAAGACCTGGACAGAGTAAAAAGATTTAAGACAGAAAAAGCAGTTACTCCAAAGAAAACAAAAAATTCTGGGTAGTCAGAACAACCAAAGAAGAAAAACCATCCTGGATGATCAAACTCTGACATTGATATGCCATTAAATTTAATAGTCAATGAAAGGTTTGCAACCGATTTATCCAACTCTGCTATCGACGAGGATTTTGAAGTTGATAATGAAGCAATTAATAAACTTTTAGATGATGAAACAATTACAGGATGATTCGAAGTAATAACATTCTACTGAACTTTCATTGTTTATTATTTTGAAACGAATATACACAACGTTTCGATTAATGCGGTATCTGCAATCGTCATCAGGTGAATACTAACAAACTTAGAAACTACTGGAGCTTATATACTAAAGACATGTTCGATGAAGCGTTCAAGCGTACAAAATCAATTTAGCGTAACAGTTTAATTAACAAAATTACTTAGTGAAATTTAAGTTGTTTTAGAGGTTCGATTAGTGGTTTCCATATGTTGCTTATCTCGACACTTGGCTGGCTGAAAATTTCTTTGTTGTTGTTGATGAATGCCGCTTCTTTAAATTTCCGTTTGTACCAATGTTCCTCTCTGTGTATGATTTTTGCTTCTGACCATTTCATTCGATGTTGGTTATTCCACGAATGTTGCGTGATGCCGGACTTAGAAGTCTCTCCTCTCTGTGTGTGTGTCTGATGTTCTTTCAGTCTGATGTCAAGTAGTCTTTTGGTTTCCCCCACGTATAACTTGCCACATTTACATGGAACTTGGTAAATACAGTTTTGGGAATCTCGACTTGTTTGTGGCTTAGTGTTGGAAATTATACTCCTAATGGTGATCGATGATTTGAACACTGTATTTAAGTTGTAGCTTTTCCCTATACGTTTTATTGATTCTGATAAACCTTTGACATATGGGATGCTCAGCAGTGAATTGGGCAGTTCTTTTGTTTTAAGTTGTTCCTTAGTGTTCAATTGCTTTTTCTGTAAAAGCTTTACTACAATCTTTTCTGGATAACCATTCTGCCTTAGATCGTTTCTAATGTTTTTGATTTCTTCTCGTAGCCCTTTCTCTGTGTTGCACAACCTGTACGCTCTGTCGATTAGAGATTTTACTACTCCCCTCTTCGTAGATGTGGAATGGTTGGATTCAAAGTTAAGATATCGACCGGTGTGTGTCGGTTTCCTGTAGACAGTCGTTTCCATAATTCCCTTGTTTTTTGTTACGTGAACGTCTAAAAAAGGAAGTGAGTTCTCCTTTTCCTTTTCCATAGTGAATTTGATGGATGGTTTGATGTTGTTCAGATGTTGTAGAAAAAGGTCTAGTTGCCGATTACTGTGGTTCCAAATTATGAAGGTATCGTCAACATATGTAAGCCATGTTTTGGGTTTGAATTTTGATTTCTCTATGGCCTTGGATTCAAACCAGTTTATGTAGATGTTGACGTCTACTGATGATAGAGATGAACTCACTGGTATTCCTTCGTCTTGAGTGAAGAATCTGTCTTTCTCCTGAAAGTACGAGTTTTTGTGGCAACATTCTAGGAGCTTTATTATTCCTTCTACCGGCAGCGTTGTTCTTTCTTGGAGTTTTTCATCTTCTCGGAGCTTCGTTTGGATGATTTTCAATGCTTCTTCAACTGGGACATTAGTATAAAGACTTTCTACGTCGAAGCTGACTAATTAATTTCGTGGTTGTAACTCTATTGTTTTCAGAATCTCAACGAAATGTTTGGAGTCTTTGACAAAAGATGAGCTGTTCTTCTGTAGTGGTTGCACAATTGGTAGTAGAAATCTGGATAGATGGTATGTGGGTCCATTACGAGAGCTGGTTATCGGTCGAAGCGGCATGTTGTTTTTATGTATCTTCGGTAGTCCATATAGATGCGGCGGTTTGCTGTAGTGTGGTGTTAGCATCGTTCTTATCCTTGGTGTTAGATGTCTTTCGTAGAGTTTTAGGACTTGATAAATCTTCCTCTCCAAACTTGCTGTCGGATTTTTCTTCAGTATGCGGTAAATCCCCTGATTTAAGACGTCTTCAATTTTTTGGTCGTAGGTGGTGGCATCTATAATAACAGTTGCGGCTCCTTTTTCGGCTGGAAGTATTTTAATGCATTTGTTCTTCCGTAAATTTGTGAGAGCTCTTTCCTCGTGTTTAGTGATGTTGGTGTGTTGTTTTCTTTTCTTCTCTAGAGCATTTCTGATTTTCCACTTAAATTCTTCTGCTTGTGTTGGATTTAAACCTGTTGTCTCGACGGCACCAATGATGTCTAGTACAGGCACGTGTTTTGGTGTTATCGAAAAATTGAGGCATTTCTCTAATAGAGTCGTTTCTGTAGCAGACAGTGGATGTGTCGATATGTTGACTATGGTTCTCCATGCGTTCTTTTGGTTGTCGGCTGCTTTCTGTTGGTTTCGTGTAAGTTTAGCCCATTTTTTGTCGTGTGTTTCTTGGTGTAGTTGTCGTACCTTCTCGCAAGTAGCGTCTATTTTGCGGAATATTGGTGTGTAATCTTCTTCTAATGTGAACTCTTTTATCTCCTCGAATCTTTGTGTGGCGTCTTGGAGTAATAAAGTTTTCTTCCATCGATGGTGGTTGGTTTGTGCCCGGATAAGCGCAAAACTTGCTCGTTCCAGTATCTTGAGGGCTCTTGTTCCTGGTATCGGAGATTTCACTCGGAAGTCATCTGGTATAACTTGGTTGTCTCTTGCCCTCCGTAACAATTTTTGAATCGAACCATTTCACATCTACGAAGAGGGGAGTAGTAAAATTTCTAATCGACAGAGCGTACAGGTTGTGCAACACAGAGAAAGGTATACGAGAAGAAATCAAAAACATTGGAAACGATCTAAGGCAGAAGATGAAGAAGAATTTGAAATGTCATTTCTAAAGAAGTATAGGCAAAATTTGATGAGATTTCAATGGCATCGTATTTGTTTGTAATCTTCAGTAAGGTTATATACATATAGTACCTATTTTTATTAATGCTTAAATAAAGTTTTTAAATAACTTACAGATATAGTCCGATAGTGCCCCGGCCATGTCCGGCACTTCTGGACAAATCGGCAATTTTATAAAAAGTCATCTTTCTCAAGAAACTTTAATAATTTTTAAATGTTGTTTTGAGGAAAGTAATTAGTACAGATGGCTTCATTTATTTCAATTTTTTTGCAGATCTATATATATTTTAAAAAATAGAAGTATACCAAGCTATAAAAAAGTGTCCGAAGCTGTCCCCTTCTCCCCTAATTGTTGTGATCAAACCGAGAATCAAACTATCATACATAATTATCATGTCCGATCAAACATAAGCTATAAAATATTTAGTTAAAGACCTTGGGGTTACCACGACTCTCACCTTAGTTTTTGTTGATCACATCGCCATAGTATTCAACAAAACTTTTTCAATTTTTTTACATTGATTTACAGTTTTAATTCATTATGAAGGTTTTTATGTTTATTGTTTTTTGTTTATGTTAATTTCAAGTGTTGATTGGTTTTAAAAAACGTCATAAGCTTTTTATAAGTACCCACTTTTTTGACGTGATATTAACGTAGATACACGTTTATAATAGTACATTGTAATGACTTATTTTGATAATCTTTATTGCTTTAAACTTAGAGAAAATTTTTTTTTAAATCAATGTTATTTAATGCATTTTTTGATAAATTATCGATAAACGGATTTATCGTTTTCTAATAGTTAAATTTTCGATAAATCATAGGTAATTGGCTATTGATGTAAATCTGGAAAATTCCACGAACGTATTATACGATTTTAAGAAGCAAACGGTGTGTAATTGGAAAAATTGCGCACGTTAGGATAATTACAATAATCTGCGATAACATTGATTTTGACAATAAATTTTACGTTTTTAAGTATTTATAACATGTTCTGGGAAAAACCAATAACGTGTCTATCAAAATTGGACAAATAAGATAAAAATCGTAGATATAGTCAAGGTCATTAGGATGGCATTTTTATTACATTTTATTAACATTTTTATAATTGATTGGAATGGGAAAAAACTACCTCGCCAGCCACCATAAATAATAGACGAAGGTTATAATTATAGAAGAACAAAAAACATTACAAGGATAATCTTCTAAATCCCGACGAATACACCTTTTGTATTTGATTTTGATACAAGGCAACCATTGCAAAATTTTATCAAGAATGTGAAAGTCAAATAGTTTTTTTACACACAATTGTAACATTTCTTATAGCATTTCTATGTGAATGCAGAAAAATAAAGGAAAGGTCAGCAAAGTACATTGAACTATTTTTTTTATACTCTTCGAGGTGAAGCCTGTCGATCTCATTAACGTAAAGATAAAGAAGCACTTGCTACTGAAAGCACAACGGAAATGAATAATTTTTTTACGTTATTAATAACAGTTATTTTACGGTTTTTTATAGTGTAGGTGCAACATGTTATCCTAACAGTGAGCATAGGTTTTTTAAGTTTATGATTATTACTGTTTTGATCTGATTGATTTTTTGTATTTTTGTAAAGGACAAAGCTTTTTTTTTACCTTGATTATCAGTATTTATAAAAAAATGTTTTAAATTAAACATTGATATACCAAAAACGTTTAATGACTATTAAAAAATCGCTTTTCCGGTGTTTTTAGAATTATATTGTTTATTTTGACTAATAAATCAAAGTTTTCAAATTTTTTTTGTGATACCAAGAAAGATTAAAAGTTGTAGAAAAGCAGGTTCGATACAAACGAATTATGAATAAATAAAATGTAACGTTAAATTTAGAATTTTTATTGCTCGACTTTAATCAGGTTTGGTTAAAAATAAATAGAACTTCTGTCAACGGATTTTTTATAATTTAAAAACCAGTTTTGTCAAGTAATCGTAGTTGAGTCGATGGTAACAGTTAAAGATTTTTTTAGGACGAATCAATGTGGTTTATATAGTGTGTCAATTTGAAAAATTTGGATTGGGAATATAGTTACAACAAAAAATAATGTCAAAAATTACAAAAAACCCGTTTTGACAATACGGAGAAGGAAATAGATTGACATGGTCCTTACTTACCGTTTCACCCCCGATCACCCCAACTTCAAAAATGTAAATTGCAACCCCCCCTTATGATACATTGTTGAAAAAGTATTTAAAAATGCTATTCAAAAATGCCAAGTGACATTCTACTTGACAGTTTTAAAATAATTAGCAAATAATGAAGTTTGAGGAGATGCTACCAACCTTTAAAATTACACTGTTTGTGAATTTTTATTTTTGGGATAGTTTTACATGTGTCTTCTAGAATATTCATACTTTCTAGTTTAGTTTTATCAACTGTATTTGTTTGGGCTTTTACGTATGTAAAGAAAACCACTTTATCCATGTACAAGGCTCATGAGATACATCGGGTCTAAAGTTTTTTTTTACATTTTTCTAATTGCGAGATTTTGTGAAAAATTTATTCTAGATATAAGTTGAATAAAACTTTAATTTTTAGAGAAAAGCAATTAAGTATTTGATTATAAAAGATAAAAATAATATTATAAAAAAAAACATTTTATGCAAATTTTTCACTAAACATGGATAGATTAAGATTTGATTTTGTTGTGAAACCAACAGCAGATGGAAAATCAAACACCATATGCATAAACTCGATAACTACACCTAACGGACAGATTGGAATACCAATCGAGTTCCAACTTGCAAACTTGCATCAATTTATTACAAATACTCAAAACTATGCCAAAGTAAGAAAATCTTTAAATAAAAGGTATCAAACAAGGAAAATATGGATAACTCTGACAGATGACATATCAAAAATATATTTGGATAAAGAACAACCTACAGTTTAACGATTTTTACTTAGAAGAAATTTTAGCAGAAACAAATAGTGTTGAATCTATACCTAGTGGCTCAAATAAATCGTTTAAAAAATTGTTAAAGAAGTTGCTTGAAGATAAACAAATAAAATCTGAAACTCAAAATCTAAGAAAAATTGCAAAGGATTTTATGATTGTGAAATTCAATGGTAGGAACTCAAACGCTTACCAGTGGATTAGAGATTTTAACAAAGAATGTGAACGTTTCTAAATCAATGAAGATAAAAAGAAAATTGAAATCCTAAGGATTTTTTTGGAATACTCTAGTATAGATTGGTACAGCTGCATGTTAATAAAACTTACAGTGGAATCAGAGTGGAACAAATGGGAGAAAAGCTTTTGTGAGACGTTTGCAATCAAAGGATGGTGGCCCATTAGACAAGCTCAATCAGGTTCGTTAATTAAGTATGCTTTAAAAAAAGAAAAATTGTTATTGGAAGTCAGAAAATCAATTGATACTGACTGACACTCATAGACTTTATAGCATTTGGCTTAACTAATTATGTGACTGATAAAATTAACAGAGAAACTTTACAAGGAACGGAAGATCTTTACAACGAATTAGAAAGATTAGAACATTTTGTTGGGAAAAATAAATATGATAAAAAAAATAATATACAGTGTGTCCGAAAAGTATGGAATATATTATACAGGTCGATAAATATGCACTTTACACGAAAAAGTTGTAAATAAAAGTTGTTTATCACTTAGTTATCTACCACCTGGGAGATATCAATTTAAATTTTTGCTGTAAACAAAATCGCAACGAATAACACTTACATTTTTTTAAATGGCAAGGCACGTCTTTATTATACTCATTTGATAGAGTCTTTTTTTCTCTTTTCAACCATATGAAACTTGAATACCTTTACATCAAAAAATTTTCAAGAAAAACAAGGACATGTCTAACAAATTTATTTTACTGAGCAGTATTAATCAGGTACGTAATATGTAGTATTGAAACAATTGAATGCACTGTCACAATAGCAAATATTAAACTTTAAATATCTTTACATAAAATTCTTATAACAAAAAAATGTAGGTATTTAAACTAAACTTACAATAAATGTTCAAAATGTAAACCATTCATAATTTGACAGTGGTAAATTCGATTTTTAAAACCATCGATTGCTTTTGAAATCATATCTCGAGTTATAGCTCTTATCTCAACTCTAATGCGATTTTTCAAATCTTCAACATTATCAGGTCTATTTACATAAATTTTGCTTTTAATATAGCCCCAAAGAAAAAAATCTAGGGGACTTAAATCCGGCGAGCGAGCAGGCCATTCTATCGTACCTCTTTTGCCTATCCATGTATTTTGAAAAGTATTATTAAGAAAGTGGCGGACATTAATTCCAAAATGTGGAGGTGCCCCGTCTTGTTGAAGCCATATTCTGTTATGAGGTATATCTGGATCTACTTCATGTGGAAATAACTCGGCCAAAGCAGGAACTAACTCAAATCTTAAGAAATCGAGATAAATATTCGCCGTTAAACTACCTTCAAAAAAATATGGGCCCAAAATTTGACTTCCAATCATTCCTACCCAGAAGTTGACTTTCTGCTGGTATTGGGTGTGTCCTTCTAGATACCAGTGAGGATTTTGTGAAGACCAGTAACGTGTGTTTTGTTTGTTAATTGTGCCCTTTAAACAAAACGTGGCACCATCAGTAAAAAGGATATTTTTATGAAAATGTGCATCTCGTTCAAGTTTGTTTGTTATTGTTTCACAAAACTCCAGCCTTCTGTCCAAATCGTCTTCAAATAATTCTTGAACTACTCAAGCTTTATAAGGATGAAATTTTTCTTTTTTTAAAACGTCATGTACAGCCGATTTATTCAAATTATGGTTTCTAGCAATTTGCCAAACAGAAATTTGTGGATTTTCCTCAACAGACAAGAACACATTTTCTCGTTCCACATTACTTAATGACAAAGATCTACCAGTTCTACTCGCATCTTTCACCGAACCTGTCTCTTGAAATTTCCGCCAAATTTTGCTTACCGTGGTCTGCGAAATGTTTAATTCTGGATGCAAGTTATTAAATAAATTACATACTTCGTCTTGGGTTCTTCTTCTATCTCCATATCCCAGAATCATTAAAATTTCAATTCTATGTTTCTCAGATAATTGAGCCATATTTCAAGCATTAACAAATAGCAAAGTGTGACAGTGTTCTAAAGTGCATTCAATTGTTTCAATGCTACATATTACGTACCTGATTAATACTGCTCAGTAAAATAAATTTGTTAGACATGTCCTTGTTTTTCTTGAAATTTTTTTGATGTAAAGGTATTCAAGTTTCATATGGTTGAAAAGAGAAAAAAAGACTCTATCAAATGAGTACAATAAAGACGTGCCTTGCCATTTAAAAAAATTTAAGTGTTATTCGTTGCGATTTTGTTTACAGCAAAAATTTAAATTGATATCTCTCAAGTGGTAGATAACTAAGTCATAAATAACTTTTATTTACAACTTTTTTGTGTAAAGTGCATATTTATCGACCTGTATAATATATTCCATACTTTTCGGACACACTGTATATTCTGACAATAGATCAATAAAAATTGAGAAAAAAAAACCATGCCAAATCTGTGTCTGAGAGAAAAGAGGGATACGTTACCATCTAGAGAAAAATTGCTGGTTTAAAGAAAAAAATAAAAAAAAACAGTTTTAAAAACTGTAAATAACTCAGAAATGGAAATTGAGCTGAACGAGGAGAATCCAAAAAACTAGAAATGCCACCATTAATAAAAGTACAGCTAATATTAAATGATATTTTAAATGTTTCGGGATTTTTTGATTTAGGTTCAAATGTGTCATTAATAAATGCAAAGTTATTGAAGATACAGCCAAAAGAAAATACAAATGATATAAAAAAACTTAACTTGAAAACTGTTAATGGTGAGAAAAAAACAAAAGGTATGGTATCATTAAAAATAAAAATTTACAATATTGTAGTAGATAATGAAAACTTTAACTATGATTTTCTAATCGGGTTGGATTGCATCAAAAACTTCAAATTAATGCAAAATGAAGAATTGAAGATCATACAATGTAACAATCCGAAAGAAAAGACGGCAACTTCAATTGAAGAGGATATGAGAAACGCAAAATACTTAAAAAGTGATAAATCAAAGATAATAAATGTCAAAATTCCTGATGGGAACTAGGTTACAAGAATAAAGAAGGATTTTTATTATACTCTGAGGTATTAAAACAAGATACTAAAACCATGAGTAAATGTGAAATAAATTTCAATGAACATATAAACTCAGATAAATTTGAAACATCAGTAAACTATTTAGATTTATATCAACAATCAGAAATTGATAAATTGATAGAAAAATATAAACCGGTCTTTGCGAAAGATAAATATGACATCGGTACTGTACGAGATTATGAAGCTCACATTGACTTGATGATAGATAAATATTGTTACAAACGTCCATACAGATGCACAACTGAAGATAGAAAAGAAATAGAAAATCAAATATCAAAACTATTAAATAAAAATTTGATTGAGGATTCTTATAGTCTATTTGCTCCTCCAGTAACTCTAGCATATAAAAATGAAGATGAAAGAAAAACAAGACTGTGTATAGATTTTAGAGAATTGAACAAAATTGTCGTCCCACAATCACAACCTTTTCGTTGATTAAGGATTTAATGATAAAAACTGTTAACTGTAAATATTGTTCCACTTTGGACATAAATTCAGCATTTTGGTCAATTCCTTTAAAGATAGATACAAGACTGCATTTGTTACACAGGAAGGCCATTTCCAATGGACGTGCCTACCATTTGGGTTAAAGACTGCTCCAGTCATATTTCAAAGAATATTGGGAAACATATTAGAAAGTACAAACTCTCTAGTTTTGCGGTAAATTTTATAGATGGCATCTTAATTTTTTCGAAAACTTTTAAAGAGCATTTATTACATCTGTCGAGACTAATGGAGGCAATACGAACAGAAGGGTTTAGAATTAAATTTTCGAAAAGTTCTTTTGCAAGTAATCACGCCAAATATTTAGGTCACATAATTGAAAAGAATTCAATCAGACCTATGAAAGATTATTTAACTGCTGTCAAAAACTTTCCACTTCCAAAAACAAAGAAAAATATACGACAATTCCTAGGTAAAGAAAATTTTCCTCATAAATTTGTACCATACAGTGCAATTGTTCTGAATCCTTTACACAATTTATTACGGAAAGATGTGAAATTCAAATGGTCCGCAGAATGTCAGGAATCATTTGATAAAATAAAAGAATTGCTATGTTCAGAACTAATTATGAATATTTTTGACCCCGAATTACCAATAATGATTTACACGGATGGTAGTATCAAAGGAATGGGAGCGGTGTTAAAACAAGAAGATAAAAATGGAAACAGTAAACCAGTTGCTTATTTTTCAAAAAACTTAACTGAAGCCCAAAAAAAGAAGACAATATATATAGAATGTCTAGCAATAAAAGAAGCTGCGAAGTATTGGCAGCACTGGCTTATGGAAAAAGAATTTATCGTATATTCAGATCATAAACCATTAGAAAATATAAACATCAAGGCTAGAACTGACAAAGAACTAGGAGATTTGACATAGTTATCCCAATACAATTTTAAAATTAAATATAACCCAGGAAAATTAAACCAAGAAGCAGAATTTAAGCAGAACCCCAGTTCTAGAACCTCATGAGAACACTGAAGATTTTTTAAAAGTTGTAAATTTAATAAATCTAGAAGATATAATAAATACTCAATACTCTAATAAAAGGTGTCCACGATACTTACTGCCACATTGGAAAAACACAGATGACAAATAAAATAACGCCATTTTACACAGCAAACAACATCATTGCAAACAAAAAGGCAAAATAGACAGGCTCCAGGCATTTGCCTGACTGTCCGCTCTTTATTTATAACTAACCGAATTAATTAAGTCTAAGGATAATTAATAAAAAAAAACACTTACACTAATTTATATCACTTACACGAAGACAAGTCCGCGGATAACTTCTATTTATTTAAACATTAACGTTTGTTTACACTGAAGTCACGTACAAGGTTATTCTTCGTAGATTTTTCTCACACGCGTTAATTACTTATTTATTTAAACTTGAATAATCTTCTTAACACTGCCCTCTTTGAATTACGGAAATAACTAACTTACGATTTATTTGTACCGCATTTATACATTTCTGCAAACATTCGAGAAGACTACATTATTCCGTAAACGTTCTAGACGTGGATAAAAAGTACGGAAACGTTCTCGAAATTTACAAAAACTTCGCGAATGTTTCACTATAATTGAAAAACTTGAACAACACCCTAACATTCTAAAAAGCATTTGGTTTTCTGATAAATGGACATTCTTTTTAAACGGGCAGGTTAACAAATAAATTTGTCGTTACTGCAATAATAAAAATCCGCATATTGTACGAGAGGATCACACCCAATATTCTCAGAAACTAAATGTTTGGGTTGGTATTCTAATAGATAAAATTGTTGGACCTTTGTTTCTGCTTGAAAACGCAACAAAACCGATGATTGTTCAAACTTTAGAATATCAAATAGATGGCGAGCCGTAATTAGATGCTCTACCTTTCAATAGATGGTGCTCTACCGCATTACGCCTGCAAGCCAGGCAGTGGCTAGATTAGCATTATCCACGAAACTATATTGCTTCTATAGGAGCAATCGAGTGGCTATCGCGATCGCCTAATTTGACAACGCTAAGTTTTTGTATGGGACCACATCAGATCAATCGTTTATAAGACAAACCCAGCAAATCTATAAGACTACAAATTATTAACGTTCCATCACTCGTGAGGCATTTCAAAAAGTAAGACAAAAAATTGAATTTTGACCATTTTTCTGTTGAGCAAAAATGGTAAACATTTTTTTGTTAAAAAGCTACGTGACTCTTTTAGCTTCCGAGAAAAAAATCTTTCCGGGAGGTCTATTTCCCGATACTGATTTCCGAATAGGTCATCTTTGACGATTGCTAGAAGGAAAACCGTTCATTGCATCACATTAATTTTTTTTTTGTTAAAAAGGTACATCTTTTTTCTATCGTATGATTTTAAATTTAAAGACGTGACTTTTTTAGCTTGCGAGAAAAAAAAATCTTTCTAGGAGGTCTAGGCCATGAAAAAAAAAATTGTTACCTGGAAAGTTTTGAATACATTAATTAAATGGTTCACTTAAAAACTGAATACGATTATTTTTTTTTAATTACGTAGTTGATTTTTGTGTAACATTGTTTAATATACAATAAAATAATCTTGTAACAAATTTAAAACTCAACTATTTGTACGATTATTGATTATGATAAATTAAAAGCGCAATACAAACACAGCGAAATAACAAATTAACAGTTTAATAGAAACAACACTTACATTAATTTATAAATCACTGTAACCGTATACTGTCCGCGGATAAGGTTACTTTTATTTATCTACACTATTTACTTAAAAGGGCACGACCGTTAACCACTTACGTTACATTAAAGACTTTTAAACTAAACTTGATTTTCTTCGTTCACCTTTTATATTTTTATTTTATCTGGGACTAGAACATTCCATCTCTTTTGGCAATCGTTTCGAACGCTTCAATATTTTTGCGCAATTGATCTTTATTTCATTGTTTACCGAATGTGTTGTTCAAACATTCAGTTACGTTTACTAATTGCTAGGGCTAACTTAACGGTAATTATCTCTTCTCGACTATGGCCTTTGTAGGTAAGAAAAACACCTCCAGTTTTTCTAAGTCTTTGCGCACACGCCAAAATAAAGCAATTGTCGATTAGGATATTGCTCAACCCACAATCTACGTGTGGTGTGGATGTTACAATTACACTCACCGTACATTAAAACAGTATCACTGTTGTAGTTAACAATAAAGTTTTAATCAAATCTTATGAAGTACTAGTACGTTGACACGAATCACTTAGGATCAACTAAAAAAAATCCGTTAAAAAATCGAGACAGAAATAAATCAGATTGTCTAACTCTAAGAAAGTTGAATTTTGCATTTAATTATTTAATCTGAAATCTTGTTTTGGTTACAACCAAAAATAAACGTGATAGTGTATACATAATGCTAAGAAATAAACGTTGCTATCTACTTTAATTATTTCATTAAAAATTGATTTTGTAGATTATAGGAAATTAAAGAAAACATTAATTAATACAATACATCAATAGGTGTCACCGATTTTACAGCATTATACCCATAATTTACGGCATAGTTACAATCAACAAACCACTTCTATTTGTTAACTTTAATTGCAAATATCTCAAAACTGGGTTACTTTAGACCAAAATCTTTAAAGGCAAAATTTTCATTTAACGGCACAAAAAAACTACTCAAGTTTGTAGTCGTATTTCAGATACACACTGTTCAAATGTTGAATTTACCTTATGTGCACGAAATTTTTTGTCTGAAGCTTCAAGTAAATACTTAATAAAATCTTCTTTTCGTTGCTCATTTGATAATAATCAGGTTATGGTCGGGTCGTGGTCATCTTTAATTGATTTTTTTAATAAAATGTATTGAAACGTTCGCAAAATTATTGTTAATTTCTAAAACGTTTACCGAAGGATGTAGAAAATTCTCGAGAAGATAACATAAATACATAAAACGGCTTAAATGAATTAAAGGTCAGTTATTCGAAGTCGGAAGTATTAAGAAGATGTTTAAATAAATAAGCGATTAACGCGTTGTTAAGATAAATATAACGGCGTTCAAACGTACGCGCCTTTAATGTAAACAAGTATCAGTTTTAGATAAACAGAAGTTATTCGCGGACATTATATGTCGATTAATATTTTCAGAATTATATTGAAAATAAGTGCTTTAATATTGCGTTTAATTTAAAAAGTTTTTTTAAATAATTTTTTTTAGAATTCAGACCGTAACTTTACTAAATTGTCAAACTAAAAAAAAAGATAAATATTTGAATATTTTTTAAAACAAAATAATGCCAGTGTAGGTATTGTATTTAACTTTCTTTAAGTAAAAAAACATTTTTACTATTTCAAAGTTTTTTACATTAAAAATTGGTTCACATTTTTTGGTAATTTTTAATTAATCAATCCTGCCTAATTTTTAAATATTTTTTTTGAACGAGAATTTATAAATATATCATAAAATAATTCTAAACCACAAAAATGAAAGCCGTGGTTACGCAAAATCTTAATAAACAAAATGTCTCTACAATTAGTATTACTCTAATAATTTTTTTCTATAAAATTATAGGTAAGTAATTAAAATAATTTTATTATTTAGGTTTTGAATTAACTTGAGTAAGTACTACGTTAATTAAAATTTTGCAATGTAAGCACTATTTCATCAATTACATTATTCATTATTTATTGTTTTTTTATGCACGTCCATTAATAAGTATTGCTTAAAACCTATTTTTATATAATACGAAAAATAATTTATAATAAATAAAAATTTGGCATATGCAATTACCTCATCAACCAAACTGTTAATTAGAAAGTTTAACACGTACATTTTATCTACATACGTAGCTAAAAAACTAAAAATTAGCAACTTTTTTGTAAACTTGTATAAAGTGTTGAAATAGTATTTAAATATGCTATTTTTTTCTGTTTTTTCTGAATTTTTTTGCCTGGTTCTCAATATTGTTTTTTTTCTAAATTTTGGATTTAAAAGCTTGAAATCAATTAAAAAATTAAAATAAATGCTATAAAACTAATAACAATTCTTTTTTGAAAAAGATTACAACATGCATTATATTTAGACGATACAAAACACAGACAAATAAATTTATAAAATTATTTTTGTTAAACAAAAAATATTGTGTAAGTTTTCTTTAATGCAAAATCAGTTAAATTAGTTTCTGAATCATTCAAAATGTATTTAAATATCTTGTTTTGGTGTTTTTGTGTACGAATCGTAACCAATTCTTTTATTTTATTGTAGTCATAAACAACTTTTTTCGTTGCTTTGAATATTATTTTTTTTTAGAGGGCGCTCCTTCTAATTCTATATCGTTTCGTATTTGTATAAAATCTTACTTTAATCTAAACTAAATAATAAAAACGACCTATTAAAAAATTTAAGAAATGGCCAGTAACTTATATTTATCTAAATGTGTGTATCTAATAAAACACATTTTTTTTAGAATTTAACAATAAATGTAAGAGCGATTAATTTATTAGAAAAGACTGGGGCTTGGTGTACTTTTCAGTTTTTTATTTTTTCTACATAACCAATTTTTTGAAAATACTTAGTAGTTAAACATAAATTCTGATTTTTTTTTTTCGAGTATTTTTTCTGTAGGTTTTTTTAGTTTGTTTAATATGTTAGCTTTACTCGCTTAAACAATTGATGCCAATGAAAATAGATTTTGTGTCTCTGGCACACGCTACATGTCCCCATCACAAGCAAATTGCACATTTTATCCAATTTTTTATAGAGGCGCTATTGTCAAAGATGTCTAAGCAATACAAGCAAAGGCAATGAGCTTTACCATCACTGCTGCAATCTTAACTATTTTTTCTTTATTATTATTATTAACTAATCTAATAAACCGGTAGAAAAATTATCTTCGGAAACAGTTATAAACTTATTTTAAATTTAATTTTTAATTTATAAGCATACAATTTTTAGGATTGTCAGTAACAAGTATTTATGAATGCCTTGTATTTAATATTAAATTACATTTATTAAAAACGTTTAAAATTTAAAATACTTTTATTTTGTTTAAAGATAATAGCTGATGAACGATACGAATGGGTAATTGATCCATAAACTTATCTTTAAATAGCTTTCAATACAAACAAATTAAATTTAGATAAAATTACTCTTCACACTAAAAGATCTGATAAAACAGCAATATCAAACATTTTTGCAATTAGTTTTATCTAGTCAATCACAATGTAAATAAGATACAATCTTATGAACGTACTTGGGTTTATGGTAGACGTACCGAATTTTAGGTCAGTTGCTTTAAAATAATAACAGCGTTATACAACATATATTTGTATATTTTTCGTCCTTTTATGAACTGTTGATAGTTGTTACAATTTTTATTTAAAAAAAAGATTGAAAAAACTGACACAAGATAAAAGTATCGATTACATATGAAAAATATACTTATTAGTATATTGTAGTGGTGTAGTGGTCACAGGTTGATCGAAAATCTAATGTTGGGGAAGTAAAGAAGTTTCGTTGTAATTATTGAACACCTAAAAAGGGTACAGTCAAAGTTGCGGCTTTGTTTTTCCAGTTAGGAAACGGCAGTGTTTTTGTAAATGCTTATTTTGTTGAAATTATTTGTTATTAAAAAAATTGTTTTTGATGATAAACGTTATCTGGGTATAAATAAACGTCTAGACCCTAAATAATTAGGAATAATATTTTGCTTATTTAAATACATGAAATTAAAAATCGCAATTATGTATTATAAATTATTATAATTAATATGCTGTTTGTTAATTTTTTTTTGGATTTATGATTTTTTCTTGTTAATTTCTTTATAAAAAATTAGGCGGAGATGAATAACATTAAAAGAAAATTCGAACAAATTCATGAAAATATGCAGGAATTAAATTCAAAACTAGATGCTGTAATGCAAAAAATAAAGCAGGTAAAGGACAACGAGAACGAAAACGAGAAAGAAACTGAAGACAAAGTTAATACAGTAATACAGAAGCCAGGAGTAAACTTTAACATAAAAGAAGAATTAGATAAAGCAGAAAAAATTGGGGAATACAATAAAGGAAAAATAAGACCAATAATGATTAAACTAATAAAATAATAATCGATGAAGATTATCCTAAAGAAGTACAGGAGGAAAGAAGAAGATTGATACCGAGCATGAAGGAGGCAAGAAATAATGGATATAAAGCAAAAATAAGATATGAAAAACTAATAATTAATAACGAAACATTCAGAACAGAAAACTTAGAAAAAGAAGAAAAACATGAAAACAGAGAAAGAAGTGAAAGAACTGTAAACGAAAGATCTTCAGAAACTAGGAAGTTTTAAGAAAATAAACAAAAATTTATAGAACTGTCCCAAAAAACTAATAAACACACATGAAGCACAAAATAACAATGACGAACATAGCAATGAACAAGGATACCGTTTACAGGAAACGCCAAAATCAAATCGAAAGGAAAAAGAAACAGTAAAATATACAACAAAAAATGGAACATTGGAACATTATAAGAAACAAGTAAAATGGAAGAAATAGGTAGAGAGATGAAACGATACAAAATTAGTATATTAGCTCTTTAAGAGATAAGATGGGGATGCGAAGGAAGAGTAGACAAAGCAAAGTACTCAATATTCTATGGAGGAAATGAAAAACAGGGTCAACATGGGACGGCATTCATGGCAGATAAAAAGATTATGAACAAACTAATGCATTCTAGAAAAATAGACGGAAGAATATCATATCTCAGAATTAAAAGTACAATAGCTAACATATCCATAATAAATGCTTAAGCTCCCACAGAAAGAGCAGCAATAGAAGAGAAAAAAGTTTTCTATAACAAACTACAAGACTACAAGTTATGAAAAAATACCCAAACACAATACATTTATGGTATTAGAAGACTACAATGCCAAAATAAGAAGAGAAGATTTTATAGAAGACGTGGCTGAAAAAGAAACTATCTACGAAATAACAACAAAAAACGACATGATTAATGGTGGTCAAACTTTATCTATTCGAACGAACACATGTGTTGCAATGTTTAAATCCGGGTGGACAAAAACCTTTTGTGTCGTATGGTTACTTGCGGGTACTAGTCCCGACATTACTCTGCTAAGCTGTTCGGCAAATTCAGTTTGGTGTGTTTCATTTGTTGATGCATGGACTAATTCTCCCGGTAATCGTAGCAAATACCTGTGATCCCAAGATGGTGGCAATGGCCCCACTAAATCAACAGGTATGTGCGCACACCTATGATCGGGAATTCGTATTGCCTGCATTGCCGTCATGGTATGGCGGTTGACTTTTGCTTTTTGGCATGAAATACACTCCTTCGTCTACTTTAAGATGTCTCCGTTAGCTCCTGGTCAAACAAACTTGTCTAATATTAACTTTCGGGTTGTTTTAACCCCAGGATGAGCTAAATTGTGTATTTTTAGAAAAGTGGCCTTTCGGAATTTCCTTGGAATGCAAGGCCGGACTACATTATTGTTTAAGTCGCAATAAATTAATGACTCACAGTTTGGTATTTTCACTTTTTGAATGTTAAGGTTAGGATTTTGTAACAGTTCCTAGAATTCTTCATCCATTTCTTGCTCCTCTGCGATTTGCATGTAGTCCATTTCGTTGCTGACGATGTTAACATTAAATCTTGAAAGAGAGTCCGCTACAACGTTATTCTTTCCTTTTATGTGAACAAGGGTTGTTAAAAATTGACTAATAAAACCCAACTGCCTTTCTTGCCTTATCATGCTTTTGTTTGAAAATGCAAGTAAGAGGTTTGTGATCCGTAAATACTGTGAATTCTTTTCCTTCTAAGAAATGTTGAAAGTGACGAAAACTTAAATAAACTGGTAGTAGTTCCTTATCGTAAGTGCTGTACTTACGTTCGGTTGAAATTAACTTTCTTGAAAAGAAGAATATTGGTTGATCTCCTGCTACTGTGTGCTGCTGAAGTATTACTCCAATTGCAGAATCAGATGCATCTGTGTATAGACTAAGATGGGCATCTGCCTGTGGGTACACTAATTCTGTAGGAGCGGCAAGTGCTTCTTTAACTTCGTCGAAAGCTTTAGTTGCCGAATCGTTCCACTCGATGATTTGGTTTTTGCTGGTACAATTGGCTAATAAGTTTGTCAGTGGCTCTTGTAATTTAGCTGCCTTTGGTATCCATCTGCGGTAGAAGTTCACCATTCCCAGGAATCTTCTAAGTTGCTTAATAGTGCATGGTAAGGGGAACTTTCGGGTTGAAGAGACTTTCTCGGGCTTGATACCTTTTGCCATTACTAACACGCCCAGAAACTCCACCTCATTAGCACGGAATACGCACTTGCTAACATTTATCACAATTCCGTATTCGTTTAACCTCTGTAGGACTGCTTTAACATGCTTTTTGTGTTCCTCTTCTGAATCAGATGCGATCAATATATCGTCCACATAAACTTACGCAAAGGTGAAATCTCGACAGATTTGATCGAGGAATCTTTGCAATGTCTGTGCCGCGTTTCGCAAACCGGATGGTATTTTGATATACTCGTATAGCCCAAAAGGTGTCGTTACAGCTGTTTTAGGTACATCTTCTGGATGGATGGGTATTTGATGGAACGCTTTTGTCAAGTCAATTTTTGTAAACTTCAGGTTTTGTGAGAAATCCTGAATATGAGGAATTGGATATCTATTGGGCTTTGTGATCCCATTCAGTTTACGATTTTCTCCACATGGACGCCAACTTTTGTTGTGTTTTTGTACTATGTGTAGAGGGCTCGATCAACATAATGAGGACGGTCGAACAATTCCATTTTCGAGAAGGAAATTAAATTCTTTTTTTGCTGCGGCCAATTTCTTTGGAGAGAGTATTCTCGGTCTCGTTAACACTGGCTGTCTTTTTGTCTCAATGTGGTGGTACACGCTGCATTGATTTTCCACCAACCGTGGTATTGGTCGTGACAGGTTTGGAAACATATTTACAATAGCCCAGTATGGGTTGGTATCTGGACTGGTTCTAACCTCCATCACACTGCATGCTCTACTCGTGCACTTGCTGGATAAAGATGTTGTTGAATCTGCGAGACTGTTATTTGCTACATCTGTTAGTAACTTGAAATTAAGCAGGAAGTCTGCTCCAATAATAGCATGGGTTACATTTGTTATAACAAAGTTCCCTGTAAAATTTCTTTGCAAGCCCAAGTTTAATGTTACAGTTTCTATGTCATATGTTGGAATCGTAGAACCATCGGCAGTGTACAAAGTTAGGTTATTGTTTATTCGGCCTTTGAATGTATGGTGCGGTAGAAGACTTATGTCCGCTCCGGTATCAATTAAAAACTTAATTTTTAAATTATGGTCTAATACAAACAAGCGACATTATTGCTTCGGGTGTCCGATTGTCGCAACTGTCTTCCCCCTCATTAGTTTTCCTTCCTTTGCTGGAAATTGCAGGGCTGGGTACATTTTGTTGACCTTTCGCCAAATCGGTTGTGATACCAGCAATAACTTTATAGAGGACAAAATTTACTATAGTAAAGTCCGCGGAAGGGTACAATTACCTTCTATAGTTTAGAAGATACAAGTGTGCAAAGTTACACTATAATGTCTTACATTACAAATTCTGTAACTCTTAAACTATTAGAAATAATTATACTTTCCCGCGGACTTTTTTGCAGTAAATTTTGTGCTCTATAAATTTGTTTATTTGCAATTTTCATCTATATTGTACCGTTTTTGCAGCATACAAGGAGGAAGCTCCCGCGGATCTGATTCTGCAATTACTATAATTATTTTTCAGCTCTGTTGAGTGAAATTAAGACTTATTATGTTTTTAAAATAACAAGATGAGGAGGACAATATAGAGATTAGAGCACCACAAAAACAAGATACAGAAGAAATGACAACTAAGTCAAAAAATAAAAAATGTAACGAAATGTATGGAGGAAAAAAACTGAGAGAAAGATTATACGAAGTAATAAGTAAAGCATGGGAAACGAAAAGAATACCGCAAGAATGAAAAACAAGAATTATTAGATTAATACCCAAAAAATGTGATTTAATGAATTGTGATAACTACACACAAATAACACTACTGAATACAAAGTAGAAAATACTAACTACAATTATACAAAAGTATTTTAATTAAAATAACCATGGAAAATTCGATATCCGTAGTACAAACACATGAAGGAACAACAAAGAAAATAGCAATAAAACGAGGAGTTAGACAAGGAGACGGATTATCAACATTATTTAACATCACAATGGAAGATAAAATAAAAAATGCAAAATCACTGGATCAATTTTACACAAAATGGTACAAATAATAGCATATGCCGACGATGCAGCGGGGTAGTAGCAAGAGATAAAAAAGATTAGAAGAGATAATAGTTAAAATAGAACAAGCAGCGAAAAATGAAAATCACAAGGAAAAGTGAGCAAGGAGAAGAAAAAAAACGAAAATAGGAAAACATAAGTACAAAGTGATAAATACTTGGGAGTAATAATAAATAATAAATGCAAGAAAAGCATTGAAATTGCGGAAAGAATAAAACCTGAACATAACGCTTTCCATAGATACAAAGAAATAATCAGACCTGTAGTAACCTAAGCCGGAGAGACTTATGCCTAACAAATAAAGATGAAGATAAAATGAAGATCTTTGAAAGAAGCGCAATGAGAAAAATAATGGGACCCAAGAAAATAAACTGAAAATATAAAAGGTTCATAAATACAGAAGTCAATAAAATATTAGAAAACGAAACCATAGAATGAAGTGGTACCGACACGTGCAAAGAAGAGGAAACAAAGCAAATCAAGTCATAAATGATGCAGAGATGAGATGCAGATAGGAAGGAATTGTTGTTACTGAATTATTTAATTCACTCCTTCAACGCATGTATAACTACATAGAAAACTACTTTTAGATAAAGCACACGTGTTTTTTCATCATAATAATCCACCTTCATCTTTTACAGATTATTAAATTGACATTGACATTGACCTTAACGAATTTAATTGTTTTAAAATTACTCTTTGTGGTTATTTTCAATAAACTGTTATTGGCGCTTCTAGTAGGAAAAACAAACAATAATTATCAAAAACAATTGGGATTAAGAACAAAAGTGAGTAGAAACCTTATCAGTGGTGTTTTTTTGGTTTTCCCATGATTATTTATGTAAACAAAAACATTAAAGAGAAAACTTGAATTTCTTAAGGTTCACATAAAAATTCTTTTAATGTAAATAAGCATGCAAAATTCTTGGTGAAAGTCTAAAAATTCTAGCGTTAATAAGCAATAAAGAATTCACACAATATTTGCGTGATACTGGTTTTATACTACTTGAGATGCCAAGAAAAGGCAAATGTGAGCTGTGTGTTTGAAAGTATGCAAGGTCAATAAAAAATAAGAAAAAGTATTATCAACACAGATTATGATTAATGAAAATTTTTTAAAAACAAATTTTAATAGATAACCAATTTAGAGCATTTGATTAAACGTTTTTATCATTGTATTTGTAATATTTGGGTTTGCCTAAAACTACGTGGGTATTCTAGAATGGCTGTACATCTTATCTATTTTATTACAGAACTATTTGTTGTGTCTATGCTATAGGATTCTAGTTTTTAAAATCTATCTACAAAATTATTGTTTTGATTTTAAGCAAAAAGTTTTATCTTTACTACATTTTTAAAGTATTAGGGTGAAAGATCAACTACAATTAACTAGATATAAATACCAGTTATTTGAACTTATTAGTGTTAAAGTTTACTCGATTCTTTAGTCAAACAATATCGATATATTCTTTTCATAACTTTTTCCTGTAAACACTAGTGAGGTTTTTTAAAATAAGAGTACCATGCTTTGACTAACATTGATTAAAAATGCAACAAAAATGAAAATTATCTTACATCAGTAGCTGTTATGATTAGATTCAACATTGTTTGTTTAACTGTTAAAATGCTATTCAACTAAAAAAAAAAAAAAAAACTGACAAACATGTAAAGATAACCTAAATAGTACGTGTTTGTAAAATGTATTGTTTATTTTGAATTTTTTTAATTTAATCTAAACTTGAACATTGGCAATAGTAAAATCTTAAACAAACACTTTTGTATAAAGAATGCTATTTATTAACTTTTGGTGTTGTTGTATATTAGTATATAACGATTATATAACGAAAGCTAAAACCGAAAACTAGAAATATAACTCTGTTTTTGATTTTGCATATTATGTGTGTAACAGGCTCATAGTACACCTCTCTTTTCTTTTTATGTTTTGAAGATAATTAATTAAAATTTGGAATATCCTATATACACCGGAAGTGACACTAACATTTGATTTTTAATGGAATACCTTGTACAGTGGAGGACTAAAGCAAAAATTGGGTTCTGGCATTTTCAAACTCACCGGCCCACTTAATATTAACAATCTTCTAGGTTTAGGTATAACGGCACTGTTCTGCCATTGATAGCGCTTTCTTTTGCTAATTTATCCACTTCTTCGTTTAAAAAAAACCCTATTATGGGCTTTGACCCACATAAATTTTATACTAATTTCAGTTAAATACAATTGATGAAGTGTTTTTTTAATTTGCAAGACAATGGGGTTTATTTTTTTCATTTGGGTTGTAGCTGGTTTTGATGGAAGAGAGTGCTGACAGAGAATCTGTTATTATTAAACCATTTTGAAATGTTATTTTACCTATGTATTCTATGGATTGAAGAATAGCAAATGTTTCAGCAGAAAAAACGGATGTCTCTGGTGGTAGTTGATACTTTCTTGTAACGTGCGAATTTTTGACTAGGAAGCCGGCTTCAGTACCTTCTTGAGACTTTGACGCGCCCGTAAAAATACAGATATCAAAGTGTAATTTTGTTAATTCTTCCATAAATACGCTTTTGCAAATACTGGAAGTATTGCTGTAGATAGGTATGGTAACTTCTGGGATAAATGAAAGATGATAGAATTCGTATGATGGTATTTTCGGATATAATTCTTCAAGATCAGTTAAGAGATTGCTGCACTTTCTAAATGCTGCACAAAGAGGAATAGATTTTCGTTTCTCCCAATATTTGTTGCAGAGATCGAAGACGTTTAATTTGCAAATTCCTTTTACTACTTTAAAATTTTTTGTTACAGATTTTAAAATAAATTTTTCTGATAAAAACTCTCGTCGTAATTGTAATAGAGTTTCTAAAGATTCCACTCTTAAAGGTTCTATAGGAGTTGAGCTCATAGCCCCCTAAGCTTATTTTTGTGCATTTATTTTGAATTTTATCTATGCGAGTTAATAACGTTTTGTTTGCATTGCCATAAAGCACGCAGCCATAATCTAATATAGAGCGCACAAAACTTCTGTAAAATAATAAACATGTTTTTTGGTCAGCACCCCACCAAGTTTTTGTTACCATTCTAAGAAAATTAATTCTTTTGTCGCATTTTGTTGTTACATAATCTATGTGTGGTTTCCATGTAAGTTTTGTATCTAGGAATATTCCTAGGTACTTAACAGTAGGCAAAACTGGAAATTTTAAGTTTGCAAGCCTTACATAATTTGTGACAGGAATTCTATGTCTAGAAAAGAAGATTACTGTTGATTTTTTTTCAGAAATTGTAAAACCATTGTTGTCAAACCAAGAATTGTATAATGTTAAAGCAGAGTTGAGGTTAACTTTACAGTCGTCGAATCGTCGTTGTATGGAATATATGCAAAAATCATCAGCAAATTGTATAAAGTTTGAATGACGGCCGTCTAAAGAATGCAGTTCTAAGGTGTTAATATTAAACAATATTGGGCTTAGTATGGACCCTTGGGGTAATCCAGTATACATGTATCGGGGACCAAGGGCCCTGCTTTCGGTTCTTATATATATATTGCTCTTCCATAAAATATTTTAATAATTGTAAATGCAGTGTGCTCAGGTATTCCTAAGGTAACCAGCTTATCTTTTAATAGATGGAGATTTACAGATTCGTATGCATCCTTTATATCTAGGAAAACTGCTTTCATGTAATTGTTAGAAGAAAAACACTTTTGGATGTCTGTTACTATTGAGGCACATGCATCGATAGCACCAAAATCTCGCCTAAAACCAAACTGATTAGGAGCTAAGCAACGTATATATATATATATATATATATATATATATATATAATTGCGAGTGGAACTACAGCATGCGGCTTCTCTCGCATCCAAGCTTCTATCTTGCCAATCTTCCTTCTGCATGTACCTATCTTGCATTGCTTGATATACTACATCATTCCAAGAGAGTCGAGGCCTTCTTCTCTTTCTGCGACGTGGTGGTTGCCAATTCCATATTTTTAATGGCCATCTCTCTTCCGGCATTCTCCTTAGGTGTCCGTACCAATTTAAACGTTTACCTTCGATAGTGTCAAGAATATTTAATGTTATCCCCATCCTTTCTCTGATATTCTGGTTATTAACTTTATCCAGTCTTGTTATCGCGCAACTCCGTCTCCAGTAATCCATTTCCATTGCCTTCAACTTGCCTTCGTTTCTTTTTGATATCCCCCACACCTCTGATCCATATAGAGTGATACTCTCTACGACCGATTTATATATTCTTCTTTTGACATTCTTATTGGTGTTTCTGTTCCAAATGATTGAGTGTAACTGTCTTGTCGCAGCTTTTCCCTTTACAATTCGATTTTTGATTTCTTCGTCACTCCCACCTTTGTTAGATACAGTTATTCCCAAATATTTATAAGTCTGACAGCATTTCACTACAGAACCATCATCCAATGTTAAGTCCTGTCCTGTTCCTCCAACGACCATGTACTCAGTCTTATCAAAGTTAATTTCCAGGCCCCATTTTCTATATTCTTCACTGAGCTTTCTCAGCATGTAGCATGCGTCATCTGTATCTTCTGCGAAAATTACTTGGTCATCTGCGAAGTTCAATGAGTATAAAACGTCGTCATTGATGTTTATTCCCATGTATTTACATTTGTTTCTCCAGGCAGTCAGAGTTTCGGTTAAATAGATTTTGAAGAGAGTTGGCGCTAGACAACACCCCTGCCTCAGGCCTTTGTTTACTTCAAACGCAGGAGACAGTAAGTTTCCCACCTTTACACAGCTGCTATTGTCACTATACATCCTTTTTATAGCATTTATATAGCCTTTACTAACTTGTTGATTTTCCATCGCTTGCCACAACTTAAGTAATGGAGCACTATCATAGGCTTTACGAAGGTCGATGTAGATCAAATGAGTCTCTAAATTATGGGCTAGTCGTTTGTCTACTACTTGCCTGATGCTAAAAATGTTGTCGATGCATGATCGGCCAGCGCGAAAGCCACTTTGTTCCTCTTCCTCGGTAACTTCAATTTCAATTCTAGCTTTAAGTATTTTGCCGTAGATTCTGCCAATGGAACTCAATACTGTAATACCACGATAGTTCGTGCACTGATCCCTGCTACTTTTTTTATAAATGTTAGTGATGTACCCTTCTCTAAAGTGGTCCGGAATAGTATACCCAATAAGACACAGGGAAAACAATTTAGCAAGAAGCTCAAACATAAGGGAAGGTGCTGCTTTTATAAGTTCTATGTTTACTGCACCTGGTCAAGGTGCCTTCCCATTTTTAAATCTGTTTACTGCCTCTTTAACTTCTCGTGTTGTTATATGTGCTATATCCGCTATATCTTCGGGTTCTAAGTTTTCTGGGGAAGCAGGTGTTTCTTTAAACTCATTGCGATTTTCTTTTAGCAGTTCTTCATAATAATCCGTCCACTTATTTAAACCTATGAGTTGTATGCTCGAATGGGATTTTTCATTTGTTCTAAGGCTTTTAACCACGTTCCATGCTTCCCTTGACCTAGTACTTCCAATACAGCTATTAATTTGCTCACATTTTTTATCTCACGTTTCATTTTTAGTCCTTATTATTTCTTTTTTTACTTCTCTGCTTATTTTTGCATAGAGTGTGTAATCTTCCAGTTTGTGAGTGGATAGCCATTTTTGGTAAGTATTTTTCTTTTCCTGCACTTTCTCTGCTATTTTATTATTCCACTAGTAGTTGTCGGGTCTTCGTCTATTGTGTTCTTTTACCCCTAGGCTTTCAAATGCTGCTTCATGTATTGCTTTTGTTATGTCTCTATATATGGACTTTGGTGTAGTATCGTCAACTGTTTCGAGTTTTCCACTCAGTCTGAGCCTATATAAAAACTGAATTGAGAGATCCTGCAAGAGATTTAAGTTTTAATTTTTGTAGACCTGTTTCTCTCCTTTCGTAATCTGATTTTCTTTGCTGCAGGGGTTTCCTTTTTGCAAGGGAAATATCACCTTAGAGCGTAACATAAAATGGTCAGAGCCACATTCAGCCCCTCGATATACTCTACAATCCTTTACTACCGTTTTGTTGCTACAATTTCCAATTGTATAGTCAATGATAGATTTTACGTTTCTAGTGGTTTGAGTATAAGTATATTTATGGATTTCCTTGTGCTGAAAGAACCCGTTCCATATTTTTAGGTCGTATTGTTCACTCATACTTATCAGGCGTTCCCCGTTGTCGTTTGTACTATCCTCACCGTATCTTCCTACAGCTTTTCCCGCATCTTGTTTACCCACCCTTCCATTAAAATCTCCTAAGAGATATAGCTCCTTTCTGCTACCAACTTGATCCAGAAGGTTTGTCAAACTATTAAAAAAATCTGTTTTTTCCGCATCGGATGCATTGTCAGAGGGTGCATATGCAGCAATGACTACTATGTCATAGCCTTTGAGCCTCAGATCGACACGGATTAGATATTCATTTATACACTCCCATTTTTTGATATTCTGTTTAAGGTTTTTGCGAATGGCAATGGACACTCCCTTTTTTGCTCTACATGATTTATCTACTCCACTATAGATATGCACATAGTCTTGAAAATCTTCTATACCTTTTCCTTTCTTTTTTGTTTCAGATAGGGCTATTATGTCTAAATTGAAGCGGACTAATTCTTTAAACACCTCGTTTTTCTTAGTTGCAATACCTTGTACATTCCAGGTTCCAAAAAACATATGCCTATTTCGTTTGCCTTGTCGTCGTCGTTTATATCTGTCTTGATTCCGAGGCTTATCGCTTGGAGTTTTTGTAGAATTATAGTTTTACGAGTGTTGGGGAGCAAACCCAACGCCTCACCACCAACCTGGAGGACCAGGTAATTTGTACTCAAGGTTTTCTTCCTTTAGACCGATTGTTTACCTGAACTTTAGAGCTCGATCTGCCCTTGTACCTGTTTCCCCTACAGGCTAGGTTGCCACCTACGCCGGATCCACCGTAATGAAGTTCCTCTTCTCCGCCTTTTCCGCCGGTGTGGTCTTCGTCCATATCCCTGGACAAGGGGGATGCGTTATACCCCGCAACACTGGGTCCCCAGCATGATTCAGCCACCAACAGATAGTTGGGCCCACCCCCGCGACTTGGACGCACATGCTGAGACTTACCAAAGTGGGTTCAGAGAAGGTGCCTCTGATTCCCTTTGGGCGGGTTAATGCTTGTGTCTAATTCCACGAGCAAAGGCGCTAAGCAACGTCTTTTCTTTAAAAACCATTCTAGTCTACATTTAATTAATTTTTCAAAGATTTTCAACACGCATGAAAGTAGAGAAATAGGTCTGAAAGAGTCAGCGTAATTTGGATTTTTATTAGGTTTGAGTACTGGTATTATTAATATTTGTTTCCACGATTGGATGTCTTTGCCGTGTATCCAAACATTGTTATAAATGTCCAATAAATTTGATTTTGCATTAGTAGATAAATGGGCAAGCATTGAGTAACTAATTTCATCGAGACCTGGAGCAGAGTTTGAAGTTTTCATTGCCCAATTGAGTTCTGTTAGTGTAAAAGGTTGATTAAAAAGAGGCGATTCTGTCTCCATTAGACGGTTTGAAGTATCAACTAAAGATAAACATGATGACGGAGGGAAAATATTGTCGAAAAACGATTCGGTCCATTCCAAATTGTCGCTTTTCTGTGTTTTTAACGGAACTCGTTTGAATTTTTTTACTTGATTCCACAAGCTCTTGATGGAAGTGTTCTTATTTAATTTATTACACCTCAATTCCCAACCATGTCGTGCTTTGGCTTTAAACAATCTCTTAGCTTCAGCAAAACTACGTTTACATTTGATATAGTTTTCTAAACTACTCTTCTTTACAACTTAATAGCATTTTTCCTGTTTTTTTAGGAACACCTCGCATTCTTCATCCCACCAAGGAGTGTTTGAGCGATTTTTGGGTTTAAATGGTTTATTAACTGGAATAGACATTTTAGCCACTTCTTCTACCTTTTTTTTATAAAAAAAAATGTATTTATCTTCAGTACAATCAAAATCCCACAAATTTTTGCAAAAGAAGTCGTTGTGTTTTGGATAAATCATGTCGTCCAATAAACAGTTTGAATTTAATTCTATTAAGATTGGAAAATGATGTGATCCTAGGGAATCAGACTCAATAGTCCAATTGATATTTGGGGCTATATCTGGAGTACTTATTGTAACGTCAGGAACTGAGACATGTGTTTGTGGAGAGGTTATTCTAGTTGGCTTACCGTTATTTAAATTTACTAATCCTAATTCATCTACGATCTCTGCAACTTGTAATCCTGATGAGTTGGTAATTTCTGACCCCCAAGCATTATGTTGAGCATTTAAATCTCCTCCTATGATTCCATGGCTTACCACATTATTAAAAATATGGCTCCAATCTAATTTTTTGGAGTGAACGTTTGGCGGCTTATAAATCGACACAATTGAATAGTTCTTGTTGCAAACTGATATTGTTATGCCCGCAATCATAATATTAGAATCAAAATTATTAGGGAATTGTATTTTTAAATAAGGGATGGTATCTTTAATAAAAATAGCCACGCCGGCTTTACCATCTATGCGGTCTTTCCGAAGAATATTATAGTTTTTGTATATCACAAGTTGATCTGGTTTAAACCAAGTTTCGCTAATCATAGCTATGTCGATATTATTACTGGATAAAAAATATGTCAAACTGTTTTTGTTAGCATTTGCAGAACGAGTATTCCATTGCATAATCCTAATTTTTTTGATTTGGCTAGCCATAATGGGAATTTATTTGTAAATTATCTAAAATTTTCATTAAACTGTTTTTCAAATTAGTTTCGACAAAGTTTGAAGCAGCTACGTTATAGTTTCTATTTTTATCCAAATCGGCTAAAGTTTTAGCAAAAAATGTATATAGTTGCTCAATAAATGCTTCTTTATTAATGCTGATTTTTTCTACTTGATTATTGTTGATTATAGGTGCAGATGGACCAATACTAAATGGAAACATTGGTTCGTTTTCGTATTTCTCTAGCAGGAGGAGAATAAGCTTTCTTTTTTTTGTTAGGTTGGTTATTAGAGATATAACTGAGATGCAGTCTTTTGCTTGTTTCAACGCGTCTACGTATAATTTGTGATTGATTTAGTGTAGGAAATTGTTCTTTTTCTAAGCCATTTAGAAGATTAAAGTTATTTATCAAAGTCATACTAGCGTAAGACGAGTCTAGTGATTTGTTTATTTCTGCGAATGACCTGTTAGTGATGGCCATTTGTTTTTTAATTGATAATTATCTTTGGTATACGGGACATTCTTTAGAAATAGATTTTTTTCCTGTCTTTTATCAATCTGCAATCAGCCAAGAGCTATAATCAGATGTGACTTCTATTATATATAAGTGGCTTTAGATATGCACATCCTGTGATGTGTCATTTCTTGTTATTAGATGATTAGATGGTGGCTAGTCGTATTCTTTTTAGGCGGAATATAAAGTCCTTGGTGTTAAGGAGCTCTGTGGCTAAACTATTTATGTGTTTTTCAAGTCTCTGCTTATAGGCATCAGAAGACTTCTCTATTTCTTCTCTGACTGTAGGGAGTTGCAGATATTCATGCACTTCTGTGTTCCTTATGAACCATGGGGCATTGATCAAAGTTTTTAATGCTTTATTTTGGAAGCGTATTTCTATATTTGAGTGACTAGCTGACCCCCAGAGTTGTATACCATATGTCCATACTGGTTTTATAATGCATTTGTATATCAGGAGCTTATTCTCCAAACTGAGAGTCGATTGCCTGCCCAGCAGCCAGTGCATATCCCTTTTTGTTTGCTTGTTCTCTCTTTGCCTTAATGTGATCCCTCCACGTAAGCCGTTTGTCCAGATGCATACCCAGGTATTTCACTGTTGTTTGCTGTGTCAAAATATCTACGTTAAGTGTAACAGGTGGACAGGCACCTCTATTCAAAGTAAATATTATGTGAACTGATTTTGCAGGACTAGCTCTTATTCGCCACATCTTTAGCCATATTCCGATTCTATCTAGATGTTTTTGTAGTTTTACGGATGCTAGACTAGGATCTTTACTGCTAGAAAGGATTGCAGTGTCATCTGCATAGGTTGCAGTTATTACTTCTTCTGTGATAGGTATATCAGCGGTAAATATTGTGTAGAGGATAGGGCCCAGCACCGATCCTTGAGGCACTCCTGCTTCTATTTGGCAGATGGATGACAGGCGATCTCCGCACTTGACTTGGTAAATTCGTTGTTCCAGATAAGACCTCAAAAGCATGTACTCAGTGTTTGGAAGGAGTAGTTTTAGCTTATATAAGAGACCCTTATGCCATACACGGTCAAAGGCCTGTTGTATGTCTAGGAATACGGCCGTGCAGTACTCCTTCCTCTGCAGCGTCTGTCGTATTGTGTGAGCTACTCGGTGTATTTGTTCAGTCGTTCCATGGTGTGCCCGAAATCCGAATTGATAGTCTGGTATTATTTTTTGCTCTTCAAGAATTGGGAGAAGTTGACTTAATATTAGTTACTCAGTAAGTTTTGATAGTACTGGGAGAAGACTTATAGGTCTGTAAGATGTGACTTCTGTGGGAATCTTCCCCGGTTTAAGTACCATATTTATAATGGACACTTTCCACAGATTTGGGAAGTATTGTAGTCTCAACACTGCATTAAAGAGAATTGTCAGCAGAACTATACTTTTCTTGGCTAGCTGTTTCAGAACTTCTGCCGTTATCAGGTCAAAACCGGGAGCTTTCTTTTGTTTTAGTTGAGCTATGGTTTTTTTGACTTCTGCTGGGGTGACTGATTTCAAGGGTAGAGATATTTGCTGATCGCTATTTAAGATCCCGTCGATCGTTTTTTCTGTGTCGTCAGCATCAGCTTCATCGGATTTGATAGAAATAGATTTATGATTATTTAATTTACGTGAAACGCAATAAGAATTATTAGCGTCACATTCGTGATTAGTATCTTTGATTTTACCGCAGTTGACACAGTAACAGTGTGTACTTCGGCATTGTTTGGCGACGTGGCCATACCTAAGGCATTTAAAGCACTGAATCACTTTTTGTACTTACGGCTCTACTGGAAATATAACGCTATCAATAAGTACTTCATTTGGTAGGTAATTTCCTTCAAATGTTAATAGAAATGAATAAATAGGTACAAATTCTACGTTATCTGCCTTAGTAATTTTCCGGGTTAATCTTTTGACCTCGTTGATATCAATTCTTGTTTCAATATTGTCTTTAATGTAATTTTCGCCAAAAAAAATGTCCACATCTCTAATAATACCTTTACGAAATAGCAAATTATTTGGAATATACGCTTCTCTGTTATTAATTGTTCGTTTTTTACTAGATTATTAGCGTCTGCAACTGATTTTAATCCAACTTTCACTTTATTATACCCAACTTTAGTTATTGATGTTATAACGTCTCCCAACTTTAGTTTTTTATGTAATAGATGACCGATTGTTAATGGATTCAATCTACCAAAATTTTGTTTATCATTTCTCTCCATATACACATAAATATTTGAAAGGTTGTAGTACTTTTGTAAGGTTGAACGCCCGAATTGTATTTTCCTCATCAGCCAGCACGTTTGCAACATTTTTATTATGAATTTCGATTCCGCTACTTTCCATATTTTCATGGTTAATTGTTGAACCACTAGATACACTATCACTATCATCACATACAAAAGGTACGTCACTCATTAAGTTTGTTGGCTGCCCCCCTATGGGACGGGGACATAGCCATGACTGACTAATCACCACACACTTACTTCTTACAATTATACTAACTAATTAAATTAACTGTAGTATGTAAAAATTAGTTTATAATAACGCACTCTGATAAACGCAACTTGCTGGTACAACGTTTAACCGGGCACTGGTAAGCAAGTTATATTTGCTTAAAATCAGATAGCAACAAATACTGCAATTTTTACATGTTGAACATGACTTGTTTGTAATTTTCACGTGGTTGATATTTTCTTTAGGGTGTTCAATATCTTTTTCAGCAAAAACTGTATATTCATATATTGATGACTTTTTTAAGTTGTCCCAATGCAATGCAAAACTTGCTAATTCGCTTCGTTGGTTTTCAGCAGTAGTTTGGTTGTCAAACTTAATCAAGCGTTCACTTAATTTAACTAACATAGACGTTGAAAGCTCTTGCTGCAAAATTTCGTGGATCCAAGAATGAAAAATCAGCATAAAGGTGGCTAGTTTCTTGAAAACGACGGTTCATGCTTTCAACGACCATATCAAGAATGACGTTGTGGACCTGGGTCTTATAAAATGTCATTGCATCGGGTGTAACTTCATCACGACTAGACTAGCCTGCCAACATTTTCTTCCTTCTTGTTTTTTTTTCTGAAAGAGCAGATTGTACTTCGAGTTCCAGTTCATCATCTAACTCTAAAAATTTTGAGTTGATATGATTGACAAATTTGTCAGCAGGTTTCTGAACAGTAGAAAAATCTCTTGAACATTTCTTGAGTTCTTCGCATGTTACAGATACCATGATGCATGCTTTTAAAAGATCAATTTTTCTTGTTTGCAAATACTTGGACAGTGGTTTTGCTAACTCAAATATTCGAAGAAAAATTTGAGCAGTCAATACAGTTTCATATTTAAAACCTTTTGCTTTTGCGCGGACTTCAGGCTTAGATCTGTCATTCGCTTGAATGCGTACTAATGTCACAATAAGGTCAGTGTACAAACCGGATTCTGGATTTGAAAACACCCCAAATATTTTTTTTATGTCTTTAGACCATCAGCGAGTTTCACCAATTGTTGATAGTCTTCGATGATGCTCATCTTGAGTGACATTTTCCCAAATATTCATTCTTTGATAAGAATCTCGAATAAACACAGGAATGTCATTTAACAAACGGAATAATGAAATGCTTGAAATCACGACATTAGTGGTGTCTGAAATTACCAAGTTCAGTATATGGCCATGGCACCAGACGTGTATTTGATTTGGCGATTCTTTTGAAAACCAGGAAGCAAATCCGTTATGCTGTCCTTTCATGTTTGCTGCACCATTAGTAGAAGTGCCGACACATTTGGCTATATCAATGTTACAAGTTTCCAGAGACTGCGATACTAATTGACATCACATCACATATCTCACAATAATAGAGCATTGGTCCTTTGCTGTAGGGTCTTGGGCTGTGTCAATTTGTATTGAAAACATTCTAGTTTGTTTTACTTGACTTGCAACCGCATCCTTAATCAGCTGACAAATAGCTTGTATAATTTGATTCACTGTGTTTTTAGAGAGTAAAGTTATTAATGATCCACATCGATCACTCGGTGGAGTACCTCTCGTCGCCTTTTAACTTGTCCTCGTCTTACAGAAGTTTGTTCTAAAAATATTAGCTTTGCTACATTAGCTTTCTTTTCATGCAAAAAATAGGCTTCAGCACAAGTTCTGTGCATTACACTTTTTTCGTGTTCTTCAATTCGTTGATGAATGTGTCTCTTATCTGCCATACCTTCAATGAATGAATTCGTTTCAGAACTTTTCGAAAATGCCAGACAAACGGAACAAAATATTTTTTTCCTGACAGTGGGAAAGCCACTTCCTGTTGGTTCCATCTTTTCTGTTAAAAGTTTTTTGTAAAACGGCATCAGCAACATCTTGTTTTGGGTGGTAATTAAAAAATAAATTCAGTCGATTTTCAGATGGTCGAGAAAAGTAGTTGATTGAGGTGTCTTCATCAAGATGCTGAATTTCACAAGTAGAAGCAAGCACAGGAGCTTTGCTTGTTGATTGTTGACTCTGTGTTTCATGTTCATTCTTTTCTTCATTGGTGACACTAATACTGTCATCTTGAGTTGCCAAAGTGCTGAGTTGTACTTCTTTGTTGATTTCGTGTGCTCCTGTTTCGTCTGCACCTATTTCTTTTGCACTTGATTCCTTTTCTGTAGAAGCACTAGGTCCAGAACTGCCACTGCCAAACAAAACTGTTAGCTTTTGACATTGTTTTGCAGTTGATTGGAGAGCTGTTCGTTTTTTCTCACGAAGTTTTTCTGCTCCTCTTTTTCGTTTTCTTTTATCTTTGTTATCCATATCTGAAATAAGAACTCAGTTTATTTAATTTGCTGTGGTTTCACTTTATGTGCTGCCAATATAAGTCAGTAAGTACTTCATAAATGACATGACCGTTATTCAAAAATTAAAATCAAGATTAATTAAAAAAAAATTAAAAACGTATCGTGTACACACGATCGTCATTGTCATCTCACTCATGCAAAAAATATTGCAGTATATGATTATTACAGTCAAATATTAAAAAAAAAAAAACAAATCAATGACAGTTGTAAATGAGAGTTCATTTTATGATTACATTACAAATAACAAAATGTTTTTTTTTTAATTGAGTTAAATAACTATCCTATGCTATTAGTATAGATTAGGGCTAATTTCTAATTCCTTAATTCATCATATTTGCATTCGATTTATATTACCCATCAGTGATGGGCCATCACAGTATAAATGCAGTTTATGTAATTGTTGTCCAATGTTAGCATTATAAGGACCTGGGTCTGTAGTATTTACACTGTAAATTTTACAGTTATTTAGATTTGTAGTTAATAAAACGTAAAAAATAAGCTGCCTGGGCCTGAAAAAGCGTTTGGCCTTAGATGGGGCAATTTTAATAACATTTTTTATCCGGAAAACGTCATAAAACAACATTTAACTGCATTTCTTTTTAAATCACAGTAAATGGACATTAATATTTAAAGCATTTCTTACTATATGAAGATTATCAACCCAAATGTTCTGCGGTGAGCTGGACACTGCAAAACGGGAATTTGCTGCAAGATATTTGCACGTGTGGTCCTTGTTGATTTTACTCTGTTTGCTGTTTGAATAGCAATTTTTTGCACTCCAAATTCAAATTCAAACTGAATAAAACAGGCTTCTTTCACTTGTAGGAGTTCACTGATATGTGAGTTAGGAAATGGCCGAGTATGTGTAAATGTGTATATACGAACGGGCAGAGTCAATGAGCAGCGATGTTTAAAGTGCATCCATTCCCTTGTATGTAAACAAAATATTAGCAGAATAACGCTTTCCTGCACGTCACCAACGTCACACTTCCTGATAACATGCAAGCGTAGGAGTGCACTGCTTATGTAAAATTGCCATTGTTGTCTGTCTTACATAAACTCATAATAGATTTTGTTCTAATGTTCATATAATGTTTACATAGAATTTATTAAAACCCTTTTATGTGATTGACTGAGCTATCAGTCTGAAATTTAGCATAGTCCTTCTGGCGTTTGCCCGAACTGCCAGATGGCCAATCCGCCCCTGACTTCGCATGTTATATTGTATTACATTATTTATTATAATTCAAGTTTTAGTTTTCCATTTAAGTGTGCCATGACGGTTTCGATTTGACCCGTTCAATGCTAGAAAAAACGAAACCCCGACAAAAATACTAAATTACGTGATTGATGAGCAAATAAAGTTCGTCAAAATGGTTTTTGGGGTAAAACTAATTTTTTTTTAAATGAAACCATATTAGTACCAAGGTACCATTTATTAGTACTATTAACAAGAAATTTATCCATACCCATTATTAAAATGGGCAATAAATCCAAATGAAATTACAACTAAAAGAAAATAAAATGCTACGTGGTTTTTCCCATAACTAAAAAAGCGACTACTAACTCAGTTCTTCCGGCGATTGAGTCGTAAGTTTCGTGGTGTTAAATTATAAAATGAATTTAAAAAGGCGCGAAAACGATGAAAAACTAGGGTGGGAGACACCGTTTAAATCTACCCGCAGCTGAAATAGAACAAATGACAAGACAGAAGTGGCAACACAAGCTATATTTATTCTATCACAAACAACAGTTTACGTTAGAAGAAGAAGAAGAAAGTACATAAGTATATTTATATAAATTTTATCAAACGCTAGCACGCAGGTCGGTATCACAGACAAAATATAAACTACGCCTTTGACTGGACAACACGTCGTACAGCAAGATGACCTAGTTAGTCTAACTTTTACATTCAGAAAACGAATGACTTAACATTCGTAAATTAAAATACAAGAATACAAAAAGAGCACTGTAATAATAATATGTGACCGCATAGATTTTCCCTTAAATTAATTTTGTAACTTTTAATAATTACATCCAACCCCTCGAAGGTGTAGATTGTGTTAGCTACAGCGACGTGACGTCATAGAAATTTTCCCAATTATAACATCTGCTGATTATCTCCACAGACAAAGAAAACGTGTGGGGGCATGGAAATCCGCTACAGACAATTAAGGAAGAATTAAATTAAACCACAATACAAAAAATTAATGCTTACCGTAAATAAAGACTTTCACTCAGATCGCGACAATATTCAATTAATATTCATATAGATGTCTGTGAAACTTAACAATGAAAGCCTTGTTGGGCGTACACATGCCACCAATTCTTGCATTTATTGCATTGCATCCAGTCGTCATTAGGGATTGGAAAAAATGACTCTTCACAAGCAGGTCATGTCACATTTTCTTCGGAAGCTTCTAGGATTTGTTGGACTTTTTTTTCAAATGATGTTTTCTATATCTTGTTTTTTGCACTAGTTTTACTACCCGATGGCCCAGCCTTTTCTTTGGCCAATTTCTGTTTGGTAGAAAATACATTTCTTTTACCATTAATTTTGGTATTTTCATTTTTAGCTTTCATCGCATTTTCTAGTTCTAGCTGCTCAAGATTGTGGACTTTTTCCCCTTACTTTTCCTTAAAGCTACACCTTTCTTCTTGGGAAGTGGCAAAATTTGAATTACTGAAACTAGCTCTGCTCCAGGATCTGTAATACAGAAGGTATTGGAGTAGATGTTCTACCATTTGATGTAGAAAGTACAGAAGTGGTTGGTCTAGCGTAAAATGATTTATAGGGTATTTCAGAATCTGTGTTCTTCATAGTATTTGATGGAGTAGAACAAACTGGAGCGTGTAGTTTAGCAGTAACTTGGGAAGATTCACTTGTAGATAGTCTTATATGCTGTCCTTTAGTAGAATCATTTGTCCTTGGAGTAATCTCTATGACAGTCGTGTCATTGTAAGTATTATTACGATTTGTGGTCAATATGTGATCATGGAATTGTTCTTGCTGGTCAGTCACCGTAGATGGCAAAAAGTCTTCTTCTGTAAATGCAGATAAATTGAACGGCCAAATTTTGAAGCTATTTACAGCTTTATCCACCGTCGCAGCCCGATGATATGCTTCTGAAAATAGCGAAGCCACTTGGTATTGTGTAATAGATCTACCTGGATTAGTAGTAGTAGCCATTGTTCACAGGCCTCTGAATAAAAGTCCTTTAAAGGTTTAAAAAAGCAGCGATCTAACGATTGGGTTCTATGACTACTGTGTGGAGGCAAAAACAATATATGAATATGATGTTCTTTAGCAAACATGACTGCTTGCAAAGCTATATGTGATGAGTGGCTATCTAGTATTAACAATGTAGAGTCAGTTTCTGACGACTTAACATGGTTTTGGAAGTGCTGCAACCATTCAATAAATAAATCGGGATTTATATATCCCGAATCTGACACAAAAAGAATGGAATCTGGAGGCGATTCATCAATGAGTTCAGCCTTTCTTCTTTTCCTTGGAAAATTTATAGCAAGTGGTACATAATTTTCTACTGCAGACATGCAACACACCGTTTGGCCCCTTTCTGCTGAAGCAATTTTTCCCACCAGTTTTTGCCCTCCAATGGAAACAACTTTTGGTGTTTTATTAGGTACTGTTGAAAGATCCTTTTCAACCATGTTGTAGATTCTGCAACCCGTAAACTGGTGTTTTTGCATCAGATTCTGAAGGTTCTGAAAGTATAAGTCCACTTGTGTCTTATTAAAACCCATAGCTTTTGCTACACTGGTTTTTGAAAGCGTTTGCAAAGAAAGCTTATTTTTTTTTTAAACTATAAGCCCAGTCTTTTCCGGCCATTTGTTTGTCTTCTGAAAAAGGATTTGCTATATGATTTGCTTTAGCGTATTGGTACGCCAATTTTTTCAAAGACTTGAACCTCAAACCATAAAACATTTGCTCCAAATTGACTGTATGCTTTGCCACTTCAAGTTCTTGATCTTTGTTGAAAATAGACTTAAATCGTCCCAACTCTGTAACTCCGTGGCCTATCTTAAGGCGTTTTCTTAAAGCACCTTCCGAGAAACCAAGCTCGCTGTCCACTCGACGTTGAGATAAACCGGTTTGCAGCAACTCTTTGGCCCTCTCAAAAACTTCAGGCGTCATAGGAGTGCGCTCAGATTTTCGTTTGTAAACTATGTAAAAAATCAGCTTGGCGCCAATTTTGTAAAGTTTAATCTTAAATCTCCTCGGCTAATTATGTCCAGTCTGTTTTTCGTTAGGAGATTGGTAACAGCGCTAAACCCATTTTCTACTAGGTATGACGATGGATAGGAAATTAAAAATTTCCTCGCTCCATAATACGGGATAAGTAACGGGTATGTTTTGCAAACAGAATTGCTGATATTCGTTTTTAAACTGAACCTTAAGTTCTTCGTTTGTACTTAGGTCAATCAGTTCCTCTTGTATTATGACATTCGTTTCTTCTATGTCACCATATGGGTTAATTATCCACGGTGGTATTACCATAGTCAAAAAATCCTCAAATCTAGTTTCAAAATTTGAATAGAAGGCATTTAAATGTTGAACGTAGGTTGAAACGTCGTTTTCCTGGAAGTTTTCGGACATGCCATCAATCATCTGTAGGCCAAATTAATCTATTTAAATAAGACATAAAGTCCAGCTGCTGTATATTAAAAAATCATAGTCAAATTTAAATCGTATGGTCTTAGATTTTGTGGCAGGCATATGCGTACAGCCATTATAAGTGAATGTGAGAAGGGGAATGTTATGAATGTTACTTAAGGTTTCGATATGATGGAACTTTAAGGAAATTTGAAAATAACATGACAAAAAATGTTAAAATAAAATATTATACAACGAATAATAATAAATTGTTATGCGATTTATCTTTACGTACATTCGATTGTTATGTGTAAAAATTCACTGGTTCCACTTTAGCAATAATACAAAATTTTGATTTTAATATAGAGAAGTATGTACAGTGCAATATCCGTAATCCGAACTTCCGTAATCCGAACATTCCAGTAATCCGAACTGGCCCACAGTGTAACGACCAATGGACAAAAGTACAGTTATTCTACTTTTTTTGTGAAGTTATTTGGTAAGATATATGTATTTATAAAAGAATAATAAATGCCTAGCAAGGTCGCAAATAAGTAAATATTGACACACAAACATAGACCCCTGGGGCTGGATATAGACCACTTTGGAAATCATTGCTCTAATAATTTAGCAAGATACTCGCTTGTTGCTTTAAAAAGTTACCAATAACTGAGTTGCAATCCGAGGCAACTTTTTTTGATTTAACTGACTAAAAACTTTATAGATAATAATTTAAAAGCTCCAACTTTTTGTTTTAAATTTGTTTGACTGTATTGTAAAATTAGTAGATTTTGAGCTTAATTTTTCTTGGTGTATTAAAATTAAACGGTTCTCATAAAATTTGATGAATTCTTATAAAACTTATGAAATTGTATAATATTTTGAATTTAATTAATAATATCTAAAAATACATGGTAAAAGTATAAAAATGTTCAAAAATAAAAGATTTATGAACTTAAGAAACGTTGTTGAGTAAGTTTATATGTATATATGTATGTAGCATAATTTACTTAAAATTACTTAAAAAAATACGTTTCTGAAATTTGACGGATATCTCAGAAAACACTTTGCATTTATGTAACAGATCAGCACAAATAATAATAATAAAAAATACAGCAACCTTATTTATTTTTTACAATTGTGTGACAAATTTGCATAATATGATAAAGTTAGATATTTTTACAGAGTCAAGTTGTGCGAGTTAACGACAACGCTACCTTCAACGCCTTTCTTCTACCCGAGCAACCCTCAGTAGCCCCAACTCAAAAACCTGTGTCGATGGTACGAGAAATATTTTTAGAAGACGACATGAAAGAATATTGGGGTTTCTATCTACTCGCGGGTTCAACTGTCACAGTATCAACATGCGTAAGGTGTAAATACGTTACTATTTTAAAATTACGTAATTGCTAAATGAAACATTTAGTGTAGGTGGCCTGGAGCCTCTTTAATAGTGATTAGGGGCCACAAACATTTACACGACTGTGCTTACATCGGCGACGACTCTTCAGAAGAGCTCGAAGAAATGGCTAAAGCAATAGCAGATGGCAATTATAATACTACCAATTTCTCGTCGGAATCATCGGCAGACACTAATAATCCACATATTATGAAAAGACACAGACCTGATGTACATTTTCACCACCCATTCCATGTAAATAATGGAACTAAAAACCACAGCATATCAAAGCATCATGATGTGCCCGATATTACCGACCCGAAGCTCTTAAAAACACTTCTTGATGCATTATCTAAAAAAACGGAAAAGATGAATAAGCAATGTGAAAAGCTTAAAGAAAAAATCATTGAACAAAAAAAAGTTTTTAATTTAACAAAATCTATTACTAAAAAACCAGAATCGCACATTGAAAAAATACCGCCTAGAAAAACGGCTGTTCGTACCACAGAAGCACTACATCAGCAAGAATTAAGTGTATCAAGTACCACCCAAAAAATTAGTGCGTTAAATTTTTCAAGAGCGGAACATGCTCTAAGTGCCCTGTCGTCAAAGTTGGCTAACATTGTTGTTAACACAACTAAAGGCGCAGGTCCGTATAAGAATGTAACCGTAAACCATGCGTATCATAATTTAACTGTTTCGGAAAAAGACATAGCTGTTTTACAATCTTCATTTTCACATGACAAAGATGTTTTATCCAAATCAGTTAGCGAAGATATGGATAATTTCACCGCTTCAGAAGAATTATTTATGGAACTATCTAAAAAATTAGATTCTTTAGGCGATAAACAGCATAGGCTTTTGCAAAGATTAAACAGCAGAACATTTCCTAATCCCATTGACAGCAAACAAAAAAATAATAAAATTAACCAAGATCAATCGCGAAAACGAAGAAAGCGAGATATTATATTGTCGAGTGCAATAATGGATCATTTAAATGAGGACGACGAGGAAGGGAATGCCGGCATCGAAGAGGTAAGTTCTTTTTATGTTAACTTACGTAATTCTATTTTTGCATAAACAAGTTCTTGTATGACGTGTTTAAAATACATTGACGACATTCAAAACACAAATTAATTGCTAAAACGTTTTAACACCATAATTTACGTAAGAAAACTTGTAACCATGTTACACGCGCATAAATAGGTTTTAATTGGTAGTGATGTAAGACTGAAGATACTGTGCGAACATTCGGGAAAAATGCAAAATACCAAAGATTATACATTAAATAATAATTTAATATTCAAATTCAATTTTAAACGATTTGATTCCTTAAAATCGTTTCGAAGTTATAGTAAATTTCTTTGTCACTGCGTACTTTCTCATTGATTTATTGAGGTCTTAATTTAATGGCAAAAGTTTGGTAACAAACTAAATCAGATTTGAAAAAGAAATTTGTTTAAGAAAAAATCAAACTGTATAAAAGATATCTCAGTTTTAAATAGAATTGGACCTTATAAATTAGTCGAATCTCGTTGTACAATTTAGTAAATACACTGGGTTTCAAATAACATGCACCACATAGAAGGAGTAGACGTGGAGGGCTGAAATTTTGTATTTAAAACTGTTATATATAGATAAATAAATGATTACAATTTGGAAGAAGCAACACACCGTTTTATTGAAATTTTTCAATAATGTGTAACATGACCACGTGCTTTTATGCAAGAAGTTACTCTTCTAGGCATGCTGGAAATGAGGTGATTAATTGCGTTCTGGGATATCTCATCTCAGGCTATTTAAAGCTGTTCTAGCAATTATATATATATATAATTGCGAGTGGAACTACACCATGCGGCGTCTCCCGCATCCAAGCTTCCATCGTCTTCTATCTTGCCAATCTTCCTCCTGCATGTACCTATCTTGCATTGCTTGATATACTCCATCATTCCAAGAGAGTCGAGGCCTTCCTCTCTTTCTGCGACGTGGTGGTTGCCAATTCCATATTTTTAATGGCCATCTCTCTTCCGGCATTCTCCTTAGGTGTCCGTACCAATTTAAACGTTTACCTTCGATAGTGTCAAGAATATTTAATGTTATCACCATCCTTTCTCTGATATTTTGGTTATTAACTTTATCCAGTCTTGTTATCGCGTAACTCCGTCTCCAGTAATCCATTTCCATTGCCTTCAACTTGCCTTCGTTTCTTTTTGATATCTCCCACACCTCTGATCCATATAGAGTGATACTCTCTACGACCGATTTATATATTCTTCTTTTGACATTCTTATTGGTGTTTCTGTTCCAAATGATTGAGTGTAACTGTCTTGTCGCAGCCTTGCCCTTTACAATTCGATTTTTGATTTCTTCGTCACTCCCACCTTTGTTAGATACAGTTATTCCCAAATATTTATAAGTCTGACAGCATTTCACTACAGAACCATCATCCAATGTTAAGTCCTGTCCTGTTCCTCCAACGACCATGTACTCAGTCTTATGAAAGTTAATTTCCAGGCCCCATTTTCCATATTCCTCACTGAGCTTTCTCAGCATGTAGCATGCGTCATCTGTATCTTCTGCGAAAATTACTTGGTCATCTGCGAAGTTCAATGAGTATAAAACGTCGTCATTGATGTTTATTCCCATGTATTTACATTTGTTTCTCTAGGCAGTCAGAGTTTCGGTTAAATAGATTTTGAAGAGAGTTGGCGCTAGACAACACCTCTGCCTCAGGCCTTTGTTTACTTCAAACGCAGGAGACAGTAGGTTTCCCACCTTAACACAGCTGCTATTGTCACTATACATCCTTTTTATAGCATTTATATAGCCTTTACTAACCTGTTGATTTTCCATCGCTTGCCACAACTTAAGTAATGGAGCATTATCATAGGCTTTACGAAGGTCGATGTAGATCAAATGAGTCTCTAAGTTATGGGCTAGTCGTTTGTCTACTACTTGCCTGATGCTAAAAATGTTGTCGATGCATGATCGGCCAGCGCGAAAGCCACTTTGTTCCTCTTCCTCGGTAACTTCAATTTAAATTCTAGCTTTAAGTATTTTACCGTAGATTCTGCCAATGGAACTCAATACTGTAATACCACGATAGTTCGTGCACTGATCCCTGCTACCTTTTTTATAAATGTTAGTGATGTACCCTTCTCTAAAGTGGTCCGGAATAGTATACCCAATAAGACACAGGGAAAACAATTTAGCAAGAAGCTCAAACATAAGGGAAGGTGCTGCTTTTATAAGTTCTATGTTTACTGCACCTGGTCCCGGTGCCTTCCCATTTTTAAATCTGTTTACTGCCTCTTTAACTTCTCGTGCTGTTATATGTGCTATATCCGCTATATCTTCGGGTTCTAAGTTTTCTGGGGAAGCAGGTGTTTCTTTAAACTCATTGCGATTTTCTTTTAGCAGTTCTTCATAATAATCCTTCCACTTATTTAAACCTATGAGTTGTATGCTCGAATGGGATTTTTCATTTGTTCTAAGGCTTTTAACCACGTTCCATGCTTCCCTTGACCTAGTACTTCCAATACAGCTATTAATTTGCTCACATTTTTTATCCCACGTTTCATTTTTAGTCCTTATTATTTCTTTTTGTACTTCTCTGCTTATTTTTGCATAAAGTCTGTAATCTTCCAGTTTGTGAGTGGATAGCCATTTTTGGTAAGCATTTTTCTTTTCTTGCACTTTCCCTGCTATTGTATTATTCCACCAGTAGTTGTCGGGTCTTCGTCTATTGTGTTCTTTTACCCCAAGGCTTTCAAATGCTGCTTCATGTATTGCTTTTGTAATGTATATATGGACTTGGGTGTAGTATCGTCAACTGTTTCGAGTTTTCCACTCAGTCTGAGCCTATATAAAAACTGAATTGAGGGATCCTGCAAGAGATTTAAGTTGTAATTTTTGTAGACCTGTTTCTCTCCTTTCGTAATCTGATTTTATTTGCTGCAGAGGTTTCCTTTTTGCAAGGGAAATATCACCTTAGAGCGTAACATAAAATGGTCAGAGTCACATTCAGCCCCTCGATATACTCTACAATCCTTTACTACCGTTTTGTTGCTACAATTTCCAATTGTATAGTCAATGATAGATTTTACGTTTCTAGTGGTTTGAGTATAAGTATATTTATGGATTTCCTTGTGCTGAAAGAAACCGTTCCATATTTTTAGATCGTATTGTTCACTCATACTTATCAGGCGTTCCCCGCTTTTGCTTTTGCTTTTCCCGCATCTTGTTTACCCACCCTTCCATTAAAATCTCCTAAGAGATATAGCTCCTTTCTGCTACCAACTTGATCCAGAAGGTTTGTCAAACTATTGAGAAAATCTGTTTTTTCCGCATCGGATGCATTGTCAATGGGTGCATATGCAGCAACGACTACTATGTCATACCCTTTGAGCCTCAGATCAACATGGATTAGATATTCATTTATACATTCCAATTTTTTGATATTCTGTTTAAGGTTTTTGCGAATGGCAATGGACACTCCCTTTTTTGCTCTACATAATTTATCTACTCCACTATAGATATGCAAATAGTCTTGAAAATCTTCTATACCTTTTCCTTTCTTTTTTGTTTCAGATAGGGCTATTATGTCTAAATTGAAGCGGACTAATTCTTTAAACACCTCGTTTTTTTTAGTTGCAATACCTTGTACATTCCAGGTTCCAAAAACATATGCCTATTTCGTTTGCCTTGTCGTCGTCGTTTATATCTGTCCTGATTCCGAGGCTTATCGCTTGGAGTTTTTGCAAAATTATAGTTTTACGAGTGTTGGGGAGCAAACCCAACGCCTCACCCCCAACCTGGAGGACCAGGTAATTTGTACTCAAGGTTTTCTTCCTTTAGACCGATTGTTTACCTGAACTTTAGAGCTCGATCTGCCCTTGTGCCTGTTTCCCCTACAGGCTAGGTTGCCACCTACGCCGGATCCATCGTAATGAAGTTCCTCTTCTCCGCCTTCTCCGCCGGTGTGGTTTTCGTCCGTATCCCTGGACAAGGGGGATGCGTTATACCCCGCAACGCTGGGTCCCCAGCATGATTCAGCCACCAACAGATAGTTGGGCCCATCCCCGCGACTTGGACGCACATGCTGAGACTTACCAAAGTGGGTTCAGAGAAGGTGCCTCTGATTCCCCTTTGGCCGGGTTAATGCTTGTGTCTGATTCCACGAGCAAAGGCGTTCTGGCAATTCATCTATGGTATTTGGAGGGTGAGCTATATGACGCAGTCTTCTGTCCATCATGTCCCAGACATGTTCTATTGGCGATACATCTGGCGATCTAGCAGGCCACAGTAGCAAATTTACGTCATTCTTTTCAAAAACTTTCTGTGTCATTATTGCCACATGGGGCCGCGCATTATCTTGTTGGAAGATAGATTCTGGACGTTCTTGAAGAAGAGGTAGAAGAACTGGTTTTAAGACGTTGTCGATGCGACGTCGAGCATTTAACGTGCCTTGGATAAATGTTAAAGAAGAGTGGCCTCTTCAATAAATGCTACCCCAAACCATTACACCAGATGTTAAGCCAGTATGTTTTCGTTGTACAAACTGTAAATCGTTTCGTTGTCCTCTAGGTCTCGGCACACGTGTATGCCCGTCCGAGTTGTTTTATTCATGTAGCCAATGTTGTCTGGCTTGGCACCATTGAAGTCTGATTTCTTGGTGATGAGGTGTTAGAGGAATTCGATAGTTTGGTCGATATGGTCGCAATCCAAAAAATTTCTACGTTGCCAGTTTTTAAGGATCTGTTATCAGACTAATTCTTTCTGTAGATTTTTCCTTTTTATACATTGATTTAATGTTGCGTGGTGATTGTCCTCTATTTATAGTGACCAAACCAAAGTTTTCTCCAAACGTTGCTAAATTAATATCTATCGTCACGGTTGAAATTGGGATGCTTTTCTATCTCGATGGCTTCTTTGATGATCTTCCAATGATAGTTCTTCGTACTAGTATTTCTGGTTCATCACAGTTGATGTTATGTCCGTGCTCGTGTACATGTTTCGCAATTTCTGAATGTTCAATTCTTTCTTCGTGTGTCGCTCTGATATTCCTTGACTCTTTCTTTGACCGACCTTCCCGTTTGTCCGACGTAGCTCTTTTTGCATCCATTGTTTAGTTATCCTTTCTTTTTAGTACGTGATTATTCTTACTGCCAGTAAACTTGTTTTGGATACTAATATTTTTTCGGAAACAACAGGCAAGCGCGCGATTAGATGGTTCCTTTACTGTGGGTGTCGTTTTGTGTCCAAGTTTTCTAAAGACTTCTTATCTTCGTGCCGTTGTATCCATTTTTCTTCAGTGCTTTCTTGACGTATTGTTTTTCCTTTTCTATATGGTCGGCATCGTTAATCATTTCTGCTCTATGCATTAAAATTTTAGTTAGAACTCTCTTATGTTTAGAATGGTGATGTAACGTAGCATGTAGGTACCTACCCGTACACTGCATGTTGTAATCTTCCCAACCGTGGTTTACCATTACATTTAGAAAGGTTACCGTTTCTGGCAGTTAAGATAAATTAACACAGACTATAGAGAAATGAGTCTACAAACTAATGTGTGAATGCGGAAAGAGCTACGTGAAGAAAACGAGGTCAGTCGAAGAAAGAGTCAAGAAACATCAGAGCGAATCAGCAATGGAGGAACATGTAGACGAGAGCGGTACACAGTCCAACAAATTTTGGTTTTATAGTTGTGAATTATATTTGTTTGGTTATATCACTGAAAATTTAGCGGATAGTAAGTCTTAATTCAAAATTAATGGGAAACGTAAAACAATTGGCAATGCGTTTGTTTTTTCCATGTGGTTGAGGTTTTGGAAACACTGCTGTTATTTTTTCTGTAAAAATCAAAGAACGTTTGGTAAATCAAGGAAAACAAAAACTGACTTAATTTTTTTGACTGTCGTAGAAATGATACTTCATACTCACTATTTTTATCATTATCAGTGAGAACCTTGGCAATGTAATGCATGTACAAAATAAAATCTTTTACCCCTGCTTTTTGTGGGCATACTCTTTCAAGTCATCACAATAATACACAATATTCAACTTCATTTGTGTTTGAGGAATCTTCATTCTGCTTCAACGGTTTTTATCTGTATTTTGCTTTCATCTCAAAGTTCCTTAATGTTTGTTTTATATATCTTTCGGCATTAATTTATTTAACAGCTTCTTTTTCTAGCGTTGCTGTAATTATAGTACTTTTACCTCTTTTTCTGGGTTTCCGATTTAGTTTTCATGGTTGTGCTTTAAGAAATCCTTGAAACTTTTGAAGGCTAATAAATTTCTTTTGTAAAAGACCTTCAAGTTCTAGCGTGGAATAGCTGATGTTTGAGCAGTGACTTGTTGTTACGCTATTTTCCTCTGTGGAATGTCCTGGAGAGCAATGATTTATTTCTAATCTGTTATCTTGCAAACTACGCTGGTAACTTCTTGGTTATTTAACTCTGTAGCAGTCACTACCGAACTCAAAAAGTCTGCTTCTCAAATTGACTCATCAAAAAAGTAAATTCAAGTTTTTTTAAACCCTTTGCTAACGCATTCCGCCATCATTGACAAAGAGCAATGTAGTATGATTTGAATAGTCCACACACAGCTACATCTAAAGGTTGCAAATTATTGAAGACCTGCAGCTGTAGCTTGTGATATGCTTGTCTTTATTTTTTGAATACTTAGATGTTGTTGTCTTTTTAGAAAAACTCTAAACCAACGGATTCCAGCTAGCTTATTATTTTTCCAGGATTCTGAAATTCTTTTTTCATTCTGGACAGCGCATTCAAAAATCAATTTTCTGACTGCAAGAGGTGACATTCTGTATGCTATTATACTGCAAGTCGTTAAATAATCAAATAAGGATTCACACCAAAAATCCTGTTGATGGTATAATTAGGCTCCATAGAAATTTCTTTATCAGGAATGCTTTTTTCTTTCGTACATAACAAACATTTCATTCCATAAGCTTTAACAGCAGCACGGCATGTGACATTTTTCTCAGAAGCAGCGGTTACTGCTGCCAAAATGTCATCTTTTAAATAATTTCAAATTTTCTTGTCATCTGTAAATAATAAAATAAAATTAATAACCAAAACCACAATCTACAATATAGTACATAATGAAACATGTTCTACTGCGTACTTCTGACTTTGTTCTACTGTAAGTCAAATTTATTAGTCTAAATATAAATGTTTGTAAACATTTTGCTTTGAAAACTAAAATAGCGTTTCTAGCATTTCTTGCTCTTGTGATCGTGCATACATAGGAGAAACGGGTAGAAGCGTGAGAATGCCTATTAAGGAGCATCAAAAATGTAATCGACTTAAATAACCTTTAAAGTCACACGCACTAGAAACGGCTCATCAAATTATGTTTGCAAACATTAAAATTTTGAAGAATGTTTCAAGTTACTATCAGCAAAAAATTTGGGAATCCATTCAAATAATTAAAAATCTTTTTAATATTAACCGAAATTTTAGCTTTCCTTTACCGAAGATTTGGAAACCAGCTTTATCGATCGGAAGCCGGTCTATAAAAGCAAAATTTCACGGCGCAATCAATTAGTTTGTTCCTGGCTCTAAAGATGTCCACTGTGACGTGTGACTAAAGCTTAGCTTGTGTAATAACGACAATACGAGAATTATCCAGAATGGAAAATTGTATTAACATTTAACATGTTTCACTGTGTACCATCTTCCCTACACGAGCACAGACATAAGGTCTACTTTGATAAACCAGAAGTGTTAGCTGCTATAAAGAACTATTATCGGAGGATTATCATAGAGGTTATTAAGAAAGCATTCCAATTTGAACCGTGACGATGGCTACAAACTTAGGAACAATATATTTAAATTTAAATAAAGTTTTATACTTATGCTTAAAAAATAAATGAAACTCAAATCAAGTTGCTTTGAAAATGAAACAAATTCAATCAACTATTTGTTTCAAGCAGCATTACGTGTACGTTTACTAGATTATAATCAAACATTTTGAGTGGAAATACAGGTCGTGAATTACAAAGATACGGAGATTTTTATCCAGACCGTCAAGTGCTACTACTACTGTCACACTCTTTACGAAAATTTCTATGGTTAATCATTTTTGGATAAATAATGATCATCTAACAATAATTAGATTTTTTCGTTGGGTAATTAGACAATACAGAAACGGTAATGCTTTTGGTCTGAATATTTTGTAGATAGATAAGATAGATAGACTGCTGTCTTCTTGGTCCTTTTGTGCACATTTGAGTTATTACTCCTTCATCAGTTCTTTTTCGTCAATAAAGTCCAGAAGTTTATTCCAAGGGGCTTTTTTCAACTTATCAATCGTTGTGCGTTTCATTTGATACGCTTCGCATTTGCACAGCAGATGCCGCGGAGTCTTGTCGTCCTCCAAGCATCCGCGGCATAGAGGGCTGATTTGCAGTCCCATTTTATGCATATGTTTGTTAAGGCCACAGTGCCCTGTAATTAGTCCCGTGAGTTTCCTTAATTTTTTTGACTCATGCTTGATAGTGCAGTTTGAGTGTTTAATTGTGACTCTGTAAGGAAGAGTTTTATGTGCCTCATTCTTGAAGAGTTTTTCCATAATTTTTTATGCTCCGCTGCAAGTTTGCTGCGAATTATTTCTTTTCCGGTCTCGTATGCGATTCCGAAGACGGGTTCAGGTCCGACATATGTCCCTGTTGTGCCCTTTTTTGTTACTGCGTCCGCCATTACGTTATTCTTTACCTTCTGGTCTTTTGGTATTCAGATGAGCTGCACTGGTTGGCGAGTTGCCATTATTTCTAGACTGTTTATGCATGCTATAATCAGTTTGGGCTTTATTCCTGGTGATCTTAGCGCCAGTAATGCTGCTTATATGATAATAATGATAATGTTCCTGACACACCAGTCAATAGCAGCAACTTCAGCTTGGAAAACGGATGCATATTTACCCAAAGTCAGCAAAAATTGCTTCCCATGGTGTTTGCCTCTATATACTCCTGTTCCAGTACTGTTGCGATTTTTGACCCCATCTGTGTGCCAGATATTTCCTTTGACCGCTCCCGGGTAAATGTTTTTTTATCCATTCGTCCCATGACGGTATTATCACTTTAAATTTCTTTAAAATGTGATAATTTTTTGTGAAGTCTGATCTCATAGTTAAGATCGTTTCTTCACGCAGCACGTTGTATATACCCGGTTTGTTTTTCCCGGTAATTGGCGCGTGTTCATTAATGTGCAGCCTGTATGCTACTTATCTTGCTTCCATCATTACAACGAGGTGTAATAGTGGAAGTGAAAGTAGTGCTTCCATGGCTGCTGTGGGCGTGGTTTTCATCGCTTCTGTTATCAGTAGACATGCCACAGTGCTACCGTACAAAGTAGCTGGTACCGTTCGATTCCTGACCATTGAGTTGACCCAGTTTCGGACTATAGGTGTGATTCCTTTTTTTCCATTGTCCTTGCAATTGAGGTGAAGGTAGTATTGTCAAATGCTCCTTCAATATCTAGAAAAGCACCCAATGCAATATCAATGTATTAGATTGCATCTGCTTACTAGTTGGTGAATTGCTAGCTCTCAAGATTTTCCAGATTGGTAAGCATATTGGTTTCGGTGCAGAGATGAAGCCTTTAGTGCTCCGTTCCGTATATACCTGTTGACTACTTTTTCAAGTAGTTTTAAGATGAAAGAAGTTAAACTGATCGGTCTATAGGATTTTTCCTGGGCCTGCGTAGATCTCCCAGGCGTTGGTATAATAATCACCTTAAAAATTCGCCAGCTGTTTGGTATGTGCGAAAGTACTAAGCAGGAAATCATTTTTGCAGCATGATGGGATAAATTCCATCGGCTCTTGGAGACTGAAATGGTTTAAACGTAGTGATTCCCCATTCTAGGTTTTCAGGATTGATTATTTTTCTTGCTACTCTCAGTTCCTTTTAGGTGCCCGTCTGTTTGGTACGTCTAGGTCCTGGTGCTTAGGAACTTCAGTTAACCACGAACCCGGGAAGTGTTTTTGTAGTAATTCTTGCAGAGTACCTTCAACCGAGTCTGTAAACTTTCCGTTTTCGGTCAGCAAAGAAGCAATGTTTCCATTGCGGGCTTTGCTCAGAGCCTTTTGGAGTCGAGAACTTGTTGGTTCGTTTTCTACGTCCCTACAGTACCTTCTCCATAAGTTTCTCTTTGCCTTTTTTATGGCATTGTTGTATGTTGTGAGGCTAGTTTTGTATTCATCGCAGTTTTCGCTTTTTTGGCTGTATTAAATGGCCTTCTGGTGCGTGTCCTTGCTTTGTCAAGCTCCCTGTTTCACCAAGTTATCTTGTTTGGGGTGCGTTTGACAGTTTTTGGGCAGCTTTCTTCAAATGCGGATTTTAATAAATGAACAATACTATCCGTCATTAGTTCTAGCTCGTGCGTTGATATTGCAACTATGGGACAGTTCCTGATTTGACCCGCTAGAATTTCGTTGAACAAATCCCAGTCGGTTTTTTTCGGGTTTCTGTATTCCATTACGAGTTCCCTGTCTGATTCAATGTTGAATCGAATGTATCCATGATCAGATAAAGAAGGATCAGCTGATACACGCCACATTTTTATCATTTTGCTTGCTTTTGAACTAGTAAGCATAAGGTCAATAACTCCACTGCGCGACACGGTTATAAACGTGGGCGCATCTCCGTTATTTATTATGTCTAAATTGTCTTTTAAAATAAATTCTAAAAGTTTCTCATCTCTTGGATTTGTGTTTGTGCTCCCCCACAAAGTGTGGTGTGCATTGGCATCGCATCCAAGAATCAGCGGTTTGTTGGCCCCACTGTAAATCAGCCTGTGGATTTCCTGCGGCGGCGGTGATCCTGTCTGGTCATAGGGGAAGTAACCGGATCCGATAATGAACTCTCTCCGGTTGCCTTCTTCTACTACAGATATTTTAACTACCACTTCTCTAGAACATAAATTCCCACAGTGGCATTAAGTTTAATGCATTTTTTACAATAATGCATGTGCGAGGGTTGTGCACAAGCTTGGCCGCAAGCAACCATCTGCCTGGACAGTTCAGCCTTTTTATTGTTTCCTTGTGGATTCATGGCTCCTGGACAAGCGCAATGTCAGTATGGTGTGTCACGATATAAGCAATGAGGGTCGCTTTCAGCATTAGATTTGCCGTCAGCAAGTTCTTTCTGGCTCTGGATTTACATCCATTGCCTCGTGGACATCCCTAATAGCATAAAATTGTTTGTTGTCCTTTTTGGAATCGGTCAGCGCCCGGAGAGTGATTCTTGAAAATCCAAGGTGCAGTTGGTTGGTTTAGGCTTCCACCTTCTCCCAGGACCCTTTGCCCATAAACAGGACGTATTGGGTTCCTTCAGGATCTGGTTTAAAGTTAACCACCAGCCACGTTTCGGTATTGATGTTGTTCTGTACCGATATTCTTTTCAATACGGTGGCCGGGTCCAGTGCTGTTTCCAGAACCCAAGTGATAACCTTCTTAGATGCAGAAAATCCCCCCTAGCGGTTTCTTAATATTTGACGTGCTGACTACTCACTCTCTAGTTGCTTCGTCTGCGCACGGTATTTTCAGAAATCCCCTTTATGGGTACACATTCCTGAAAACGCGGAAAAGCTTGTCCCTTCTCCAATTCGTCAATCTACCCAAGTATCGAAGTTTTTATAACTTTGAATTCTTCAGGACTGATGGTGTTTTCAGGGAACCCTTTTGGTATAATTGCTAGAGCATTTCCCGTTAGAGTGTCCCTGAATGTCTTTTTTTCGGTTCTTTCGACACCTCAACTTCACTTTACCGGTCGTTTCTGTGACAGCGGCGTGCTACTGCTAAAAAGGTTGCGTTTTTGCGCCCCTGTTCCGACAATTGCGTGCGCTGTCTGATGTCGCTGTTGCGTTCTTGACGTGTGCGCCTTTACTTCTTGTATATGTGGGTTTCGCTCTCGCGTCCCCGCCATTGAAGTGGAACCGGTTGCCTGCGCTCCCGTTTTTTTTTGTTTTTTCAGCTTTTGCCTTGCCGCCCCCAAAAACTTTTTGAGCTTTTCGGGTTTGCGCTCAGCATCAGCTGTTATTTTTGGGTTCTGCTCAGTCTCCGTTTTTTTTTTTAATTTAAATTTTCGGTCGATGGTTCCATATATGTTCCCACGAGTGTTTTATAAAAATTCGTAAAAGAATTTTCCAAGAAATGTTTGACAGTAATGTTTGGCTTAGAGTATTAGGGGGTCTCATGTACTAAAATTACACTCTTATCAAGAGAATCTGACGGCAGACCAATACTTTCTGTTTTTGCAGACCACTTTGCAGAGCTATTTGGATAAAGTTCCCTTAAACATTTTTACATATTTCCAACGTGACTGCTCATAGATCTCGACAATTTGTGAAGTCATTCAATGAATGCTTGAAAACCGAATCAATCGATTGGAAATAATGGATTTGTAATATGGCTACTTAAATCACCAGATCTTACACTTTCAGACTTTAGTATTTGAGCTTACATTAAAGATAAATATGAAAACGTTTTTTCGGGTTTGGACCGTGTCATTGTTGTAACCAAAGTTGCTAACGTTTTGCCCATTTTCGTAAGGGACTTTATCAGAGCGTGAGACCAATCGAAGAACCCAAACAAGCAACCGAAATCTAACTAAGAACCTCTCAAAAGTAATCAACTTGTGAACCAAACCAAATTCTAAGCTACATAGAACTCCCACTACGGTGATAACAATGTAACGGTTCAAACGTCCTCATCTTAGTATAGACTCCGATCGTAGAAGCCTTTGCTTTACATTAAAGATAAATTTTTCACAAATCCACCTACTGATCTAAAGATCTGATACAAAAGATTTGCAACGCGTGTGCTTTACTGACTCTTCCTATAATACGCCATATTATAAAAGGTCGTTGTAGAGGTTTAATAAAACGTGCTAGACTATGCATCTAAAACAATAAATAGAATTGTGTATAGAACACGGTTGAGAATATTATTATAACTTTATATGTACGATATAAGTGAATATTTTAAATGTATTATTAAAATAATATCAAAAAATAGTATCGCAGTGATCACTATGTTCGTATTTTATTATTTTTGGAACGGACAATTTTTTTGATGAATTAGGTTTTATAAAAGCTCATTTAAAAAGTATTTAGGTATATGGGTACCGATCAACAATAAACAAAACCATAAAGAATTTTTCCCCTGAGAAAATTGAACCCAATATTAAGCAAACGTAATAAAAATATAAAATATAATGTTGATCAATAATAAATTTTAAAAGTTTTCCAAATTTTTTGGAGAGTAAAAAGTTCGGTAAAAAAGTTAGGTAAAACCAAGATCTCAATTACCTAGTGTACTCATTTTTACTTAATGTTACTACTTTTATTATAAATATTTATAACTTTGCTGAACATTTTATATCATATAGTACTTTAAGTTGGTCATAATCACTTGTAAAGTTTTTTTATTAACTTAACGAGATTTGAAAGTCTTTGATAGTTTTAGTTATTAAAATAATAATTAAGTTAAGCCAGTGTTTAAAGAAAATTCGTTTCTAGGAATTTAAAGCCGACGGCATAGCTGATCATCACGGATCAATAAACGAAACAACGCTAAATGATCGAAGCAGTAGCGAATTTTGGTCCTCATTTTCAAGTTCTGAAGAAGCGTTACTAAATTGCGAAGGCTTAATCCTCAACTTACCATTGACTCCTCATACAAAATGCGACCCACATAAAAACGACGCCGAATTTGAAGAAGCGTCTCTAGCGAACAAGATCACTTATAAGTAAGTTTGAAATTATTTGACTTCTCCAAGAAGTTGATGTTTTTTTTTTCAGAATACCGAGCAATGGATATTATTTCTTTGTGTTTAATAGCGAAAACGAAGTGCAAGTGAATTACATACGTTTGCGTTTCCAATTAAACAAAACGGTTTATGACGTATCAAATCATGTTTCTGCATGTGCGAACTCGACTGATTCGTGCGCATTAGACTTGAAATTCTTTTCGAGTGAGAAAATCGTGATGGAAGTTCCTATAACAACAAATCAATCGCGGTGGAATGAAGAATTTGTTGTTGTATCAGAATGTCAACCGAGAACTATAATTTACGTATGTTGCATTCTATCAGTGCCAATATTCATAATGCTGTTTGCATTTCAATGATGGACGAGAATGGAGAAGACTGTTTGTTACTATGTAACAAGTTTCAATAGGCAATTTTTATACGAAAATACACGTAGAAAAGACATTTTTTTATTGAGATCATTATCAAATAGTACAATGTAAATGTGATATAATTTCTAATGATAGTTACATTGAATAAACTTGCGTTGTGATAACGTAGTTTCTAAATTCTAATTAATATTAATAAGTATTAACAGCAAAGAAACATCAAACATTTAGGGTTATGGTTAATCAGAATGTGATATTTAATATTGTGTAATATATATTTTAAAGTAAATTAGATTTAATAAAATATTAAAGTATATTGTGTAGGGACGTTATTTGATTGGTTGAATGACGTTGATGTGAGAAAACCTCTATCGCAAGGGTTCCTTATCACATTGTTGCAGGTACATTAGGGAGCTTTAATATTTGGCAAATATTTGGGGTGCTCATTCAAGTATGATTTTTGTTTATTTTTTATTATTCCAAATTTGTATAGCGTATTTTTATTTTTCAGGCATGTTCTAAAAAATTTTAGACTTAATTTCAAGTAATTGTTAATGTTTTATTATACATTTTGCGTTGCCATATTAAATATATGACTGCAACTTAAATTGTGTCTACAACTTCTCAACACAAAACTTGATATTCATATAATTTTAAGAATATAAATATTTGTAATTTATTAAAATTACTAGTCCACCAATAATAAATGCGTTAAATTTGCAAATGTATTTTTTACATATGTTTCGAGCTTTAAAATAACTTAGCTCATCTTCAGAAAAATCTACAAAATATTTACAATTTATAAAAAGCTAAGATTACAAAAAAATTTTTTAAGTTACATTTTTTTTAAAAATGTCAAATGCGAAAATTTGTATTTAGATAATTAAAAAATGTATGTTTTACAAAATGTTAAATGTGAATTATTTTAAAAAAAGGAAGATGGTGCAATTTAGAAAATAATCTAAGAAAATTTAAGTTTAAAATCATAATTGAAATTGAAGGGTCTGGTGCAAAAAGGGTACAAGTGATTTTTTTAAATTTTTGATTTACACGCATATATGTCAAGTTAAACATACCTTCTGTTAGTACAAAAAACATACAAAGTGCATTTTGATCTTAGCAGTGACATTTTTAGAGAAGTAGCATAACACACTAAACTAAAACCTCACAATGTTTTTTGCAAAAACGATAATAAAAGCACTAACTCAAATTGTCTACTTATACACTTATACCCTTTTTGCACCAAACCCTTCAATTGGTTTGATCGTACAACAAAAAAACTTTATTTGATATTTTAAAATAAATCAACACTATTCCGGGTGATTCTTATGTAAAATGACGTCCTGAGTCCAAATATGTCTTCCGTTTTCTTCCATCACCCACCATTTTCGAGGGAGCCCCAAATCTCTAATTTTACCACTTTTCGATAAATTCATTATAATTTATTTATCGAACGATAATAATAATTATAATATCTATTATAATAATAAATATATAGGCATGAATTTAATTTAAATGGAAAAAAGAACTATTTTAGCTATAAACAGTAATAAATAAAAAGATATTCATCGTTACTTGGTGTTTGCTTTCCTTTTATACCCTGAGGTACAGCTCTCTCGATGAAACCGTTCCCCGTGTTCATCCGAGACTGCTCCTAAATTTTCAGAAAAAAAGTCCAGATGCGAGTGAAGGAAGTGAACTTTAAGAAACATGTTACATCCTATGTCCTTGTACGCTAAAAGCAGTTCCTCGACGAGAGCGACATAATCTTCACTTTTGTGGTTACCCAGGAAGTTCTTACAAACGTTTTGAAATGCAAGCTAAGCTCGTTTTTCTTTTCGATTTAGGTGTTCAATAAACGTCGAATCTTGGAAGAGTTGTCTAATCTGGGAACCAACAAAAACGCCTTCTTTGATTTTAGCTTCGCTAAAACAAGGAAATTTAATTTTCAAAAATTGAAATGCACCACCTGTCTTGTCCACTACTTTCATAAACTGCTTGATCAATCCAAGTTTGATGTGAAAAGGTGGTAAGTAAATATTTTCCTTCGGAACCAAAAGGATTGTGGGCGATATTTTTCTGACCAGGAATATGATTTTCTCGCAGAGGCCAGTCCCGTACGATGTAATGTTTATCTCGGGCTCGGCTATCCCATTCACAAAGGAAGCAGCAATATTTTGTGAATCCTGATTGCTGGCCCGTGAGTAGAGCAACAACTTTTAAGTCAGCGCAAAGTTTCCACTTATAATCATGATAACTAACTTTATCAAGGATTCTGAAGATGTTTCCGTACGTTTCCTTCATATCAACAGAGTATGTTACAAGCTTTTTGGGTACAAGAAATGAAACATCCCATAATTTTGCCCCAAAATCCAAATATAAAGGACTACAGCCCGCAATTGCGTGACTGCAGCCGGAAGCGGTGCCTGCCGTACAATCACAACATCTTATGCGCCGGTTAAGAAGAATTGGTCACCCCCGCCAAGCTCCGTCAAGTCCGCCGTTACGGCCCCCGAAAGGTATTGTGCCTGGTCCAGACTTGAGGCTACCGGGTCGGAGACAACCAACCTTCCCGAACGCATAGCCGTCAGGTTCCCACAACAGGCGCCCCCCCACTCATGGTGACAGATTGAAAGAAGAGACAGAAGGATAGGAAGACAGAAGGAGAAAAGAGAGTACAGATGTTGTTGTACGGCTCGACTATCTCTCCCTAAATAGCCGACCCCGAGGGACCTGCCCTACAATGCCCAACCAACCGCCCAAACAAGAAAGAACAAAACACTCGGGTGAGTGTACTCAGCCCCAAACGAAATGGATCAATGACCTTGAAAAGGTAACGTGCTTAAAACTTTGCAAAAGCCGAAACACGGGAAAAAAAAGTACTCTGAGGTAAAAACCCAAAGAACCCCAACTAAATTATTAGAAAAAAAAATCATAAGCAACCCCCAGTACCCTTATATTTATATCTGACACCTCAAAAACAAAGCCGATACAACGGTTAGCAGACTACGTCTAGAAATTTTGAAGTTTAGTATTGTTCTAAGCACGATGGAAACGGAGCAAAAAAAAATGAAACGAAAAAGGATGTCCGTCGATGGACGACAAAAATTCCAAAGAAAATAAATAACCTGCTAAATAGGACTACTAAACAAAAGTATTGAACCCAAATTCGTTCGAAAGTAGAGACACTCACGAGAACACAGACCAGAATAATTTAAAGTATCGAGGAAACTAATAAGTAAGAGATCATACCGGGTAAAGCAACTAAACATCAACGGACCGTCCAATAGGAGTATTTAGTCTTGGACGTTTCCGACGTCTATGATAGTGAAGTGAAATATTTCCGACTACTGGGGTAACTGATGGATCCTCAAGTTCTGGAAAACTACATTGCGGACGAGGATGATCTAGCTTTAGATCCTTAGCATGCCAAATTCCCATTGATTCGCCGTTGGACCTCTCGAGTTCGTAAGTCCAAGGTGAGACAACAGTTTTAATTCGCCACGGCCCCGTAAATTTAGGAGCTAGTTTGGCATTGTAATATTTAGCCGCATCAGATAAGGTAAAATTTCTTTTCCAGACCAAGTCTCCTTTGTGGTATCGAACTACCCTAGGACGAAGGTTATACCGTTGATTGGTCTTAGCATAGGCCTTCTTTAGTTTGGCCAAAATTTTAGAACGAAGAGATTCGTACGCAGAATTTCCTTGAGGAAGGCTAGTACGGTCTGGATCTAGGATTTCACTTCCCGCGGCCGGAGGTCTACCAAGTAAATCGCCATAAAGAATAAAGTCACGACCGCAAAAAGCATAATAGGGAGAGCAACCGAGTACCTCATGATTAGCAGTGCGTATGGCACAACCAATTTTTGCTAAATTCACATCCCAGGTTCGATGATTCTCTTTCACGTACGTTCACCCTTTCTGCAGGATTAGCCTGAGGATGATAACGAGCCGTAAATAAGATTGAAGTACGATACGTAGAACAGAGATTCGTAAATTGTCGACTACGGAATTGAACCCCGTTATCCGAAATTATGTGCGTGCCAAATAGTAAAAAGATGTTATCCTCTACAATCCTAGAAATAGTAGTAGCCGTAGCAGTCCTTAAAGGAAAGAAACAAGCGAATTTCGTAAAGTAATCTACTACGACGAGAATGTAACAGTGTCCTTTCGAAGAACGTGGTAAAGGACCAACTATATCGATACATAAGACTTGCCAAGGTTTAGTAGGTTTAGCCCGTGGCGATGGAAACCCTGGAGGTTTAAGATGTTCCACCTTATGAGCTGCGCAACTAGGACAGCAACGGATATAATATATCACCTTAGATCTCATATGAGGCCAATAGTAGTATTGCCGAATTCGCGCAAGAGTTTTAGCCACCCCACAGTGACCAGCCGTAGGCACGTCATGATAAGCATGAAGAATCTTAGCGTGTTGATTTTTCGGTACCAACAGTTTCCAATCTGAAGAAGTAGCAGCGAAGTCATTAGATTTTGTACGCTTATAGATTACCCCATCAACGATACTCCAATTAGGAAATTTTTGAGGTGAAGTCATTATTCGAGAAAGTAAGTTATTATACAAGGTATCCGTAATAGGAAGAGAAAGACCAGCAAGAGAATGTTCAGTATCAGGAGTGATCGAGTCCAGTACAGGAACAGCGCGAGAAAGGGCATCTGGAACAACATTTTCTTTACCTTTCCGATGTATAATGTCAAAAGAATACTGCTGCAACCGAATCGACCAGCGGGCGAGTCGACCGGAAGGAGATTGTAGTCGATTTAGCCAAAGAAGACAGTAATGATCGGTGACTATAGTAAACTTGGTTCCTTCAATATATGGACAAAACTTTTCTATGGCCCATAACACCGCAAGACATTCTTTTTCGGTGGTAGAGTAATGGCGTTCGTTTTTCTTCAGAGAACAACTGATATAACTTATCACTTTCTCCCCTTGGGGTGTCGTTTGAGTAAGAACCGCCCCTAACCCATAGTCCGAGGCGTCCGTTTGGATAACGAAAGGCAGAGAAAAGTCTGGACAAGCCATAATAGGAGCCGATACTAGTAATTCCTTCAAAGTATTGAAAGCGGAATCACACTGCGAGTCCCAGATAAACTTAGCATTTTTCCGAGTAAGAGCGGATAAAGGTGCTATGACTGAAGAAAAATTAGGGACAAAACGTCTGTACCAGCTACACAGTCCCATCACGCGACGGACTTCTGTGATAGAAGTAGGAGTAGGAATCTCAAAGATAGCAGATATTTTTTCCGGGTCCACCACAAGAACGCGATTGATTAAGCGCTGAAAGGTAGCTGGTGAATTGTGCAGACCAAAAGGCATTCGAGTGAATTGGAAAAGGCCGCGATTTGGCACAGTGAAAGCAGTAATCGGTTCTGCTTCTTCGGACAAAGGAATCTGCCAGTAAGCTGACTGAATATCCAAGCTGGTTAAGAACTTAGCGTCTCGTAAGCGATCCAGAATAGTAACAATGTAGGGAATAGGATAGGGATCCTTTTTAGTAACCGCATTGACTTTCCTAAAATCGATACAGAACCGGTAGGAATCGTCTTTCTTCTTCACTAAAACTATTGGACTAGACCAGAGACTATTAGATGGTTCTACTACCCCTAGGAGCTAGCATAGAATCTAGTTCAGCATTTACGACTTTAAGTAAGGTCGGTGATAGCGGATAGTAACGCTGTTTGATTGGTTCTGCGGAAGTCCGTATGTGATGTTCTACTAATTTGGTACACCCTAAGTCACTCGATTGAGAAGAAAAATGTTTATCCACAATACGATGAAGACGTTGGGATTCCATCATACTAAGATTAGATAATGAGGTAAGTTCGTTAGTCGAGAGAGCAGCGATAGAAGAAGAAAAAGTCCAGGACCCCGTACGTTAATCTGGTACGCAGTTCATCGCTCGCCAAAAATCTATGCCTAGAATTAAAAGTTGAGGAATTTCTGGAATAACCAATATTTTAATCGTTTTAATTTTCCCTTCAAGAGAGATGGGTAGAAGTAAGGATCCAATGACCGAACACTTAGCCCCAGTAGCTAAAGAACAAGAAGAAATAGATTCAGGTACTAGTGTTAAATTCAATGCCTGAAGTACAGTCCACCCCGGATCCCCAATAATAGTGCGCGTGGATCCAGAATCCAGCAGGCCGTGAAAAGAAATGTTAAAAATAGTGACAGTAAGGTATGGTCGTTCGTCATTACGTACGCTAGCAAAGATAAAGTCTAGGAGAACGCGTTGTTTATCGTCCAATCCAGAAAATGGAGGTGTCGAAATTGTTGATCCTCCAGAATCCATCACTCGACGCGACGATTCCGAGTCATGTTTAAAGAGCGAGAAGAACAATTAGGGCAATTTGGTTTTATAACCCCATGTTTACCACAACCAAAGCAATGTAGAACTTGTGGTTGAAAATATTCAGGAGAAGTATGTCCCCTATTGCCACAGTTCCAGCAAGTAAGTATTCTTTCCCCAGAAGTAGTGTGAGAACTAGAAGTACGTACTGCAGAATTAGGTTTTCGTGGTGCAGAAGAAGGTTCAAACTTTACTTTCGGTGTCGGTACAGAAGAAGCATGTGGTTCCACATAAGCCAACTCTGGTTCTACTAGATGAGTATAGTGCCGTGAAGACGACGTAGTAAAAGATTGAGTTTGAGCTTGGTTGAACACCAGTTTCTTCCCCAGTATAAGTAATTGGTCTATAGTATTGACATCTTGGAGAGCTAAAACATCTTTAAAACGAGGAGTTAAATTACGACGAAGAATGCGTAACTGTTGTGTTTCCGTTAGCGGATCACTTAAACGTTGGAAAACGCTTGCATGGTTGCAATAAATAGGCCAATGGGCTCTGAACGTCCCATCGTTCGTGACTTGATTTGTTCTAGGAGTATGTCGTCATAATTCATAGGTAAGAATTCGGATTTTAGAAGTCGAACTACATCGTTCCAAGATGACAAGGATTGTTTGCGTGCCCTATACAGTAATAACGCTTTGCCAGATAGTAATTCCGGAGTAGCGGAGAATAATTGTGTTGGAGAGATTCCACGAGCAGAGCTCAATTCGTCTATTCGCGTAAGAAATTCAGTAAGTGACATTACACCATCGCCCGAGAATATTAGATTCAATTTCGAAACTGCCCAAGGTTTGACTAAAGAGGTAGCAGTCCTAGTGGTTGCAACTGCGGAGTCCGGTTCTAAGTCGGATTCAGATGACAAAAAATCTGGCTCATCATCACTAGCCGTGCGAGTCTCAGGTTTCGGGCTAGAAGAAGGGACTTGACTAAGCCCATGTAGAGTCGAGTGCCGACATTTCTTGTCAATAGATTCTGTTTCGAAGCGAAGACGAAGGCGGTTGTGTTCACAACACTCCCCCTTCGAAGTAGTAGACATCAAACCACACCGACGCTCGGCATGAAGCAAGAGTGTAGAAAAACGTTGAAAGTCCGTCGTCGAAGTATCGCCTTGAAACGAGTTACTAAAAGTAGTAAGCTCCGTAAGAGCTACTTCAACAGCCAATTTATCCTCTGTAAAAGAGAAAGGGTTTTTGACTTGAGATAAAGATTTATTAGCCTCCAACTGAATAGCGCTACGAACAGCCTTCTATCTACCGAAACATCATCATTGAGTCCTCGAGAAGTTAATTCATACTTTAGCTCTGTTTTAACCAATCGGTTAACCGTGAATTTCCAAATAGAAGACATATCAAAGGTTAAACCAAAAAGACGGGGAAGACCGAAGAAAAAAAATTACTAAAAGCAAACCCACAGAGGAATATGAAGCCAGCTGTAGAAATTAACTCCCTAAAAACCAAAATTATGTAAGCAACAAGAAAATCTTGGAGTGTAATTCCTAACTAACGCTGGTAGGAAAGTAAGTACTCTATGTGGATCACTTTACTCATTTTGTAAGCTACACAAAGAAACGGTTGGTCTAGTATCAATAACTAAGTAAGCAACGCAAGGTAACTCGAACCCACGTAAGCCGAAAGAAAAATAAAAGAATCAACCAATCCAGAGACAATGATGATCGCACCCACGAAATCAAAATAAAGTCAACAATATAAACTACCTATGCGTGTTAATAATCTTAGCCTAGTTATAGAAGAAAAAATTGTAAAAATAGCAAACCGAATTATAAAGAATGATAACTGCAATGTAAGAGAAATCGAGAAATCAAGAAATCGACGCAATTGAGAAATCGGGCCCCTAAAGTTGGGCAGCCAAATTTTGTTACAAGCTTTTTGGGTGTTACGAACCTTGCACGGCCAAACTCGCAGTAGTCGGAGATGGGGAGGTCCAAAAGCAATATATAAAAGATGTTTCAGGGCGCCAGAGCTTCTCCCAAAGTAATACTTCTGTTCGCTCACAACAGAGAGGTGCAGAACTTGTAACAATTCGAAGATTCGTAATCCCTCTACTCAGCTGTTCGAGTAGCCCAAATTGGTTCGTAGGGAACAATAAGCACACGAAAAAGAATTAACAACTTTAATCGCTTTCAGTCTATCATTAACATTTATCACAGTTGTATTTATACTAAGCAAAAGTCATTATACCTCGCAGTTGGAGTTACTAAAGACTAGAAGAGTTTACACTAATTATTAACAACGGTATTAACATTTGATTTTGTAACAGTCACTTTAGAGAATTATAGAAAGAAAAGTTAAGATCTCGATGCCTACAACATCGGCAACCCACCACACACAATTATAAGGATCCGAAGTACATGTCCTTCAACTACATACAATATGCGAGACAGTAATTTCACTGATTGTAAATACCCTATTGGTAGCTACACGTTATAAGTATTCCCTAACGTTAAATTGTAATACACAAGTTTGTGAGTAATTGTTCGTGACAACGATATATCTAAAATAAGTTCAAATCACTCACCCGAATTGCAACCTCAACTAGCCCGAAGAAAAACGTTTTTCTTCTTTAGTGGCCTGTAATAAATATTAGCACGAATCGTGTCATAACCCCCAACTCACAACTGATCGTTCGGCTAAAACAATTTAGTATTAAGTAATTCATTAAATCTATCTCACACAAAAAAACGTGCATCGACTACTGTATATAGTGGGATCTAAAGTAGGTGGTTGTTAATATAATTAACGTCGTGTCATCCACGTGTAGCACTATTTGCCCTGGGAAGGCTCCGCAAGACCCCAATTTCGTGGCGTGGAAACCGCCTTCCGCCAGCGCACGTGTACGGTAACGTGATGCCTTATTTAGCAGTAGATTCCAATATCCCCTTATCGAGAACATAAAATGTTCGAAATGGAGGAAAGAAAAATGGCTGTTAAAAGGAAGAAAGAATTACGAACGAATTTTCAATAAAAGACGCCAGTAGCTTACCCTGTAACGCTTCGAATAAATTAGATAATTAACTAATTATAATTGGTTTTCCATTATTTTCCAGATGTTAACGGATGTACAGAAATATTCCCCACGTACAGACCATCTTATTCATTTACCGTATGACGATTTTCCGCCAAATGACAACCTTCGAGAAAGCGATCGTTAGAGGGCGTCAAAACCCGAATCTAATTTCACGTCGAAATACATAGGCGCACGTAAAGAAAATTTCGTCCGTAACAAGTATGCAACTGGAACTGATGGGAAGTCATTCCCATTTGCCAACAGGACAACTTTTAAGCTTGTTTTTGATACATAAGTCTATAAACAGTCTCTATTTGTCTGGGTCACATAGCATCTGTAGCTCTGTCATCAGTAAATTTGCATTAGGGCAGAACACTAAACCTTTATTTTCTGAGAAAAGACATTTCAGGGTTGCTTGTCTGATCCTGTAAGAAGATATTTTTACTCCCTTTTCTAAGAGATACCACTGTTGAAGTAGCGATCTTAAGAGCTGAGATTTAGTCTTGGGTAACTGCAAATCCCTGACAAGATCATTTAATTCCGATTGAGTGAGGAGGTGAGGTTGCTGAAAAACTAAATATCCGGAATACTCTTTGTTTTTGTTTATTATCTTATTTAAATTACACTAGGTGCACAAACACTATCGTTTACCTCATGTTTTGTATTATTATCTTAATTAAATTAAACTAGGTGCACAAGCACTATCATTTACCCTGCTTAAGCGCGCACGTCAGAACCAGAAGTGGTTGCTATTTCGCAACCCCTCCTTAACATTTTTTGTTAGGCGGGGTAAAGATAGGCGGCAAATTCAAAAATATTTGAAGGCCTTAACATGCCGGCCACTTTGAAATCAATTGATTTCAAAAGACCAATCAAATTTGTACATCAATAGAAACGAACATATAAGGATACCTCGACTTAAGCTAGTAAAAACAAAAAAAAAAGATCTGTAATCTAATACGTTAACATATAAAAGACACTAAAATGAACATCTTTTGACAGTTAAATTCTTCTGCACATGCATCACATTACGAAAAATTGTTGCTTTTTTACACTCCCGGCAACACACACAACTTATTAACATTTCTCTTCAGAAGGTGTCCATTCGCCAGGCGGACCGTCGCTGAGCGGATTATGTTTTTCGGATGGACATGGACGTCTACAACTCTTCCTAATAGCCACTGGAGTGGTGGTAGGTTATCTTCCTTTATGATAACTAAGGAATTTAACTTAAGTAATGCTGGCATGTGTTGATACCATTTGGTTCTACGTTGCATCTCAGGTACTACCTCACGACACCATCGCTTCCAAAAATGCTGGACCAAACTTTGAATACGTTGGTATGTTGTTAACTTAGCTTCATTCGCGTTTACCAAGTAATTTTCGGGCAAAGAGGTTTTCCAATCAAGAAATGACCTGGGGTCAGTGGATTTTAATTGATTCGAAACACCCTTGAAATTGGCAGCGTTGTCAGAGGTTATAGAGGCAGGAACACCTCTGCGACCTATAAAATGTTTGAACATTGTAAGGAAACCTGCCGTGGATAAATCTGTGACCAGCTCCAAGTGGACGGCTTTTGTTACTAAACACACAAACAGACATATGCAAGCCTTGATTAGTTTTGCTCCGCGGAGCTTACGGTCCTTAATTAGAATGGGTCCGGCATAATCTGTCCCTACATTTGAAAATACAGAAGTGTTGGCTTCGAGACGTTTGGCTGGCAAATCGCCCATTAGAGGGCTGTAAGCTTTAGGATTGGCACGAAAGCACTTTATGCAGTTATGAATTGTTTGCCTAGCTTGACTTCAAACTGATATGGGCCAATAGTATTCGCGAAGGCTGGCTACTAGCTGTTGCGGACCACAATGCAGCATAGATTTGTGAAAATAATCAAAAATTAGTTTAGTAAGCAAATGATGCTTGGGTAATAATACAGGAAATTTTTTGTCAAATGCAAAGTTAGAATTTCGTATTCTTCCTCACACTCTTAATATACCATTTTTGTCTAAAAAAGGGTTGAGTGGCAAAATATTTGTGTTAGATTTTATTAGTTGTATAGATTTTAGACATCGAATTTTGTGATAAAAGGTTTCATTCTGACACAGCCTTATTAGTAAGTTCATGGCTTGCTGTAATTTTGAAGTTTGAAGATTTGTATTAATATTCGTATTTTCCTTAAGCTCGAGCCCTAGAATTTGATTAGCGGATTTATGGATTTGTTCCGGCCAGTCATTTGGTGGTGAAACAAGGTAAGAGTTATTTATGAGGTCAGTAACTGAACAACCTCTTGATACCAAATCTGCGGGATTTTGTTTAGACGGTACGTAAAACCAATCGTCAGGATCGGATAGTTCTTGTATGGTCGCAAATAGCTACAAACGTCTTGTATTTGTTTGAACCAGATCTGATCCAGTTAATCACAATAGTCGAATCAGACCACAAATAGGTTTTATTAAAGCAAATAAAAAATGAATTTTAAACCCTTTGAACTAACTCCGCGAGAAGTAGTGCAGCGCATAATTCCAGACGCGGTATGGTGGCCCCTTGAAGCGGAGCGACCCGAGACTTAGACGCTAGTAACTGGCAAGATATATTCCCGTGCGAATCTCGAGACTTAATATAAACGCAAGCCCCATAAGCGTTGGAGCTGCTGTCACTAAATCCATGGATGTCAATTTAGACGGCGTCAGGAATTATAACACACCTTGGTATTTGTAAAGTATTTAATAAATGCAATTGCGACTTAAATAAATCCCACTCGGAGCTTAAATACTGGGGTATACTTTCGTCCCACGTGATTTTAAGTTGCCACAGTTTTTGAATTAGCAGTTTGCCATTAATAATGATAGTCGAAAGTAGGCCTAGAGGATCGAATAGTTGGGCTATAATAGATAAAATATTTCTTTTCGAGTTGCCAAATACTGTCCCATTCTTTACTTGCATATTGTATTGGATAACGTCTGACTTGGAGTTCCAACAAACACCTAGAGCTTTGCTACTTTCGCGTTCGCACAAAGGAACAGTAAGAAGTGATGCTTCTGAGACGCTGTTATTTAAGAGAACATCAGCGTCACGAATTTTTAAAACCTCCGGAGTTGTATCACCGCCAAGATCATCCATGTAGAAATCGGATTGAAGAACCCTGCATGTTGTTGGGTAGCAATCTACGTTAATAGCGGCCAAGTGCTGCAAGCATTTAGTAGCTAGATAATTAGCATTGGCAGTTCCAAACGTTACCCTGTTTAATTGGTAGATTTCTATAGGTTTGTCAGGATTTTCACGCCAAAGAATCTGTTGAAATTTCCTCTCAGAAGGATGCACAAGAATTTGGCGATAAATTTTTTCGATGTCGCCAGTCAGAGCTATCTGATGCTTCCTAAACCTCAAAAGGATGGCAAAAAGGTGGTCCTGTATTACTGGACCTACGATTTGTGTATCGTTAATAAATATATTTGAGCTTGATTTCGCGCTCCCGTCAAACACAACACGCAACTTTGTGGTAAGTGAGCTTAATTTAAAAACAGCGTGATGGGGGAGAAAGAATGGTGATATATCAGATATTGAAATTTTCGAATCTAGGGCATCAACAGTAGATAGTTGGTCTTCGAAATGTGGCTCAAACTTGGTCATGTGACCTAATTCAATGTACTCTTGTATGCATTTAGACTATTCGACCCGTAATGCATGATTTTTTAATAATTTCTTTTCTAAGTGCAGAAATCGATTCAGAGCCCGTTCTTTGGATTCACCCAATTGCGATAACCTGGCATTGAAAGGTACAAAAACGATAAAACGACCCAAATAATCTTGGTGAGTGGTTTCAGCAAAATGCCTTTCACAAAAAGCTTCTTCTTTGGAAAATTTAGAAAGCGGGTTTTGCGGTTCAACATTTTCAAGGTGCCAAAATTTTTGTAATAAGTTATCCAAGTTACCATTTGGACAAGAAGGGTCCCTTAGAGTTAAATTGAAGCGTAATGTACCCGAAGAGCCTTGATTCGAATAATAACAACCAAATACTACCCAACCAAATAAGGTTTTTTGGAGAGTCGGCCTATTTTTGCCTAGTGAAATTTGACCTACGCACATTAAATTATAATAATTGCCGGCTCTAATTAGTAAGTCAATAGGAAGTGATTTGTTAAAGTTTTCATCCGACAGTCGGATATTTTCTGGGATGTTCAAAAATGATTTATCGAAAGAACGAAGCGGCAAATTTTCTGCAATGCTTGAAATAGTAAGACATTGCAGCGACGTTTTGAAATCGTTATGTAAGGAAGCTATTTTCAAATTAACCGCAGAGGTCGATTGAGAAGAGCAAGAATTGATGCCTAATATTTGAATGTTTGTTTTATTGCGCTTTAAGTTCAATTTTTTTGCAAACTCCTCGGAAATAAGGTTACAATGACTGCCCGTATCTAAAATAACTCTTGCTATATGCCAAGTATTTTCGTTTGACAATATTTTCACACAAGCAGTGGGTAACAATACATCAGCACTTCTGAAGCAGAAAAGTGTTGATTGCGTGTTAGTATTAGCATTATTATTAACCGCTCCTTCATTCGAGATAATTGTAGCTGGATTGCCAGCAGTACTAGGACCTGGTTCAGAGATTGAAAATGTACTTGACCGTTCAAAATGCAACAAATATTTTGATTTGCAAGGATTTCTACTAGAGTGTTTCAAGCAATTCCTGCATACTTTTAATTCATAAGCTTTATTATAGCGTTGTTGAGTAGTAAGCGCCAAAAAGTTAGGACAATGGTTTAAATAATGATCTCTTTTACAATTGGGGCAAACAATAGACTTTTCCGCAGTTAAGACAAGCGAGCGTCTGTAACTATTTGGAACAATTGGTTTGTTTTTGGTAGATGGGTCAGTTGGCGTAAAATTATTAGAGTTCTTGTTGGTATCAATCTCCTCCATAACCTCGCATTGTCGCTTCAAAAACTCATTTATCTCATCCAAAGTTGGTATTAATTTTGGTTTATATTCAGTAAACTTGGACTTTGTAAAGGTATCTAGTTTTGACATCAATATGTAATAAATAAATGCCGCGCAATCTTCCACGGGTATTGACAAATTTTGTAAAGCCTTAATATGTTTAAGATAATCGTCATAAAGTTTACGTAAATCCCCTGAATTATTTTTGACAATGGGTTTTAATTCGATTATACCTTTTACATGATTTAATATAATTAATTTAGGGTTGTTTAATCTTTCGCATAATAAATCAAACGCGATCTTATAATTACTCCCGGATGGTTAATATTTGCAATCGTTTTTTCAGCAGGGCCAATACAACTCCCTTTCAAATACATGAATTTTTCAATATCCGATAAATTAGCATTGTCGTGAATTAACGATGTGAATGTTTCAAAGAAAGATTGAAATTCAGTGTAGCTTCCGTTATAACTAGGCAACAAGATTCTAGGAAGCTTGGCATTTGTACCGTTATTCGAAGTCGTGCTACTAGTATTTAATTGTTGAGCAGGTTGGTTGACTACTTCATCTTTGAAATTTTCTATAATAAGAGTAGCGCGAGTACTTGCGTCTAAATAAACATTATAAAAATTGACCGGAGTCATTGCTTCGGCAACCTCGGTGGATATTCCATCGAGCTGTACGCATAGTTCATGATATTTTTCGGGAAATTCCCTAGCACTATCCAAATGTAATTTGATTTTGGTAAGAGTGGGTTATATTTGAGCAATCGTCTTCGATTGTTTCTATAAATGAAACAAAAATTTCTAATCTTTCTATAAGTAATTGCTTTCCAGCTTCAAGGTGCTTTATTTCTTTTGACTTTGCCATTACGAAGGTTAATTATATTTACTAACAATGTGTACACAAATAAATATTCTTTAGAGATTAAGAATTTATATTGTTGATGTTGGTAGCACTCTTGGTAGTCCTGGAGCTCTCTCTTGTTCCAAGTTAGGATTGCAACATAAAGATGGCGATGACGCACATCCTGTTTTGTATGACGTTGTATGGGAAGTTATATACAACCACGTGTAAAAATTGGAGCACTCGCGGGTTAATTAGTAAAATAACGATGCTACGAGTAAAGGTGGTTGCGTCCCATGTAGATTGACAAAGTATGCCACGCCGCGAATTTCACCACGTGAACAAATTCTTCTTTGTTTAAATGTTCGTTAATTTTTCCAGGTTTTCCACGGAAAATCCGACGCGAAGGATCATGTTTTTGTTTATTATCTTATTTAAATTACACTAGGTGCACAAGCACTATCATTTACCCTGCTTAATTAAGTGCGCACGTCAGAATCAGAAGTGGTTGCTATTTCGCAACCCCTCCTTAACATTTTTTGTTAGGCGGGGTAAAGATAAGCGGCAAATTCAAAAATATTTGAAGGTCTTAACACTCTTCATCATCATTGAACGTATCATTCAAAGCCCCAGGTTGTGGCTCAGAGTCTTTTAAATCAATTTCCGGCTCTAGAGTATAAGTGTTTGGGGGCTCTGGGATTGGCAAAGTATCGTTATGAGGAACATGTCTTAGAGCTGACGGAATATTGGAATACTGAATTGTATACTTACTTTTGCTCGAAAACCCTACGGTGGAAGTCATACAAAAGTAACAATCTGTAAAATGACAGCGAGGTTCACGCCAAACCATGGGCACAGCAAATGGCATTGATTTACGGGTACCTTTGAGCCATTTGGTCAAACTACTGTAACAAGTCGTACAGCAAACTGATGGAGCCCAAGTGTTGTCCTGGTCACCAACTTGACAATCAAAGTAAAATTTATAAGCTGTTTTAACAAGCGGAGAAAGGGGTTTTCGTTGCGCTTTTAAAGTTAATTCCCCGCAGACATAGCACAAGCTATCAGGATGATTTTGACACTCGCGTGGCGTAATTAAACAGTAATTCAACGCCCGACATTAACAACAAATCACACTTAGTCACTTGAAAAAATCCGGAGTAAAAGTAGTTTTACTGTTTTACACAAATGAACAAAAATGAACACAAAATCCAGCACGTTTAAAACGTCGACAAGTTAACTCTGCAACAGCTATAGATGTACTGATCGAAGCAGTTAAGCAAACAATGTAATATACTATAATGAGAAGAGTAATGCAAGTTCAAGCCTGTCGAAAATTCCTGCTCAAACCTGCATGTGGTATTGAGATCGCCAGCGTCGTGCAGTGAATCTTCCTAACTGTTTATTGATATTTTTTTACTGTTCTTATATATTTGTATTTGATTGTTGTTTCTATATACATTTTATAGCAAAACTTTTGCCATATACTTTGGTATAAATGTTATTACCTGCTTTGGGATGTTTAACGGCTATAAGTTAAAATTCTTAAAAAAATAAAAACTAATAAAATAAAAATGGGGTCCCCCCAAAATAGGTGGGTGATGGGTAAAAACGTAGCTCATTTTTGGATTCAGGTCATTTTACATAAGAATCGTCAAGAATGGTATCAGGGCCGATTTTCATGCAGACCAGTGAATAATACGCTTTAAGAAAAATACAATTTTACAACATTTTGTTACAACATCTTATCTATATCATCTTGGATATTATATTATCGCCTTGAAAACAAACTACATATACAGTGTGTCCGAAAAGTATGGAATATATTATACAGGTCGATAAATATGCACTTTACACGAAGATATTTAAAGTTTAATATTTGCTATTGTGACAGTGCATTCAATTGTTTCAATACTACATATTACGTACCTGATTAATACTGCTCAGTAAAATAAATTTGTTAGACATGTCCTTGTTTTTCTTGAAAATTTTTTGATGTAAAGGTATTCAAGTTTCATATGGTTGAAAAGAGAAAAAAAGACTCTATCAAATCACTATAATAAAGACGTGCCTTACCATTTAAAAAAATGTAAGTGTTATTCGTTGCGATTTTGTTTACAGCAAAAATTTAAATTGATATCTACCAGGTGGTAGATAACTAAGTGATAAACAACTTTTATTTACAACTTTTTCGTGTAAAGTGCATATTTATCGACCTGTATAATATATTCCATACTTTTCGGACACACTGTATATAAATGTATATTTTAACAGTAATTCAATTATATGTAGTAATTATTTATTTAAAATAAAGTGATTTGTCTGGATTTAAAAAAAGTTTTAAAAATGACCAGAATTGCAATTGTTTTTTATATGTGAACATAAAAGAATAATGTTTTTCTTACATACACTTTGTGACTTCAGATGCAAATTTATTGATTTATTTTATGGATGGCAATGTGGTGAATGTGTTTAAATGAAATTTTTGCTGTATTTCTAATTTTATTGATTTCAATGTGAATATGTTATTTTAGATATATAGTTAAATAACATTAACTTTTATAACTATTTATTTAATTAATAACATAATATTCGAGTAACATAGTTTCCGGTTAAATGTTAACTAACTTTATGATTATTTCTAACATCTATTTATATTACTGAAACTAACATTCTAACAACTTTCTAATTATTTTATTTTTTCTTAGTAATAACTTAATGAACTAGACCTGTAGACAACAATTAGATAAATAACAATTATATAATAAATACAGGGTGTACACATAACTATTCCCCCTTTAAGCATGTATAAGTTTAACTTTATTCATTGCCATTTGGCTTACAAATTTGGTCGTGTTGTCTATACATATATATTACATTTTCTTATCCCTTCTCCCCCCTTAACTTTTTCCTCCTGCTCCATACTTCCTCCATCCATTCCGCTCCTTTTCCATTTTCATCTAAGATATCCACTGTTTTCATCACCTCTTCTCTTAGTTCCTTGCATCTCTTTCTCATGTGGTTCAGATCTTCCGTTTCTTCTCCACATAGCCTGCACAACTTTTATGGTTCTTCCTTCCAATATTTGTTCCCTAACTCCTCGTTGCCACATCTGAACCTTGCCACCATTTTTTTCCTTTTGTTGCTTTTAATCGCACTGTCTTTTAAATATTCCGGCACCCCTTCACCCTTGATATCTTTATAATTCAAGTAATTTTTTCTTATTAACTGTCCCTTTAATAAAATGTCACAACTTGATTTTATTAAGTTTGTCCCTTTTATTTTCTTTTGGATTATTTGAAGAGAACACTTTTCAATAATTTCTTCAGCTTGAGAGAAGCTACTTATTCCTCCTTGATTTGTAACTGCAAACACTTGGTGATCTTCTTGTACTCTTGCTATCGTACAAGATGTGATATTCTTTAGGTTGCATTTACTTTGGACTTCTTTATAACAAATGGTGTCATGTATTTTTGTTATACATTGTTTCATCCATCTTGTTGTATTTCCTTGGAGATACCATGATTTAGGTAAGATGACTACTTGAGAATTGTAATTGGGAAGGGGATAAGCTCGATAAATTTTGTAGAAATCGGGATGTGGGATGGGTATTTTCAAGATCATTGCCATAATATTGTCTTTTGTAATAATCAAAGTTATTTTGGAAACATCTAAAATTTCAAAAATGTGTCTATCAGCTAAATTAATAAGATTATTAACATCGTACAATTCTAATAAATGATTGTAGATTTGTTTTAATTATAATTTCTAAATTAGGCACTTCTAATTTAGCTAAGTTAATTGTTCTTTCAATTATTCTAATTTGGGACAATAGGGTAAGAAAATTTTTTTTTTCTGATTCAAAGGTGTGATTGATCTAAATTTGTTGTGTGAAATTATTTAAATAATTAATAGTATTGTTTTGCCATTCCTCAAGAGTTACTAATTGTTTAGTAAATTTCTTTGTTAATTGTTTTGCAAATGAAGTAAAAGAAGAAAGTTTGTTGGTCATTTGTTTTTGATTATCAAATAAAATGTGTAGGTTTTTGTTTATATTTTGTAGATCATCATCATCTAGATTCCCGGTAATGAATTTAATGGCTCCTCCTAAAAAATTAAACAAAGCTCGTTTTTGATGAATACGGGTAACTTTATTAAATTCGTTTTCTAATTTTTGATTTGTTTGATTTAATTTATCAAAGTTTTGTATTTCTAAATCAGTACTTACTTTAGTTTGAAGAATTGAGCTAGTTATTACTATTTTATTTATTATTGTATCCAACTGGGTTAAATTTAAAAAAAAATAAAATTTGTGGTCGTGGCTAAAAATTTTAGAATCTCCCATTTCTTCCAAGAAGTACCCATTATTGTGTGTGTTGAACTTGAAGGAGAAGGGTTGGAGATATTCTGCAAGGAAATTAAATTTCTTATTCGTTTTGATCTTCTAAGATTTCAGTCTGTCATTGAATGTATACTTTGATTATAAATGAGAACTGCTGTAGTGATTTGATTAGGTGGAGTTTCTTTGGGTTCTTTAATTTTTAAAATTCTAAGTTTTTCAACTAAGGTTGAATGAAATCGTTCAATTGGTGAATTCGAATTTGGGTTATTTGTTGTTATGAAGTGTAACTCAATGTTATGTAAATCGCAAAATTCTGAAAATACTTTATTATTAAATTCGGTCCCATTGTCGCAGACAATTTTTCTTGGGTAATTACGATGTGAAAAATAATGGCGAAGTTTATTTAGAATGTTAATACTGGTTGTTTGAGGAATATGATAAGCTTGGGCATATTTGGAAAATGAATCAATTATAGTTAAAAATTTGTGATTGTCATATAAGAAGGTATCGATGAATAAGGGCTCTAAAGGTTTTTGAGCTAAGAGTGGGCCTTGAAATTTTATGTTATAGGGTTTTTTTTCATATTTGGATTGTAAACAAAGGTCGCATTGGTTTATGTGATTACTTATCGTAAGTTTTAAATTTGGCCAGAAATATTTAAGTTTTAACTGATTGTATGTTTCATTTATTCCAGTATGGGTATTATTATTATAGTTTTTTACTATTTCTAATTGCTCTTCTTTTTTAACGATGTCTATTTTTAATTGATTAGAGAAGATTAACTTAAGGGAATTGTTAAAATTATTTTGTGCTATTTCTCTTATAATATTTTTAATTAAGTCTTCTTTACTAAAAATACAGTATGTTAAGTTTGGTTTAACTATTTCATTTACTAGAGATAAAAGATCATTTCGCATTTCTTCTTTCCTGATAAAAACTAAGTATTGTGATTTCTGAAAAGGTTTCTTTAAATTTATATCATATTTATTTCTTAAATTTATAATTATTTGATTTTGAAAATGGTTTGTAGGTGATTCTGAAATTGGAATTATTTTACCGTCATCCCTTATCGCTAACTGAATGTGCGATTCCTTCTTCTTGTTCATTTGGTAGAACATCGTTGAAGTCACTAATTTTACCTAAACCGTCTGTTTGTGGTGTTATGGATACTTTATCTTCTTCGTTATTATTTATTTTTATTCGGGATAGAGCAGCAGCTACCACGTTTTCTTTTCCTTTTTTAAAAATTATATCAAAGTCAAATTCTTCTAACTTTAACTTCTATCTGACTAATCGTGAATTTGGTTCTTTTATTTTATACAACCATACTAGAGGATTATGGTCAGTTTCTACTATGAATGGTTTCCCATAAAGATCTGGTTTGAACTGTTTTACACAACGTAATATTGCTAATAGTTCCTTTTCGATCGTAGAGAATTTTTTTCTGCCGAACTTAATGTACGCGAATAGTATGCAATGGGTTGATTATTTTGACTTAATACTCCTCTTATTTAAATGGTTTGTCGTATTCAGAATATTTTAATATAGGAGAATTCATCAACAGTTCTTTACAATTATTAAAGCATTCTATGTATTCTTCGTCTTCTATTTTTAATTTTTCATTTTTCTTTAGACATTTTGTCATAGGGTAAACTAATGATGCAGAATTATTAATGAATTTTCTATAATATCCTACTAAACCTAGAAATGATTGTAGTTCGTTAATGTTTCTGGTTATTGGAAAGTTTTTTATGGCATCTATTTTATTTGGATTAGGTTTTATGCCTTCTGGTGTTATGACATGTACTAAGAATGATACTTCTTTGCGGAGAAATTCTGATTTATCTAATTGGGCCTTTAAATTTGATTCTCTTAATTTTGAAAAAAAATGTTTAATGTGTTTAAGATGTTCTTGCAGTGATTTCGAGAATATTACTACATCGTCCATGTATACAAAACAAAATTTGTAAAGATGTTCTCGTAGTACTTCATCCATCATCCTTTGAAAGGTAAAAGGTGCATTTTTTAATCCAAATGGCATCCTTAAGTATTCATAGTGTTCATGATTTACTGAGAAGACTGTGTTTTCTATGGACTGGGGATCCATTTCTATCTGATGAAATCCTTGTGCAAGATCCAACGTTGTAAAGTAAGTACATCGTCCTAAATTGTCCAGTATTTTATCGATCCTGGGTAATGGATATTTATCTTGTATAGTTTTTTTGTTTAGTTTTCTATAGTCAATCACCATTCGGTATTTCTTTTGTCCACTTGCGTCTATCTTTTTTGGGACGATCCATACTGGAATGGTGAAATTGATGGTCTTATTATTCTATTATCTAATAATTTTCTTATTTGATTTTGTATTTCTAGTTGCATATTTTTTGGATGTCTGTACGACTTGACATAAATAGGTTCCTCATCTGATGTTCTTATTTTATGTCTTATTTTATTAGAAAAATATAAATTTGAATTGAAGTTAAAACAATGTTGGTTTTTATTACGAGAAAATGTACTCGATTGTATTGACATTGGGGTAGGTCTGTAATTTTGAATTATGGAACTTCCTGGTTTTGTGCCAAAAACTTAACAAGGCTTGTTTAATCCCGGGCCATTCTGTTTCATTTTGAAAATTTAAATAATCCCTAGCTTCGGATTTTATTTTTGATAAGTTTGAAACATTAAACGCATCAATTTGTGTTAATGTTAATTTATTATGAACAAATTTTATTAGATTGTCAACAGCAGTAATGAAAGTTGATAAGTTACTAATAGGATAAAATTCAGGCAAAGTATTAGTTAATGCAGTAATTTCATTAAGAGTGATCATTGTAATGGTAGGAATGGTTGTATTCAAAGGTTGAATAGTATCTTGATTATTATTCATTTTGGGTTTATTCCTCAAGCTCTAATTCTAATTCTGAATCTGACATTTAGCAATGATTTTGAAATTAGTAATAAAAGTGGGACTTACATGCATAGGAACGATAAAATGATGAACATCTTCCAAGTTGTTTCATGTTCCATGTTGGTTCTTTGGAATACTCGGTAAAAGCCTGAAGACCTCCAGCGATCTCGTGGTTGATGCTGTCTGAGTATCCTGTTCGCAGAGCCAGTTAAATAACATTAACTTTTATAACTATTTATTTAATTAATAACATAATATTCGAGTAACATAGTTTCCGGTTAAATGTTAAATAACTTTATGATTATTTCTAACATCTATTTATATTACTAAAACTAACATTCTAACAACTTTCTAATTACTTTATTTTTCCTTAATAATAACTTAATGAACTAGACGTATAAACAACAATTAGATAAATAACAATTATATAATAAATACAGGGTGTACACATAACTATATAGATTCAAGTTTTGCGTTTATTGTTTATGTAAAATTTATTTTTGTTTCAGAGTTTTAAGATGTAGTGTAATAAAATGTCGACCAGAAGTACTGGAAGGTGATTTAATCTTGAAAATTTTAGCGGCGAACTTAAACTTGATTCAGTGTAGTCAAATAAATATAAAAGTAAACTTAAAAAAACATCTAAATAGTTCTTAAAAGTTCTTCAATATGTTTGTGATTTTTGACTTAAACGTATTCAATCTTTGTTTTGATAGGTACTAAAATACGAGGAGTTTATTGTTATGCAAATTAATAATTTATGGTAATGCAAACATTGTTGTCTCTATACAATAGATACGAGTGGCAAGTATTTAGGGGTTGAAAGTGACGAGTCGGAAATGATCCCTGCTTATCTATTTGAATGTGATTGTTAACTAATTGAATTCCCATATCTCTAGTCAACTGAAAAACAGTAATTTTTGTATTTTAACAACAATTTTTAATTATTCTAAGCATTGTTTATTACTGCAATTTTATTAGTGTTCTAATATAAGTAATAAAATTTTTTTACCTAATACGACTTTCATAAGAGTATTATTGTCACGTGGCTTTCAAACATTTATAAACACGTGACCAAAACGTGCTTTCAACCATCTAGTTTAGGATTTTTATTCATTTGATGATCGTAATAGCCCCTCAATTTTCCAAACACGGTTAAATGATTTTTAATATATCGAACTAAAAAAGTTGACTTTATATCCATTGGTAATTTCGTGGGAAAAAGGCGACCACTTTTAATATAATCCAAGACCTAATTTGTATGACACGCTCTTTTAATCCAAATTAATTAGGGATGAAGTACTGGAACATTGAAAATTGTCAAAAGGGGAATGAAGTGTTGATATAGATACTGCATTATCTTCCTTAAATTGTTTTTAAAACTTAGTTAATTTCTTTAGAGGTTTATGTAACGGTATTTCATTCTTTGACTTGTTTAGTTTACTCTTACAATTTTATCTTTACGTCAATAACTTGGTTAACAGTTTATGCCTGAAATAATGTTGAAACGTTATTAAGAATACTTGTCTGTCTTTTTGTAAGTTTTGCGGTTTATGACGGATTGAAAGTGTATCATAAATAACTTTGTAGTAGAAAACATATTGGTATACCTATAGCAGAAAAAACAATAAATAGATTACTAAAATTTAAAAAGTTAAAATTTTGATACCATACAATTTTTTTGTAATATTATGCAACAATTTGATTGATATGTCTTCGGGAACGTTCAATTATTACTAGTAAAAATAAAAAAATAATAATCAATATACATATATCTAGTAGTAATCAGTGCAAAGCTAGTAAAAGAAAAGGTTCCCTAACTTTTTTGTGTCGTAGACCCCTTGCCATGTTATTCGGTTTTGGGTAGACCCAAAGCGAACATTCTGTCCAGCGTGGGTCACTTCTGAAGTTTATCTTTGAGTTTTTGAAAGTATTTCAAATCTTTATCTGTTTTATCAGGGTGACATCTTCTCAGATGATCCTGCAGCTTAGATGGTTTCAAAGCGTTATTGCCCAAAACTTTGTTGCGTAAAAGGCGCATAGGTAATTGTTTGTCCGACAATGATGGAATGAAGCCAAATTTCAAATAATCAACACTGTACTGTCTACATTTCTTTTTAGATTCGGACAAGGCATCAGTCATCTGTGGGCAAAATTAATCTATTTAAATAAGACATAAAGTCCAACTGCTGTATATTAAAAAATCAAAGTCAAATTTAAATCGTGTGGTCTTAGATTTTATGGCAGGCATAGGCGTACAGTCATTATAAATGAATGTGAGGAGGGGAATGTTAGAATGTTACTTAAGGTTTTGTTATGATGGAAATTTGAAAGTAACATGACAAAAAATGTTAAAACAAAATATTATACAACATACAAATTGTTATGCGATTTATCTCTACGTATTATAATAAATATGCAGCAATTAAATTCAAAACTAGATGCTGTAATGCAGAAAATAAAGCAAGTAAAGGAGGAAAAAATAATACTGCTTGAAAAATTGACGGTGCAAGAAAAAATAATAAGTCTATTAGACAGAGAATTGAGAAAGAAAAACATTGTAATAAAAGAAATAAAGGACAACGAGCAAGAAAACGAGAAAGCAACGCAAGACAAAGTTAATGCAGTAATACAGAAGACAGGAATAAACTTTAACATAACAGAAGAATTAGATGAAGCAAAAAGAATTTGGAAATACAATGAAGGAAAAACAAGACCAATAATGATTAAACTAATGAAAGAATCCACAACAATGAATATTTTAAAAAACGCAAAAACACTAAAAGGCACAGATGTCTGGATCGATGAAGATTATCCTAAAGGAGTACAAGAAGAAAGAATAAAGATTGATACCGTATATGAAGGAGGTAAGAAACAAGGGATATAAAGCGCTAATAAGATATGACAAACTAATAATTAATAACGAAACATACAGAACAAAAGACCTGGAGAAAGATGAGGAACATGAAAATGGAGAAACAAGCGATAAAAGTAGACAAAAAAGAACTGTAAACAAAAGATCCCCAGAAAGTGATAAGTTTCAAGAAAATAAAAAAAAAATTAACAGAACTGTCCTAAAAAACTACTAAACACACATAAAGCACAGAATAATAATGATGAACAAGGATACGATTTACAGGAATCGCCCAAATCAAATAAAAAAGAAAAGGAAACAGTAAAATATACAAGAAAAACACAAGTGAATAAAAAAAGATACATTATTAAAATAGGAACATAGAACATTAGAACACTATTAGAAACAGGTAAAATGGAAGAAATAGGTAGAGAAATGGAACGATACAAAATCAGTATATTAGCACTACAAGAGATAAGATGGGGAGACGAAGGAAGAGTAGACAAAGCAAATTATTCAATATTCTATGGAGGAAATGAAAAACAGGGTCAACATGGAACGGCATTCATGATAGATAAAAAGATAAAGAACAAAATAATACAATTTATAAAAATTGACGGAAGAATATCATATCTAAGAATTAAAAGTGCAATAGCTAACATATCCCTTATAAATGCTTATGCACCCACAGAAGGAGCAGCAGTAGAAGAGAAAGAAGCTTTCTATACCAAACTACAAGAAAGTTGTGAAAAAATACCCAAACATGATACATTAATAGTATTAGGAGACTACAATGCAAAAATAGGAAGAAAAAATTTCACAAAAGACAAAAAAAACTAGAGAAAGAAGAAGAAAAAAAGACATATGAAAATGAGATAAACAACCTACTACAGAAAGAGAACAAAAAAGAAAGTTTAGAGGAAGAGTGGAATACAATTAAAACAATTATTATAAAATCGGCAAAAAAGATAATTGGAACAAAGGAGTTAAAAGTAGAAATAGATGGTTTGATGAAGAGTGCGAAAAGATAATAATGCAAGAATAAACTGGATAAGAACCTGCAAACAAGAGCATTACGAGAATTACAAGAGAATAAGAAAAGAAGGCCCAAAATTAAGAACAGAAAAGAAACGTGAGTATGTTAACAAAATAATGGATGAAATAAAGAATTATAATAAGAGCAATACTAAGCTATACCAACAGTTAAGGATGCACAAAAAGAAAAAAACTTAACCGCAAACATAAAAGTGAGCAAACAGAAGAAGAAAAAGAAACGAAAATAGGGAAACCTAAGTACGAAGTGATACAAAACTATAGACACTTATAAATAATAAAAATGACTAAAGCATAGAAATTGCGCAAAGAATAAAAGCCGGACATAACACTTTCCATAGGTACAAAGAAATAATGAGAAGTAAACATATACGTAAGAAAACGAAACTTATGCTATACAAATCCGTTATAAGACCTGTAGTAACCTATGCCGGAGAGACCATATGCCTAACAAATAAAGATGAAGAGAAAATGAAGATATTTGAAAGAAACGTAATTAGACAAATAATGGGACCCAAGAAAATCAACGTAGAATATAGAAGGCTCACAGAAGTGAATGAAATATTAGAAAACGAAACCAGAACAAGAATAATTAAAACCAAGAGAATGAAGTGACAAAGGGTGCTCCCTGCCGGGATTACAGCATTTCAAAGTTTTTAAAATCGTCCAGATTCATATTACAAACAGTAGCATCTGAGGATCTTATGAGTTGTTGCCAATCCCATGGCGTAACAATTTGCATTGTTGATTGGTTTTTAATAGTGCGTTCAATTAATCCATGAACATGATCTGCCTCCAAGTGGGTGTGTCCCCGTAGAAAAAATTTATGTGTAACTGTTTTTAAGGATGGACATAGGTTTAGGAGCCAGAAATAATTGATCATCATCATTAAATTCCTATTTTGACTGGGGCAGTTATCAGACCATATTATCAATGTTTCTATTCCAGACTTTTAAAGAACATTTTCTGTCCATGTCAATCACGCTGACGCAATTTCATGGCCTCCTCTCCCAACTTGTGATTCGTCCCATACCATACAATACGATTTTTTTGTAGCATCGTATATTGTTAGATTTAAAGTCCATAACTTTAATAAATAAAAGCTTTGTGCATTGGACAGGTACGGGGTTGGAAGGCATTTTTGCAAATCTAGCATTATAACTTTTGTAGTTCCTTTATGATCCTTGCTCAGTTCCTTGTCCTGTTGCTTCTCCCGGTATCTGTCCTCCGCGTCTTCAAGGTGTTTATCATAATCTTGTTGTATTTTATTTTTTTCTTCATCTCCCAGGAACCTGTCTTTAAGTTGCAAATGTAAATTGTCGCATTTGTCACATGTATTGTTAGAAGGAGTCTTGAAACCAATATTAAACTCTGTTTGAAAAATGTGTTTATATGCCCAGAATTTGGCAGTTTCCGATTTAGAAACACTTTTTTCCTCAAATTTTAATTTATACAACCTGTACATTTGTTTCTGATTTAACTCAGGGCCTAAGTATTTCTTAGATGTCTTCTCTCGACTATAATGGTTCGGAAATGACTTAATGTGATATCTAATTCTATTAAAAACATCTTCTGAAAGTTTGTTTGGTGGTATGTGGCTTGCATATCAGATGTAACAAAACCTCCAGTAGTTCGCTTTTTTATAATATTTCTAACAACGGTCTCCGATATTCCCAACGTGTTTAGAAAGAATACTTTACAAACATCAAATCTTTCGCCAATTTTGGTCATTTTTGCTGCCGTCAGTAGGTCTCCTACGGCTAGTAGGTTTGCTTTTAACATGCTAAAGCATAAACTAACGTATTAAATCCCAACTTTTTGACTCATCCCAGTAGTTGCTAAATATTTCCATTCTAACATCTTCAGCAATCTTTAAAGTGCATTTCTTTTTACAAGGGCGACAACCTGGTTTTAGGGATTTTGCGTTAATTAATTTACCAGATTTTGATTTATGCTCCTTTCGAGCAAGAGTTGCTTGTGTTCTCTAACTATCTTTCCATTCATAAGATTTACTTACTTGTTTCCTTGATTTTCTTACAGTCTTCTCGGTTTCAGTTTCAACCACTGTTTTCGAATTATTATCACTATGTGCACGGGCATTTTCTTGATTTTGTGAATTTAGGTAAGCATCTTTACTGCTGTGATCACTACGTTCTGCAACATAGTTAGGGTCATTATCACTGTTGTCGGCAAATAGGTCTTCTTCACTGTCAATTCCATCATCTATATTATTTTGTTCTGCATGCGCCACCTGACTTTTTGTATCGCTATTTACATTGATATTTCCTGTGGCGTTGCTAGATTCGTTTGGTCCCACTGAAATAAGTATAAAATAAAAGTAGAGGTAAACAGTCGTATCTCCACTAATTAAACATAACATCTTACGTTTACCTAAATTAATAAAATATTTCAACGCAGTATATTTATTATACACCGTTGTTACGTAACATCGGTACTTATTGGAACTTAATATTTACAAAAATTGTTGAAAATAATATAACCTCAACATTTTATACAATGTAATTATTGTTCTGATTAATAAAATTAATTATTGTATTTACCAACCAATGAAACATTTTCAATTTTACTTTCTAAAACAAGCTGTAGCATTCTTTTACACCTGTAACTGATTTTACAATTTTATTTATTACGAGTGCACACGACAAGGACCAAAATGGAGTTACGGCTCTTTACTTCCTTGCTATATCATATAGCTGAGAAACATAAAGGAGATGTGGCTTTTTACCTCGAACAAAATGGGAGTTACGACTGTTTCTTACAGTTAGAACTCGCTAACTAATAGAATTGGAGTTACTATGTTTAAAACCGAAAAAAGCACACCACCATTTTATGCAAAACGACCTTAACTCCAATTAGGCAAAAACTGGAGTTACCACTGTTTACCTCTAAGGTACAGATATAGAATTTGGCTTGAGTACTCAACTCGATTTCTTTTTGGCAAAAATTCTTTTGGTATTTCTCTACGTGTTTTACGGATTGTTCCGGTCAAGGTTTTTATTTGCTGCAGTAGCTTCTTCGCCAAAGACATAGACGTAAAAAATTATCTGTGGTAATACCATAACCCTCTCTCAAACCGTCAACCAAATCCAAAAATACCCGCTTCCCTAGAAATGAAATTTTATACTCGTGCATAAAACGATAAAATTGTGTTTTACCTTGTTCCCGTTTTAGAGCGTTGTCTACCATTCCAGTATATATTTGGAAATTCCAGAAATATCTGTTACTAACATCGCATAAAGCCTAGATTTTAATTCCGTATTTATCTGGCTTCGACTTCATATACACTCGAAAGGGACATTTTCCACGGAAAGGAACAAGTTGTTCATCAATACATACTTCAGCATTAGGGTTATTCGATTTTTTGCAATTTGCAGCGAGAATATCTTGAATGTTACGAATAGCTGCTAATTTATCTGTTGCCCGTCGTTCTTCTCGGGTGTCCATATCGTCAAATCGACTGTATTTCAAAAGGTCTCTCATTCGATTACGAGACATTGCAGCACAAAAAATTGGTCTATGGAGAAACATGTATTTCGTACTCCACAGCTCCAATATTGGTTCTTAGCGTGCTTTCAAACCACCAGCTAGAAGCAGTAATTCAAAAAATGCATGTAACTCATCCGCATCTACTGGCTTCCACGTATCGCTTACAATTCTTCTAGCTCGAATGTTTGTTTCTCTAAATATTATGTCCATAATGTCTTCCGAGATAAATAAATGGAAAGCATCACTGAATTTTGTTAATCCTGGCGGTGTTTTTAGAATATTTCGCTGATTTCGTCTTCTAACATGAAGCTTATCGTTTTTCCATATGGAACCATCTTTACCCACCAGTATATCTTTATCATCGTCATTGTCTTCCGAACTTTCAATCGAGTTTACATCAGGTACACTTACTTCTTCAAATTCGGCATCACTATAGTCAGATAAAATTTCATCTTCAATTTCATTTAGTAAATTAATATTGCTAGCTATTTCTTCCACTTCACGCTGAGACAAATATTTTCTAGCCATAATTCAACAACAACTATTTCCAATCAAATGTAATAACACAGCAGACACACTTTTCAACTGATTCGAACCAATTTACCAAAGGTAATGACTAAAGACGGAATGATAGTAATCATGATTCAGACGAATAACACGTTGAAACACGTTCTAACAAGCAGATTAGATAACAAATGCTGACAAAATATTAGAATTACTTTTTAGAACGTCGGTTACTAAGTGGGGTCAAATATGACCCCAACGACAATATTTTTTTTACGTCGCAGAACAAATAACAATTAAAAAATGTGTTATACAGGGTGTAACTGAAAGACGTGGCCAAACTTTAAGAGCGTAATATATAGATTGAAAAAATGAAAAAAGTTTTTATAAACATGGTTCCGGAAATCCTTTCTAAGGGAGATACAGCCCTTTGAAATGTAGTAAGGATTTACAGTTTTTATTTTATAACAAAAGAACGGTGCTGTCGAAATGAACAAAAGTAACCACTCTAGATGTACTTTTCATTGTGAATACATTGGTGTAAATTTTATTTTGATATGATGTTAGGAAGGGGTAGTTTTGTATAAGGGTGGGAGTATTTTGCACCCCAAATTTATTATTTCGGGTCTTTTTTTAAATTTAATACCAAGTTTAGCATCTTTCGGGTTTTATACGCAAAAAAGGTACTCTTCTTTTAAATCGCTAGAGACAACGGTTTTCGAGAAAATTGGACTTAAAACTTATTATGCACTACAATTTTTAATAATGAATTACAGCAGCTATTATCCGAGCGGGCTGCGATTTTATTCACTAAGTAAGTGACAGTTACTATTATAATTTATAAGTTATTAATTATTGTTAAAGTTAGAAGGTACTTAATTTAATTAATTAACATAATGAATTTCACCAACGAAGAATGGACAGATATTTATTTCACTTATGGACGTGCAAATGGCAATTCCAATTTGGCTCGTCGGTTGTATGCTGCCACGTATCCTAATAGAATATGCCCAAATAAGAATACCTTTGCGTCAGTCCATCGTCGTCTTCGTGAAAAAAGATCTTTCCAACGTAATAGTGGCGATTGTGGGCTTCAAAGAAATACACGAACACCGGCATTAGAAGAGGATGTACTCAACAGAATTATGGAGACTCCTGAAAGTAGCGCGTGCAAGGTAGCTGAAAAAGTAAGTGTTTCGCATATGACAGTATGGAGAATTCTACATGAACAGCTATTGTACTTATACCACATTCAGCGATTGCAGGCTCTTATTGAAGCTGATTTTCGGCCACGAGTGATATTTTGTCAGTGGTTTTTACAACAATGCATTAATCCAAATTTTCAGTGTTTAGTGCTTTTTACGGATGACGCAAAATTTTTTAGAGATTCAATTATAAATTTTCATAACGACCATTTGTGGGCTGATAACAATCCGCATGCTATTCGAGATTCCAGACATCAACAAAAAATGTTTGTAACGTTTGGGGCGGTATTGTAGGGGATTATTTAATAGGACCAATGTTTTTGCCAGAAACATTAAATGGACAAAATTATAGGATTTTTTTAGAAGAAAATCTACCTGAGCTTATGGACGAGGTGCCGTATGCAATACGCCGTGACTTATGGTTTATGCACGATGGTGCTCCGGCCCATTTTAGTCTTGTTGCTAGAGAATTCCTCAACCATAATTATCCGAATCGTTGGATTGGCAGAGGAGGACCTGTTGCGTGGCCAGCACGGTCTCCCGATTTGAACCCGTTAGATTACTTCTTATAGGGACACCTAAAAAATATAGTTTATACTACTCCAGTTCCCACCGTTCATGTTCTTCGTGAACGTATCATCAACAGTTTTGATGTAATTCGGAATACTCCTGGAATTCTTGAGCGTGTCCGGCTGTCGATGGTTCGACGTTGTCAAGCCTGTATTGTAGCTGAAGGCAACCATTTCCAGCAGTTGCTCTGATTTGTATGTTTGTATGTTTCGATTTTGTTTGTTCTTTTAATTAAAATAATGTTTGTTATAAAATAAAAACTGTAAATCCTTACTACATTTCAAAGGGCTGTATCTCCTTTAGGAAGGATTTCTGGAACCATGTTTATAGAAACTTTTTTCATTTTTTCTATCCATATATTACGCTCTTAAAGTTTGGCCACGTCTTTCAGTTACACCCTGTATATTATTAAACAGTGTTGAAAAAAACTCAGTTAAAAAAATACTGGGACAGTTGTAAAAAAAAAACTTAAGAAAAGACAACCAAAACAACACGTCTGGGGGCAAAAAAGACCCCAATAGTAATCGGAAGGTTAAATCATTTTGCAAATATAATTTCGGCATTTTTATCCAAAACATTTATTACCTAAAAATTTGACGATATAGTATGTCCTATGTTTATTAAAAATATGTTAATAAATTGCACTGGTCTGCAAAAAAATATTTTTTATCGTGCCCTGACACTATTCCAGGTGATTCTTATCTAAAATGACGTCCTGAATCCAAATATGTCTTCCGTTTTCTTTCATCACCCACCATTTTCGAGGGAGCACCAAATCTCTAATTTTACCACTTTGCAATAAATTAATTATAATTTATTTATCGAACGATAATAATAATTATTATAATAATAAATATATGGACATGAATTTAATTTAAATGGGAAAAAACTATTTTAGCTATAAACAGTAATAAATAAAAAGATATTCATCGTTACTTGGTGCTTGCTTTTCTTTTATACCCTGAGGTACAGCTCTCTCGTTTCAAAAACCAGCAGTACTCCGCCAACATGCTTGCATTCGACTTCCCTGAAAATCTCTTCTCCAGCTTAGCGATGTCTTGATGTGTTCATCCGAGACTGCTCCTAAATTTTCAGGGAAAAAGTCTAGATGCGAGTGAAGGAAGTGAACTTTAAGAGACATGTTACATCTTATGTCCTTGTACGCTAAAAGCAGTTCCTCGACGTGAGCGACATAATCTTCACTTTTGTGGTTACCCAGGAAGTTCTTACAAACGTTTTGAAATGCAAGTCAAGCTCGTTTTTCTTTTCGATTTAGATGTTCAATAAACGTCGAATCTTGGAAGAGTTGTCTAATCTGGGGATTAACAAAAACGCCTTCTTTGATTTTAGCTTCGCTAAGACGAGGATAATTAGGTTTCAAAAATTGAAATGCGCCACCTGTCTTGTCCACTGCTTTCACAAAGTGCTTGATCAATCAAAGTTTGATGTTTAAAGGTGGTAAGTAAATATTTTCCTTCGGAACCAAAGGATTGTGGGCAACATTTTTCTGACCAGGAATAAGATTTTCTCGCAGAGGCCAGTCCCGTACGATGTAATGTTTATCTCGGGCTCGGCTATCCCATTCACAAAGGAAGCAGCAATATTTTGTGAATCTTGATTGCAGGCCCGTGAGTAGAGCAACAACTTTTAAGTCAGCGCAAAGTTTTCACTTATAATCATAATAACTAATTTTATCAAGGATTCTGAAGATGCTTTCGTACGTTTCCTTCATATCAACAGAGTATGCAAGTGGAACTGATGGGAAGTCATTCCCATTTGCCAACAGGACAACTTTTAATCTTGTCTTTGATGAGTCTATAAACAGTCTCCATTTGTCTGGGTCACATGGCATCTGTAGCTCTGTCATCAATAAATTAGCATTAGAGCAGAACACTAAACCTTTATCTTCTGAGAACAAACATTTCACGGTTGCTTGTCTGATCCTGTAAGAAGATATTTTTACTCCCTTTTCTAAGAGATTCCACTGTTGAAGTCGCGATCCTAGGAGCTGAGATTTAGTCTTGGGTAACTGCTAATCCCTGACAAGATCATTTAATTCCGATTGAGTGAGGAGGTGAGGTTGCCGAGAAACTAAATCTGCGGAATACTCTTCATCATTATTGAACGTATCATTCGAAGCCCCAGGTTGTGGCTCAAAGTCTTTTAAATCAATTTCCGGCTCTAAAGTATAAGTGTTTGGGGGCTCTGGGATTGGCAAAGTATCGTTATGAGGAACAGGTCTTAGAGCTGACGGAATATTGGGATACTGAATTGTATGCTTACTTTTGCTCGAAAACCCGACGATGGAAGTCATACAAAAGTAACAATCTGTAAGATGACAGCGAGGTTCACGCCAAACCATGGGCACAGCAAATGGCATTGATTTACGGGTACCTTTGAGCCATTTGGTCAAACTACTGTAACAAGTCGTACAGCAAACTGATAGAGCCCAAGTCTTGTCCTGGTCGCCAACTTGACAATCAAAGTACAATTTATAAGCTGTTTTAACAAACGGAGAAAGGGGTTTTCGTTGCGCTTTTAAAGTTAATTTCCCGCAGACATAGCAGAAGCTATCGGAATGATTTTTACAATCGCGTGGCATAATTAAACAGTAATTCAACGCCCGACATTAACCACAAATCACACTTAGTCACTTGAAAAAATCCGGAGTAAAAGTAGTTTTACTGTTTTACACAAATGAACAAAAATGAACACAAAATCCAGCACGTTTAAAACGTCGACAAGTTAACTCTGCAACAGCTATAGATGTACTGATCGAAGCAGTTAAACAAACAATGTAATATACTATAATGACAAGAGTAATGCAAGTTCAAGCCTGTCGAAAATTCCTGTTCAAACCTGCATGTGGTATTGAGATCGCTAGCGTCGTGCAGTGAATCTTCCTAACTGTTTATTGATATTTTTTACTGTTCTTATATATTTGTATTTTATTGTTGTTTCTATATACATTTTATAGCAAAACTTTTGCCATATACTTTGGTATAAATTTTATTACCTGCTTTGGGATGTTTAACGGCTATAAGTTCAAATTCTAAAAAAAAATGTAAAAAATAAAATAAAAACGGGGTCCCCCCAAAATAGGTGGGTGATGGGTAAAAATGGAGCTCATTTTTGGATTCAGGAGTTAATTTTACATAGGAATCGTCAAGAATGGTATCAGGGCCGATTTTCATGCAGACCAGTGTTGTTAGTATTCAAAATTAAAAAAACAGTGTTTGCTTTTTAATTCGCACAAAAAATATAAAGAAAATTTTGGTTTTATAAAACGTTTCTTTGAGAGTAATATTTAAAAGCCTTTTCGTGTGATTTGAGAAATACATACAAAATTAAGTAACAGTAATCACCTTTTTGTATTTGTACGACAAAGAAAAAACCATAACCTTAAAACATATTTACAGGTATAAATACGATTAATCCTATTAGGATGTGACTAAACGTGCGGTATTGCTCATTGTAGGGACATTTCCAATGACTATGGCTGTACATACCTACAACTTTTTAACTTTTTCCATGTTGGTTTTATTGTAAAAATGAAAAAACCATAACTTTGAATCTTACATAGGACAGTTACTTTTATATATCTAATTTATTTGTTAATATTTTGATTAAGTTAAGTATAAATCTTTGCATACCGTAGGATGGGGTAACATTGGGACTGGGTGGGTAATATTGGGACAACGGGTTAATTTTAGTTTGCAGGATTCCCTGAGGGACACACTGCGTAGGTTCAATCTGCAAACGCGTTCTTTGTTTAATCCTGTACCGTGCCGCTACCTGGCGGCAGTTTTCAGAACCAGTTTACTACCACGTTGTGACAGCCAAGTTTTATTTCTTGCCATTGTTTTTCACAAAATTCTTGTTTTGATGAAAATTTCTCTTCTGCCTCAAGAACTGTGAACTTCAGATCACTTTCAAGTACGTATACACAATACCAAACGTCTTCTTAAGTATCTTATATAGAATTAACAATGTTATTAAAGTATTTTGTTTTATATAACCTATAAACTGTAAATTTTCAGCTCTTTACGGAGTAATTTTGGGACAGCCCCAAAGTTTGTATACTGTTTTTTTTTACAATAGTTGTTTTTTTCAGCATTGCATTGGACAATAAAATGCCTAGAAATTATAAAAGAGCTCTTGGCACACGGCCCTACAGAAATTACACTGAAGAAAACTTACAAGAGGCTTTACTAGCAATAAAGAACAAGACACTGTCGATCCGAAATGCAGCCTCCAAGTATAAAATACCAAAAAATACACTACATCTGAAATCCCAGGAAAAACATACCAAACCCGTAGGTCGGGCTACAGTCTTTTCGGCACAAGAAGAGGAGCAGTTTGTGGTGCACATTGTTGCCGTATCAAACTATAGATTTCCATAGAACATCTTTGATTTACGTTGTGTTGTAAAATCGTATCTAGATAGAATTGGAAGAAACGGAACACGTTACCAAAAGAACTTACCGGGAAACGATTGGGCAGACTCCTTCATGAAGCGACACAAAGCTATATTGACACAAAGAACCGCTAAAAATATTTCTTACCTAGAGCAACCACTGACGAACAAGTTGTAAATCAGTTTTTTGACAACTTAGAGAGAGAACTCGAAAGAATTCCAAAGGAAAATATTTGGAATTACGACGAAACAAACCTCGTTGATGAGCCTGGTGCTGCAAAAATAATCACCAAAAGAGGAACTAAATATCCTGAGAGAATACAAAACTCATCGAAAGCTTGTACATCTATTATGGTATGTGGCAATGCTGCCGGAACAGTAGCTCCACCTTATGTGAACTATAAAGCAGAAAAAATATGGTCTACCTGGACTGAGAATGGCCCCCCTGACACTCGGTATAACCGAACAAAATCTGGCTGGTTTGATAGCAACTCTTTTGAGGATTGGTTTGTATCATTAATGCTACCAATCCTCAAGAAGCAAGAAGGGCCAAAGGCTATTATTGGCGACAACCTCAGTTCACATATAAATATAGAGGTCATCAAACAATGTGAGAAGAATAACATAAAGTTCATTGCGTTGCCACCAAATGCGACCCATCTTTTACAACCATTAGATGTTGCATTCTTTCGTCCAATGAAGGTGGCTTGGCGAAAGATATTAAAGGACTGGAAGGAGACAGCAGCAGGGAGTCGTTGTACGTCAGTACCAAAAGACCAATTCCCCACTCTATTGAAATCTCTATGGAACGCTATCATTAAAGGCCCAGACAATCTTATTGCCGGCTTTCGGAAGTCAGGGATTTTTCCCACAGACAGGCAGCCAGTTCTGAAGAGGTTACCATCAGGAAGCTTGGACACCTCCATTTCTTCTCTGATTGGTGAAAGCTTCTTAGAACAAATTTCGAAGAAGCGTCAGGAGGCTACCGAATGTCGAAGAGTGCAGAGAAAGAAAAAACTAAATGTCCCCCCTGGAAAAAGTATCTCTTCAGAAGAATTTAAAGCAGCCTTGCCAACAGAACAGTTACCCATCGATGATGACCAAGACCAACCATCCACTTCAACTGGAGTGAAAGCTCGACAGTGTAGCAAAACAGGACGACCAGATTTAAAAACACTCCAAAGAAAACGGAAAAGGAGAGACACTGATAGCAGTAGCGAGGAAGAAGATGACAGGTTTTCTTTTCAAGGCTCAGAAGACTTGGAAACATTTAGTGATTTGGAAAATCCATTAACCCCATCCATTCCAGATGTACAAACATTAGATTTTCTTCAACATCTAAAAGTGGATGACTTTGTTCTTGTGAGATATGAATGTGAATTATATCCTGGACGAATTGTTCATCTCGAAGATGATGGCGAAGTATTAATATCGGCTATGAAGAAATCAGCGTCGAATTGGAAATGGCTTTTAACTCCGGATGAAATTCATTACTCAAAGGACGAAATTGTTCAGAAAATTGATGAACCGGAACAAATTGGTCGGCGAGAAATTTTCAAAGTTAAAGAGCTTCAAGTATACAGTGATCTCTTGGCTTCAGCTGACAAAAACTAACTTTTATGAAGTGTGTAAATAATATTTTTGTATGTTCAGTAAAGATCCAAAGCTTAATAGTATTAAAAAGTAATTATTTGCAATCTATGTGTACATGTATCATAACTTCATTGTTTACATATAATATTATGCGTTGCAATTGGTACACACTCATTTACCTTGTCTTTTCTTAGGTAGAGAATGCACTTATACAATATTGTGGGGTAATATCGGTACAAAGTCATGTTTCTTGCTATTTCTAATGGAAATAATGCACAGTTTAAAATATTTTTTAATAAAATACCCTTGTTCCTAGAGTTATTGTCTTATTATATTTTGTTGGAGGAAGACAGACATGCTTTACATATTAATAATTTTTTCAGTAACCTAACTTAAAAAATAAAAAAAGAAACAGCGTAAAACTTTGAAAAGTGTCCCAAAGTTACCCCATCCTACGGTAATGCAAAAGAAACAACAATCTATCAACTACTTAAAGCAATTAAGAAATTTATATTTATATGAAACTAATTTTTTTTTGAGTTTTAAGTAGATTACTTGTTCAATTATTATTTTCAACGCATATATTTTACAGTATTTAAAAAAAAATGCACAAAACATTCCCCAATGGCGACATGTTTCAGCATATATATATGTCATCTTCAAGTTAATTTAAAATCGGATGTATTTATTTAAATTTACTTAGGCCTGAAGATAATATGTCGAAATATGTCGCCATTATTTATTTAAATCAATAAATAATAATATGTTGTGGAAAAGCTTTTGTGCAATTTTTAAAAAATACTATTTATAATACTGAACCCCATTTGAAGAATCTTTATTAAAAAATCATAGATTGAACCAAATATTTTAAATTTATTTACATTACATCTACTGTTTTATTGGATAAAATATCTAAATAAAATGACTTATGTGTTAATTAAAATTATGCAATGAAAATTTTAATAAAAAATGTAAAATTAATACAATCCATGTAATTTTTATTTATTTGCATGTTTCTTCATCATTTAAGTTCAACTATCCTGACAATATGGCCGATAAGAACATTTAATTGCAGGTGGTCAAATTCGCACGTTGTTAAAATCGCTGTATTGAAAAATGTATCATTTAAAGCCCACATTTGTTAATCACATATAACGTGCCATTTGCATCCATATCTTCAGTAAAATATACAACTATAATAAAATTAGTCGAATTTCATGTTAAGTTAGCGCAACTTCTATTTGCACAATTTCTGCATTTAAATTAAAAATCTATAAATTGCATAGAAAATCGAAGGTGGAGTTTTGCATCCTGTATCCGCCCTAACGTAATATCATTGGTCCAAATAAGGGTGGCTGTGAAGTTGAGATAAGGATTTCAAGTTATGTGTAGCTACTGATACAGCAGAATCCTTCTCACACCCTAAACAAAATCAAAAATTTTAGTTTAAGTTTGATATTCGTCGGTGGTTGTGAACATATATCTAACACTCTTCTATTATCGATGGTAAGCGTTATTAATATGTTGTTATTTAATTTTTTTATCAAATCGTATGTGGGTGCGAGTTTAACTTCCTCTTGTTGCGATAGTTTGTTATCAAAACGTTATATTATTTTATACAGAGTAATCACACTAACTAATTAATTGATGTGTAATTGTTGGTGTTTAGCCTATGCTAACGTTTGTTAGCGTAAACGGAACAAAAAGTGGTATGGATTGGTCAGGAGCAGATGGAGAAAATAGTCCCACCAATTCTTCACCATTAAGTGCTAGAAAAGATTCTCAGCATTATCAGGATTTGGATTCATTTTCGGAAGAAGACGATTTGTCAGACGACTTTTCACTGCTGGATAGTGATGAAGAAAGGAGGGTCGATCATAGAATGTCGCAACATATTTTACAGGTAAACGTTATCGAGTTATTATTTATTCTAATAGAATGTTTTTATCTTTATGTTGAATTGTTTAAAACATTTGGTTGGCAACAGAATTTACCTCTACATTGTACGGTTAATATTTTATTAGTTTTAAGTACACTTGAAACGCTCATTGTCATAACACAGATTCGAAATATTCTTGTAAAAATATAATTTAAAAAAAGGTTGCTACTTTTATTCGTTATCAAGACATTAACGTAATTTTTTTTGGATAACTTTTATGTAAATTTTAAAGAAACTCGATTGAGTTCTTTTCCCTTATAAAAAATTTTTTAATTTCTAGTTTAGAAACTAAAGAAACAGAGCCATCTTATAGTGTAAATTTACTAAGTGAATATAGTAATTTGTAAATTGCTATAGAGATGAAAACGTTTCCACTTCTGTAGCAATTTACAAATCACTTTTAAGAAGTTACAAATCGTTTTAATATGATATTATGTGTTTTAGCCGTCTATGGATATTGCACCACGTGGAGTTGTTCGAAAAATGTTTACCAATAGCAGAGAACGTTGGCGACAACAAAACGTTAGCGGCGCCTTTGCCGAATTAAGAAAATTAGTACCAACTCACCCGCCAGATAAAAAACTTTCCAAAAATGAAATACTTAGAATGGCAATCAGGTTAGTACTTTGTAACTTTTTATTTTACGTACGTACTATAAAGTTTAGTAAAACCAATACGTTCTTCTCAATAATAAAAAAATTCGAATAAATGTTTAATACAAAAGAAAATTAAAACAAAAAATGCACTAGCCGCCAATTTAAAACTTTTTTTGAATAACTGTTGTAGAAACGGGTGTAAAGTACTTGCAGTCTTTAATTGAAAACATAATCGAGTTTCTATTTCTGAAATCCTTCCCCTGTTCATCACATATATTTCGTAAATTTGCAGAAAAGAAATCCAAATGTGACTGCAAACAATGAACTTTGAGCAACATTCGGCACTCTAAATTTTTATAATTTTTTAGCAAATTACTTCAGTATCTTGGTAGTTTTTACTCGCTTGATTTTCAAAAAATATTTTTTCAAAGAAGTTCTAAATCATTCATGGTAAACGCAAAATTATCATGTTCAAAACTTTGAAGACCTGTGGAAACTTTTGCATCAGACAGCTTAAAAAACTTATTTTCTACTGTAAAAGGAGTAAAATCGCCAAATTAAGATACACTTCTTCTTCTTCTCCTTCTACAGCGTATTCCATCCATCGTCGGATGTAAGCCTCTCTTAGGTTTTTCCGCTCTTCTCGGTTATGTCTTTTCCTCATCCTAGGGGTGTCGATTTTAACCTTTGGTAACCGGTTAATCGGTTAAAGTTAAATTAACCAATTAACCAAGTGATTTATTTTTGGTTAACCATTGAATTTTAACCATTTTTGACAACTTATTCATTTTAACCGACCGATACATTTTTGGTTAACAATTAGTATTAAACATTTTTGGTAACTGATTCGTTTCAACTGCGAGTATTGATGCAATAAGTTAAAGTTAAATTAACCAAATGATTCGTTTTAGTTAAACAAATTGTTTTAACCCTTGCTTCTGATTTATTGTTAACCGATTCGTTTTAATCACCTTTATCAACTGATTTGGTTCAATTAAGTCTATAGTGCATACTTAATCTACTTAATTAAATAAATCATTAAAATATTCTTCAAGGTCCTTATTAGTGCAAAAAGTACTGATTAGTTTTTGCTTTATTTATAAAAACTGTTAAAACGTCGAAATAATTAAAAAACCTAATAGTTTATGTTTAAAGTAGTCGCCTGTCCAATTGTAAGATTTTTTTATTATACTTTAAAGTTAAATTGTGGACGAACAGTCTTTTGTATAAACAAAATAATTTTAAATATTTTAAAGTTTAATATTAGTGGGAATAACCAGTGGCCAGAACGATTATTTTAAATAAAATTGCGATTGCGATCACCGATCATCTTTAAAGAATCATTTGCGATCGCAATCATTAAACAAATAAAAAAAAGGATTGCAATTATCGTTTACCTACAAAATATATTATGTGTGTAATCAAATTTTTTTAAACAAGACAGGAATGACTGCGTTGTTTTTTTTAATTACATTATTGGTATAATTAGATCAATATGACTCCTGCAAATTTTGATTTCCCAGCAGCATTCAGAGATTCAGACTCGAAACGTCCAGGTTCGTCCACTCTCGCCTCGAAAACCGAGATCTGAATATTAATATTATGATGTGCCTCAATGATCGAAATGTCACGTTTTTGCAGTTTGAGGGATAATTCACTTAATTCGCATAAAACATCGTACATAAGGCCCAAGTTCTTGACGAATTCAACCGAACTGAGAAGACGTGCACAACCACCATATACGGCTCTGTCATTACCATCACGTTTTCTGTCTGATTCGGATTTCTATAAGAAAATTATATTGCTCGAATAACTTCATATAAAAAAACGAAAAAATCGATTTGCATTTTGTCAACAACTTATCGAATAACTTGAAATTATACCAGACAAGCAAATCGTTCTTACCTTGCAGTGGGCAAACAAGGCAGCATAGTTTTCGCACACAGCACGGGCAGTTTTTAAGCTTGAGGCTACCCAACGAGTGCTTAGAATTGTTCCTATCTTCAGCAACTCCACATCTAGGTTGTTCGCACATTCTTTTAATTCTCGCTGGTTTTTTGGGTTTGTAGTATAAAGACCATGAAGCTTTTCGATAAACACCTTGAAGTGATTGATTTGATTCAGTTTTTTCATGGTATCTCCAACACACAATTCAAGGCGGTGGGAGAGCAGTGCCAAATGACCAAGTTTGGATAATGCTGCCTCAACAATTCAGCAACACTTTTTATTCTTCCAAGCATCACTGAAGCGCCATTACAAGTTACGCCTATCAGGCTTTGTTGAAGATTGAACTCTTAAATTCCGTGACTTCTTAGTGTAGTAAGGACTTTATCACAGATGCCTTTAACATACATATCATTAAGTTCGACCAATTGTAGAAACATATTAACTGGTAATTCGGCTCCTTTAATAATGACACGCAAATAAATCGCGATTGACGATATCTGACTTAGCGAATTATGCCAAATTTAGCGTTCGATTGAACAATCTCTATAAGCAGTTTGTCAGCAATTTTAGCACATGTCGTTTTCGAGTGGTGAATAGTGCCCATATCACAAACGTTGAGTTTCTGCATGTCAATACTTAAGGGAAGGTCCTTATATGGTTCACAGTTTTTTACCAAATTGTACACGGTACGAAACACGCGTTCAGTTGTTAACTGGAACTCCTTTTGCTTGTTCGCAGCATATTTGTCAAGATGCGCAGGTGTTATTTGTTTGATTGTAAGGAAACATTTGTATTTCTTAAGAAGACTAACTTCTCTGCAGTGAAAACATCCAAGCTTGCCATTTTTGATGATAAGCTATGGATACTTTCGGCAGAATTCATTTTTTTGCTTGGTGTTCTAACATTTCGGCAATGAATTGTCATCTGGGAAAACGATTATTGGTTTCTGCGTATCTTTGTTGCCCATTTGAGTGTCTGGACTCTCTGGGGTAGGTTGATCAGCACCAAAAAGCTGGAAAATGTGATCATTTGAATTATTGCTTCGCAACAGTAAACAACCAATAAATTTGACCAATAATTACCTTTATCGCAGATTCACCATCTGCAATTACGAGCTGTGGTTGTTTTGAGAAAACCAAAATCTGGAGCATGAGGTACTGAATCATTTGAAATTATGAAAAAGGTTGTTTTTATCATTCTGTGAAAATTCCTGCAGAATTATATGATTTAATCGCATGAATAACATTTCCCAATAGTTTCAATAAATTTCTCAAATGATTTGTCTTCATAAAATTCAAGCACTACAATAAAGCAAAGTTTTGACAATATTTTACCTACTGCAAATTACGAAAATTTTTTAAAATATATAAACAGAATTTGGCTCAGAATCTTACTATTAATCTTACTATTATTTTCAAATTAATGTATTAGTGTATTTTTATTCATGATTTTTTTCTTATCTGAACCACAGTATAAAATAACCAATAGTTGTTTTATGTTGTTTGTTTACATATTAATGCTTTTGTTGATTTTATACTTCGTTTATTGTGTTTATTTCGTTCTGTAATTGTTGGCGGTTCGCCGTCAGTTAAGGCCGGTTTGCTGTACCCACAACAGGGCCGGTTCGCCGAACCTGTGGCTTCAGGTTGGGCCGGTTCGCCGAACCGGTGTGAACCGCCACACTTTCTGCACTGGAATAACCGCGTTTGCGCAAAGTACCAGTCTTTGCGTAAAAAGATGGCGTTTTTGCATATTATAATTGCCATATCATTATATTTTAAGCTTAAACAAATGAACAATTTCCATGTTATTACTCGCTATGCTGTGTAATGTATTGTTAGTGTATCAGTTTAATCGGTTTCTAATTTCCGTTCTAGTGAAACTCAAATAGATACTTTTATGTATATGTCAGCAATTATTATGATGGTACGTTTTTCGTTTTGCTAAAGTGTAATATTATTTGTTACAGCAGTGATACACTAAAACGTTCATTCTACAAATTTCATGATTTCCATTCTTTGTGATGTTTTAAGGTTATCAAATTGATATGATGTTAGTCAAATGGGAGATTTCAACGTGCACAACAACCAATTAATCTTAGTATGTAATTTTTTCCCATATTGATACAGCATTATTTTGTGTGCACAAAGTTTCAAAATCAATATATTGTTATTTGTTCTAGTTTTTGTTTCTACACAAAGAAGTACATGCATAATTAGTCAAAAGTTTTTCTATTTTATGGATAGGATCCTTCGGAGTGGAGGAACGGCAACAATAAACACAAATTTTATCAATTTTTAAAGCCTTAACACCAGATAAAGGTTTTTACTGTTGCCGTTCCTCCACTCCATAAAATAGAAAAACTTTTGACTAATTAGAAACTTGTCAGGATTATTATAATTATTTCAATCAATATAAAGTAATTACATGTATAATGTTTGCTTTGCTTTTATATTAATGTTTTGATTTTTGTTATAGGCACTAAATGCGTTTGTAGCACATTAAATTGAAGTATTTTGAGTACACAAAGATTGTATTGTCTATCTTTTGTAAACATTTTAGGGCTGGTTCTATAATAATGGTATAAATGCCAGTTAAGTTATACTTAGTTTGATTGTAAAATGCTGTCATTATTGGTTAGTATAAATAAAAGTAACAACTAAATGTCAGCGTTTTAAAATTAAAGCAAGTATGTATAACTAAACTTTCATTTATACCATGATTGTAGAACTGGCTTTAAGCATAATGCAATATTAAAAAGTCGTTGATTATACATTTTTTAAACATTAATGTAACATTTGTAAAATATTATAAATATATATAAATAATGTTTTTTAAACATTTTTAGAATGTTTTTCTAATATTGACTTTGCAACGTAATTTTGGCCAATAAGACGTTTTTGCAATGTTTTTAAAAATGTAAATATATCTTTTGTAAAATGTTGAAAAAAACATTTCAAAAATATTTCCTTGTTGATTGGGTATGTTTTAAATTGTTGTATTATATTGAAGTACTTCTTTTAAAAATTTAACAAAACAACAAAACAAATTGGAAAATTATTAGTGAAAAGAAAACTAATAAAAAAGATGTCAGGTGACTTGTTTAATTGTATATTCAAATTAATATAAATGAAAATAAATATTTTTAGTAAAAGCAATAAGTCTTCGATAAAAGTTCGAGAGTTTTCTATTCTGGAAAATTTGATTATTTGCTGAACTATCTGGCAAGTTAATGTTTTCATTTTCTAGCAATGATTTGTTCTGGGCCTTATGCTGCTCCCATCTTTTATAAGCTAGAGGATCATATTGTTCCTTTGTAATGACGTTTGAGTCATATGGAAAAATCCCTCATTTTTAAAAACCTTACAGATAACTTCAGGCGATATTTGGAACCACACTTGTTCTACCAGTTGACTAAATTTTTTCTTCGGAATTCTTCGCCCCTCATTGTGCCTTTGCCACTCTGATAACGCTATATCCCACTTTCCTTTGAGTGATTTGAGTACGCTTAAGCTTAGGGGCTGCAGCAAATGCGAAGAGTGCGGAGGTAATTTCAAAATGATAACATTATTTTTTCTGGCTATTTTAATTAATCTTAAATGTACTTGTGATGCATGCCCATCAGTAATATCGATCTATCAGGTCCAAAAAATTCTAATAACAAATTCTTAAAATAGGAAACAAAGTCAGACTCCATCCACCCATTTTTTGTTGCGGCGTATCTTGTACCGGGATATGCTTGTGATGCAGGAGCAATCCATTCGTCCCACATGTTTTTACCCTTATACACAATTAGTGGCGGTGTTTTTTGACCATCGGCACTTACCGCCATTAGTAGGGTTGTATTATCTCTACCAGATCCTGCCGTAGTTCTGGAAGACGGCGCTCCTCGTCTGCCCACGGTTTTTGTCTTGGAAGGATCCAACGAAAAATTTGTTTCATCCAGGTTCCAGACCTAACGAGATTTATTTTCTAGTTGATGTTCACTTAATCGTTGGTTACTTCCGTACTTAGGGTTTTAATAGCTCTTCTACATGCTGCATGTTCTTCTCTATAAGTTGTTTGTATGTGGTGCTTTGTTTTCTTATTTCTTCTGTGTCTACACATGTTTCTGTCTTTACTATTAGTTTTTGTCTTGTGTTTTGTTTGTTGATTCGCACTTTTGCCTTTAGCATCCTGTGATCGCTTCCTACGTTTATTGTGTTCAGTACTGTCGTATCTACGATTATATGTTTATGATTTTTTTTACGTCTCCATTTGGACTTAGCCAGGTTCATCTTCTTTGTTTCGGTTTTTTGAAATAAGTGTTTATCAAGTGAAGGTTACTGGAAGTAATTGACGAGCATTTCTCCCCTGGAATTTTTCTTTCCTAATCTAAATGCCCATTATTATTGTATATCTTGTTTTATCTGTTCTTAGCACTTCATTAATTTCATCATAGAATGTTCCTATTTCTTCATCTTCGTGTCAATGTTGGGGCGTATACTTGAATGACTTTACACATATATCTTTTGTTTATATCAATTACTACTGAAATCACCCTCTCTGATATAGCTTTGTACTGACTGACTTTGTCTACTTCTGTTTTATTAATTAGAAGACCTACTCTACCTTCCTTCTTGTCTTCGCGCCCTTTTGAGAGCAATACGAGTCCACTTTTAAGTTTTATGCATTGTTTTCCTGTTTTTCGTACTTTAGATAAATTTATTATGGTCCATTTTATTTTTTTTATTTCTGCTTCCAGTTCAATTAATTTTTCTTCGTTTCCTAATGTTCTTATGTTAAATGTGACTATGTTCCATTTTATTCGTTTTATTCTGTTTATTCTCTGTTGTCTTTTTACGATTGGAGAGTTGTACCGAATTTATGCCCTTCCTATAATTTATGAGGCTGACTGAGTTTTTAGTACGAGATTCTAACCTTAGTCTACTCGCCTGGAGTATCATATTTTGTAAACTCAACATTTCAATACTTAGGTGTTTTTTAGCCTAACTTGACACGCTGACCAGACAGGTTGGTAAGTGTGTTCGTTGGATGGGTTGGGATTTGGAGGATAGAACATGATTCCCTTCCATTTTTGGTGGTGAGAAGAAATCATGACTCGCGTGGGCACGGTCGCTTCCCTGAAATAGACCTATTCCTGTCGGGATCACAGAAAGTGAAATTTTATATTAAATTTCCCAGGAACAATGCTAGTTTGTCGGTAACATTCTTTTATTTAGTAATTTTTCTGAACTGCTTGTCTATTCTACAAACACAAAAAACAATAATATACTGACTTCCAGAATTGCAACACCTAGAACTTGTTGAACAATTTTATTGAAATTGTTAGGAAACGTCTATTTTCATGAAACAAAGTGATGATTAAAATTTAAAGAAAATCTAGCCAGTAGTTTTTTGTTTTTTTCCTGTTGTTTCCATAGTAACAATAAATTTGAAGTAGTAGACCATTTAGTGATTCTCAAGTTTGCAAATTGTTGTTGTTTGCTCACAATTTCATTCTGAACTTGATAACAATGCCGAGAGTACGTCAACATCAACATTTTGTTCAATTAAGTGATTTTGAACGTATGTAGCTGTATTATTGGTATGAGAGAGGCCGTACTTTCGCTAAGAGAAATTGCTCGTCGTGTCAACCGAAATGTTTCATCGGTATTGAGATGTTGGTCCAAATGGTCCGAGGAAGGGGTTCAAGATCGTCGTTGTAGATCTGGACGTCAATCAATTGCAAATAATTGGATGAGAGGTATAAGACTTAGAATGTCAATGTCATCTGTTTGTCGCCGGATAAGATCTTATGGGTTGCGTTCATATCGTCCATTTTTATGTCTTCCCCTTACACCACTTCACCGCCTACACAGACTAGAATAGACCAACGAAAAGGTTAATTGGGCGCAACAATGGCATCAAATTGTGTTTAGTGATATGTTCCGATTTTGCTTGTGGGTCCACGATGGTCGTAGGAGGGTCAGACGGATGCGTGGAGAACGTAAAAATCCAACATTTTTTGTGGAACGCAACACAGCCCTCACTCAAGGAGTTATGATATGGGATGCAATATGTTATGGTAGCAGATCACCCTTGGTCTTTATTGACGGCAACCTAAACGCAGTTGGTTACATTGCTAATGTGCTACAACCAGTGGGGTTTCAATATCTTCAGAGGTTGCAAACTCCCATTTTCCAGCAGGATAATACGCGCCCTCATACAGCAAGGGCTACAACACGGTTTTTGGAAGAAGCTAACATTGCCGTCCTCCCATGGCCAGCTCGGTCGCCTGATTTGTCGCCCGTTGCACATGTATGGGATATGACTGGTAGGCAACTGGGTAATTTACCACACCCTCCAGATAACTTACACGATCTCCAGCTACGAATTCAAGAAGTTTGAGACGATATACCACAAGCAGCTATAGATCACTTGATTGATAGCATGCCTAGACGTCTAAATGAGTGCATTACAAATCCTGGCGGAGCAATTCATTATTGAAATAATATTTCAAGTTTTTGCTCTTTTGTTTTTAGATTTTAATCATCACTTTGTTTCATGAAAATAAACGTTTCCTGAAAATTTCAATATCAACAACTTCTATGTGTTGCAATTTCTCTGGAAGTCAGTATATTTGGTAAATTTTTCTTGTAGTTTAAGAAATAAAAAAATAATCTTTAGACCACCACAAATTTGCCATTGATGATTAAATATTGAGTGAGATTTAATATAGTTGATATTCTGTCATACGTTTCTTTTGTGTTTGTAGAATGAGCCAATACAGTTGATAGTTTTGAGTTACCATTATAAAGTAAAATGAATATAAGACTTGTTTCGGACAACGTTATTCTGCAGGGTTATATTAAATACTCGTTTCATACAAAGTTCCATTTACATCAGTGCAATACAGGAATTTTTTTCAGCTTTGTAAAAAGAACCTGACTTATTAAACTTTAAAGGTCTTTTGATTTTTTGTGCGCCGGCTGCAATCTCTATATCTGCACGTATCAATTTCAGAAGTTTATATTTTAGTATAATCCGCGATTATTAATTTATTAGAATTTTTTACTTCTCTCGGGAATGCGTGACGTAGTATTTGTAGTTGACACTGTCCTTCACGGAATAGCCACGAACACGCTCGAGCTTATTACAAAACCTTTAGCCGGTATGAGTACTGTAATGAATTTAAAACTTAATTTATTTAAATGTTTACAGGATTATCATAGACGCAATTATTGTAAATGTAACTAAACACCGTACAACAAACTAAACAAACTAGCAATTTCATAAAAATAAACACTTACCATAATTTATATATCACTGTAACCGTATACCGTTCGCGGATAAGATAATTAATCAGTTAACGTACTTATCTATTTAACAAAGCATGTTTTTCTTACTTACTTTTTTTTTATTCATTTAGACTTTTCAATTTTTCTCAAAACTTCTGGCTAGACTAGCATCAATTTATTTCGAACATGTGATGTTGAATTTCACAAATAAGTTTTAATTTTTTCATGTTCAGACTCTGAGGTTACAGTCAACAATTTTGATTATTGTAATAAAGAATTGAACCCTAATATAATAATAATGGTTATTTTTTTCAAATGTTTTAAATTTTTTACGTTTTATTTAAGAATTTGGTATATAATAAATCTAGGAGTAATGATATTTACCGTTCTATTCCTTACTTTAGTCCTTCTTGTCTTTTCCTTAAAAATTTGTTTAAATAATATAATGTTTCTATTTCTTTTTCTACGAATAATAATTTAAAGTCTTATATTGCTAATAAGAAAGATTCTATTTCTGCTTTAGATATATATGGTGTTTACAAATTTTTTTGTTCTTCTTGTAATTCTTCATGTGTCGTTCAAACTGGAAGAAACTTAAAAATTAGATTAAAAGAACACATTTATTTTGTTAATAGAAATATAAATATTGGTTATTCTAATACCTGTTCTGCTGTTGCAAATCACATTTTATCAACTAGTCATTCTTTTTCTCTTGATCTCAATATTAAGTTTCTTCATTTTTGCAATAAAGGTCTTGAAATTTTAGAAATTCATTGTCTTTCTAATGATAATTTTTCTACGTGACTTAATAAACTTCTGGATATAAGCATTTCTCCTCTTCTTAATCCTAAATTCTAATTTTACCTTTTTTTTCAGTTTATTTTCTTATCACTTTTGGCTGTGTGTCTATTCATAGTTTCAGTTGGTTATTTTTGACATTTGTCAGTTTAATTTTGATTACTTGATATGCTCTTTTACTTTATAATTCAATGTATTAGCTGTAAGTTAGCTTTAAGTTAAAATAATTTAGTTCTATGTCTTTGTGATGTTTTGCTTGAATTTGTATGTCCTGATATTTTGATTAATTCTTGATCTTCTACATTCTGCTTATCTAAAACAACACTGAAGTTGATCTCAGCAAATGATTTAATATTTTTTTTTGATGCAGTATCAAGTTTTAATTTTGCTGCCATTTTTGTATCGATTTAGATTTTTTTAAATTTTATTTTTTGAGGTGGTTCGTCTAGCGCCCCTGCAATGCGGTCTCCTTGTTCCTTCCTCTGACTTATTACTCCCTCATTAGTTCTGTTTCGTCAATGAAGCCCAGAAGTTTATTCATCGACTCATCGTCGGTTACCTTTGGTTTTCCGAAAATCGTTGTGCGTTGCACTTGATACGCTTCGCATTTGCACAGCAGATGCTGCGGAGTCTCTTCGTCCTCCAAGCATTCGCAGCATAAAGGGCGTATTTGCAGTCCCATTTTATGCATATGTTTGTTAAGACCACAGTGTAATTAGTCCCGTGAGTTTCCTTAATTTTTGTCGACTCATGCTTGAGAGTGCAGTTTGAGTGTTTAATTGTGACTCTGTAAGGAAGAGTTTTTTGTGCCTCGTCCCTGAAGGGTTTTTTCCATTACTTTTTATGCTCCGCTGCAAGTTTGCTGCGAATTATTTGCTTTCCGGTCTCGTATGCGATTCCGAAAATGGGTTCGAGTCCGATATATGTCCCTATTGTGCCCTGTTTTGCTAGTGCGTCCGCCATTAGGTTACCCTTTACTTTTTGCTCTTTTGGTATCCGAATGAGCTGCACTGGTTGGCGAGTTGCCAATATTTCCAGACTGTTTATGCATGCCATAATCAGTTTGGACTTTATTACTGGTGATCTTAGCGTCAGTAGTGCTGCTTGGCTGTCAGACATGATCGATATCGGCCCATTTGTGTATGATTTCGAGTCGATAATGTTCCTGACACACCAGTCAATAGCAGCAACTTTAGCTTGCAAAGCGGATGCATATTTACTCAAAGTTAGCGAAAATGACTTCCCATGGTGCTTGCCTCCATATAGCCCTGCTCCGGTAGCGTTGAGATTTTTGGCTCTATCTGTGTACCAGATAACCCCGCTCGGGCAAATTTTTATCCATTCGTCCCGTGACGGTATTATCACTTTCAATTTCTTTAAAAAGGTGATAATTTTTTGGATCTCATAGTTAAGATCATTTCTTCACGTTGTATATACCCGGTCTGTTTTTCCCGGTAATTGACGAGTGTTCATTAATGTGCAGCCTGTATGCTGCTTGTTTTGCTTCCATCATTACAACAAGGTGTGCTTCCGTGGCTGCTGTGGGCGTGGTTCTTATCGCTCCTGTTATCAGTAAACATGCCATTCTCTGTACTTTGCTTAGATTTGCAGCTGTGCTTTTCAGGTTGGTTCTTAGCGCGCCGTATGTGATGATGGGTCTTGTTACCACACTATATAACCATTTGGTCATTGTGGGTTTCAATCCCCATGTGTGCCCGACCATCCATCGATTTACTTAGTTTGTTCCTATTGTTACAAGTTTTTCGGTATTACGAACCTGCACGGCCAACTCGCAATAATCGGAGAGAGGGGAGGTCCACACTAAATATAGAAAAGATGTTGCAGGGCGCCAGAGCTTCCCAAAGTAATTCTCTGTCTTGCTCAGGACAGTACGGTATAAACCTTGTAACACTATGTTAAGTTCGTAATTCCTCTACTCAGCTGTTCGAGTAGCTCTAACTGGTTCGTAGGAGAAAAAAATAAGCACACAAAAAGAATTAACAACTTTAATCGCCCTCAGTCTATCAATAACAGTTATCACAGTTGGAATAGTATTAAGTAATAGTTATTACACCCCACAGCTGGAGTTATTAACAACTAGAAAAATTTACATTAAATAATTATAACAGTATTAACGTTTGAGTTCGGAATAGTCAATTTAGGGAATTATAGAAACAAGAAAAATTAAAATCTCGATGCCTACAACATCGGCAACCCACCACACATAATTATAAACAACCGAGGTATATATTTTTCTACTACATACAATATGCGAAACATTTATTTCATTGAAGTTAAATACCTTAATGGTAGCTACGCGTTATACTTAGTTATTAACGTTAAATTGAAATCCCACAGTTCGTGAGTAATTGCACGTGACCACGATATGTAAAATAAATTTAAAGCACTCACCGAACTCCAGTACCCACTTGCCGGAAGAAAAACGTTTTTCTTCTTCAGTGGCCTGCAATAAAAGGTTAATACGAATCGTGTCACAATCCCCAACTCACAAAGATCGTTTAGCTAAAAACAATTTTATATTAAATAATTCATGAAATATATCTCAAAAGTAAATAAAACGAGTATCGATTACTGTATGTAGTGAGAATCGGAAATAGGTAATTATTAATATGATTAACGTCGTGTCATCCACGTGTAGTATAAGTTGGCCCAGAACGCCTTCGAAGACCCCAAATCACGGCCTGAAATTGCCTTCTGCTAGCGCTCGAGTCCGGCAACGTAATGCCTTAGTTAGTAATAGTTACGATATCCCTTTATCGAGAATATAACATTTAGAACAGGAAGGTACGCAAAATGGCCCGTAACGTCGTAACGAAACTAGAAAATTAAATAATTATAAATGGTTTTCCATTATTTCCCCGATGGTAACGGATATATTAATCTTTTTACTAGTTACAGGCCATTTACATCTTTCACATGTCACGACTTTATATCAAAAGACATCTAATGCGCAAAGCATAGTTAGCGCGTGTCAAAACTCGAATTTAGTTTCATGTCGAAAATCCATAGGCGTGCCTAATGAAGATTTCAACCGTAACAGCAAAGGCGTACGTAATGAAAATTACCGTAACACTATCTATTAGAGTAGCCTGTTATGCTTACACTACTAGTATTTATTTGTGATTTGTCACAATTATCAACGAGATGAACACTTTCTTCTTGACAAAATGCCGAAAAACTTATTTTGCGCTTGTCTGTAATTAATTGTAAATATTTTTTTTTTGAATATCGGGCTTTACAAAATTCAAAGCCTTTGGGAGTTTTATTTTGATTTTATAATTGTCAAAAAAATCGTCTATCAATCTTTTGGCTGTTGTTCTCTAGCCCTTTAGTATGGAATTTCAACTGTTCAAGTTTATTTCAGGCTTTGATGATTTCTGTAAGCATTATAGTCTGACAAGTCTAGAGATTAATATGCATTTCATTACATTGCATTTTCCTGATAATGATAAATGGAGTTTGTTCCAAAACTAAAGAATGCTGAGATACGCATAGGAAAAATAACATCACCTGTAAACAATGTGTACAAACGCCGTATGTATAATGCAAACGGTTTTTAGTTAGATAATGTATTGACATTTGGAACAAAATTGTAGTGCGCAAGCATTCTTTAGTTTTGAAACGAGCTAACTAACTATGCCGTCATTACCTCTACGTAAGAATTGACTCATTAATTTCCCAAACAACTGCCATAGGTTGTTTCTAAATGTATTTTCTGTCAGTTTATGCAAGTTACAATTGAACAGTCCTGAAAATTAGTGTGCAAAAAGAACTGACGATGAAACATTTTTTTTTACTGTTTGTAACGCAGAAGTATATGCATCTAGAAAATTTTTATTAAAGATGTGTTTATGTAATTGCAAAAACCATAATTAGCAAAAACAAATTGCCATAGTTATCCCATTCGGGATTTATATGTAAATGTGAACTTAAACGCCATCTGGTAGAAAGCTACGTACGAGTAAATTCACATGTAGTAAACTATGAGGTTGTTAGTTAGATAGTAAATTTTACAACCGCAAATTTTAGAAATGTATTTGATTAATTTGGTATTAGATTAACTTATGAATATAACACCCAAATGGAATAATACTGACATTAGAATATTCTAGTACTGAAGTGCAAATAGGACGAAACCGTTGTTCACTGGTGTCTAATAATAGTTTCTGCAATGATATAAACAAATTTTAGTACTTGCGTAGTATAGCTAAGAGAACTATGTCGCGAATTATTCAAATACACTGCCCCCAAAAAAGTTTTTGAACACTTTTAAACGCGACCTGCGAGGTAGGCAACCAAACTTACGTTATAACAGAACGGCCTGTTAAATTTGACAACATTGGAATTATAAACATTATTTGCAGCGATATGACGAGGTTACTAAACATTCTTCATAAGCACCGCCTCAAACGTTTAACGAACGTGTTTCTTACTTGCAAATATGTATATAAATTATACCCTTAAGTTTTCAATTCTTCTTCGCCGAGTTTTCTATTTATTTATGTTCTCTGCTTAAGTAATTAAAAAAATTTAATTGTTATTTATAATAAAATAAGTTCCATCCACAGCTCGAATAATGATAAACTGTATGTCCAAATGTAAAATTACTGTACTAATTAGCCTAAAAATCTTAATATATCCGGATTAAATTAAAGTCAACATTTCGATTTTCTTTGTAAAGGTAGTATTATCATCATTAGAACGTAATTAATGATTGAACAATTGCAATCTTAATTTCCATTATAAAATCTCAACATTTAAACGTAGTTTGCATTTTTTGTGATTTGTTTACATGCTTGTTATTTTTTTAAATTTGAATATAAGAAAAATGACAAAATTTGAAAAATTGAACTTTTATTAAATAATAAGAGTAGAGTTTTACATATTATAAAAAATGTTTTTAAACATTGGTATTTGTTTTCTTGAACACGAAACCATTCTATGATCATCTTTCTCTTGAACCGAATACTTGGACCGCTGACAAGTAAAATCATTTCTTTATAACTTTGCATTTTGAATAGGTACTTTTTAAAAAATTTACGTAATGGTAAACAAAAATTATTCGGCCAATGGAAAAGTATAAAAATTTTTATTTGGGGTTAAGAATGTTCAATAAAAATTTAAAAATCTGCTAAAAAAATCCTAAAATTTTAATCGTTGTTCCATACTATTAAAAAAACATTATGTATCTCAATAGTTGCCCTATCAAATTTGAGGTAATGTAGAAATTCTAAGTAGACGGTCGGTTTCAAACGCGGGCGGGACTCCCGCTTTAAAGAAACATCTTGTAAAAATAAGATGAGAAAATGCAAATAGCCCAAAATAAAGAAATAATATTGCATCTTGCTTTAAACAATAAAAAATAATAAAACAAATACAATAACTCATCAACAAAATATAATATTTTTTATAATGTTCTTCTAACGCTTGAAGCAGTGCTTATGAATAATCGTTAGTAACCTCGTAATATCGTTGCAAGTAATGTCTACAATTCCAATGTTGCCAAATTTAACTAACCGTTCTGTTATAACGCAAGTATGGTTGCCTATCTTGCAGGTCGCGCTTAAAAGTGTCCAAAAACTTTTTTGAGGCAGTGTACATAGCTTCGTTTCTACGAGATGGCGTTTAGGCTCAGATTTGTATATTAAAAAATACTTCTTAGTTGTTTAATTAGAGTTGCAGAAAATAGGCCCGCAGAATGACTTATTTTATCAATGAATTGTAAAGTTTAATTTATAATAACTGTTAATTAGCACACTTCAAGGATTGGACGGGTATCGAATCCTAAGTAACATTTTAATTACGTAATAATTACAAATGTATTAAAAAATAAATCTTTAACAAAAAAAATTTTTTTTTGATAAAAAAGTTGCATATTTTCATATTTAATTGCATATTTTTTCTTATAATTCCAAACTTTATTAATTCTAATATCGTTGTTGTAAAGTAGGTTTCAAAATTCAGCCAGGATCTTTAGACACAGGATCTTGGGATCCTATTAAAATGTGTTTTTAGTATACCAAAAAACATTCTACAATAGTTTTTTAAGTAGTTGTTATTTACATATTTTTTATACTACCTTGTGGGTTGCCTAAAATGTATTTAGTGGAAGTGGCGTTTTTTTTTTGAAGGAAAACACAATCATGAGAAAACCTTCGCATTTTTGCTTTAGGAATTTATTTCTTTTACTTTTTCTGATTCATTTAGTAGCGTTCCACAATCTCTAATTTGAGTTAGGAAAATAGTACGTAGTACAATTCTTGGTAAGCGTGAAAATTACATTCTTATTTCCTTATTGGTTCAACCTCGAATTTGTGAAGGTTTATGGTAAAAGGGAAGTTGCGTTGTCAAAATTGATGAATAACTAATTAGATTAGTTCATACAAACAATCCATTAAAACAAATAATTTTTTTATTACACGAAACTAATACGTAATAGTTGAGTTCATTGTTTTAAATTACGGTAATTGAACTTCCTAATCGAATGTAATTATAAATAACGTCATTGAACCGTTATAAAGCGATGATGAATTCCATAAATCGAAATTGTGGTGCATAGAACACATTTAGTTATATGTACGACTACTTACGCTAATTGTTTACATGTGAATACGTTTTAGATTTCCTGGTTACCTTCATGCTTCTTGAATCGAACTACTGTCATTATTTATACTAAGCTGAACACTAATATAAAAGTGTATTTTTATGTAGGTAATAACTGTTGTAATGAACAATATGAAACATGTTTTCTAATAATTCACATAATTATTGACTTTTAAGATATGTATTGGTATATAAAATACTTAATGGATAAGGTTGATATCCTTTATTTTTTTTTATATTTCATACAAATATTCGAAAACACATTTTTTAACCGAAAGTGCATCTTCTGGTATTGACTTAACAGATATGAAAAATGAACAAAGTTTGAAAAAAAAACCGCTGAAAAATTTAGTAATACTATATATATGCCAATTTGAAGAATTTGAATTTGAAACAATTATTTTCTATACTTAATTGAATAAATTTAAAATGCAAACACAGTTAAAATAATAAAAATTGTTGTGGGACGTTTTCACATAACAGGCAAATATATAGTTTAAAATTAAAAAAAAAATTGTTTTTAATTGTTTAGAGACTATGAGTTATTATACGTATGTTTAAGATGTAAGGTTTTAATATCAGCAACGATCAATTTTCTTTATAACTATTTTTATCGTCGTTTTAGCAGATTTTGAATTCGGAATTTCTGTAATGGTGCACATCATTTCGGTAATGGGCAAAAATACAAAGTGCGAATGTAATTATTTATATTTTACGTTAAATCGACTTGTATTTTTTATTATTATTGAACGAGCGAGAGACGGCATAGCCGATTATTTTGCACCAACAGATTATATTTCAGCACAGTGCAAAAAATTAAAAATATGACATTAGAACGTGGTACAAATTATACAAAATAACATAGGACAATATGCAGTAAACAATAGAGCAAGTAATTAATGGTTAAATAGTGCATTTAGACATCGTTTGAAGTGTCTGATTGATCTAGCGTTTACAATATTATTAGATAAATAGTTCCATATATTAATCACTCAATGAGCAAAGAAATTTTGGCGACACTGACAGTGAAAGCGCAAATGAGTTAGTTTGAGCACATTTCCTCGTAGGTGGGTGTTGTCACTTAATGTAAACATGCTGAACAAAGGACAGTAGTACTGATTATGCAGAATTTTATATGTCTCTATCAGGTCTACATGATTTCTTTGTTCCCTAAGTGTGAGCAATTGTAGAATTGTTAGCCGCTGGTCATAAGGTAGCCTTCTTATATTGTAGACAAGCTTTGTGGCTCTGCGTTGGACCTTTTCCAGTACTGAGACTGGACGCACATATGTTTTATGCAGTTTCAAGAATACTTTAGGTGTTAGACACTTGAAGTTGATCTTGATCATATACAATAAACTGTTGGCTTTTTTACAAGATGGGTGATATGCGACGACCATTTTAAGTCCTAATAATTATGCCGAGGTCTGTCTAGTCATCGACTTTCTTGAGAACTTTTCCTTCTAGGTTATAGTATAGCATGGGATTATTAGCTCCAATGTGTAAGATGGCGCATTTGTCTGTGTTGAGTGTTAGTAGCCACGTTTTAGTCCAGCAACTCAGTTTATCGAGGTCTGACTGCATGATGTGAGAATTCTGCAATGGATTATTAAAGAATTTTGTGTCATCGGCAAAAACACTCGTTGTTGATTGAATATGTGAGGTTAGGCCTGCTATATTAACCAGGTCAATGCTAGGAATAACACTTAGAGACGAAATACCAAACACTACAATTAGGCAGCGAACAAAGGTAAAGGATGCTGTATTGAGGATAGCTGAGTTGAAGTGGAACTGGGCGGGAAACGTGGCAAGACTGAAAGATGAGAGATGGTACAAGACGAATGATTGAATGGAGACCCAGGCAAGACGCATTCAGAAGCAGAGGTAGACAACCAACAAGATGGGACGATGATGTAAAAATAGTTGCAAGAAATTGGATCCAGATGGCACAGGACAGAAACAAATGGAAGGATTTGAGGAAGGCCTCCAGCAGGGGACGACCTAGGCTGGGAAAGATTATCCAGTAATAATAAGAGACCAAAGACTGATCCTTGCGGTACTCCATTTCTTACTTGATAAGATGTATATAGACCGTCATTTACCCGCACTTGATAGGTACGATTGGACAAGAAGTTAGTGATCCGTTTCAGTAGATTTCCTCTCACACCGTAGTGTTCGAGTTTCAGCAGCAGCCGCTGGTAAGGGACTTTATCAAACGCCTTCTCAAAGTCCACATAAATGACGTCAATTGGTGCTTAGTCCACGAATCTAAGTTAAGGAGCGTATTTGAAAAAACCGATCTGCTCTGTATGAAGCCATGCTAATAGTCCGAAATAATGACATTCGCGATTAAGAATTCCGTAAGTTCGTTGGCTATGTTTCTTTACATACATTTGCAGACGACAAAGGTTAAGCTTACAGGGCGGTAGTTACTGGCTACGAGTTTATCGCCTTTTTTAAATATGGGGGCTATGACACATTTTTTTCCATTTAGGAGGGAGCAATCCTTGGCTCAGCAATAGTTGCATTAAGTTTGCAATAGGTTCGGCCAGGCTACCGCCACAGTTTTTCAAAACATTTGGAGATATGTTATCCGGACCTGGCGCAGAATCGGTCTTAATGGTTGATAGTTGTTTTATGACTATATTTCTTGTAATCAGAACATCTGTTTGTGAGTTTCGCACTCTTATTGATTCTTCGATATCTGGTACAGGTCCACGAATATACTTTGAAACTGTTGTGCAAATAGTTCACTAGTCACAGCAGGATGGGAGTGCATAGCTCCATCTGCTGAGCGCAATACTGTTGTGGTTACCAGTGATGTTAAATTTAGTTTTATGTATTTATAAAACTGTTTTGGCCCCGCGTCAATTATTAATTCCTCATATCTAGTTCATGCATTCTTAAGTTCAATATTTAGTGTGTTAGCAAAGATCTTCTATTTATTCAAATGTACCAGTAATCTGTCCGCTTTGTATTTATTCCATAACCTGCGTCTTTGCCTTATGCGTGCTTTCAATTCAATTGTAATCCAAGGTTTACACTTTCTAGATTTGATGATTTTTTGCGGTACATATCTGGTTTCTGAGATAGTGATAGCGTTCAATAACCTATTCCATTGTATTAATGTATCGGGGTGGACTTCGTTTGAAGCTAAGGTTTCTTGTAAATATTGATTGATGTCAAGGTACTTTGCTCACCAGTAGTTTAGTTTGATAGTTTCTGTTTTACCGACTGAGGCCTTTGCAGATACGGTACGGTAATAAACAAGGTGAGATGGTCACTTTTCTCTATAGGTGGTAGGTACACAATTTTGTTGATCAGGTTAGGATCTGAGGTGAAGACTAAGTCCAATATACTCGGTTCGTCGTTGCCGCGGTATCTGGTGGGCGAGAGGATTAGAGTCTATAATCATTTCGAGAAATAAGGATGCTGAAATATCTGCATTTGTCGCTGTTTGTTCCCAATTGATAGTGGGATAATTAAAATCACCAAAAATTATTCAATTAAGGTTGTTTGATCCTGCTTTTATTGTGTTTATTAATTCAATGTCACTGTCAATTTGCGTATCCGGGCCTCTGTAAACACAGCCTATAAGAAACTTAGTGTTGGCAATAGTTAAATTTAACCAAATTGCTTCTATGGTACTTGCTCGTCGTTATATTTGTTATTTGTTTCCGCAAAAATGGGGAGATTTCCATATTTGTTTTTGACGTAAATCCATACACCCCTTCCTCTTTGTGTTGACGATCGTGTCTATACATGGTATAGTTAGGAAATTGTATTAATGTATTTCGAATTGTTGATTTTAACCACGTTTCACTTAAAGCGATTATAGTTAGTTGGAAATGTTCAATATCTTGTTTCAAGAATGAGTATTTTGCTGGTAATGAGGTGATATTAGTATAGAAAAAAGTAATGTTTAGTAAAGTTAATTGTGGTTTTTTGGCATGTTAAGCTTGGTACGCTTCTGATGTATTTTATGGTGAGGTCATGTTCGCCATCCTCAATCCGCTTATTAAGCGTATTCTGCAAATTTCGTAGATAGTCTCTTTGTCGAGAGGTCTCATCTCGTCGAATTTTTATGTTTACAGGTAGTTTGATTTTGTTTTTCAAAAGGAAGCGTGCATCCCGTTCACTGCGTAGCATAACTTTGATGGGACGATCTTTACCGGTAGAAGCTGATCCTAAGGGAAGAATTGTTATGCCGTCTATATTAAAACTACCGATTTTATTTAGGGCCGATACTGCTTGGTTTTTTTCTAATTCTTTGGAATCCGGCTCCTTAACGTTAAAGAGGATGATATTAGAAGCACGCCTGATACGTTCTTGAATCTCACTAATGATAGCTTCGGTTAGTTCGGCTTCTTCAATGTTGTGTGCAGATTTCGAGATTTTATCCTCTAGATTGTTTATTTTAGTTGATAAATCAAGGATAAGCTTTTTCAAATCTTTAATAGGTTCGTTGTTAGGCAGTGGCCTTGTTGCGCAGTTATCGCAAATATATTTGACCCGGCGATCCCGAGCCAGGATGCATTGCACTTGTGCTCGTGTCATTCCGGTGCATGATGTATGAATTACTTGTTTGCAATTGTCACAAGTTACCATCTTTATTACATTTTGGGCACTTTGGGATACGCTTGTTTATTATATTAATAAACTTTAGGTCTAAATAATATTAATAAACTGCAAAAGGTGCAAAAATAATAGTCTTTTACTTAGTCCGGGCATGGGCAAACCTGAAATTGCTGTTAAGGAAATATTATTACATTTGATCTCAATTTACAAATTATCCAGCTACAAAAAAGGATACTCAAAATGCTAACATTTTTATGCTGTTCTATAACTAAAACATTTGTCTTATTTGTTTGTGTTTACCTTTGCGTTTTTGTTAGCTGAGTAGATCAGTTTTTTCACATATTTTGGAACAAAATAGTTTTGAGAGTAAAGTAGAATAAAGAAAATTTGATATTTTTCTAAAAAGTTATGTAAACGGACTCCGTCTTTGGAAGCTGATACCATTTGTTTACCAAAAAGTACAAACATACCCTTTTTTTGATTTTGCATATACAGTAGAAATTCTTTAGTAAATAGTCGGGTATTAAGTAAAAACGTTTACAAAGTAAAAATTTTGACAGTCCGATCATAAATCTCTTATAAACATAAATTGTTTAGTAAGTAAGTTAAGTCCGGTTATTAAATAATTTTTAAGGCTGCTTTCGTACTCCGTGAGAATTAAAATTTCTTGTGGACGCGTACTGTATTTTTGCAAAATTTAAAACCAAAGGTAACTGTTCTATATTAAACGTATGTAAAGAACAAGAATTGTTATGTAACTTGATTCTAACAATGCTATGTTTCTGCTAGATAAAATGACGATACAATGAATTCGTACATATTTCTGTCAAAAAATGGGACAAGTTATTTTTTAAATAAAACAAATTCTTCTAAATAATATAACAACAAAATAACCAAATAATTTAAACAATCATATTATTATAAGCTTAGCATATAAATCATGATGTCTATCAGTGGCAGCTGGTGGTCAATCATACAAGAGGGCCATTAAAAAAAAAAAAAATTATCGCAAAGTCTAAATCATTCTTACATTAAGATTTAAAATATTCGTCTGTCTTTACAATTACCAAAATGATCGATAAAAATTTACAGTTTTTAATGGAAGATTTTTTAATGCTTAGCATAGAAATATGCACGACTTCCTTATCTTCTAGTATTGCCGATTGTATAGAAATAATTTAATTTTTTTTACGTAGAGGAACATCGCTCACTTTCCACGGTAGTCGCAGGTAATCTCAATCAGTTATTTTATTTAATTTTTGCAATATGTATTTTATATACCCACGATAACTCTCGAACCAAAAGTCCTAGTAACTTGAAATTTAGTATGGAGCTGGTTTTTTATATTCTCTTGGTTTTATTAAAAACAGATTTGATAAAGAAACTGGAAGTAGGCGTATCCGCCATTTTTAACAGTTTTTCTTATATAATTTTGTACGTATTTAAATTATTCGAATTATTTTTACAGTTTCTTATAGATTTAATTCTTCCTAAAAATTTATTCAAATAAATTTTTTTTCTAACAGTAACAGTTTATTAGATATCTGATTTATAATTTAAAGTGAATTTCATATATAATCCCAGGTTCGAATCCTGTCTGCGATGATTTTTTTCAGAAAAAATTTTTATATCTTGACGAGAAAGAAAGATAGATTAAAAAATAACAATTTTTCTTTATATTTTTTGACTTGTTTATATACGAAGTGCTGCATCTTATCTAAATTATCTTTGGATGTACCTACGATAACTCTCTAACCAAAAGTCCTAGTAACTTGAAATTTGGTATAGAGCTGACTTTCTATATTCTTTGTCAAAAGATGGGTTTGATGAAAAAACCGGAAGTGGGTTTATTTGCCATTTTTAACAGTTTTTGTTATATAATTTTGTACGTATGTAAATTATTCGAATTATTTTTACAGTTTCTTATAGAGAGAATTTTTCATAACAATTTATTCAAATAAAAAAAAATCTAACATTAACAGTTTATTAGATATTTCATTTGTAATTTAAAATGAATTCACAAATATAATATAGTTTCGAATCCTGCCTGCGACGGTTTTTTCTCTGATTTACTAAAGAGGTAAGTAATATTGAGGCGCACAAATATAAGGGTTAGTGGATATGATTTTAATAAAATCGAGGAGAAAATATGCAATAAAAATTATAGCATGCACATTAGTGTGGAGCAAAATTTTTTTTCTTAAATTGTCTACGCATGCCAAAAGGTGCCAGTTTCATTAAAGATTACGTCAACATTTTACTTTTTGTAATCACCGACCATCTTCAGCATCCGCTTGATACCTAAAAAAATCAAGTGACTTAATTTTTTGTCTCATTATTTAAAAATTACATTGTCTATCTGAAAGTTTATTTTACTTGGCATTATCAAAATTTAAGACCTCCTATAGAATTTAAATCCTCAAAAAAAAATCAATTTGAACAACCGTAGCCTTAGGGGTCCGCCGCGAGATCAAATAGTCATACATTTCGGAAAAAAAACACCGACGCAATCGACGGTACCAGCCTAGAAGTGGGAGAACACCTACCCGCTGGCGGTGATCTGGACTGGACTACGTGGAAAAGCCTAAACCGCCTACGCACTAGAACTGGCAGATCCAAAGTCAACATGACCAAGTGGGGGTACTCTAGCGACAGCGATTTATACGACTGCGGGGAAAGACAGACCATGGAACATCTTCCGATCTGCCGACTCCTCGACGAAAAATGCACCATGGAGGACCTCACCGCAGCCACCGACAGGGCCATAGCCTGTGCTCGCCACTGGAAGGACATATGAAACTTTTGGTTTAAAGACTCGAGAAGAAAAAGAATTTCGGAAAAAGCGAATAGTAAACAAATAATACGAACCGGGCAAATTAGCGGATGTTTTTAGTCGAATAGTAGCTATAAGTGTTGTTACGGTCAGTTTAAATACGTCCGAACGTTTTCTCAGTTCTACTCAAAGTGTTATATGAGATAGTAGTGCGGTGAGAAAGTTTGCTCGTTGTAACACGTTAGACAATTTTGTTATATCGTTAGTGCAAAATGGCAAGTGCAAGTAACTTAAAAACACGAAATAAAAGTGCCTGTCCTATATTTGGACAAGGAAGTGATTTGGACAATAGAGTTTTACCGACATATTATGATATTATGAAGTGTTATTTACATATTCGCGCCAATCTCAAGCCTGAAATTAATTCTAAGGAGGCAATATTTCTCAGATTCTTATAGAAAAAATACAAGAACAATGGGAACGGGTTTCAATTCCAACCCTTAGTAAGCCAAGAATAGTAAAAATGATAAAAGACTACCATAAAAAGTATAAGAACATCAAAAAATCATCCCACAAAAAAGACTTTTTTTACTTGAAATCAGATGGTTTTGTAAAGCAATCAAAAACAACTCTGTTTGATATATCTTACTGCAAATGCAAGAATGTTTCAAACTATAGTTGTAGTAAGGATAAGAAAATCCCAAAATTGAAACAAGCCTTTATTATAGATCAGTGGACACTTCGATAAATGGCTATAAGAAAAGTAGATATTAAAACAACACAACAAATGTTAAAAAAACTTAATCGAAAGTTAGCTTCAGAAACAGCTCGTACAAATTTGCAAATAGCTGCTGCTGCAAGTGATTCAAAAGAAGCTGCTGTTGATAACGAACAAGAAGACGAAGAAATTGCTCCAGCACAAAATACAGATTTGTTAGATAAAGACTTTATCTGCAATATACAAGATGAACCGTCTACTTCTTGAGAGGTGATGTCAACACAAATAAAAAAATCTCTAACAAGTGTGATAGAACTTCTGTTTCTGATCGTACAGCAGCAAGAATTGCCTCTGCTGTGTTAATGGATTTTGGCATCATATCAGAAAGTTCAACAAGTAACGTAATAGACAGATCGAAAATTCGAAGAGCTAGAAAAAGATAAAGGAACTTACTCCAAGTACGTGAAAAGGGAGAACGTCAATGCCCTGCAACAGTTTATTTTGACAGTAGAAAAGACCGAACCTTAAAAATGGAACGACGTGGTAAAAAATATTACCGAATAACTGTGGTAGAAGAACATATTGTCTTATTAGAGGAACCATTTTCTAGATATATGGGCCACGTCGATTCACAATCCGGACATTCAAAAAGTTTCGCAAAAAGTATGTTAAATTACTTGAAATCATATGCAGACTTATCCAAACTCGTAGCATTGGGATGCGACGGAACCGTCAAAGTTTTTCTGGTCCAATTGGAACTCTACTTGTGAGACATTACCGGTAGTGACATTCGATAAAATTGACTCTAAACTACCATTGATGGACGTAAAAGACCTTAGTTGTGATCAGAAATCCTATTCGAGATCAGTCAAGCTGTCATAAGTGGAAAAGTGTCTGATGATCTAGAAAAAAAAATCCAGGAAAATTGGCTCACGCACGTTGGGTTACTTTTGCCAACAGAATATTACGACTATATATTGCCACCAATTAGCCGAACGAAAATTTGAAAAAACTGGCGGATTATGTGGTAAAAGTGTATTTGGTTCCGCATAAAAAAATATAATTTATGTACAGGTGGTGCAAATAACCTGTTTCATCTCATAAAACGTTCCCGATATTTAAATGAGAATGACAGAAAAAATGTCGATGCGACAATTCAAAGAAACGCTTATTTCGCGCATCCTGAAGATGTATTTCTTTGTATGGTTGCTGATCCACGACAGCATATTAGGGAGCTTGCATTACGCCGCATTTTAAAAGTGAGAAGTGTTAAAAAGAACGACATGGCAGCTGTAGGGGTCTTTAAATTACCGTCGCTGTATTTTAAAGCCGAAGACTACATTTCAATGGTAGACTGGCAAAATTGTGACATAACCGATCCACCAGCACTAGCTAAATATTCTGATGAAGAGCTCAAACGTTTTATACAAACTAGAGAATCACCAGAGGTTCTAAAATTTCCTTGTCACACGCAGCCGGTCGAAAGACATATTAAGCTTGTTGCGGAGGCTTCCTCATCAGTGTGCGGGCACATAAGAAGAGATGGCTTTATTCGCTCCAAACTTTATTCTCTGAATTTAAGGCCCAAATTTGAAACAAAGAAAGATTACAATGCCATGTAACATTAAACAAGGTTTTTAACAAATAAACTTATTTACTTTGAAATTTCTTTTATTGCCACATCTTCGATTTATAAAAATTCAAAAACTTAAAATTTAAGGGTGGGGCGGACCCTCATAATATTATTTTATCTTAAAAAATGAAATATAGCAGTGATTTAGATCTCACAATGCAACATTCCCGCACTAGTGCCAGTTCGATTTGTAAAAATTCAAAAAGTCAAAATTTAAGGGTGGGGCGGACCCTCGTAATATTTTTTAATCTCAAAAAATGAAATATAGCAGTGATTTAGATCCCACAATGCAACATTCCCGCACTAGTGCTAGTTCGATTTATAAAAATTCAAAAAGTCGAAATTTAAGGGTGGGGCGGACCCTCGTAATATTTTTTAATCTCAAAAAATAAAACATTATAGCATTTTAGATCAGAAAATGCAAGTTTATATCACTAGTGTTAAGTCAATTTCCAAAAATAAAAATTTTGGATGGTTTTATGACAACATAACCTTCAAAAATATGTAGACATTCCTTCATCATTTTTTTCCTTGTCAGAAAATTGCCAAAATTATAAACCAAACATACCGCTAAATTTCTCATTCAATTTTCTAAAAAATGATGTATCACAAGTAGGGACGTGCTATTTAAAAAAATGAAGGGTAGTTGATTTAACAAATGTCGTTTAAATGTCAAGAATCGTCCCCCTCAAAATTAAAATTGCCCTGTTTATGCATTTTTTAATTTGTTTACAAAATTAAAACAATTGAAAGTTTTAAAAAAACTCACCTTGTACATGCAAAATCAAATACTGGGTTACATTGCAGTTTTTATTAAACAAATGGTGTCAGCTTATCAATAAAGTAGGTTTTAATAAAACTTAAAACAATAAAATTTTGAGTCATATTATGATGTTTATTCACTGTTTTAAGACCTACCGATTTCTTCTCAATAGTTTGATGAGATAATAAACATAAATACAAATAAATTTATCACATAAGACGAAGTTAAATTAAATTGTTATTCTAAGAACTACACATTACTTCTAAATACACTAAAAATAACTCGAAAATAACGTATTTACAAATGTTTAAATGAGATAATTGTACGTAAGTCAGTCAAAATAGTTGAATAAATAAATAACACAGCGAGAATAAAACTAAATACCGAAATAAAGCGATAATATTACCCGAGTGATAACATCATAATAGTAATTCTACAACACTGGTCTGCAAAAAAATATTTTTTATCGAACCCTGACACTATTCCGGGTGATTCTTATGTAAAATGACGTCCTGAATCCAAATATGTCTTCCGTTTTCTTCCATCACCCACCATTTTCGAGGAAGCCCCAAATCTCTAATTTTACCACTTTTCGATAAATTAATTATAATTTATTTATCGAACGATAATAATAATTATTATAATAATCAATATATGGACATGAATTTAATTTAAATGGAAAAAACTATTTTAGCTATAAACAGTAATAAATAAAAAGATATTCATCGTTACTTGGTGCTTGCTTTCCTTTTATACCCTGAGGTACAGCTCTCTCGTTTCAAAAACCAGCAGTACTCCGTCAACATGCTTGCATTCCACTTCCCTGAAAATCTCTTCTCCAGCTTAGCGATGTCTTGATGGAACCGTTCCCCGTGTTCATCCGAGACTGCTCCTAAATTTTCAGAAAAAAAGTCCAGATGCGAGTGAAGGAAGTGAACTTTAAGAGACATGTTACATCCTATGTCCTTGTACGCTAAAAGCAATTCCTCGACGTGAGCGACATAATCTTCACTTTTGTGGTTACCCAGGAAGTTCTTGCAAACGTTTTGAAATGCAAGCCAAGCTCGTTTTACTTTTCGATTTAGGTGTTCAATAAATGTCGAATCTTGGAGGAGTTGTCTAATCTGGGGACCAACAAAAACGCTTTCTTTGATTTTAGCTTCGCTAAGACGAGGAAATTTAGTTATCAAAAATTGAAATGCGCCACCTGTCTTGTCCACTGCTTTCACAAACTGCTTGATCAATCCAAGTTTGATGTGTAAAGGTGGTAAGTAAATATTTTCCTTCGGAACCAAAGGATTGTGGGCGACATTTTTCTGACCAGGAATAAGATTTTCTCGCAGAGGCCAGTCCCGTACGATGTAATGTTTATCTCGGGCTCGGTTATCCCATTCACAAAGGAAGCAGCAATATTTTGTGAATCCTGATTGCAGGCCCGTGAGTAGAGCAACAACTTTTAAGTCAGCGCAAAGTTTCCACTTATAATTATGATAACTAATTTTATCAAGGAATCTGAAGATGTTTTCGTACGTTTCCTTCATATCAACAGAGTATGCAACTGGAACTAATAGGAAGTCATTCCCATTTGCCAACAGGACAACTTTTAAGCTTGTTTTTGATGAGTCTATAAACACTCTCCATTTGTCTGGGTCACATGGCATCTGTAGCTCTGTCATCAATAAATTTGCATTAGGGCAGAACACTAAACCTTTATCTTCTGAGAAAAGACATTTCAGGATTGCTTGTCTGGTCCTGTAAGAAGATATTTTTACTCCCTTTTCTAAGAGATTCCACTGTTGAAGTCGCGATCCTAGGAGCTGAGATTTAGTCTTGGGTAACTGCAAATCCCTGACAAGATCATTTAATTCCGATTGAGTAAGGAGGTGAGGTTGCCGAGAAACTAAATCTGCGGAATCCTCTTCATCATCATTGAACGTATCATTCGAAACCCCAGGTTGTGGCTCAGAGTCTTTTAAATCAATTTCTGGCTCTAGAGTAGAAGTGTTTGGGGGCTCTGGGATTGGCAAAGTATCGTTATGAGGAATAGGTCTTAGAGCTGACGGAATATTGGGTTACTGAATTGTTTGCTTACTTTTGCTCGAAAACCCGACGGTGGAAGCCATACAAAAGTAACAATCTGTAAGATGACAGCGAGCGAGCTGTTTTAACAAGCGGAGAAAGGGGTTTTCGTTGCGCTTTTAAAGTTAATTCCCCGCAGACATAGCAGAAGCTATCGGGATGATATTTACACTCGCGTGGCATAATTAAACAGTAATTCAACGCCCGACATTAACCACAAATCACACTTAGTCACTTGAAAAAATCCGGAGTAAAAGTAGTTTTACTGTTTTACACAAATGAACAAAAATGAACACAAAATGCAGCACGTTTAAAACGTCGACAAGTTAACTCTGCAACAGCTATAGATGTACTGATCGAAGCAGTTAAGCAAACAATGTAATATACTATAATGAGAAGAGTAATGCAAGTTCAAGCCTGTCGAAAATTCATGTTGAAAGCTGCATGTGGTATTGAGATCGCCAGCGTCGTGCAGTGAATCTTCCTAACTGTTTATTGATATTTTTTTACTGTTCTTATATATTTGTATTTTATTGTTGTTTCTATATACATTTTATAGCAAAACTTTTGCCATATACTTTGGTATAAATTTTATTACCTGCTTTGGGATGTTTAACGGCTATAAGTTAAAATTCTAAAAAAAATGCAAACGATGATGGATGATAAAGCTTTTGAAAGCTCATCATTTCTATGAATTAAATTACTAAAGATTTCCTGAAAATGCAGCTGCTTCAGAGTTACCACTAAATGACATGTCATTAATGGGTAATTATAAATGTCGCCGATTTAGATAAATTAGATGATTACACTAGTACTAATTGAACAGGTTTTTATAAATGAAATCTTATAAAAGTACAATTGAATAATAAATAAATTTAAGCAATTTACTACAAAAAGTTTGTATTTTTTTTAAAAAAACGTTTCTTGCAAATATTTTGGTTTTAAATTTTCAGTCTTATTTTCAATTCCAATTTTTTAGAAAAAAATATTTAAAAGTCTGTAATTACACATCACATATTTATTAATACACGAATTTTTTTGATGTACGTGATGCACTACGTCTTATCTTGATAATAAAGTCCAGTCTGTCCCTTTTTGTAATGAAAACAAAGTTCAACAAGTGGCAACAGTTTTATTTTTGGCAATTGTCTGAAACAATAGTATAATGTACTTCTTAATATTTATCTACGATAAGAACAATTATTTTTAAATTAATAATGTGACGGAGAAAAATATGTACTTTTTACACATCTTTCCTACTTATAATTTTTTAAAATTTTTTATAATTAGTTTTTGTATTGATTTTTTTAAAATATGCTATTAATAAACAAATCTATGTTTATTTTTTACAATTTTTAAATGCTTATTTTTTTGATTACGAGATTTTAAAAGAAAACTTATCGTTTGTTTTCGCCAATTTCGTGTTTTGTATAGTGTATGTACTAGAAAGTGCAACAACAATTAAAAAACGTCTGCAATACATAGAATTTTAATTAATTTATATTACTGTATGTTTAACTAAAAATGTTTAAATTATTTGTGTGAGTCTTTACACAAATATAATTTAATAGTAAGAGTTTCCTGCTGCAACACGAGATTTCTAATTTGTTACCAACTTTTACTTAAACTTTTTAAATTTTCTTTGACGGCCTTATAGTACAAGAGGTAAAACAGCTAGATATTAAGCTTTTGCTGTTTCTAAATTAAAAAAAAAATTAATAGTAATTTATTTAATCTCAAAGTTTTATATTTTTTGCTCACTTTGCACAAAAAAGCCATCGTTAAATTTATAAAATAACCCATTGCTAAAAATGTCTATTTTTCATTTGTTAAATTATTTGATGATTGTATGATTAACAGTAATTACATAAGTTGGTTATAATTTTTTGATTATTTTAACTAGATTCACAAATCTTTGTTGCTATAGAAATCTTACAAGTGGGATTTCTTAATAGCAGCGAAGATGATTGCTAATCTAATTAAGGGCGTCACTTTCTAGGACCAGTTACACATATATTCATGACCCAATTTCTCTGAAACGGATTGACTAAATAGAATGAATTTTTTTTTGTAGTTTCATGTGGTCATATTTAATTAATGCTATTAGGGATATTAGAAAACAATTTACTGGAACCAAATTACGATTTCTTATGTTTTCACAACTTTTGCGTTAGTGCTTTTGAAAATTTGAAATTTCTTTTGGGGAATAAAGCTCAAGTATTTAAAATTTCCGTAATCACATTTGGTTTGACTAATTCCATTAATCAGTGAAAGAAATGGCATGCTGATATCTTTAATAATTAAAAAAAATACTTAAAAAATACAAACTTTTCAGGAGAAGCACAAAACAAGAGAAAAGTGAATTTTGCGATTAAAATAGACGTTTTAGAGTCTTTCTTATAATTAGTGTTGTAACGTTGGTAGTGCATATAACCTTACATCTCTAAGTAACATATTTGTTGACAGCTACTGAAACTAAGATAAGAATGTCGTCCGGGTTTGGACCGTGTCATTGTTGTTGTAACCGAAGTTGCCAACGTTTCGCCTACTTTTGTAAGGGGCTTCATCAGGGCTTGAGATAAATCAAAAAACACCTCTTCATCTTAAGTTGGCCAACACTCTATCACCGGATGATTAGAATTTATTTGACAACATTATTTACCAGCAGTCTGATACCACTCTACGACTAACGATTGAAGATCATCTCAAAAAGTTTCAATTATTGGAAGCTAAGGATCGTAAAGTTTCTTCCACGACTAACTCCTTAAAGACGGTTGTCAATTTATCTAGTTTAGCCCTCACTTCAGAACAGGAATCGGTGCTATCTAAGGGTTTGATTTTTGTTGTTGCTCCCAAACGTATTCCTAAAGAAGATATTTTATGTGCTGTTGATTCTTCTATAAGACATCTTTATCGCCACATCTCAGATCTCATTCGTATTAACACTGGCAAAATCCTCGAATTATCTAAAAATCCTAAACCCAACATTTCTAAGTCGGAAGAGTTAGCTCTCAAAAGTCTTCGTAAGAACTCTGATATCATTGTTCTTCCAGCCGACAAGGGCAACGCTACTGTCCTTTTGAACCGAATTGATTAGGTTGCAAAAATCCATTCTATTTTGTCTGAAGAAACGCACGCTCTTCTAACTCGTAATCTCTCTTCTAGGAGTGAACGTGAGGTCAGCCAAATCATCAAATCTTCCAATCTACCTCTTGAAACTAAACGTCGACTTATCCCATCAGAGTCTAAACCACCTCGTCTATACGGACTTCCCAAAATTCACAAACAAAGTATCCCTTTTCGACCTATCGTCAGTACTATCCAATCTCCTACCTACAAGCTAGCCAAGTTCTCGTCCAACATTCTTTGCAGTTTACAAGTAAAACCTCTTCTCATATCCTCCACTCTTAGCATTTAATTCATCGTCTAGAAACTATAAAACTTAAACCCCAAGATCTTCTCGTAAGCTTTGATGTCACTTCACTTTTTACTAAAGTTCCCATGTAGGATTCGCTTATTATCATCAAACAGATTCTGTTTCAACATGGCAAGGACTTGAGTTTGGTTTCTTTTATTGATAAGTGTCTATCCTCTACTAACTTTCAATTTGATAACAAGTTTTACGAACAGGTTTCTGGTGCTGTTATGGCTTCTCCTCTATCACCTGTTGTAGCTAACATTTTTATGGAATCTTTTGAAACGGTTGCTTTGGAATCATCAATATTAAAACCTAAAGTTTGGTTTAGGTATGTTGACGACACGTTTATTGTCTGGTTTCATCTCGAATTGTCTACGTTTCTTGTTCATCTTAACAATCAACACTTAGATATCAGATTTACTATGAAAACCCACCCACACGGACAGATACCTTCATGCTTCGTCTAATCATCATCCTGCACAAAAACGTTCTGTTATTGAATCTTTGTTTCATCGTGTCTTTTCTATTTGCTAACCTGAGAATCTAGACTCGGAACTTTGTCATCTTACTAGAACCCTAGTGAACAATAGTTATACGAAGCGAGATGTTAATAAAGTTATTAATCGTCGTCTAGATCCACGTACTCGATTACTTAAGGACATTTCTACTTCTGAATCCAATCCGAAATTGGCCTTTTTACCCTACATTCACAAGGTTACAGATCAAATAGGGAAGCTTCTCCGTAAGAATGGTATTAAAACCAATTTCAACTTGACAGGCAAAATTTCTCAGATTCTTTCTTCTCCCAACGACAAATTTTCTACACTTTCATCCCAAGGTGTATATCAAATTCCTTGTTTATGTGGTTTAGTCTACATTGGTGAAACCGGTCGTTCCGTCATTACTCGCATTTCAGAACATGGTCGTTGTATAAAGAAAAGGCATATTTCTAAGTCTGCGGTTGCTGAACATCATTTTACTATAGGTCACAAAATAGATTTTGATAACGTTTCGGTGATTGCCAAATCTCCGTTCTTTTTCAACAGAAAATTCCGAGAAAGCATAGAAATCATCAAACACCCCAATAACTTCAATCGCGATCATGGTTTCAAGTTATCCTTTCTTTGGTTCCCGGTCATTAGTCCTTTATCGAAAACACGCCTTCTTTCAACTGCAACCCAATAAGAGTCGAGCTTAACCATCCGTAACAATTCTTCTTCTTTACATACGGAGACTATTTCTTCTTAAGTCACTTCTATGGATTCTGTCTTGTTTCACAAGTTGATTACCAAACTCTGTAGTGGTTAGATTTTCGTTTGCTTTTTCTAGTTTACCGTTTCCTTTCTTATCTTTTCAGATGTTAGAATCTGGCTTGATTCACAAATTGATTACCTAACTTTAAGTTCTTATATAGATTTCGGTTGCTTGTTTGAGTTTTTCGATTTGTCGCACGACCTGATGAAGCCCCTTACGAAAGTGGGCAAAACGTTGGCAACCTCGGTTACAACAACGACCCGGTCCAAACCCGGAAGACATTCTTATCTTATTATATACTCCGGCCGTGAACACTTTTGCTATTACAGCTACTTGTGCATTTTGTTTTCAAAGTTGCGTTTTCATGTTTGTAGTTTTTACAACGCATTTATCCTTTTTTGCTGTTATTTTTTGTTTTTGTTGTTTATCATTTTTTTGTAAAATGAGAAAACCAAAAGGTGTTTTTAAAAAAAGAGGAAGGTATTTCTCGGCTCCAGGTTGCGAACTCCTGAAAAAATGATGTACAAATTTTGACTCCTCCAGAAAAAAAAAACGCTACAGTCGAGCTTCTTCTCTGAAGAAGATCTGTAAGATATTTTGTAAGGGTTTTTTATAATATTGACGGCCAAGAACACAAGCTAGAACCACTTAATATTTGATTCACATATGCTTTACGGTGTGTTGGTATGAGAGACACTGCTGGTAAGCAATTATGTGCTATAATGAACCTACCGGTTTCAACTGTGAGACATTTTCTTCACCAGAGAGTTATTTGTATAGATACTAAAAAATCGCCACTGAAACAATAAAGTCAGCTGTGACAGAAGCATGTGAGACTAACGACGGCTCCAGGTACATCTCAGTGTCGCTGCATGAAACTTCGCAAAAGGGGGACCATACATCCCTAAACGGAGTAGTGTCTGCCGCCAGCATAGATACAGGCAATATTGTAGATGTGAATATTATGTCAAAGCATTGTCGTTGCACTAAAAGGTTTTAGAATATTTATGAAAGTTGTATTGCCAACTTTCCAGATACAAATGAGGCTGTGGAAATGATTAGAGCAGCAAACATTTTTTGAAGATCAGAAGTAAAATATACCCATTATTCTAAGGGATTTATACAAGTTGTGGAAAGTAATCCCTACGGGAATGGATTAGAAGTAGAGAAATTGGAGTGTGTAGGGCACATACAGAAGTGAATAGGTTTTCGTCTTAGAAAGCTTAACGCTGCAAACACAGGAAGGTAGTTTTTAGATGGTAAGGCTATAAACGGTCGGGGGAGGCTAACAGATCAAGTCATAAATCATGTTCAAAAATAGTATGGTCTGACAATCAAAAGAAATACTAGAAATTTGAGCGGGATAAAACAAGCCGTGTGGACTAAATACTTTCATCTGATGTCAACAGATGAAAACCCAAGTCATGGATTGTGTTCACCAAAGTGGGGCAAGTTTTATAAAAGCTTAAGATAACCATAAAACGTATTAGTATTCATCCCATTATCTTCTTCGACGAATGATCATGGCCGAGGTCAAGCTAATCTTTCGAGATTTAGCTCAACCGTCACTGTTAGAAAAATGCTTACATAGCAAAACTCAAAATGTCAACGAAAGCTTCGACAATACAGTGTGGTCCAGAATACCAAAACATGTATTTGTTAAAGTAAATGCGTTGAGGTTTGGAGTATATAATGCGGTTGCTTGCTTCAACAGTGAAAGCATAGCATGCGGTCTAACTTTTACATTTAAAGAAGGAATGACTTTATATTCGTCAATTAAAATCACAAAAGTATATAAAAAATAAAGACTTAGAGACTCAACGCGCACTGCACAAGACTTTGTGACGCACAAAATGATCTAATAATTAATTGTATTAATAACTTAACATAGATGGTCAGTCTAACAACTGACCAAGGAATGTAATACTTACAGTTATGTTTCATCCAGTAAGGAATTAGCTAATTCCGTACTTGTATTACCTAATGGGTAATATGAAATCTAACTCAAAAACGTACATACGGCGTTATCACAAGTAAATTTCGTTTTTAAATCATACAATCATTGAATTACTTAACATCCTAATTGCTGGTAAAATTTCCTTCCAAAAGAAGGTATCGTAAATCCCTCTAACCTCTTGAGAGTATGAATTGTTTAATTACAGCAACGTGACGTTATGAAAATTTTTCCAAATATACCATTTGCTTGTTATCTCCACCAACAAATAAAACGTGTGGGGGTGTGGAAACCCGCTATCGACAATTATAAAAGAATGCATTTAAACCCCAATACAAATAAAATATAACATCTCACCCCAAATAAACTTTCACTCAAATAGACACAAAATTCGACCGCATATTCACGGGGAATTGCGTGAAATAACTGATGGGCGTAGACTTCGCTAAACAGAGGTCTGTGTTGCACAAACGAAAAAAATCTGCGACCTTTTTAAGAACGCGGTATCATTCGACGACATTTGACCACATGTGAGGGACTAATGGCCAAAAGCAGTCTTTCAGGCAACTGTGCAAGGATCGTCTGTGGTTAGTAATGCGGTGTACCTTACAAATACGCATGAAATGAAAGAACAAAGTCTATAAAAGTTTTAAATACATGATTTTTGAACCTGGTGGACTAATCACGACAAAAAAGATAGACGTCCTTGAAGATCAACATAGCCAAGAGCAAGAGAGCGAGATTTTCAGGCCTGGACCAAAGCAAGACCTGCCTCAACTGAACAGAAACCGGTCACATCAAAGCCGCGTGCGAGGCCGCTAACTATTGGGTTATTTGTAAACAGCAAAGGCACTTGCCCTAGACAATGATATGCTCGGCATTTAAGACAGAAAGAGAAACATCATTACATAATACTTTAAGTTAACATAGGCAAAAGAAGGGTAGCGCAAACCCTTGTACCCGTGATGGCCGATCGCTGGAATGCTGATGTGGTCATTATAAACGAGCCCAACATCATTTTGGCTAACAAACGCTAGTTTATGCATGAGCGATGTGCGAAAAACTGCAATCTATGTAAGGAATAACAATCACGGAATAAAATGTTTCTCCAACTACTGAACATACATATCTTTAACTGCTATATTTCACCTAACGGTTGTCGAAGCGGCTTTCGCTCCTTCTTTCAAGAAAGAAGATATGTCGGGGGCCCTACGCTGGAAGCTGGTGATTTCAATGCGAAAGCAATAGCATGGGGTTCTAAGCAAACGGGCTGGAAAGGTGAATCGATTTTAGACTGGGTGACTTCGAAATACCTAATCATTCTTAACACGGGGACATGTCCCTACCAAATCTTCATACATCAATATCACTCTATGTTCGAAATATATGGCATCAAGTGTTACGGCATGGAAAGTTCTAGAAAAGATAAGCTTAAATGATTAACATTCGCTTTGAGGTCACAATGGAAAGTAGTGACGAGCTCTCCAGAAACATTTTGCAACAACATTAATGGAATATAAATAAACTAGACAAAACAAAGTTTGTAAATATCCTGAGAGAAAAACTTGACAACACTACTAATAAATATCAACGGAATCACCCGTATCCAGACGACTGCATGTAATCGTAGTATGCCGCTTTCATGAAGGGGCAAGCGCAACAATGCGCTTTACCGGTGTTCTGAGGAACTGGAAGTACTGCGTAAAGCATGTATAACGGCTCGAAGAAGATTGATAAGATGCACTAAGCCCAAGCACGCGGATGACAAACTGGAAACAGAAAAATTGTACAGAGAAGAGCCATTTAACAAGCCTGGGATGACCTTTGTGCGAAATTAAATGACAATCCGTAGGGCTCTGCCTATAAGCTAGTCGCTAAAAAATTTCAGCTAAACAAGCCAACTGGCCCCTCGGATTGAAAAATCACAGCTCCTACTATTGGTAAACTACTCCCACGCAAGATGCTGTACAATCGAATCCTACCACATCTACACCAATACGGCCATTCGATGAGACAGAGCTACAAGAAACCATATTTAATTCAAGCAATAGAAAAGCTACGTGGCCTAATGGCATTTCAGTAGAAGCAATTAAAATCATAGCTGAGGAATTCCCAAAAATTCTGCTAAAAATGTATAACGACGAGCTCGCCACGAAGAGCTTCTCGGCAATGTGGACGCATGCAACCCTCGTTCTGATTCATAAGAAAGCTAATGAAGTTACTAAAGAGATATCGTTCTGCCTCATAGATAACATTGCAAAAATCTACGAACGCCTACTTCTTGGTAGACTAACAATAAAAATCATAAACAATGGTGAAGAAGAAGGCACTTAGAGGACTTTTCTTTCAACATTAAAAACGCCTTTAACTCGGTGTCGTGGGATCTGGTTATTCGTAAAATGAGGGTAAAAAAGATTGATCAATACATTACAAAGATCATCACTAGATACTTAACAGATAGGAGGAGTACATACAAGCATAGTTCAAACAACTGCATTTAACTTCAGGTTACATGTGGGGTTCCACAGGGATTGATATTGGGCCCAATCTTCTGGAACTTCTATGCTAATATTTTATATTACCTACAGTAATTGTACCTAACTTATTAGATATTATAAATATACTTTTGCGGTCACAAAAAAATAAATTAAAAAAATTTGAACAACATGTGTCTGCATTTTACTATATTGCTATGTTTGATTACTTTATTAGTAATACCTTGATTTGTTTATTGTCTTGCCAAGCACGTGCCTCATTTATATGCATCTGTATTTAGAAACTTTTATATGTTCTACTATCTCATTGCCATATTTTTAAATTCTACATGCAATCTAGCAAACTTTTTTGCAAAGTCATCGTAAAATTAGGAAAACAAAATAGATACACGTAGATTAGTTCAATATATAATTAGGAAGTGCAAAAATATACTGTCTGTTAGTCATTAAAAAACAAGGTTGCACGAATGTTTTGCACGCAGTGTGTAGGTAGCCGGAATTTACCTTAGAATTTTCACATTTACAACCAACAATCTTGTACAGTTTATAAAAGCGGACCTCATTCTGAATCAATATCTTCTAATTTCAAGGTCTAGTTTATCAAAAAGTGTGTAAGTGTTAATAGTGAAATTAAATCCTATAAACAAGAAGTTAATTTATTATATAATGATTATATAACAATTATAATTAAATAATTTAGCCATTTTAACTATTTTAATAACTGCTTATTATAAATCTAACGTTAATTAAAAAATTATTCTATAATTTTGGTATTTTTAATAAATTTAGAAATTAATGTATTCAATCGTAAAATATATAAAGGTATGTGTTGGCCACATTCTATTTAATTAGAAAAATAAATATAAACATATAAAAAACCAAAACATCGACCTTGATTAAAAATCAAATTATTGACATTCGTCCATATTAAATTTGAATTTTTTTAAATTAGTTACCCAATGAAATTTAAAAAAAAGTTTTGCAACCTGGTTAGCTAACGAAATATTTTCGGTACCTTCCAAATTAATGTGACCCACAATCGCGTATTAGTTTATGTTTTGCAATTTGTAAACATTTCTGTTTCTACAACTGATTTGCTAACAAAATAAAAGTTCAACAACCTAAAAAACGAATTATAAAAGACGAGTCATGAAGAGAATATAAATTTAAAGGAATTACGAATGAAAATTACAGCGTTTAAGTATGAGTTCGTAATTGGTTTTTCTAATGTTGTTTATTATTATTCATGATTTTATATAGAATTTCTTTAGATTATTTATTAAAAAATTTAATTACAATCACTAAATTAGGTTGTAAATGACGTTTATTTATTTGCGTAGTTCCACCAGTTTATTTTTTATTTTTTGATGTATTAATAACATTATTTTCGAAACTTTCGAAAAAACGTATGTGCAGTGTTGAATTTAGAAATCTTTGACCTTAATGTTAATATGTACACCTATTTAAAAAATACGTAATTATTAACTCTTTTTCTATATAATAAAAACTTTATTACTGTAACGATAGATTAAATAGTTGGTGATGATCAGATAGTGTTTCTTGAAGATGGTGCATTGACATAAACGAGATATGATGGCACAATGATCTCATAGTGTAAATTTATTATAAGAATTAGTAATTTAAAAATTGCTATAGAACGTTGACAAGCTGATTTTTACCCGCGTAATTCAAACACGTTTTGAATATACCGCGGGTAAAATTAACAATTTTCAAATTACTATACTATTACTATATACAGATCTTAAAGAAGTTGGCAGCATAAACAACGAAACGTCGAAGCAAGTAACACCGACCGTGAAAACCTACAGAACGACCCTAATGGATTTTTATTTGAGGTTGACAAACGCACTAAAAGAGTAACATTGGGATTTTACAGAAAACATAGTTGTTAATCAATCATTAAAAGAACTAACAACGGTGAAAGAAAAAGTGTTAGGAAAGAGAATTAACTTTGTTGATTACGCTGACGAAACCGGGATTCAAACCACGTCAACGTCTAAAATTTATAACATCTTGGTAGGCTCTCCCTTTGCAGGTCTGGCAAACTTGCAAGGTGTACTTATGTCAAAACATCTTTCTTACTTTTCGACGTTCGGATTCGACATTAAATTGTAGGTCGCGTGCATTTGTCAAAATACAAATGCATGCGAGAGAGATAATTGAAAAACTGGAATAGCGGTGTATAAACCGAAAATATAAATTGTACCAAAAAAAATACCAAAGAAAGATATCATCACAGAAAAGAAAAGTCAAAACACCTAAACGAAATATAACCAACGACGAAAGGACGACCATAAGCAACCTAAGACAGGATGACAGCATTGCAAAGATTGACAAGAGTAATGCGACTGTGATCCTAAATAAAAAAATCTACAAACAGAAAATTAACACTCTACTAGACTCCAACTTTAAATTTTAGAAAGATGCTGCGGCGTAAATTGCTCAAAACTCCGGAAAAAGATACCTAGAGCCAGTCGACCACTTAGACTATATAGTCTACCGAAGATCCACAAGAAAGGAATACTAATTGTTAGCAGTATAGGATCGTCTACCTACAACCTAGTCAGATACCTAGCAAACATGTTAAAATTGTACACGAGGAAAACGGCATCATACGTGAAGAACTTGCAGCATTATTTAGAACTGCTAAATAATTTAACAATTGATCGAGACAACATATTGGTGATGGTGTTTTTGACGTGACTTCGTAATTTACCAACATATCTACGAACGACGCAATAGCTGTAGTCAGTGATCTTGGATTACTTATCAACACAAGGAATCTAGTGAAACTTTGCCTACGTATTTTTTATGAGATAGCAGATACTAGAAACAGAAGAACGGAACAGCAACGGAAAGCCCATTATTACCTGCAACAGCTAATTTGGCCACATGGAAGAGAAAACATTTGAAATCTTTTTGAGCACATCAATAAACAAACATCTATAGGGTTTACTATGGAAGTAGAAGAAAAAGGAAGAGTACCGTTCCTAGATTTAGTGCAGTGTACAAGAAAATGAATATCGTGGCGATAACGACAGCTCTCTCCATTTCGGCAATTTTCTTGAGCATGAAAGCAGCAGTCAATGGATTTTTCCTGGCCCGATATTCTACTTGAATGGTAACTGCAGACCAACAATTGAACGTCTGATTCCTCGGAAACACAATTTCTCACTTGAGATTCGATATTGCTCGCCACAGATTTTGCTATAACGGCTGCGTACTTTTTTGTGACCAGATAAAAAACGAAGCGTCGATCATCACGTAGCTTTAAATTTTTCCAACCGCCGGTTGCTGTCTCCGTAGTTTATCTAGCCGACCAAACTTCTTTTTAAATACGACTGGAACCCCCTTGCACATGTCAAGGTCCTTGTTCAAGCAATGTACAATAGCGTAGTCTTTTAATGTTTGGAACAGGTTCTGTTGTTCTTTGGTCGTAACTACAAACCTAGCATTTCCAAAATTTATATGCTCATTAACTCATCGAAGTCCATTCCTTCGACTTTTCTGTTTTGGTTCTGCTAGTTACTATTCAGGGTCGGATCAAAGCGTGCGTAACGTTCTTATCGCCAGCAAACGGAACTAGACGATCAATGTAAACCATTTAAGGCTTGCTTTGGGGATTACACAACCACATCATGTCGCCAGGTGAAAACCCACCATTTTGTGCTTTGACGTCATATTTGGTCTTTACTATGTCGCTAGCAATTTTGTGTGTTTTTACGGAGCCGCTTCATGTACCTCGTCTAGTCTTTTCGTCTTGCTTGCTGACGTAGTCTTCTCCAACAACTTTTTCTTCTGATCTTCATCCAATTTAGAAGTTACATGGCAATTGTATTCTGCGACCGTGCATCACACATGATGGTGTTTGGTTTCAGCTTTCGTGTACGGATGATCGGTATGCCATTAGGAAAAGGTGCAAGTACTGATCTCAGTCTTTTTGGTCTTCGGACACTACTTTGGCTAAGTATTTTTCCATTGTTCGATTAATTCGCTCAACCATGCAATCATATTGAGGATGGAGCGACGTCTTCGTAGTTTTCTTAATTCCTAACAGTCGGTAAACCTCTTGATACAACACAGCATTAAATTTGCGACTTTGGTCGGAATGTAATTTCAACCTAACTGGCAGAAAAACTCTTTCACTAATACGTCTGCGACTGTAGATGTTTCTTGATTGGGTATAGCGTAAGTCACTGTCTATTTCATGAAATAATCCATCGCTACTAGGATGTATCTGATTCTTGAATCAGATTATGGAAACGGTTCTGCAATGTCAATTGCTACTATCTGTAAAGGACTTCACACGTTATACTATTTCATCGATGCTTTGCGCTTTTTCGCTAGACCATTTTTAACGCGCAGACTGTGTACTTACGGCAACATTTCGTAGTGTCTTCTTTGCAGTTCACGCAGTAGAATCTTTTGCAAGCTTTTCCCAATGTTTTCTCTACGCCAAAGTGTTCTCCTGATGTACTATCGTGCAGATGCTTAAACACCTCTAAAACGTGTGCTATTTGACACTACCAACTGCAGTCTGTTCGGTTAGGTTACTCTAAAAGAATCTTACTGCGCTTAGTACGCTTTGATGTTTCTGCCCAAAGCACTCACTTCTTCCTAGGTTGGTCGTCGGCTGTTTTCTTCCAGTTCAGGAGTAGTCTTATTTCGGGATTGTTTCCACTCGTCATTAACCATAGCAGTTCTTCGGAAACATTCGGCCTTTTTTTCAAGGCGTGAACAATGGCTGCAGTCTGACGGACATGGTTTTCTGAACAAAGCATTTGAGTTTCAATGACTGCTTCAAGCACAATGAAGTCTCTCAAGCCATGTTGCCATTTGTTTTTCTAGATTACAAAACCTCAAGAGCTATTTCAAAGCGGCGTTGTCTGTCCTTAATAAAAGTGCTCTATAGACTGTTAATAGCTCCCTTTTAGTCACGCAGGTTCTTTTCTGGTCTAGACAAAACCTTGCTAAGATACGCGATGACTTTTTCTTGTCTATCTTGCATCTGCGAAAAGACCGTACATATGGTCCTTGCATCTGTATCCAAAACAAATTTTCCATCTTCTCTTCGATAACTTAAAATCGGCGAAGTGACTAGGGTCTGTTATAGTTGATGGAAAGCAGTTTTGTAATCGCTTCATTTCATCAAAATTCTACTCTTTCTACAGTCAATTTTGTCAAAGATTTGGTAATGTTGGCAAATCTAGGTACAAATCGTCTATAACAGGTCCATAATCTAAGAAAACTGCGAACTTAATGTTTTTCGATCGTTCTTGGCCATGCTTGCACTGCTCGGGTTTTGTCTGGGTCAGTTGTTACTCTATTAGTACATACGACGTAGCCAAGGTATTGCACTTCCTTTTTAAATACGTGGTACTTCTTTCGACTCAGTTTTAGATTTGTGCCACATAGTTGTTGAAACATTTCTTTTAAGTTGTTTAAGTGTTCTTCAAACGACCTACCAACTACGAACAAGTCGTCTAGGTAAACCAAATTTTCAAAAAAGTCCGTGCAAGATGGTTTTCATCAAACGCTCGAATGTTGGAGGAGCGTTACATAGGCCAAAAGGCATCACAGTGAACTGCCACAAACTAGTTCCAATTGTAAAAGCTGTTTTTTACAGGTTCCAATTGTACTTGCCAGTGTTCACTCTTTAAATCCAACGTGGAAAAATACTGGGAAAAACAGTTAGCGTGGATATTGTCCTACTGGCCGAGCGTCTTTGATATTATTTTATAGTTTACCACGTTAGTTCTTCTTTTGGAACTACTCTACAGCGCGAACACATTTTGATACTGCTAAACTAACATTTAAACTTTAGACAGCTGGTCTGGACTGAGTTTTTGGCATTTGTAGATTGTAGATACTTCTTCTGCGACGTAACTTACTACAATTCACGCATCTCACAATTTGAGATACTGGCGTGCATTGGTTTACCACTGTCTTTTTTTTCAACGTTACTGGCACGGGCACTTTATTTATTTATTTCACACACACATTAATCACTTATTTATTTAAACCGACAAAGTCTTCTTCCGATTTAGTTCGAAAACTGACTTTAGCTTCTTTTGAATAGCTTTTATATATTTTTGTTATCTGTGTCTAAACTGTTCAAAATCCTACGGTCATTGTCTGGAAGTTGACAATAAATTTGAGTAAACCCTAATACGTTTGTTTTTTTTACGACAGTTTGTTTATGTTGTGGCCGGATAAATATTGTATATCATGGTGAGGAAGTCAGAGTATATAATGAGAATTGTAAATAATGAATCTTTAACCACATATAACATCATGGATTTTACCAAAAAAATTATTTAAAAAGCCAGACAGGAGAGCAACAAAAATTGAGTGAATGTCATATATCCTTTTAATAGAAATGTTTTTACGAACGCCGATAACTTTGCTGCTGAAGATGAAATGTAAGAAAAAAGTAAAATCTAAGATGCAGCTAAAGAACAAAGTTTTGGTCAAGACAACCAAGTTGTTTATCTGCACGTTTTTAACATGATAAAACAAATTTCGTCTTCTAATTTTTTTTAACAAAGCACACTAAGAAAGAGGACATGATGAAAAAAAATACAAGGTTAATAGAAAGAATGGAGTAAATTTGCGAAGAAACGTGGAGCAGGGTGAGAGTGAATGGAGAGGAGAGCGAGAACTACGTTACAAGGAGTGGGTTGAGACAGGAATGCTCAGTGAGCCCAAGCTTGTTTGCAGTATATACGGAAAATTTGGAGGAAACAATGAAAGGACAACAAATAGGAGGGATTGTAGTAGGGAAAGCGAAGGTGTGGTCGCTGAGGTATGCGGATGACATAGTGTTGGTGGCTAAGGAGGAAAAGGAAATGATGAAAACGCTGAAAAAAGACATGAAAAAAAAAATAAATAGCAGTGGATATAGAGAAAACAAAACTTATGCTGCTTAGAAAAGGAAGGGGAAAAGAAAAAGAGAAGAGTAGTACTGCAGCAAGTGAAGGAATTTACAGACCTGGGTTACACGATGAAGCAGGATAATAAAGAAGGAGAACACATAAAGGAAAGATTGAGGAAAGGACACAAATGTGGGGTGTGGTGGAAAGGTTGTTTGAGGTGGACATAGAAAAAAAAGGGTGTTGTTTGAAAAACTAATAAAAAGTGTGGAAGAGATACAAAGATATACAAAAGAGATAAAGATGGGTATTAGGGCTAGACAGGGAAACACCGGGGTATATTTTAAGAGAGGAAGTATTATATAAGAAATAAATAATAAAATTTATAGACACATATTTCAATTGCATATTTTTAATTTTTTTGTGCATGTTAGTTTGCATATTTTAAGTACTTTTGATAAATAACTATCCAAAGCTTAGTTATGACAGATTTAGAAGCAAGAAGTAAAGTCATATTTTTAAAATCGCCGTTAAAACAATTCTCTTATTTACAATTTTTAAAACTGAGTGTAAATATTAAAAAAGGTTACAAATAAAATCAATCGTTAAAAAATATTTGTACAAAAAATTCTCGACTATAAGTATTTAGACCTAAAGTTTTACACTGTAGTATGGATAATAAAAATTGTTAGGTGTGTTAATCTAAGAAAAAAAATTTCCATTTTGTGTTGACTATCCTTCGTTGTGCAATTTAGACATAATTGCTTTTGTTGTTGTGTGGTAAAAACAAGTTTTGTTTGAATTTTGATAATTCACTATAATTAAATTCTTCCATAAAAATTTTAAATAATCATAATCCGTAATTGTTTAACTACCACGCTTTTTTTTAATTTTTATTACATGCAATAGCAGACTAATTTATCAAATAAAGATATGGTTCGATTGTAGAAAAGGATTTCCTTATTTACGTTACATTATGTTTTAAGAAATTAAAGTTATCGTTTTGATATAAATTTATCAGTTTATGACTTATATCAAAAGCCATACGTTAAACTTTCTAATGAAACAATTTTTAGCAGTTTGTTTTTTGATGACTGTCTGGTTTTGTCAGTTGTGATATTTCACAAACATTTACACACAGTAATAAAGATTTGAGTCATGTAAAAAAATAAGTTTATTTACAGTAGATTAAACTGTAATATATTTTTAAAAATAGCTTAATTATTGAACTACTTATTCATAGCATTGTAAAATAAATTTCTAATTACTTTTACTTTTAAATTAAATTATTAATAAATCTAGGAAATAACGCAGATGACTTGTTTGAGTAAAAAAATTTTTAATCAAAAAATAACTTTCATTTATTAATTTATATTTTATTCCTTATTCCTAAATCAATTTTTTTAAACGAATGGTTTTTGGCAATTCTTAAATTTAATAAAAGTGACTGACCACACTTTCTATTTAAAGCATTAAAATTCTAAACATTATGCAAATTTATATAATTACTGCGTTTAGGTTTTTGTTCGTTATAGTGAACTGCAGTTAGATTTATTTTAAAATAAATCTTCCTTTCATACTTTATTTCCAAACTTTTTGTTTTTGTTTTAAATATATACCTTAAAACAAAAAAAAATTATAAACTAAATTGTTTCTTATTTTTTAAATAAATATTATTTTTTTAGAAAAACGATAAAAAATTGTTTGTAAAATAACTAGAGCCTAGATTGCTTTTAAAAGCTTAACGAACAACTTTTTAAAAAATTATAAATCACCCAATTATGAAAAAATAGTTAAAAATATCCTGAAACAGTTTTAAATTCAGGATGTAATATAAGCATTAAAATTCTCTTTTCGAATAGGTACACATTTTAATTTTTTTCCACAATCTTAAACAAATAAACGGAAAACAAAAAAGGAAATTCTATCAGAACATAAAAGAAATGGAACATGGTACAATGGTATCGAGGAAAGTTTTTAATCTTATCAATTTTCCTTATTAAGTAGAATAAAGTTATATATCGTAAAAATACCAATATTTTTTTGTTTGTTAAATTGTGCTATATCTGGATGTGAGGAAAAAAAAATTATATTAAAAGCACAACATATTTAGTCATTATTTTGTTACATGCTAAAGTTAATTAAAAAAAATCCCTGGCTAAACTGTAACATAAACGGGGTTTTTGCTGAAAGAAAGTGCATTAGCTCAAATCAGAAATTTGTAAATACTTCGGAAATATCAAAAACGAAAATAGAATACTCAAAACTAGCGCGATCGCCAATCAAAGACACGTTTAAATTAGCTAGTTCTCTAGTGAACTTACGTTTGGAGTTGTAACGTCACAAATCTGAAATTACATTACAAAAAAATTAACGCGCACGCAATGTGAAAAAAATGCTTTGGTACATTAAAATTTATAAGTTTATTATAAAATCTTAAGCTTTCGCGGTTGTTATGTTTATGATTATAAGCGATTTTCGGCTTAGACCGCGTCGTAGTGAAACACCCAGACTTAGCATTGGTCCTAGTCTCTTCTTGAGAGCCAAAACAAGAAGTAGAACTTGGCCTTTGTCGTATTGTCGTTTCGCAAGACATTGCAGCTTGCATCTTCAAAGTGGTAAATGTCACTGAAAAAAACAGTGTAAATGACGATATTTATACGTGATTAACGAACCTTATCTTTCCATTACCGCTTGACTGACTTCGTTAATACTTGGAGTGTTTGTGTCCTTTCCAAGAAGGTTGATCTTTGTCTTAGAGAATATAATACTGGTAGCCAAGATTTGCTGAGTCTTTAACGGTCTTCTACGTTCATATTACATGGATGTTTTTCTATTTACACAGCTTCGCGAATTAGTCTGGGAAAGTAGAAAGGAGTTCTAGCGAACACTTTAGTTTGGTCAAAGTTCAGCGTGTGTCCTTGTTTCCACACGTGCTCTGCTACTGCTGATTTAGTAACTCTGCGGTGTATGCAGTCAGCCATATGTTGAAAAGAAAAGTTAGAGTAAAATCTAACGTCATTAGAGCGTCCCGTTTGTCCTATATAACTTGATCCACAGGAACAAGGAATTTTGTAAACTCCGGCATGTTTTAGAGCCCCTTGTTTGTCTTTAGCAGAGGCAAACCAGGTGTTCAGGGCATCCTTAGTCGTAAAGATAATTTTAATATTCTGTTTCTTTAGCACCTTGCTTATTTTGTCTGTCGAACCCATACAGTATGGTAAATAAGCGGTGCTAGTAAGAGGTGATAAGTCTTCTTTGACTTTTGGATTTATTGCTATTTTCCATGCGTTTTGGATCTCTTTGAACCCGTATCCATTTTGTTGTAGAAGTCTGTCGGGCTTAAGAGTCACAAAAACGTCAAGAAATGGAAGAGAACCATTACTTTCGATTTCCATAGTAAATTTGATATCTAAGTGTTGATTGTTAAGATGATCAAGAAACTTAGACAATATAAGATGATTATGAGACCAAACAATAAACGTGTCGTCAACATATCTAAACCACACTTTAGGTTTTATCATTGATGATTCCAAAGCAACCGTTTTAAAGGATTCCATAAAATAGGTGATAGAGGAAAACCCATAGCAGCACAAGAAACCTGTTCGTAAAACTTGTTATCAAACTGAAAGTAAGTAGAGGATAGACACTTGCCATGTTGAGACAAAATCTGTTTAATGATAATAAGCGAATCCTTAATAAGAACTTTAGTAAAAAGTGAAGTAACATCAAAGCTCACGAGAAGATCTTGGGGTACAAATTTTATAGTTTCTAGACGTTGAATAAAATGCTGAGAGTTGAGGATGTGAGAAGAGGTTTTACGTGTAAACTTGCAAAAAATGTTGGACAAGAACTTGGCTAGCTTGTAGGTAGGAGATTGGATAGTACTGATGATAGGTCGAAAAGGAATACCTTGTTTGTGAATTTTGGGAAGTCTGTATAGACGAGGTGGTTTAGAATCTGATGAGGTAAGTCGACGTTTAGTTTCAGGAGGTAGATTGGAAAATTTGATGATTTGGCTGACCTCACGTTCAATCTTCGAAGTGGGGTTGTGAGTTAGAAGAGCGTAAGTTTCCTCAGACAAAATAAAATTGATTTTCGTAACATAATCAACTTGGTTAAAAACTACAGTAGCGTTGCCTTTGTCGGCTGAAAGAACAATAATATCAGGGTTCTTGCAAAGACTTTTTAGAGCTGACTCTTCCGACTTCGAAATGTTGGATTTAGGAATTTTAAATGATTCAAGGATTTTGCCAGTGTTAATACGAATGGGATCTGAGATGTGGCAGGAAGATGTTTCATAGAAAACTCAACAGCACATAAAATATCTTCTTTAGGAATACGTTTGAGTGCAACCTCAAAGTTCAAACCCTTAGATAATAGCACCGATTCCTGTTCTGAGGTGAGGACCAAACTAGATAAATTGACAACCGTCTTTAAGGAGTTAGTAGTGGATGAAACTTTACGATTCTTGGATTTCAATTATTGAAACTTTTTGAAATGACCTTATGTGGTTTGTCGTAGAGTTGTATCAGATTGCTGGTAAGTGATGTTGTAGAAGAGGATATTTCTTCTAAAACCTCCGTATTTTCCAAACTTCGCCACAAACTCGTCAAACTTTTGTGCAATTTAACCTTTCTTAGTCGCCGTCGTGACCACAACATCATTCCTGCATTTTTCAGAAAAAAATTCCACATTCAGGCACGTTCTTCTAAAAACATCCTACATCGTGTTAGTCTAGCGTTGCTACGCGAAGGGATTAAGCAAACTAAGCGAGAGTTAGACACCATTTCGATACAACTCTTTTATCTTCATCTTGAGTAGGCCAACACTTTATCCCCGGATGATTGGAAACTCTTCGACAACATTACTTACCAGCAGTCTGATACCACTCTACGACTAACCACTAAAGAACATCTCAAAAAGTTTCAATTATTGGAATTCAAAATCGTAAAGTTCTATCCACTACTAACTCCTTAAAGACGGTTGTCAATTTATTTAGAGTGGTCCTCACCTCAGAACAGGAATCGGTGCTGTCTAAGTGTTTGAATTTTGGAGTTGTTCCCAAACGTACTTCTAAAGAAGATATTTTATGTGCTGTTGAGTCTTCTATACAACATCTTCTCGCCACATCTTAGATCCCATTTGTATTAACATTGGCTAAATCCTTGAATCATCTAAAATTCCTAAATCCAACATTTCTAAGTCGAAAGAGTCAGCTCTAAAAAGTCTTCGTAAGAACCCTGATATTATTGTTCTTCCAGCCGATAAAGGCAACGCTACTGTAATTTTGAACCAAATTGATTATGTTACGAAAAACAATTCTATTTTGTCCGAGGAAACTTACGCTCTTCTAACTCACAACCCCACTTCGAGAATTGAACGTGAGGTCAGCCAAATCATAAAATTTTCCAATCTACCTTCTGAAACTAAACGTCGGCTTACCCCATTAGATTCTAAACCACCTCGTCTATATAGACTTCCCAAAATTCAAAAACAAGGTATTCCTTTTCGACCTATTGTCAGTACTATCCAATCTCCTACCTATAAGCTAGCCAAGTTCTTGTCAAATATTCTTTGGCAGTTTACAGGTAAAACCTCTTCTCACATCCCAACTCTCAGCATTTTATTCAACGTTTAGAAACTATAAAACCTGAACCCAGAGGCGTACCCAGGGTAAATAGCGCCTAGGGCAAACACCGATCTCGCGCCCCTCCTCCCCCACATAAAGTGCTTAATTACAATTTTTTAATAAATGATCACACAAACTTTTAATAAAACTTTATTATTCATTATAAATAAACAATTTGTTTATGTAACATATATTACAAATTTATTTTTCTAGCTTTAGTTGCTGCAAATTTCTTAATAACATTGTCAAAATCAATTTCTTCGGTAATTTCTCGCTCTATGCTTAGTAAAGCAAGATCACAAAGACGGCTTTGACCCATCGAAGCTCTCAAGTAAGAGTTAATCAGTTTAAGCTTACTGATTGATCTCTCGCAACTAGCTACAGACACAGCTATTGTTAGCAATATTTGCAATGCTATACGCATATCAGGGAAAACGTTTTCGTCTCCATATTCAATTATAAACATAAGTAGTTGCTCGGGACTTGATATTTTTTCCTTACGGCTAGTAAGCAGCATTCTACAGTCCAAAATTTTTTCGTACAGTTCTCGTCCATGCACATCAGAACTGTAGACTTCGCCAAATTTTTTACATTGATCTTTTAAGTGATTGATTTTCGTATTAAAGCACAACCCTTCCACATCAAGAAGAAATCCAAATTTTTCATCAATTTCCATTAATCGAACGCTTCTTGTTTTCAATTCATTGAAAAGACGGTCAACAGTCCTTTTTATTACCCTTTCCATTTCTTTTTTTGCTGTTAACCCAACATCTCTAGACATTTCGCCATCCATTCTTTTTTTTCTTCTTTGGAGCGATTTCAAATCTAAAGCTGCATTATGAAAGTTCATTTTAGGGTCCTGCAACCTCTTTTGAACACGGTCAATTCGGCCAAGAATCTTGTTCCAAAACCCTAGCAATGTGAGAAAGTTATACGTTAAAATTCTATTATAAAGCTGCTTTGCATCGCTTTTCGTTTCATTTGACGCGCTTTCGTCTACCATTAAGTTCTGAAGAACCTCCACTATTTCATCAATGTAGGTGTGTACAGGTTTTACTGATTCTGTTTTGGCGCTCCACCTGGTATCGGAATTGTACTTCAAAGTAGTAGGCACAGCATCTTTAAGTTTTTGCCATCGTTTAGTTGATCTTGAGAAAAAAACGTAAAGCGCATCGATGGTTCCAAAAAAAGTAACCATCATTACTTCTTCTTTAGCCGCATGTACGCCTACCAAATTAAGACTATGATTGTCACAATTGACAAATATGGCAAGGTTGTTTTTTTCCTTTATTCTTTGATGCACACCACTCTTGTGGCCAGCCATAACAGCAGCATTGTCATTGTATTGTGACCTGCAATTTTCTACATTCATATGGTCCTTTTCTAATTGCTCCAATATTGTTTGGGCTAAGCTAGCTGCATTTTTATCGCTGAGTTGGATAAAGCCAAGGAAAGATTCTTTTATATATACTGTTTTTTTCTCGAAATCGATCTCGACATACCTAACTACCTCAGACATTTGTTCGCGATGGGCTAAATCTGGAGTTAAGTCAAACATTAGCCCATGATACTTTGCTTTATGTATCTTTTCAAGCAAATTAGCACGAACAGTGGATGCCATGATGTGAATGAACTCGTTCTGAATGTTAGGTGAAAGATATGTAGTGGATCCAGGATGGCTCTCCGCAAATTTTAAATGATATTTAATAACAGGATCAAAATTGGAAACTAGTTTCAGTAAACCAAGTAAATTTCCTGAGTTAGCATTTGATTGAAGTGATTCTCGGTGTCCTCGCATAGCTAAATTTTGCATTGCAAGGTATTTGATGCAGTGCAACAGCCTTTTCAAAATATCACACCACTTTTGATTTTCTCTTTGAATTTGCTGTTGAAATTTTGCATCAATTATTCCTCTAATGTAAAATAAATTTCTTTCCAGTTCTTTCCATTGGGTAAAGCATTGTCTGTGGTTTTCTGAATTTTCATGTACATTCATTCTCTCAGGTGCTTTCCAATGATTAAATCCGCTTTCTTGTTCCAAACTATATTGGTTTTCGCATTTTGAAAAAAGAAGACAGCAAAAACAAAAGGCAGATTTTTTGGAAGGCGAGTAAACCAACCATGAACGCATCACTTGCTCACCGTGACCATTTCCTAATTTTTTTAAGAACCAAGTTTTGTTCATAGAACGATTGTTAGTCGGCAGAAAAGGACCTTCGATGTTTTGGAAATCTTTAAAACCATGTTTAATAATTTCAATTCTCAATGGATCAGTTATGATTGCTTTTCCTGTTTCTTCACTAAACATAAGAAATCCGACGTCGTGTTTTTCAATAATTTTAGGTATGGGACATTTAATAATTTGGACGTTTTCAGATATCAAGTCTTTATCTTCAACGTCATCAATCTTCATTTCTTTGTCAAACTCAGGCTCAACTTCTGTTTCTTCAGAAGTAGCAAGGATATTGGAATTATAACTAAAATTCTCTGCATTGCCATCAATAGATGCCGCAACTAATCCTTTCTTGCTTGAACTTGACCCAGTATGTTCTAATTCTTGAGGCCTTGCGCTTGCAGAATTTTCTGGATTATCTGAAGAAATCGTGCTCGTGCTCGATTTTTGAAAAAACGTCTTAAAAACTTTGCTGCTTTTTTCTTTTGCCTCTAATGAACGTCGTTTTCGACCTGCAGCTCCACTTTCCTTCTTTTTCTCAAAAGAACGATTCATGGTTCTCAGCTAATTATTTTTAAAATTATTAAGGATTTGCTATACATAATTGACAAAAGCAATATATTTTTTAATTACTTTAATATATCTCAACAAAATATTTTAGAATATATTTGTAGAAGACGAATCCAGTGATTCATTCAAAGGGCGCCTGTGATATCTCGTGAACTACCGAGTGTAAATTACCCACAATCTGACACCCATTTGTTGGAAGAACACTCAGCGAGATATATATATATAAATGTTTTATTTAAACTGCAGCCATAACTCGCGATTCATCACCGAGGACCACGCTCGTACGTACTACAACTCTCCGTGCTGTTTACTTCAAAACTGCTCCCTCTGCTCTCCTTACAAGATACGTCACCAAGTTCGCCTACCAGCGATTGGTTGAGAGCGGGGGTGGAAACACGTGACTTGGCGCGCTCTGAGATGCACTTGCGAGTCGCTACACGCTCATGCAAGCAATACCAGGCGCCAGTGTATATTTCAGTTTTGATTTATTTAAAATAAAATATAAAAGTCTGTCTTACTTTTCTTTGTTAGTTTCATTAAAAGTGCATAAGTTGCACTCACTTGCGCATAAGTTGCACTCACTTACGCATAAGTTGCACACACTTGCGCATAGAGGCTGCTGAAAAACGCCACCTTACAACATAAACTAATAAAGTTTTAAAGTTTGTTTTAAAACTTTAAACTACTTTAAAGTTTTTTTTTTTTAATTTAAATTTATTTTATATAATTCTCGCTTATTGTATCGCAACCGAGCCTCTTTTGCGCCCCTTTCAGGTTGGCCCCCTGGCACGTGCCCTGCCTGCCCTACACTAGATACGCTACTGCTTGAACCGCAAGATCTTCTCGTAAGCTTTGACGTTACTTCACTTTTTACTAACGTTCCTAGTAAGGATTCGCTTATTATCATAAAACAGATTCTGTCTCAACATGGCAAGGACTTGATTTTGGTTCCTCTTACTCCCAAATTGATAACAAGTTTTACGAACAGGTTTCTGGTGCTGCTATGGGTTCCCGTTTATTGCCTGTTGTAGCTTACATTTTTATGGAATCCTCTGAAACGGTTGCTTTGGAATCATCAATATTAAAGTGTGGTTTAGGTATGTTGACGACACGTTTATTGTTTGATTTCATTGTCATTTTGAATTGTATAAATTTCTTGATCATCTTAACAATCAACACTTAGATATCACATTTACTATAGAAATCAAAAGTAATGGTTCTCTTCCATTTCTTGACGTTCTTGTGATTCGTAAGCCCGACGGACTTCTGGGCCATTCTATTTATCGCAAACCCACCCATACGGACAGATACCTTCATGCTTCGTCTCATCATCATCCTGCACAGAAACGTTCTGTTATTGAATCTTTGGTCCATCGTGCCTTTTCTATTTGTCAACCTGAGAATCTAGACTCAGAACTCCGTCATCTTACTAGAACCTTAGTGAACAATGGTTATGTAAAGCGAGATATTCATAGAGTTATTAATCGTCGTTTACATCCACGTACTCGATTACCTAAGGTCATTTCTACTCCCGAATCCAACCCGAAATTAATCTTTTTCCCCTACATTTACAAGGTTACAGATCAAATAGGGAAACTCCTTCGTAAGAATGGTATTAAACCCATATTCAACTCGACAGGCAAAATCTCTCAGATACTTCCTTCTCCCAAAGACAAATTTCCTACACTTTCATCTCAAGGTGTATACCAAATTCCTTGTTCTTGTGGTTTAGTCTACATTGGTGAAACCAGTCGTTCCGTCATTACTCGCATTTCAGAACATGATCGTTGTATAAGGAAAAGGTATATTTCCAAGTCCGCGGTTGCTGAACATCATTTTACTGCAGGTCACAGATAGACTTTGATAATGTTTCGTTGATTGCCAAATCTCCATTCTTTTTTAACAGGAAATTCCAAGAAAGCATAGAAATTATCAAACACCCTAATAACTTCAATCGTGATCATGGTTTCGAGCTTTTCAAGCGTAACCCAATCAGAGTCGAGCCTAACCATCCGTGACGATCCATTTCCTTTATATACCGAGACTATTTCTTCTTAAGTAACGTTTACGGAGCTTAGAGATTTCGGTTGCTTGTTTGAGTTTTGCGATTTATCTCACGCCCTGATGAAGCCCCTTACGAAAGTGAGCGAAACGTTGGCAACTTCGGTTACAACAACAATGACTCGGTCCAAACCCGGAAGACATTCTTATCTTACTATAGATTCCGGCGGTGGAAGTCTTGGTTATTACAGGTGTAGTGTTTTTAAATACCAATTACTTATCGTAAAATGGGGCTAAATTGACTTTACGGGTAACTTTGACAGTTTTTGGGGCTACTATAACAAAGCGCTAAAATGCGGCAAAACAATCGCGCAATGCAACTTACGTGACTTTATGTAGTGTGTGACGAGTGCTGGGAGTAATTAGCTTTTCGATTACCCGTCTCACCGACCAGTGCGAACGTGTTTATCTTTGCTGTATGTAGCGAGGTGCGTAAATACACCTTAAAACATTTTTCTATACAGTTCCCGTAGTTTATGATATTGTTTACGTTAAGTTTAGGTAGGTAGGACCTATTTAATTGTTGTAATACACTTTTTTTTATTTTGTTATGTTAATCTTGTGTTTATTTGTAGATATTTATATCTAATAATGGTTAGAACTTATCAAAGAAAAATAGGTGGCCGAACCTATAAGAATTATAGTGATAAAGACCTTGCAAGAACCGTTGCAGAAGTTAGAGTAGGTAGACTTACCCAAGCTGCTGCTGCCAAGAAGTACAAAATCAGCAGAACCACCATTCTTAACAAGATCCATCATAGGCATGATGGAAAGCCGGGTCACCTCACTGTTTTAACGCCTCAAAATGAAAAATTACTTGCCGATACCTTGACTGTTTTAGCCAATTGGGGGTTTCCGTTGGCAAAAGCTGATGTCCGAACCGTTGTTCAAATGTTTGTAAATAAGGAGGGTCGAGTTATAAAGCAGTGGAAAGATAACTTGCCGAGCTATGACTTTGTGAATGAATTTGCTACTCGGAATAACCCTACGCAGAGACTGGCGACAAATATCAAGGCTTCAAGAGCATCAGTGGGTCCTAACGAGATCAAAGAGTTTTTTGCGAATTTAAAGCCAGTTTTGGAGGAGACACGTCCAGCTCTTATTTATAATTATGATGAGACAAACATTACAGACGACCCAGGGGCGATAAAAGTATTAGTACCTCGAGGGCACAAATGCGTCGAAAGAGTCCAGGAACATTCAAAATCATCAGTAAGCATCATGTTCTGTGGTACCGCTGAAGGAAAATTGATTCCTCCTATGGTTGTGTACAAATCCAAGCATCTTTATGAGAACTGGACAGAAGGTGGAACACCTGGAACAATTTATAGAAACAGTAGTAGCGACTGGTTTGACATGAATTTGTTTGAGTTATGGTTTTTTAAAATTTTGTTACCGCATATCCAGGAACGCAGACAAGAAAATGAAAAAACTATTGTCATTGGTGATAATCTTGCTTCGCATTTTCCCCCTGAAATCATCCAGGCTGCAGTGGAAAGCAACATTCATTTTACAACTCTGCGCCCAAACTTGACCTACATGTTGCAACCTCTGGACGTCGGTGTCTATGGTCCTTTAAAAAAAACAATGGAGGAAGGTTCTGGACAATTGGAGAAAAGAATCAAGAATTCGGGGTCTCATTCCAAAACCACAGTTTCCCATGCTTCTGAAGATATTAATGGATGCATTGGCTCCCAATATAACCAAGAATTTCGAGAGCTCATTCAGAACAACGGGCCTTTACCCATTCGATCCTGAAGCTGTCTTGAAAAAGTTTCCAGGAGATCAAACCGAAGAAACTGGACGTGTTCTCGATAGTAGTCTGCTGGAGTTTTTAAGAGAGTCAAGGGGCTACAACTCAGAAAGAATTTGGCACAGAAGAGGAAAGAAAGTCTGTCATAAACCCGGCACACTGATCACTGTAACAAACCAAGATGTCCTATCAATCAATCATGCCTCAGACATAGACAACCATATTTCAGTTGTTGAGACTGTCTCAGCAATAGATGATGACCCAAGTTTTGAACCAGGCCCATCAACTTCTTCTACACCTCCAGCGAAAGACCAGACATCTTCCGATAAAGATGTTTCCTTGAGTAAATTGGTCCGCCAGAAGAAGGGCAAAAAGAAATTGAGTGCTTTGGGCCGCCAGAAGAAGGGCAACAATGAAAACAAAAAGGACAACAAGCTCTGTTACATCTGTAAGTGTGACTTCCGGTTCTACCATTATGTCGCAGACTGGATATGTTGCATCACCTGCAAAAAATGGGTCTGCGGTATGTGTAATAGGGGTTCTACTAATCCTGCCTACGAGTGTATGGTGTGCGAGGATACAGACTAATCATTATTTTTTCTTTTCTTCAAATTTATCGTTTAAGTTTATTATAAATGTGCCTTAAGTATGTGATACCTTAATGTAAGATGTTTCCTTAATAAAAGTTAAAATTGACCCAAAAAAAATTAAAACAAAAAACATAAAACCTTATAAATGATGTCAAAGTAACCCTCAAGACGTGTATCTTTGCCATAACCTACATTTCAACGTTATGTCAAAGAAACCCCACACTCGAGGTTTCTTTGACAACTTTTCAAAAAAAAATATATATTTTTGTGTGGGAGGAAGGAAATATTTTGTTATGAATTTGTTGACCAAAGGTCACATTGTTCTATTGGAGCAAAAAAAGATAACATTTTGACCATTAAAAAAAGTTACCAACAAAAAACTACAAAAACCTGTATAAAGTAACCCCGTTTTACGGTAACTGCTATAAATTAAGTTTGGTAAAATAATCGAACGTGTTCTGTGACTTTCGTTAATTATACTAAATAATAATAAATAATACTAAAATAAATTCAAAATTCTCCAGTAGCAAAGAAGTAAAGTGTTATAGCAATAACAATTTAGCAAGTACTTATACAGGATGTAGCCACAAGTTATAGTCTTATTTAACATTTATTTTTTATAGGATTGGTCGTTTTGTAATACATGTAATTAATTGCGTATTGTAAGGTTGCAGAAGCTTGTAATTAAAATGGATTTATCAAAAAAATAAAATAAAAAAAACTAAACGCATGTCATACCTAATCAAAATAGATAACAATTTTATTTTAAAATTCTTTATAATCATAAATTATTTAGTATTTAAAACGCGAAATAAACTATCTACTGATATGATGTAATAATACAAAAAAATATACGATAATTTAATTTTCAGTTTCTCAACATTACACGGTGGTTATCAAACTACAAGTTTTGTAGATTTTTCAGTCTATCAACGGAAATGTGATGTAATACGCGTTTTCAGTTTTTTAAATTTGCTTACAAATAAATCAAAAATATTTTTTTTTATGTTTTCATTATCAAAATGTGTTAATAACAAACGTTTTTGTAAATTAAAAAACGATATTTGAAAGAAAATTTAAATATAGCGTTTAATGTTAAACGCTTTGTTATGTATTGTTAAAAAGGTTTCACCTTTATTTTTAGACGTCGGCGTCGATCAATAACTGCTTTTAAGAATTCTTTGTCAAGATCATGCAATTAATTTATTAAATAGTAATGTCAAAAGCGTAATTAGGTGGTTTGTTTTAGATACATTCGTCTTTTGTTAAACGTTTTGGAATGGCAGCAACGACAAGATGGCTCCATTCAAATTAAATGCGAAGATCATTATCGTCATAATTCGCAACACATATTAAGAATGCGTGCTCGACTTCGTCGAAATTTACAAACGCAATCGCATCCAATGTGCGACAGAAACGGAAATAATCTTCTTATGATAGCACCAGATACTCATTTAGGCTTTAGAAACACGTCGATTTTGGAATTGCCGCATCCGAATCGAATAAAAACCGAACAAGAAGAAAAAGAAAATAACGAAGATAAGGCTTTGAAAATCTATAAAGATGGTTACGATAAATAGATTGTAAATAAATCGATTAATAAAAATTTATTAATTTGATAAACGCTTTAAGTTCTCGCGATTGCCACGAAATGAACAGGTGGATACGTGAATGTTGTGGAAGGCCACTTCCTCAGCGTACACCTTTACGAATGACGTCATCAAGGTATCGGCCTTGTTTGAATGTTGTTCACAAGAATTAAAGTAATGGCAACGGTCTTAAGTCAAACACAGCTCGAACGTTTATTCCTTCGTGCGTTGCGTTTATAACCGTTCGGAAAAATCCTTTTGCGCATTTGTGATAAGCATGAGCGGTTTTTAGACATTTGTATATTCAAAAAATTTGTCGTTTAATAAAACTCATGATAGTGCTCATAGTGTGAAGTGTGTTTGAGTGTTGAAAGGAACGCCAGTTAATTATCGCAAAGAAAGGTGAGTTAAATCTTCTAATACAAAATAGTGTCAACATCGCAACTTTCTCTTATTAAGTAACACTTATTAGTTCCAGTTAAATTCAAAAATTCCGATCGTTCACATTTGTAAAACAAAAAGAAAGTATAGGTTAACGGAATTTTATTAATCGATGTTAAAACTTACTAAAACATTCATTTGATTGAGGGTAGTCACTCACCCTATAACACGCTAAGGTCGAAAAACTTTAACAAGCTCACAGGTGACTTATAATTGCGCGTTTATTTCAATTATTACAATTTTTATTCTTTGTTTAAATACCACTAAAGATCATGACCTCTTTGCGTGATTACAAAATAATTTGCTCACAAAAACTGTTTTAATAACTAAGCTAACTGTTTTGCTTTCGTTCTAAAACAAAAATTAAATAATGTTATCACGTTCGTGTCATTCTAAGTTTTAACCGATCGTATCTAGAATTATTGGTATTAAATTAGAATTATCGTAAAAAAAATAGCTTATTATCGAGTGTCTTGCATAGATTTAAGTCTATTATGCAATTAATAAGCAAAACACATGCAACGGATATACTTACATATGTACATCGACTAAAATGTAAACAATTTTTTGTTCTTTCGATTGAGTTAAACTTTAGTGATATTTTTAGAAACTGTATGTGTTGCTTGTTTTTTTTTTATTAAATTGTTGTTACATTAGGAAAAAAAACATGCAAATAGTCTAAAAAGGTTGTATCACATTTTTACAATTTATTTATATTCAAATTCGATTACATTAATCTATTTATGTCTGCGATCACCACAAAATTTCCAGGATGTTGTGGAATTTGATAAAAATGATTTGTCTTAAACGACAATTTTGGCAAAAATTCACTACGACTTAAATTTTATGAATGATGCTACTCTAGAAAGAAACCGCAGCTTCCGAATTAAACCACATTTGTCTTTAGCCACAAATACGGAAACTACACGCGTACACGTTTTTCGTACACAGTTTTGTACTTCAATTTGAACTTAAAAAAAAATGTGTCATAGAATCCAAAATATTTAGTCAGAGGTTTTCCCAACAAATATCTTTTTGTATAGGTATGTGTATTAGTCACTTAATTAATTTAGGTCACTATATTACAATGAATGCCTTCTTGTGGCTTAGTCCCTCCTTAAAATTGTTGCAACAAATGTAGACTAGAAGCCTTGAAATATTTCTACACGATTACTTTTGGTAGCGTAATAATCAGTACCATGTCGAGAGAACGAAGCGCCTGTGGCAAGTGTCTAATTTGCACTTTAATCTAATAACGTTTTGAAATTAAATAGTTTAGTTACTTTTCAAACCAATATTATTATGTATTTTTGTAGATTATATTTTAACTATTTTAGTTTCGTCAATGGTACCGTAGAACGGGGTGACTTTGGATACTTTTTGCAATCTTTTTAATCCCAGCCTATGTCGCAAAAGATGAATTTAACGGGAGACGTATTTTAATTTTATGTATTAGTTTTTGTTTGGTTTTATATTTTTGTAGCTGTAAATAGATCTTTCATGGAAGTTTTTCTGGGACATCTACATTAACTTGCAGTCAGTTTTTATGTCCTTTCTGGAAAATTTTGAAAAATAAGGCTTTTCAGGGGCATAGGATACCAGTACTTACTACCTGTTATCTTATGTCCATCATAATGGATATAAGATACTAAAGATACTAGGGTTTTTTGCTTTCTATTGCATGCCATAATCATTGGAAATGTCCCTAAAATGAACATTACCGCATTTTCAGTCACATTCTAATGTATTACCAGTATTTATACTTTATACCTTGAGGTTATGTCTTTTTGTTACATGTATTTCCCAAAGCATAAGAAAATAGTATTACTTTTATGACCGTATTTCTGTACCCTAGAGGTAAACAGTGGTAACTACAGGTGTGTTTTTTTCGGTTTTAAAACATAGTAACTCCAATTCTATTAGTTAGCGAGTTCTAACTGTAAGAAACAGTCGTAACTCCCATTTTGTTCGAGGTAAAAAGCCGCATCTCCTTTATGTTTCTCAGTTATATGTTATGGACTTTAAATGTAACAATATACGATGCTACAGAAAAAAATCGTATTGTATGGTATGGGACGAATCACAAGTTGGGAGAGGAGGCCATGAAATTGCGTCAGCGTTATTGAAATGGACAGAAAATGTTCTTAAAAATTCTGGAATAGAAACATTGATAATATGGTCTGATAACTGCCCCAATCAAAATAGGAATTTTATGATGATGGTCAATTATTTCTGGCTCCTAAACCTACGCCCATCCTTAAAAACAGTTAGAGGAAGGCGGGGAGCATTGGGCCACAAAATGTTTATTTGATTGTAAACATTTTTTAAGTTGAACAAATATGAAAAGGACATATTTATTCTAGTTTTAGTTACTTTCTACATGTAATGGTTGCACAAAAAATAAAAAATATGTTTCCTAAATACAATAAAAATATGCTGAAAATTTGTTCTTTAAAGGCCGAAAGCTCCTCATACCTAGGGAGTATTTGGCCAGAAGATGGGGAGCCTTCAGCCACGTATAAGAAATTACTCTAAAACACATAAAAAAATATTTATTTATAAAAAATTCTTCACATAGCTGTCATAGAACAAAAAAATTGAAAAAAATAATTTACGACCAAAGTATTAAAGTCATAACAGAAACGAAAATATGATGCTGTTCTTGTAGTGGCATTTGTTGGAGGAGCTTTCAATTTTGTTATGATATCATCATTTTCAACCTCACATATGTCGTCAATCGCTGGAAAATAAAAAAATGTTGATAGACCTTTTCTTCTCAAAAACTTCAAGGTAGTTGTATCTTTCGAATATTTTAATATCTGGCCAACAAAATGCACCAATTTAGTTTTAGCTTTAAATCTTACTAAAACAAAATCCCCATCATTTAAATCTTCTCTACAATTCTCCTCAATATCTTCCATTTCGTCACTTATTTCTTCATCAGAGTTATCATAAATTGATAATCCATCACTTTCGGAAGACGATGAATCCGACGGAATTTTCGTTCTACGTTTTTTCTTCGGTTGGTTGTCTACTTGTTTTTCTAGCTTAGAGAAAATAAAGCCTTTTTTTTGTCTTTTTCATTCTCAATTTGTTCCAGTCGTTCCTTCTCTGGGGTGTCAGTATAAAGCCTTGAAGTCCCTGGCGTCCGTTTTGTTTTAGTTTCTTTTCTAATTGAGTTCGGAAAAGATCTAACTAATTCAAGTGTCACTTTAGTGGGATGTTTTATGTCATTTTTATAACCACTGCAAGATGGTGTATTTTGCAAAATTGTTATGTCGCTTAAAACAATTATCTTGTTATTTCCCGTCAACCCTTCATTTTTTTCCTTAATAAAATCACTGTTTTTGTTATGTTCTTCACCATCTTTCTCATTTATATTACCGCTATTGCCATTTTCATCCTCTATAACTGTAGTACGTTCTGAAGTATTGTTCGAATTATCTACATTTGGTAAAGGTTGATCGGTAACGGCACTCGGAGTGAAATCTACATTACTAAACACCAAGCGGTTCATTGGCCAAATTCTGTGGCCTTAAAACTACTCACAATATTTTCATTTGTAAATGCTCTCAAATATGCACGATGGGTTAGTTCTGGAATATTCCTAACCGTTATGGTTTTACCGGGATTGGACACCATCCAGTCATTAAATGCAATATTACAAAAAATTTTAAAAGGCCCAAAAACTCCGACGTCTAGTGGCTGCATTCGGTGGGTTGTATGGGGAGCAAAACTTAGTAAGACAATTCCATTTTCCCTACAGTATTGGACCCATGTAAGGCTAACATGTGACTCGTGGTTATCGACTAACAACAAAATTGGATTGCTACGAGAGCAGGACGTATGTTTAACTATATGCTTTAATACAGAAGGAAACAACTCATTAGTCATCCAACCAGACTTGTTTCCCAGTGCTAGACTCAAAACTGGAGCATCAGCTAAAAAGTCTTCTATGTTTCTGATCCGAAAAAAAACGTAAACAGGAGGCAGACGTTGTCCAGATGCGCTTATAATTCCCACAAAAATCACAAATTCACCTCTTTCAGCTGAGGCAGCTTGAGAAACTTGTTTCTTTCCAGTAGTAGAAACAATTTTTACTGGTTTCATCATCGTTGTGACTCCCGTCTCATCGAGATTAAATATTCTTTCCGGAGTAAATTTGTAACGCTCCAGTACATTTTTTAGGTTTTTGAAAAATTGATCCACCTTAAACTTATTAAAACAGGTGCTTCTACCCAAGCTCGTGCTTTCTGGTTTTTTTAAAGAGAGTCTCGGATGACGTGACATAAACCCTCGGCGCCATCCGTCCTTTGCTTGCCGTTTTTGATGCCACTCTGGAGGAATTTGACAGTTTGGCAAAACAGAAGCATATTCGAAAGCTAGCTTTTCGATTTGAACATATGTCAGTCCATAATTCAAATCAGAACATTTTTTAATATACGCTTCTAGTTCAGACTCTTGTTCCGTTGTAAATACTTGTCTATTTGTATATTTGTTTGCATATTTGGGCGATTCTTGATCACTTTCATTATCAGAGTCTTCTAAGTTTTGAAAATTTTGACGCAAATATTCTTCTTTGGACTTCTTCTGTAATATTCTTTTTATTTGACTTTGTAATGTAGATCTTTTTATACCGTGTATCCTAGCGCCCTCTCTTACGGAGAAGGTACCATTGAAACAGCCTATAATTGCTTGTTTGATGCTATTTTCATCTATTTGATTCCTATTAGTTTTTAAAATTCGTTTTCGAGGCATATCTGCAAGAAAAACAAATATTTCAAAAAAATGTAGGGTGCATTCGGCCATGGCGGATGAATGCTCCCCACCTCACGAACTCATAAGGTCCTCAGATACTACTGTTTTTAATATGAATATGGACGACTTTAAAATCTTTGAAATTTTGTATTCCCGGCAGGGAGCACCCTTTGTTAACAGAAAATTAAACACCGACAAAGAATTTTTTTTAATATCTCAGGGTGTGTGGCTTGAAGCTCGTTACGATTTACCTGGCATGATTTATTATAAAACAAAGATGACAAATGCAGACTTTAAAATGGTACATTTGTCCAGAACAAACAGAACAACAATAATAATTTTACCACAAGAACTACCTGCTAATAGGAAAAGTCCAAAAGGCATTAGCAAGAAAAAGTATGATTATTTAATTACATTGTTACAATGGGTTCCAGTTCAATTTCACGAATTCTACAGAAGCTTACCAGTTACCAAACAAGATGACGAAGATGAACAAGATGACGCATAATATATATTTTTTTCAGTTCATTGTTTTTTCATTTTTCTGTTTCTTTAAAATAATATATTGTTGTGTACTGCCATTACTTTAATAAAAATTGTTTTCATAATCAACTTGTGTTTACTTACGGTCTATTATGTTGTGCATTACCTGTGGTTTTTGTTGGGGGTAAATAGCCGTAAGTGCAAAAATAAAATCCCAGGTAAGCGTTGGGATCGTGACAATATGTTAAATGGGAAGAGCATCTGAAACAACGAATATGGATTTTCAGTATCAGATTGAACTACTTTCACTGAGACCAGCTTATTTTATTATTGTCAGTGTCCTTCTTCCAATTGATTGTGGTATCCTGCAGCAATGCTTTAAGATCGAAAATATCATATCGCGACATTTCTCTAAACGTGTAAAGTTTCTTTTCTTGGCAATTATTTCAATACAAAAATTGTGACGCTTTCGATGCTGTTGTAATATTACGACATCGACAGAGCTACCCTTAGCTGAAAAAAAAAGCCGCGGTAGTCACTAAAAGCAATTCGACCGAAACACACCTGTTCTACTAAACCGATAATTTATGTTCAAATTTTAAAATGCGTAAACGAAATAATTTAACAAACCTAATTTATAAAGTTTTATAATAAATTTCACTGTAATGTTATCAACATAGGACGAAAGCAGGTAAAATAGAATTTGAGTAAATCTTGAATGTCAAAATTGTATCAACAGTCAAACAATTGTAAAGATTATTAGCGTTATAAATCTGTTAAGACTAGAGAAATGACTCATGTTAAAGTAAAGTTCATCTCTTTAATTGTTTTTTATAGTCAGTAGCGCATTTGTTTATTATCAATAGGAGAAAAAATTATAGAATCGGTAAAAAAAAGATAACTTAAAAAAAAGGCATGTCGATTATTTCGCGTTGCGAAATGTTCTTATTGCGAGTCCAATCTGCTATACGTTTTCTTTCGATATGACAAGGAATCGCGAACGCGACAAACTGTTGAAAGAATTTGAATTTTTAAACTGTGGATGCACATATCCAAAGATGAAATCTCCACTTTGCAACTTTTACATCTAAATGTGGCAACGTAGTTCAAATCGTGTCATAATATTAGAAGCTGTAGAACTGTGAACCGTCATAATACTCGGGTTAAATCCAGTAATCATTTAGTTTTGTTATTTTTAAAAAAACTGTGGCCTAGCACTATACAAAATTTATATCTGGTTCAAGGTAGCGATTTTTATTTTCTCAAATGAGGTATGTTTATAGAATAATAAAAATGCATTCTTATATTCAATTCTAAAAAATAAATCGTTTATTCAGGTAACTTTTACAAACAAAAAAAGTACTTAATTAATTATCTAACAAATAAAATCCTAAACCCTCCACCGCTAACCAATTCTCTATATACAAATACATCCCAATATCCATGTTTACGCTACTTGTAATCTTCTTCTTCTTTTTAATACCTCTTTCTTCCACCCAGCTTCTTCTCCTCCTTCTCCCAAAATCACCAACCTTCCTGTCTTCTCTTCGCTTAATTGTATGCATTTCTTTAACATGTGCTCTATATTTTCCCACCCCTCACCATATAGTCTACATCTCCTGTCTTTATTTTCCTTCCAATACTTATTCTCTTTCTCTTCATTTTTGCATCTAAACTTTGCTAGCATTCTGTTTAATCTTAAGCTTTTTTCGCCTTTTATGTACTTTGGAATATTGTCTATCACTATATTTGCATATTTCTCATTGTATTTCCCCTCCTTTATTCTTGCTCATATTTCTTGTCTATATATATCCTTATCTCTTCTTATTATTTTATCTTTTATTTCTTTTTCTGTATCCCTTATTTTCTCAACCTCTTTTCTCGCATATCAAACTCTTTCCTCTTCCTTCTTGTTCATAATTAATTTTTTTTATTCTTAACCTCTCCAGCACATTTGAAGCAACTTACATTATTCTCTCGAAGCACATAGCTCTCTTCCCCGCCTGTACTTTTATCTTTTCTAACTTAATTTCCTTCTCTACTCTGTACCCTGGCGTCCCCTTTTCTAATCCCAACGTCCATTTCCAGTATTTTCCTTGTATTTTCTCCAATTCTTCCCATTCCTTCCACCCCCATATTTCCGACCCGTACATCATCACAGTATTTATTGATTTGTTAAACAACCATCTTCTTGCTTTTATTTGCTTCCCTTCTTCTTTCCTATACCCTACACTTGAGCTACTATTCTATTACATTTCTTCGCCAACCACTTTATATGAGCCTCATCTTTATTGTCGTAGCTGATTCGATAACCCAAATAAATCACTGCATTTACATTTTTTATGACCTCATCTCCCCACTTCCACTCTACTCTTTTTTACCCCCCCCCTTACTTTTTGAAACACTACTATCTTTGTTTTTGCCACATTTACATTTAAACATTTTTTCCAAACATTTTTTTACTGTCTTTATTATCTCTTTCATCTATATTTCTTTCTTTGCTATAATATATAACATAATATACTATTCCTCCACTCTGTTGCCCTGTCAACTTTTTCTCTAAATATCTTAAATATACAGCAAATAAACTAGAACTTCTTCCATTTCTCTTTCTAGTCTTTTTTGAAAAATTGTCATATAAATCTTATATCCCACATTCGTCACACTTATACTTCTATAGTTTTTTTTAGTTCTCTTCTGTCTCCTCCTTTGTAAACTGGGCATATTATTGCTTCTCTCTAATCATCCGGAAATCCTTCTTTCTTTAGTTTTCTTACTTCCATTCTTATATTTTCCTTTTGGCCTTCATTCCCTCTTATAACCAAGTTCTTCCTTCTCTTTTCCTTTTCAATTACTTCTACCCTTTTTCTATCTTCTCTTTCATGACCTATTTCTTTTCTTTACTTTTTTGTGATCTTTTCTAAATTTACTACTAATTTATTGCTCTCTTCTCTTATCTGCTTGAATTCTCTAATCTTTTCTTACACATCTCTATTACCCCCTGCACCTTATCACTCTCCTCCTTTCTTGGGCTAGTTTTTGTTCTCTTACTTGCAAAAATTCTTGCACAAACTTTTGTTTTTTTTTCCGATCCTGTCGATTCGGATTCTAACATCATGCTATCTAATTATATCTAATTAAAGCCCGCCATAAATAATAATAAAGGTATATCCCAAAACAAAACAAAAATACTTTCTTGTACTAGCGAATGAAACTTCACAACGCCGTATTATAGCTCGACATTTGGTCAGACAAATCGATAGAACTTTTACCCTTGTTATAGTCGGTTGTGTGTCTGTGGACTTAATCTACTTCACTATTATGGTAAGTAGAAAGAGTTAAAACGTCTATCTTGCCATTTTAGGACACATATTCGTCTTTCATCTTCCATTGCAATAATTTTGCCTTATCTATGACCTATTTGGGATTTCTTATTCGATTTCCGCGCAACGTGAACTAATTGAAGACTGTGTGCCAATTATACGTTACGTTACACATATTTTTCTACTTTCCAACAATTTTTTTGATAAGTGTAGTACAATCTTGGTGTCGGATTTTGAAGTATCTATTCTTGTTGTTTGCCAGCATATATGCTCATATTCCATGTATAACTATGATCGCAACATCATTTATGAATTTTGATACCATATTTATAAATTTTTTGCGGACCAGGTGTAAATATTTCCTGATAATTTTGAATCAGTTTGTCGACAAGTGGTTGAATTTTGTACAGACGATCACCTTCTGGGCAAAGATTATTATCAGAAAAGTGCTGCATCTTTGGCAATATTTTGAATCGATTGCGATTCATTACATTTTTTGCCATATCATTTGAGAACAATTCCCATGTATTCTACGAATCCAAGAAAATTTATTATTTCGCAAATGTCAGTTGGTTCCCACGCTTGCACACGTGAGTTTAAAGAAATTAAATCGTTTCTAGTTATATATTGAGTTGCATTGCACGTTTTTGCAATGTTTTTAAAAATGTAAATATATTTTTTGTAAAACGTTGAAAAAAACATTTCAAAAATGTTTCCTTATTGATTGGGTAAAGTTACCCCGTTTTACGGTAACACTGATGTAATGTAATAAAACAATTTTACAATTTACATTATTGACAGAAACTCTATCAAATTAGTGTACGTGTTGAAAGTAAACGAAAAAAGGTCGATGATATCCTTATCTTACATTACAGATTACATGACTTAGATATTGTTTAAAGTGACTAAAACTGATGCTGTATAAATATTTAAATAACATGTCTAGTCTAAGTAGTATCTGTCGGTTTGGCTTACAGCAAAAAATTGCTAAAACACTCATACGTCGTTTAGAACGTTCCAAAGGTATGTTATCATATTAATTAAAAAAGTTAGTTCATTTTTTTGGTTTAAACCAGATATTTATTTACAGATAACAAAATAAAAAGTTACTAATAATTGCTTTAAAGTAATGGAATTTTGATTTTGATGATTCCAAATTCCAATTTTTCTATAATTACTCATTTGCATTGTCATTACTTAATTTAGCAGATAAGTACATTGAGTTTGCTAATAACATTAATCAATACCGTCGCGATTAGTTTCAACTTAATGGTGTAATTTTCAGTCTAATTACAAATATAATTTAATTTTCCGTTTGTTTCAAAGTCGTTTTTAAATGATTTATTTTATCTTTAGTTAATGCTCATTGCGAGAGTTGCTTGTGTTTAGTGTAGGTTACGCCGGTTTTATTATTACTCTCATTAGTGTTGTTAAAGTTGCAAATAAAGTTTCAGTTAAATTATTTTTAAAAATTAGAATTATCTATAAAAAAATTTAAAAAAATTTTTACTGATTAAAATTTGCTTAAATAAAATATTTTGGATTTATTTTAATGTTGAACATCTACAGTTTGTGGCATAAGGTTAAATATTGGAAGTTTTCTATAATGAAGTGAATATTTTTATTGCAGGTACGTACTCAGTTTAGATTACATTGATAATCTATACAATTTTTTCTATTTAAAAAAAATTAAACATTTTTTTTAAAGTTGATTATTACTGTGATTTATATTATGCTGATCTCAAATAATAATTTCTATAATCAACTTTATGAGTTTGTATTCTTAATTTGTGTTTGAAGCATTTTAATTTTCTTAACGATTTTCATAATTTTGTTTTCTTTTTTTTTTAATTTTTGTGTTGGAACTTCTCCGTTTGTTGCATATTGTGTTCGTGATGATTAAAGAGCGGATAGTAAGGCAAGAGAAAATACCAAAAAAGGTGGCATAAAAGGTATATTAAACCTGCCAAAAAGGCTATAAAAAGGCACAAATATCTATTAAAATTTACAATGTATTATTTTGTTTTATAATGTTTATTAAGTGCTATTATTTTCCAAAGCACAAATCAAATATTTTTCAATATTTTGACCAACGTTGCCTTTTATCATTTCAAATATTTTTATAGACAGAAAAAGTTTTGTCGACATCACAAGATGTTAGAGGAGCAAATTTTAATGCCGATGTTTCCGTTATTGTTAAACATATTTTCTGTTGATCTTCTATAACGTTTTTTAACAATGGTTGTTTCATAGTTTTTTTAATATTTTTTAAATGTAAACCACTACCCAAGTGTTGTTTTACATGGTACTTTTTAGTAGCACCGATCTAAAATAATGCATATACTAGTAATTAAAAGCATTTAAATTAAGATAATACAAATTTACTGATTTTGAACAAACTTGACAAAAAAGGTTTTCCCGTCGGTTGTTAAATTATTGTCCAATTTAATCCACTTGTAATAATTTTCAAATTTTGATTGTTTATTAGGTGGCATTTTTTAAAACTTACTCACAGCACAACAGCAATAGACTATCACAGTGTGACAATATCACAGGTATTTATAACAAACAAAGAATATTTTAGTCATGTGTTTCAGTCATTAAAGAAATCCCACCGGACAGAATTAAAATTATCTATATTTGTTTGCTTTACTTAGGTACTAAATACACCTAAAACATGATTCATTCCGAAATCTTTCCGGTTTTGTAAATAGTGTTCTGTTAAGCCTGTCATTGTACATAATCTTAGTATAAATTCTCACAATAGTTCTTCTCTATAAGCGGCTTTTGTATTTAATGTTTTTTGGAAACCGTTGTTTAACAAAACATGAAAATTCCTGTTGTTATTTATAGGTTTGTGGTAAGACCTTTTAAGCAAAAAATGTTAATTATATTATTATACGTAGTTTAAGTAAAATTATGTAATGCTTTATTGTCATCTACCTATTAAAATACTGTTTACACAAACTTTTCAAACTTTATATGTAACAAAGCAATATAAAATAATACTCTTTAAAAAAGCAAAAAAGACAAAAAGTTACACAAAAAGGCAAAATAGGCAAGCTCCAGGCATCCGCTTTTTAGTGATGATTTTTATAGTATCCTGTAACATCACATCTCAAAACTCTAGACTTACTTTTTACTGTTTTTGTAATCCTTTCATTAGCGTCATATAATACCGTTATATTTAATTTGTTGTTATATAGAACCTTTATCGTTTTATTAGTTGTTCTCATTATTTTTATACAACGGGTAAATTTTTGTTTGTGGTCTTATTGAACACTCAGAAACTAAATTGAATTTCATTTTGCAAATGCTTAGGTGTTGTTGGAAGTGTTTGCTAAATTTTAGTTTTTACAAATTCCGATTAGAAACGGTTAGGTTTTGTTAAATCTAACGACCTAAACAAGTAAACGTTAAATATGTTTGGGGGCGTAACTGGGGCCCGTTGTCCCAAGCCCCACATTTTTAGGAGCCCTCGGAGGTTACGTTTTTTTCTTGTTAAAATGTATTTAAAAATCGAAGATGTACTTAGTGTACAGCAATGGGTTATAAAATTAACCAAATAAACTGTCAATTAAACACAGTTTTTAGTGTTAAAGAATCTGGAAAAAACAAGAACACTACTTATCGTGGAGAACTCAAAATGAAGTGGGCGGTAATAACATAAAAAGCCCAAATGTTTTTCATAAAAAGCAAATGGTCTTCGTAATTCGATACATCCTTCAAAACATGGCAGGTGGGATGTTTTCAAAAAGTTTGTTAACCTTTGTGACTTTGATCAAAAAACTGGTGAAGGAATCGCTGGCTCAATAAAAGTCATTTTGCAAAAGTGTGGATGCAGAAGTCAAGCGTACGAAATATGTCAAAAAAGTTTAAAGGAGTAAACGCTAGAATTCTAGCTGAAAACCCCGAAGTATACTTTCCCTCTTGTGGTGCACATAGTTTGAACCAGCGTGGAAATCTAGCTATGGGCTCAAAAATTAAATTATATTTTGAAAACGTCCAGCTTTACAAGCTGATTGTATTAAGTCCAAGTAAGTGGAAAATTTTAGACTCAACATCAGCAAATGTTTCTCTTCATTCTATATCCAGTACAATAGTTGAAGCCGACCTCTTACGAAAAGCTACTCAGAGATTATCAATGTATTAATATAACGCAATTAATCTTACTTCTAAGATTCACGCTGATGTTGATACACTTACGCACTAATTCAAGTTTTTTGAGCTTATTTTACTAAGAACAATTTGGTTTCAGGCTTTCTCTTAATGACGCTAAAACTGCAATGAAAAGTTTACTTGCAGTCATTGATATCATTAGACGTAGTCGGGATGCTCTAGTATAAGAAGCTAAACTAACAGCTACAAATTTTGCTCTAACACAATTCAAAAATACAAGATCTAGAAACATTTTTTGATGCATCGGGACAGTCAGATTACAATCACGAATCTAAAGAGTTAGTGCTTGTAAATAAAATCTTTTTTCTAGAGGAGTTCAAAGTTAACATTTGCCCCAGGCCTCCAAAAGTTTCTGGGGTGGGCTTCAGTATGTTTAAAACAATCCGTATTGCCAACGAAATTAATGTAATTCATCATTACGTAACAAAATATTTTTTTTCTTGCCAGGAATAAAACATTATTTCTTGATCTTTTTTACTAAAAGATCTTACATTCCAGCATTCCAAACGCAGCTGGTTTTTTTGATTATTCCGTCTCAATTCCCTTTTCCCTGTTTGGTTCGTCAACGTTTTTGCAGTCTTGTTACGAGGCGATACTTAGGGGCTGTGAGCAGTTTATCTATTCTTGGGACCGGCAACGACATCGTTAGGCTACTCAATCCACTCATCGATGTCGCAGGCGGATGAAAGAGGAGAAATGCTCATGGAATTCTGCGCCCACAACGAACTAAGGATCAACAACACATATTTCAAGCATAAACCACAACATAAAATAACTTTTCAAAGCAGTAGAGGGATAACTTCCACAATTGACTATATAATAACAAACAGAATGATCAAACCTGAGCAGATATTAGATATGAAAGCTCTCACATCTGCAAACATAGGATCGGATCATAGTTTAGTGATGGAAGAAACAAAAACTTTAACTACTAAATTTAATATCGAATCGCTTAAATCTGAAAGCAATCAATACCTCTACAGGCTGCGACTGGATTATAAAATAGATAATGCACCTATCCTCCAACATCACACTGTAAATAATGCGTGGGAAATCCTATTAAAAAATATAAAGCAAGCAGCAGCTGAGGCGTTAGGAACAAAAACTGTCAATACGAATACACAACATACGAACAAAAAACTATAGTTTAAACCAGAAGTAAAAACACTAGCGCAAGAAAAAAAGAGTGCTCACTTGACATACATATCCAACAAGAATCCAAGAAACTACTACTACTGGAAGAACTTTAGTAAGGAAATAAAAAGTGACCTATACGGAACTGAAAAGCGCATTTGGAAAACGCTTAGAGCAGTGAAAAAAGAAGTCAACAAAACAGTACAACTGAATAACATATCGGCAGTCGAATGAACCAGGCATGTACTCAGGAAACCAAGATGAAATCGAACCAATGGATCGGCAAAGAAGATTACAAAGAGAGGTTGCCAGAGACATAGAAAGCCTGGAAAAAATATAAGAAGAAGATGTAATACTACAACTAACATAGATTAAAAATGGAAAATCTCCAGGCCAGATAATATCCCGAATGAACTGCTGAAATGCGAGGGAATAGAGTTAGCCAAATAGCTCACTAATTTGTAAAACAAAATATTGGAAGAGGCGATAACATCATAAGGATGGAAAGACAGCATAACTATACCATTGCTTAAAAAAGGCAAATCCTCAGAACCATCTAACTACAGAGTAGTATCTTTGCTGGATACACCCATGAAATTATTTGCTCGTCTTTTGCAACAACGCATTCTCAACCATATCTCAATAAGTGAAGAGCAACAAGATTTTGGAAAAAAATCGTTCGACTGTTGACGCAATATTCATTGTTCGGCAAATCGCAGAAAAAGCAATAGAATTCGACAAGCCAGCATTCATGTGCTTTTTAGATCTAACGAAAGCTTTTGGTAGGGTACGCTTGACGGATATTGTAAACGAATTAAAGAGTAAAGGAATACACCCAAACATTATCGAGACGATAAGGCAGCTGACAACTGAAAAAATTGCGCCAAACATGGGAGTTCGACAAAGAAACAGTCTCAGCCCTCTATTATTCAACTTAATAATAGATAGAATTATTGAACAAGTTGGCAAGGTAAACGTCTACAAGTTGGGAAGACACGATATCAAGATCGTATGCTATGCTGACCACGCGACACTATTCGTTTCTTAAAGCAATTTATATGCGCTGAATACAGAACTGCAATCAGATTTTCTTTGGCATGTAAGTGTAAAAATTATTAAGGATTATCTTATTAACTAAAAGGAATTGTTATTGTGAGAAATTTTTTGGGCAAGTAATGCGAGTACTTTGTGATGAAAACACTAAATATTATAATTAAGAGGTGAATTATAAATATTTACGAATTAAAGCGGCCTTGATATCCTGCTTCCATGGTAGATATTTCCTGGTGGAACTTTTTACCGTTTGTTACTCACGGTTTCTATATTTGACGAAAAGAAGATGAGATGCGAATGCAAGAAATGCATTTTTTGACGTTCGGTAACCAAGGTGCTGGTAGACTGCATAATTATCTGGTCTATGGTTTCCAAAAAAGTTTTAGATGACAAGCACAAATGCATCACAAGCTGCTTCTTCTCGTTCTGTAAACTCCAATCTTAACAATGGATCTCGAATCAATTTTCGTATTTTTGGTCCAACGAAAATTCCTGCTTTCATTTTTGCGGCAGTTTTCATCTTTCCAGACTTGCTTTTTGGGTACTAAAAACCACGATTTGTTTGATCCATTACCTGCAACAAACTGCTTTATAAACCCAGTTTGATATGGAGTAGAGATAGGTAAATCTTATTATAATCCATAAAAGGTACATGTTGAACGTTGTGTTGTCCGACCACAGGTAAATTTCTGGGTGACCAATTTTTTACTATGTAGTGATTCTTATTATTGCGATTATTCCACAGAGCATACGTGCGTCACTAGGACAGGACTCTAGCGTTCAAATTACCGCAAATATTCTAATTATGCTTCGAGTGCTTAATCAGCACTAAGAGAGTAAGCAATAGAAAGTGATGGTTTCTTGTTTCAATTGTTTAGTAGTGCAGCTTTGTGATTGCTTGCATTAAATAAAAAGTCTTTACTCTTCTGCTACGTATTTGTTATCTAGTTTCTTCACGACTCCTTTCACGTTATGACAAAAACAGACAGTGTTCAATGCTGCAAATTTTATGTGGCAAACACAAAAATGCGCAATTGTAGCACCTCTCTGAAGTAAGTTCTATTCCTTCAGCATAAAACCCAACAATTCAGGCTTTTTTTTTACTGTGCCTATAATGATTATTATTTATTTTTTGTAAATAGCTGACTCAGTTTGAAAGGTTATTTCTCTCTTGTAAAAAATTAATAAAAATATTGGTTTAACTAGAAAAATACAATTTTTAGATATCTTAGTCACAGTTACATCATTAAATATAAAAAGATAAAAAAAAATATATGGGAAACTAAATGGCTAAATGCGGAGGCGCCCCATTGTGCATGAACCATATGTAATAAGTAATAAATGGAGATCTTCAAATAAATTTTACATTGTTTGTTGCAAAAAGTTTAAGTAAATGTTTCTATTTAATCGATTTGGTATCACAATAATAAAATTTTCAATCACATCAAATATTAAGCTTAAACTCGTGCTGATAGTGAGTTATTATTTATTGTGTACGTTAGTGATGCCGGTTCTTGTAAAAGAAGCTTCGTTTGTAAATAAAATTGTTCTGCTGAAATTCACTTATTGAACTCTCCGATCATGAATAAACTGACCGACCGACACAAAACTTTTAGAAACCATTAATTCAAGTCGTAAGCGTCTGGTGCTTATTTTTGAGTTATCTTCAACTCTATCTAAAATTTGTTCTTCTAGTTCCACAGTTCTTATTGTACGTTGACGGCTCAATCAGCATGTCTTTACTTGAAGCTTCCTTTTTTCCGAAAGTGGTTGTGCGATTGGTTTTTGGATGGCTATTTAAAGCCAACTTAGTTTGTAGGGGACTCAGCACCCGTACAAATTAAAGATATACTCAGCAAATCAAACTATGAAGAATTAGATTTTGATATAGGCAATTCTGACGAGTGGAGTGCGCGCAAAGCAAGAATAAAATAACCTTTTATTTAATAAACAAATTTCATTGAATACCTAATAAAATAGTTAATAATAGTATGTAAATGGCTATAGAGATGGAAATGTTGAAAACTGATTTTATGACCGCGTAATTCAAATAAGTTTTACGCGGGAATAAAATCAGCTTTCAACGTTTCCATTTACATTCTATTATTCATGTATAGTAAGTTCATACTATGAGATGGTTCTGCCATCATATTTCGCTCACATATTAATAATGTTTGCTTACCTGTTTATACCTGGCAACTTTATTTAAGAATGTCAATAACCTATATTTTTCCAATTTTCCAATTATTTTCTTCTAGTTAAACCAATAGTTTAATGAAATTTTTGTAAGAGACAAAAGACTTTCTTTCCAAACTGAGCCAGGAAAACTAAAATTTATAAAAAATTTGAAAAAGTGAACGCGACCAAACTATTTATACCGGGTGGTGACTTAGAAAACTCAGCATACAGATATCAATGCTTAATCTTTATAATCTTGATTTATTTGCTTTTCTAATTTAAAAAAAAGTGTAAACTAGTATTTTGGAGAAAAAAAATACTGCATCTATCTATACTATTGTTTACAATTTTCCATTTTACAAAACTAAAAAATGGAAGAAATAAAAATTTAATATTTTTAAAAAACTGGGATGCCATGGTATTTCAAAAACAAACATGAGCATTTATTTACATACATTCTGTTTTACGTTTCCGATTGATTAAATTCTGTTTTCCTTAAAATGTATTCAACGCAAGAAAAAGTTGAGATGATAAAGTGGTTTTATGCCAGAAATAGACAAAATAATACACGAGTTTGAAACTACAGGCACAGTAATAAATACTTGTAAGTCTAATAATTACGATTACAATTTATATTAAAACGAGGAAAATGACAACATTTTTAATGTTAGGACGGCAGTAGCTGAAAATCCTAATATAAGTTGACTGCAAATAGCGAAAGCTTTGGTTTGTGTCATACCTGAGTGCTTTAAGCTTTTAGAAAAACTAATGCCATCAAGAGTTGCATATACATGATTTAGAGAGGAGGAAGAAATTTTGCTTCCAAATTACTGAAAAATGTAACGCAGATACGGGGTTTTTAGAAAATGTTTTGTTTGCGAATGGATGCACGTGCACACTGCATAATTAACCAGAGTATGGGGCTACTGACAATCCACACAAAATTGTGCAAACTAGGACCCAATATTTGGTTAATGTTTGGGTGGGAATATTAGGTCATTACTAGGGATTCACAGGCTTCGCTTGGTTTTTAAAAACTTGACATAAAATCAAGCTTTAAAAAGCCAAGCCAAGCTTTTACCAAACTTTCAACCTCTTGAAAAAATTTATACCCCAAAATAAAGTTTATTGAAGGTAATTTACACAAATCACTTCAGCAAACAGCGTCAATAATGGAATCAAAACAGAAATTAAACAAGTTGTCTAATTGAATTCTAAGAAATTAGAATTTATACGTCTTACATTGCAGCGTTTTTTGTTTTTTAGCTGAAGTCTTGTTTTGGTTACAACCGCATTTAAACGTAATCGAGTGCAGAAAGTTAAGTTAGATCAGTGTCAATACGAAGAGATAAAAATTAGTATATGCTGTATTTATTTTACTAACAATTTATTCTGTAGATGACGGAAAATTAAAGTATATGTAACTATGAATTTAAGTTTATTTATTAATTTTTTTATTACTCCCACGTACAGACGCGTTGCCCTATCACTTCATTTTGAAGGTTTGTGGTAACCTATGCTAGCAGTTGGATAATTATTTATATTGTGGCAGTGATCTATAAGACGTGCTAGGTACGTGTTCCAATGCCATAGACTACTTTTGCAAAAAGAGCAAGAAAAAGTTTGAACACTTGATAAAGCTTGGAAAAGCTTAAAAACCAAGCCAAGTCAAGCTTGTATTTTTAAAAAGCTTGATTTTCAAGCCCAAGAAAAGCTTTTACGTCTCAAGCCAAGCTACTTGGTTTGGTGAATCTCTAGTCATTACGTTATTGATCTAAATTGTGCGAATAACTAGTCTGTTAGATCTCTCGGTCTTTCGCCCAACGATTTTTTTCTTTGGGAATTTATTCTGAACGAAAATTTCAAAATGTAGAAGAGCTGAACAATTGGCATTCAAGTAGATTTAATAAAATATCATAATATCAAATTACCAAATGTTAGACGGCAATTTGACGACGGTTGGTTTGTTTGAACATTTGCTAAGATTTTCTGTTTTTGCTGTAATTTCGAGTTTATGTTGTTTTTTTTTCTCTAAAATAATTAGATAAGCACATAATTCGATATTATATATAAGTCTAAATTTAGTTTAAAAAGTCGAGTCAAATTTTTATATTATTTCTGAACATTTGTTGTAGTTATAATTAATTTTTGCATACGTTATTAAATAAATTAAATAAAAAAGTTTATTTGTCATTGAGTAAAAAAAACACAACAGTTACTTTGAAAAAAAATGTAATTTATTTTTTTTTCAAAAACATTTGATCTGAATCATAAACTGCTGCATTTCTACTTAATGGATTATGACTGGAAATTGTAGTCAACAAAGTTTTTATTACAATTGTACAGTGTTTACTGCTGACAATATTTGCCTTAAGTTTTAGCTTAAGCTTAAAAAAACATGTATGCTTCTATTTACGATGTTTTTTAAAAAATATTTGTCTAGCCTTTGTCATATCAGTTTTGGTTCTTTGTAGTTAGAAGAAAGCTTGTCGTTTTTTCTGACTTGAATACTGTTTCCGTCGAATCAAAATCAAACGCATTAATGGAATCACAACAAATACAAAATAAACTGTTTTCGCATAAAAAAAAACACGTAATAATACTCGACGATGACTTAGCAAAATAAAATATTAAAAAAAAGTATCAACAGGTGTGTTTGCAACTTTTTTGTGGTGTACATGATGTCATTAATTTGAATATTTTTATAAGAAAATCTAATAACTGTTTATGTAGACAGTAATTCCAACACTCTTACTTTTTTTTATAAATAAAACAAACAAGTTTGATTCAACTTCCACTATAACCGCAAAGCATTATATTTTTTAACGTAACTTAATTTTTTATATACTTTTAAAGAACAGTCAGTTTAAAAAATTACTTTGTACAATTACTTTTGACTGTCATACATTTTAATTTTTTGTATTGTAAGCCGTCTTTGCGCACTTGTCAAAATACACGTCCAACTCTTTTTGAGTGATTTTGAGACTTAAATCCATGCACTTGAACAAACATCATAGCATGTACATGGACCAGCCTCATAATTAGTATTAAAAACTCTAAATCCAAACACTTCCGGCTGTTGTTTTCCGTTTATAGTTTTAGTAGTATGTAATAGTTTAGTGCGAATTGATTGCAAACTGGAGGGTATATCTTTTATAAAAATTTTTTTTAGAGAAGCACAAAAATGAGTATTTTGGGCTAATATTTTCAAATCGTTAATAAAATGCTCAATAAACTGTCATAAATTCGCGGTTATCTTCCACCAGTAGTCCATTGTTAGCACCAACATTGAGACGCGATGTTTTGGTTGTAAAGCTTTAATGTCGTGAATGGCCGTACTTATTTATTTTCTCAAATTTAAGCTTAGTTTAGGCAACAGGTATTAGGAAATATTTGGGTTGTGTTAGTAACGCTTAGGTTTTTTTCCCAAGCGATGTACTGTACGAAACACAACGTAAGCAACAAAATCTCAAAACATCGAACTTTATTTGACACAATATATTTTTAAGGCAAAAAATCACCTTCGTAAAGCTCAAATAGTCATATTGCGCTCACAAGCATGTTATGCGAGAAAAGGTCCAACAAATTAAGCCTCACGTCCACTGACTGCCATTTTCTGTTGGCTTAGATACCGTTAAAAGCATTCGGATAAATGTGAAATTTAAAATTCGCCCTGGGCACAATCAATTTTAAAGCCAAAGTGGAACTTTCAGAAATTTTGCCAGACTTTGATTGAATACGGTCGGATTAAATAAACAATTTATATCGCGTGATCACTGGCAATTGTTTCGCCACACTATAATTAGTTGACACGCGTTTCTAAAAAAACAAAACAAAATGATTACTGGACTTTACCAGAGTTTTATAACGGTTCACAATTCAACAGCTTCTAAGATTATGACAAGATTCGAGCTACGTTACCACATCCTTTCGGATGTAAAAGTTTCGAAGTAGAGATTTCACCTTTGGAAATGTGCATCCACAGTTTAAAAACTGTTTGTTTAACAATTTGTCGAGTTTGCGATTCCCTGTCATTTCTAAAGAAGACTTATAGCAGACTATACTTGCAATAAAAACATTTCGCGACGTTAAATAATCGACATGCATTTTTATTACATTCTCTAAGTGTTCTTAGCGTAATTTTTCGGTGCAAAAAAAGTAAAACCAATCTTATAAGCGACCCGTCAATTGCCGAAGAAGAAGAAAAGAAAATATTAAATTTGCTCTCTCTGCTTACAACAAAAAAACAAACAAAAAATCTCGTTAAATGATAGAATTAAATTTAAATAGTTATTCTCAATTTTCTCGCGTTAGACAGTATCTCAATTCATCGTATCTCTCGTACAATAATCAAATAAAAAACTTACAAACGCATATCCAAATAAATTTAACTAATTTCTGACCTTTCAAAAGAAAAACTTTTTGTTTTTGCACCGCGTCAGGGTTTTTAAAACCTTCGTTTAAAACTATCCTCTTTCTTTGTACGCAATTTTGACTTTATATCCTAAAACGTTTTTTTTTGATTGGACAAGTTCACGAACGCTCTCAGTACCTTGTCTGCTAATTGGCTTTTTCTTTTTTTACTTAATCTGTTAAAAGCGGCGTTGTGCGTCTTTCTACCCTTAAGATGTTACTATGTTTTGTTATTGGACAGCGCTGCATGCTACAAATGGAATAAAACTTTACCGATGCTATCATTTTTTTTCCTATTGATATTAAATAACAAATGCGCTACTGATTAATCTTAACAGATTTATAATTATTATCATGCTAATAATACTGCCCTGCTAAAATCAAATGCGGTATCTAAAAGGCGCGCCGAAATGAGATATTAAGCTTCAAAGTTTTTATGCTAGCCCCAAACAACTACTCTAGATTTTGGACAAGTCAACATTCAGTGAGCAAAAAAATCGACCACAACGCGTTGTGGACGATGTTGAACGACCAAACACCGAAATAAGATACTTCTTCGGGGTGTGGTTGTACTTATGAGACCACAACGCGTTATGTGCAATTGCGAAACGGTCACAAAGCGATTTGGACAATTTAGTACCCCAATTCGGCGTCATATTGTCGATGATATCCATGTGGCCCTATTGCATCAGCGAGTTAAAACTGTCCGGATGTGGTCTGCCTAACGTGCAGTTTAACTATGAGCGTTATACAGGCCGGATCGTTGCCATCGGCAGAAAATAAAAACATGAAAGAGGCGTTTAACGAAAAACTTAAATATGTTGCTGAAAATAGCAATGATCGGAGTGATTATTTTACGAGTGAGCGGTACAGCCAAATCGTACATGAGGTGGAAGAAGCTAAACGTTTAAAACATAGTAAGATGCTGTTGTCATCTAAACAATACAGAAAACTGAAGAGATACATTATAACAATTGGGGGAATTGAAAAATTAATTAAAAAAATCGTCGAAACACAGAGTGGTAACTTTCGATATTACTGCAAAACGGAGGATATGTTTGATGTCATTGAAACTGCTCATATGGCAACTGGACATAAACGAACAAGAGGTAAGCGTTTTTCTCATTAAATAGGATGAACTTATGAAAATTAAATAGGGGAGAGCAGGACAGGAATAAAAACTTAGAAGTTTATAAGAGTTACACCAATGACTAAAATTGTTTTACTTTTTGCCTTCGACGTGTAAGTGCCACTTACACATCATGCAATTAGGGCAAAAAAGTTCACTTATATGACAGGCAGTGCAAAAAATATTTTTCTTCGTTTCATTATAGTTATGGAGGTCGAAATAAAGAAAATATTACCCGAACAGCTATTCAGATGTATTTGTCGCTCTGCGAACAGTGCCAAGGAAAGAAGAAAATTCAGACGAAAAGATTAGTTGTTGCGCCGATCTTGTCAAGCAATATGAATTCGCGATGTCAGGTGGATTTAATAGATATGCAGAGTGAAGCAGACGGTGATTATCGCTTTATTTTCAACTATCAAGACCATTTAACTAAATTTACAATACTCAAACCACTAAAAACTAAAACGGCTGAAGAAGTTGCATATCAATATCTTTTGTATATTTAGAGCCCCATTTATTCTCCAAAGTGATAATGGGAGAGAATTTGCTAACAAAATAATTGAAAGTTTAACGGACATGTGGCCAGGCTTGAAAATGGTGCACGGAAAGCCTAGGCATTCGCAAAGTCAAGGCTCGGTAGAACGCTCAAATCAGGATGTAAGAGATATGTTGGTAGCATGGATGTTAGATAACCAGACTAAACAATGGTCAGAGAGATTAAGGTTTATTCAAAGGAAGGAATTAAAAAAAGTCTTTACGAAGCCATGTTTGGTAGCACGCAAAGAGTCGGATTGGCAGATTCTACGTTGGAAAAGGAAACATACGAATCTTTGGAAATGGAAGAAGATTTTGCGTGGGCTAAGTATACCCGAACCAGATCGTGAGGCGGAAGAAGATGTAAATAGTACAGTCCCATGTGCGAAGATTACGGTATTGTCCAACCATGCGGAAAATGTAGCGTAAGGATACACACAAAGTGTGGAATAGAAATTGAAGATCAAGTCATATGTAGCCTTTGCAGTAGGACTGACGCAATTAGAGATCAACGCGAAAGGGGTTGGAAAAACAAGCTGCGAAAATGTTATCTTTGTCACAGCAAAAATTGCCTCCTATTAAGGTGGGCCAAAATGTCGTAGTTAAAGTTCCAGACGTAGATAGAGGGCAACTTGCTCCCAGAAATGTGTTGGCTGTTGTTCTCAGTGTTAATGAATCGGGTTTATATAAACTGGAAACTAAAGAAGGCGTCCTGGAAAGAATTTACAGTCGAAATGAATTTACCCTCGCTGATTCCAATTTTATTGCTGAATCGGATATTCCCAGCTCATCATTAACTCTGAGAAAAGCTTCAGCTCTCTCATCTGGATCAAAACAAGGATTTGTGATCTGCCATTGCAAGCGTTATTGTAACACAAAAAGATGCAATTGTCGGTCCAAAGAGGTGCTGTGCAATTCAAAATGCCACAACAGCAGTGCCTGCAAAAACAAATGATTTCTTCTTTCATTATCTTTGTCTATTTTTAGGGTACATTAATTTTATTTTTCCTGTTTCTTTCTGTATTTTTGATTAATAAATTAATAATTTCAAATATTAATCATATCCTTTTAAAGTTATTTAAGATTTTTAAGTTACGCTTATCATTTCGGGTTGTGATTGTCCTACATTGTCCAAAACGCGTCGTGGTCGTTTCGCAATTGCACATAACGCGTTGTGGTCTAATAAGTACAACCACACACCGAAGAAGTATCTTATTTCGGTGTTTGGTCGTTCAACATCGTCCACAACGCGTTGTGGTCGATTTTTTCGCTCACTGAGCGTTTTCGATGTTTGGGCGTAACATATATAGTTTTATATTCTAATAAAAATTTTCCGCGAGTAGCTTTGATTTCAACGATATCTGAGAGTAATGGTTTGTTGGGATCTTTATTTAATTTTGTCTGGGATATTAAATCTTTCCACTTATAAAAGTCGAGGTAGCTCATTTTTTTAATTTCTACCTTACATTTTTGTGCCTTTTGGACAACGGGAGAACAAATCAACGTACTAGGAGGACACCTGCAAACTATAGTGAATTTTTGCTAGTAGATTAACCTTTTAATTCTTTTTCGGACACATGTGTTTACTTCTGCTGCGTTTTATAGAGTTTTCACACTGTTGAACCGTCGCCCTCAGAGTTCACATGGGTTGAATTATGTTTTCAGACAATCAGCCTGATGCTATATCACTCTCCTTATGAATAGCGATGTCGTTATCTAGCCGAATCGTTATTTTTGTAAAATCGGTATGCTGTATAACTTATAACGGTTCCACTCATATCTACTCTCGTTATCCACTTTCGCTATTTTGAACCATAACGATTAATATAACGGCGTCGTTTTGGTAGCCGTTATAAACATAGCGATTGTGATGTATAGGCTTGAGAGCTTTTTATGTATGAAAAAATGAATTTTGGAAATGTTTTGTGCGCTGCATTATACGAAGAACTGGAAAATGCAGTCAGAAAAAGAATCTTTTCAGTTTTACCGTGTATTTAAGAACGTAAGGTTAGAAACGTATTCTTTCATACGTGCAAAGAAGCGACCCGTTTGAAGTAACCACGTAAACAAAATGTATAAAAAAGATGTAAGTTATGTAACGGTGTGTTTTGCAACTCAGTTTTATTTCGAATTAATACACGATGCTTATACTTTTACGTATTAATTAAAGCCATTATTTAATAGAAAATTGGAGCTATCGAGGGATGATGTGCGTCATTTGATGGAGGTCATAGCAATTTTATTCCATACCAGGTAGTTTTAGTCTGGATTTTTCCTATTTCAAAATTTACCGGCCAGATGTTTTACGACGGCACGGCGCGTGCCCTATATCCTATTCACTCTTATACGTTCAGCGGCCGTATAGCACTCTTTGTTTTTTTAAAGGCGATACTTTTTTAGAAAATAAGGATTGCAAGATAGTGTGTGACATATCGATATAATTAAAATACCGATACAGCAGACCTATTTTACCAGTGATTGTAATGTCGATTGTTATCTTTGACCATTAAAATCTGATAGCGATTGGTCGCTAAGTATAACTAGAGTGTTACAGCATCAGGGTGAATAAAGTAAACCCAATGAGAATAACAAATAAACTATTACTCTAAAACGTTGCAAGATAGAGGAAAGTTGCACATATACATTTTTATAAAAGACAAAATTTACTATAAAGAAGTTCGCGAAAGGGTACAATTGTAACGATTTTTCGTGTTACCAAAATTTAAATTTTATTTAATTCTGTGGGTGTTGTAAAATCTTTTTAAATTTTATGTCTTTGGAAATTGTTTGTTATCAAATAGCGCATATGGTACATTGATTTTAAAAAGTTTTACATTATTGTGGGAAATCGTCGGAACATCATTCCGGAGAAGTTTGTTTTGCCAATTTCCTTTAATTTAAAACTTCGAATTATTTCGGATTGGGTTTTTCTATTTATAATTTAGTCTAAACAAGACAATTATTTTTCCAGAGGTTCTTCGTAAGCCTCTTAATTTTGGATTCTTAATTCTTAATTTATATTCCTTAATTATTAATTCTCAATCGAAACGGTAAAATTTGGGTTCTAGAAAATGCGTTTATTTATATGGGTTTTTACGTCACCAGCATTGGAATCAAGTTCGATACCTCGTCGTCGCTGATAAGGTTAGTTCTTAAAACCTCGCGGACTACCAATTCGTTGATCAAAAACGTAAACTTCTTCGTTCGAGATTAGCGTTAGAAGGATTAAATCCAGCCGTAATAAATTCATATGAACCAGTTTCGTACGACATTTCTGTCGAGTTTCAATTGTGCTCTGAAAAGTTAATCGAACATCAAAGTTTAGTTGAAACTTTTCAAAAAAATCCTATAACTTAAAACTATAATCGAATTTATTTTCGATTCAGTTTTCTTTTGGGTCATCTTAATCGGTTGAAACCCGATGCAGATCTTCAAAGCAAGCACGGCGAACTTATTTCAAGTTGTGTCAATTTAATCGAATGCATTGGTAATGCATACCATAATTTGCAACTTTATGACAAAGATGTGGAGGGTAATGAAAATCACAAACTCAAAAAAAAAATTCAATCTCAGAAACAAAATTACAATCAGGTTTCTTTTAATGATGCACCTATAGATCGTGATAATAATCAGTCTTCTCCTATGACTAATGTAGATGCTTTTTGTCGGTTAGAAAACTTACGCAGAGAACTTGACCAAATCCAATTAAGTCAACGTCATCATAGCTTAACTCCCAATACCACTCAGGATAATTCTAAATATGTACCAGTTTATAAATGGGGAATAACCTTTTTCGGAGATACTCATCTACTCGGTGTTAACTCGTTTTTACAACGTGTCGAAGAATTGCGGGAAGCTAGACAGGTTTCAAAAGAACAGCTAATTAATAGTGCTGTCGATTTATTCACGAATCAAGGTTTAATTTGGTTTCGTGCAATTCGTCAACGAGTATCTTTCTGGGAAGAATTAGCTCAAAGATTAAAGTATGATTTTCTACCAAGCAATTTTGATGAGGAACTTTGGGATGAAGTAAACAAGGTCAAGATGAAAAACCTAGTCTTTTTATTTTGTCAAAGTTAAACCTTTTTGATCGTCTAGCCGATAATCCTGATGAATCACTTCGATTAAAACATACTTTACGTAACCTACAACCTTTTTATGCCACACAACTTGTTCTTGTAGATCAGTTACAACAAATGTGTAAGCGGTTGGAAGAAGCTAGGTTACAAAATTCACGATACAGAAATCATTCGGCAGGGTGTTCTATAAATTTAGAACCGGATTTAACATATGTACCCAATACAAAAAAAAAATTATGTCAAATCAGTTAATCAGAAAAATTTTCCACAAACTTCATACGTGCTTAAAAGAAAGAAAAACTTTCTGTTATGTATGTGGTCATTCAGAAGTTTATTTCAGCAATTGTCCAAAGTGTCGCCCAAAAAACTAAATTTACGGAAAGGAGACGTCAGCCGACCTTTACCGTTGTCGTACTATTTATAGGCTGATTCTTTATCATGGAAATCTTGGCTACAAACAATAAGAAAATTTTATAAAACAACATCTAATACCGCTGCTAGTTTCGCACATAATTGTAATGATTTCTTTGCGTATTAATGTTGAACCCTGGAGAGCACTTTTTGACTCGGGAGCTAATCAAACTATTTTAGGAAAAAATGGACATTACTTGATAAATGTCAATTTCAATTAAAAAAAAAATGTTTCAAATATTGAACTGACTACTGCCGATGGCCAAACTCGATCTTTAGTAGGAACGGTTATTCTTTTATCACTATCGATGGAGTTTGTAAAAACATTGTTGCTATAGTATGTCATAGTATTACAACCCCTTTAATTTTAGGAATGGATGTATGTTATGCTTTTGGATTATGTACGGATTTTACTAACAATAAGTTTTATGTGAAAAATGTTTCTTCATTACAATCTATTCATAGTGTAAATGATTTAGATTCATATGAGAAACAATTGTTAGTCGATATAATTGATAAGTTAAAAACAATATCAGGTCCTAACTTAGGAAAAACTAACCAGGTTGTTCACATTATTGATGTTGGCAACGCGTCACCCATAAAGCAACGTTGCTATCTTCTGTCGCCTAGATACTAGATAAAATGTTAAAAGCCGGAATTGTAAGACCTTCTACATCACCTTGGAGCTCCTCAATGTATCTAGTAAGAAAAAAAAATTTTGAGGAATATCGCTTATGTTTAGATGGCCGAAAGTTGAACAGCATTACAAAAAAAGATGCCTATCCACTTCCCCACCTTAACAGCATTTTAGATAAACTCAGGGATGCACGTTATCTTACATCAATAGATTTAAAGCAAGCTTTTTATCAAATACCGTTGCATTCAGATTCTTGTGAGAAAACTGCATTTGCTGTTCCTTGTCGTGGATTATTTGAATACACTGTTATGCCTTTTGGAATTGCTAACGCGCCGGCAACACAACAGCGGTTGATGGATAACTTGTTCGGATCGTTATTGGGAGAAAATATGTTTTACTACTTAGACGACATTATTATTATCTCATCAACATTTAAAGAACATATTGATATGTTATCACAAGTTTTTGATAAATTAAAAAAACTCTAATCTAACCATCAACATCAACAAGTGCAAATTTTCCCGATCAAGCATTACTTATTTAGGTTATGTTATAGACAAAAACGGACTTCATACTGATCCAAAGAAAGTACAGGCTATTATTGAGTTTCCCAAACCTAATAATGTTACAGAAATTAAACGTTTTTAGGAATGGCTGGTTGGTATCGACGATTTGTAGAAAATTTTTCCACAATTACAGCCCCTATTTCAGATTTAATTAAAGGAAAAAATAAAAACAAAGCATCTTATGGACCACGGAAGCTGAAAAATCATTTGAAATTAAAAAAAAAGCTTTAAGCTTAAGATTTTAATAAATCTTTTAATTTGCAGTGTGATGCTTCTGGTTATGGCGTAGGGTCTCGAAGAACGAGTAATTGCGTATGCTTCTCGTACATTAACAAACACCGAACGAAATTATTCGGTTACAGAAAGAGAATGCTTGGCAGTAATGTTTAGAATTGAAAAGTTTAGAAGTTATATTGAAGGTACCCACTTTGTTGTTATAACCGATCATTACTCCTTGTTATGGTTGACTAATATGCGTAATCCTTCTAGTAGATTAGCCAGATGGAGTATGAGGCTTTCTCAACACTCTTTTACAGTTGAGCATCGTAAAGGAATATCCAATATTGTTCTCGACAGTTTGCCTAGAGCCCCTCTTAAGGTTGCAATTATGATGTCTACAAACGATCACGATAAGTTTTACTTTACTATGTTGACCCGTATTAGCAAAAACCCAGAAAAGTTTTCTGACTGGAGACTCGAAGATAATTTAATTTTTACATACGTTCCGCCTAAGCATAATGTAATTTCAAATTTAACCGAGTGGAAACAACTAGTGCCAAAAAAAAACGGAAAGAAATACTCCAACTAGTACACGACCACCCAACTTCTGGCCACTTAGGGATTCACAAAACTTTTGAAAAAACTATTGAACAGTACTACTGGCCTAAAATGAAATCAGACATCGCTCGTTATGTTCGACGTTGCAAAACTTGTTCAGCTAGTAAAGTTTCTCAAAGTTGCAGACCAGGATTAATGGGAAAAGAAAAAAATATATCATATCTTATCCGTTTCTATGTTTAATCGTGGATATAATAGGACCATTACCAAAATCGGTTAAAGGGAATACGTGTATTATTGTGGTTTCAGACTGATTTACTAAACTTGTATTAGTTCGTGCAGTAAAGAAAGCAAGTGGCAAAGCCGCTGTGAATTTTTTAGAAAATGACGTATTTCTCATATTTAGTGTACCTCTACCTACCTACCTCTACAAATTAGTAGGATAAGTTATATATTAATTTACTTTAGTTATTTTCTGAATACAATGGCTAGATAAGAGTAGTAAAATAATACAATTTGTTAATTTTATAATTTTTTTGTTCATTGCCATTCAGGCGTGACACCAATTACCTTCTATAGTTTAGAAGATACAAGTGTGCAAAGCTACACGAAAATGTCTTACATTCTTAAAATTCTGTAACTCTTAAACTATTAGATATAATTATACACTCCCGCTGACTTTTTTGTAGTAAATTTTGTGCTCAATAAATTGTTTATGTGCAATTTTCATCTATATTGTACCGTTTTTTCAACGTACAAGGCGGAAGCTCGCGCGGATCTAATTCTGCAATTACTATAATCATTTTTCATCACCGCTGAATGAAATTAAGACTTTTATTTTTTTTTATTTATTTTTATTTAGCGTATGGCGTTTCGACACATTTAAGTATATAACAATAACAAATATAACAAACTTAGGTAAATTTACAAACAAACATTCAGGTTATTTATATATTCTATCGCATCTGGCGTTGCAAGCAGGAACTCCTCGGGGCTGCCTTGGTATGATCGTTGGGGACATTCATCTATTATGTGTGCAATCGTTTGGACCTCTCCGCAGTCGCATGAGGGAGATGGTAGTTTTCCCCATTTGTTTAAAAGTATGCACATCTGCCGTGTTGGGTCCTAATGCGGTTTAATGTACACCAGGTTTTGCGTGGTAGATTGAAGCCAGGGGGGGTTTCTGTTATGCAGGGCAAGTTGCTGTTTGGCTGAGCTCTAGACTATTCGTGCACCCATCTGCTTGTGATGTTAAACTCAGCATCTGTGGCAATTTTTGCGGTGTTTGTTGGTGGTTTTCTAGAGCGTAGTCGATTTTTGTTGGCGTCTTCAATATAATTATGTATTGGGAGCTCTATGTTGTTAAGTATCTTCTTGTATTCGTTTGTCAGCAAATTGATTCGGCGTAGATGAGGTGGTGGAATGTCGCTTAATACCGGTAGCCATTGAGTTGGGGTGGATTTGATTACGCCAGCGATCATTCTCATGGTGTTGTTCAGTTGCGCATCTATCTTTTTCACGTGAGCACTGTTAAGCCACACTGGTGCGCAGTACTCCGCGGCTGAGTAGACAAGGCCTAGGGCTGACAATCTCAGTGTGGATGCTGATGTTCCCCATGTCGAGCCACAGAGTTTCTGAATAATGTTATTTCTGGTCTTTAATTTTTCCGCAGTGTTAGTTAGATGTACATTAAAGCTTAACGTTCTATCAAGAGTGATACCTAAGTATTTTGGATTTTTATTGTGATTAAGTAAGGTGTTATGAAAGTAGACTGTAAGTTTTCTATCAGCCATTTTGTTATTTAAATGAAAGCAGGTTACTTCTGTTTTTGAAGCATTAGGTTGCAGCCTCCATTTTCGAAAGAAACTTCCCATTACGTTTAAGTCATTGGTAAGATTTTCTTCGGCTTCTTCTATTAATTTAGTTTGAGTGGTTAGAGTCCAATCGTCGGCGTAGCCAAACTTTGTTGATGTTGTTTCGGGCATGTCCGCTTTATATAGGCTAAACAACAATGGCGAAAGTACTGATCCTTGCGGCAGTCTATTCTTAAGCTTTCTGGGTGTGCTGATTTCTGATCCCATTATCACCTGAAAAACTCTGTCGTTAAGCATGTTTTCTATTAATCTTGATGTGAATTTACAGGGAATTTTGCGTAGGAATTTGTATATAACTCCTTCCCTCCATACGGTATCATACGTTGCTGACAAATCAATGAATGCGACAGAACTTTTTAGTTTTCTTTGAAAACCGGCTTCGATATATGTGGTTAGTGATAATACTTGGTCGGTGCAGCTCCGTTTAGGTCTGAAACCCGCTTGTTCGACTGCAATATCTCTAAGTATTACTGAACTTATTCTGTTGTAGATCAATCTTTCCATCAGCTTGTACGTTAATGACAGCAGCGCAATTGGGCGGTAACTTTTTGGTTGGTCTGCTGGTTTACCTGGTTTTTGAATGGCTATTACTTTTGAGCGTTTGAATTCTCGAGGAATTTCATTAGTCTACATGATGTTTGTGAAGAAGCACGCCAACCATCTCTTCGCGTATATTCCGCAGTTAATAAGGAATTCAGGATGAATTCCGTCAAACCCTGGGGCTTTCCCAGAAGTAACATCTTTAAGGGCAGCGGATACATCTTCACCGGTGAAAGGACGAGAGTGTTCAGTTACTGTAGATTCGTTTTTAAGAGTTTTTAGATGTTCTATTACTCTTTTTGTATGGGCTTTATCTCTGGGTGCTCTAGATGTCATCACAATATGAGAGGCCACTGAATTTGGTTTAATGGGAGCTTTTTGCTGTTTAGGAGGGTTTCCACCTCCAAGTTTTCTAATTAGGGACCACGCTTTCCGACTTGATGTTTGGAAGTTTAAATTTTCAACAGTTTCACTCCATTTTTGTTGTCTTGCTGCATTTAAACTATGAAGTAACTGATCTGCGATTTCTTGATCACCAGTTTCTAGGAAGTTTTGATATAATTCTTCGCTGCTTTGAGACCATCCAGGAATATATTCCTCCCGGTACCCTCTTGGTATGCACTTCTTAGCTGTGCCAATTACTGCCCCGACAAACCGAGCGTAGTTTTTACTCGTGGGTGGTGTCCATCCTAAGCATTTATCTAGTTTCGATGAGAATTTTTTCCAATCAGCTCGCTTAAAGTTCCATCTAGGTCTTGGGATGGATCTTATTAGCGGTATTTGGGTTCCGATCTCCATGATGATTGAGCGATGCTGGCTGTGGGGGAATTCCGAGAGAACTTTTCTTGTAGCGGCCAAAGGGGTATTATTAGAGTCCATTGAGACAAAGCATAAGGCCGGGTTATATTCCCTGTTCCATGCAGCTGATTTAAATGTGCCTTTGTCTTTAGCATGAAAGATTAGATGTAAGTGCTCGTCTTCGGTCCATCTGACCAAAGCCTCCCCATTAACATCGTTTTATCTATATTTCCACTGTTCGTGGTGGCTGTTAAAGTCGCGTAGATATACAGCGGGATGGGGGTATGTTTTAAGAACATGAGTTGGCCAGGTCCTTGTGGGAGGTTTATAAACGTTGGAGATAGTGATACTTCCAATTTTTGTGGTTACAATCTGTATGTCGTTGTCGGTCGATATAGAAACTACAGATGCATTTTTTATGTTGCTTTTTACATAAGTGGCTGCGCCGTATGCTCTATGGTACGTTGCACCCAGTAGTTCGTAGCCTGGCATTTTTCCCCTTTTTTGGAGCTCTTGTTCTGACTCGCAATGAGTTTCCTGGATTGCAACTATGTCGATATCGTCATCTTTTAATAATTTTGATATGTACTGGCTTTTAGCATAACTAATGCCTTCTATGTTAATCTGACAAAATCGGACTGAGGGTCCAATTTTTCTAGTCTTAGGGTCCTGAGAAGGACCATTTGTTTTGTCTTGGGTCATGATAATGTCGTAATTTAATTTAATAATTTAATGTGTCGTATAGTCAGGAGATCCTTGGATTATCTGACTGCCAGTATGTGCTAGTTCATTTAGCGTTACCCAGGGTGCACCACGTGGAGACGAACTAGCTTTACACCCTAATTTAATTAAATTAAGACTTATTATATTTTTAAAACATTAAATGAATCATAAAGAATATATTGTTTAAAAATAATAAACACTGTATCCAGAAAATACAAAAAATTAAGTGAAATTGGGCATCACCGCAAGTCCTAGATTTGTTTCAACTGAGCGTTTCAGCGTTTCGTTACACGACCCTTTGAATCAAGCTCCCTATGAGTGGTTTTAACACTAAAACATTATTATTAAATATTGCAATCATTCATAAACTTCTGTTTGTTAACAACACTCAACATAATGTCACTATAGACTTTCTTTCGTCAAATTTTTCATATTCGTTAAAAAATGTTGATAATTTGTTTTTTGTTCATTGCCCATTTCTGTTTTATTGCCAAACATTTTAATTTACATTATTACTTTTTAAACATTTAGATAATTAGCTTGAATGAATAAACTAATTTGATTTTACACACTTTTATTCGATCGAATTAAATATGTATGTATGTCATTCTATTAGAGACCGGTTTACCAAAAATTATATGTAAATAAATTTATTTTATTTAAATAAAGATACGTATAATAGATTCTTGAATATTATAAATTTAGTAACTTTTAATTACGCAGCCCATTAAACGTATTATTTTTTGCAATGTGCAAAAAATAATTCCACTTATATTATTAGGTTACAAAAACTTGTTGCAAAAGCTTCCTTTAAAATTTTGGAATAAATTTATTCGTATGTTGAATTCTGTTTCCTATACATAGAAATTGTTGCTCCACTTTTTGTGTGCATAAGATTTTGTAGTAAGTAATGCTATTCTTATTAATTTTTACGCTATGTTTAAGTTTAATTTTTCTACACAATCATCTTTTTAGTTACATTTGATCAATACAAATACAAATTATTGTTGGGCTGGCATATAAAATTTGAGCCAAACAATGAAACTTGTGAGAAAAACCCAGTGAATGTTATCTGACTTCAATATTTAGGAAATTAGTCATTTTCTAATATCAAAATTTTGTCAATTAATAAATAGCGTTACATTAAATACGAAATAAGAAAAAGGTAGATTACATTTGTATGATTAATAAATTATTTAAAACGTTACCTCCTTTCTCTTCCTATGTATCATTGATGAATATTTAATAATGCTAAGTGATTATTTATAACCGCAAATCACACTTTACGACGTATATCTTAATGGGTTTTTATAAAACAAGATAAGACTTTTCTCCAAATTTAGTTAATTATAATTAACAAAAATGACTCACTTTTTTGACTGAAATATAAAATAGCAAACGTGGAAATTTATTTGAATAATCCTTGAAATGGGACCGTAGCGTAATTACGTGATTATGGAAATTCTATGTATTTAAGTCTAGTTAAAGTGCAAAGTCATTCTTCTTATGTGTATTATGTTAATGTAAACAATATGATTCATATATCTATTTTGCTTTCAGAAAATGATTGCTGTGGCCTTGTTGTTATTGCTGACAACTGTCAATGCACTTCCTAATGGTGCTCCGCCAGATGCGTGTCAAAACATGATGCCACAACATGGTGGCGGTTTAAAAGCGCAAACATCAAAATCTCCATATGAAATAACGGCGTTACCTAGAAACGACCACGTTCTGGTGACTATTAAATCGCCTTTGGATTTTCCATTGGAAGGTTTAATGTTACAAGCCCGCATGCCAAATGGCGAATTGGCCGGCGTTTTCGAACCAACAAGAAACGATGTGCACACAATTCAATGTACAAATAATCACGACACTGTAACGCACAATGAGCCTTCTCCAAAGTCCTCAGTCGATGTTAAATGGAAACCTCCGTCTGGCTATCAAGGAGTCATTACTTTTAAGTAAGCAAATTGCAATGTATTTTTTCTTTGTGTTTTTGTCAAGGTTGTGTTTATTTATACCGTGTAAGTCATTGCTATACAATTGTTACTACTTGTTTCAGTTATTACTAATGGGAAAAAAATCTGTTTAATGTTGAAGATAAAATGTAATTGGTTATTCAGATAATTTATCTTAGCATTATGCTACCGAATAGATTTAAATACAATGTTTTGAGTTCATTATTATAAATTAATGACTTATTCCGTGTAATTATTAAATGACTTAGAAATACAATATTGCCTGAAAGGTTAACATCACTACATTTAAACACGAGTGAATCGGCAGAGGTTCTAAACAATTTACTAAAAATATTTATGTACACAAAACGTTTTTGTAAACTTCATTGTTGGTTTTACTTACTAAATCTTAACTAAAAATGAAAATAAACTATTAACAATATTTTCTAAATATTAGTTTAACCTTAACCCTAGATTATACATATTAAATACCTTTTTACTTTATTAACTTTGGAATTTCTATTCTAATTACCTATAACGCTTTTGTACACTTCATAGTATGTTTTAATTTCTAATTTTTTGTTATCGGAATTAGATATTATATTTGTATATAAAAGAAGGTAAACATAAATAAATATATGTGTAATCTAGAGTTAAGATTATGTTTAGAAAATATTTTTAGTATTATTCAAAAAAATTAGTAACTAAAACTAACAATAAAGTTTACAAAAGCGTTTTGTGTGCATAAATATTGTTATTTTAAAATATTTATTATTTTCAATAATAATATTTTAATAAATAAAAAAATATTTATAATAACCAACAAACAAATAATTATGTTATTTATCAGAAGTCTAAGGATTCTGTAAACATTCCGAAATATTTATAGTCGGCGGTACTGTATCTTCTTCTTCTTCTTTGTCTTTGAAACTAACATTTACTTGATTTTCTTTTATGTCTATATGACCACATTCTTTACATTTTCTATTTGCCAATTTATCGTAGACACAAACAATCGTAAGAAATTTGCAGTTTTAGGCTACAGATTTTCAGCAAGACGAGCAAGTAGGTCAATATACATATCATCATCAAAATTTGCAGTAAGAGTCGCGAACATTTTTACTATACCAATCATTAATTCATAATTGCACGTTGACACCATCGTCTTTTTTTGGTACTATATATTCTGCTTTTACAACTTGATTATCCATAGTAGAATGCAAGCTTTCACGGCCGTTGTTTAATGTAGCCCGCGTCACAAAACTTTCACTTAACGTTAAGATTTCAAAAGACTGATGTCTCTCATCAACACACTTCTAAGACGAGCAGAGAAAAATAGTGATGAAGAACACAAGCCGGAGGAAATCAAACACATCAATTATTGGACGCCTCTACGGGGAGGAGACATATTTGAAACCTGGATAAACTAAGAAAGAAGAAGAACCAGCTACTTGCCTCGTTGGCATTCCTGCGTCGCTGCCGAGACCAACATGTGACACCTACTTTTGTGAAGATACAACATCAACCAAAAACCACCGTTGCTAAGAGGATAATTCATCGGCTAGTCAGGGAAAGAGTACATGATGCATCTGAAGTTGAGTAATAAACTTAGTGAAGACATGTGGACAACCATCGATCGGATCAGCTACGAACATTCTGAACATCATCTGGTTACAACGACAAAGAACCAAATGAAAAAGTTCGATAAACTACAAAAAATCAGACAAGATACCAGAGCTGGATATAGAAAAAACAGTCATAAATCTTTCGGAACAGCAAGTAACCAAAGCACAAACAAAAGTACTTGCCAAAGAACTCAACTTCGCAGTCGCACCTACAAAAATACCAAAAAAGGAGATCATCGCTTAAGTGAAATTTGCCATCCGGAATCTACCCATCGACGATACCAAAGAAATAAAACACGAAACTTGTCGTATCATACGGACAGCCAAACTACCATTAAAAAACATAACCACAAATGAGGAAAAAGCGTAAGAATGAAAAGGTAATCATTCTACGAGCGGACAAAGGTAACGCAACAGTAATAATGGATAAGGACATCTACATCAAGAAAATGGACACTCTACTAGATCTAGACCATTACACAAAACTAAATAGGGACCCTACTGCGAAAATTGAAGGACGCATAAAAAAGGCAATCAAAGACTCATCTATACCAACAGAAGAACAGAAAAAGCTATTACCATCGGAAAGCCAACCGCCACGACTGTATGGGTTACCGAAAAGTCATAAAACCGGAAACCCTCTAAGACCTATCGTCAGTACCTGTGGATCACCGACTTACGAGTTAGCAAAATACTTAGCTAGAAGACTACAGCAGTAGTTATATGGGGCCGGTTCTGGCTCACTCGTGTAAGATCGGTAGGAGATCGTATTTTCTTCGACTGTGTTCGTGTGCGCTCGTAATTTTCAGACCGGTGTCGAATTTCAACTTCCGGTTTCAAATTTCTATTTCCGGTGTCAGATTACAGCTTCCGGTGCCGGATACAACTTCCGGTATCGAATCGCAACTTCCGGCATCGAATCGCAACTTCCGGTATCGAATTACAACTTCCTGTGTCAACTTTCAACTTCCGGTGTCAGATTTCAACTTCCGGTTTCCAATTTCAACACCCGGAGTCAGATTTCAACTTTCCAAACAGCTTTACGAACAGGTAGTTTGTTTGCAAACAGCTTTACAAACAGGTGGTTTGTTTACTAACAGCTAGTCGGTTTGTCATTTTTATGGTTTTTGGACTGTTATTCGGTTTGTTAAGGCAGTTTTCAATTCCTGCTTTAGACCAATTATAATTAACCACACCCATTAACCATACCTCTAATAACGCTTATCTATCAATTTGTTTGGTCAAAAAGCACATCGGTTTGTTTCATTGGTTCGAAAATTGTAATTTGAAACCGAAATATTAAAAGTCAACACCCAAATTTGTAATTTGACACCAGAAATCGATTTGTTGAAGCGCCAAACGGATTAGGAAATTAATTTATTAAACTTAGTACTGGCAATAAAAAAAAAAGAAAAAGTAACTGATTTTTAAGCCGCTTCAAGAAACCGATTTCTGGTGTCAAATTACAAATTTAGGTGTTGACTTTCAATATTCCGGTTTCAAATTATAACTTTCGAACTAATGAAACAAACCGATGCGCTTTCTGACCAAACAAATTGATAGATAAGCGTTGTTAGAAGTGTGGTTAATGGGCGTGGTTAATTATAATTGGTCTAAAGCAGGAAGTGAAAACTGCCTTAACAAACCGATTAACCGTTCAAAAACCAGAAAAATGACAAACCGACTAGCTGTTAGTAAACAAACCACCTGTTTGTAAAGCTGTTTGCAAACAAACTACCTGTTCGTAAAGCTGTTTGCAAACAAACCACCTGTTTGTAAAGCTGTTTGCAAACAAACTACCTGTTCGTAAAGCTGTTTGGAAAGTTGAAATCTGACTCCGGGTGTTGAAATTGGAAACCGGAAGTTGAAATCTGACACCGGAAGTTGAAATTTGACACATGAAGTTGTAATTCGATACCGGAAGTTGCGATTCGATGCCGGAAGTTGCGATTCGATGCCGGAAGTTGTAATCCGGCACCGGAAGCTGTAATCTGACACCGGAAATATAAATTTGAAACCGGAAGTTGAAATTCGACACCGGTCTGAAAATTACGAGCGCACACGAACACAGTCGAAGAAAATACGATCTCCTACCGATCCTACACGAGTGAGCCAGAACCGGCCCCATATAACTACTTACAGCAGCACACCGGACAGATAACCAGCTACGTTAAGAATTCCAAACATTTCATGGACATTCTCCAAGGACTTGAGGTAACTATCAGTGACATACTAGTTAGTTTCGACGTAGAATCACATTAACCAATGTACCAGTGGAAGAAACATTAGAGATCATTAGACAACAACTAGTGCCACGAGGTAAACAAGAAGATTTGATCTACTTGGCGAGACTCTCTTTAACGTTAACCTATTTCCTGTGGAATGGTGAGTTTTATGAACACAAAGAATGGCGCAACTATGGGATCACCACTGTCACCAATAATAGCCAACATCTTCATGGAAGCTTTTGAACAAGAAGCTGTCAACTCAAGCGATAAGTAACCGAAATGCTGGTACAGATACCTGGACGACACTTTTGTTGTTTGGCCTCACAGACGGGAAGAATTACAACGTTTACTTCAACATATCAAGGAACACCACCACAGTATCAAATTCGTCATGGAGATAAAAAAAACAAAACGCTGCCCTTTCTAGACGTTTTGGTAACACGCATCCTCTCATCAACACACTTCTAAGAAGAGCAGAGAAAATTAGTGATGAAGAACACAAACCGGAGAAAATCAAACACATCAAAGAGGCTCTTATAAAAAATGGCTACAACAAAAAATTAATCAGACCACAGAACAAGAAAGAGAAGTAAGCTGAGGTTGCTGCAGAGACACCGTCAGAAACCTATGCTTACTTACCCTACGTTGCCGTAGTCACTGACAGACTAAAGCTGGTTCTAGGAAAAAAGAACATCACTACACGTTATAACACAGTGAGGAAAATACATCAGCTCATACCACCTAATAAAGATCAACTTCTGAGACTACACACCAAGGGTATATACAAATTAGAGTGTATGTGCGGCAAAAGTTACATCGGCCAAACAGGAAGGAGCAGTCAGTGCACGGTTAAAAAACATCAACGAGACGCTCAACTCAGACGCACAGACAAATCTGCAGTAGCGGAACATCTACCTGAGAATGAAGATTACCGCATTGATTACGGAAACGTAAAGGTATTAGCACGAAGCAGACACTATCGCCAGCGAATAATACTCGAATTACTGAAAATAATGAAAAACCTTAACAACTTTAACCGTGGGGATAGATATAGGTTAAGCAACACACGGAAATCTACGCTGCGTGAAGAATATGTCAGCAGTCAGCAGACGTTTATGAACGCAACTTAACAGACCAGAACGGACACGCATTAGCGAAGCGGAACCAAAAGACGGTATATAACGAAGAACACAAGACGATAACATCGGTCTTTAGAAATCTTCTGAAGAAGCTGACACTATGATTAGCGAAACGTTAAGTGAAAGTTTTGTGGCGTGGCATCAGTCAAAGTTGTTCTTGAATTTTTTTCTTCTAAACTTTTATCAACAGTCTTACCGTAAGAATCTAAATGAGATCTATAATGCCAATAAAGCAAAATTAAGTTTGCAAATTCATGACTTAGCGGAATCATTCTTCTTTCCACACAGTTGTAGGCGTTTCTGTCCGGTGCGTTAGTAACAATAATAGCATAAAAAACTACAATTCCGTACCAGGGTTTTTTGTTAGGTTCTTTCTGTTAAAGTCAGTGAATATATAGGCAAGACTTTTAAATTATTCTAGTTTAAAGATTTTCTTCAAATCATCAATGTCTTGGCAGTAAAACTTGGATACTGACGGTATTAATTTGTAATCAACAGCCACAACCCAATCATGGTTAGAAAAAGAAACTATATTGCATGTGCTTGTTTGGAAGCTGCTGTGAATTCAATTAGAACTCGGCTTTTATCATCCTAAAATGGAAAAACATTTCATTGGGTCCAAGAAAAGAAGTAAAACTCTCTAGGTATCGAATTGAAGCTGTTGCAAACTAAGCGTCTATTTTTTTAAATCATTTTGAGCACGAATTAATTTTACAGGAATTGTAGATACATGTCTCTTTTGTTTGCAAGATACCAAACCTCTTGGTAAATACGTAGCATCCTTACTCAATTGAAAACCTGAAATTTTTAATTGTTCGTGCAATTAATCTAAATGTTAACAGTTTTTTTGTTGTCTGTTCTATGTCCTTCATCGACAGAACTACTCAAGGTTGCAATTTTTATGATAGTCTTGGTCGAGCTAGATTACTTTTTATTTTCAATTTCTTTGCGACATCTGGGTGCTGAAAACAAATGTTTTTCTTCATTGTACGGGTTTTTTTACGATCTTGGCTGAGGCGATTGTTTCCGTTTTTTTAGCTTCTATTTTGTCTCTTAATTTTTGTATTTTTTTGATAATGCAGAATCTGTTTGAAACAGTAACAAATTTAAACTTGAACCCATAAATAAAATTTTTTCTTGCTTTTATTTTGGGCTGGTGTAGCCATTTCTAAACTGTTGAGGTAAATTTACATAAAAAAAATAATTTTTGTTTTGAAAGATTTTTGTTACTCGCAAAAAAATTTAACATACCTTAACAGTGAGAAAAACTTTAAATTTTAAATTTTATTTCGAGTTATGTTATTACTAAAAGATTGTTAACATTTTCTTGTGCACTCATTGGTTTCTTTTCTGGTTAACGCTTTTTGTAAATCTAAAATAATTTTTGAAAGAAGTCACATTGGCGGGTACTTTATAAAGGCTCTAAGTCTAACTCAATTTGGAGCTGTTATGCAGGATAAGATGAGGCAAGATTTAAATGGAAAATTTAGACCTGTTTTCCGTTGTCCAACTAAAGGTTGTACGAAAAGGATACCATTTTTTCCACTACACTGATGTCAGTAACAGATTGAACTGCAGCCTGACCCTTAGCGACATACCGGAGTTGGCGTTCATGTTCGTACTTGAAATCCCGATGGGTCCTGCAGAAGGTCTTACTGGAAACTCGCAGCACACCTTAACTAATTGGAACAACCTGTGGCGAGAAGTGTGCACCGGGATTGTTTCTAGACGAGCGCAAATGTTAGACACGGCGAGATTCGTGGGCCGCCAAAAATATAATTGCTTAAGAATGTTGGAAGGGGACAGGACAGCATTTTCTCAACACGGCGATAATGAAATTATGGGGTCATAATAGACGGTCCATGGGTTTTTGGGCGGAAACAAGACTCTGATTGTCGCTATTTTTATGTTCATCGACGTGACCGGGCCACCTTACTGCCAATAATCCAACGGGAAGTACAACTAGGGTCAGTTATTTATTCCGATGAGTGGAGGGCTTATAGCAATTTGCACAAAGTCGGATACTATCACAAAACCCCCAACAGAATTTTGTGTATCCGGTCACAGGGGCTGATACACATAAGATCGAAAGGTAGTGACTGAAAGCAAAAATTCGCATACTAAAGAAAATGAGGGACGTTCCAGTACAACATTTTCAGTCATTTGGACCATTTTTGCTGGGAAATGTAAGGAAAAAACAACCAAGATTTATTTTTAGCTTTTCTAAACAATATCAGAATTATACATAGATAGACATTTTTTATTAAAATATAGTTTTTAATGGCAGATCTCGCGAGTTTATGTAAAATTTTGATACTGTGTTGATTTGTCGGGGTCGACCCCATATAAAGATTTAAGATGGTGGTAGATCACACGCGTATCGGTAGATTCCCAGGGAATCCCTTTAAGAAAATAAAATTAAACCATTTCAATAAACGTCCACCAACTTTGGGTGTAAATTAATGTATTCAGAATAAAATATAAAATTAGTGCCCGCAGTTTGAAGAAAAGATTGAAATAAAATCTCTCGGAAGGCCTACTCCAAATTTGGAACTAAATCGAGCAGATAAAACTATGAAACGTAATTTTACACGGCATTTTTCTAGTGCAGTTTGTAATAAATAAAAGGTTAACAAAAGAAACAACCTACTTCAAAAATTCGTTACACTATATATCATCGGCGTTTGTAAAATTATGATTAATATCTTTGATATGGCAATTGTTTTGATTGATACTAAAAATATTTAAAGAATAGATATGAAGTATGTTATTAGTTATTTTAAAAAACAGATATTACTTGACAAGATGATTTACAATGTACTTATGATTTGATTGATGCAAGTTGGATTATCTAAGAAAATGTTTGGGAATATTTTGATGTAAATAATATTTAGGTTAACAAGACATATAAAGTTTATCAAAACATTAAAATTATTTAATAATCTAATGAATTTTTTTTTAAAGAACTAGACAGAAATAGAAAATATTGTTGAAGTAGCACAGTTGAATTCTTTGACTTTTTCGTAATTTTATGGACTATCAACTTTGCTCATCTTAAAAATGATGAATTTGAATATTTTATGGCACCTAAAAACCATAACCTTTACGTTTTTGAAATCCGTATTTTAGATTAATCAAATTTAAATTTATTAGTCTGCATTAGAATGATTTTTATAAACCTAGTAATAAAAATTTGTAGAATATTTAATAACCGTTATCTCATTTAAAATAAATGGTAGAAAGTTAAATCATATTTTTTTGTACTGATTCAAAACGGTAGAACGAAAACAAAAACAACCGCAGATACCAAACCAATTATATTTGATATTTTGACTTCTATGGTTTGATAACAGCTATCTCTCACAATAAAGTGTTATCATATTCATGCAAAAATTCTTTATTTATCAGTTTCTATTTTGAAAACTAACAGCCAGGAAACGATTTATTAAGAAAGGAATTTTGTCAATGCAAAGTCGTCTAACCACACAAATACCTATAAACTTTTTTTTGTTTAAATTTAGTAAGCAAAAATTCTGGACAAAAAACATGACCAAATTCTCATTTTGAGCATGTGTTGACCATGAAAATTTCAGTTTTAATCTGATTTGCATAGTAATGTACACAGAAATTGTTTTGTAGTTTGCAAGGACATCTTAACTATTGTCATCGATTTTAATAATATGTATTTACATCTTAAATATTTCTAGAAATTGTTAATGCGAAATGAGTAATATGTACATTTAACTAAATAAAAAACGGGACACCTTGGTTACTTTGATCGAAATAGTGTAAACTAGGCTTGTTAGCGATTGCGATCGGCAATCATTCGTGGCCGATGCTATTAAAGAAATTCAAATACGACAAATAATAAACCTCGACAACACCAGAAAGTCAAATCGTTTATCCGCAAAAACTAAAAAATCAATGTATTCTATTTTTGAATGGTTCGGAACCGCAAACAGCATTTTAAGCTATTTTTTTGAAGACATTTTATATTACACTCATGTAGCAACTTATTAATAACATTGTGAATATAAGACTATTGCTCTTAAGTTTTAATTACATTTTAAGTACTTGTTTTTTTCAATCTTTTTTGAGCTGAAATATTAAAGAAAAGCAATTATAATAAATGTTGACTTTTTTATATTTTTATGCAAAATATTTTTGTGTATAATTTAACGGGTGTAATCTTTGTAGGAATAGGTAAATCAAGTTTAAAGGTTGAATTAAAACAAAGATTTTGTATTTATCTTGTCACCCACTTCTTGCTTTACTATACTACGATAAATAATCGTTTTTATTGTATTTTTTAGGAATGCCAATTAAGAATAATAAAGTATGTTATCATTAAATTAATTTATATTTTCAATTTTTAAGTCGTTGTGAGTGTTAGTCATCAGACTTTACCGAATTGATAAAATATAGATTATTTATTAAAAAATTGCATAAAAAAGCTATTAATAGCTTTAAAAGCTATAAAAGTTTTAATTCTCATATTTTACAGTGGTTCCAAAAAGATATTCTTTAGCATAACCATCTAAATTGATATTGAAATTTGATTCTAGCTAGTAAAAAAAAAAACCTATTAAATCTAACGACTTTTTAATTTTATCTAAAACTGATACTTGTTTATGTTAACACGTTAATCATTGATTTACTTTAAACCGACAAATTCTACTGTGACTCCTTTGGAAATACTTTTTATATATTTCTGTGATCTGTGTCGAGAATTTTCTAGATCTTTCGGTTACTGTCTCGAAGTTAACAATATTCGAAAAGTTTCAATAGGATTCTTAATAATGAGTATGACTTTCTCGATTTTGGATGCATTTTTGCAGTCGTTTACACTAGGGGTTTTTAACTTGTTTGGTACGACGGATCCCAAAAAACTTTTAAAAAAATTTAGCGGACTAAAACTAAAAATTAAAAAAATTTTGAAATTAAACGATGAGAATTAAACAATAAAATTTAAGTTTAAAAGTAAAATGGACTTTATTATTTTTAACTGATATTGCTGAAAAATACAATAAGGGCGATTATTTATCGTATTAAAGTAAAGCAGGATATGGGTGACAAGAAAAATAAAAATTCATGGTAATGGTGCTTTCTCCGCTTCTAAAAGAACGTAACTTAAAAATGCAATGACACATTTAGTTTGATTTATTTATTGTGACGAAGATTAGGACGCAAACATGCATTGACGAACAAAGAAATCAATTTTATTTATATACGAAAACATTTTGTGTAAAAATAAAATGCGTCAAATGTCTTGTTTGACACAAAATCATTGTATTGTTAATACGTTTTTATAAATGTGTTAGCAATTATTTAAAGTATTTATTATGTATAATTACCTTTTTTTGACATTTTGATAAAAACAGAAATTAGAAAAACCCGGAATGGTAATAACACGACTTTCCTATAAGGAATGATGAAGAAAAGTCCACATATTTTTTTAAGGTTATGTTGTCATAAAACCGTTTGTATAGACTTCCTAGTATGCTATAATTTTTTTTAAATTTTGATTTCTTTGATTTCATTAAATGTATAACCGAAATATAACAAATTAAGCTTATGTTGTCAGTTTGACTAACCCCAATATTTGTGTGCCTCGATATTGCTTTTCCATTTAGTAAATCAGTAAAAATATTTATTTTTACCGTATGTTTCTTTCCCTTCAAAATATGGAATTTTTTTCTAAAAAAAAAATCGTCGCAGGCAGGATTTGAACCTAGATTATATTTGTGAATTCATTTTAAATTATAAACAAAATATCTAATAAACTGTTATTCTTAGAAATTTTTATATTTGAATAAATTGTTAGGAAGAATTATCTCCAAGAAAAACTGTTAAAAATGGCGGATACACCCACTTCCAGTTTCTTTATCAGATCCATCTTTTAATAAAACCGAGATATTTTTTATTTAATCCTTATAGGATTGGTCTGATAAAGAAACCGAAAGTGGGTGTATCCGCTATTTTTAACAGTTTTTCGTATCTTTTTTTTTCGGTATTTAGTTGTAGTTAGGTTACGTATACAGGGTGCCCGTTTTTCGACTTTATTAGAGATGCAAGTATATAAATTTCTATTAATGAAATAAATATGTTTTTTAATCTAATTTTAAACTCTCTTCCAGTTTGACCGACGTAAGAAAACTTACAGGAAAAACACGAAATTTTGTAAACACCAGATTTATTTAAAGCAGAAATAGGATCTTTATTTTTAGCTATCATTTGTAGAAAAAGAAATAGAAACATTGAATTGTTTAAACAAATTTTTAAGAAAAAGACAAGAAGGACTAAAGTAAGGAATAGAACGGTAAATATCATTACTCCTAGATTTATTATATACCAAATATTTAAACAATTGGCGAAAACGAGTTCTATGAATTATAAAATTGCTTCTCTTTGTTCTTTAATTAATCGTCATTATTTGATTCCTCTTTCTAGAACCAGTTTTAATAAGAATTGAAAATTTTTAAACAACTTGCTTATAATAATGGTTATCCTTTTGAAATTTTAAACACAGTTATTCATAGAGCTCGTTTTCGCCGTTTATTTAAAAAATTGGTCTATAATAAATCTAGTAGTAATGATATTTACCATTCTATTCCTTATTCCTTCTGGTCTTTTTCTTAAACATTTGTTTAAACAATTTAATATTTATGTCTTTTTCTACAAATAAAAATTTAAAATCTTAAATTGCTAATAATAAAGATCGTATTTCTGCTTTAGATAAATCTGGTGTTTACAAAATTTCGTGTTCTTCTTGTAATTATTTTTATGTCGGGCAAACTGGAAGAAAGTTCAAAATTAGATTAAAAGTACATATTTATTTGTTAATAGAAATTTAAATACTGATATTTCTAATACTTGCTTAATCATTCTTTTTCTCCTGATCTTAATGTTAAATTTCTTCATTTTTGTAGTAAAGATCTTAACAATTAAAATTTTAGAAATTTATCGTCTTTCTAATCTCGACATAAGCACTTTAGACCAGTGATTTTAGGTCAAAATTTCTTCATTTGCTAATAAAATTCTTAGAAGCATGAGAATTGGTATATATCTAGTTTTTATATAACTGTATAACATACTAAAAGTCCTCGTAAAAAAATTGTGCTATGGCCGCCATCATATAAAATGGCACAAAAAAAACGTTTTTGGCATTTACTCAAAGGCAACCCTTTTTATTAAAAAATTCTTTAAACCAAAAAAAGTTCTCTATAAGAAACTGCATAATTTTTGTTCTAAGAATTTTTTTCATATAAACGGGTAGTTATATATATAGCCATAATTTTAAATATTTCATTTAGTGTCTAGGTAAAGGAGAGACTGTACTTGTTAAGAAAAGACTAAATGGAATACTTAAAACAAATAAAGAAAGAGAAGATAATTAATGGATTAAACTTGGTAATTGTAATGAAGTTAAAGTTCATGTTAAGTGCAGACGTGTTTACACAAATCCAACCCAAATTAAAGCCTTTAAACGGAAAACATGCAATACCTTTAAGGGAGGTGAAGAAGGAACTTCTAAACTTCGTACAAGATCTGGACTAGGATTTTCATACAAACTCAACTGCCTATTTTGTGCGAAAGAAGTGGCTCTTTCGAATCTTAAAGTGCCGAAGTATAGAGGAGGAAAAATTAATCGTGTTAAAACAAAAGAAATACAAAAAACTATTGAGGCCAAATGTGAAGAACGTGGAGATGAATTAGGTGAAGCAGTGAAGCGCCGGGTAATTGATGTGGACTTAATTGCAGAGGAAGCTTGCTACGTCACTTTTAGGCATGTTAAGAAACATGAGAGAGATGGAAGGCCAGCTAGTGACAAATATGACACCATATTAGAATCATTATTTGATTATATCGAAAATCATGATGAATGTCAATATACTTTACCTTAACTCAATGAGTTAATTAACACATTATCAGGTAATATAAATGTGTAATATCAGATTACATCTTAAAAACTCGTTTGAAAAAAGGCTTTGAAGATACAGTTATAGTCACTGATGCAGTGGGAAGTAGACCATTAGTTATTACTTTTATTGATACTGCCCACAACATATTACACGATGAATAGTATTCACAAAAAAGAAAAATATGGACAATGAACGACTTCGTATTGTAGAAATGGCTGCGGAAATAATACGGCAGGATATCTGAAGTATACTAATGAATTTATCTATTTATCCTTCAATAGATGAAATGGGAAGTGCCGGATCAAATGTAGTACCAAAGTCTTTGAATGTTTTCATGGACATTTTAATTCAAGGGCAAAAAAAAGGAATTGATAAGTCCAGATCTGTTACTACCATTAGCCATTCTGTAATGTCAGCCTGTCGTCCAAAGTCATTTTTGTCACCTCTTCAATAATCCCTTTCAGTACACTTACATTCTAAGTATGGCTCAAGGCATCTACTACATTCAATGTCCATCTGTACTTCCTATAATAAAACAATAGCGTACTTAAATGCAGCAAATGACAATTCACAACCAGAAATAAAAGGCGATGCCTTTATACAATTTGTTTCTGACAATGGTGACGTGAAGACTCGAACGATAGATGGACATGGAACAATTCATATACTTGGTGGAATCAAATGTGTAACGTCAGCTAATGCAATATTAACTTCTCCTCCTCTCATCCGTGATATTAAGAAAAAAATTAACCTTAGTATAAACTCAATACCTCTATCACTATAAAAAACCATGTAGACTTGGTCTTTACAATATAAAAATTAAAACAATTATTGTATCAAGCGTTGATGTTTATGTAATAAAAAATGGATTGAAGTTGAACCTTTTCTGGATTCTTGGGTTCTTATACTCTAAAAAGTCCCTTTCTTTCTGGAATGGATACTTGCAGAATAGTATGCACGAAATCAGACTTCTAAAATTATGCCAGTACCCTTTATCAATTTAGACGAAGCAATATGACAACGATAAACTCAGCTTTAATGTATGCTGCATCTGAATGCAAGCGGAGGAATACATCTTGCATCTTAACGTTTGATCAGCCGCTTTTTATTAAGGCTTGCAAAATAGTAGAGGCATCAGAAAGAGGCAGTCTTTTATCTTTTGTTATTGTTAGACTTGGAGGTTTTCATTTGCTAATGAGTTATTTGAGGTGTATTGGAAGTATTATGAAGGGAAGTGGCATTGAAGAGCTTTGGAAAAGTGTGTATGCTCTTAGTACTGTCCATCATTTAATGTCGGGGCATGCTTTTTCAAGGTCTGTGAGAGGCCACCTGGCAAATGACATCTTAGAGTCTCTTGTATCAAACTCAGAAAAGCTGATTACAAATGAAATATCAATAGAAGAGATTATCGCTTTAGAGTCAGTAAGCAACCTTGTGGAATAGATTTTTGTAATCTGCAATGAAGAAGCTGAGATAAGTAGAACGGCCTAACTCTGGACGGAATACATAAACATGGTAATCCTAGTAATGGGATTTATTAAAGCTGAAAGGACAGGTGATTTTGCACTCTATTTAAATACTACTATTAGCATGTTACCTTATTTCCATGCAGCGTGGCATCACTTATATGCAAAGAGTGACTATGAAAAAAGAAGATTTTGAACAATTTTTTCAAGAGGGTTTTCTGTATCCGACGTGCTCCACGATTCTGGCCTGGTACATGGTCACACATGATCATAGAACAATCATTGATGAGACCTATGAAATCAATTGGGCGCATGACTCATAGACGGGGTATAACACAAAACAATATCTTGCGATGAACCTCGTCCATTCCGTTGTGTACAGAGGTTACTACAGCTATAAAAAAATTATGTGGTATATTTTTGAAGACGTCTGAACAGCACACAGAAGAGGACCCCAGCAGGCAAAGTCGAGAATCTTATGATCACTTTTCTGCAAGTGATTAACGGAACACAATTCATTTTCTAATAACTCAGGAGAATTAGTAAGTTTATCATCTGACCTAGAAGGCGATGCTTCAGTTAATTGTGATAATGCTAAACAGATAAGAGAAACCTTAGTGAAAGAAATGACAAGACATAATTTTGGTGCAATTACAATTAAAAAAAAATTTAAAGTAAAACCTCTCGCAGCAGTTACTTCGGCAATCAAATTGGGTGGCAATAGTGTGATAGTGAATAGTCAGCAGCTTTTCTACAGGATTAAATGTGTTGAAAAAGAACCACATAAACTAAAGAAATGTTTTACATTCGAACTTGCTCCAAAACCTACATCTTTATTTGATGATGTATCATTGAGAAAACCTTTTCTAGCAAAAACCTTTATACCTGAAGAATCATTAAACATTCCGGGTGATAGCATGTACAATTTAGATGATGGACACTTGTTGCACAGTGTAAAATGGCCCCGATCGGCTACTTATGGAGAAGTAGTTAACTGCTACATTTTCTACATAAAATCTCACTACGGGAACAACTGTTTGGTGGTTTTTGATGGTTATTCTAATCAGGCAACAACTAAATGCTGTGAACAGCAACGGAGAGCTGCCAATGTACAACCAGATGAAAACCATTTAATTTAATTTTTGTCTAATAATCGAAACAAAAATAGCTTTATAGAAATGCTTGCTAACAGATGCTTGAAATGTAGCATTCAAATGCGCTTGGCAGAGTCAGATGCAGATACCTTAATTGTCTCAACAGCACTGGAGGAAGCAAAACAAGGTAAAACAGCAGTTGTAGTTGGCCAAGACACTGATTTACTAGTTTTATTAACTTCATTTGCGTCCACAATTTACAAGATATTCTTCCTGCGCCCTGCTTCTGGATCCAAAAAACAAGAAACTGTGTATAATAGATCCTGACAGTAATTCGTGTTAGAAGAAATTGAAGAGGTAATTCTATTTGTACACGCAGTAACAGGATGTGACACAACCTCAGCCCTGTTTAAAAAGGGAAAGTTAAATGCTTTGAAGCTTATACAAAAAGATCGTGCTCTGATGGAAGAAATGAAAGTTTTTAGCAAACCCTGCGCAACAAAAGCAGATATATCGATAGCAGGAGAAAAGTTTTTAATTCGTTCATATGGTGGTTCGATGAGTACCACTTTAGACGATTTAAGGTACTTTAGATATAATCACATTGTTTCCAGACAGCCACTTAGTAAGATATTGGATCTCGCGTCTTTGCCTCCTACAAGTGGCGCCGCAGCTCAGCACTCATATCGTGTGTACCTGCAAATCCAGGAATGGAAAGGGAATGCATTAGAAGTTACAGATTGGGGTTAGATAAAAACCGTAAGCACCTTATCTTCTGTGTGCATGACAAAAGATCCTGCTCCACCCGAGTTGTTAAAACTTATTTCGAGCAAGTGCACCTATAAGTGTCAATATTGGACAGCCATGATGCAGTGTTCTGCCATGTGTCTACACTGTCAAGGGCTATCATGGCAAAATTCTGCACAAATTACTGAATCTCAGTCTGATGATGAACAAGAATAAGAAATACGTATAAAAATCGTTCTTTTAAACAATTAAATTGCTTTTTTGTTTGTTTGTTTTTTTATTTATTTATTTTAGTCCTACCTATTTTATGTGAAGGATTTTACTAAAAATTGCAACTTAAAAAGGACTGAACTATGTAATCGCCTGTTTTCCAAATGTTTAACTCGAAATTCAGTGCTACCAGTTGGTTATACGAAAAAACTGCTAAGAACAAAAATTTTACAATTTTTTATACTGAACAGTGTTTGCTTGAAATATTTTTTGATAAAAAATATAGTATAATTGTAAATCATTTAATGCCTTTTCCATATAACTGCTTTTTATTTATTAATTATTGGTGGCTGCATGTTTCGACCTAACGGTCATCATCAGGCCTCTAAAATTATTAACTAAAGTAAAATCTCAACTTTAAAATTCTTAATATACTTGCAATTAATAAATAAATTAATAAATTAAAATTTAACAGTTTATGTCAAAATGACAATATAAATTAAACAAAATGACAATATAAATTAAACGAGAAAGGTATATAAAATAATAATATTATTAACAAGAAAATTAAATAAATATAAAAATAATTAAATAAAAACAAAAATATTATTTAACAAAAAGAAAATCATTTTCAAAATTAACAATTTCATTTAAGCATGCATCTGGTTCTAAATTTTTATGTTTAACAATTTCTTCTATCTCCAAAAAATTTAATTTTAGATTTTTATTGCAAATATGAAGAATTTTGTAGTTACTTTTATAATCAAAACAATGGTTATATTCTAATATATGATTAGCGAAAGAAGACTTATTATATAAATTAATACCAACATTATTGTTTTTAATGTAAGAAAAATGTTTTGCTATTCTTGTTAAATTTACGACCGGTTTGTCCAATATAAAAAGAGTTACAGCTAACACAATTTAATTTGTAAACACCAGATTTATTCAGAATATCAACTTTATCTTTACTATTGATTTTAAATTAAATTTAGATGAAAAAGAAATATTAATATTATGCTTTTTAAATAAATTTTGAAATTGAAAAGAAGAGTGACCAATATAAGGAAGAGAAAAATATGTCTTTTTAATGTTATCTGAAAGTGGAGTAAGAGTTGAAATATTTTTAATATTAATGGAATTAAAAATTTTATTTTGAAGTTTTTTGATTATATCTAAAGGATAATTATCATTTGCTAAATTATAAATAATGTTAAGTTCTTTATTAAAATTAAATTTATCAAGAGGTAATTTGTATAAACGATTAAAAAAGAATCTAAAAGATGACATTTTGTTCGAAAAAAGATGGAAAGAAGAAGAAGGAATGACATGATCAGTAGTAGTATTTTTACGATAAATAGCAATTTTGACAGAATTATTAACTCTATTTAATGATAAGTCTAGAAAATTAAGAACGTTATTAGATTCTTTTTCAAAAGTGAATTTAATGTTGGGATGTAATGAATTTAGAATATTAAAACAAAGGTCTAAGTCATAATTATTACCTTTAAATACAACCAAAATATTGTCAACATATCTTTTATAGTAAATAAAATGTTTTTTAATTAAATTATTCAAAAAAAGGTTCTTAATTTCTTTCATTATTTATAATTTAGCAAATAATAATAATTATCCTTTAGATATAATCAAAAAACTTCAAAATAAAATTTTTAATTCCATTAATATTAAAAATATTACAACTCTTACTCAACTTTCAGATAACATTAAAAAGACGTATTTTTCTCTTCCTTACATTGGTCGCTCTTCTTTTCAATTTCAAAATTTATTTAAAAAGCATAATATTAATATTTCTTTTTCATCTAAATTTAATTTAAAATCTTTACTTGTCAATAGTAAAGATAAAGTTGATATTCTGAATAAATCTGGTGTTTACAAATTAAATTGTGGTAGCTGTAGCTCTTTTTATATTGGACAAACCGGTCGTAAATTTCGAACAAGAATAGCAGAACATTTTTCTTACATTAAAAACAATAATGTTGGTATTAATTTATATAATAAATCTTCTTTCGCTAATCATATATTAGAATTGATTATAAAAGTATTTACAAAATTCTTCATATTTGCAAAAAAACTTTAAAATTAAATTTTTTGGAGATAAAAGAAATTGTTAAACATAAAAACTTAGAACCAGATGCATGTTTAAATGAAATTGTTAATTTTGAAAATGATTTTCTTTTTCTTAAATACTATTTTTGTTTTTATTTAAATTATTTTTATATGTATTTAATTTTCTTGTTAATAATATTATTATTTTATATACCTTTCTCGTTTAATTTATATTGTAATTTTGTTTAATTTATATTGTCATTTTGACATAAACTGTTAAATTTTATTTTATTAATTTATTTATTAATTGTAAGTATATTAAGAATTTTAAGGTTGAGATTTTACTTTAGTCAATAATTTTAGAGGCCTGATGATGACCGTCAGGTCGAAACATGTAACCGCCAATAATTAATAAATAAAAAACAGTTATATGGGAAAGGCATTAAATGATTTACAATTATAATTGAAAATCCCATTTTGAGTTAAAGTTTATAATGGATAATACAATCTTAAAAAATACAGTTTTTCAGAAAATGATGAAAAACTGTTTTTTGGGTGAGATTTTTTAAGATAGCGGCAGTAGCACAAGTTTTTGTTTTGATGACTTTTAATATGTTTTTCGGGTAGCTAAAAACTACATATGTATATATATATATATATATATACGAAGTCTCATGCTTCTAAGAGTTTCTTAAGATGATTTTCGTAAACTGACTAAACTACTACTCTTCTTAATCCTAATTTCTAATTTTACCTTTCTATTTTTTAAATTTAAATTTATTTTTTATAATTTCTGGCTGTGTATTGATAGTTTCAATTTGTTATTTTTTACATTTGTCAGTTTAATTATATTACTCGGTATGCTCTTTTATAATTTAATGTGTTAGTTATATTTTTAATAATTCATACTATTTCTAGACATACTGATGATGACATTTATAAATGTCAAAACATATTTTTTATAAAATGAAATAAATTAAAATTAAAATATTTTTTTGTGGAGAAGACTACATTAGGTAATTTAATTGAAAAAGAGTACATTATTATTTAAGAAAATAAGACACGTTTGAAATATTTAGACCATCCATTATATATTTTGTCTAGCGCTTTCTATTCTTTTTTTATCACTATAAACCATGCTAACTACTGGTTTTAAACGGTTTTTATTAACCTTTCGATTACCATTGCGGTCTTTTTTGACCACAGACGTGTTGTTTTTGTTGTCTTTTCTTAATTTTTTTTTACAATTGTCCCAATATTTTTTTAGCTGAGTTTCTTTCAACAATGTTTAATAATATATAACAAATTTTTCAATTGTTATTTGTTTTGTGACGTAAAAAAATATTGTCGTTGGGGTCGTATTTGACCCCACTTGGTAACCGACGTTCTAAAAAGTAATTCTAATATTTGGCGACGGAGCCACTGCAGCAATCAAAAACCTTGACCGGAACAATTCGTAAAACACGTAGAGAAATACCAAAAAAATTTTTACCAAAAAGAAATCGAGCAGAATACTCAAGCGAAATTATATATGGAGAAGACACAATTTTAGTATCTTACGTACCTAAATAATATAGAAGCGTTATGCTACTTTCAACGTAACACCAAGATTTGTCCAAGTTATCTTGGACTATAATAGCTGCAAAGGAGCTGTGGACAGCGTCGATAAAATGGTGAAGGAATATGATATTGCTGCCATGAATGCATTTATTCTATACACTACGAAATTTGGAAATCTTGAAAAAGGGAAAACATCCCAAAGGAAATTATTTTTGCAAAAATTTGGGTTTGAATTAGTAATCCCACATATGAAAAAACGTACACTTCAAGGATTACCAAGACATGTGCAGAATGCAATAGCGATGGTTTTGGCAGACACAGAATCAAAGGAAGTGGGACCACAAGACGAAACTATCGCTCGCCCAAAAAGAGGTCGTTGTGAGATATGTCCAAGAGCAAATCACAAAAAATGTTCGGAAACATGTAAACAACATTACCAGAAAAAAACTACAATAATATGTAATAGTTGTTGCCCTCACTAATTTATGTTTACATTTTATTTTTATATTTTTATTAGTTTATATGAAATCTAATGTTAATTATATTAATAAAGGTTACCATTACAAATTAATCGGGTTTTCTTTACAAAATAAGAAAAAAAACTTGGGGTCAAATCTGACCTCACTTGGTAATCGGCGCCTCAAAAACTGCTTGGTAATCAGAAATTTTACTAGAAATGTAACTTAAACAATAAACTTTAAAATTGCATTATATTTTAGTAGTAGGGGAAAGCGGGGAGCATTGGGCCACGGGGAGCATTCATCCAGGGTAGATATTTTTAATGTGATTTAAATTTTTCGCTCAATAGAGCTGCCTTTAGGTTGCCTATCGTTAGTTCTTCGTCTAGGTAAAAACTAACACGTGTGTTGCGGTTTAATCAACTTTTAAAGAAAAAATGTTTATTTTATTGAAAAATTTTCTTTTTTTTTCTTTTTTTTTGTGCATAATATCTTCACATACTGTAGAATTCATAAACATTTTCAATCCTAACCTACAAATTCAAACACTTTCTGTATAATCACATTTGACTCGCTTCGTGAGGTGGGGAGCATTCATCCGCCCGAATGCACCCTACATTCTTTTGAAATATTTGTTTTTCTTGCAGATATGCCTCGAAAACAAATTTTAAAAACTAATAGGAATCAAATAAATGAAAATAGCATCAAACAAGGAATTATAGGCTGTTTCAATGGCACCTTCTCCTTAAGAGAGGGCGCCAAGATACACGGTAGTAAAAGATCTACATTACAAAGCCGAATAAAAAGAATATTACAGAAGAGGTTCAAAGAAGAATATCTGCGTAAAAATTTTCAAAACTTAGAAGACTCTGGTAATGAAAGTGATCAAGAATCGCCCAAATATGTAAACAAATATACAAATAGACAAGTATTTACAACGGAACAAGAGTCTGAACCAGAAGCGTATATTAAAAGATGTTCTGATTTTAATTATGGACTGACATATGTTCAAATCGAAAAGCTAGCTTTCGAATATGCTTCTGTTTTGCCAAACTGTCAAATTCCTCCAGAGTGGCATAAAAAACGGCAAGCAAAGGACGGATGGCGCCGAGGGTTTATGTCACGTCATCCGAGACTCTTTAAGAAAACCAGAAAGCACGAGCTTGGGTAGAAGCACCGGTTTTAATAAGTTTAAGGTGGGTCAATTTTTCGAAAACCTAAAAAATGTACTGGAGCGTTACAAATTTACTCCGGAAAGAATATTTAATCTCTATGAGACGGGAGTCACAACGGTGATGAAACCAGTGAAAATTGTTTCTACTACTGGAAAGAAACAAGTTTCTCAAGCTGCTTCAGCTAAAAGAGGTGAATTGGTGACTTTTGTGGGAATTATTAGCGCATCTGGACAACGTCTGCCTCCTGTTTATGTTTTTTTTCGGATCAGAAACATAGAAGACTTTTTAGCTGATGCTCCAGTTTCGAGTCTAGCACTGGGAAACAAGTCTGGTTGGATGACTAACGAGTTAATTCTTTCTGTATTAAAGCATATAGTTAAACATACGTCCTGCTCTCGTAGCAATCCAATTTTGTTGTTAGTCGATAACCACGAGTCAGATGTTAGCCTTACATGCGTTCAATACTGTAAGGAAAATGGAATTGTCTTACTAAGTTTTGCTCCCCATACAACCCACCGAATGCAGCCACTAGACGTCGGAGCCTTTTAAAAATTTTAATATTGCATTTAATGACTGGATGGTGTCCAATCCCGGTAAAACCATAACGGCTAGGAATATTCCAGAACTAACCCATCGTGGATATTTGAGAGCATTCACAAATGAAAATATTGTGAGTAGTTTTAAGACCACAAGAATTTGGCCAATGAACCGCTTGGTGTTTAGTGATGTAGATTTCACTCCGAGTGCCGTTACCGATCAACCTTTACCAAATGTAGATAATTCGAACAATATTGCAGAACGTACTACAGTTATAGAAGATGAAAATGGCAATAGCGGTAATATAAATGAGAAAGATGGAGAAGAACATAACAAAAACTGTGATTTTATTAAGGAAAAAAATGAAGGGTTGACGGGAAATAACAAGATAATTATTTTAAGTGACATAACAATTTTGCAAAATACACCATCTTGCAGTGGTTATAAAAATGGCATAAAACATCCCACTAAAGTGACACCTAAATTAGTTAGACCTTTTCCGAAAGTAATTAGAAAAGAAACTAAAACAAAACGGACGCCAGGGTTTATACTGACACCCCAGAGAAGGAACGGCTGGAACAAATTGAGAATGAAAAAGACAAAAAAAAAGAAGGGCTTTAAAAGAAACATTTTCACTAAGCTAGAAAAACAAGTAGACAACCAACCGAAGAAAAAACGTAGAACGAAAATTCCGTCGGATTCATCGTCTTCCGAAAGTGATGGATTATCAATTTATGATAATTCTGATGAAGAAATAAGTGACGAAATGGAAGATATTGAGGAGAATTGTAGAGAAGATTTAAATGATGGGGATTTTGTTTTAGTAAGATTTAAAGCTAAAACTAAATTGGTGCATTTTGTTGGCCAGATATTAAAATATTCGAAAGATACAACTACCTTGAAGTTTTTGAGAAGAAAAGGTCTATCAACAACTTTTTATTTTCCAGCGATTGACGACATATGTGAGGTTGAAAATGATGATATCATAACAAAATTGAAAGCTCCTGCAACAAGTGGCACTATAAGAACAGCATCATATTTTCGTTTCTGTTATGACTTTAATACTTTGGTCGTAAATTAATTTTTTTCAATTTTTATGTTCTATGACAGCTATGTGAAGAATTTTTTATAAGTAAATATTTTGTTATGTGTTTTAGAGTAATTTCTTATACGTGGCTGAAGGCTCCCCATCTTCTGGCCAAATGCTCTCTAGGTATGGGGAGCTTTCGGCCTTTAGAGAACAAATTGTCAGCATATTTTTTTTGTATTTAGGAAACATATTTTTTATTTTTTGTGCAACCATTGCATGAAGAAAGTGACTAAAACTAGAATAAATTTGTTTTTTTCATATTTGTTCAACTTAAAAAATGTTTACAATCAAATAAACATTTTGTGGTCCAATGCTCCTCGCTTTCCCCTAGCAGTATTCGTCAAAAAAAAATTACCTGTACACATTTTAATCGATACTTAATCACACATTTATTTTTAGATGTTTAGTCCTTGACATAAATGCTAAAAAACAATCTTAGACCCAAATCAGACATACAAAGCAAGGTCTTGTAACATTTTTAAAAAAAATCTTGAGTCTGCGTTTCTAATTACGATAATTAATAATTGTTCTATTTTTACATATTTTTAAATAGACTCGTGAGAATGATTTCTTTAGATAAAAAGGACAAGGTTAATTGTTTATGGTGATGATATGTCTTTAAATAATTAAAACTGAATTGATTGGTATTTTAATGTCAATTTTTACTTTTAGTGCCACACTTGCTCAAAGTTACGATACGTTTTGGGTTGGAATAAAATCGCAACCTTTACAAATCGTAGACGGTGTTAAATCTCTTGACACTAACATTAAAAGCTCTACAGTACGTATATCAACACCGCCTCATTACATTCCGGAAGATGATAACGTACCACACGTACAATTCGACAACTTTTACGAAGGATGCGAAGCTACAAAAACATGCTTTGGACATCCTGACGGATGTGTGTCAAAACAAAATTGTAAAGCCGTTGCGGCTATTAGAGTAGCGAATAGTAACCAGTATGAAATTGAATTAAAAGCAACTGGTTCGCCAAAATGGGTTGGATTAGGATTATCAAATGATAATAAAATGGGTGACGATTCTGTTGTGGAGTGTGTCAATGAAGGAAATGGTATTAAAGCGTACATGTCATGGACTACTCCTCGTCCTAAATTAGGAGTCTTTCGAGTACCAAACGTAAGTAAACTAATTCTGTGATAACATAGGATAACTGTGTTTTTTAGAACCAAGAAGGAATCAGATTACTTACTGGTAGTTTTGTTGATGACACATTACATTGTCGCATTTTACGTGATGCAAAAACAACTGTAAATAACGTTGTTTTTGATTTGATTAAAAACAAATATCATCTTTTGATAGCGGCTGGTAGCAGTTTAAAAAGTAAGTTAAATAAAGAAATTATCAATAAACATAATTTGTTTATAGATGTCAGCGTTGGTTTCCACGACTTAGCTTATTTGCCAAGTTCTAGTAGTCTTTACCTGTCTGACACTGGTCGAGTAGAAGGCGCTTCCAAATTATTAATTCATTTACACGCCGCTTTTATGTTAACTGCTTGGATTGGTACAGCTTCCGTCGGTACTCTCCTTGCGCGATATTATAGAAAAACCTGGGTTGGTAAAAGTTTGTGCGGAAAAGACTTATGGTTTGCTGTAAGTACCACTTTTGCATGCAACGTAGAAAATTAATTGGGAAGTTACAGTGGCATCGTTTTTTTATGATTACAACTTGGGCTTTAACTAGTGTTGCTTTTATTTTGATTTTTGTCGAATTAAAAGCATGGTCATCTGAAAGCAATCCTCATGCTATTTTAGGATGTGTTGTAACGGTTTTATGCTTTCTTCAACCAATTGGTGCTTATTTCAGACCGCATCCTGGTACTCCCAAAAGACCTATTTTCAATTGGGTGCATTGGCTAGGAGGAAACTCTGCTCATATTATTGCTAGTAAGTACTTTAAGTTTTCTTTACTATGTGCTAATATCATTATTTTTGTAGTTGTGACGATATTTTTTGCTGTAAGATTAAACAAGGCTGAGTTACCCGACTGGTTTGACTGGATTCTGGTTGCGTTTGTTGTTTTCCACGTACTCATGCACTTGGTACTATCGGTACTAAGTTGCGCTTCTGAAAATTCTTCTAATCAACGAATAAGCTCATTTCCAATGAGGGAGGTTAGCGGTAGTGGAAAAGTCAGCGAGCATATAATGAATGTAGATGCTCCGGTAAGTAGTTATTTTTTTGAAGATCTCGATAGTCTAAACAATTTCTTTTCAGTACTCATCGGCACGTAGAATGTTGTTAGCTTTATACATATTTGTTGTTGGTCTTTTGACAATTACACTTATTGCTGTAACAGTATTATCTCCTATTGAAACTTGAAATAGATTTTAAAAATGATGGTCTTTATTGAAAGGAAGTTGCGTATCTACTAAAACGTACAAGTTTCAGTTTTTTATTTATTTGAATACGTGTTTGAACTTTTTTACCATTTTTTTGTAATTCTTTATTTTAGATGTTAAGTTGTTTTAACTAAGAGAATTAAATTAATATAGTTTGTATAACACCAAATTTAGTTTTTATTATTTGTTACCGCGAGGGGTCGTTTGATCACAATAGCGTTCGCGCACAACACGGCACTCGCGTCGAAGACTTAACCGTAATAGTCAAAATAAGAAAAAGGACGGATTATAACCGATTTATTACTTTCACTTAACTCTAACAATAAATAAAAGCGACAAAAGAAACTACTACTATAACAGATGAACAACTTAAACTTAAATATAGGTACATAGGTTGTTGTAACTTAAGCCAAATTAATAATTAAATGTTTATAAGTTCTACTGCATGCACTACCACTAGCACTACTACGAGAAGCGGAGGCGCACGGGCCGGTGGCGTCAACTGTAGCGACGAAGTGCGAGCGTAGTAATGCCTTTAGTTAGCCGGACACCCAGTCTCAGGTGCCCATTAAGCAAAGGTAGACTAATTGCAGCTAACAAACGACGGTAGTCGCAGCCAGCGGAGACTCAGAACTTAAGCCGAACACTCAGTCTCAGGTGCCCTTTAAGCAAAGTTAGACTTGTGCAGCTCAAGTGAAGTTTGGGTGTTCGGGGTTCTTCTTTTAAACCTTTTCCGGGCCGTAAACCTACCCCTAGTCTTGCGCAGTGGGGTTGGTAGTGGGGTGTCGAGGTAACAGTCCCCCCCGACTTGGAAAGGTTTATGCCCGGGGTTCTTGTTCCAAGTGGTGTTGGCCGGTCACGTGGTGGGATTCTTCTAACCGGTGGCCGCTCCTCGGGTGCTTCTGGGGTTCCGAGACCGTTATGGTTCTGAGGTAGAGGCGGCGCCGTGCACGTATATCTTAGCCCAGTCGAGGTTGGCTCGTTCAATCCAATAGGCGTTTGTGTCGGCTACTTGTATAATGGTACAAGGTCCATTCCACTTTTGCTCAAACCGACCTTTTACGGGAGTTTCAACCCGTTCCATTACCCTATCTCCTTCTTTAAATTACGTTTTACTGGGCCCGTAATTAGCGTAGCGGCTCCGGTATCGGTGTTCGTTTCGGTGTAGAGTGGCCACAGGCTCTTCTAGCGTATCTCTGCTGGTGTTCGCATTCCTTGTCTGCCATTCTCCGGGTCTTTTCAGGTCTTGACCAAAAAGGGCGGTTCTTGGGGTAACGTTAGTTGCGGCGTTTTTTCTGATGCGTAAGTTAAAAAGGACCGTAGGCAACACCTTGTCCCATAAATGAGGGTCTTTCCTTTGTAGATGTATTCTCAGACCCTTCTTTATCTTTTGGTTTCGCTGTTCTACTGGGTTTGCGGATGGGCGGCATACCGGCGTAGTCCAATGGTAGCAACCACACCGGCGGAGAGCAGCGTCCCATGCAACTGACACAAATTGTGACCCGTTGTCCGAGATAATGGCTTTAGGGTATCCAAATCGCTGAAATATTTCTCGTTCTAGCAGAGCAATCACTTGTGTTGCTGCTGCATGTTTTAACGGGAAAGCTTCCGTCCATCGGCTATATACGTCGGTGACCACCAAAATTTGTCGGTTTCCTTCTTCAGAGGATGGTGTCAATATATATTGTTTCCCACGGCAGAGTAGGCGCTCTTGGTCGAACGGTTGCTGGGTCTTGAAGGGGATCTCGTTTGGTAGCGGCGCGGATCCAACACTCCTTCACGCGATTTCGGCGCCCATATGGTTCCAGAAATAGTTCCGTGAAATAGCTCGTGTGCTTTCTTCCGCTCCCGGATGCCCGGCTGATGGATCGTCGTGATATATGTACATAACATGGTTTACCATTTCCCTCGGCACTACTAAAGCGTCACCTACCGGAGTTTTTTATAGAGATAGCCCCCGTCCACCAAGTATTCGCGATGGGTTTCTACCTCGTCTTCGGGGTTAGGACCGTAGTCTCTGACTCGTTCCCACATCTGAACGACTCTTTGTGTATACGGGTTCACTTTCTGCGCCCGTTTTACTTCTGTGGCCAAGACGGCTCTATCAATTATCATCACGGTAGGCGTTGGATCTAGTGCTGTTGCTGTTGGTTCAGCTAACAGCATCCGGCCCAAATCATTTTTGCTGTCTGTAGGCGAGGCGCTGGCGGGGTTTCCCGACAGGTGATCAGGCAATTCGTTGTCCTTTCCTGGACAGTGGATAACGTCGAAAGTGAATTCTTGTAACAGCAGGGCCCACCGAGTCAACTTGTTTTTGTGATCTTTCATTTGGTTTAACCACATCAATGCTCGACTGTCCGTTTTCAGAGCAAACCGCCGATTTTCCAAATACGGTCGATACTTTCGGATTGCCCAAACTACCGCTAGACATTCCTGTTCGTTGACATGATACCGTGTCTCGTGATGTCGTAGTTTCGCACTGGCGTAGCTAACAATTTGTTTGGCAGCTCCTTCTTGGTATAGCACTGCGGCTATGCCTGTACCGCTGGCGTCTGTCTGTAGCACAAAAGATTTTGCAAAATCGGACCGATGTAGTTTCAGTGGCTGTGTCATGGCATGTTTAATCTTGAGAAACGTGTTTTCGGCGACCCCAGTCCACTCGAACCGTCTCTTTGCAGCGACCAAGTCGTGCAGCGGTGCTTGTACTTCGGCAATTCAAGGCACATAATCCCGTAGCTAGTTGCACAACCCCAGGAAACTTCGAAGTTGTTTGCGCGTTGTCGGTCTTGGAGCGGCTTGCAACGTTTCTACGTGTTCTGGCAAGCGGTAGTTTCCTTCGGAGGTGATAATGTGGCTCAAATAAGCTATGGTTTGCACGCCAAAACAACATTTGGATGGCGATAATCGCAACTCGTGTTGTTGGAGTCTCTCCATGACGAGCCGAAGATGGTAAAGGTGTTCGTCCCATGATGCTGAATATACCATTATGTCGTCCAAATACACGAGGACAAAGTGGCGTCGGGTGTAGAAAAAGCCGTCAAAGGTCGAGAACTTTCGTCCAGGGGTATCTGCCAGTAACCAGATTTTAAATCTAACGTGGTAAACACCTTAGCGGTTCCTAAATCGCGCAAGGTTTCGTGAATGACCGGTAGGGTCGAACTTTCGTTTCGCGTAACTTGGTTGAGTTTGTGGTAATCCACGCAGAACCGAGGTCTGTCATCTTTTTTGTCAATGATGACAACCGGGGAGCAGTAGTCTGACGAACTGTGTTTGATGATGTCGTCTTTTAGCAATGCTTCTACTTCTCTTGCTATCACGACCTTTTTGTGTGGCGTGTAGCGATACGGTGGGATGCGAAACGGCGTTGTATTCGTCAAACGTATAGTGTGCTTAGTAGTAGCTGTGGTAGTCGGTGGCCCCGTGGGTTGGATGATGTTTGAGAAGGTGTTAATCAGCTGGTCGAACGCAGGTTGGTGCTGTTCAGGAAAATCGTGTTGAATTTCGTCCATCTTCGGTGGCGCGGTGGTAGTAGATGTTTGAGGTTGGGACCAGTATACCGTGTGGCGTGTTTTAGCGCCAAAGTGTACGCAGTTTCGTCCATGGTCCAAAATTGCCAAGTGCTCTCGTAGCCACTCTTGGCACAATATGACAGGGCTCCAAAGTTCTAGCACCACCAAGAATGGTGAACGTAACCGTACTTGGTCGACGTCGTACTCGAGTATGGTTTCGCCAACAATTGTCAATTGGTTTCACGGCAATGCCAAACGCGCGGGTGGGATGTGTTCTTTGCGTTGATAAGACATTCCTGGGTGGATTCGAATGAAATTGTGAGTTGACCCAGTGTCTAATAACGCTTGGAATGCGTGTTCTCCGATTCTAATAGAAACGGAGGGCAGTTGGCCTCCTTTATGGAGACTGTTTAGTTCGGCCGAGGTTGCGAACCCTCGGCCGGCGGGTCGTTTCCCTGGTCGTTTCTTGTTAACGTGGGACAGTCCCGGTTAAAATGACGTCCTGGGCAGTAGTGGCATCGTGGTAGGTCGTTGTATCTTGGGCGTAATGGTTCAGAAGCTGGTTCTGGTCTGTTTCGCCAATCGGATTTATTGGTTTTGAGCCCCGATTCGATGGCTGCTGCTTTTTCCACAAAGTCTAACAGCGAAGTTGGCGGTGGGTGTATGAAATGCGCTTGAATATGTGGTGCTAGCATTTCTACGAACAACTTCAGGTGCTCGGCAGGGTTCAGTTTTAATCTTCGGGCCAGGTTACTTTTTGATCGTAAGAACTCTGCGGTGAGTTCGGCCGAGTTCTGTTTGCGGCCGTAGAACTGAGCTTTCAGTTTTGCTAACTTGCATTAAAAAAAAGTTTTTTTACTTGTAGGAGAAGATTGTTTAATTATTTCATTCGAGTTTGGACTGGTTTCGTCTTGTCCTTATGAATTTTTATCGATTAAAATATTATGTTTAAGCATATTTAAAAACTAGTAACTAATAAAAAAATTAAAGTTTAATTAAGTTTTGGTTTTAATTGATTGTTACGTAGTTTTCTCGTAACTAAAAGAGCGACGACTAACTCAGTTATTCCGGCGATCAAGTCGTAAGTTAAATTATAGAATAAATTAAAAAAAGCACCAAAGCGATAAAAGACTAGAGTGGAAGACAGCGTTTAAAACTACCCGCAGCTAAAATTGAACAAATAATAAGACAGAAGTGGTAGCACAGAGAACATTTAGCAGAAATTCACGTTAGAAGAAGGTACATAAGTATATTTATATAAGTTTTATCAAACACTAGCACGTAGGTTGGTATCACAGACAAAATATAAACTACGCTTTCGACTGAGCAAGACGTCGGCCTAACTTTTACATTCAGAAAAAGAATTAATTGTATGAACAACCTAACGTGTACGTACAATTACTAATTACTAAAAATTACGACAGAAAGTATGATACTAAATTAGTTTTCCTTACGGTGTGCGACTGGCATAGTGGCACAATACCAAGTTTTCTTAAAACTTAATTAAAATCTAACAAAAACGTACATACAGCGTTATCACAAGTAAATCCCTTTTATTCATACAATCGCTGAAAATAAACGACTGCGCAGAGTTTTATGTGCATAAATTTTAAAATGCACTACCCTGTATATTGGTTGAATTAAAATTACTTTTCCATTTCTCGACGCCATCTATCGAGCGTCAATTATTATTATTATTAATGTAATTTACTTACAAAGCTTTTTATACGTTCTGGTGGTCACACTCTTGATTTAATTGTATTGTAAGTTGCCGATACTTCTGATGTTTTAGTACCTACGTATAGTTGTACTCAAATTGAATTTACCTACTTTGATGCTATCAAATTATCTCGTAATTGTTATTGATTCAAATTTTAATCTCTTGATCCTTCTAAAGTAATTAAAATACAATTGTTGTTAACGATTTGTGCTGATCTAGCAAGAGCAATTTCTGCAAGAAAAGATCTGGCGCTCTTTCTACTAGAAGCTTGTAGCAAATTTTGGCGCCCAACGTGGGGCTCGATTTTATAATAACAATTTTACTGTTCTTTTTCTTTTAGCGATTTTCTTTAATTGGAATTTTCTTATGATACCATCATTCAGTGGTAGTTTAGTTAGAAAATTTAGAATAGAGTAGAATATACTGTTAGTTTGACTTTGGCGTGATTGTCGATTTGCTTTTGGTTTGATAGTTAGACGTTTGTTAATTATGTATTCTTTAGACGAGGAGCCATCACTTCTTACTTCATCAGACTCTGATTCGGAAATGAACTTGGCTGATTGGAATATTACTTTTTCTGGCGAAGATTCGTTTGTACTCTTATTCGTATTGATGAGTTGTGTTTGTCTCGTGGAGTTTCTCAACATCAACTTTTTCTTTGAGCTCCTGAGGTGTTATCGGGTAAAACTCTTTTTGTGTTTAGAAGTAGATGACATACTTTACGTTGGTGGAATGAGGTTGCTGCAATGTTGAAAACTGAATTTCTGCCTTTAGATTATGATGAACGGTTAATGGACACTATTCGTAACCGAGTGATGAAACCTAAGGAATTGATTGGAATCGTTAGAACCGGTCTTAGAAAAAACCCAGCTTAAAATCATTCGCCAGTTTATCAATCTCATTTCGCACTGGAGGATGTTACGTCTTTTTCTCAATTGGTCTCTTTAGACAAAAATTTGGAGTCCAACTTTAACTGTAGTAATTCTTTTAGTCTTCTAGCATCCCAAAGAAGTGACATACTTCTAAAACCATCTTTGATTAGGACCGTTACTTTTTAGCAGCTTCTGTTTATGCTGTTGCTGATTCTCTTAATACTCCTTCACTTCTTTCTTCTATAACTATTCTTGAGTCTAATACTTGTATGCACTGCCCTTCTAAAGCTGAGAAACTTGGACGTCCGGTTCGTTCTTTAGCTTCTCTTCCTCCAATTTTTTTTCAGTTTCTAGAATTATTAGGCCTACTACTGATCCTTGGTGCTTAGGTTTGGTTTCTAAAGTTTCTGCTTTTCCTCGTCGTTTCTCTCGTTAGTGTATTACAAAAGGTCGTTTATGTAAACGTGTACGCATCTCTTTGTCTGACTCTAGCATGTGGAAATTAGTTGTTCTTTCGGACCAACGCAAACAACTAATCTACGATTACCATCTTCCATCTGAGCACGAACACCGCAGTGTTAGAAGTACGTTGGAAGCTCTTCAGTGTCATTTCTACTGGCCTCATATGAGACCCAAGGTTGCTGACTTGATACGTCACTGTTCTTTTTCGAACGTACAGCGATGCAATCCTATTAGGTTACGTCACGTTTTGCCAGGTACGATGAAGCCTACACTAGTGTCGTGTGTGTAGTGTCGCTACGAGGCCTACGCGTCTCCATAAGGATCGTACTATTTCTCTGGATGTGAAAGCCGCTGCTATTGCTTTTGCATGTCCTCCTTCAGTAGCTTCTAATTATTTTTTGCTGTCTCTTTCTTCTAATCGTTCTTTTCTCTTTCATCGGCGTCGTAAGTGTTAGTTTACTTTTTGGGCTTTCGACTTTCGACCTTTGCTATTCTTCTGATTCATATCTTTTGGTTTTGGTGATTCGAGTCATTGGATACGTCTTTGGTATCTTGTTGGTTGTAGCTTGAATGCTAACCAATTGTTCCTCTCATATTGCTCTCATCTTACTTCAAGACAAGACTAACTTTTCGTATGTAAATAGTTATATCCGTTTAGTCGGCCTTTTTGGGATTGACACGTCGTGTATAGGATTCTCTTTTTTTTGATTTTGATATCTTTTTTCTTCGCTTTCTTTTTTTGTTTTGTTTATGGGCGGTTGGTTGGGCAATGAAGAGATGGTCACTCCTTTTCGTTTCTTCTACAGGGAGAAGAACGAATCAGGCATCTTGTCTTATGACACAACTGAAATTTATATTTTATAAAATGAATAGTAAATTTTTGATTTGCCTATTTCTATTTGTTTATAGAACATGTTAGCAAAACATGATTACAAATACACTAAAAGAAATCGTAAACGCCAGTTAGAAGCAGAGAAAGAAGATTCGCCTTTTGTGTGAGTGCCATTAAAAATGTAGTTCCGTGAACGACTGTGATTAGAAAAATTAAGAGAACATACCCTGAAAAATGTCAAAATGCTTCAAATGATCGAACATCAAATGAAAAAAACCTTTTAGAACAGTGGATGATAAATATGGACCGCTTGGGTTTTCTAATAATTAAAAATCAATTATTATATAGTGTTACAATTTTAGTACATATGCTACAACGTTCATTTACTAATCAGTGAGAGATCAACCGAAAGTCTGACTACATCTTAAGCATGAGTTACTAAAAAATTAGAAATTTTTTCCCTAGCAAATATTACTACAGATAATCCAAAGAGAATTAAAATCGATGAAACTGCATTGTTATGATAAGCCAGGATATGACAAAGACCCTTGCAAATTGTCGTCTATTACATGAAAGTAAAATAAATATTGTGTAATACTACTTTAATTCGTTCTCAAAAATAGCTACAAAAATTTATTCAACATGAGCTCAAATATCTACCGCTACAAGGGCCGTGCCAAGCCTTTATGGCGCTCTCGTAGAAGTCACACTTACGCACCTTGCTGCTCCTTATGGCGCAATTGGCAGAGTTGCATTCTTGGGCACCGGCTAATTTTGCCTTATGTAGAGCTCTAAATATTAAATACAAAAAAATTAATGTACGGTTCTAGAACTTACTTAATATTTTACAATCAAATTAATAACAAAGATTATCTTTTCTAATACATGATCTGCAAATATTTTGAATAAGTACAATTGCAAAAGTAAAATTATACATTAAAAATTTAAGTAGACAGCGCCCGTGAACACTAGTCGTGTTGTCTTATAGAGCGGTTCGACCTTGACCGTTCCAAACCAAACTATTCATGTCAGTATAAAGAAAAAATCATAAAGGAAGATGTTTGATAAGACTTTTTAGCTTCTTTTGCGATCCTCTATACGCACTTAAAATATTTCACATTTACATACATCCGGTATAATATTTCTTTTAGTTAGGGCCGTGACACGTTAACATAACGTGAATGTTGATTGTCGTTTGTTGTTTGTGCTACAAACTCTTTTCTAACGTGGTTGCAGTGGTAAGTCAATAGCAAATAATCTCGAGATCTTTTCAAGCACGTGTACCAGTGATACAATTGCAGTGGACTTTTTCCTTGCTGAAGATAAGGTTCCACTCAGTGTTCCATTACTAAGCAAAGTCAGAAGGTCAGTTACTTCAACAAAACCGATATTTATTGAGACCATAATATAAAAATTATATTGGTTTATGGAAAAACATGATCAAAAAAGTAAAAGTAAGTAATCAATGTAAATTATATGCAATACCAACGCTTGAATTGCAAAAAAATTATACTGTGTGAAGCAATATAGATAAGAACTTTTAAGTTTCTGACCTTTAAGCCCTTAGAATGTATGACTCATAAGACGTGGCCTACTTGACCTATTTACTATCCGGCGTTGCTTTTTATGGTTAATTGCTTTTATATCTTCAAGTTTTTGAAAACATGGTGTGTAAATTGACATAGCCACGTTCTAAATTGACCTTATGTCATATACAAAAACGGCAAACGTCAGACATTTCGTGGTTATTAAACTTTACTGAAGCTTTGTTTTATGATGAAAAACTTATTTGAGTAAATGAGATGATAAGAAAGAAAAAAGGAAGACTAAGAGGAACAAATATATCTATAGATAAAGATATGATTCTAGTGGAAAGAAAGGTACAAAAAATATAAGGATGGAAGAAAGAAGACTAAAGGAACAAGGAGAAAGAACAAAAATAGGGTTTATGAAATTATGGGTTGAAGGAGAAGAGATGCACTGGAACGTTAATTAGAGAGGAGGAGGCGAGTAACGGATAAAAAAATGGGGTTTACCAGGCAAAAATTAAGGAAAACAATAAGAAAAAAAACAAGGAAATAAGTTTAGTTTTTGGAACTTTGCAGGGGTTAAAAATAAAAAAGCTGAGTTTTGAAAGTATATAGAAGAGTTTGACATTGTGGGTTTAGTAGAAACGTGGCTGAACAAGAAAGCTTGGGACAGATGGAAAGTAAATTTACCAGAGAGATATTTGATAGAATGTACAGTTCGCGACAAGAAAAAAAAGAAGAGCGCAAGAGGGTATAACATCTGGAGTAAGAGAAGAATGGGTAGTAGAAGAAGATGAAAATAAAAAGCAAGATCAAGGAATAGAAGTAAATCAAATATTAAAGGAAGATGAGGGTAGATGTACGGTGATAACAGTGCACGATCAAAAAATCAAAAAACAATAAGGAGCTTGAAACAGATATTTATTGAAGAGGAGAGAGAAAAATTAATAATAGGTGGAGATTTTAACCCGAGAATTGGAGAACGTGAAGGTATGAAAGTAAATGAGGAAGAAATAAAAGAGTTATGATGAATAAGACATTAAACAAACAAGGTAGAGAGCTATTATTAAAGTTATGTGAGGGGAAGGGGTGGACTATACTCAATGGAAATATGGAGAAAAGGCTAAGAAGAAAATATACATATATAAGTGAGAAGGGATAATGTATAATAGATTATGTAATGGTTAGTGGGTAGGTTCTCGATGAAATAGAAAGTTTTAAAATAGATAGATTGATTTTGACTATCAGCCATTACAAGTAAGGCTAAAAGGTTGGAAGAAAGAAAGAAAAAAATTAGACAAAGTTAAGGGGGAGAAAAAGGTATGGATCGATGAAAGTATTGAGGTTTATAGGAAAAAATTAGAGGATGATCAATAGATGGAGGAAGGAGTAGAGAAAGGAGTGAAAGAACTAATCAATAAAATGGATAAAGCAGTAGAAAAGAAAAGATAGGAAAAAAAACATAAAGGACTATAGAGAAAAGAGGTAGTAAAATAAGAAATGCAAGGAAACCAGGTAGGAGATAAAAAAAAACAGAAAAATTGATATTCAGGAATATAAAAGATTAAGATCACAATATAGAAAAGAGTGTGGTAAGAGAAAAGGAGAATATAGAAAATAGTTGGAGGAACATATAAAAATATTAGAAAAAGGTGACATATGGAGCTTTTTGAATACGAAAAGAAAAAATTGGTAAAAAGAGGAGGATACAAATTAATATGAAAAAAAAGAGAACATTGTGTAGATGTCTTAGGGGGAAGAAGAGAAGACGAGTGAATTCAAAATAGAAAGGATAACAAGAGGAGGGAGCAGTACGGCTATATAGAAATAAGAAAAGAACGCAAGGAGAACAATGAAAATATACAGGAGAGAGAACGAAAAAGAGAATAGGGAAAACTTTAAATAAGATATGTCTGGTGAAGGGTTTCCGGATGATTGAAAAGAAGCAATAATATGCACAGTTTACAAAGGAGGAGACTGAAGAGAGGTAAAAAAACAAAGAGGTATAAGTGTGGCAAATGTGGTATATAAGAATTATATAACAATTTTGCAAAAAAAAACTGAAAAAAGAAATAGAAGAAATAAAGATCTTCCCAGACTGGCAGACAGGACATTAGATAATGTACACATATTGAAACAGATAGTAAACAAAGGATTAGAAGTGAAGAGAAGGAAAGTTTTTGCGTTATCTCTGGATATAAAAGCAGCGTTTGATAATGTAAGTACCAGTAAATTATGGAATGCATTAAGAAAGAAACAGATAGAGGAAGAACTAGTTAGGAATATAGAGGAAATATATAGTAAAACAAAGTTCAAAGTAAGAATAGATGGAAAGTTAAGTGCAGCATTTTGGACAAATAAACGATTAAGGCAGGGTTGATAAGACAACAAAGTAGTAGATAGTAATCGGGGGGTTAAAAGTGTGGGTGTTGGCCTATGCGGATGACATAGGGATTATAGCGAAGAAAGAAAGAGAAATGAAAGAAATAAAGACAGTAAAAAAGTATCTGGCAAAAGTGTTTAAGTGCAAATGTGGGAAAAACAAAGATAGTGGTGTTTCAAAAAGAGAAGTAGGATAAAAAAAGAAATGGAAGTGTGGAGACAAGATAATAAAAAGTGTAAATGAAGTGACTTATTTGAGTTATCGAATCAGATAATAAAAATGTTTACGTATAAAGTTGTTTGCAAAAAAATGTAATAGAATGGCACGTCAGGTGTGGGGTATAACAGAGAGAGGATTTGGAAAGCAAATAAAAGCAAGAAGATCGTTATTTAACAAATTAAGAGTGTGATGATGTACGGAGCGGAAATATGGGGGTGGAAAAAATGGGAAGAATTGGAGCAAATACAAGAAAAATACTGGAAACGGACGTTAGGATTAGAACGGGAGACGCCAGGGTACATAGTAGTAAAGATAAAAGTACAGGCGGGAAAAAAACAATGTGTTACAAAATAAAGAGAGAGAATAACGTAAATAACTTGAGATGTGCTGGAGAGAGGTAAAAAATAAATAAATGGTTAACGGAAATTAGTGTTTTGTTTTGTATTACGCATCAATGTTAAATATTAAATATGTTTTCCTTAAAAAGAAGTTTTGTAATCTTCATTAAATTAAACATTTAATCCATCTAAAAACCGCCGAAGTGGTTAATTATTAGATATACACTTTAATCTGAAGACGAAGGCTATGATCGCCCACTAAAAAATTCAATTTTTTTTCAAAAAACTTTTTTTGTGTTAAGCATGTAGAGAAAATCGTTCAAAGCCGATTACGCGAACGGATTAAGCAAACTAGGCGAGAGTTAGACACCATTTCGAAACAACTCTTTTATCTTCATCTTGAGTTGGCCAACACTCTATCCCCGGGTGATTGGAAATTCTTTGACAACATTACTTACCAGCAGTCTGATACCACTCTACGACTAACCACTGAAGGTCATCTCAAAAAGTTTCAATTATTGGAATCCAAGAATCGTAAAGTTTCTTCTACTACTAACTCAGTAAAGACGGTTGTCAATTTATCTAGTTTGGTTCTTACTTCAGAACAGGAATCGGTGCTCTCTAATGGTTTGAATTTTGCGGTTGCTCCTAAACGTATTCCTAAAGAAGATATTCTATGTGCTGTTGAGTCTTCTATAAGACATCTTCCTCGCCACATCTCAGATCCCATTCGTATTAACACTGGCAAAATCCTTGAATCATCTAAAATTCCTAAATCCAACATTTCTAAGTCGGAAGAGTCAGCTCTAAAAAGTCTTCGTAAGAACCCTGATATTATTGTTCTTCCAGCCGACAAAGGCAACGCCACTGTAGTTTTGAACCAAATTGATTATGTTACGAAAATCAATTCTATTTTGTCTGAGGAAACTTACGCTCTTCTAACCCATAACCCCACTTCGAGGATTGAACGCGAGGTTAGCCAAATCATCAAATCTTCCAATCTACCTCCTGAAACTAAACGTCGACTTACCCCATCAGATTCTAAACCACCTCGTCTATACAGACTTCCCAAAATTCACAAACAGGGTATTCCTTTTCGACCTATCGTTAGTACTATCCAATCTCCTACTTATAAGCTAGCCAAGTTCTTGTCCAACATTCTTTGCGAGTTTACAGGTAAAACCTCTTCTCACATCCTCAACTCTCAGCATTTTATTCAACGTCTAAAAACTATAAAACTTGAACCCCAAGATTTTTTCGTGAGTTTTGATGTTACTTCACTTTTTACTAAAGTTCCTATTAAGGATTCGCTTATTATCATCAAACAGATTCTGTCTCAACATGGCAAGGACTTGAGTTTGGTTCCTCTTATTGAAAAGTGTCTATCCTCTACTTACTTCCAATTTGATAATAAGTTTTACGAACAAGTTTCTGGTGCTGCTATGGGTTCTCCTCTATCACCTGTTGTAGCTAACATTTTATGGAATCCTTTGAAACGGTTGCTTTGGAATCATCAATATTAAAACCTAAAGTGTGGTTTAGATATGTTGACGACACGTTTATTGTTTGGTCTCATGGTCATCTTGAATTGTCTAAGTTTCTTGATCATCTTAACAATCAACACTCAGATATCAAATTTACTATGGAAATCGAAAGTAATGGTTCTCTTCCATTTCTTGACGTTCTTGTGACTCGTAAGCCCGACGGACTTCTAGGCCATTCTGTTTATCGCAAACCCACCCATACGGACAGATACCTTCATGCTTCGTCTCATCATCATCCTGCACAGAAACGTTCTGTTATTGAATCTTTGGTCCATCGTGCCTTTTCTATTTGTCAACCTGAGAATCTAGACTCAGAACTCCGTCATCTTACTAGAACCTTAGTGAACAATGGTTATGTAAAGCGAGATATTTATAGAGTTATTAATCGTCGTTTACATCCACGTACTCGATTACCTAAGGACATTTCTACTTCCGAATCCAAACCGAAATTGGTCTTTTTACCCTACATTCACAAGGTTACAGATCAAATAGGGAAACTCCTTAGTAAGAATGGTATTAAACCCATATTCAACTCGACAGGCAAAATCTCTCAGATTCTTCCTTCTCCCAAAGACAAATTTCCTACACTTTCATCTCAAGGTGTATACCAAATTCCCTGTTCTTGTGGTTTAGTCTACATTGGTGAAACCGGTCGTTCCGTCATTACTCGCATTTCAGAACATGATCGTTGTATAAGAAAAAGGTATACTTCCAAGTCTGCGGTCGCTGAACATCATTTTACTACAGGTCACAAGATAAATTTTGATAACGTTTCGTTGATTGCCAAATCTCCATTCTTTTTCAACAGGAAATTCCGAGAAAGCATAGAAATCATCAAACACCCCAATAACTTCAATCGCGATCATGGTTTCGAACTATCCCCTCTTTGGTTCCTGGTTATTAGTCATTTATCAAAAACACGCCCCCTAGCAACCATAACCCAATCAGGGCCGAGCTTAATCATCCGTGACGATCCTTTTCCTTTAAATACGGAGACTATTTCTTCTTAAGTCACTTCTACCTAGTTTAGAATCTGACTTGGTTCACAAGTTGATTACCTAACTCGGTAGTGGTTCTTTGTTAGATTTTCGTTTGCTTTTTCAGGTTATCGTTTTCTTTCCTACCTTTTCATAGTTTAGGTTATGGCTTGTTTTACAAGTGGATAACCTAACTTTTGAGAAGTTCTTAGTTAGATTTCGATTGCTTGTTTGAGTTTTGCGATTTATCTCACGCCCTGATGAAGCCCCTTACGAAAGTGGGCGAAACGTTGGCAGCTTCGGTTGCAACTATAACACGGTCCAAACCCGGAAGACATTCTAATGTTAGTATAGGATAGAGAAATACTTATTTTAGTACTATTTTTTTATATTGTTTACTGTTAATTTATGCCGCAACAAACACCACAAACATATAATCCTCAAAGTAATGCTTATAGAATTTTTAACGAGAGGTGCGAAAGACGGCTTTTGATGGTTGATAGAGAAGTTTTGAAAATATAATTGATTTTTTCTTGTAAAAACTATTTGTGCATTGAGGGCGTTATTACAATGATTACGCTCGGATAGCAACTTGATACAGCCACAAGGTGCCTGACTCGAGAGATGCATTATGCCCAATTGGAGTGATCATCTAATAACGCCAGTGGTGCACACAAGTTATTATTTTTCTTTTTAGGTAATATAAAGACCAAAAATGATAACACTGGTCTGCAAAAAATATTTTGTATCGAGCCCTGACACTATTCCGGGTGATTCTTATGTAAAATGACGTCCTCAATCCAAATATGTTTTCCGTTTTCTTCCATCACCCACCATTTTTGAGGGAGCCCCAAATCTCTAATTTTACCACTTTTCGATAAATTAATTATAATTTATTTATCGAACGATAATAATAATTATAATAATTATTATAATAATAAATATATGGACATAAATTTAATTTAAATGGGAAAAAAACTATTTTAGCTATAAACAGTAATAAATAAAAAGATATTCATCGTTACTTGGTGCTTGCTTTCCTTTTATACCCTGAGGTACAGCTCTCTCGTTTCAAAAACCACCAGTACTCCGCCAACATGCTTGCATTCCACTTCCCTAAAAATCTCTTCTCTAGCTTAGCGATGTCTTGATGGAACCGTTCCCCGTGTTCGTCCGAGACTGCTCCTAAATTTTTAGGGAAAAAGTTCAGATGCGAGTGAAGGAAGTGAACTTTAAGAGACATGTTACATCTTATGTCCTTGTACACTAAAAGCAGTTCCTTGACATGAACGACATAATCTTCACTTTTGTGGTTACCCAGGAAGTTCTTACAAACGTTTTGAAATGCAAGCCAAGTTTGTTTTTCTTTTCGATTTAGGTGTTCAATAAACGTCGAATCTTGGAAGAGTTGTCTAATCTGAAGACCAACAAAAACGCCTTCTTTGATTTTAGCTTTGCTAAGACGAGGAAATTTAGTTTTCAAAAATTGAAATGCGCTACCTGTCTTGTCCACTGCTTTTACAAACTGCTCGATCAATCCAAGTTCAATGTGTAAAGGTGGTAAGTAAATATTTTCCTTCGGAACCAAAGGATTGTGGGCGACATTTTTCTGACCAGGAATAAGATTTTCTCGCAGAGGCCAGTCCCGTACGATGTAATTTTTATCTCGGGCTCGGCTATCCCATTCACAATGGAAGCAGCAATATTTTGTGAATCCTGATTGCAGGCCCGTGAGTAGAGCAACAACTTTTAAGTCAGCGCAAAGTTTCCACTTATAATCATGATAACTAATTTTATCAAGGATTCTGAAGATGTTTTCGTACGTTTCCTTCATATTAACAGAGTATGCAACTGGAACTGATGGGAAGTCATTCCCATTTGCCAACAGGACAACTTTTAAGCTTGTTTTTGATGAGTCTATAAACAGTCTCCATTTGTCTGGGTCACATGGCATCTGTAGCTCTGTCATCAATAAATTTGCATTATGGTAGAACACTAAACCTTTATCTTCTGAGAAAAGACATTTCAGGGTTTCTTTTCTGGTCCTGTAAGAAGATATTTTTACTTCCTTTTCTAAGAGATTCCACTGTTGAAGTCGCGATCCTAGGAGCTGAGATTTAGTCTTGGGTAACTGCAAATCCCTAACAAAATCATTTAATTCCGATTCAGTGAGGAGGTGAGGTTGCCTAGAAACTAAATTTGCGGAATACTCTTCATCATCATTGAACGTATCATTCGAAGCCCCACGTTGTGGCTCAGAGTCTTTTAAATCAATTTCCGGCTGTAGAGTATAAGTGTTTGGGGGCTTTGGGATTGGCAAAGTATCGTTATGAAGAACAGGTCTTAGAGCTGACGGAATATTGGGATACTGAATTGTATGCTTACTTTTGCTCGAAAACGCGACGGTGAAAGTCATACAAAAGTAACAATCTGTAAGATGACAGCGAGGTTCACGCCAAACTATGGGCACAGCAAATGGCATTGATTTACGGGTACGTTTGAGCCATTTGGTCAAACTACTGTAACAAGTCGTACAGTAAACTGATGGAGCCCAAGTCTTGTCCTGGTCGCCAACTTGACAATCAAAGTACAGTTTATAAGCTGTTTTAACAAGCGGAGAAAAGGGTTTTCGTTGCGCTTTTAAAGTTAATTCCCCGCAGACATAGCAGAAGCTATCGGGATGATTTTTACACTCGCGTGGCATAATTAAACAGAAATTCAACGCCCGACATTAACCACAAATCACACTTAGTCACTTGAAAAAATCCGGAGTAAAAGTAGTTTTACTGTTTTACACAAATGAACAAAAATGAACACAAAATCCAGCACGACAAGTTAACTCTGCAACAGCTATAGATGTACTGATCGAAACAGTTAAGCAAACAATGTAATAATGAGAAGAGTAATGCATGTTCAAGCCTGTCGAAAATTCCTGTTCAAACCTGCACGTGGTGTTGAGATCGTCAGCGTCGTGCAGTGAATCTTCCTAACTGTTTATTGATATTTTTTTACTGTTCTTATATATTTGTATTTTATTGTTGTTTCTATATACATTTTATAGCAAAACTTTTGCCATATACTTTGGTATAAATTTTATTACCTGCTTTGGGGTTGTTTAACGGCTATAAGTTAAAATTCTAAAAAAAATGCAAAAAATAAAATAAAAATGGGGTCCCCCCAAAATAGGTGGGTGATGGGTAAAAACGGAGCTCATTTTTGGATTCAGGAGGTCATGTTACATAAGAATCGTCAAGAATGGTATCAGGGCCGATTTTCATGCAGACCAGTGTAATTTGTTTTAGTTTTTATTTTATTAAATCTACAAGCATATTTAGTAATCTATTACAATAAATAATTTGACGTTGAACCTTTTATTTTTCATATCTAATTTTCCAATTAGTAATAAGAATTTTACCCAACTGTGTTGAAAAAAATGCATAAAAAGAAATAGAAAACTTGTTGCCATCTAAATCTAGATAAAAATATAAAGAAAGTTTAAATAAAAAAAAATGCTGGTATTTGCTTGATAAGCTAGTTTCTACTCAATCTTTATTTGATTGGTTTAGTTTTTGAGACAGGGAAGTGACAAAAATATTTATAGGACAACGACATTCATTGTGTTTGACAAATTTGTCAATTAGTAGATAGATTAAATAAGAACAATATAATTGTGTAATTAACTTTTAATCAAGGCCATTGAAAATAGATAAAACTTTATACTTACTTATAACAGACGTGACAGTTTCAACTTAAGTACAAATACCTAACACTTATAGATTTAAAAAAACTGATTTAAAACTTATCGCTGAAACTAATACGTAAAGCATTGCATTTTTTACAGACCGCGTGAAACAAACTGACAACGAATTGAGGCAAACACATTGACGTAATATAATTTTATATGAGGTATGGCAAAATCAAAGTAAACCAATTCATAACAAAATCTTAACGTTGATGTAAAAAAAAATAAAAACTACTTAATTATTTTTGATGAAATTTAACATTAAACCTTTTATTTAAAAACAGAAATAAATTTTGCAAATAAACTAATCAAGTTTTAATTATAGAATTAGTTAATATTCAGAAAGTTCTTTCACTGTCACGAGAAATGGAAAAACTTTGCACAATTTAAAAATAAAGAAAAAAGTAAGTAAGGTAATTGTAATAAAGTTTACAGACAATTCGCGAAAGTTTCCGTTGTTGGTTTTCTAAAAAAGAATTATTAATTTTCTCTGCATAACTTTTTTATTGTGTAGATTTACGGAAAAGTTTTTTTTTTTGGTAAAACAAAAAGTGTAATATGCATTTCTATGTTTGAGGAATAAGTAGTAACTAAATTTTTTTAAGTTGTAATTTATTTGAAAAAAATATTGTCTAACCAACTTTTAGTTTTATATTGATTTTTTTAAAATAACTTTCGTAAAGGTGTTTTTAGTTCTAAATTAAGAATTAAAGCACATAAACTTTTCTTATTTATTTTTTTTTGCATTTCAATTGTGTATTTCAATTAGAACAGAATATTATTTGGTTGGAAGTTTTATCAAAACGAGTTACATATTTTAATCTAAGCTTGATTTAATGTTAATTTTCAAGTCGTGTCATTAATTACAAAATTTTTATAAAATCACATGGCAACTTACTACTTAAAATTTATTAGATATTTTTGTATATGGGCTATATTATATTATATACGCGTCTGGCGATATAATCTGTTAGATTACACTAATTAATTTTCGATTAATCGAAATCGGTTTTTTAAAAACAATTTATTTTATTAATATTACAATAAAAATGTTTAGTTGCTACCATTCTAATGCTAAATGTTTGAAAATACAATTACAAATTTTTTGTGCAAGGTGTACAAGGTCTTGTATATATGATTACTAAAGAGCGGATAGTAAGGCAAGAAAAAATACCAAGAAAGGTGGCATAAAAAGCATATTAAACATGCCAAAAAAGCAGTAAAAAAAACACAAATATCTATTCAACTTTACAGTTTTTTGTTTGTTTCACAATGTTTATTAAGTGCTATTATTTTCCCAAGCACAAATCAAATATTTTTCAATATTTTGACTAAGAAGCTGTTGCTTTTTATCATTTAAAATATTTTTATAGAAGGAAAAAGTTCTTTCGACATCACAAGATGTTAGTGGAGCAAATTTTAATGCCGATGTTTTTGTTATTGTTAAAGATATTTTCTGTTGATGCTTCATGACTTCCCTTTTTTGAACTTTAGTCAGTTGTTTAAGCTTCGGATTATCACGCAATTTTTGAGGCGCCGATTACCAAGTGGGGTCAGATTTGACCCCAAGTTTTTTTTTCTTATTTTGTAAAGAAAAACCGATTAATTTGTAATGGTAACCTTTATTAATATTTTAAATTACCATTAGATTTCATATAAACTAATAGAAATATAAAAATAAAATGTAAACATAAATTAGTAAGAGCAACAACTATTACATATTAGTGTAGTTTTTTTCTGGCAATGTTGTTTACATACAAAGAGTTTGCACTTTTCACATGTTTCCGAACATTTTTTGTCATTTGCTCTTGGACATATCTTACAACGACCTCTTTTTGGGCGAGCGATAGTTTCGTTTTGCGGTTCCATTTCCTCTAGTTCTGTGTCTGCGAAAACCATCGCTATTGCATTCTGCACATGTCTTGGTAATCCTGGAAGTGTATGTTTTTTGATATGTGGGATTACTAATTCAAACCCAAGTTTTTGCAAAAATAATCTCCTTCGGGATGTTTTCCCTTATTCAAAATTTCCAAATTTTGTAGTGTATATAATAAATGCATTTATGGCAGCAATATCAAGAAAATTAAAAAATAGAACAAGAGGCCCGCGATTTGTATTCCTTCTGCATGAGTATTCCTTCACCATTTTATCGACGCTGTCCACAGCTCCTTTGCAGCTATTATAGTTCAAGATAACTTGCGGTTTGTAACTGAGGTCTTCTCCGGACAATTCCAAACCTTGGTGTTGCGTTGAAAGCAGCATAACGCTTCTATATTAGGTACGTAAGATACTAAAATTGTGTCTTCTCCATATAGAATTTCGCTTGAGTATTCTGCTCGATTTCTTTTTGGCAAAAATTCTTTAAATATTTCTCTACGTGTTTTACGAATTGTTTCGGTCAAGGTTTTTGATTGCTGCAGTAGCTCCTTCGCAAAAGACATAGACGTAATTATTTGTGGTAATACCATAACTCCCTCTTAAACCCTCAACCAAATCCAAAACTACCCGCTTCCCTAAAAATGAAATTTTATACTCGTGCATAAAACGATAAAATTGTGTTTTACCTTGTTCCGGTTCTGGAGCGTTGTCTACTATTCCAGTATATATTTGGAAATTCCAGCAGTATCTGTTACTAACATCGCATAAAGCCCAGATTTTAATTCCGTATTTATCAGGCTTTGACTTCATATATCCTCGAAAGAGACATTTTCCACGGAAAGGAACAAGTTGTTCATCAATACATACTTCAGCACTAGGGTTATTCGATTTTTTGCAATTTGCAGCTAGAATATCGTGAATGTTACGAATAGTTGCTGATTTATCTGTTATCCGTCGTTTTTTTCGGGTGTCCATATCGTCAAATCAAATGTATTTCAAAAGGTCTCTCATTCGATTACGAGATATTGCAGCACAAAAAATTGGTCTATGGAGAGACAAGTATTTCGTACTCCACAGCTCCAATATTCGTTTTTGGCGTGCTTTCAAACCACTAGCTAGAAGCAGTAATCCAAAAAATGCATGTTACTCATCTGCATCTACTGGCTTCCACGTATCGCCTACAATTCTTCTAGCTCGAATGTTTCTTTCTCTAAGTATTATGTCTATAATGTCTTCCGAGGTAAATAAATGGAAAGCATCTAGGCATGTTGTGACCTGCGTTTATAATTCAGCCATTATCTTTTTATGTCAGACTCCATAAATCGATTCTGCTGTCTGAGTTTTCGTTTTTTTTTTGGTTTTGTTTTCGTCGTTTGATACGGTGTTAGCATCAAAAACGTTTTGCTCGTGATTTGTATTGCATGTGATTTAAGTTGATTGGTATTTCAAGTTGTTTTCAATCATTACTGGTATTTTCTTTTGAATGCATAAAGTTCCGTGGTTTTGATTTTGATTTAGTAGTTTACTTAATTATCTCAGTAAAATAACAATTCTATATAATTTACGACTTCCTTTTTGGAATGTAAGTTGATCCATTTTTCTTGTTAATTACACTTTGTTTAGGCTGAGTTCTATTTGATTAAGCGCTATCATGAGCCACCTGCAAATACGCGAGCTTAGCATTTTGATGGGAAAGGTTTTTGTCAAAGTCTACGTGATGGAATGCACGCGGCTAATTATAGTTGTCGTCTTTGTTAAGTGCGTTTGTTTAATGCTCTATCTTTTACGTAGATGTTACCGCGCAAGTTGAAGAAAGTAAGTAGGGATACGAAGTGTTAAATATGGTAAAATTTGGTTTTTTGGGGGTCAATCGGCAATCGATCGTGGGTCGCAATTATAAATACCGAGGACCGTGAGATGTAGTGGAGTGAGTAGGGTACCTTACCCTCTCGTTATGTATTACCGCGGAAGTTAATTAGAAATCGTGAAAATTAAGTGTGGTGGTGAAAATGTTAAATTTTCAAATTTCGTATTGTACGGCATGTAAATCATGGTTTCTAAAACATAAACTGTCACGTTTGTGGGATTTAATGTCGATGTGGTATGTGGAAAAATCCTAATTTCGCCGTTGTGCGGTTATAAAATTAGATTGTGAGATAAATCTTCCGTTGGTGTTCTATTATTTGGGGTTTCCATCAAGCCCATTTCCAACTAAGGTACTCCTGGTGTGGCCGAAGTCAATCTAAGGTCATAGCTTCCGGATCGCTGTGCCGACAGTTCGTCTAAAGGTATTTATCGATTTTGGTTATTATCGTGAAGTGAGCCGCGATTGAAATGCAGTAAGAGCTTTGAATTTGAGCGATTGAATTACGACTAACGTTAAATTTAATTATTTCAATGAACACTTAAGGTGTTTGCGCGAAGTTAAAATAAGTCAACTTTGTTTTGGTGCGTTTGAAAAGTAAATCGTATTCCCGAATATAAGATAATGTAACGACTTGTAAATTATATTTTGTTTAGTTCGAATTAAAGTTCGGACATATATTTTATAACCTGTATTGTTTTTTTTTTAGTTATTTGAATTGTTTTTAGTTATGCGGTCAAGGCCTTGAAATTTATTTGCGTTATGTTTTATTTGAAAACGTCGAGTTAACGCTATTATAGTAGTATTTTCTTTTTATACATGTTAATGTTTTGTGTGTAGATTGTTCATTTTTGTTTGTTTTGGTTAAGGTTATTTCATTTCTTTTATTCAAATTTGTTTAATTTTCTTTATTACTTGTTTTTTTTTAAATATTCAATCAATAAATGTTAAATTGTTAAATGTAAAGAGCTTTTATTCATTTAGCTGCCGCATACGTAATTTTTGTTTTTAAGTGTATTTCAGAATAGTTACAACTCAAGGTAAGTTCCGGGGTTGTAACCAACCAGATGAGCTTTCGGATAATCAGGGGTTCGGAAGCTACCCTCATCATGACCTTGATTGGCGCCCTTACCGATTTTTGACTATTTTACCGTTTTAGTTCGATTTTATGTCGATCTCGTTTCCAATTTTATCACGGAATTTTAAATTACAACCCACCCTTCTCCATTGAGCTAGTGGCACAACATCGTTTATGTTACCCCATTTCAGGCAGTGACTTTGTGTTCACTTTGGCATGTAACAATGTTGAAATATGTTCACTGAATTTTGTTAATCCTGTCGGTGTTTTTAGAATATTTCGTTGATTTCGTCTTCTAACATGAGGCTTATCTTTTTTCCATACGGAACCATCTTTACCCACTAGTATATCTTTATCATTGGGCGAATACATCAGGTACACTTACTTCCTCAAATTCGGCATCACTAATATCGTCAGATAAAATTTCATCTTCAATTTCATTCAGTAAATTAATATTGCTAGTTATTTCTTCCACTTCACGCTGAGACAAATATTTTCTAGCCATAATTCAACAACAACTATTTCCATTCAAATGTAATAACACAGCAGACACACTTTTCAACTGATTCGAACAAACTCACCAAATGAAATGACTAAAGACGGAATGGTAGTAATCATGATTCAGACGAATGACACGTCAAAGGAAGTGTTTTTTGATGTGACGGAATCCAATTTTTGATTAATTTTTCTTTCTATAGTCCCTGGATATACTCTTATAATTGTTCTTATTCTTTCGAATGTAGCAAAAGATTCGGTCATTGCGGTTTCGCTTTTTTATAGCTTATTTAAATTGTCAGAAATGCCGGAAAAGTGTGTTTTTATAAAAACTAGTCTTCTTTTAACAGCTTCGTCATTAAAACCTTTTTGAGATTTAGCAATTGCTTCAGAGGCCGTCTCATCAAATAATTGAACCACCTGAAGTAAGACAGTTCAATTAATGTACTGTATCTCTTTAATTTTTTCAAAATGTGTGGCTTAAAAAATGCAAGCAGATAACCAAGTTCCCCATCTTGTTATGATAGGTTCCGGTGGAAGCTTAACATCTAGAAGTTTTTCTTTATAGGCCCTTACCCGTAATGGAGCTTTCACAAAAACCTGAAACAAGATCCAATAACACTGGTCTGCAAAAAAATATTTTTTATCGAGCCCTGACACTATTGCGGGTGATTCTTATGTAAAATGACGTCCTGAATCCAAATATGCCTTCCGTTTTCTTCCATCACCCACCATTTTCGAGGGAGCCCCAAATCTTTAATTTTACCACTTTTCGATAAATTCATTATAATTTATTTATCGAACTATAATAATAATTATAATAATAAATATATAGACATGAATTTAATTTAAATGGGAAAAAGAACTATTTTAGCTATAAACAGTAATAAATAAAAAGATATTCATCGTTACTTGGTGCTTGCTTTCCTTTTATACCCTGAGGTACAGCTCTCTCGTTTCAAAAACCAGCAGTACTCCGCCAACATGCTTACATTCCACTTTCCTGAAAATCTCTTTTCCAGCTTCTCCAGATGGAACCGTTCCCCGTGTTCATCCGAGACTGCTCCTAAATTTTCAGGGAAAAAGTCCAGATGCGTGTCAAGGAAGTGAAGATGTTTTCGTACGTTTCCTTCATATCAACAGAGTATGCAACTGGAACTGATGGGAAGTCATTCCCATTTGCCAAAAGGACAACTTTTAGGCTTGTTTTTGATAAGTTTATAAACAGTCTCCATTTGTCTGGGTCACATGGCATCTGTAGCTTTGTCATCAATAAATTTGCATTAGGGCAGAACACTAAACCTTTATCTTCTGAAAAAAGACATTTCAGGGTTGCTTGTCTGGTCCTGTAAGAAGATATTTTTACTCCCTTTTCTAAGAGATTCCACTGTTAAAGTCGCGATCTTAGGAGCTGAGATTTAGTCTTGGGTAACTGCAAATCCCTGACAAAATCATTTAATTCCGATTGAGTGAGGAGGTGAGGTTGCCGAGAAACTAAATCTGCGGAATACTCTTCATCATCATTGAACGTATCATTGGAAGTCCTAGGTTGTGGCTCAGAGTCTTTTAAATCAATTTCCGGCTCTAGAGTATAAGTGTTTGGGGGCTCTGGGATTGGCAAAGTATCGTTATGAGGAACAGGTCTTAGAGCTAACGCAATATTGGGATACTGAATTGTATGCTTACTTTTGCTAGAAAACGCGACGGTGGAAGTCATACAATAGTAACAATCTGTAAGATGACAGCCAGGTTCACGCCAAAGCATGGGCACAGCAAATGGCATTGATTTACGGGTACCTTTGAACCATTTGGTTAAACTACTGTAACAAGTCGTACAGCAAACTGATGGAGCCCAAGTCTTGTCCTGGTCGCCAACTTGAGAATCAAAGTACAATTTATAAGCTGTTTTAACAAGCGGAGAAAGGGGTTTTCGTTGCGCTTTTAAAGTTAATTCCCCGCAGACATAGCAGAAGCTATCAGGATGATTTTTACACTCGCGTGGCATAATTAAACAGTAATTCAACGCCCGACATTAACCACAAATCACACTTAGTCACTTGAAAAAATCCGGAGTAAAAGTAGTTTTACTGTTTTCCACAAATGAACAGAAATGAACACAAAATCCAGCACGTTTAAAACGTCGTCAAGTTCTCTGCAACAGCTATAGATGTACTGATCGAAGCAGTTAAGCAAACAATGTAATATACTGTAATGCAAGTTCAAGCCTGTCGAAAATTCCTGTTCATAGCTGCATGTGGTATTGAGATCGCCTGCGTCGTGCAGTGAATCTTCCTAACTATTTGTTGATATTTTTTTACTGTTCTTATATATTTGTATTTTATTGTGGTTTCTATATACATTTTATATTTTTATTTTCAAAATATTGGTTAACGTTTCGCCTAACATGTAGGGTTTTTTAAAACCATTATTAGGAACATTTTATTCTGTAAAAAAATATATATTAAAATTTGTTATAATGATAAAAATTGATTAAAATAACATGACAAATTTAAGGTTAAAAGTTAAAAAGATTAAAAATACGTTTGTTTAAAACTGAGTGTCATATTGGATTAGATAATTAATAAATAGTGTGAAGTACTTACATAAATTTTATAATAACGTTAATCATTTAAATTTTATACCGGTTTTTTTTGTTTTTTATTGGAGTGTAACTTGCGTCTCTGTATTATTTTTTTTTATTATAAAACATAATTGAAATTTATTTTATAATTTTTAGTTATTTCTTTATTGAAAATTTTTTCCAAAATGTATTTATCGTATTTGCTTGTATCTGTGTGTGTAGATCTATGTATATTGTGCATGCATTGTGTGTTATTTTCTAGGTGAAGGTTATATTAAATTTCTGGGAAGAAATTTTTGATTTTGAATGAAAGTAAATATTAATTTTGTAAAATGTATTAATAATTAACTAGTTTGAAATAATGTTTACTTAAATTTTGTATATCGTTGCGGTAATTAATTAAGTTTTTATTATGTTTTATTTCAATCATTTCTAGAATTGATCTTTTAAATGTATTTTTTTCAAAATGTAATATTTTTGGATTTTGATAATCAAAGTTGTGGTAGCGATTTATGGAATGTTCTGTTAGAGCTGTTTTTGTGTTGTTCAGATTTAAATGTTGGTTTTTGACAACGTTTTTGTGTTGTTGGATTCTGTTTTTAAAAAGTTGTCTTGTTTGTTCTATGTAAATTGCTGAGCAATTTTGGCAGGATAAATCGTAGATTAAATTTGAGTTGTAACTTGTTTCAGTACGGTCTTTCTTGTTTGTGTTTTTGAAACTGATAGTGAAATTGTAATTTGTTAATCTTTTTTTTAATTTTTCAGATAGATTTGGAATGTATGGTAAACTGATATATTGCTTAATTTGAGTTAAGTTATTATTATTAAAGTCATTGCCTAAGCAATTAGGTTGTAATTCTACATTTTTATTATTTGGGTTGTTGTTAAATTTAATATGTTTTAGGCGTGTATTGATGTTTTTGTTAAAAAATTCTATTGGATAGTTATTATTTATGAGTATTTTTTTGGTTTTCATTAAATTTTGTCAGTGGAATTTTTTTGATGATAATATTATTGCTCGATCAACTAATCCAAAGATAATAGCTTTTTTGTATGATTTAGGTGTGCATGAATTATAATGTATGTAACGGTCTGTTTTTGTCTTTTTTTTGTACCAGTTTGTGTATATTTTTCCGTCATTGTTGTGTATGAGAGTTATATCGAAATAGTTTATTTGTTTATTTTTTTCTGTTTCATAAGTGAATTTTATTAGTGGATGAATGTTGTTAAATTTTGAAAGTAAGTTTTTGTATAATTTTTTGTGAATAATTATTAAAGTATCATGAACATATCTTTGGTAGAGAGTGATTTTTTTAAATTTTTTAATCATATCTGCTTGGTAATCGCTAATTATTAGGTCAGCAGTAAATTGTAGATGAGATGGGTTGGCCCATTGCGAGTTCTTGTGTTTATGCTAATTTTTTGTTTAAGAATCCAAGAATTTTTAATAATATTTTTAGTTAAGATGGTTACACTCTTTAATATGTTTGAAAGGTATTTCGAAATGTCATAAATCGGACTGGTGTATGTAGCAATGATTGATTGTAATGGGTAATTGTCTACGTAATTTTGGGAGACCATCAATTTTGGATGGCGTTCCGTTGTAAGTTATTAATTTTTTATATGTGATACTGTCTATTCAATTATTACTATTATTATACTTTTAATAGGTTATTGCAATTTGTTGGGTCTTTTTTTAAAATTTTGTATGTGTTATTATCATTTAGGATGTTGTCCATTTTTGTATTATAATATGTAGAATACATTATTACTGTTTTTTCAGTTTTGTCTGCTTGTGTTATAATTATTTCACTGTTTTGTTTCAAAAACTTTTTTGTAGTTTGTAAGTAGTATGTTGAAAATGGTGAATTTGTTTGAGGTGAGTCAATGCTAACTTTTAAGTTTTTATTGTTGTTTTTCTTATTTCTTTTACTAAATTTATTATGTTGTATAAGAGTATTAGTAATTTCTGTACGAATGTTGTTTTGTATGTCCTGGTCTTGGTTTTTGATTCCTGTTTCTATATTTGCGATTATGTGTTATATAGGTAATTTGTTTTGGGTGTTTATAGGTAAATTAAATGTTGGTCCATATTTAATAACGTCAGTTACTGTTTTAGGAATATTTATGTTTGTTAGATTTGCAACCCAATAATTTATTTGATGAAGATTTGTATTATGTTGAGATTGGTTTGTGTTTGAAAACCTCTTATTTTTTATGGTTAAGTTTTGAATTTTTTTGGTGTGTGTTTTTTGTATTCTTGGTTTTAATTTAATATTTTGTGTTACTTTTATTGTAAGTAAATGAATTATTAGTTTAGGATGTAAACATTTTTCAATAATATTTTTATATTTAATAATTTGTTGTTTTAGAATTTTTTTTTGTTTAAATGAATCTTTGAGTAATAATGATATTGTTTTATGATAGAATTTATTTTTAATGGTGTTAAAGGTGTAATTGTTGGAAGAATTAAAGATATTTATATGTTTGAATTTTGATTGATTTATAAAATTTGGTAAATTTTATTTTCTTTTACATGTTAAGAGGTAATCCAATTTGGCACTTACCCTTATAATTTTGTTGTTTATTTTTAAATTTTTTTTTACTATTGCTAATTTAGATTTAAATCTCATACACAACAATGACGAAAAATTATACTCAAAATGGTACAGAAAAAAGACAAAAACAGACCGTTAATTCATGCACACCTAAATCGTACAAAAAAGTTATTATTTTTGGACTATAATATTATCATCAGAAAAATTCCACTCACAAAATTTAATAAAAAATAAAAAAAATACTCATAAATAATGATTATCCAATAGAATTTATTAACAAAAACATCAATACACACCTAAAACATTAAATTGAACAACAACCCAAATAATAAAAACGTAGAATTACAACCTAATTGCTTAGGTAATCACTTTAATAATAACTTAACTCAAATTAAACAATATATCAGTTTACCATACATTCCAAATCTATCTAAAAAATTAAAAAATTTTTTAACAAATTACAACTTCACTATCAGTTTCAAAAACACAAACATTTAAAAAAAACATGTCTTCACTAAACTATACTGTACTGAAACAAGTTACAACTCAAATTTAATCTACGAATTATCCTGCCAAAATTGATCAGCAACTTACATAAGACAAACAAGACAACTTCTTAAAAACAGAATCCAACAACACAAAAACTTTGTAAAAAACCAACATTTAAATCTGAACAACACAAAAACAGCTCTAACAGAACATTCCATAAATCGCTTCCACAACTTATTATTATATTATCAAAATCCAAAAATATTACATTTTGAAAAAAATACATTTAAAAGATCAATTCTAGAAATGATTGAAATAAAACGTAATAAAAACTCAATTAATTACCGCAATGATATACAAAATTTAAGTAAAATTTATTTTAAACTAGTTAATTATTAATACATTTTACAAAATTAATATTTACTTTCATTCAAAATCAAAAATTTCTTCCCAAAAATTTAATATAACCTTCACCTAGAAAATAACACACAATGCATGCGCAATAAACATTATATTACTTTATACATATATCAAAACACACAGATACAAGCAAATATGATAAATACAGTTTGGAAAAATTTTTCAATAAAGAAATAATTAAAAATTATTAAATAAATTTCAATTATGTTTTATAATAAAAAAAATAATACAGAGGTGCAAGTTACACTCTAAAAAAAACTGGTATAAAATTTAAAATTTAAATGATTAACGTTATTATAAAATTTGGTAAGTACTTCACTCTATTTATTAATTATCTAATCCAATATAACACTCAGCTTTAAACAAACATATTTATAATCTTTTTAACTTTTAAGCTTAAATTTGTCATGTTATTTTAATCAATTTTTATAATTATAACAAATTTTAATATATATTTTTTTTACAGAATAAAATGTTACTAAGAATGGTTTTAAAAAAGCTTACATGTTAGGCGAAACGTTAACCAATATTTTGAAAATAAAAATACAAACAAAAAGTTGCTGTTTTATAGAAAATAAAAACTCTTCATACATAATACTAATAAACATAAATTAAAAAAACAGCTCTTTCCAATTATTATATATAAAAAATAAGTATTGTTGCGCATTTTATTATTAGAACTAATTTATTTAAACGACTAAAAATATGTTTTACTTATACTAGAAATATGTACAATTGTAAATTAACCGAACTAATGAAATCTAATAATATTTAATAAAAACACTTACACTAATTAAGATAAGATAAAGTCCGCGGATAGCTTCACACTTATTTACACTAAAAATCACGTACACGATTATTCTCGGTATATTTATCTAGACACACGCGTGCTAACGACATATTTATCTCAACTTGAATAATCTTCTTAATACTACTGCATTCGCGTTACGGCAATAACTGACCTACGATTTCTTTCTTCGGTATTTATACACGTTTTCAAATCCTTCTCGATTGTTCCTTAACTTTTGGTATATCTTCTAGAAGATGGATACCAGCTTCTAGAAGGCTCTTAAATTTGCAAATAACTTCCCGAACGTTTTAGTATAATTTTATGTTTGTAGGACTTTTGTATCCTAATGGCGTAAAAAAAGGTATTCTTATTCGTAATGGGGCTAAAATTTTCAATTGTTTGCCGGATAGCATCAAATCCCTACAGAATGATAAAAATTTTAAATATTCATTAAGATGCTTATTAATTGAGCACTCATTCTATAACTTAGATGAATTCTTTAGATACACCGACACCACCTAGAAACAGTACTATATCTATATTCTTAGACTGTTGTTATAATAATTATATTGTTCTATTTTATACCTTTTTTTTAAATTTTTGTTTCTGTTTCTGTTATTTTTGTGACTAATGTTTATATACAATTTACATGTTACCTGTATGCTTTGACAATGACTATATCAATTTTTTTTTGATTTTTGACAAATATATATATTATTATATTATTATTATTACCATCCATTTTGTCTTCTTTACGTTCAGTTTCAGTCTGATTTCAGAACTCTTAACAGCTACCTTGTCAAGTAAAACCTGTAAATCTTCTTGTCCAGTAGCTATCAAAGCAGTATCGTCTACGTATCTCAGATTATGGATTGAGAAACTATTTATTTTGACGCCACGAACTGCAACAGTCTGACTCCAGTACAAATTTGCGATTATACAAATGTTTCGTCCATCTAATCGCTCATCCTTGAGAATTTTAATTAATTTATTGTGTTGTACAGTATCAAAAGTTTTTTTTGTAATAAATGAAGCAGATGCATACTAAGCAAAACTTCGCGTGTACCGAACCCGTTTCTGAAACCGAATTGGGTTTTGCCGATATGTTATTCACATTTCCGGTAAATTCGTGCGTGTATGATTTTGAGAAATAGTTTGAGAACATGAGTTATCAAACTAATTAACCTGTGATCATTGCAATGTTTTGCACTAAGTTTTTTCGGCAATGTTACAAAGATAACAGCTTTAATCTGTGCTGTCCTGTATATATTGAAACGTTTGAGAAGTTATTTGAAATTGCAAGAGCCTTCTAGAAGATGAATAACAGCTTACGAAAAATAGGGAACACTCAAGAAGGATTTCCTTATGTGTATATATACCGACGAAACAAATCGTAGGTCAGTTATTGCAGTAATTGGAATACAGCAGTGTTAAGAAGATTATGCAAGTTGAAATAAATAAGTCGTTAGCACGCGTGTGAGATAAACCTACAGTGAATAATCGCGTACGTGATTTTAGTGTAAACAATTGTGTGAAGCTATCCGCGGACCTTATCTTATCTTCTTGTATGTGATATAAATTATAGTGTAAGTGTTTTTATTAAATATTAATAGATATAATTAGTTCCGTTAATTTAGAAGTGTACATATTTCTAGTATAAGTAAAAATAAATTAGTAGATTTAATAATAAAATTCGCTACAATATAATTGAAAAAATCCAGCAATACAGAGAGTACACTATGCTCTTTGAGAACTGTTAATACTTCGACGTATATTTCAACTAGACCGGGACCTTCTCCAGTTTTAGATAATTTCAATGCCTTTACTATTTTATTTCTTGTGATATCTAAACCGTCATTGCTAATGATGTTAAGATTAGCACTTCTTTGATCATCGAAAAGTGTTTATACATAACTATGCTATTTTTTTAAATTTTTGTTCAGTTGACGTTAGTAGTTGCCCTGTAGTATTTATTAGAATGACCGTGCTTCTACACTTGCTGCCTGCTTCACGTTTTTGTGTAAGTTAAAGGAATCATGTTTTTGTTCTAATTTCTCTATTTCTCTGCACTCCGTTGTCAACCTTTGATCCTTTGCTTGCCTTATTTACTGAATAGTTCGGTCAAAATATTTCTGTTTTACCATGGGAGTTTAAAGAGTCCCGACTTAAATGTGATTAAATTTGATTGATGATTAATTTACAAAGATGACCATTTTCAACCAGCCAATGCTCAGGTACTAATTACTGAAGTTCAAAATTTTTGAGACAATATCCAACATAACCTGATTGTAAAACTAATTCAATCGATACCTAATTGTTTGCAAAAAACAATAAGAAATTATGGTGGATATACACATTATCAATTATAATTTTTCATAATTTTTTTTTATTGTACTATAGATAACCGACAATACTTTTATTATTCAAAATTAATGACTTTCTGTTTTATAACGTTTGTAAAAGATTTGTGGATTTTACTTATAAATAATGTATCCTAATATTTTACTAAGATGTTATTATTTAAAACGCATTAATTTGAATTTGGTTTCTAGAATAAATTAAAAAAGTAAATTTTGCCAACTGCATTGTGTTAGTTTTGAAATAAGCAAGAAAAGCAAAAAATAACTACTAAGCAAGAACAAAAGACACCGTGGCAGGTGTAAAAACATACTACAACAAGCCGAATAAATACAAACTTAAAGGCGACGTACTCAAACTGTGTAAATTAGTACCGAAAAATCCCCCAGTCCCATTTTTTTTCATATGAGTGTACGTATGCTGCTCAGTTTATCGTCCTTAATTGTACTCACAAGAACTATTTTTCGGTGTTCTTTTTTTTATGGCTGATAACAAACTATAAACATCAGTAATTATTGTGAAACGTTTTGTGTTACGATGTTTCTTTCGTATCATACTGGCCAAGAGTAAGTCCTAGCACTGTCGTCTTATTGCAAAAAAAGTTATCTAAGTTGAAGACAATGTTACTTTTTAACACCACATATAGCGAAATAGCTAATAATGTTTACGTTTGATAACACTGGTCTGCAAAAAAACATTCTTTATCGAGCTCTGACACTATTCCGGGTGATTCTTATGTAAAATGACGTCCTGAATCCAAATATGTCTTCCGTTTTCTTCCATCACCCACCATTTTCGAGGGAGCACTAAATCTCTAATTTTACCACTTTTCGATAAATTAATTATAATTTATTTATCGAACGATAATAATAATTATAATAATTTTTATAATAATAAATATATGGACATGAATTTAATTTAAATGGGAAAAAGAACTATTATGGCTATAAACAGTAATAAATAAAAAGATATTCATCGTTACTTGGTGCTTGCTTCCCTTTTATACTCTGAGGTACAGCTCTCTCGTTTTAAAAACCAGCAGTACTCCGCCAACATGCTTGCATTCCACTTCCCTGAAAATTTTTTTCCAGTTTAGCGATGTCTTGATGGAACCGTTTCCCGTGTTCATCCGAGACTGCTCCTAAATTTTCAGGGAAAAAGTCCAGATGCGAGTGAAGGAAGTGAACTTTAAGAGACATGTTACATCCTATGTCCTTGTACGCTAAAAGCAGTTCCTCGACGTGACCGACATAATTTTCACTTTTGTGGTTACCCAGGAAGTTCTTAAAAACGTTTTGAAATGCAAGCCAAGTTCGTTTTTCTATTCGATTTAGGTGTTCAATAAACGTCGATTCTTGGAAGAGTTGTCTAATCTGAAGACCAACAAAAACGCCTTCTTTGATTTTAGCTTCGCTAAGACGAGGAAATCTAGTTTTCAAAAATTGAAATGCGCCACCTGTCTTGTCCACTGCTTTCACAAACTGCTTGATCAATCCAAGTTTGATGTGTAAAGGTGGTAAGTAAATATTTTCCTTCGGAACCAAAGGATTGTGGGCGACATTTTTCTGACCAGGAATAAGATTTTCTCGCAGAGGCCAGTCCCGTACGATGTAATGTTTATCTCGGGCTCGGCTATCCGATTCACAAAGGAAGCAGCAATATTTTGTGAATCCTGATTGCAGGCCCGTGAGTAGAGCAATAACTTTTAAGTCAGCGCAAAGTTTCTACCTATAATCATGATAACTAATTTTATCAAGGATTCTGAAGATGTTTTTGTACGGGAAGTCATTCCCATTTGCCAACAGGACAACTTTTAAGATTGTTTTTGATGAGTCTATAAACAGTCTCCATTTGTCTGGGTCACATGGCATCTGTAGCTCTGTCATCAATAAATTTGCATTAGGACAGAACACTAAACCTTTATCTTCTGAGAAAAGACATTTCAGGGATGCTTGTCTGGTCCTGTAAGAAGATATTTTTACTCCCTTTTCTAAGAGATTCCACTGTTGAAGTCGCGATCCTAGGAGCTGAGATTTAGCCTTGGGTAACTGCAAGTCCCTGACAAGTTCACTTAATTCCGATTGAGTGAGGAGGTGAGGTTGCCGAGAAACTAAATCTGCGGAATACTCTTCATCATCATTCGAAGCCCCAGGTAATGGCTCAGAGTCTTTTAAATCAATTTCCGGCTCTATATATAAGTTTAACTTTATTCATTGCCATTTGGCTTACAAATTTGGTCGTGTTGTCCATACATATATATTACATTTTCTTATCCCTTCTCCCCCTTAACTTTTTCCTCCTGCTCCATACTTCCTCCATCCATTCCGCTCCTTTTACGTTTCCATCTAAGATATCCACTGTTTTCATCACCTCTTCTCTTAGTTCCCTGCATCTCTTTCTCATGTGGTTCAGATCTTCCGTTTCTTCTCCACATAGCCTGCACAACTTTTCTGGTTCTTCCTTCCAATATTTGTTCCCTAACTCCTCGTTGCCACATCTGAACCTTGCCACCATTTTTTTCCTTTTGTTGCTTTTAATCTCACTGTCTTTTAAATATTCCGGCACCCCTTCACCCTTGATATCTTTATAATTCCTATTATATCTGCTCTCTTTTATCTTTGTCCATCTTTCTTGTTTTTCTATGTCTCTATCTCTCCTTATTATTTCTTCTCTTGTCCCTAACCCCTCTTCTCTTCATCTCTCCACTTCTTCACTCGCGTGCCCGTTTCTTTTGTAATACTCTTCTCTGCCCTCCTGCCCGTACTTCACTTTCTCTCCCTTTATCTCTTTCTAACATTCTTGCAGAATTTTGCAATCTGTTCTTTCCCTCATTTCTTCCTCGTATTTTATTGCTCTTTTTCCTGTCTCAATCCTTATTTTTTCTATCTGAACCTCCTCTCTCATATACCCTGGTGTATCCCTGTCCAATCCTAACACCCATCTTCAGTATTTTTCCTGTAGCCTCTCTACCTCCCTCCACTCCTTCCAGCCCCATATTTCCGCTCCATACATTACCACCCCCTTTATTAATTTTTCGAACAGCAATTTTCTTTTTTTTATATCCATCTTGAAAATTCTTTCCCCCACACCCCATACTTGTCCTATTAGCTTGTTTCCTTTCTTCACCCTTTCCTTTATGTGTTCTCCTCTTTATTATCCTGTTTCATCGTGTAGCCCAGGTATGTAAATTCCTTCACTTGTTGCACTTTCTCATCACTCCATCTCCACTCCTCTCTTTTTCTTTTCCCCCTCCTTTTCTAAATATCATTATCTTTATTTTCTCCGTGTTTACTTCCAATTCTTTTTTTTTCATATATTTTTCTAGCGTTTTCATCATCTCTTTCATTTCCTTTTCCTCCTTAGCCACCAGCACTATGTCATCCGCATACGCCAACGACCATACCTTAGTTTTCCCTACCACTATCCCTCCTGTCTGTTGTCCTCTCAATGTCTCTTCCAGATCCCCCGTATATACCGAGAACAGGCTTGGGCTCAGTGGACATCCCTGCCTCAACCCTCTCTTTGTTATGAATTTCTCACTCTCTTCCCCATTCACTTTAACCCTGCTTCTCGTTTCTTCGTATACTTCCTCTATTCTTTGTATTAATCTTTCATTGATTTTTTTTCTTTTCATATATTCCCACAGCTTTTCCCTATTCATTTTGTCAAAAGCCGCTTTTAGGTCTACGAATAGTGCTACCATTTTCCCTCTTTTTTTTCTAGTTCTTTATTTGCTAAGTGTTTCATTATATATATGTTGTCTATCGCCCTTCTTCCTTTTCTGAATCCCGCTTGTCCGTCTGGTACCAAACTTCTTTCCTCTATTTCCTTTTGTAATCTTTCTTGCAGTATTGTCGCGTACAATTTGTATGCCGAGCTCAGTAATGTTACCCCTCTATAATTTTCGACTTTCTTTTTTTCGCCTTTTTTATGTATTGGGCATATTAATCCCTCTCTCCATCTCTCTGGGAATCTTTCCCCTTTCCATATTTTGTTTATTATTTCCGTCATCCTTTTTGCTACATTTTCTCCCCCGTATATCCACTCTTCTCCTTGTATCCCATCTTCTCCTGTCGCCTTTCCTTTTTTAATATTCTTTATCGCCTCTATTACTTCTTCGTCCCTTATTCTATCCCTATCTCCTTCTTCTTGTCTGACTACCGCGTCTTTTCTTTTTTCTTTTTCCTGCTTTTGTTCTTCCCCTCCCAACAGGTTCCGAAAATATATCTCCCATTCTTTAATTTTTATTCCCTTTGTCGTCCGATTTTTTTTCCTCTGCTTCTTTAGGTACTTCCATACATCTTCTTCCGTTTTTATTCCTTTAATCTGCTCCTCTTGTTTCTTTTTGTTTTCCTCCTTCTTTCTATCGCATGTTTTTTTGTATATTTTTACTGCTTCTTTGTATTCTTCTTTTTCTTTCTTCCCTTTTTCCGCTGTCTTAATGCTCTTCTTGCCTTTTTCTTTGCTTCCTTGCATTCCTTATCCCACCATTTCTTCCATCCAGTTTCCTCCCCCTTCCATTTTCTAAATCTGACTCTCTCTGTTGCTTTCTCCATCATTTCTCTCATTTCCTCTACACTTTCTTGTACTTCCTTCACTATCCATACCGTTTTCCCTATTCTCTCTTTATATCTTTTTATACTCTCTTTTGTCCACTTTTTTTTTAGTTATGTACTTCTCTTCTTCCTCTCTCTCTTCTCTTTCCTTTCCTTCCATTGTCAATTCGAGTGGTTGATGGTCTGACTCTACACTTTCTCCCACCTTAAATGTCTTTACCTTTTCTGCGGCCTCTTCATTTGTCATTACAAAATCTATTATTGATTCTCCCCTTCCTCTTATGTACGTAAATTCCCCCTTTCCATCATCTTCTCTGTTCCCGTTCATTACTTCCCACCCTTTTTCGTTGTACAATTCCAGCAGTTCCTCTCCCTCTTTATTTATCACCTTGTCCGTTGTTTGTCTCTTTCCCGTCCTTTTTCTTTCTTGTATTCCCCCTTCTTCCCCTATTCTTGCGTTGAAGTCCCCTCCTACTATTATCAATCCCTCTTCCCTCTCATCTATCATCTCTTCTAAGTTTTTCCCTGTCTCTTTCATTCTACTGCTATAAACCGTCACCACTTTTATTTTTGTTTTTCCCCATTGCGTGTTCCTTTCTATAACTCCTCTTCTCTGTTGCACTTTCTCCTTCTTTTCCTGGTTCAACCATTTTTTTCTTATTCCCGTTATTATACCCCCCTTTGCTCTCCCTTTTTTCTTTTCTCTTTCTGCATGTTGCACCACCCACTCAAATTCCTCCGGCAACTCTTTTTCCCACCACTCCCATTCTTTTTCTTCCATCCATGTTTCCTGTAATCCCACTACATCCTGTTCCTTGATGTACTTCTAGAAATCATGTTCCTTGTTTTTTATTCCTGCTACGTTCCAAAACAATACTCTCAGTTCACTCACCTCCCCCCGTGCTTCTTCCTTACTTTCTTTTCTTCTCCCTGTTTTTTCTTTTCTATTTCCATCTCTCATTATTCCTTTTCTTTGCCGTTTCGTCAACTTTCCCTCCTTTACCACCCCCTTTGCCCTTTTAGTTTTTGCCTTTTGGTTCCCCACTTTCTCTTCTCTTTCTCTACACAGTCCCCTATCCTTGTCGTTCCATATGTATCTGTCTCCGTCTATCTCCACTTTTCTGTACCCTACCCATACTCTTTTTCCTTCCGCTCTTCTTTCCCTCGCTATATTCATTATTTCTCTTTGCACTCTTCTTTCCTCCCATGTTAAATCGTGACTTGTATATATTCTTGTATTCTTTAATTTCTTCTTCTCCTCCATTACCTTCTGTTTTTCCTCCCATCCTCCGATTTCCGCCACCACCATCTCATTTTTCTTCTCTTTGTTTATTACTGTCACTTTTTTCACCTCTACTTTTACATTTAATTTTTCTTCCAGCATCACTGCTAAATCTTTTTGTGGTTTTTCACTTCTCCACCCCTTTATCACGATATGATTTTTTTTTTCCATCTTTCCTCGTCTTCCGCTTTTTCTCCAGTTTTTCTATTCTCTCCACCAGTTTCTCCTTTTCTTTCTCCCACTTCTTTTCTCTTTCTCCTATTTCTTTTTCATTTCTTTGATTTCTTGTCTTATTCCTTGCATGTTTTCTTTCATCTGTTTCATCATTTCTCTCATTAATTCTTTTTAACTCCTCCATTTCTTTCCTTCCTCCTTCTGTTCTTGAGGTTTTTCCTTCGTTCTCCTCCGATATCTTATTAACGTCTGGTGATCTTATTGTTTTCTTTCCTCTTTCAAATATTTGTTGCCTTTCTCTTTCCTCTTCCTTTCTCTCTCTTTTATTCATCCCTTTCCCCCTTTTGTTCTTACTTATTATTTATTATTTATTTTTTTTTACTTATTTATTTAATTTTTTTTTATTAGTATTTTTAAATTTATTGTTACTATGATTCTTCTAATTGTATTTAATTAACGCCCACCACAAATATTCGAAAAAGTATATAAATAAATGTTTGTATTTCCCTGTTATCACAAGCGCGCGCTTGACCCTTAATCTAGTCCGCGCTATCCGCTCGCCTTCGCATACGTTATCTGAGCCACCTTCACATTCCTCAACACGCACACGTAAATTAATTGCTGTAAATCACCTTAAATTACACCAAACTCCGTACTACTATTAAACTATCAAACACGTCCTCACTCAATCACCTTCAAAACTCGACTCTCAATTTCCGGCTCTAGAGTATAAGTGTTTGGGGGCTCTGGGATTGAAGTATCGTTATGAGGAACAGGTCTTAGAGCTGACGGAATATTGGGATACTGAATTGTATGCTTACTTTTGCTCGAAAACCCGACGGTAGAAGTCATACAAAAGTAACAATCTGTAAGATGACAGCGAGGTTCACGCCAAACCATGGGCACAGCAAATGGCATTGATTTACGGGTACCTTTGAGCCATTTGGTCAAACTACAATTTATAAGCTGTTTTAACAAGCGGAGGAAGGGGTTTTCGTTGCGCTTTTAAAGTTAATTCCCCGCAGACATAGCAGAAGCTATCGGGATGATCTTTACACTCGCGTGGCATAATTAAACAGTAATTCAACGCCCGACATTAACCACAAATCACACTTAATCACTTGAAAAAATCCGATGTAAAAGTAGTTTTACTGTTTTACACAAATGAACAAAAATAAACATAGAATCCAGCACGTTTAAAACGTCGACAAGTTAACTCTGCAACAGCTATAGATGTACTGATCGAAGCAGTTAAGCAAACAATGTAATATACTATAATGAGAAGAGTAATGCAAGTTCAAGCCTGTCGAAAATTCCTGTTCAAACCTGCATGTGGTATTGAGATCGCCAGCGTCGTGCCATGAATCTTCCTAACTGTTTATTGATATTTTTTACTGTTCTTATATATTTGTATTTTATTGTTGTTTCTATATACATTTTATAGCAAAACTTTTGCCATATACTTTGGTATAAATTTTATTACCTGTTTTGGGATGTTTAACGACTATAAGTTAACATTCTAAAAAAAATGCAAAAAATAAAATAAAAATAGGGTAAAAATGGAGCTCATTTTTGGATTCAGGAGGTCGTTTTACATAAGAATCATCAAGAATGGTATCAGGGCCGATTTTCATGCAGATCAGTGTAATAAGTGTAAAATAACAAAGAAATAAATAGATCAATCAATTAAATTAATTACACCGCAGTCAATTAAAAGTTTTTACATAGATTCATTCGATTGTTTTTATTTTTTATTCATAATACAAATCTTGTATTTTCAGTTTGAGTTTAGAATGTAAACAGATCTAAACGTTAAAATGGTGTTTAAGTTCAATTATTTACAATTAATATTAACGACATTTATTAAATAAATTAATAAAATACAAATTATGAAACAATGTAATTTTTAAATAATTACAATTTTTTGGTTTAGAAATATGAAACATAAAAAAGCTTAAATTAAAAAAAATTAAACGTTTAAAAATTAATTAAAGCATTTATAGCGCCATCTGTTTATTACTATTACAGCTTTTATTTGCAACAAATTTTTTTTGTTTTAGTTAAATACGTACTTTTGCGACAATAATTTTTAGTTTGTTTTCACAACTATATTCATTTAAAATTTAATTAAACGTTTATAACAGTTTTCTTTTATTTAAAAGAATTCTTGTAACAGCCGTTTAGTAGTTTCAAAAATTACTGAAAGGCGTCGGAAGCGTCGACGTTGGCGACGTGCTTTCTAAAGCGCATCTTACATAGGCAGCTTTTTGCAGAGGGCGCTCGTCCGTAGTTCGATCCGCGGTAGAATGTGAAGTATTGAGCGATATACCATTTCACCACCGTAGTCAATTATATCATTGAGATACAAGTTCTATAATGATATCGTAACATGATTTTTTCATATATTTAATTAAATACGTATAAGGGACGATTTTCATTCATAATCTCATTAATAAAAGCAATTTTGTGTATTGTCACTAGGTAGACTTTGAATCGGCATGCAACAGTTGATGAGGTATGAATAATAACTGGTGTAATTAGTGCGGGTTATGTGTAACAAGCTGGAAAGTGCTTTAGTGGGCCCCGGGGTGGGATGTATGTAAAGGTAGGTGATCCCGGTGGCCTGCTTCGGACGGTGAGAGCCTATTAAGGGGAACCATGGGGGCTGCGGTACTCGTGATAGGAAGCCTCACGTTGCTAGCTTTGATAGTATGTGGAAATCAAGAAACTCCAGAAAATAAACTACAGTTTGAAGCCGCTTTCCAAGGTTTGTTTATTATTGTTATTACTACTACCGTAGTTAATATTCTTGTAACGTTTATATTTCAACTTGTGCGGTACAGAAGGAATTTTTGTATACGTTTTATTATCCTTGCCGCAGAAAATCTCTTTAATAGCTAATCCGTGATTCTCAATAGAACGTTATTTCGACTAACAGATCAGCATGCAAAATACTTTTAGATAAACTTAGACAACGTTTGCTCTTTCTATCCACCTTCGTTTGCTGAATATCTAGAGTCGAGATCATCATATATTCAGTAACGATCCAAATGCGTTCTTATGAATGCTAATGAAAGACCCAAAAAGATTATGAAAATCGAGTAATACACTCAACAAATTGTCTTAAACAAAAATTCTCATCTCAATTCTATTAATGCATCTCGAACTAAAACAAAATTGTTATTTTTTCATCAGTTTTTCAATTATTTTATTTATATTCTTTAAACCGCGATAAAATTGTTTTTATTTTAAAATTTGAAATTCATGTTTTTTTTAGAAAAATTAAAAACGTAAATTGCAAATGATATTGAAAAAAATTATATTAGTATTAAATCAGTGCCAAAGTTAATGAGTGGGAACTGATGTGTTTAAACTGTTGTATTTTGTGAATTTACTGAACTACAATGTTAGCAAATAGGATTTACGTCATACAATAATTTCCCTGTTCCAAATTATATAAACCTTACAACAGTTTTGCGTCGTCACTTTGAAATATTAACACAACGTTGACGTTTAAAATGTAACTTAATTAATTCCGTTTAGTTGTTTAATGTAATTACAATACGCTAAAAGCTGTACTGCTAGCATAACGCAAATTCAGAAATCGTTTTTTATGCGACTTCGTGCTACTTTCTACAAAGCTTTGTAAGACTAAGCGTATTTACATCATTTTTGATGTTTTAATGTATATTTTGCGGAACGGTTTAAAGACGACAGTTTACAATTAAAATAATTTTATATGTAACGGCTAATTTCATTTTGTATTTTGTGTACTATTGTAAAATTTATTCGCTAATTAGATTAATCTAGAAAACGCTCTTATTTGTTTCAGCTATTGTTAAAGATACACTAAAATCTTGGTTTTATTTGTGTAGTCAGCCTGTTTTTTATTCGGTATTTACTAGTAACATTACTATCTATGGTACTATTTTTTGTAATGTACATATCAATGTTTTTTTTTAAATTAAAAATCATTCATTAGCGAAAAAAAATTCAATTCTCTACTTTAAAATTGAAAAACAAGAATTGTTTTATTTTAGAATTACAAAAACTATGAAACTATAAAAACTTTTAATAGTCTCAAGAAAAAACACAGTTTTAATAACTATATATCTATGTATGTTTAATTAATCGTTAATATAATTTTTAATGTTATTATTAAAGAGCTGATAGTAAGGTAAGAAAAAATACCAAAAAAGTGGCATAAAAGGCATATTACATCTGCCAAAAAGGCAATAAAAAAGGCACAAATATCTATTAAAATTTACAGTTTATTTTTTTGTTTTACAATGTTTATTAGGTGCTATTATTTCGAATGTAGCAAAAGATTCGGTCGTTGCGGTTTCGCTTTTTTCTAGCTTCTTTAATTCGCCAAGAACGCCGGAAAAGTGTGTTTTTATAAAAACTAGTTTTTTCTTAACAGCTTCGTCATTAAAATCTTTTTGAGATTTAGCAATTGCTGCAGAAGCCGTCTCGTCAAATAATTCAACCACCTGAAGTAAGACAATTCAATTAATATATAAGACAATGTCAGATTATAGTATTGTTGCAAATTTATTATTAAAAACTACTTTATTTAAACTATTAAAAATTATGTTTACTTATTCTAGAAATATGTACACTTTTAAATAAACCGAACTAATTAAATTTAAATATCTAAGGATAAAAACTGACAGAAATTTATATAAAACAATAATATGCTATCACTTACGCGACGATAAGATAAAGTCACTAACTTGTTTGTTTACACTATAGGTCACGTTCATTCGATTCGGTGTACACTGTTATTTATTTAAAACTTCGCACGTGCTAATCACTTATTTATCTTCACTTGAATAATCTTCTTAATACAGCTGCATTCGTGTTACGACAATAACTGACCAACGATTTCCATCATCGGCATTTATAGACATCGGCGAATCCTTCTCGAGCGTTCCCTACTTTTCGCTATATCTTCTAGACAGCTTCTAGAAGGCTCTTGCATTTGTAAATAATTTTTCGAACGTTTCACTGACCCCTTCTTAGGACTGTTCTGTCCCAGAACAGGAGACTGGATGTGACACCGGTAAAAGGGATCGTGGCGATAGCGGCAGCTTCCTCCATTTCGGCAACTTCCTTGACCATAAAAGTAACAGTCAATGGACTTTTCCTGACCCAATACTCTCCTCGGTTGGTAACTACAGAGCAACACTTGAATGCCTGTTCCTCGGAAGACGACCTCCAACATGTTTCGAACTGTCCTCCAATTCAGTTGATCTAAGCCACAACCAAGCTTGGGTACTGCCAATTTCTTAACATGATGGATCTCCATTTCTCTCTTGTGAGTCCATAATGTTCGCCACAGATCTTTGTATAACGGCTTGACACGTGAGTATTTCTTGGTGACCAAGTAGAAAACGAAGCGTCCGTCACCACGTAGTCCTAAAACTTTTCCGACTGCCGGTTGCTGTCTTCGTAATTCATCTAGCTGCCCAAACTTCTTTTTAAACACGACTGCAACCCCTCTGGACATGTTAAGATCCTCGCCCACGCAATGTGCGATGGCGTAATCTTTTTGTGTCTGGAACAGGTCTTGTTGTTCCTCGGTGGTAACTCCAAACCTAGCTTTTCCAGAACCTCCGTATAAGTTTATAAACTTCTCGAACTCCATTTCTTCGATTGGATTCCTGGTTCTGCTACTTATTACTCTGGTTCGGACCTGGACTTGCGTATTGTGGTTATCGCCAGCAAACGGGGCTAGACGATCGACGTGAACCACTTTTGGCTTGCCTCTGGGCGGTTTTCGGATGCGGTATATGACGTCGTTAATACGCTGCACGACTTCATAGGGGCCCTCCCATTGCTTTTGCAGCTTCGGCGACAAACCACGTCTCCTTTGAGGGTTATACAACCAGACCATATCGCCAGGTTGAAACCCATCATTTTGTGCTTTGACGTCATATCTGGTTTTCATCCTGTCGCTGGCAATTTGTGTGTTTTTACGAACCTCTCCATGTACTTCGTCTAGCCTCTTTGTCAGCTTGCTGACGTAATCTTCTCCAACGACTTCCTCTTCCGGTCTTCGGACAAATTGAAGGTCGCATGGCAATCGTATTTCACGACCGAGCATTACACAGGATGGTGTTTGGCCTGTGCTTTCGTGAACGGATGATCGGTATGTCATTAGGAAAAGGTGCAAGTACTGATCCCAGTCTCTTTGGTGTTTGGACACTACCTTGGCTAAGTACTTGCCCATTGTTCGATTCATCCGTTCAACCATGCCATCAGATTGAGGATTGAGAGGCGTTGTCCTAGTCTTCTTAATTCCTAACAGTCGGCAAACTTCTTGAAACAGCCCAGACTCAAAATTGCGGCCTTGATCGGAGTGTAATTCCAACGGAACTCCAAACCGGCAGAAAAACTCTTTTACTAATACGTCTGCGACTGTAGCTGCTTCCTGATTGGCTATGGCGTAAGCCTCCATCCATTTCGTGAAATAATCCATCGCCACCAGGATGTATTTATTTCCCGAATCGGATTCTGGGAACAGCCCTGCGATGTCAATCGCTACTCTTTCCAAAGGGCTTCCTACGTTGTATTGTTTCATGGGTGCTTTGCGCTTTCTCGCTGGACCATTTCCTGATGCGCAGACTGTGCATTTACGGCACCATTTCATGACGTCCTCTTTGCAGTTCATCCAGTAGAATCGTTCTCGCATTTTACCCAACGCCTTCTTAATGCCAAAGTGTCCTCCTGATGTCCCATCGTGGAGATGCTTCAACACTTCTGTCACCCTGCTCTTCGGCACTACCAGCTGTAGTCTGTTTCCCGTGCCCTCAGCACTTTCTAGGGATCGCTTAAGAAAACCGTCTTCTACTATCAAGGAGTCCCACTGCGCCCAGTACGCTTTGATATTTCTGCCCAAAGCACTCACTTCTTCCCAGGTTGGTCGTCGCCCGCTTTCTTTCCAGTCCAGGAGTAGTCTTATTTCAAGATCGTCTTCTTGTTCGCGACGTAACTGCTCAGGTTCCCATTCATCATCAACCATAGCAGTTCTCCGGAGGCATTCGACTTTTTCTTCCAGTCGCGAACAATGGCTGCAGTCCGCCGGACATGGTCTTCTGGACAAGGCATCAGCGTTCCGATGACTGCTTCCGGCACGGTGTTCTGTGTCATAGTCATACTCTTGCAGTCTCTCGATACATCTTGCTACTTGTCCTTCTGAGTTACGGAACTGCAGTAGCCATTTTAAAGCGGCGTGGTCTGTTCTCAGTAAAAATTTTCGTCCATACAAATACTAGTAGAACTGTTCGATGGACTTAACGACTGCTAACAGCTCCCTCCTACTCACGCAATAATTTCTTTCTGGCCTGGACAAAACCTTGCTAAAGTACGCGATAACCTTTTCTTGTCCATCTTGAACCTGCGAAAGGACCGCGCCAATGGCCAGATTGCTTGCGTCGGTATCCAAAACAAATTTTCCATTTTCCCTTGGATAACTCAGAATCGGCGAAGTGACTAGGGCTTGTTTTAGTTGATTAAAAGAATTTTCGCAGTCTTCATTCCATCTAAATTCTGCTTTTTCTTCGGTTAATTTTGTCAATGGTTTGGCAATATTGGCAAATCCGGGTACAAATCTCCTATAATAAGTGCACAACCCAAGGAAACTTCGGACCTGATGTTTGTCGATTGGTCTTGGCCATGCTTGCACTGCTCGGATTTTGTCTGGGTCAGCCCTTACTCCATCTCTAGATACGACGTGGCCAAGGTATTGGACTTCCTTCTTAAATACGTGGCACTTCTTTGGGCTCAGTTTGAGGTTAGCCCCACGTAATCGCTGGAACACTTCCTTCAAGTTGTTCAAGTGTTCTTCGAACGACCTTCCAACCACGATCACGTCGTCCAGGTAAACCAAGCACGTCTTCCAAGACAATCCGCGCAAGATGGTCTCCATCAAACGCTCGAACGTTGCAGGAGCGTTACACAGGCCGAAGGGCATTACAGTGAACTGCCACAAACCAGTTCCGATCGTAAAAGCTGTTTTTTCACGATCCTTGGATTCTAATTCTACCTGCCAGTATCCACTCTTTAAATCTAACGTAGAAAACCACTGGGATCCTGACAGGGTGTCTAGCGTATCGTCGATTCTAGGTAAAGGGTAGCTGTCCTTATTGGTCACGTCGTTTAGCTGCCTGTAGTCTACGCAAAACCTCGTTGATCCATCCTTCTTCTTTACGAGTACCACTGGGGATGCCCATGGGCTACTTGAAGGTTCAATCACGCCTTCCCTCTCCATATCCGTAATTATTTGTTCGGTTTCTTCTCTTTTTGCCAAAGGAAGTCTGCGTGGATGTTGTCGTATCGGCCGAGCGTCTCCGGTATTAATTTTATGTTTCACCACGTTAGTTCTTCCTTTGGAGCCACTCTCCAGCGCGAACACATCTTGGTACTCTTGGATCAACACTTTAACTTTAGCCAGCTGGTCTTGGCTGAGGTTTTGGCATTTGGTGGTAAGAATGTCCAATAGATGTTGTGGACACTTCTTTGGCGACGTATCTTCTTTCGACTTCACGCATCTCACAATTTGTGATACTGGCGTGCATTGGCCTACCACGGTCTTCTTTTTCAACGTTACAGGATCTGAGTTGATGTTTAAGATCCTTACTGGCATCGTGTTCTTTACTCGTACTAAAGTTCTGCCAACGAGTAGTCCCTTTTCAACTAAACCGCCCTCCATTGGTTCAATCGCGCGTATATAGCCTTCCCGGAGACTTCCATCCAGGCGTGCCATCACCACACTTTCAGTCCTTGCAGGCAGAGTCACGTCTTCACTCAATAAGACTCGCACGGCTGCCTTCTCTGACGAATGAAAAGGAATTTCTTCATTGTCGATCTTTAGGACATCGTTCTTCATATCCAAATGGAACCCATACTTCTTTATCACGTCCATTCCAGGATAACTTTTTCCGTGATGTCGGCTACCAGTACTTGATGGTCGAGTACTTCATTTCCCAAACCAATGGTTACTTTGACATGTCCGTGAGTAGGTATTTCTTCGCCCGTCGCTGTTCGAAGTCGTACTGTTACTGGTGATGTCTTCTCGTTTTCCAATAACACGTCAGGACGAATGATGGTCTTCGTCGCTCCCGTGTCAACCAGTAACTGGACGCTTCTCCCATTGATCTTGCCATCGAGATAAATGCTATGAAATTGCTCCCTAGGCGATGCCATTTGGATTGTAATTTCCGGAGTCTGACTAGATGAGATGACTTTTTGTCTCTTTTGTTCGCCTCGTTCCAAATTATCGAGCGCTCTTCTTGTCCTCTTCTTAGGTTTAGTACGATGCCGTTGTACATGGTCTATTTCATCGCAGTTCAAAGCTGTCACTCCTCTTTCCCGAAGTATTCGTCGCGCTATCTCCTCGATGCTTTCCAGTGTCTGCGCGGGTACTTCTGTAGCACAGCAGAGTCTATGACCATCTCGTTGCGATGCTTGTTTTGCTGCTTCCAACTCCAAAGCATGCACCAAAGTGTCATCCAATGTCTTCGGTCGAGCTAACCGGAGAGTCTGCTGTGTTTCGCTGTCTCGGAGGCCATCTACAAAAGTTTGAATAGCTAACTGCTCCAGAAAGGTATCCGGTGCTGTAGGATACGCAAGCCGTGTTAATCTGGCGATGTCAGCCTCAAACTCTTGAAGACTTTCGGCAGCTTTTTGAACCCGACTTTTAATTTGAGCCTGGTATACTTGTTGAAGATGAGCATCCCCATATCTCATTTCTAATCGTGATATTAAGATTTCGTAATTTTATTGCAGGTGGTCCGGAACAGTTTGTAAAACTCCAAGCGCTTCTCCACGTAAGGACACTATTAAAGACGTCGCTTTCTGCTTGTTGCTCCAACCATTAGCAGTAGCTGCGGCTTCAAACTGCTTGTAGTAGGTTGACCATGGAACTTTACCATCAAAATTCGGTGGTACAACTTTGAACTTGTGAGTGTTTTCTTCTCGATGGTCCATTATTAAATCTTCACTCGTGACGCTTCCTTTACCGTGACAATTCAATAGGTTCATTCTTTCTTCAAGCAGTTTTATTTTGTCCTCTAATTTGTCCTCTATTGCTTCTATTTTCTCATTCACAGATTCGCAAATTTCTTCTTTTAAGTTTAACATTTCTGCTTGGGTTTCCTCTTGAACAATTTTAATTTGATTTTCTATGCTCGTTCGTATTTCTTCTTTTAAACTTCTAGAATTTTCCAACAACTTTTCTTCCATTTTTCTAGAATTTTCTTCCATTTTCTGAGAATGTTCGGAGAGTTTTTCTTCCATTTTTCTTGAATTTTCTTCCATTTTTCTTGAATTTTCTTCCATTTTTCTGGAATTTTCTTCCATTTTTCCATTCATCGATTCTTGACCATTTTTTATTGATTCAAGAAATTCAAATAGTTTTGCATCCATTTTAACTGCTTGCAAACGCGTCACCGGCATAAATTTAAATATAATACAAATATAAAGTTTAAATACACTACTTTTTAAAATGCAGTTTTTGTATAACACAAAATTTTAATAACGATCCACTTGTTAATATTAAACCACGGAAACGACTTTAATTAATATCGCGATCACGCACTTGTTAAAAGAAAAAGTTTAATAGACACTATTTTACACTTTATAATTAAACACGCGTATCGCAAACTTAAAAGTTATTTACGTAATCAATGTTTTTATTACGGGAGCGATATCAAATAACTTAATGGTATTCACGTTAAAAATCGAGAACGGTTTGTTCTATTCGATGCCCCACACCTGACGCCACTGTTGCAAATTTATTATTAAAAACTACTTTATTTAAACGATTAAAAATTATGTTTACTTATTCTAGAAATATGTACAGTTTTAAATAAACCGAACTAATTAAATTTAAATATCTAAGGATAAAAACTGACAGAAATTTATATAAAACAATAATATGCTATCACTTACGCGACGATAAGATAAAGTCACTAACTTGTTTGTTTACACTATTACGTTCATTCGATTCGGTGTACACTGTTATTTATTTAAAACTTCGCACGTGCTAATCACTTTTTTATCTTCACTTGAATAATCTTCTTAATACAGCTGCATTCGCGTTACGACAATAACTGACCTACGATTTCCATCTTCGGCATTTATAGACATCGGCGAATCCTTCTCGAGCGTTCCCTACTTTTCGCTATATCTTCTAGACAGCTTCTAGAAGGCTCTTGCATTTGTAAATAATTTCTCGAACGTTTCAGTATGAACTTTATTTTTTTCAAAATGAGTGGCATAAAAAATGCAAGCAGATAATCAAGTTCCCCATCTTGTTATGAAATTAACTTGTTTACTATTGCAAACTCGTCTCTAATGAATTCACACACCCTATGTATTCCATGTGCTAGACAAGTTAAATGTTTTAAATTCGGATAAAATATTTCTAATGCCTATGCGGATTTGATCATATAAGGTGCTGCATCGGTTACGAATAAGAGAACCTTTTCTTTTTTTATGCCATTGGAATACAGAAGTCCTACAAAAATAAAATTATATAATTGTAATTAATAGATTGGATTATATTAATCAATCATTAAAAAAAACTTACGTAAACAATCTTCGAAAAAATTTGCAACTGTTTTGTGATTGGTCTGTGGAATTTCTTTGGATGCTAGCAAATGAGTTTTTTCTGGTTCTAGTTCAGACAATGTACCAACTACAAAATTTGCTATATATCGACCTCTGCAATCGGTTGTTTCAACCGAATTCCAAATGTAATGGTCCCCAATGTGATTCGTTATTGTCTGTATTTTCTATAAAAGGTAAACCAGCATCTTGTCTAAATAATTTTTTCTCAAAGTTGATTCATCTGGAACAACTTATTCGGTGTATTTTTGGAGGAAGTTGCAAAAATTGATATTGATATTATCAAGTTTTTTAAGAGGAATTTGAGCCGACATCAATGCTTCGCACAAATTTAGAGCAAAAGTTGTTTTTGATGGGCTAGTAGTGTGGAGTAAAATTTTTTTTTTTGAATTTTAGTGATTACAATTTGAAACATTTCCAATATGATCTTGAGGTTACTCTTCGCCCTTCTTTATCGAAGTATTAACTAGAACAGTAATTTTAGCCTAAAATCAGTGTAATAATATTTCAGATCACTGCGTCTGCGCAATTAGGGCGCAGTGCGCATGTCTTAATAATACAACGTCTCGGCTCAAGTCACTCGCATATTTTAGTGTCTGTTTAGTTCACTTTCGCGGTTGTCAGAACGTTTTTCGTAATATAGAAATGCCGAAAACACGTAAAGAATCATTTTGTGAAGTGTTCGGTTTATCCAAGGAATTTGATGGCAATGTACTTCCTACAAACTTAGATTGGTAGTGTAGGTTATTGTTAAAAGAGAACGTGAATGAAAAAGATCCGAGTGTGAGTGACATTTTCAGAGCTGTACTGGCGGATTTGAAAAATATATGGCAAAAAGCATCAATTCCAATAATTTCTGATCAAAGAATTTTGAGCTTGAGAGCGAACCTTAATGAAAAATATAAAGCTATAAAAAAAACAAAAAGAAATCTCAAGAAAAAGTCATAACATTCAGAGAGCTCAGTGAAAAAACGCTATTTAATATATCCATCTGCAAATGTAAAAACTTCTGTACCGTAAAACCGTGTAACTTGGAACCGGAGTACAGCTTGGAACGAAACTTCGTTATGTAAAATTTAATATAAAAACTGGCAATAATGCTTTTATAGTAGTTCAAAAGCATTACGCCAGTTATTAGTCATTCCGTTTGTGCCGGGAAAAAGTAAAAGCGTTTTGATCAGTGCCCAAGAGATTATTTTAATGCGATTTTAAAATTATTGTTGAAAAACGTAAAAAATAAACACGAAAAAACTTCTCCGATACAAGTAAGTAAATATAAAACAAAATAGTTAGTAAATTGAGGTTATATTCTATAAATGTATAGCTAAAGGCTAGTATATGTTTTGATATTGAAACTCAGCGGCGTTGCCAGATGTAATAAAATTTTTGTATGTTGGTACATATTTTTTTTAAGTATGAAAACTTGGAACGGCGTTCTACTTTTATTTTTAGAACCTAGCATCTTCTATGCCACAAACTAGAAAAACACCCGCGGTTCGGAAATACGCGGGATATTCAATCGATGCTCTTGAAAGAGCCCTAGATGAAATTTAAAAGAAAAAAATTTCGTTACGTGAGGCATCCAAACAGTATGCGATATCCCTTCGCACATTATCTCGCAAATCCCGAGGATTGCAAATGAATAAGTATGGAAGACCGACAGTTCTTTCAAGTGCGGACCAAAATCGCATTGTCGAGGGGTTGCAAATAGCGGCGAAGTGGGGGTTTCCTTTTATCATACGCGACCTGCAAAATCTTGTACAGTCTTACATACTAGAAATTGGACGAACAGAGCCTCGTTTTAAAGATAATAAACCAGGAAAAGATTGGGTTGTGCATTTCCGTAACCGACATCCCCAACTCACTAATAGATTTGCAGAAAATAGAAAGAGAAATAGGGCGCAGGTGTCCCACGAAACGATTTCTACTTATTTTGAAAATTTAGCAACTTCGTTAACAAATGTGCCTTCAGAAGCCATCATCAACTATGATGAAAGCAATCTAACGGATGACCCAGGACGATCGAAAGTATTAGTTAAAAAGGGCACTAAGCATCCAGAGCGCTGTTTAGATAGTTCAAAATCGAGTATCTCTATTATGTTTGCATGTAGTGCCAGTGGTGTTTTCCTGCCTCCGTATATAATATATAAAGCGGAGCACATCTACGATTCTTGGACTGAAAGAGGGCCTAAAGGAGCAAGATACAACAGGTCAAAATCTGGCTGGACGGATGAAATGGCTATTTGAGGACTGGTTTCTATCAGTGCTTTTGCCATACATACGAAAGTTGGGCTCTGGTCCGAAAGCTGTAATTGGCGACAACTTATCCAGTCACTTATCCGAGACTGTGATAAATGAATACCAGAAACATAACATAAGATTTATTCTTTTACCTGCAAATAGTACGCACCTATGCCAGCAACTAGACGTTAGTGTATTTAGAAGTTTAAAAGCTGCATGGTGTAAAAATCTTCTACAGTGGAAATTATCTAATAAGGGTTGTGTTCCGAAAAGCCAATTTCCATCGTTGTTGCGTGAAACTCTCGACACCATAAAAGAAAATTTGCCAGCCATAATACAATCAGGTTTCCGAGCAACTGGGATTCATCCCATCAATAAAAACCAAGTTTTAAAAAGAATACCTGGGGTAATCGAGGAGGAACGCCAAAATGAAACTTCACTTACTTCTGTACTTCAGACACACCTCCAGACAATGCGGTATGGGAAGGTAAAAGCCCCAGAACGGAAGAAGAAGAGACTTAATGTTGTGCCGGGTGCAAGCATCTCTGGGCTTGAGACGCATAGTACTTCTTCAGATGACATCGATACCACCAACATTTCCCTTCACGACACAGACTCATCGGCCGGAGAAGAAGATTTTAGTGATCTACGTGATGATAATGACTTAGGTGATAATGTGCGAGAAGATGAAAATGGGATTCAAGCACCACAAAACGATGAAATTGAAGAAGGCAGTTTTGTACTGGTTGCTTTCCCCCTTGAAGGGAAAATCAATAAATTTTGAAATTATGTGGGAGAAGTTTTAAAAATAACGGAACACGGCAAATCCTATGAATGTAAATTTCTACGAAATCTTAGATACTTTTACCTACCCAGACGCAGATGATGTATGCACAATAGAAAAAAAGCAAATAATCCAGACGTTAACGGTTGCCAAAAGAATTGGCGCTGCAAAAATAGTTTTGGAGAAACCTGTTAATGTTTAAATCGCGCAGATATGTATAGCTACCGTCTAAACAAAATATTATTATGTTAGTATTAGGCATTTGTAGAATAGGTACAAGTTTTATTTTTGTGTATTTTTGTTATTAAACATTACTTATATAACCTACTTTGAGTAAAAAGCATTAAAGTGGAGTTTTCTTGTTAGATTTTTGATATAATGTACCACTGACGTCGGTAAAATGTGTCTATAATGTTCCAGGTTACCTTACTATACGTTAACTTGGAGCAAACATTGATTTCAAAAAGTCGTTCCAAGTTGTCATTTTTGAGGGTAACTTGGAACACCAAACTTTTTTTTAAATAATTACTTATGATTACGAAATTCAGCATAACGGACTTCACTTCTTGGAAGGTTGACCTCTCATACAAAGTAGTGATTGGTCAAAATTGCCATAATTTACTTTTCGGAAACATGGCACCTGCTTATTCTAAAAAAGTGTTCCAAGTTACACGGTTTTACGGTAATTGTCAGTGCAAAATTAAAGTGCCTAAACGAGAAAGAGATTTTCTACTGGACCAACAAACAGCTCGTAAGATGGCAATTGGTAATATTGATAAGAAAACCAGCCAAATTCTTCAAATGAGTTTTGCAAGGAAAGCTAACTCGATATTAGCATCTAAGGTTCCGGACATTACAACAAAGACACTTAAAGAAACATTTACACCTGTAATCTCATGTATTACAACTTCTGTAGAAGAGCCTGCTACTTCAGAAGTTTTAGAACCGTCAACATCATCTCAAACACAATTTTTTTTGGGTTTTGGAAAACGAATTGAATTACGCAATGTAGCCCAAGCGTGCGATCGAACCGGCATATCGGATCGATCAGCCTCAATACTAGTAAGCCCCGTTCTCCAGGATTTTCAAGTTATATCAAAGGAAAATCCGTAAAAAATAGTAGATAGAAGTAAAATAAGGAGAGAACGGAAGAAAAGACGGACAGAACTCCGAGAACAATCAGGAAAAAAACTCATCAGCAGTTAAAGACTTTATTTTGACGGTAGGAAAGACAAGACAATTCAGCAAAAAATAGGCACGAAATATTACAAGAAAACTGTCACAGAAGAACATATTGTGTTAATTTCAGAGCCTAATTGTAAATACCTCGGCCATATCACACCAACATGTAGAAGTGCTACAAATATCGCATTAAGTATCATGACATTCTTAAAGTATTTTCATGCAAATTGCAATGTGGATTAATTGCAAGCAGTAGGATGCGATGGTACTGTCATAATTACAGGTTTGAAAAATGGTGTTTTCTAACAACTAGAAAAGTCCATAGGTCGTCCGTCACAATGGCAGGTATGTTTATTACACACTAATGAGTTACCTCTCCGCCACTTAATGCAACACCTAGATGGAAGGACAAATGATTCTAAAGGATTCTCTGGTGCAATTGAAAAGATGCTAGAAAATTGCGCGAAGTTGTCCGTCGTCGCATTTGAGCCAATTGAAACGGAATTGCCGATTATTGATCCAAATGAACTGAGTACGGATCAGAAATATCTCCTCGATATATGTAAAGGAATTTCTAGAGGTGATATATCATCGTCTTTATCCCTGCGGCATCCTGGGAAGATGTCACACTCGCGCTGGTTAACAACCGCAAACCAAATTCTCAGGTTATATGTAGCTACAATAGAACCATCAATGGAACTAAAAACTTTAGCTAAATATGTGATCAAGGTATACTGTTCTAGCTGCTTTTACATTAAAACCAAATCTCTAAACATTTCTTTGGAATTATCAAGAAGTCTCGTTACCTATCTGACGAACTTAAGAATATAGTGGATCCAATATTACAAAGAAATGCATATTTCGCTCATTCTGAAAACATTCTGTTGGCGATGTTAGCTGATGAACGAAAATACGTTCGGGAATTAGGTTTACGGCGGATTCTCAAGTGTAGGCGTAGAGCATCAAGTCATAATCAGGGCACTATTCGGGTGTTTCAAGTGCCCAAAGTTAATTTCAAATCCGAAGAGTACATCGATATGATTGATTGGCAGTCATCTGAAGTTATCGAACGACCATTAATAAGACATATTTCGACTGAGGATTTGGAAAATGTGATTTTAGACGTTCCTTCTTCAGTATGTGGCAACAAAGCAAGAGAAGGACATATTCGTGCTAAACTTGCATCTCGTAATCGTAATCACTATTCTGTACAAAAATGTGCCAAAGTTTTTAAATAAAGATTTGTGATTGTTAACAATTTTTCTAGCCATCATACTTACCACTATCTACCATAAATTCAAAAGTACCAAATTCTTTAAATATGAGGTTTGTGATTTCTTGGAATTTTTTTTCTATTATACACTATTATACTATCTACCATGAATTCAAGTGAAAAGGAGCCTCAAGATATTATTTTATCGAACTCAAATTTTACACATCTCAGTGATAAAGCAAAAGCCATATTTTCCACCCCTAGAACAAATAAAAAATTAAACATTTTTTTTCCTTATAGAATCGTTCCACGCTATGGGCCAGGTTTATTCTGTTGAACTTCTATAACGTTTTTTAACAATGGTTGTTTCATAGTTTTCTTATAATTTTTTAAATGTAAACCACTACCCAGGTGTTGTTTTACATGGTACTTTTTAGTAGCACCGATCTAAAATAATACATATACTAGTAATTAAAAGCATTTAAATTAAGAGAATACAAACTAACTGATTTTGAACAAACTTGACAAAAAAAATTTTCCCCGTCGGCTGTTAAAGTATTGTCCAATTTACTCCACTTGTAATAATTTTAAAATTTTGATTGTTTATTAGGTGGCATTTTTTAAAACTTACTCACAGCACAACAGCAACAGACTATCACAGTGTGACAATATCACAGGTATTTATAACAAACAAAGAATATTTTAGTCATGTGTTTTAGTCATTACAGGAATCCCACCGGACAGATTTAACATTATCTATATTTGTTTGCTTTACTTAGGTACTGAATAGACCTATAAAATATGATTCATTCCGTAATCCTTCCGGTTTTGTAAATAGTGTTCTGTTAAGCCTGTCATTGTACATAATCCTAGTATAAACTCTTACAATAGTTCTTTTCTATAAACGGCTTTTGTATTTAATGTTTTCTGGAAACCATTGTTTAACAAAGCATGAAAATCTCTGTTGTTATTTATAGGTTCGTGGTAAGACCTTTTGAGCAAAAATGTTAATTATATTATTGTACGTAATTTAAGTAAAATTCTGTAATGCGTTATTGTCATCTACCTATTAAAACACTGTTTACAATAACTTTTCAAGTTACACAAAAAGGCAAAATAGGCAGGCTCCAGGCATTTGCCTTAATGTCCGCTCTTTAAATATTAATAAATTAATATACATATTTAATCAACGTTCTTAGTGTTACACAACTACTAAAAATTTAAATTTAAGGTGGCAGTTTACATCTAGAAAATAACACCAAACTTCGTTTAGAGTAAGTTTCTAACGTAATATTGAACGAATCTAGACGTTTTTTTATATCAAAATGCATTTTTCTACTGACTAGAATGGTCTTGCTAAAAAATCTTAGTTTTTGGTTATGCTAATATCGTCGATATTTCTGGTAGCTTGTACACTTTTGAGTAAGTTGAATTTCGTATTATCACCTATAAATTAATTCTTCAGTTCCTTTTTTTTCTCTTCTTAGAGCCTTCGATTAGGTGTGGATTTTTTTTAAATATTTAATTAAACAACCGTAGTTGTCGTAATTACGGCGACGTTTCGTGGTTTTTGAAATGACCACTTCATCAGGCCAAATCACTAAATTATCGGTTGTGCTTGTCTTAACATTTAAATACAATTAAAATACTTAAAAAACTCCATATGTAATTACATCAAAAGAATCAACTGCGGTTGTTTAATTAAATTAAAAAAAATCTACACCTAATCGAAGGCTCTAAGAACAGAAAAAAAAGAAACTTTTGAGTAAGATAAGTAGTGTCTCAAAATAATTTTACTAAATGTCAATATTTTTTTACATTATAATTACTATTAGAATTTGATGTTACAAAATTGCAATCTTAAAACATGCATTAGAAAATTTAAAAAAAATGGTTAGTAATTGTTTGTTTTTGTAAATCTAATAACGGCTGAATTAGCAATCTAGAGCTTATCTGACATGGTTCTTTTGTTTTTTTTAAATGTCTAATAATGACGGAAGAAGACCGTACGTCCGTACTATAAAACATTATGACATTTAAAAAAATTAGTCTAACCCAGTTGACAAATGCCTTATTTTTGCCTTGGTTAAGTTAGCCTCCCACTTTTCTTTTTTAAATAATATTTTAGTCTAATGTGCTCGTTTTGTGCTAAATTGTGCTAATATTATTTTTAACTGGGCTTAACTACATTAATAAAAAAAATTAAAACAAAGCTAAGGGCTAAGTTGACCGCTAATCCCCCCATTTTTTTCACTTGTTTACAATTTTGTATGTTTATTTAATTGTGCTTGTTTTGTGTTCAATTGTGCCGTTATTTTTTTAAATTTTGTTCAATTTTTAATTGTTAATAAAATTTAAATAAACCATGGCGCTAACCGTTTTCTATTCAAATTTTTTACAATATTTTTTTCTCGTCTAACTGCGAAAGCTGGTGGTCAAGTTACTCCACACGTTAGTTTTAATTTTTTTTTACTATCGGTGGCACCAGTTCAAAGTGCACAGCTTTCGTAACAAAACAAATAAATAAAAGCTGGCAGCAAATTGGTGCTATAGTGATCTTAGCATGTTGGTAGTTGTATTTGCTAACCGCAAAAATTTGAAATATATATCGAATTGCAATCCACCAACAAATATAGTGAAAAGTTACTATATCAGTAAAATTACCACCAGAGAGAACCAGTGTACGGCCGTTTCACCCTTTTGGGAATCATCAGCACTGAGAAATACTCTCTGATGTATTTCCACAATTATACTAATATATTTTTATAGCTTATAGTCATGTTTCGTTCTAATAACATATAAAAGTATAAAATAAAAAAATAAACAATGAAACATAGATAGCACTTGGAAAATTTGGCACCACGACTCTTTCTGCCCTTTATAATAAAAGGCCTAGCATAATCAACGCCAAACACATGAAACGGTTAAGTAGGTGGCTGGCGTTCCTTAGGCAGGTTACCCATTAGAGGTGAGAATGGTTTTTGATTTTCTTTGTAACATTGTATGCAATTGGGAACTGTTTGTTTCGCTGTATTTTTGCCTGAAATAGACCAGAATCTTTCTCTAACGATATACAATAATTCCTGAGAACCAGCATAGTGTGATTTAAGATGTTCATACCAAAATAATAATCTAGTAAAGTGTTGATGAGAAGAAAGCAGTATGGGGTGTTTTTGACTGAATGATCCCGGGCGATCCCGGGGACCCTTGTGGGTCCGTAGGAACCACTTAGGGAACCACTGATCTTTATAATTAAAATGTTGTTTTAATGATTAAATTAAATATAGTTAAGTAATAAAAATCTTAATAAGCCAAATTGGAAAAAAAATATATATAATTTCAAAATGCATAAAAAATACGAAATATATAAAATTTGTTGTATTTTTTGTAACACCTTCAATAAATTGAACTGTTTCTTAAGCTTGCAAGATCAATACATTGTATAATACATTATGTAGTTACACGTAATGATTTCGTCTGTGTAATTGAACGTTTAACATTATTGTCTAAACAGTCCTTTCACTCAATTTAGAGCAAACATTAGAGTTTCTGCAACACAAAACAAACGCGTTAATTAACTCACAGTTATGTTTTAAAACTTGCTTACTGATCATATTAAATTATTTCTAATTGAAGCAATCAACCACAATGCTACCAATTATATTTGATGTTTTTTGTTTATATTTAATTACAACCCCAAACATTGTTTGTAATTCATTTAAAGTTAATAATTTCTTACAACATACGTATTCCAAAAGTTTCATTTATGTAGAGTTTGTTTTAATGTATAATATAATATCAAAAATTATTGTAATAAAAAATCTGTTTTGTTAAAGTTTCTTTTTAAACAATGCAATAATAATTATATGAATTTACCATGTAGAATTTATGAATGATTGCAAACTGTATAGTAGGTATAACAATTTAAAAACAAATTAATTATACTTCAAACATGTTATTAATTTCTTATTTTAAAATAATTATTGTAATCTATATTTTATGGATATTTTATTTCGTAACGAACCTAAAATAGAAATTAATTAGTTTTTTTACCAGTATTTATGGCATTGTTGTTTTAACGATTAAACATATTATACAAGGTTGTTTAAAGAATTGTATAGCGATAGCAATTTTTTTGCAGAATTTTACGTTACTAGGTCTTCTGAATCAGAAGTAACGATGTACCCACGATAACTCTCGAACCAAAAGACCTAGTAACTTGAAATTTGGTATGGAGCCAGCTTTTGATATTATCTCGGTTTTATCAAAAGATGGGTTTGATAAAGAAACCGGAAGTGGATGTATCCGTTATTTGTAACATTTTTTATTATATAATTTTGTACGTATGTAAATTATTTAAATTATTACAGTTTCTTAATCGAGTAGAAAAATTACAAAAAAATTATAGCATGCTAAGAAGTCAATACAAACGTGAACATATCACTTCAAAGTGGTTTTATGACAACATAACCTTACAAAAAGATGTAGACATTCTTTGATCATTTCTTATAGGAAAGTCGTGTGGTAACCACACCAGTTTTTTTGTGTTTGCCTAGAGTGGATGTAATGACTTGATATACATAGACACATGATTTAATAGTATTACAATATAAGAAAATAATTTAATAAGTAAACATTAAATAAGAAATTAAATCTATGAAAATCCATTAATTGCGCAATCAGAAACACAGCGTACTTGTGATAAATTTAAGAAGAAGAAATCTGCATAAATTAATTGTGACTACATTTATATCTTAGTTGTTTGTATTTACATTTGACACAACACAAATTAATAGATAATAAAAAAAAAATATTACAATTTTACAGACATGCGATTAGCTGATGGCATCTCCAAGCTATTTCCTAAAATTGCTAAAAGTGTAATATAATAAATATGGGTGTTTTCTAAGTGAAACCGAAAAATAAAACGGTTACTTTCCGAGGTAATAGAAAAACATTGTTTAGCAAAATTTTTTATTCAAGAAAAAGTAATCGCAAAAAATTGTAACAAACAACATTTGTAACTAAAGTAAAACTAATGTAACAACTTTTCAAACTGACCACCATAACCGTTGGTTTCGAATTTTTAATACAGCATTAGCAATTTCTTGTAGTTGCTCGACGTTGTTTTGTTTTACGTGTCCTCACACAAAAGTTTATTAGAGTTAGGTCATGAGACCTTGCAGGTCACTCTACTGAATCTATTCTACCAATTTATATATCATTAAAATTATTGTTAAGCCATCCGACTACATTTTACCCAACAAGCTGTTATCACATCCTGTTATTATCTTTTATTTGATTTTTTGGACATTCTGCGTGTCAATTAGCATTTAAACGAGGTGAGACAATTTGAATTGGCAATTTTTGTCTATTAAAAACATCACACCCTGTTTTAACTGAAAATCTTTGTTGGTAAGCTCGTACTCGCCGGCGCAGGTTGTTATTCTATGTTCATCTAGAACTCGCCAAGATCCTTTCGCCTCTGATTAAAATCTTATTAATCAATTTTTTTGAATAAGACTAACGAGTCAAAGAGATGCTTAAGTAATCATCTTAAGAAATTAAACAGTTTAGTTAGTATCAAAACGTGTCTTCGATGCGGAAGCGAAACCAGAGACTGTAATTAATTTATTTTCACGCTCAATGTCCTCCACAGAAACAGCTATTTTGTCGAAAAAATTTAACTTTGTATTTGCTCCAAATACACTTTCTATTAAACAAATTGTATCAGATGTTATTCAAGCAGTTCTTCTTGCAGAAGAAATCCGCTTTGAAACTACGAAAATTATCTGTTAGTCCGCAAAGTAACATTCTAAAATCGACATAATACATATTATCGAAAAATGTTTAATTTCGGCCCATTGCAAAGTTTACGCTTGCCCAACCAAGAGTAACAGCGGAATCTATCTCTCAACCAGTGTCTATCGCTTATCTACCATATGTCAGAAATACCACATACACATTTGGGTTGTGTTACTAACGCTTAGGTTCTTTTTTAAAGCGATGTACGGTAAGAAACACAACGTAAGCAACAAAATCTCAAAACATCAAACTTTATTTGACACAATATATTTTTAAGGCAAAAAATCACCTTCGCAAAGCTCAAATAGTCATATTGCGCTCACAAGCATGTTATGCGAGAAAAGGTCGAACAAATTGAGCCTCACGTCCACTGACTGCCATTTTCTGCTGGCTTAGATACGGTTAAAAGCATTCGGATAAATGTATAATTTAAAATTTTTTCTGGACAATATCAATTTTAAAGCCAAAGTGGAACTTTCAGAAATTTTGTCAGACTTGGATTGAATACGGTTGGATTAAATAAACAATTTATATTGCGTGATCCCTGGCAATTGTTTCACCACACTCTGCTTAGTTGACACGCGTTTTTAAAAGAAACAAAACAAAATTATTACTGGACTTTACTAGAGTTTTATTACGGTTCACAATTCAACAGCTTCTAAGATTATGACACGATTTGAGCTACGTTGCCACATCCTTTTAGATGTAAAAGTTTCGAAGTGGAGATTTCACCTTTGGAAATGTGCATCCACAGTTTGAAAACTGATTTTTTTTCAGCAGTTTGTCGCGTTTGCGATTCTCTGTCATATTTAAAGAAGACTTACAGCAGCCTGGACTTGCAATAAAAACATTTCGCGATGTGAAATAAGTGAAATAATCGACATGCATTTTTATTACATTCTCTAGGTGTTCTTAGCGTGATATTTCGGCTAAAAAAACTAATCTTATAAGCGACCTGTCAATTGCCAAAGACAAAGACAAAGAAAATAAAATAAAATATTAAATTTGCTCTCTACGTTTACAACAAAAAACAAACAAAAAACCTCGTTAAACGATAGAATTAAATTTAAATAGTTATTCTCAATTTTCTCGCGTTAGACAGTATCTGAATTCATTGTATTTCTCGTATAATAATCAAATAAACTTACCAAAGTTTTGCACCGCATCAGAGTTTTTAAAACCTTCGTTTCAACCTTTCCTCTTTATTTTTAAGCAATTTTGACGTTTTTTTCTGATTGGGCAAGTTCACGAACCTTCTCAGTACCATATCTTCCCATTTAGCTGTTCTTTTTTTACTCAATCTGTTAAAAGCGGCGTTGTGCCCCTTTGTGCCCTTAAGATGTTACTACGTTTTGTTATTGGGCGGCGCTTCATGCTACAAATGGAATAAAAATTTACCGATGATACTATTTTTTTTTCTATTAATATTAAACAAATGTGCTACTAATTATTAAAAAACATTAAAGAGACGAACTTTACTTTAACATGATTCTTTTCTCTAATCTTAACATATTTATAACGCTAATAATAATAACAATCTTTACAATTGCCTGGCTGTTGATACAATTTCAACTATCAAAATTTACTCAAATTTTATTTTACATGCTTTCGTTCTATGCTGAGAACTTTACTATATAATCGTTTATGACGAAACTTGGCTACACTGTTGAGTTTGCACTGCTAAAATGGGCTTGGATAATTATATACTTTACAGAAAAGATCGTGATTTTGCTTCCAGTTCAAAATGTTCAGGAGGAGGTGTTCTTGTTGCAGTAGGAAAACATATATCTTCTAACTTATTAAATAGTTCATCCTTGCTTGAAGCTATGTTCCTGAAACTTGATTTAAAAACGAAGGGCATAATAATCTGTGCTGTGTATATACCTCCAAACTCAGGAAATAATGTTTATGAGTTGTTCTTATCTGAACTTGATAGAGTCACCAGTGAGCACCCAAACTGTGATTCGATTGTTGTTGGCGATTTTAACTTACCGAAAATAAATTGGAGGATGGACACAGGCCTGCCTGATCCTACTGAAGCTATTGATCGTACGAGTAACAATTTTACATGTGGTATGGCTGGTCTGGGTTTACAGCAAATAAATTTTGTGAGAAATATTAGAGGAACCTTATTAGATCTTTGCTTTGCTCCTGATGATATTGGTACATGTTGGCAGTGTGATGAACCCTTGGTCCCAGTTGATATTATTGGTGGCCACCCTCCTCTAAGCATATCACTACGCATCAACCACTCAAAATTGGATTCTATTGAGTTCACTTTTTATAACTTTATTAAAGCGGACTACAAAATGCTGAATTATTATTTTGAACAAATAAGAAGGGAATCAATTTTTAGAAATAAATTAGTATCAGACAATTTGGAAAAGGCTGTAGAGACGTTCTATGCAGTCCTCAAAGAATCGTTTAAGTTGTATGTACCTATTGGGAAAAAGTGTGCCAGTAAGTTTCCAAAATGGTGTTCTCCGGAGCTGAAAGATTGCATAATTATGAAAAAGTTAGCACATAAATGTTTCAAAGTATCGGGGAAGAAAGAAGAATACAACAAATTTTCTACTCTACGAGCTAAATGTAAATCATTAGCAAAATCAGATCGTTACAATCATAAAAAATCTGTTGAGCAGTCCTTAAAGGAAAACCCAAACTCATTCTGGGCTTATCTTAAATCTCTTAGAAAGGACGACAGTGTGCCACTTCAAATGTTATTTGAGGGTGAAGAGAGCTCGGATGGTTGCGTCATTGCAAACATGTTTGCTAAATTCTTTTCATCAGTATTTATGAAAGATAATGAGGTTCAGCAAACGATGGAAGAGAGATCTAGCTCCGAAGTTGATATCTCGCTCATTCAGTTTACTCAATTTGAAATATACCAGGCATTGGGAAAATTAGCTAGTAAAAAACCAATGGGCCCCGATGAAGTACCACCAATTGTGCTCTCAAATTGTAGAATGGCATTAAGTCATCCACTTCAAATACTTTTTAACTGGTCTTTAAAATCTGGAGTTTCCCTGAGTGTTGGAAATCAGCCTTCATTCGACCAATTCATAAAGGTGGTAACAAAAATGTGGTAACAAACTACCGTCCCATTACTATTCTGTCTGCCATACCTAAGCTACTTGAAAAGTTACTACAAGATAAAATATATTCACTTATGAGAAATGTAATTGTGGAACATCAGCACGGATTTGTTAAGGGCCGTTCAACTTCTACCAACCTCGTGATTTACACTCAAGTTATCCTAGATGCTTTCGAGGTAGGAGCTGAGGTGGAAGCGGTCTACACGGACTTCAGTAAGGCGTTTGATAAGGTAAACCATTCTATACTTATTGTTAAACTGGAATATTATGGTATAAGTGGTTCCCTACTACGTTGGTTTGGTGACTACTTAAGTAATAGGCGGCTCAAAGTAAAATTTTCTTCAGATTTTCTATCCGACGATTTCATCGCTACTTCAGGTGTGCCTCAAGGGTCCCATTTGGGCCCTTTACTTTTCAACTTTTTTGTAAATGACAATGGTAGTGAATTCTGCTCTTCAAAGTACTTGTTGTTTGCTGATGACCTAAAAGTTTTTAGTGTTATAAGAGGTGAAAGTGACGTGGAACTAATGAGAAGTGACTTAAAAAGTTGGAATTGTGCTGTACTAACAATAAACTTGATTTAAATTTAGACAAATGTTACCATGTTTCTTTTAGTCGGAAAAAGGAAAAATCTGATATAAATTTTGACCTGTTTAATGTAAGGCTTAAGTGTGTTAATACCATTGTAGACCTAGGAGTTACCATTACATGTGATCTGTCTTTCAATAACCATGTCAATAATATAGTTGTTAAGGCCAGTAGAGTATTAGGTTTTGTGTTTAGAGCTTCTAGTCATTTTCTAGATGTAAATACGTTTAAAGTGTTGTATTGTGCTCTAGTCCGTCCCGTCCTTGAGTATGGTTGTCTTGTGTGGTGTCCTTACAATAAGTCTCTATGTGACCAAATTGAGGGAGTTGAAAACAAATTCCTGCGTTTTTGTCAGTATAAATTGGGTCAAAATCATGTGATAGGGGAATATGATGAGATTAGGCAATATCTGGGATTAAAAAGATTTAGAGTCCAGGAGAGATTTCAATGATATTCTATTTTTATACAACCTAATTTTTAATCATATTGACTGTTCTCACTTACTAAGTAAAATTAAGTTCAATGTTCCTAAGTATACCAGAGGTAATATAAAGTCTTTCAATATTGATTATAAGAAAAATAATTATAGTTTCCATTCTCCAATTTGCCGAATCCCCAGAAAATATAACAAACTGTCAAGCATTGACTATGATATTTTTCTTGCCCCACCACCAAAAAATTTGTTGTTATAGGTAGATTAATTTTTCACAAATCATTGACTCTTTATGAGTACATACTTGTGATATAGGTAATTTTTATCCAGATTTTTCCTTTTTAAATTCTTTCGTTATTATGAATTTAATTAACTATAGTTATAGTGTTGGTAACTCAGTAAATTAACTTACATGTTTGAAGTTTTTATGATTAGTTTATATAAAAAATTATCTGTCAATACCTTATTACAAAATTTTGTTTTTCGAATGTTATTGTAAATTGGGCTTTGGCCCGTGAAATTAATAAATAAATAAAATAAATAAATAAATAAATAAATAAATAAATAAATAAATAAATAAATAAAATAAAAAAATGACTCAAACTAGTAATTACTGATAGTTTTTATTATAAAACTTTATAAATCAGGTTTATTAAATCACTACTTCGTTTACCCATTTTAAAATTTGAACATAAATTATCGGTTTAGTCGAACATGTGTGTTTCGGTCTAGTTGATTTTGGTGACCACCGCGGTTTTTCTTGCGGGTAAGGGTACCTTTGTCTGTGTGGTAATATCTGGAGTTGTTTTTCTTGTAAACCATCCTGCATCAAAACCGCCACAATTTTTGTATTAAGATGAATTTTCTTAGATTTATTGCGACAGCAGGAGAACAAATCAACGTACTAGAAGGACACCTGCAAACTATAGTAAATTTTTGCTAGTAGATTAACCTGTAAGAATGTAATGTTAGAAACGTATTTTTTCATACAAGCAAAGGAACATTTTACGCAAAAACTGCGACCCGTTTGAAGTAACTACGTAAACAAAATGTATAGACAATATGTAAGTTCTGTTACGGGGTGTTTGCAACTCAGTTGAATTTCAAATTAATACAAGATGCTTATACTTTTACGTATTAATTAAAGCCATTATTCAATAGAAAATTGGAGTTATCGAGGGATGATGTGGGTCATTTAATGAAGGTCGTAGCAAACTTGAATTTTATTTCATACCAGATAGTTTTAGTCTGGATTTTTTCTATTTTAAAATCTACCGGCCAGATGTTTTACGACGACACGGCGCGTGCCCTATATCCTATTCACTCTTATACGTTCGGTGGTCGTATAGCACTCTTTGTTTTTTAAAAGGCGATACCTTTTTCCAAAATAAGGATTGCAAGATAGTGGGCGACATATTGATATAATTAAAATACTGATACAGCAAACCTATGTTACCAGTGATTGTTATGTCAATCGTTATCTTCGACCATTAAAATCTGATAGCGATTGGTCGCTAAGTATAACGAGAGTGTTACAGCAACAGGCTGAATAAAGTAAACTCAATGAGAATAACAAATAAACTATTACTCTAATACGATGCAAAATAGAGTAAGGTTGCACATATACATTTTTATAGAGGACAAAATTTATTATAAAAAAGTCCGCGGAAGGGTACAATTACCTTCTATAGTTTAGAAGATACAAGTGTGCAAAGTTACACGATAATGTCTTACATTCATTAAAATTCTGTAACTTTTAAACTGTTAAATATATTTATACCCTCCTGCGGACTTTTTTGCAGTAAATTTTGTGCCCTATAAATAAGTTAATGTGAAATTTTCATCTATATTGTACCGTCTTTGCAGCGTACAAGGCAGAAGCTCGCGCGGATCTGATTCTGCAATTACTATAATTATTTTTCAGCTCTGCTAAGTGAAATTAAGACTTATTATATTTTTAAAACGTAAAACAAATCATAAGGAATATCTTGTTTAATAATAATAAACATTGCATCCGAAAAATACAAAATATGAAGTGAAATTGGACACTACCGCAAGTTCCAAGTTTCATCGTTTCGTTACACGAGGCTTCAAATCAAGCTCTCTATAAGTGTTTTCAACACTAAAAACAATTAAATTTTTTTTTGAAAACTTGGTAGTACTGATAGTGCTTTATTAGTACATTGTTGAAAATTTAGACACGTTGTAAATTTCTAACAGAAAAGCTAGTTAATAAATAAAAGGTAACAGATAAATGACAACAGTAGATGCATTGCGTATATCACGAATAAAGCAATAAATTTACTTTGGATGTTTTTCGGATCAACGTGTGTATAGTCGATCGATTGATTTATTACTTGTGGCGTTGGTTCAACATCTATAGAGATGCAAAAAGTGGGTTAGTTTTATAATTATAAGAAATTAAAATTCTGTGATTGCAAATAGTTAAGTAATAATTTAAATTTACATTTACGTCAGTTATACTAAAATTTTGGTATTATAAATTAACAAAATCGATTGTTAAAGTTTGTAAATCGACAATGTCAAAAATAACCAATGAGAACAATTAATACACTTTGTTTTTTGCCAAAGTTTTTATGCGAAAGTTTTATGCAATAACAATCTTATTATCTGATTCTCTAATCTAACAGTTAATTAGATTTACGCTTTGTAATAATGAAGAAATAAACTCTATATATGTACGTGGTTAGTTACGTGCTAAATGTATAGTAGAAATGCTATATTGCAATTTTAGATAGCAATACCCAAGAGTACTTTTAGACGTAAATGTAAGCGATGGTTGATAACCATTCTAAATGTATTTGCATTTATATTTCTCGGTTGATGTAAAAAAAAATAATAAATTCCAAATTACCTAAACACTTTTAGGTAATTTTTATAAATTAAATTCTAATAACGTTAATTTTTAAAATATGTTTTCCACGATGATGTTAAAAAACTACGCGAAAAGTATTCTCAAAAAATGATTATTTGAACAACTTACTTGTCACTTAAAGCTATGATGTACTTATATTAAAATTATTTACATTTTTTAGACTGCACGATTTCAATTTCAGTAATGTGCACAAGGTTTGTTTGAATAACAATATTTTATACAATGTTAATAAAATAATTGCAAATTATTGTACACTTTTAGTGTTGAAAACACTTATAGGGAGGCTTGTGTAACGAAACGATGAAACGCTGAGATGAAACAAATCTGGAACTTGCGGTGGTGCCCAATTTCACTTCACTTATTGTATTTTTTTGGATGCAGTGTTTATTTTTATTATTTTTTTATTATGGCTTCGACTGCTTAGGTCTTTTCGCCATACAAAAATAGATTCAAACTACGTGTAGTTATTTACCATCATATTTTTTCATACAACCCAATTGCTTTTATATACTGCAACATATTTTTCATGCTTGGTATACTACTGAAATTCCGCACAATATCCGCCTGTATGTCATACAGCTGCCGCTGATTAACAAAGTCTGCACAATCACTTATCACATGCTTCACAGTAAGGTTGGTGTTACAAGTGTGGCATTGGGGTCTAGGTTGACCCTTTAAAAGATATTCATGTGTTACTTTGGTGTGTCCTATTCTTAAACGATGTATTTTTATTTGCTCTTCCCTGCGAAACCCATGCAAGTGCACTTTTTCTTTTACCTGTTGTTTAATATGCGTAAGGTAGGTATCTTCCATTTGCCACTTATCTTGCCAAATCTCAAAGTTTTTTTTTTAGATGTACTTGAATGTCCGACACTTTAACATGTGACACTTTCATCTGTGCGGTTGTGATTGCTCGTCTTGCAGCACTATCTGCCTTTTCATTTCCAGGGATTCCTGAATGCCCAGGCACCCAAACAAACACAGGCTTGATTCCATATCTATTAAGATCGCACAGACACACCTGACATATATCGACCAAAGGGTCCCTCGTATACATGTCCGTTAAAGCATTTACAGCATTTAACGAATCGCTGATTATAATATTTTTTGTGCGTACCATGGGAATGCATAGCAGTGCTTTCCATATTGCACTCTGTTTGGCTACATATACTGAAGTTTCAGCTTTCAGGGCCCAACAATGGGTCACTTCATCTATTACAACAGCACATCCCGTTCCCAATTCACTTTTGGAACCATCGGTGTAGATAAATGTCGTGTTTGTGTAGCTTTCAATGATATTTTTGAACGAACGTAAGTATTCTTCTTTCTTTGTTGTACTTGTGTAAGTTTTTAAGTTCTAGTCTCACCTCAATTTCAGGTATCAACCATGGCGCGTGCTCATACTTAATTTCGTAAAATAGCGTGGGTACTGTTTCCTCTATTTGCTCCAGAAATTCCTTGAAACGTATGCTGAGGGGTTGTGTTATAGTTACTCTTGTAGCAAAAACATTTTCTACTGGGAAAAGAAATCTACTATTCGGGTGAGTTGATTGCGATTTAACCTTTATTATGTAACTTATCATTAGATGTTTCCTCCGGATGTCTAATGGGGGTAGGCCTGACTCACAATAGAGACTACAGACGGGGCTGGTACGGAAAGCACTTAAACAAAACCTCATTCCCATATTATGGATCTTATCTAGTTTTAGCAACCGCGATTTGCAAGCTGACGCATAAACAATAGCTCCATAATCTATTTGCGACATAATTAAAACGCGATATATGTTTAAAAGCGTTTGAGCTTCTGCACCCCATTTAGTATGGGATAGCACTTTTATTACGTCCATGGTTTTCACACATTTCTGTTTTAGATGTTCAATATGCACATCCCATGTAACTTTGCTGTCAAAAAAGAGTCCTAGAAAGACAGTTGATGGCGTGCATACAATCAGTCTATCCTGAATATACAATAATGGATCATCGTGCGGTTTACGGAGTCTACAAAAATGAACGCATTTGGTTTTGTCTTTAGAAAATTGGTAGCCAATTCTACTGCTATTTTGCAGGATATTGTTAATTGCAGATTTTAATTTAACGCTTATCTGTCGTACAGTAGCTCCAGTGCAATATATAGCCAGATCGTCTACATATAGTGCCCGGAAAACATCCGAGTCAACTCCGTAAGCTATTTCATTTATTGCAATCAGAAACAGAGTACAGCTAAGCGTTGAGCCCTGTGGGACACCGTTTTCTAATATTTTAACATTTGACAGTGTGTTTCCTATTCGTACCTGAAAGTAACGATTGGACATAAAGGACTCGACAAATTTAGGTAATTTACCCCTTAAACCGTATTTATATAATTTTTTTAATATACCCTGCCTCCAGGTCATATCGTAGGCCCTTTTTATGTCAAAAAAGACCGCTATTAAGTGTTGTCTTGTTCTAAAAGCTTTCTGTATAGCATTTTCTAGTTTAACTAGATGGTCCACCGTTGATCGGCCTATTCTAAATCCTGCTTGGTACTATACTATTTTATGGTTTTTTTCAAGGTAGTATTGCAGTCTTTTATTCACCATTTTTTCCATCAGTTTACCTATACAGCATGTAAGGCTTATTGGTCGATAGCTTGCTACATATAAAGGATTCTTTCCACCTTTATGTATGGGTACCACTGTAGCTACCTTCCATTGTTCGGGGTATGTTCCCTGACTCCATAGGTCATTGAAAACCTTTAATATATCAGTTTTTACTTGTGAGGTTAAATGGCCTAGCATTTCATTTGATATTTCATTCGGTCCTGGTGCAGTCTTCTTAAGCTCTTTTACGGCTACTTTTAGCTCACCCATGTTGAAAGGTTTGTTATAGTCTAGTTTTTGTTCGGTACTGAAATTGAGAGGCCCTTCACTTTCATTTTTTTTTGCACAAATTCCGGATCATAGTTATTATTACTGCTCATACTGGCAAAGTGGCGGGCAAGAACCTCAGCGATTTCTTTTTCTTCCTCTAGGATATTGGCATTTTCGTTTCTTAAATGAGTTATTTGTTTATATCCAGCATTTCCTGATATTGCTTTTATTTTTCACCACACCTGCCCTGTGTCTTGAGGAGATGATATTGTTGAAACTTTCTAGAACAACACGTCTACTCACTGCTCTAGCTCTTTTGAACTGGATATGGTTTTCCATGGATGGTTCCCTTTGATATTTTCTGAAAGCAATTTTTTTACTCTTTATTGCCTTTTTAACTTCAGGATTCCACCAAGGCAAGGGTCGTTTAATACGTTTTCCATCTGATTTAGGTATACTAGTTTGAGCCGCATCTTTAATACATTTTGTTACATTATCCACATTTACAGGGATATGTGTAACAAGGTTATTAGAAATCCAATCAGCCTTTTCTACAATCCATCTTTTATATATTACTTTTTCTCTTTCAGGTATATCCGTTCTTATAATAATTGGAAAATGGTTGCTGTTATGCAAGTCATTTATTACTTCCCACTTAAGACGATGAGTTAGATTGGTAGAGACTAATGTAAGGTCAATAGCTGAAAACTTATTTGACCTAGCAATGTGATATGTAGTCAAACCGGTGTTTAGGATTACAATATCATCTCTGATCAGCCAATTTTCTAGTAATCTACCTTTCCTACACGTATTTTCTGATCCCCAAATCGGGTTATGGGCATTGAAATCTCCTGTAATAACGAAAGGTCGTGGAAGCTGATCAACAAGTTGGGAAATTTCATCTATTGTCCAATTATTATCAGGTAAATAAATATTACAGACAGTGACTTGCAATGGTAAACGTATCTTAACGGCAACCGCTTGCAGACGTGTATTAATTTGAATCTTTTCATATACTACATTGTTTCGTAAGAGAATTAATACACCACCACTGCTTCTTTGATCGTTAATACCGTCTCGCCGTTCAATATCGTAACCTCGTAAGCGATACGGTTGATTATGCCTAAGATGAGTTTCTTGAAAGCAAAAACACATTGGGTTATACTCATGCAATATCATCTTTATGTCACAGTATCATTCTCCTTATTATACCCCTACAATTCCATTGTATAATTTTATTTGTATCCATCGTAAAATGTTTGACTGGTTATTAAATAACATGTAGATAAAATAAAAAAAAACAAAAAAAACAGATAACTGTGTATATATGGACAAAACAAATCAGATTAAAGACAAAGAAATGAATAAAATAGAAGACATACAATTATCCACTTTTATGCGTGGATTCTCTAGATGTAGACCGGAATCTCAAAGAATCTTGGGATTCATCCCTGGGTTTCCTAGTTTTACCTTTCGGCCAACCTCTTGGTTTCTTCACCATGTTGATATTCTTTTGCTGGTTAAAAGAAGGCTGACTACCCTCGATGCAACCTTTTTCCTCAGGTGGTGTTCTCTGATCGTCTTTTCGTTTTTTATTTTCTCGATTAATATCAAGTGTAAGCTTCGTACTCGTCACCTCTTTTGTGCTATCCTTTCTCAAAGCAAACACAGCCTTCAGCGCATCTACCAACCTGGGCAACAGTTCCCTTGCCAACTCTTTTACATCTATACTTTTAATTTCGGGGCCGATTGCTTGAACATCTTGAATGGGTATTCGTGCTGAAGCAGTAGCGACTTGCGCAAAGGAAGTACTTGGTGTTACCATTGTGTCTATTTTCTTCTATGCATCGAAGTAAGACAGCCTGTGCACTATCTTAACTTCTTGTATTTTCATTTCTTGTCTATAGACCGCAAACGTTTTTGCCGTGGCCTTATGCTGCCCTAGACAGTTTGGACATACAATAGGTTTTTCACACCACGAACCCTCATGGGTGGGTTTTCCACATACACACCGCTTATCGTGCATGCAATTTACTGACGAGTGTCCAAATCTTTGACAGTTAAAGAACCTCAAAGGATTTGGAATGTATGGGCGCACCTGTAATGGATAGAACGCGGCTTGTATCACCCTAGGAAACTTCGTGACATTAAAAGTAAGCATATGGTTTGCAGTGTCTATAAGCTCTCTATCACGTTTTGTCTTTATCCGTCTTACGTCCACTACACCTTGACTTTTTAGGTTTTCTTTGATCTCATTAATGGAGCAGTTTAGTAGATCTCGGCAGTATACAACTCCCTTCGACATATTAAGGGTGCCATGTGGTACAAGTTCAATCTCACATCCCCCAAAACGTTCACATTTAATGAGTTGCTTAGATTGCTTACTGGACACGGTTTCAATTAGCAATTCTCCCTTCACTTTCTTAACCTCTTTCACATTTCCTATTAGCCCGTACAAAGTTTTACTTATAAGAAAGGGCTTTGTATTAGCAAAATCGCCTTCTTTCTTCTTGAGGACCAGGAACCGGGGCACAGAGTCTTCCTTTCCGCTGATACCTAAAATTTCTTTTAGTGGAGGGAAAACCATCTCACTGGCATTTTTTCTGGTGGCACCGGTACGAGGAAAGGAACCACCTACCATATCATCGTTGGACCGAACATCTGGACGGCTCCGACGGGGGTCCTGTCCAGACTCCCCACCGCCCTGGTGATTATTTGAAAAACTTTCCATATTTTGCATTTTTACGCTACTGCCAGCTATGCAGGGTGTAGAAAAAGAAACGGACAGCATCAGCGGAGCCCTGCGGAACCACTACTAACTTCATGGTTGCGCTGAGTGCCCAATACGAAAACATACAACAAAGGAAAAGGTATTGCTAGGTCCGTGGGGGCGCAACTCCCCAAAATCTGACGGACAGTCAGACCCCCTGCGGGGTGCAGTGTTTATTATTATTAAACAAGATATTCTTTATGATTTGTTTTATCTTTTTAAAAATATAATAAGTCTTAATTTGACTCAGCAGTGATGAAAAATGATTATAGTAATTTCAGAATTAAATCCGCGCGAGCTTCTAGCTAGCACGTTGAAAAAACGGTACAATATAGATGAAAATTGGACATAAACAATTTAATAAGCACAAAATTTACTACAAAAAAGTCCGCGAGAGTGTATAATTATATTTAATAGTTTAAAAGTTTGCACAAATTTAATGTAATTTTCGAGCAACTTTGCACACTTGTATCTTCTAAACTATTGAAAGTAATTGTGTCCTTCCGGCGACTTTTTTATAGTAAATTTTGTTCTCTATAAAAATATTTATGTGCAACTTTCTTCTATCTTGCACCGTTTTAGAGTAATAGTTTATTGGTTATTTTAAATTATTAGTTTAATACAAAAATTTTGGCGGTTTCGATGCTGGTGTAATATTACGACATCGACAAATATACCCTTAGCCGCAAAAAAAGCCGCGGTGGTCACCAAAAACAACTCGACCGAAACACACATCTGCTACTAAACAGATAATTTATGTTCAACATACTAGTTTAAAACATAAACGATTTTACTGTAAAGTTATCAACATAGGACTAAAGTAGGTAAAATAAAATTTGAGTAAATTTTAAATGTCAAAAATGTATCAACAGTCAAATAATTGTAAAGATTATTGGCGTCATAAATCTGTTAAAACTAGAGAAAGGATTCATGTTAAAGTAAAGTTCATCTCGTTAATGCTTTTTTATAGTCAGTAGCGCATTTGTTTAATATTAATAGGAGAAAAAATTGTAGAATCGGTAAAAGAAAGAGAGTTTAATAAAAAAGCATGTCGATTATTTCGCGTCGCAAAATGTTTTTATTGCGAGTCCAATCTGCTGTAAGTTTTCTTTAGATATGACAAGGAATCGCAAAGACGACAAACTGTTAAAAAAAATTCAATTTTAAACTGTGGATGCACGTTTCTAATGATCAAATCTCCACTTGGCAACTTTTACATCTGAGAAGAATGTGGCAACGTAGAATCCGAATCCGAATCGTGTCATAATCTTGGAAGCTGTAGAAGTGTGAACCGCTATAAAACTTTGGTAAAACCTAGTAATCATTTAGTTTTGTTGTATTTTTAAAAATGCGCATCAACTAGTTAGAGTGTGGTGAAACAATTGTCAGGAATAACGCGATATAAATTGATGATTTATTTAATCCAAACGTATTCAATCAAAGTCTGGCTAAATTTCTGAAAGTTCCACTTTGGCTCTAAAATTGATTGTGTCTAGAGAAAATTTTACATTTATCTGAATGCTTTTAAACGTATCTAAGCCAGCAGAAAATTAGTTAGTGGATGTGAATCACAATTTTTCGACTTTTCCTCGCATAACATGTTTGTGAGCGCAATATTATTATTTGAACTTTGCGAAGGTGACTTTTTCCCTTGAAAATATTTTGTGTCAAATAAAGTTTGATGTTTTGAGATTTAGTTGCTTGCTTTATGTTTCTTACCGTACATCATACACGCACAGTCAAATTTGAAATCTACTCAGGTCAATGTTAACAAGCCAGTGAATGTCACAAACGCTGATTTTGAGCAATTTATCGGTAATGTCATCTTCACCTCATTAGTCCATCTACCATCTACACGGATGTATTGGTCCAACAACATTGGTCAGCACCAAGTCAATTTAATAATGACATGTAATAGGTTTGAAATAATAAAACGTCATCTTTATTTCAATAATAATGATGATTTCAAACAGCCGGTACATCAGGTCATGACAAACTGTTTAAAATTTAACCTCTTATAGATAAAATAAGAAAGCGATTATTTATGATACCAAAAGAAGAATATTTGGTCGTAGATGAGCAAATTATAACCACGAAAGCTTGGCACCAACTCAAACAGTATAATCCAGCCAAATCTTATAAGTGAGGATACAAAAATCAAGTGTTGAGTGGCGTATCCGGGTTCAGTTATGATTTCGATATCTTTGCTGGCGATCAAAACAACGTTTTTTCAAGCGATGCACCAGATCTTGGTGTTAGCTCCAACGTTGTTACACGACTCACGTCTACTGTGCCTCAAAATGTAAACCACAAAATATTGTTCGATAACTGGTTCAATAGCATAAAATTGCAAGTTTATCTGCATAAGAATGGATTGCTGCTATTAGGAATCGATAAGATGAAAAAAGTACGTAATGCTGAAATGCCTACAGAAAAGGACCTGAAAAAAAGTAGGTCGTGGTACTATGGTTGAAACAATCGCCATAGTCAATGACGTAAAACTATGCCTGGTATCATGGTAATACAATAAAGTGGCGAGTTTATTGTCTGCGTTTGTTAGTAACGAACCGATTTCTACTAAGACTAGATATTTTAAAAAAGATAAATAGCACAAGGACATAACATCGCCACAATCCTTGATGTGTATAACCGACACATGGGAGGAGTTGATTTGTTTGATTTATTGTTAGGTCTGTATAGCAAAATAAGGTCTCGTCAATGGTATAAAAAAATATTTTTCCACTTGATATGTGCGCAGTTAATATTTGGTTACTGTGGTGACGCAAGATTGACCTATACTAGGAACTGGTCCCCAACAAAGAACTAACGACCATAATGATCTTTCTTACAAAGTCTGTGAAATCGTCGTTCTACAATTGTAGAAGCAGAAATCGACTTCATCACGTTTGGATACCAACGTAGGCAAACGGATAGTCGTAGACCTGTAACAGGTCCAAAACTTCTAAGGCATTATCGTTTTACGCGATTTTAGTCTGGTAGAAATCACGAGCATTGGGAAGAAAATGAATGGAGACGCTGAGTCTAAGTAGTTATTATGGCGTTTTGTTGTGGTCAAAAAGTTTCTATAAGTACACGTCTAAATTGTACAGCCATAGTCATTGGAAATGTCCCTAAAATAAACATTACCGCATTTTCAGTCACATTCTAATAGTATTACCAGTATTTATACTTGTAAATATACCTTGAGGTTATGTCCTTTTGTCTTGTAAATAAAAAAGGGATTACCATTACTAAATTTTACATGTATTTCTCAAACCATAAGAAAATAGTATTATTTTTATGACCGTATTTATATTTTTATGCGAATAAAAAAACACACATTTCTTTCTATAATTTATTTTAGATACATACTTATTGATAGTCAAATTTTGAACGTATAAAATTAAGGTAAATTGTAAATAATAATCTAATTACTGATTTTATAAAAACAATTTTACATAGGACTATTAATATTTCGCTGTATGTGCAAAATTATTTATAAATAAAGTGAAACTTTTATACTTTAATTTCGTTTAAATATAAATGATACTATCAAACAGAATTTTCTTCTTTAAAACTTTGCCATAGCTGTTCTACTGTTTTTTGTTTTCCACTCATTTTTTGTCTGCGTTAATATCTTTTCCGTTTTTCCTTTGTATTCTTTTGGCGTTTGATTGTTTGCTAATTTGTATGTTTTTATTACTTCGTTTCTTTCTGTTTTGCTTAAGTTCAATTTTTGTTTTTCTTGTTTTTCTATGTTGATTCTTATTTTAGCTACTAATAAGTAGTGGTCGCTGTTAATTTCTGGGCCTCTTCTAACTTTTACGTCCGTCACTTCTTTCTTGAAACATGTATTAGTTAGTACATAATCTATAACTGATTTTTCTTTTCTACTTTCTACCACTCTTGTAAACGTGTGAATATCTTTATGCTTAAAGAACGAGTTCATTATCAGCAAATCGTTTTGAATACAAAATTCGATTAATCTTTTGCCATTATTATTTCTATGCTCTTCGCCGTATTTTCCTATAACACTCTCTGAGATGTTTTTCTTTTTACCAACTCTGCAATTCAAGTCTCCTAATAGTCCTATCGCTGAGTTCATCTACCACACTTGTTAGTTCTTCCCAAAACGCATCTTTTTTCTCCACTGTTTCATCTTCGTTTGGTCCATATGCTATTATAATGTTTGTTTTATTTTGATTGTCTAATTGCATTATAATTTTTATGATTCTCGTCGAGATGTGATTCCATTTCTGTATGTTTCCTACCTATTCATTTTTTATTATGCACCCTACCCCTTCTTTTGCTCTTCATTCTAAACTTACCCCGCTATATATTAATACATGACCTTTTTGAGTTGTTATTTCTCCATAACCCTTTTTCTTTGTTTCGCTTATTGCCAAAATATCTAGATTTGATTCTTCGAATTCTTGTATTAACTCTTCTTCTTTTCCCAACAGACCTCTTACGTTCCATGTTGCTACCCTTAATAGTCTACTTTTGTTTTTTGTTTTATTTTTTATGTTTGTTTTATTTTGCCAATCATTTATGTCAAACTTAATTTTCCTATTTTCATTTTTATCTATATCTGATGTATTTGTGCTCTTTTTGCGTTTTTCATCTTTACTTATTTCTCCGTTTCCCATATAGTTCTCAAGTTGTACCTTACCTTGATCTTTTTCTTTTGCTGTAGTTATGTGTCTTTGTTTAGTTGTTAATTTTTGTAGTTCCTGTACTAACTCTTTTTTCTTCTTATTAATTCCAACTCCGTTTCCGTTACACGAATTCACAGTGTTCTCTTTATCTTGTTTTATTATTTTTCCGTTTTCTCTTATCGTGTCCATTTCGTTAGCTATTTTTGTCGATGTATTTCCATTTGTCCTATTTCTTGCTAGTTTTTTGTAAGTTTATTCTTTTCTTCATTCCATATGTACTTCACACCATTTATTTCTAGCTTTTTGTAACTCACTTTTATACTGTTTCCTTTATTCTTTTCTTCCTTGACAATTTTCTTTATTATTGCTTGAGTTTTTTGCTCTTCGTAGGTGGGATCGCTGTCAATATAGATGTTTTTGCCTCCTAATTTGTACTTGTTTTTAATTACTTCCATCTTTTGTTCAAAGTTTTTTAGTTTTGCAATTAGCCCCCGTTTCTTTTTTAATTAACTCCATTACCCATTCTTTTAAGTTATTGTTTTGTGCCGTAGTTTCTTTAATTATTATATTGTTTTTTTTATTATTTTTTCTTGGGTTTCTAATCTTTTCTTCATTATTTTAATTTCTTGTTGTAGTTCATATTTTTCAATTTGCCAGCTTTCGTTCCTCCTTTTTAATTCCTCTCTGAGAGTTTTTATCTCTTCTTCTTGTTTTTTCATTTGTTCATGTGTACCTCTTATGTCCATTCTAGTACTTTTAACTTCCTCTTGAATGTCATTTATTTGTAGGGCCATTTTTTCCATTAACTGTTCTAGCTTTTCCATATTGTATTCAGTTTCACTTACTGATAACTTTTTGTTTTCTGTACTTTTGTTTGGAGGAGTTCTTTGCATTACTTTGGTTACTTTTCTTTGATTTCCTAGGGTTTCTATCTTCTCGCTTTGATTTTCGCTTTCTTCTCTTTTCCTTTTAAAGAAGTCTACTTCTATAGATCCTGCGCTAAATTTACTCATAGTATCGTTGTCTTTCCTGTTATTCATTTGCTTCTTCGCAGTCGTATTCTCTTGATTTCTCACTAGTATTATTTGTGATTTTTATTTAGTTTTTAATTAGTTATTTATACTATAATACTTGTTCGATTTAATATACTTTCTATTTGTATTACGCGATATTTAAGTTGCCTACCGCGCGTTTAAGCAATGTTTTAAGTCAATTTTATTATTTACGTTATTATCCGCACGCTTATAAAATTCCTGACTGATAAGGTTTTGTATATTATCGACCTTGTTTTATATTTACCTTACTTTTTTGTCGAAAAACAACTTTTAAGCCATCTGTTTTAATTGAACTTATTATCACTATTACTGTCTACTAAATTATTTTCAAATTTTTAGATTATTTACTTTTTTACTTTTGCTGTTTTAACACTTTAAATAACGCTTTGGAACGGAGCCGAGTTACGGGTTTCACGTTACCAAAAATTTTCTTATGCTGTAGTTTATTTTAATAATATAATTAAATAAAAAAACATATATAAAAAACAATAAAAATACAAAAGTTGTATAGAAATAATTAATACTTTGTGTAATAACCATTATTTTGTATGCATGTTTCTAATCTCGACTGCATAGAGTTTACTAAATTTACACACAACTGTGATCCCCGAAAACGTTCCCAAACTAATTGTGAATGTTGGATAATATTTTCAGGTGTTCTAAATTGAATATTACTATCCCAGTTTCTGATCATTGCACCCCACATATTTTCAATTGGGTTCAAATCTGGTAATCTCGCTGGCCATTCAATTATTTCAACTTCGTTTTCATCTTCAATCCAGTCTTTAACAATTCGTGCTGTAGGAATAGGAGGATTATCCTGGACTACTTGAATAATTTCCAGCTCATCTTGTGGAAATATTCTTCTCACAGAAGGTATCAAGACATTATCTAAAATATTCAGGTATTGCTCTGAAGTAAATCGAGGTGGTGTCGCTTGCATTAACTCTCCTGGACCCGCTTCCACACTCCACACTCTACTACTTTGCCTATTGGGCAAAACATGTTCTATATTGTAACGAGTATTTTGTGGTCTCCACACTGTAGTTGGACATTGATCAGTGCTAGAAAATACTTTTTCAGCTGTAAAGATAACAGTACTCCAATCCAAATTTAAATATTGGCGATAAAAGCGCAACCGAGCTGCAGCATGACGCTCTGTAATGTTAGTATTACTTGCCGGTTTTCTACAATGTAGAATTGATTCGTGAAAACGGCTTTGAATGGTGGAAACAGAGCAATTAATATTTAGCGTTTCCTTTATTTTTTGGCAAGTTGTAAAAGGATTTTGTAACGTATAGGCGAGTATGTCCGCATCTTCTTGCCGAGAAGTAATTCTAGGCTTAGGTGGTCTGTTGCTTACAAGTGGCTTATTACCAACTTCCTGACCTTTCGTAATCCATCGCCGGATTTGTTTAATCTACTAATCTTAAGTTCTTAGTATTAGAGTACATTTATCATTAGTACTATATTAAAACCATTATACCTTATATATGTATTTAAAAATTTGACGTCAATTTAATAGATTCTAATATCTTATAAAATAGTATTGTTAGTGATTATATTTAATACATGCTGACTGTGTTGCAATGCAATGTAAAAAATATATTTTAAAAAATGCTTACCGATAAGTCAACATGTTGTGATATTGTTCGAGGTAACATTCCTGCTTGTGCCATCCCAACAATACTTCTTCTTAATTCTAAGGTAGAATCCATTTGCCTAATCTTTGAAGCATATTCACAAAATATTATAATCACATAAATAATGATGTTACCACTAGGAACTCCCAATTTATATTATAATTTTGTAAATAAAAAATTTATATTTATACTCCAAATGCCATAACCTGATGATATATTTACAAAAGGTAATTATGAAACTCATTAATAAGTGAGGTATTTATTAATCCGCTTAATCCTAAGATGCATATCCGGTAGAATACCTACTTTTACATAAACCGGACCAACATTCAAATTAAGAAATTGAAAAAATAAACAGTTATTTTATAACAAAAAACAAGTATCGTTGTAACTTATTAATTATTATATAAGAAAAATTGTTTATAAATTATAGTAACAAACGCTGCATATTCTTATAACCAAACATTACTCCGGGTCTGATAAGCCAGGTTTATACATCCTACATACAAAAATAATGTAACTATCAGAACACACAGTACAATAAATTACATTAAAAGTTAAAATTTAGACGTAACAAATACTTTTTAAATAATTTTGCAAATATAATTTCGGCATTTTTATTCAAAACATTTATTACCTAAAAATTTGACGATATAGTAAATTCTATGTTTATTAAAAATATGTTAATAAATTGTTATTCAAAATTAGAAAAAAGTGTTTGTTTTTTAATTCGCACAAAAAATATAAAGAAAATTTTGGTTTTATAAAACGTTTATTTGAGAGTAATATTTAAAAGCCTTTTCGTGTGATTTGAGAAATACATACAAAATTAAGTAATGGTAATCACCTTTTTGTATTTATACGACAAAGAAAAAACCATAACCATAACATATAAATACGATTAATACTATTAGAATGTGACTGAACGTGCGGTATTGCTCATTTTAGGGACATTTCCAATAACTATGGTTGTACATTATCTGCGTTATTATTTGTTTAGAAAAAATTAAACAAAATCTTGTTTCTAATTAAAATAATTATATTGATTTAAAAAAATCATTTTTATATTTTATGTTCGCAATACTTTCAACGAAAGATAAATTATAAGTTTTATAAAAGTGACTAGAATTTCTTATAGTTTTTTTTAAACTTTATTTTTAATTTAGTGTTCAACTTCAATTAATTAAAGTATCAGTTAATCTTTGTTCGTGTAATTTTAGGAGACTACTTAAATTGCATTAAAGCAGAGAGATCATTTGCCAAACTTTTAAGCCTCTCTAAAAGTAATCTGCACCAATTGTGATTCAAAACAGGCCTTTCAAATAAAAAATTGCTTTATGCGTTACAAATAAAATTAAATAAAACGATAAACTTTGAGTTAAAGTACACGATATACTTACATGCAGTAAAATTTTATATTACGTGTGCATTAGAAAAGCATCACACAGTCATTTCCTTAACATAATGAATAATTCATTAGCAGTTCGTGAAGTTCTATCATTAAGAAACGCGAAGCTTTTGCTTTATTTACGGCGCTTAAGTACCCTACATTAAATTGTTCATGGCACATCTGCATTTGCATTACATATTCTTTTGCAACTACTTTTGTCGCAAACTTTTCGTTTCTCACAAATTTTAAACTTTTTTTCCTGAAAAAGAAAAGTAAGAAAATTAAAACGTAATTTAATTACTCCGACAATTAAACACGTTTTTTACTTACAACGAAAGAATTTTGTACGGGTAACGCACAATTCAAATCTAAAAGATTAATGCTTTAGATAAATTTGATTGTGTAATGACCATAATCTGGCAATTTTTTTTTATTGTTATGCATAATTTGTCTTTTCGTTTAATTATTAAAAAGCGTGTTTGCGTTTGTCTCTTTATTGCTCTGTTTTTACATGCTGGTAATGAGAACGACGTTTAATATTTTTACAAGAATTACAAAAATTATATAATAAACCTGCTAAATAATAATTAATTTTTATTTATCTAACCTTCCGATTACCATTGGGGTCTTTTTTGACCCCAGACGTGTTGTCTTTGTTGTCTTTTCTTAAGTTTTTTTTACAAATGTCCCAATATTTTTTTAGCTGAGTTTCTTTCAACAATGTTTAATAATATATAACAAATTTTTCAATTGTTTTGCGACGTAAAAAATAATATTGTTGTTGGGGTCATATTTGACCCCACTTGGTAACCGACGATCTAAAAAGTAATTCTAATATTTTGTCTGCATTTGTCATTTAATCTGCTTGTTTCAATGTGTTTCAACGTGTTATTCGTCTGAATCATGATTACTACCATTCCGTCTTTAGTTATTACATTCGGTGAGTTTGTTCGAATCAGTTGAAAAGTGTGTCTGCTGTGTAATTACATTTGATTGGAAATAGTTGTTGTTGAATTATGGCTAGAAAATATTTGTCTCAGCGTGAAGTGAAAGAAATAGCTAGCAATATTAATTTACTAAAGGAAATTGAAGATGAAATTTTATCTGACGATAGCGATGCCTAATTTGAAGAAGTAAGTGCACCTCATGTAAACCCGATTGAAAGTTCGGAAGACGATGACAGTGATGATAATTCGCCCAATGATAAAGATATACTGGTGGGTAAAGATGGTTACATATGGAAAAAAGATAAGCCTCATGTTAGAAGACGAAATCAGCGAAATATTCTAAAAACACCGCTAGGATTAACAAAACTCAGTGAACATATTTCAATATGCCTAGATGCTTTCTATTTATTTATCTCGAAAGACATTATGGACATAATACTTAGAGAAACAAACATTCGTGCTAGAAGAATTGTAGGTGAAACGTGGAAGCCAGTAGATGCGGATGAGTTACATGCATTTTTTGGATTACTGCTTCTAGCTGGTGGTTTGAAAGTACGCCAAGAACCAATATTGGAGGCGTGGAGTACAAAATACATGTCTCTCCATAGACTAATTTTTTGTGCTGCAATGTCTCGTAATCGAATGAGAGACCTTTTGAAATTCATTCGATTTGACGATATGGACACCCGAAAAGAACAACGGGCAACAGATAAATTAGCAGCTATTCGTAACATTCACGATACTCTCGCTGAAAATTGCAAAACATGGAATAATCCTAATGCTGAAGTATGTGTCGATGAACAACTTGTTCCTTTCCGTGGAAAATCTCCCTTTCGAGTGTATATGAAGTCGAAGCCAGATAAATACGGAATTAAAATCAGGGCTTTATGCGATGTTAGTAACAGATATTGCTGCAATTTCCAAATATATACTGGAATGGTAGACAACGCTCCAGAACGGGAACAAGGTAAAACACAATTTTATTGTTTTATGCACGAGTATAAAATTTCATTTCTAGGGAAGCGGGTAATTTTGGATTTGGTTGAGGGTTTGAGAGAATGTTATGGTATTACCACAGATAATTTTTTTACGTCTATGTCTTTGGCGAAGAAGCTACTGCAGCAATCAAAAACCTTAACCGGAACAATTGGTAAAACACGTAGAGAAATACCAAAAGAATTTTTGCCAAAATCGAGCAGAATACTCAAGCGAATTCTATATGGAGAAGACACAATTTTAGTATCTTACGTACCTAAAAAATATAGAAGCGTTATGCTATTTTCAACGCAACAACAAGATTTGGAATTGTCCGGAGAAGACCTCAGTTACAAACCGCAAGTTATCTTGGACTATAATAGCTGCAAAGGAGCTGTGGACAGGGTCGATAAAATGGTAAAGGAATACTCATGCAGAAGCAATACAAATCGGTGGCCTCTTGTTCTATTTTTTAATTTTCTTGATATTGCTGCTATGAATGCATTTATTCGATACACTACGAAATTTGGAAATTTTGAAAAAGGGAAAACATCCCAAAGAAGATTATTTTTGCAAAAACTTGGGTTTGAATTAGTAATCCCACATATCAAAAAACGTACACTTCAAGGATTACCAAGACATGTGCAGAATGCAATAGCGATAGTTTTGGCAGACCAGAGGAAGTGGGACCGCAAGACGAAACTATCGCTCGCTCAAAAAGAGGTCGTTATAAGATATGTCCAAGAGCAAATGACAAAAATTGTTCGGAAACATATTAAAAGTGCAAACTCTTTGTATGTAAACAACATTGCCAGAAAAAAACTACAATAGTATGTAATAGTTGTTGCCCTCACTAATTTATGTTTACATTTTATATTTATATTTTTAGTAGTTTATATGAAATCTAATGTTAATTTAAAATATTAATAAAGGTTACCATTACAAATTAATCGGTTTTTCTTTACAAAATAAGAAAAAAAACTTGGGGTCAAATCTGACCCCACTTGGTAATCGGCGCCTCAAAAATTGCTTGGTAATCCGAAGGTTAAATAAGTTATAGTTTTATGTTCCTGTTAATATTAACCTCCTGCATACGTATAAACTTTGTTTGCATATTTGTGCATTTCGTAGAGGAAACAAAAATTTAAACCATAGCTAAATAAGTATTTTTTACAGTTTATTTTTATTGATTTTTATTTTTCTTTATGTTTCGTTTCTATCTTTCAATTACAATGTAGCAATTTATTTTTACAAGCTTTTTTATCTGTTCTTTTCATTATAATGTTCTTTTTCCTATAAAATTGATTACATTGCAAACTAAATTCTTTAAATTGGTTTTTTGTTGTTACATTATCTGATATTTACAATAAATTGTTGGTCTTTTTTAATGTACTAAATTTTTAAGCTTTTACGAATACAAATATTTCAGAAATCTGCACATTTGAATACTTATATTGCATTTTTTCAATTTCAGACGTTTTTGTTTCATAAACTTTATATTGCGTGTTAGTAAGTTTATTTCTAGTTTTATTTTCTAATTTTAGGAACTTTGCGATCTTGTAAGTTTAAGTCAACTAATTAATTTACGCATTTACTAAGGTAAAATCTTTGGTAAAACTTTAGATATAGAATTTTCAAAGCAAACGTTAACGTACTTTCAAAAGATTTCTAAAAAACAATTCTTCTCTTCGCTTGATTCAAACAAATCAAATTCTGCAAAATGCTGCTACACTGGCTTTTAACTGTTGTTTTTTTTAATTAATTTGAATGATACAATAACTCTTAATGTTAAACCTTTTGTTATTTCACATAAAATATTTCTGTAAATTACAATAAAACTATTAGTAATTAATAAGGAGTCTTGTTCACACTTTAATTACTACTACAAAAATTAAAAACTTAGTTTTGCCACTACGTTATAGAGTCCACATTTGATTTTCATAGAATAATGTTTTGCGAGTGTGCTCCTGCTATTATAAACTAAGTTATTGTGTATTAAATTTTAATTTATTTTTCTAAACTCATAATATAATAGTTTAGTATACAGGGTGCGTCTAAATGGCCAGCAATCCATATTATAACAGCATACCTAACGTGCAGCCAAATTCATCAATACATAATCAGAATGAATTTCCGCAATAGATACCAGCAACCAACATGCACTTTTCACTACTAATTACACCACAACCACCACAGCAATAACCTCTATTTTACTATAGTTAGCACCCTAACGTGCAGAATTAACCCAATCTGTACATTTCACTACACAAGAATTTTTCTAAATTAACGAATGGCAATGTTAAAAGCGTCACTTGTCAATAGATCATTGACTTTCGCCGTCATTAAATCCAATGACATCCTTTCTACCTTCCGTACTAATTTATAGTTTTCTATATTACCATACGTGGTATTTTTACCATGGGATGGCGTTCTAAAAACATTTTAAATATGTTGGTAATGTCTACACGACATAAAAGAGTACGGTTGTCTGTCAGTATGATTGTAGAAACACATCGGTGTATCCTAGCGCTGACGAGTTCCTAAAGAACGAAACAGCTGTCCGCTAGTTCAGATGTTGTTTTTCACAATTATACTGACATTGTTCCATTGATCCAAATTGATTTTCTTACAGAAAATACCTTCGTCATCGATTCTTGATGGGAAATTTTCCAAGGTTTGTTACAAGCTTTTTTTTGCTAGTTTACGAACCTGTACGGCCAACTCACAACAGTCGGTGAGACTGTAGGGTTCCTAGATAATAATGAAAAGATATTTAAGGGCGCAAGAGCTTATCCAAAGTCACTTCTGTCCCGCTCAAGACAGGTGGTAATAAACTTGTATCTAGATGTTAGGTTCGTAACTGCTGGAAGAAACGAAAAAAAAAAGAAACTCAATCGTTAATAACAATTTGACTTTAATTCCTCTATAACGATAAATAGATTAACGTTCGAATAGATAACAGTTGGATAACATGACCCAGAATAATTTTAGTTCGAGTATAACTAAATATCCGAAGTATCGGCAACACATAACACATACGTAGGTTACATTGACATGACTAGCGAAGAGTAGGTGATACTGAAGTTCGTCTGCATACAATATGCGAAGTACACAAAATAATTTAGTAATAAGGCATTATTGACAATCAAACACAGTAATAATAAAGTACTACGTTAATGTTAACTTATCGTAACAAAGCGTGCGAAATTAATATAGCACTAACGTTAATCAATCGTTGGTAGTACACAGCATGCACAACTCGACATAAGTAAAATTTACTACCTAGCTGGTAAACAACAGTATCGATAATTACAGAACTAATAGCAAAAGTTTCGTGAGTGACCCGGTTGACTACGAAATAAAACATATAAAATCACTTACCATAAATACAGGAGTTTCCACAGGTGTGAAGAAAGTACTTTCCCCGACACATAACCCTGTAAGCAATTTGAATCGCAAATCGTGTCAAACTAATGTCTCACGAAATCAACATCTACAACATTTATTACTTAAGATACAAGAAAGTATAAATAATATAAACCGGTTGTCGTATGCTGTGGTACCCCTTGTCGTTGGTTTAATTAGTTATAACCATAAGCCTTATAAAGAAAAAGTTAGCATCGTCCCATCCAAATATTTGTCGAGGTTCATTCCTTCGTAAATTGGTATCGAATACTGAATAGCGTTAGCACACAAATAGATGGTTAATACAGGTCGCGGCGTGTCATCCACGTGTAGCACTCTTTGCTCGGGAAGGCTCCGCAAGACCCCCAAGTTTGTAGCGTGGAAATCGCCTTACGTCGGCGCTCGAGTACGGCAACGTGATGCCTTATTTAGTAGTAGTTTACGATATTCATTTATTGAGGATTTAACAGGTGCGAAATGAAGGAACGCAAAATGGCCTGTAACGCTTCAAAGAAATTAGGTAATTAACTAATTATAAATGGTTTTCCATTATTTTCCAGATGGTAACGGATATATATCAATATTCAATAGTTACAGACCATTTTACATCATTCACGTGTGACGACTTTCTGCCAAATGACATCTAATGAGAAAAGGATCGTTAGAGGGCGTCAAAACCCGAATCCAATTTCACGTCGAAAACACATAGGCGTACTTAATGAAAATTTCGACCGTAACAACAAAGTCGTACGTAAAGAAAATTCGACCGTAACAGGTTATCCGTCAACACGTTGGATGACATCAACGTAAAATTTGATCCACACGCGTGAGTTACATATATCAATTTACATTCCTTTCGTCGATTAAAACTTTGCTTCATCAACAAACTTCGTATAGTAAAAAGAAATCTTCATTTTTACTTTATCTCACATTTGGTCTTACAGGATACTTCAACGTTTCCTATTCTTTTAGATATATGTCGTAAGTTGGAAAATAATCGCCAACAAATTAAAAAATATCATCTGCCACCTTCAAGGAAAGGAAAGTGAAGCTCCTGACTTTGCCTATACTGATGATGTCAATATGACTGATTCAACCCTGGAATTATCTTTGTCTGTCGTTACGTGTTGGAATTGTCAAAATAATGGACATATCTATTCTAACTGTAAATTACCTAAAAAAATTTTTTGTTATGGATGTGGAACTCCTAATATATATAAGTCAAATTCGGGTCAGAACAGTGTTACTATACATCTAATAACACTGGTCTGCATGAAAATCGGCCCTGATAGCATTCTTGACGATTCTTATGTAAAATGACCTCCTGAATCCAAAAATGAGCTCCGTTTTTACTTATCACCAACCTATTTTGGGCAGACGCCATTTTTATTTTATTTTTTGCATTTTTTTTTAGAATTTTAACTTATAGCCGTTAAACATCCCAAAGCAGGTAATAAAACTTATACCAAAGTATATGGCAAAAGTTTAGCTATAAAATGTATATAAAAACAACAATTAAATACAAATATATAAGAACAGTAAAAAAATATCAATAAACAGTTAAGAAGATTTACTGCACGACGCTGGCGATCTCAATACCACATGCAGGTTTGAACAGGAATTTTCGACAGGCTTGAACTTGCATTACTCTTCTCATTATAGTATATTACATTGTTTGCTTAACTGCTTCGATCAGTACATCTATAGCTGTTGCAGAGTTAACTTGTCGACGTTTGAAACGTGCTGGATTTTGTGTTCATTTTTGTTCATTTGTGTAAAACAGTAAAACTACTTTTACTCCGGATTTTTTCAAGTGACTAAGTGTGATTTGTGGTTAATGTCGGGCGTTGAGTTACTGTTTAATAGGCAACTTCTTTCTGAGATAACACAGGATAGCGATATTCTGTCCTAGTACCATCTTTCTTTAGTAAACCAACATTAGAACATCAACATTACTAAACAAGCCACTAAAATTTTGTTTTTTGGTTGTGGTATGTATTCTTTGTTTTTTGTATTTTACATAACCACATTTTCAAATCTATGTTTTTTTGAGCAGTTTTTTTATCTAGTGTAAGGATAAAGTTTGACAAGGACATAAACGTTAGTATTTATGTAATAACTATTTTACATAGATTCTTAGGTAATTAAAAAAAAAATATTTTTACATTTTTGCTAATCATTGCACTTTAATGTTTTTAGTTATAAAACAAGATGCCAAAGTGTTTTTATAAGAATTGCAATAGCACATCAAAATCCAAGAAAGCAAAATGTCAAAAATACCATCCATTTCCGAAACCCAAAACAAATTTAATGAAAACGTTTAACTTGGTTGGAGCTCTGTGGGAATAAAATGCTTACAGTTGAGAATATAACAAAAAACATATATATATATTTGTGAGAAACATATTCTCAAAACAGTCGATGGAGAAATAACCTTACTGCCATATGAAAAACGAGAAAACATGGAAGTTGGAGCAGAAGTGGAAATAGATAATATTAATGAGGAATATACTAATATCGAAACATCATTAGAAACTCAACAACATGAAAGATCAAACATAGAGCATCTTTATAATAAACGCGTTGTAAATAGTGCAACTTTTAAAAATAAAATAACTCAAACCATTAGTATAAACTTGTTTAATACCAATAGCATAACAGATAGAAGTCAAAGTCTCGGATCTTACTTTTTATATGAATTGCTATCTAAAAATTTTCATTTTAAATGTTTTACAGGAATAACCGTTGCTCATTTTGAAGCATTATATACATTTCTAGATCCATCAGTAATGCCTTTATTAAAATATACAAGAAAAAATAAAACACCTATCAACAAAAACGGGATCAAGAAATTAAGTGACGAAGACAAATTATGTTTAACTCTTCTTCGTATAAAAAAAGGCTATTCATTAAAAGAATTATCTATATTTTACAATATGAGCTTTACTCATATTTCAGTAACTTAAGCACACGTGTACTACAATAAAACAACAAGCAAAATAAGGTTAGATTTGAAACAGATTTGAAAAATGACAGAAATGTTTTATATTTTAGTAAATTTTTTGTGATTATGTTGCTAACTTGATAAAAAAAGAAAACAATAGGGTAGAACTTTTCTCTCGCTCGTTTCAAGGTTGAATTAAAAAAGAAGTCGTCTATTATGCCACGCGAGTGTAAAAACCATTCCGATAGCTTCTGCTATGTCTGCGGGGAATTAACTTTAAAAGCGCAACGAAAACCCTTTTCTCCGCTTGTTAAAACAGCTTATAAATTGTACTTTGATTGTCAAGTTGGCGACCAGGACAAGACTTGGGCTCCATCAGTTTGCTGTACGATTTGTTACAGTAGTTTGACCAAATGGCTCAAAGGTACCCGTAAATTAATGCCATTTGCTGTGCCCATGGTTTGGCGTGAATCTCGCTGTCATCTTAAAGATTGTTACTTTTGTATGACTTCCACCGTCGGGTTTTCGAGCAAAAGTAAGCATACAATTCAGTATCCCAATATTCCGTCAGCTCTAAGACCTGTTCCTCATAACGATACTTTGCCAATCCCAGAGCCCCCAAACACTTATACTCTAGAGCCGGAATATCATTTAAAAGACTCTGAGCCACAACCTGGGGCTTCGAATGATACGTTTAATGATGATGAAGAATATTCCGCAGATTTAGTTTCTTGGCAACCTCACCTCCTCACTCAATCGGAATTAAATGATCTTGTCAGGGATTTGCAGTTACCCAAGACTAAATCGCAGCTCCTAGGATCGTGACTTCAACAGTAGAATCTCTTAGAAAAAGAAGTAAAAATATCTTTTTACAAGACCAGAGAAGCAACCCTGAAATGTCTTTTCTCAGAAGATAAAGGTTTAGTGTTCTGCCTTAATGCAAATGTATTGATGACAGAGCTACAGATGCCATGTGACCCAGACAAATAGAGACTGTTTATAGACTCATCAAAAACAAGCTTAAAAGTTGTCCTGTTGGCAAATGGGAATGACTTCCTATCAGTTCCAGTTGCATACTCTGTTGATATGAAGGAAACGTACGAAAACATCTTCAGAATCCTTGATAAAGTTAGTTATCATGATTACAAGTGGAAACTTTGCGCTGACTTAAAAGTTGTTGCTCTACTCACGAGCCTGCAATCAGGATTCACAAAATATTGCTGCTTCCTTTGTGAATGTGATAGCCGAGCCCGAGATAAACATTACATCGTACGGGATTGGCCTCTGCGAAAAAATCTTATTCCTGGTCAGAAAAAGGTCGCCCACAATCCTTTTTATTTCCGAAGGAAAATATTTAATTACCACCTTTACACATCAAACTTGGATTGATCAAGCAGTTTGTGAAAGCAGTGGAGAAAACAGGTGGCGCATTTCAATTTTTGAAAACTAAATTTCCTCGTCTTAGCGAAGCTAAAATCAAATAAGGCGTTTTTGTTGGTCCCCAAATTAGACAACTCTTCCAAGATTTGACGTTTATTGAACACCTAAATCGAAAAGAAAAACGAGCTTGGCTTGCATTTCAAAACGTTTGTAGGAACTTCCCGGGTAACCACAAAAGTGAAGATTATGTCGCTCACGTCGAGGAACTGCTTTTAGCGTACAAGGACATAGGATGTAACATGTCTCTTAAAGTTCACTTCCTTCACTCGCATATGAACCTTTTCCCTAAAAATTTAGGAGCAGTCTCGGATGAACAAGGGGAACGGTTCCATCAAGACATCGCTAAGCTGGAGAAGAGATTTTCAGGGAAGTGGAATGCAAGCATGTTGGCGGAGTACTGCTGGTTTTTGAAACGAGAGAGCTGTACCTCAGGGTATAAAAGGAAAGCAAGCACCAAGTAACGATGAATATCTTTTTATTTATTACTGTTTATAGCTAAAATAGTTTTTCTCCATTTAAATTAAATTCATGTCCATATATTTATTATTATAATAATTATTATAATTATTATTATTGTTCGATAAATAAATTATAATTAATTTATGGAAAAGTGGTAAAATTAGAGATTTGGGGCTCCCTCGAAAATGGTGGGTGATGGAAGAAAACGGAAGGCATATTTGGATTCAGGACGTCATTTTACATAAGAATCAAACAGAATAGTGTCAGGGCTCGATAAAAAACATTTTTTTGCAGACCAGTGTAATTTAGCAAAACCTGTAATTCTTTTTCTATATTTAAACACATTTCTTGTTTTGTTTGGTGTTCACTAACATCTTTGAGTAGCTTGTACATTTTTCTAAAATTGTGTGTGTATGTATATTGATAGAATTGTGGTAATGCAATCTATAAATAAACCTTAACTAATTTGAATAAACTAAGACACAATACAACAAGCTAAGCAAAATAACAAACTAGCAATTTAATGAAAACAAACACAATCATTTTTATATCACTGTAATTGTATATCGTGCGCAAATAAGATAATAAGACACTTAATGCAATTATTTATTTAACAATAACACGTTCTTTTTTAGTGACTTTTACTTATTTATTTAAACCCGCACGTGCTACTTCAGATTAAGAACTGGTTTCAATTGCTTTCTGATATTTTTGCCTTATCTGTGACTAGAATATTCCATCTATTTTGACAATCTTCTCAAATGTTCCAAATATTGTGAAAACGTTTTACTATTGATATTAAATAACTAATTTAAATAAAAATTAAACGTTTTGAAAAAAGATCAACAAAAAAAAGTTTTTAATGATTTAAAGTATTTTTGTAATTTTTAAGAGCAACACTTTTTCTGCAGCAATTTAATTTTTTCTTACTAGGTTTTAAAACTTTTTTATTATTGTTATTAAAATACTCAAGTCGTTTTATGCTTACAGATTATTATTACTGCAATAAACATTTTTTTCAGATTCTTTCAACCCACTGAAACAAAAATTTTTATCTCAGCACCCATCTAATCTTGAATTTCGCCAAAGTTAAAAGTTTATTTTTTACGTTTACACGTATAAACCTGTGCTAAACTATTAGTTTTTATCTCACTTAATTAATAATAAATTAAACTAATTTATTTTATGTACATCTGTGCAAAGTAGGATCAGTTACAGATTTAATTAAGCGCAGATTTAGAAGCTGTACATTGTAAAAATATAAAGCAAATAGTTACTAATGTCATCTTTTAACAAAATACAGTTTGAATCGACGCTAAAAGCTTACTTAAATAGCTTTTAATGACGACGAAGTGAACATATGTATTTTCAGAGAAAAAATTTCTAAAAATAGCACAAAAAAGAACGAAAAAAATTTATATTATTGCATGTATGTATGTATTTAGTAAAATAAAAATTTTTAAACATTCAAAATTTCATATAACAGCGGTATTTATTATTTTCCTTACAAAGCAATTTTAGCGTTTTCAAGAATCTTTCAAGCTCGGATAAAAATGTGAACTAAAATAAAAAATGACAAAAATGCTTGGAGTTTAATATAAGATTTTATTAACATAACGACGTGACACTTTGACAGTTTGACACGATTTAAGGAATCAATTGTTTTCAAACTATTGCAATTTGAAGTTCAAGTATGTCGCCAAAAAGATTTCAGTTTCTTTAAAACAAACTCTATAGAGTATAACGAAAGTTTCATTTGTATCTTGAATAAAAATTTTAAATAAATTCTCAGTTAGATTTTATCAATTTCAGAATAAATTGATGTAAAAAATGTTGCAATAAAGTTTTTTTAGTGTTATCAACATCTTTTGGGAATACGAAATATGGCATTATGAAAAAAAACAAAGATTCTAATTAATTTTTTCTTCTTTTTAAACATTTAGATGTTTTAAAAAGAGGTTACAGGGAGATGCGATCGATAACGAGCCGACACAATGCGTTGTTGAAAAAACTTAACTGTTGGATAAAATTATTATTCCTTTTGTTTTTTTATGCGTTCATTAAGAGTTGTACAAAAGATTCTTGTCAACAATCTGCAGATGATATTGTCTTAGATGTTACGCATAATTAATTTTTGTTTAAAACGAATAATAACATTTTAAAGTTATTTGTTCATAACTACAATTATGTTTATGTTGTGTTATATCTATGTAGTACGTGCCAAAATAAAAATGTGTAACGAGTATGAGTTTGAGGCACTGTTAAAACTGATTTTACTAGACTTTTAGACGTTTTGGGTTTTTAGGTTATAAGCACAAGGCCAAAAAAACTTATATGAGAAGAAATATTTTATACAATATAATCTAAGTTTTTAACGATGTTTGGCTTATATCCAAATTCTTCTTGTTTTTCTTTTTTTAAGCGCAAGAACAAATTTATACGTAATTATATTTTTGTGTATTTGTAATAACATAATTATCTTTTTTAAAATAATTGCACAAAAACATTTTGTCTTCGTTAAAATTTTAGCATAAAATTATTTTGTTTTATATAAAGTCTGAAACTTTTTTATTTTGTTTAAAATTGATAAAAATTACTTTATTTGTTTTATGTTAGAAACTAACCTTATACTAATTTTATTAGAGTATATAGTCTATATAACTATTATTTTACTGTAAAATTGATTTTTTTATTAAACTTTAGAAGCCTGTAGATGTCTGAATTACTTGTGATGGTTTTGCTCAAATTTTTATTATTCTTGAGTTTATTGTTATTACTTATACAATTACAATTCTATTACTATGTACAATTTGGATTAGATTTTATTAGCCTAGTCGATAATCTCTTTACATGCATTTGTATTTCTACAACTGCAACAGACTTCAGTATGCAAAAGAAAAACTTTTTTTAATTACTGACAACCGAGACTTGTACTCCGATTCGTCGGTATAAAAAGCAAGCTTTTGATTTACTACCAGACAGCGTAATTTAAAATAAAATAAAGCTTATTCTTCATATTTTAATGCCAGTTTGTCTTTATGGAACGGTGTAAATATATTTGCATTTGTTTACGAAAGGTTTTAGTGACGCTTGGCAAAATATAAAAACAAGAAGAGATAGTACGTGGTTATGCATTGTATTGCAAATACATACCGCGATACACAATATTGTTAAAAATGTATCAATGAAAATGTAATATTTTTTGTAACGACTAAAAGATAATACGATACATTGTAAATTTAATTGCAATTAGGCAACGTTGTGCATTGTGATTGTCTAATTTCATTCCCGTACAAGTCAAAATTTTCGTACAGGTCAAACCTATTAACGTACAGGACAATGATATCTGAAAACATAATTTAGAAGACTTTTTCAAATATTCCGTGCATCGCAAATTATAGAATTTGAAAACGAAATCATTAAATGTCATGTAGAACCTATTGTATTAGTTTTATAGCGTAAAAAGAGTTTGGTTTATAAAGTACACTCGGCTTCAACCAAAATGACCGCTTAAGATCGGACTTATTCACATTCTAATAGAATAGTGTTTCTCATTAGAGGTTTGAAGCAAATAAAGCATTGCAATTTTATTACCTACATAGTTCAATAAAATAATAAAAATTTAAACTTAGTAATCTGTAAATAATAATAAGTACGGTACGTCAGATTGGAATCATACAATTCAGTATCCCAATATTCCGTCAGCTCTAAGACCTGTTCCTCATAACGATACCTTGCCAATCTCAGAGACCCCAAACACTTATACTCTAGAGTCGGAAATTGATTTAAAAGACTCTGAGCCACAACCTGGAACTTCGAATGATACGTTCAATGATGATGAAGAGTATTCCGCAGATTTAGTTTCTCGGCAACCTCACCTCCTCACTCAATCGGAATTAAATGATCTTGTCAGGGATTTGCAGTTACCCAAGACTAAATCTCAGCTCCTAGGATCGCGACTTCAACAGTGGAATCTCTTAGAAAAGGGAGTAAAAATATCTTCTTACAGGACCAGACAAGCAACCCTGAAATGACTTCTCTCAGAAGATAATGGTTTAGTGTTCTGCGCTAATGCAAATTTATTGATGACAGAGCTACAGATGCCATGTGACCCAGACAAATGGAGACTGTTTATAGACTCATCAAAAACAAGCTTAAAAGTTGTCCTGTTGGCAAATGGGAATGACTTCCCATCAGTTCCAGTTGCATACTCTGTTGATATCAAGGAAACGTACGAAAACATCTTCAGAATCCTTGATAAAATTAGTTATCATGATGATAAGTGGAAACTTTGCGCTGACTTAAAAGTTGTTGCTCTATTCACGGGCCTGCAATCAGGATTCACAAAATATTGCTGCTCTCTTTGTCAGTGGGATAGCCGAGTTCGAGATAAACATTACATCGTACGGGACTGGCTTCTGCAAGAAATTCTTATTCCTGGTCAGATAAATGTCGCCCACAATCCTTTGGTTCCGAAGAAGAATATTTACTTACCACCTTTACACATCAAACTTGGATTGATCAAGCAATTTGTGAAAGCAGTGGACAAGACAGGTGGCGCATTTCAATTTTTGAAAACTAAATTTCCTCGTCTTAGCGAAGCTAAAATCAAAGCAGGTGTTTTTGTTGGTCCCCAGATTAGACAACTCTTCCAAGATTCGACGTTTATTGAACACCTAAATCGAAAAGAAAAACGAGCTTGGCTTGCATTTCAAAACGTTTGTAAGAACTTCCTGGGTAATCACAAAAGTGAAGATTATGTCGCTCACGTCGAGGAACTGCTTTTAGCGTACAAGGACATAGGATGTAACTCTTATTGAACTACTTTTTCCCTGAAAATTTAGAAGCAGTCTCGGATGAACACGGGGAACGGTTCCATCAAGACATCGCTAAGCTGGAGAAGAGATTTTCAGGGAAGTGGAATGCAAGCATGTTGGCGGAGTACTGCTGGTTTTTGAAACGAGAGAGCTGTACCTCAGGGTATAAAAAGAAAGCAAGCACCAAGTAACGATGAATATCTTTTTATTTATTACTGTTTATAGCTAAAATAGTTCTTTTTCCCATTTAAATTAAATTCATGTCCATATATTTATTATTATAATAATTATTATAATTATTATTATCGTTCGATAAATAAATTATAATTAATTTATCGAAAAGTGGTAGAATTAGAGATTTGAGGCTCCCTTAAAAAGGGTGGGTGATGGAAGAAAACGGAAGACATATTTGGATTCAGGACGTCATTTTACATAAGAATCACCAGTGTTATTAAAGCATCAGGTTCATCCTTCTCACTAAAAACATTTACTTATTGCTTAGTTTATTTTATGTTACGTATATTTTATATAACAGATACAAAATTTTATTTTGAGTAGTTTTAATTTGAATTTAGTTAATAAATGTATAAAATTTTATATGGTTTTTACTTTAAGTTATCAACACTAAACTTCACTACAGTTAGAAATTTACAAAAAATCAATATTAGGTAAGTAGGGAGTCTACCTAAAACCGAAAAACATGGCAAGGGGCTACGACACAAAAAAGTTTGGGAACCTCTGATTTAGAGCAAGTAATTATACAACATTATTTCTCTAACTAGAGAAGAGTATTAAAAATCAAGAATTAAATACTAGTAACACATAACTTGTAGTATAAACGCTGACAAATTGATATAAAATAAACAAGTTTTGACATATAATTATTTAATTGTCATTTTAGGTACTACCAACACAAATATTTAAATTAGTTTATTTATTTTCTGCGTTATTTGTTTTCGCAAAATTCTGTTTAACTTTGATTACTAATTAAATATAGAGTCATAGAAAAAGTACAGTGCATAATTTGTAAGAAATGTATATTGCCAACTCATACGAATTGCCAACCTCGGCTTCGGTTCGAAGGCAAACTTTTATACTCGTTGGCAATGACAACCACTTCTTACTCATTATATAATATAATATTTTGGTATGGTACTTATTAGGAATTGGTACCCAGTATAAATGGAATACGTTTAATTCAAATGGATAAGTTATAGAAATATGTACTACTATCAACCGATCAGCTATCTATTTTTACAAATTTCTCAATAAGTAGAACATTTTCAAATTTAATTTTTATTCGGAGTTCATTAGACCCTAAAGTTTTTTCTATAATTTTTAATTCTTTGAAGAAATCGCTCGTTTTTATTATACTGGGATGCATGGATTTCAGTCTAGCAAACAATATTGAGTTTTCTACATCTTTGAGTATCGACTAAATCATGTTTTTGTCACAATATTATAATTTGGTTGATTGTATCCTTGATAAACATTGAGTTTTTACGGTACGCTTGGCTGTCAACAATTAATTAAATTTGATTTAATTTTGATTGCAATAATTTTTCGTTGTGTTTTAATTTATGGATTGTTGTGCAAAACTGTTTATTAATTGAGTAGTAAATTTTGGTTTTAATACTTGTCGATAAGCTTACTTGGAGTGCTGCTGTTAGATTTTCGTATCGTTCGCGTCTAAATTTTCCGTAATTGCTTTGAAAATTGAGGCTAAGCCATTTTAAATGGCACGTTTAATTCTTTCAGGATGTGGTATATTTCCATTCAGTTTATCTTTTACACATGTAGGAAACTATGAAGTTGTTAGTTAGATAATAAATATTACAACCGCGAATTTCAAAAATTGTATTTGAATTATACGCGGCATAATATTTCTAACTGTACTACGCAAGTGCAAAAATTTGTTTATATAATTGCAGAAACCATCTTAGAAACCAGTGGACAGCTGTTTCGTCCTATTTAGACTCCTTAGCACTGGAATACTCTAATGCAGTTTCCGCAACTATATAAAACAAATTGCCATAGTTTTATCCCATCCGGGTGTTAAATTGATTAATAAATCTGAGGCTAAACGCCATCTCGTAGGAACGGAGCTACGTACGAGTTAATCCACATGTAGGAAACTATGAAGTTGTTAATTAGATAGTAGATATTACAACCGCGAATTTCAAAAAATGTATTTGAATTATACGCGGCATAATATTTCTAACTGTACTGTCGATAGTCTTTGACTACGCGCCATTTTTGTTGTCCAGATCAATCTAGTTTATTTGGAACTACCCAAATGGGCAAAGACCAAAGTCAAGTACTGGGTCTGATAATTTTTGAATCTAACATTTTTCAAATTTAATTTTTGACTTCGTTTTTGTAAATGAAGGGGGATATGGTTTTGTATAATTAGGGACTTCGTCAGTCGTTCTAATTTGATGTTTTATTTTATTTGCAAAAGTAAGCGGTATATTTTCTTGGTAGCAAATTCTTTGCAGTTGTTTATGATTGCTAGTTTTTCTTATTCATTTGAGTGATTTGTTCTGATTTGGTTAATATTTAAGTTGTTGAAACAATTAGTTTCGATGTGATTCAAGCCAAAGTTTCCAATTTTCGTTCAATCAAAATTTTCTACAAGTATAGGTTGCAAAAAATCTAATGTAATTTTTTTTTTTTCATTTTATTTTTGTCAGTTCAGCAGCAGTACTGCTATTCATGACATTTTTACAATGCGTAAATGCTAACATGATAATCGCTTAAGACTACTTAACATCAAAATAAAATTAAAAAAACAGATAAGAATTGAAATATAAATGAAAAGAATCTCTTACAATAACACTACAAATAAACATCCTGTGTTAACTTTCGTTTTAGTCTTGTATGAATATTTCTACGTCCTAATTTATAATATTCCGCACCTTCACAGCTATTTTATTTTTGATGAAACTTAACAGTTACGTTCTTAATATAGTCACTGATTGTCAACATGCGTAATTCCTTATGTAGTTGTTTATTTGTTACATACCACTCAGCATTTACCGCGATTCTTAAAAGTTTGTTTTGTAGCACTTGTATTTTGTTTACATGCGTATGCGCTGTAGCACCCCAGATAACACATGCATACATCACTAACGGGAGAATTAAGCTTTTGTACAGTAGTAGGGTGCACTTCGTTTTTAAGATTGATTTTCTGTTAACTAAGGGATAAAGTTGTCTTAATTTTGACCATGCGCAGTTTAGTTTATTAATAATATGCGGTTTCCATGTCAGTCTAGTATCTAATAGTACGCCTAGATATTTTACACTTTCTGCATTGCTGTTCCACGGAATTGGGTTGTCATTAATTGTTATTGGTGGTAGATTGCTTGCTCGGCGCAGGGTAAAGATTTTGGCTACGCATTTATTTTTATTTATATTTAAATTCCATTGTTTGAACCATTTAGCAATGTTGTTGGTTGCTCGTTGAAGTTTTGTTATTGCTCTTGTTAGTTCCCAGTCTTTAACAAGTAACGCAGTGTCATCTGCAAACATGAGTAATTCTCCATGCGTTGATGGAATATCATGGCAGTAAATGTTAAAGAGAATAGGCCCTAGAACACTTCCTTGTGGAACCCCTGCTTGTAATTTTCTAGTATCTGAGTATGAATCATTAATTTTTATTTTAAAAGTGCGATCGTCAAGAAATGAGAAGAGAACGGCTTTGAGATATTCAGATATATGTAAGTGTGCAATTTTGTATTTAAGTCCCATATGCCATACGGTGTCAAAGGCTTGAGCCACATCAATAAAGAGTACTGCTGTGTATTCCTTGTTTTCATAGCCTTCTTCTATTAGTTCTGTTAGTCTTTGTAACTGATGGCATGTAGAGTGTCCGCTTCGGAAGCCAAACTGAAATTGTGGTATAACACCTATGGTGGAAATGTCTTCTTTTAGTCTTACATGTATAATTTTTTCTAAAAGTTTAGACATTGTTGGTAGAAGGCTAATAGGGCGATAACTTGTTAAGTGTTTGTGGTTTTTTCCTGGCTTGGTAAAAGCTGTGAAAGCTTCCACATTTTTGGAAAATATCCAAGTCTTAAGCAAGCATTAAATATCGTAGCTAAATGGCTTAGAGTTTTTGGTGTTATGTGTTTTAGTATTATATTAGTAATTAAATCGTGTCCGGGAGCTTTCTTATTACCAAGTTGCTTAATTATATCATCTATTTCTCTAGGTGAAGTTACTTTTGTATTCTTACATGGATTGGGCATGTGAGTTTCTACATAATTGAGAATGTGTGGAATTCCAGATTGCTCATATTGTGATGTAGTAGCGATTTCTAAGTGGTTAGCAAAAGCGTTGCATTTTTGACCATCGGTGTAATATGTTGTACCATTGTCATCAATCGAAGGTATTTCTGTTTGTTGTCCTAAGATCCTTTTAGTTGTTTTCCACAGGCCTGGATCGTTCGATTCAAAATTTCCAATCATTCGCTTGTAATTATTTATTTTGTATTCATCTAGTTCTCGTTTGACTCGATGTGTTAAATTATTAAGTAAATTTTTAGTAATGGGATTTCTTGTTCGTTGCCATTCACGACGATTTTGACTTTTTTGTTTTATTAAATCTATAATATACTTTGGTGGGATGTAGTAGTTGCGTGGTTTTCTCATTTGAGATGTTTTAGTTGCTTGTTGGATGCTGGTGGTAATAGCGTTCGTTATGTTAGCTATTTGGTTGTCAATATCAATTGCTGTTTCTGGTAGCTTTTGGATAACACAGTTTGCGTCTAATTTTTTTTGGAATAATGGCCAGTTGATTATCCCGTTTATTAGTTTTTGGTTAACATGTCTAAAGACAGGATTGGTTTGAAAACTTATCACTACTGGGTTATGATCAGAGTTCATTTCGGTATAGACTGTTTGATAGATTTGATAATTAAAATAGTTTGTTTGGGTTCACGAACGACAATACGGCAAAGGCCAAGTTCTACTTCTTGTTTTGGCTCTCAAGAAGAGACTATGACCAAGCCTAAGTCTGGGTGTTTTACTACGACGCGGTCTAAGCCGAAAGTCGCTTATGATTTTAATTAAAATTTTTTTGAACAACGATATCTAAAATATCTGATTGATGATCTACACGGTAAGGAAAATATGTATGTTGCTCTGGTGCTATAATTTGAAACACGTATTTAGCTGATAGTTCATTAAGTTTAACTCCATTGGGATTTGTGTTTCTGCATCCCCAAGTTGTGTTCTTGCAATTAAGATCTCCAATTAGTAGGATTGGCTCCGTTGTTTCAAAAATTGCTTTGCATACGCCATTTTTTACAGTAATGAGACATTCGAGTATTTCGCAATTATGAATTTCTTGATGGGACTTCTATGGAGTATAGAATCTGGCTTGGTTCACAAGTTGATTGCCTAACTCTGTAATGGTTCGTTGTTAGATTTTTGTTTGTTTTTTCAAGTTTATCGTTTTCTTTCTTACCTTTTCTGAGTTTAGAATCTGGCTTGGTTCACAAGTTGATTACCTAACTTTTGAGAAGATGATACCCACGTTTGATGAAATTCAGTGTATGGAATCAGAAAACGACAGTGATTTTAAAGCAGATTTATCAAGTCCGCAACGTTTCAATCAACAAGAACTGAACGATCTCATTAGAGACCTGAATCTTTTAAAGGAATCTTCTGAATTATTTGCTTCCAGATTAAATGAGAAGAATCTACTGCAGCCGTAAAAGAGATAAGGATCTGCTGCCCTTTTACTCTGAGGAAAATAATTTGGTATTCTGTAACGATATAAGAGGACTCTTACAAAAAATGGGTTTCTCGGAATACACACCAGACGAATGGCGCCTTTTTATAGACAGTTCAGGACGAAGTTTGAAATGTGTGCTTTTACACAATGGTAATAAATATGGCTCAATACCCATTGGTCATTCTACCAGCATGAAGGAGGAATACGAGGCAATATCACTAGTCCTGAAAAAAATTAAGTATGAAGAACATCAGTGGGTGATATCAGGTGATCAGTGGATATACAAAATATCCTTGTTTTTTATGTCTTTGGGACAGTAGAGCTAAGGATCAACACTGAGTTAACAGAAATTGGCCTTTAAGAAATGTTATGACTCAAGGAAAGCAAAATGTAATCAACGAACCTTTGGTTGCGAGAGACAAAATCGTATTTCCACCCTTGCATATCAAGTTGGGGCTTATACAGCAATTTGTGAAGGCTTTAAATCGCAATGGAGTTTGTTTTGGCTACTTGATTCGTAAATTTCCTGGGATTAGCACGGAAAAACTGAAAGCCGGAATATTCGATGGCCCTCAGATAAGGCAGCTTATTAAAGATCCACAATTTACCGCATCAATAAATGAAATTGAATCTAACGCTTGGTGTTCATTTGTTCAAGTTGTAAAAAATTTTCTGGGAAATTATAAGGCAAAAAATTATATAGAATTAGTGGAAAAGCCACTTAGATCGGTTTCCAGAAAACCTAGGTGATTTGAGTGAAAAACAGGGGGAAAGATTCCATCAAGACATTAAAACTATGGAAGATCGATATCAAGGAAGATGGGGTACCCACATGATGGTCGACTACTGCTGGAGCCTTCAGCGAGACTGTCCTAATAACTGCCATGCTAGAAAGTCATATAAAAGAAAATTTTTAAATAATATGTAAATATAATTTATAAACCTATTTGTTTATTTTGTGAAATAAATACATTTTTTTAGATTTTATGTGCTTTTTTACTAGCACTTGAAGCAGATATTATGAGTAATAACTTAAAAAGTATAAAATTTAAAAAACCAGACTATTTCTTTCTAAAAAAAAGGTCAAAATACAATATCTCAAAAACTAGATCTGATAGACTAAATCTGAAGACAGTTTTGGATTCTGCACCCAAAAGTTACTTAAAAACAGTTACAAAAACCCTGGCACCAAAATGTATGTTGGGCTGTGTAATAGGTAAAAAGAAACAATTTACCTGAATTTACTGCAAATTAAAGAAACATAAATTACAAAATTGCTATAAATGGAAAGCAGATCGTAAAATGCAGAAAATGAAATAGCATTAATTTACTTGCTGTTAAAAGCAATGTTCTGTTTTGCAGAAACAATAAAACGATTTGGTATGTTGATAACGGAGTAACCAATCATATTACAAACCAAAGTAACTGCTTTGATAGTTATGTACTATTTGGTAGCCGCTAAGTCAGTACAACAAATGAAAATTTAGTGGCAGCTCTAGGTCACGGTACAATTAGACTAAAATCCTGTATGATCAAAAAGAAATATGAGTTTTTACTACAGAATGTATTGTATCCGCCAAGTATAAGACAGAGCATTGTAGTTTTAAGCTGTTTGGAAACAATTCTAGTCGGAACCAGAAATCCATTTAGAGGCTTGTACAAATTAAATATGAAAAACATAAGACCCTTTTTACCACTTGGAGTAAATTTAGTCACTAACAACAATTTGCTACAGCTATACCATAAAAGATATGAACATCAAAATAAAAGACATGTGTGAACGGTTTCAAAGTGCAAATATATAAATTTTAGAAAAGCTCGTGTTTTAAAATTCACAACTAGAGAACGAGCCTAAGTACCTGGTGAATGTATACAAACTGATATCTGTAGACCTTGTCATTTTCTGGCTATCGCTATCACGTCTTGTTCAAGGACGACTTCAGCAACCAGTTTATTTATTTCATTAAACACAAATCAGAAGTGGCCGAAAAGCTGACTCTAGCTTTGGCTAAAATAGAAGCAAAAAAATATGGCACAAAAAAGCTTTCATCAGACAATGGTGGCGAACTTGACAACAAAGTAAAAAAAAATGTAGACCAGCATACAACAAAACGGGTGTTCTAAAAGAGAGATTATGACTGTTATGGAGACTGCAAGAGCTTTAATGCACGCTAGAAAATAGAAAAGGATTATTTAATCAAATTTTAACAAACCAATCAAGAGTAGACGTAAATCCCCTTTTGAAGTTTGGTATTAAAAAAAGCCTAACGTGACAAAATAGACAAGAATGGAAGAGTATCCTCATGGGTTATCAAAATGATGATGGTTATAGAATTTAGTGAGCCTGTCTTGACCAAAACATGCACTTAAATGTTGAAATCAAAGATTTAGTAATTACATAAAAGGTCATGGTTTTAAAACGTCCAGTGCTAATCCTTGCTTTTCTACAAACATAGTTGGAGAAGACATATGACTGAATGTTGGGTTCCGTAAATGTTTTTGGATTTAGAGATTGGAAGAAATGGAAGTGGTGCAGTACATGTAAACTAAGCTATTTACACAAGGAAAAACTTTTGATTGTTTTAGAATGCAAAACGGCAAACCACTTGCAACACCAATGGTAAAAGATAGTATTTAATTAGAAAGGGCAAATGATGAATTGAACATTACATTCTCATATAGATAGAGAGGGTGTTGGATTTTTAATGTATTTAATGACAGCACTAGACAGGGTATTGCATATGCATTGAGATGTTTCACGAAAACTTGAAAATCCCTCAAATATTAATGTTGGAAAAGTAATAGGAATTTTTCGTTACTTAAAGAGTACCAGTGAGATGACTTTGATTTGTGAACCAGGAGTTTCAGAAAAAATATAGCTTTTAGTGATGCAGATCATGGTTAGGACGCTCAACTTTCAGACTTTTAATCATATTTGCTGATGGCGCAATTTCTTGGCTTGGTCGACAACAGACATTAACTGCAAATCTGATGACAAAACGGTCGTTTAAGCAAAGACTTTGCAATGTTATTTACCAAAATATGCCAATGACGGAGGGTGTTTAGAAATCAGACATTTATTATGTGTTGAACATTTTGTATTTTTGTAAAACTAAAGACGTTTATACTCTGTACCAATTCAACATCAGATGTAAGAATCATAAGAAACATAATCCACATCATCATTATCGTCGGTGGCGTATGGATTCTTTTTTCCACTTTCTGCCGCAATTTGTTCATTTAATGGGCGATTACGGTTTCTAAGACCTTTATCGATTTTGTCTAAAAATGACATTTTTCTATACAACACAATATAAATAAATAACGGATATCACTATTATAGTAAGAACACAGTTTCTATTTTGCGTCTGCACATAATGAATAACTAATTGAAACTAAACTTTAAAATTCAGAGGCATGTTTATATAGTATGACGCAACTTAAACAAAAAAACTTGTTCAAAACGTATTTTGTGTTCAGGCAAAAACTCGTTTATTCAAAAAACTGGGATTATTATCAGTGGCGTCGACCATTTACCCTAACACATAAAACTTTTGAGCAAAACTCGTTTTTTTTACTGGATAGCCAAACATGGTCATGAAATTTACAGTTTCTTTAGTTTTTCGACTTGTAAAGTAGGTACATTGTTACCGATTTTTGATAAGATAAAGGAAAAAACAAATATAGACATTTGATAATAGAATTGGCCTGTGCAGGCCATTTCAGACAACGAAGGATTAATGTTGGTTGGAGATTTTAAAAATGCTATACAGTTTAAAATATGCACTTAGAATCTCAGGAAATTGCATGCTTTGGGTTCGTGCGGTAAGTCGTCATTTTTCGTGCACTAAAATAACGGTTGAGTTCTTTAAATTATATTATCACATCATTGTATGTAGTCTACAATTTTCTCGTTGTTGCTTTAGGATGCTCTCCAGAATTTTTAATGATTTCACACAATTTTGATCTTAAAAACTTTTTACCAAAGCCATAGACAGTTATTACTCTTAATTAAACTTAGAAATTATTTGATAACAAAGTAAACATTTGCACATTTTTTAACGGGTATTTTAGATACGCCACTGAAATAGATCGGTTAAGTTTGGGACGCGCCGAAAATCTCCAGGTTTCGTGGCGGAAACTGCATTTATTTGATATTATTTTTTTGGTACTAAAACTTGTTTTTTGTTGATTTTCTTTTTATGCGCACAATGACTTGTATACGGTTTCTCTTCTATTTTTGTCATCATTATACGTTTGCTATCATCGATTCTTTAAATAGGTTTGTTTTAGTATTTCTTTTGTCTTTTCTATCAAATTTACACCAACTTTTTGACATTTTTATGTGTAATTTAATTTTTATTGAAAATCTGTAGAAGGAAGTTTATGAAAAAATCCTTTAACATAAAAATTTTCATATAAAAATTCTGTATTATAAAAACATGCTTCTTTTGTAGAGACCGGGTTTTAGTTGTGCACTTTTTACTAATTTGTAAAAGAATTGTTAATGTGTTTACTATACTAAATTATTACATACTAAGCTTGTTATTTTAACTTATAAATATACATTTCTTTTAAAGCTGTGCTAATACTACCTATGTTGACAACTTTTATCTGTTCATCTATTATTCGGCACTGATTGTTTATGTTCTCATATCCGTAATTGTATATTAGCACATGTCTGCATTAACAATTCTCTGTTTGATTTACTCCTTCTACGTTGTATGGCCGTTTAACTCCGGAAACAACGTCGTTTCTAGCCACTATATCGATTTACTCAGTATAGTATATAATATACTTGTTTATTACATTTAGATTTAAAAGACTTTCGTTATTGTTCATATTTATCGACACGATTGACAATGCAATTTTTTTTGTATTTTACATTTATCAGTCTGCTACAATAAAATTTTACTTGCACGTTTTGATTAATTTAATACAAAGCACGATAATGCTCTCAGCGGCTTAAATTAATGTGATATAATGCAAGAAAATTTAATTAACTTATTTAACAAACATTAAACTAAACAGAATTAAAATGTAATGAATTTTCTTGTTATGTGCGGTGTAAAGTGTAAACAAAACTACAGGAAAATTATGGAATCAAGAAACTGTTTAGGCGAGTTGTTTGTGGTATACTGCTTTGAGATAGTGTGTACTGAAAACTTACAAAGCTTTGAATACGCCGGCCGTGTAAATTTATGCCGTAACTCACACCTACAACTTTAGCAAATATAGCTGGAATATTATAATTAAGTTTAATTTAAAGGAGACGTTATAACGTTACACAACTATGTAGACTCAAATTTAAGATAGTGATGATATATTGTTGTTGTTTGCAACTATTTCGATTTTATTTTAAAATTATTGTGGTTATGAGTTGTGATTATACACAAAACACACCATTGCAAAACTTTAAGACGCTGATATCTAACAAAGTTTTTTTGACCTGCTGCAATATAAGAAAAAAGCATAACAGCGTTTATATTTTATTGAAAGGAATAAAATTACAATTTTTGAATGCAACCATGTCGTTGCAGTTTTAACGATCAAACAATTTTTAGTGCTGAAAACACTTATATAAATGAAAATTGCACATAAATAATTTATTGAGTACAAAATTTACTACAAAAAAGTCCGCGGTAGTGTATAATAATTATATCTAATACTTTACAGAATTTTAATGTAATGTAAGACATTTTTGTGCAATTTTGCACACTGGTATCTTCTAAACTATTGAACGTAATTGCACACTTCCGCCGACTGTTTTATAGTAAATTTTGTCCTTTATGAAAATGTTTATGTGCAACTTTCTTCTATCTTGCACCGTTTTAGGGTAATAGTTTATTGACTGTTATAAAATTATTAAGCAAATCATTTCAATACAAAAATTGTGGCGGTTTCGATACTGGTGTAATATTACGACATCGACAAAGCTACCCTTAGCCGCAAAAAAACCGCGGTGGTCACTAAAAGCAACTCGACTGAAACACACATGTTCTGCTAAACCTATAATTTATGTTCACATTTTAAAATGCGTAAACGAACTAATTTAATAAACCTGATTTCTAAAGTTTTATAATAAAAACTACCAGTAATGACTAGTTTAAATCATAAAAAAATTCACTGTAAAGTTATATACATATATATAATAATAAATTTTGAATGTCGAAATTGTATCAACAGTCAAAAAATTGTAAAGATTATTAGCGTTAATAATCTGTTAAGACTAGAAAAAGGATTCCTGTTAAAGTAAAGTTTATCCCTTTAATGCGTTTTTATAGTCAGTAGCGCATTCGTTTAATATTAATAGGAGAAAAAATTGTAGAATCGGTAAAAAAAAGATTTTATTAAAAAGACATGTCGATTATTTCGCGTCGCCAAATGTTTTTATTGTCCAATCTGGTGTAATTTTTTTTAGATATGACAAGATATCGCGAACGCGACAAGCTGTTGAAAAAAATTCAATTTCTAAACTGTGGATGCACATTTCCATAGGTGAAATCTTAACTTTGCAACTTGTTACAAGCTTATAGGTCTTACGAACCTTGCACAGCCAACTCACACAGTTGGAGATAGGGGAGGTTCAAATAAATAAGAGTTAAAGGGCGCTAGATCTTTTATAAGTAAAACTTCTATCTCGATCAGGACAGAAGGTTCAAACTTGAAACCAATTTCAGGTTCGTAATCCTTGTTACCAGTGGCGTATCTAGGGTAGGGCAGGCAGGGCACGCGCCAACCTGAAAGGGGCGTAAAAGAGGCTCGGTTGCGATACAATAAACAAAAATTATATAAAATAAATGAAGATTTAAAAAAAACTTTAAAGTAGTTTAAAGTTTTAAAACAAACTTTAAAATTTTATTAGTTTATGTTGTAAGGTGGCGTTTTTCAGCAGCTTCTATGCGCAAGTGTGTGTAACTTATGCGTAAGTGAGTGCAACTTATGCTCAAGTGAGTACAACTTTTAATGAAATTAACAAAGAAAAGTAAGACAGACTTTTATATTTTATTTTAAATAAATCAAAACTGAAATATACGCTGGCGCCTGGTATTGCTTGCATGGGCGTGTAGCGACTTGCAAGTGCATCTCAGAGAGCGCGCCAAGTCACATGTTTTCACCTCCGCTTTCAACCAATCGCTGGTAGGCGAACTTGGTGACGTATCTTGTGGGAAGAGCGGAGGAAGCAGTTTTGAAGTGAACAGCACGGAGAGTTGTAGTACGTACGAGCGTGGTCCCCGGTGATGAATCGCGAGTTATGGCTGCAGTTTAAATAAAACATATTTTTATATATATCTTGCTGAGTGTTCTTTCAACACATGGGTGTCAGATCGTAGCTAATTTACAGTCGGTAGTTCACAAGCGCCCTCTGAATCACTGGATTCGTCCTTTACAAATATATTCTAAAACATTTTGTTAAGATGTATTAAGGTAATTAAAAAATATATTGCTTTTGTCAATTATGTATAGCAAATTCTTAATAATTTTAAAAATAATTAGCTGAGAACCATGAATCGTTCTTTTCAGAAGGAAAGTGGGGTTGCAGGTCGAAAACGACGTTCATTAGAGGCAAAAGAAAAAGAAAAAAGCAGCAAAGTTTTTAAGACGTTTTTTCAAAAATCGAGCACGAGCACGACTTCTTCAGATAATCCAAAAAATTCTGCAAGCGCAAGGCCTCAAGAACTAGAAGATACTGGGTCAAGTTCAAGCAAGAACGAATTAGTTGCGGCATCTATTGATGGCGATGCAGAGAATTTTAGTGATAATTCCAAAATCCCTGCTATTTCTGAAGAAACAGAAGTTGGGCCTGAGTTTGACAAAGAAATGAAGATTGATGACGTTGAAGATAAAGACTTGATATCTGAAAACGTCCAAATTATTAAATGTCCCATACCTAAAATTATTGAAGAACACGACATTGGATTTCTTATGTTTAGTGAAGAAACAGGAAAAGCAATCATAACTGATCCATTGAGAATTGAAATGATTGAACATGGTTTTAAACATTTTCAAAACATTGAAGGTCCTTTTCTTTCGACTAACAATCGTTCTATGAACAAACTTGGTTCTTTAAAAGACTAGGAAATGGCCACGGTGAGCAAGTGATGCGTTCATGGTTGGTTTACTCACCTTCCAAAAAATCTGCCTTTTGTTTTTGCTGTCTTCTTTTTTCAAAATGCGAAAACCAATCTAGTTTGGAACAAGAAAGCAGATTTAATCATTGGAAAGCACCTAAGAGAATGAATGTACATGAAAATTCAAAAAACCACAGACAATGCTTTACCCAATAGAAAAAACTGGAAAGAAATTTATTTTACAATAGAGGAATAATTGATGCAGAACTTCAACAGCAAATTGAAAGAGAAAAGCAAAAGTGGTGTAATATTTTGAAAAGGCTGTTGCACTGCATCAAATACCTTGCAATGCAAAATTTAGCTATGCGAGGACACCGAGAATCACTTCAATCAAATGCTAATTCAGGAGATTTACTTGGTTTACTGAAACTAGTTTCCAATTTTGATCCTGTTATTAAAGATCATTTAAAATTTGCGGAGAGCCATTTTGAATCCACTACATATCTTTCACCTAACATTCAGAACGAGTTCATTCACATCATGGCATCCACTGTTCGTGCTAACTTGCTTGAAAAGCTACATAAAGCAAAGTATTATGGGCTAATGTTTGACTCAACTCCAGATTTAGCCCATCGCGAACAAATGTCTGAGGTAGTTAGGTATGTCGAGATCGATGTTGAGAAAAAAACAGTATATATAAAAGAATCTTTCCTTGGCTTTATTCAACTCAGCGATAAGGATGCAGCTAGCTTAGCGCAAACAATTTGGGAGCAATTAGAAAAAGACGATATGAATGTATAAAATTGCAGGTCACAATGCTATGACAATGCTGCTGTTATGGCTGGCCACAAGAGTGGTGTGCATCAAAGAATAAAGGAAAAAACAACCTTGCCATATTTGTCAATTGTGACAATCATAGTCTTAATTTGGTAGGCGTACATGCGGCTAAAGAAGAAGTAATGATGGTTACTTTTTTTGGAACCATCGATGCGCTTTACGTTTTTTTCTCAAGATCAACTCAACGATGGCAAAAACTTAAAGATGCTGTGCCTATTACTTTGAAGTACGATTCCGATACCAGGTGGAGCGCCAAAACAGAATCAGTAAAACCTGTACACACCTACATTGATGAAATAGTGGAAGTTCTTCAGAACTTAATGGTAGACAAAAGCGCATCAAATGAAACGAAAAGAGATGCAAACCAGCTTTATAATAGAATTTTAACGTATGACTTTCTCACATTGCTAGGGTTTTGGAACAAGATTCTTGGCCGAATTTACTGTGTTCAAAAGAGGTTGCAGGACCCTAAAATGAACTTTCATAATGCAGCTTTAGATTTGAAATCGCTCCAAGATTATTTCTAAAGTGAGAGATAAGTCTTAGTTAATGACTCAATAAAAGAAGGAGTTTAAATTTGCAACGAATGGGGTGTTGAATTTGAAAAACGGCAAAGTTAAAGTAAACAAGAATTCCGTGAGTCCAGTACCTACTTGTTCAAAGAAAACGTTTTCCTCGTTGAGTCAGGCTGGAATAAATTTAAATAGCAAATCGTGTCAACACAATATCTTACAAAAGCAAGATCTACAAAATTGTTAGTTACTACTAAAAGAAACTACACATAACCCGATTATCGAATGCTGTTGTATACATTCAGTGAAAGTTGGTTTCGCAGTTGTTTGCCACATGAGTAGAATCTCGAAGAAAAATTCTTGCTTTTGTTTTTAGTTTTAAACGTAGGCTTTACAAAGTTATACTCGTCTCATGAAGGTATTTGTCGATATTAACCCCTGCATCAAAACATACAGCCAAAACGTGGCGGGACGTGCTACCAAATTAAGAAGGAAATAACCTAAGAATTTTAAAAACGAATATGAACAGCTTACTCTGTAATAAATAAACTTTAAATGCGCAATAAAATTATAATTTAATTTCCATTAACGTCGATGTTATTAAAAACATTTTAATTAGTTGCGGGTTAACGTCTTGACAGGAAATGACAGTAAAAAGAAAACTTGGCAGAGGGCGTCAGAACCGAAATTTAATTTTGATTCAATCATTATACAGGGTATTACGTTATGAAATTTTTGCACGTAAGAAACTTTTAGATCGGAAAGGATGTGGCAACGTAGCTCGAATCGTGTCATAATCTTAGAAGCTGTAGAACTGTGAACCGCCATAAAGCTCGAGAAAAATCCAGTAATTATTTAGTTTTGTTGTTTATGGGTAATGGACTCATTAGTATGTGTATCTACGGCATGCAAGTACATTGAAGCAATGTATTTGTTTTTATTTTGCTCACAGCAATTATCCGTATAGAAGATGACACTTTTTCCCTCGCAGTTGTTTAGTAAATAATAAACAACATAACTCCCTATCTCGTTAGCTCCTTTATTTTCTATAGTCTCATTCCAGAAATAACAATACCCAAATTTCTGAGAGACGTTATAAATTATATAATTGAATGCCGGCAGTTTGCTTTTATAATAAAAGTCAGAAGCTTATCCAGAAGGAGTGGGTAAATCATACACTGCCACAATAAGATCTTACCTACTCTTTGCAACTCCACAATCGGATTTCTTTTCTTCACAAGAAAGTTGTTTGTTACGCTAATGATTCTCGAATTCAGTTTTCATTTCGGCTTTTCTTTTCAAAGTCGAGTTATTGTAAACTGATCTTTCAAAAAAAATGTCCCCGGATAAACTGGTATTTGTTTTTGTTAACAACCCGTCGATTTACACGACGACGTTGTGTTATTTTTGTAATGTATTCTTCTTCAGAGTAGACCCGATTAGGTTCATGACTCGATTCGGACACTATAAATTTTACGTTATCTGTTTCGAGAACATTCCGGTAATCACAAATGATCTTAAATAATCTCGAAACTTCTGTCCGTTTTAATATGTAGACTTTCAAATTGATTGTTTAAATAAAAATGCAAATAGTTTATATAACAAAAGCACACAATGTAAACAAAGATGATTGATTGAAAAACAAAAATTTTACATAGATCAGATACTTATAATTATGCATAAATTATGTAATTATAAATCAGTGTTTTAGAAAACAATGTTGAAAGATTAAATTTGACTTTTATTACTAAATCTTGTAAAAATATGTTTTACTGTAAACTAGTTCATTTTTTATTAGGATTATTGAGACTTTGACGGTTTATTTATTTAATGTATCTGTCACAAAATGATTGATTGCCGTATCAGCGTATAAAACTCAAATTAAGCACTAATTCGATTTTAAATTTTCTGATAATTTTTCCTGATGTGAAAGCAAAATATGAAAATACTATTATACAATCTAATATTTGACGTTGCAATAAATTATAATTTTTAAATATTTTATAATTCAGTTTTCTAAGTATTGTATCTTTGTATTACAATTTTCCATTATGGATAATTCTCGTGTGGTCGATTTCTCACGAGCTGAGCTTTTGTCGCACGTCGCGAACTTCAAAGCCTGAAATTCCAATGTAACTACACTTTAGTATTTCATAAAATAGTATATTATTAATCAAATTCTATTATGTTGAAACAGAAATAATTGCCAGTTGCATGATTTAAAAAAAAATTAATTGTGAGACAACCTGCAAGGGGCCTACGTCAGCGAAAAAAAAATCCACGATAGTGGATCTCAACATACACTGATAGCACCTATTTACTTACATTATACTATTTTATAATATAAAGACATATATGTACATTATTTATAAAAGTACCTATGAAGTAAAAAATTTATTGTATAAGTATGTTTATAAAATTGTGTAAGTTGTAGGATGTAGACATTCGCTTTGTGGTCGCAATACATTTTGAACTTGTAAAAACCTGCACATAATGATATACCATGCGACGCTTTTATATAATTTTTATTTTCAACAACAAACAACCTACCGTTTATTCGTGCCTTTAATATCTTGAATCAGCTCCAACTTGGTAAAGCAGTGGATAGAGGTCCGACTAAGCCCAGTGAAGACGGTCTGGGTTAAATTTAACAAGAAATAACCAATAAAGCGCCACCTGTTTTCAATTAAAAACTCTAACCACCACACCAAGGGTGTGTTATAAAAAACAGGAAAATCGTTGGTAAGAAGAATAAAGAAAAAAAAGACACTTGAAGTTTAAATATATATATATCAGTATACCCAGTAGATAAATAACAAAAAAAACTCAGTCCAACAACTATTAAACAAAATAGAGTATTGTGCTTAACATAAATAAAGAATTCAACAAAACTTGAGACAAACATAAATAACGAAAATTGTAATAACCAAACTATAACGCCTAAATAAAAATTCCTAGTTATAACAAAACATTACATAGTTCAAATCAAATCCAGGCAGCCAAATATATCGCTATAACAATTACAACTCGCAAAATCTCGAGTTCAGAAAAAATATAAAATAAAACGCGGTTAAGTCTATAGGGTACGACGAGTTATATAAGCTTATATTACCCCGCATATACCTGCAAAAGAATCACTTAACTAAATGCTACAACAAGATAAACGTTTTATCATAAAACTAATTCGCCAAAAAAAAACAAATCAATCAAGCTGCAAAAATTAGATCCAATTGAGATCGCATAGTATTACATTGATTACACGTAAATTTAATCTTATTCAAATTTAACTTTCGATGTTATGAAAAAAAAGGTTATAGTTGCAATAATTGTGATATTTAAAACGATATAGTTAATTTAAAAAAAAGGAATTGATTCAAATTGTTGGTCAGATTGCTTATACAATAATAGGTAACAGTTAATGATATCAAAGAAAAATTTAAGTTTAGCTAGTTAATCGCCGTAGATACCCACGAAGTGCTGGGAAAACCAATCGCATCTGGTGTCGGAATTTTTCGTAAATTTTCTTTAGTTGCAGGACTACTAGAACCACATACCGCGGCGACACGAGGACGTACAAACGATTTCCAGCAAATAAACTTCTGTATTACTAACGTTACGACGAAACAAACAGCCTAAAAAAAAGTGACAGACTTAGCACCAGGTGAACGCAACGTTCCGATAAAACAGCAGATTAATAAGAAACATACCTTTAGATCTTGGGCGGCTGTAATTTGCGAATTTAAATCTTTAGAAGACGTCGGAGTTCACAAATCCGTCTCAACGACGTGTGCGTCAAACAAACAAAAAATTCCACCAAATTTCCTTTCGAATATAGCAAATTTTTCAAAAGACGCGCAGTGTTAATAGGAATAAATCCATTTACATGTAGAGCCAAAGTTTACTAAAATAAATTTGCACTCGAGATTTCCACTATAACACAATGAAACAACCGAATTCTTCAAAGAAAGTAATGATCAGCAAGCTTATTGATATCTGCCCGTTCTAAAACGGAAAACACACATATACGCATCGCGAGATAAGAAACCTCCTATCCTTGAAGTTAAAATTTTCGAAAACAGGTAATGGATTAAATTGTAGTTTCGCCAAATAAAACAGCGTTGTAAAATTTCTATCCTTAAACCAACAATTTGCAAATCATCAAAACGAACAAGTCTTAATTAATAAAAAAAAAATAAATCTAATGACTTCTAAAATCGATATAGAAAAACTGATAAATACAAACTAAAGAATTTTTAATAAAGAATTTTAACTAAAATAAAAACGTTACAACCAGTATCATCTTATTACAATCATAAGCGCAGTCTCATAGCTTCGCGAACTTGCACTGACTTGTTCAATTCGTCACTCTATAAACACGAATGTGCGACAAACACGTTTATTCGTTTCCTGAATCTTCAAAAGGAAAGTGCTAAGAAAATATTTAAAAAAATATAAACTGGTACTTTATCACACAAATTATAGTGAACCAGTGTTATTTTGTTTGAGGGTGCCGGAGAAAAGTAAGTAAATTATTTTTTATTAAACTTGTTCAATGTCTTCAAGCAAATGATATTACTGCATAAATGAAAAAATGTTTTTGCGTTGTTTTCGTTGTAGTTGTTTTCTTCAGTACTAGATGTACCAAGATTAGACATCTTTCAATCAATTAAAAACGTAAGAAAATTGTAGTACCATAAATGAGGAACGTATACCTCTGTCTCCTTCATACTTAAACGTAACGTTTAGAACTGTTCACTTTCTTTAATTCCTCACGAAATGAATTCCGCAAATTATTAATTTTTAACAACGCACTCTTTGTTTGCGAAAGCATCAATTTGACGCATTTCATATGCTTACCCATGTAATCTTTGCTTCTACTTTCCAAAGACATGGATTTGTTTTATAAAGTTCAATAAATCTGGAGATAAAAGAATCTACAAGCATATTTATAGTTTGACGTTTGTACTTGAACTAAAGCATACAGTTTCTTTCGCATCTGCAATTTCAGTCTGTGCAGGTCAATTTCAAAAAGAGACAGAAATCGGTCCGGTCATTTTTTGCACACTGCACAGGCCGTCTGATTCATCTACACACACACACACACACACACACACACACACACACACACACACACAGTTCTGGTCTGTGTTGGGTTGGCTCAAGTGTTGGGTTCTTAAGTGCAACTCCAAACAAAGAAGAAAAAATTGTCATTGCCCAATCAACAAAGAAACATTTTTGAAATGTCTTGTTCAACGTTTTACAAAAGAAATATTAACATTTTTAAAAACATTGCAAAAACGTCTTAATGACCAGAATTACGTTGCAAAGTCAATATCAGAAAAACATTTAAAAAAATATTATTTATAATATTATTTATATATATTTATGTTACATTAATGTATAAAAAATGTGTAATCAACGTTTTTTTTTAAATATTGCAATATGCTTAAAGGCAGTTCTACAAACATGGTATAAATGTAAATTTAGTTATACTTGCTTTAATTTTAAAATACTGACATATTTCGCTGTTAGTTTTATTTATACTAACCAATAACACAGCCAATAACGGCAGCATTTTACAATCAAACTAAGTATAACTTAACTGACATTTATACCATTATTATAGAAGCAGCCCTAAAATGCTTACAAAAAATAGATAATACAATCTTTGTGTATTAAAAATACTTCAATGTCATGTGGCTGCAAACGCATTTGGTGCCTATAGCAAAAATTAACACATTAACATAAAAGTAAAACAAACATTATTCATGTAATTACTTTATAATAATTGAAATAATTATAATAATCCTCACAAAAGTTTTCAATTAATCAAAGTTTTTCTATTTTATGGATAGAATCCTTCGGAACAATAAAGGTTGTTTTTATTGTTTCCGTTCCTCCACACCGCAGGATCCTATCAATAAAATAAAACTTTTGACTAATTATGCATGTACCTCTTCGTGTAAAAACGAAAACCAGAATAACTAACAATCCAAGATTTTGAGACTTTGTACACACAAAATAATGGTACGATAATATCAGAAAAAATTTCATACCAAGATTAATTGGTTATTGTGCACGTTCAAATCTCCGATTTGACTAACATCATATCATAGTACATAGAATGAACGTTTTAGTGTACCACTGCTGTAACAATTAATGTTACACTTCAGTAAAATTTCTTGCAACGAAAAACGTACCATTATAATAAATGCTGACATATACTAAAAGTATCTATTTCAGATTCACTACAACGAAAATTATAAAACGATTAAACTGATACGCTAACAATCTATTACACAGCATAGCGAGTAATACCATGGAAATTGTTGATTCGTTGAAGCTTAAAATATAATGCAATTATAATATACAAAATTGTCATCTTTTCACGCAGATACTGGTACTTTGCGCAAACGCCGTTATTAAGTACTTAATTCAAATTTGCAAGAAAGTTTTTAGAAAAACGAAACGGTTTAATATGTATTTATTAATAATATGTTACAAAATTTTATATTGATGTGTTTTTGTTGTGTATATGTAAAAGTAAATAAAAGTATAATTTCTAATAAAGTAAAAATGTTTTTTATGTTACTAAAAAATGTTTTAGAAAACATTTTTAAAATATTTCAATATCAATGTTTAAATGAAATATTTTTAAAACGCAACAAAAATGTTTTTTTGAAAATATTTTTTATTTCGACTATTTTAAAACGTTGCAACGTAAAACATGAAATAAACGTTTCCTTGCTGATTGGGTGTGGTAACAACAAGATGCTAAAGTTCTTAATAGCAATTGCGATAAGCATTAATGTAGCCGAGTTAGTGTTAACATGTACACATGCAGCAAAAATTTGAATACAACAGATAACATCAGTACTTTTTACGGGCTATAACGACAAACTTACTAAACATAATAAAAACACAAGTTCTGAGCGTATGCTGATTTGTAGAATACAATTAACTTTAGCTAGAGTTTGATAATTTTAAAGAAAAGAATTCAATTAACAAGACAAGCGGTGCTTTTTATGCAAAAAACATTTTATTCTAACTATTGTAAAAAACTGGAACATTGGGCTGCTGAATGCCTACTTAAACGTGCAAAAGAATCCATAACAACTTCTTCAAAGCAAAATTCAACCAGATAAATAGTATGTCAACAGTTTTTTTGTTTCTAAAATAATAATAATAATAGGAAAGAAAAACTCCACAATCTAAGTTTTTGAGTGTAGAAAGGTTTGGTACCGTTTTATTATAATGGAAAGCGGTACGGGAATTAGTTAAAAAATGTTTGGTAAATGCGGCTACTCACCTGTTCTTTGTAAAAACTGCAGGACGTAAAAGTTTTACTGCGAAAATAGGCAATATTTGGAAGTGGGAAGATTTTGTACGTTTTAAATAAAAAAATATTGAATCCACGTAAATTTGAGACCTGAATGTAATAATTGAGAATCAGTTTTAGATGTATCGTGAACATCAATACTGCAAGTTGTGATGATGATTTCTGCATTTTGCACGGTAACGAAACAACAAAAACACAACACAACATTACAGCAACACAACAGCAAGATGAGTTTACAAGTTGTTACGTGCGAAATTTTTATAACGTAATACCCCGTATATCGACTTAAACTTAGATTCTGGTTTTGACGCCCTTTGCCGATCCTTTTGGGTACTGACAGGTTCCGGATTCATTTTGAAGCTGTCAACTACGTGAGACGGTCTGTGTCGTAAATTTGACCTAATTCTTAAAATTCTAAGTGCATCCACGGTGATGAGTACGAAACTATAAGTCAATTACGAATTTATTGTAATCTATTCGGCACAGGGTAAGATATTTTGCATCCGATTTATTAGGATTCCTTTGTAATTTTTGTATTAATTTGATAGCCGTTTCGCCACGCTTCGATCACATGTTCGATTCAATAAAAGAACAATGAGGAATAATTCCTATTGATTAATACCGTTACCGAACGCTTAAGATTTTGGAAGGCATATTATTCACAACGAAAACGAAGTCTCAACAAGCATTTACTTTGGAGATGTTCTTTCTTATACACCAGTCGATTGCGTTACCACCCACCTGTTCGTAATTACTAATAACAGCATTCGATACAACCGGTTTTTATATCTCATTTTATTTATTATTATTAACGATTTTGTAGCTTTCTATCTTCGTGAGTTATTGTGTGACACGATTTGCTATTCAATATCTATTCTACGTTACTACATTAAAGTTTTTATACCTGTTAATCTTTCTTTTATGGTAACATACCTTTCTCTTTAAATTGTGGTTACCCAAACACCAAAGCAACAAGGATTACGAACCTAAAAATTCGTTACAAGTTTGGACCGTCTGTCGTGATCGAAGCAGAAGTGTTAATTAGAATTGATCTGGCGCCCTTAATTATAATTCGCTTGAACCTCCCCTATCTCCGACTGTGTGAGTTGGCCGTGCAAGGTTCGTAAGACCTAAAGCTTGTAAAAAAGTTGTTATGTTAAAGATGTTTCTGTGTGATTTTCGTTTCGGAACGCCCACTTTTCGCTACAAGCCTAATGCTAACAGTCATTCTGTTCTTTTTTTTGTTTGACGGATTTAAATATCTAGGAGAGAAAAGTTATTGATTCTGGTGCCTGTGGTATAGTAATTATCTACCGTACGCGTCCGGTAAAACTTTTACACATATCCACGTTATAAATGGGTGAAGTACTTTCGCTGCTTATGTGAAAGTCTTTTTATGCGATTTTGGATACCCACAAATATTTCATTAATGCGAAATTATTAACACCAGTTAGTTCATATTAGGAAAATTTCTACCGTGATTAAGGGTATCAAAACCTTTGATTAATTAATACAATTATAACCGTACTGGAAGGCCCACTTCTAACTTATTTGTGATAAAGCCGTATGTATGTCATATTTTTTCAACAAATTTTAGGAAAGTTTGGGGAATGTGCCGCTAGCTAGCCGCATACTTTAAGAGGAAAAAAATTGTAACTATTGTACTTCTTAATCTAATTTTTTTTATCTACGTTGTCAGTCGCTTCCACACAAAACTGTACGTACATATCGGGTTGTTGTCACAACTAATCATAAAACTTTTTTGTGTGTAGTAAAGTATAAAAAAGTGCGCTCAAATTCTCTTGGTTATTAAGATATTGCATATTTGTATTATATTTACTAATGTAAAATTCTTCTTTTGAAATGTTAAATTTGAAGCTGACAAGTTTAATTTTATGCACAACGTGTTGCCCAAACAAAGGGGGCTTGCTTCAACAATTATTGTTTGTGATTTATATTTATTTAGCAGCAATTCATCGCATCTACCTAAACCTATTTCGCTTCTGTTTTCTAATCTTTTTTACTTTGATAAAATACTTGTGTGTTGTCATTTGTTTTCTTTCAGCTTTGAATAGATTTAAACGATGTTTTTCATTCTAGTTTCTAACATTTTGGCGCTTTTTTAATCTCATTTTATAATTAGCACATTGAGACCTGCGATTCGCTTGCCGATTCAACTGAGTTAGTCGTTTGCCTTTAAGTTAAGAGAAGACTCTCGTAACAAAGTGAATCACCAAAAAGTTTTGAAAAACGAGTAAAATGACAATTATTTGACATCTATTGATCAATATCTAATTTTATCAACGCATTTCTTTAAAAGTAACACATGATAAACAATTCAAGCGGCGTTTACTTCTTTTTCTTGCTACCGACTTAGATTTCAATTTTAGTTTTGTGCCGCTTTCTTAAGTCTGCGATTAATTTATACTATATCGTATAGAATGACGTATATGCAGGAATGTGTGACGTCATGTTCATAACAAAACGGAAGATCTCTATCAAATGGATTGAAAAAAAAAATGATCCGTTTTACATACCATTGCAAATATATACAGTGTGTCCCCGGATAGGTGAAACGACTCTTGTGAAAGATAAAAAATTTTCGATATAAAATTTCATTGTTTGGGGTTCAGCCCTGCTTAGTTACAGACAAATTTCTGGCATAATTTTAGTTTTCTAAAATCATGTATGCCTTGGATCTTTTCAAAAATCTGATTTTTGGTTCTAGTAAACTACCTTTGTTAGTGAAGATATAACAAAATTTGATTAACAAAAGTTCTTTTGAATCATGAAAAAGTCCTACTTCTAGAATTTTAAGCACCTAGGCCAACGTTGATGTTTTGGCAATTTACAATAATTTTTATCTGATAGTTTAATATTGTTTATCCCCGGATAGGTGATATGACTCTTGTAAAAGCGAGAAAATTCTAAACAAACAAAATAAATAAAAGAATTTCTTTAACACAGTTTATTACTACGAATATTAAAAGATAACACTTAAATTATTAGCTATTACAAGTTACTGGCTTAACACTGATAAGCTATAATGAAATAGTAAGTTAATACTCAGATTAAAAATAAGCAATTTGTTTTTCCATAGCAATCTTTGTAGAATGAGCGTGACATCTTGGCCGGCTAGATCTCCATACCTTTCGATAATGGATTTTAAACTATCAGATAAAAATTATTGTAAATTGCGAAAACTTCAACGTTGGCGTAGGTGCTTGAAATTCTAGAAGTAGGACCCTTCCATGATTCTAAACAACTTTTGTTAACCAAATTTTGTTATATCTTCACTAACAAAGGTAGTCTACTAGAACCAAAAATCAGATTTTTGAAAAGAACTAAGGCATACATGATTTTAGAAAACTAAAATTATGCCAGAAATTAGTCTTTAACTAAGCAGGGCTGAACCCCAAACAATAAAATTTTTTATCAAATTTTTTTTATCTTTCACAAGAGTCGTTTCACCTATCCGGGGACACACTGTATATATAAGGTTATACATTCCATTTTGAAATTGTAACCGCTTGTTTGACATCTTTCGACTTACGTATTTTACATAGCAGTTAGTCACTCTGCTATGCTTTCTTGTTTGTTTGCTTTTTCTGTAATTTTCTGTCATTCTGCATCTTTTCTTTCGCTCTGGTTATTCCCATTTTATCAATTTCATTTAAGACTTGATCTTCCGGGTCTAGGACGTTTTGGCGCCGCCGTTTTGGCACCGCCGTTTGGGCGCCACCGTTTTGGCGCTAAGACTTTTTGGCGCCGAGATGTTTTGGCACATGGATGTTTTGGCGCAAGGACGTTTTGGCGCATGGATGTCTTGGCGCCGACCTATTCCCATAAATAAATTTTGTACATTTTTATTTTCGAGTACATTAAAATAAAGTTAAGCACAGGCAAATCACTTTTTGAAATAATACGAACATCTTCTAACAAAATACAAACAATCAATACTCATATTTTTATACATGTCTACATTTTTTCTAAGTACAACACTTATGTCGGTACACTTACAAAGTCTTTAATGAATAGGAGATTTTTCTATCACTTTCTAAACATTGGATTAGTTTGTTAGATTATAGAAACCGCCTTTTTCAATATTCATAATGTTAGCTTTTATATAGTTTAAGCAAAAAGTGTAAATGATAAATCACTTCTGAATATAATGAGAAATAAATATTTCAATTTAATTGATTCTAGTATGTGTCTAGCTGATGCTTAATTGCGTAATTTACTTATCAAATGCACATAAGTACTACCTAGAGTGGTAAGGGTTGTCATATTTTTTATTCGTGTTCAAAAGAAAATCAAATATGTAGTTTTACCTGCAAAAAGTCGGTTAAATTCAAGCGTATCCGTGTCCCAAAATGTAACTGTTGCGCAATCCGGTCCTAGGATTAACGCTGAATACTGACCATCGGCGCGGCGCAATCCGGACACACCGTATTTATGTACTAGGTGTAAGTATTGTTAAAGTATTATCAGCTATAATACCCCTAGAGCATTGATAATACCGAGATAATTTTGTCATAGAGATTGTTGAAAGCGTGTTTCTTGGTAATAGCACGAGGCCGAAGGCCGAGTGCTATTACCTTAAAGAAACACGCTTGAAACATTCTCTACTACAAAATTTTGAGTATTTATCAATGCTCGAGGGGTATTCGGTAAGATAATTTTTTACTACTTTCCAAGTTTTTTAATCAATTAATACAAATTAATTGCGTTTTATGGTGTATTTTCTAAAGGAATTTAGTTAATTTTGTAGTAACAAATATCATCAAATCTGTGTATCATCATTATGAATTGATTTACTATCTGACATTTAATTTGACATTTTAATATATCATGTCTGCTTTGCCCGATAACACCACACCAGTGGTGTTATCGCTGTAATCCGTTGATGATTGGTTGAATTTTAAAAAATGCAATAAAATCAAATTTTTCTATTGGTTAATTGATACAGTAAAAAATTATCACTGTAATCCCCTATTTGCTTAAAAAAAACGAAATGCCGCTGATCCTCTAAGTAATTGTGTCTATAGTTCTAAGAACTTCTAAGCTTTTCTGTGTCCGGTAAAAATTACACTGACGAGCGAACCTGTTTGAAAATAATTCAATAAACTTTTTCTTTATTTACCATTGCTAAGACAATAGTTTTAAAATATACCCACTGTTAAACATTTTTAGCAGAAGTTTCCTCGTAAAGTACAAAGTAAAAAATAGTCAGTTTGTTTTAAAATTAACATTGATTCACAAATAAAACTAAAAATGAACGACATTCTAAGTAATCGCGGAAAAAATAAATTTACATTTATGTGTTCGATAAGTTTAGTCGCTGTAATACAAAACAATTTTGGAGATGTGAAAAAAAGAACTTTTGCCCAGCTCGTATTCATGTGGAAAACAACATTATTATAAAATCAATCAACGAACATAATCATGATAGCTCTGCAGCCAAAATTGAAGTCGAAAAAACAATCACAAATGCTAAAAAAAGAGCTACAGAAACCATGGAATTAACAAGCCAGGTAATAAACGTATCCCTCAACAACATTTCCCGAGCTGCTCAAAACATTTTACCTAACCACGATGCAGTGAGAAAAATAATACGAAGAAGGCGAAATCAAATAAATGCTGCTCCTCCAACTCCTGAAAATGTGATAGATCTAGTTATCCCGGACGAATATAAATTGTACGAATATGAAAGAAATGTACACGAAATTTTTTTGTTGGCTGACAACGGACCATTACCAAATCGAATTTTGATTTTTGGAAGAGCACGTTCTCTGCAGGTAAACGATTCTTATTAAGAAAATATAATATGTATTTTTAGTTAACATCTAAATCGTCACGTATTTATTTCAGATACTTAGTGAATGCGACCACTGGTTTGTTGACGGAACTTTTAAATGTACACCTCCATTATTTTATCAAGTGTATGTATTTCTAGCAAAACGTTTTGCAAGTGTACATCCTCTTTCATACATTCTATTGCCTAACAAGCAACAAGCAACATATACTGAAATGATTAACATGTTACGTAATATACAACCGGAGGTACAACTAAATCCTGCACGTATAAGTTGTGATTTTGAATTGGCCGCTATTACAGCATTTCGTAATGCATTTAAAACCGTAACTATACAAGAATGTTTCTTTCATTTAACCAAAAATATGAAGAAGCATGTTGCCGAACAAGGTCTGCTTGGTCGTTTTAATAACGATGCAGAATTTGCAGTTTTAGCAAAAATGATTACTTCGCTGGCATTTGTTCCACCCGCCGATATGAATCAGGCAATCAATTCCTTAGAAGAATTGCTACCACCAGAGCTACAACCCGTTTTGGAATGGTTTGAGGATAATTATGTAGGTCGTCCCAATCGAAGGGGACATGGAACACAACGTGCAATTTTTCTTATTGAAATATGGTCTGTTTATGACCGTGTATTAAATAATGTTGACAGAACTAATAACCATGCTGAGGCGGCTCATCGAAGATTACAAGAAGAACTTGGGATGAACCACCCTAACCTGTGGGCATTCATAACTGCTCTCAAAAAACTGCAGAAGGGGCGTGATGTTTTTTACGAGCAAATGCTAGCGGGAAGGAGTCCACCAAAAAAACTGAAGAAATACCGGGATGCTGATAGACGTATAAAAAGACTCGTTGAAGGTTACAATAATACCCAAATTGTAGAATACTTACGCGGTATTTCATATAATTATGAAATGGAACCGTAATATGTAAATTAATGTTTAAAATAAGTGCGTTATAATTATTGTGTTACAATATATAGATTAAGAAAATTTGTATTAATAAATATATTGTGTATTTTTTAAAAATTACCCATTTCGAATTTAAATCTTTACAACATGAAACATGAGGTTCTTAATTCCACTTCATTGCAGTTTCCATGCTGCAATGTAACATCAAAAAAGGTGAAACATATGTATTGTAAAGTTCCGTAACCGCCGCAGTAGTTGCCATCTGAATCAAAAACTTAAAATTTTGTAATGTAATTTTTGTAATTTGTAACTTTTTTATGTTTAATTACTTTTTCAAACCATTTCAAGTTTATTTTATTTAAAAAACATGATTTCGCTAACGCAAAACAAGTTCTGTATTCAAATCATTATCGAAATAAAAAAAAATCTAAGTATTAGAATCTTAATGAAAATTTAATAAGAACAAATAAATTTCTTGAATTTTGCCGTGATGGGCAGTTACTCGCAAAACATTTATATTGATCATTTTATGTGGTAAGGATACAATAACGGAACCAATTTGTGTCAAGCCGATCTTGCAAAGTATCGCCAATTGAGATTGAAATAAAAAGTATTCGCAAATTATAGTAAGTTTATATATAAACTATATAAAAAAGTAATCCGCAACAAATACAAGTTTTACACACAAATTTCTTTCTGATAAACACATAAATTAAACATTTTGTATCTTTGTTTATAAAATTAAAATTTAATACATAATTAACATCCGATAAACGTAACAAAGTTAACGCGAAAACATAAAAGGGCCAAAACAATTTGCGTAGTGGCGCCAAAATATCCTAGCGCCAAAACGTCCTGGCGCCAAAACATCCATGTGCCAAAACATCCCCGCGCCAAAAAGTCTTAGCGCCAAAGCGGCGGTGCCAAAACGGCGGTGCCAAAACGGCGGCGCCAAAACGTCCCATTCCCTGATCTTCCAGAGGAGTTGAGGTCTTCCTCTCTGTCTAGTGTTAAGTGGGTTCCATTTCATGATTTTTTTTATAATTGCTTCATTTCCTCTTCTTTGCACGTGTCCGTACCACTTCATTCTCTTGGCTTTATTTATTCTTGTTATGGTTTCGTTTTCTAGTATTTCATTCACTTTTGTATTCATGAGCTTTCTATATTCTCCGTTTATTTGCTTAGATCCCATTATTTTTCTAATTACGTTTCTTTCAAATGCCTTCATTTGCATAGGTTGCTACAGGTCTTATAACTGATTGTTATAGCATAAGTTTCGTTTGCTTACGCATATGTTTACTTCTTATTATTTTTTTGTATCTATGGAAAGTGTTATGTCCGGCTTTTATTCTTTGCGCAATTTCTATGCTTTTGTCATTTTCATTATTTATTATTACTCCCAGGTATCTATAGTTTTGTATTACTTCGTACTTTTCGTTTCTTTTTCTTCTTCTGTTTGCTCATTTTTCCTTGTGATTTTTATATTTTTGTCTTTTTTTTATTTATTTCCAGTCTTCTTCTCTTTGTTGCTTGCTCTATTTTATCTATTACTTCTTTTAATTTTTTTTTATCTCTTGCTATTACCGCTACATCGTCGGCATGTGCATCATTTTTTGTATAATAGATCTCTTGATTTCGCATTCTATTATTATACCTTCCATTGCCATGTTAAATAAGGTTGTTAACAATCCGTCTCTTTGTCTAACCCCTCATTTTATTGCTATTCTCTTTGTTGTTCTTTTATGTGTTTGTACTACGGCTTCTGATTTTTCCATGTTTGACTTTTTAGTTTTTTCGGAATACTTTGGTTTTTTGCATCTTTTACTATCATTTTTCTTTTAAGGGTATCGAAGGCTTGTTTAAAATCTATATACATTATATGTATTTGGTTGGTATAGCTTAGTATTGCTCTTATTATCATTCTTTAGTTTATCCATTATTTTGTTAATGTACTCACGTTTCTTTTCTGTCATTAATTTTGCGCCTTCATATCTTTTTCTCTTGTAATTCTCGTAATACTCTTGCTTTCAGGTTCCTATTCAGTTCATTCTTGCCTCTCTCTTTTTCATTATTATCTTTTTGCATTCTTCATCAAATCATCCGTTTCTACTTTTAACTCGTTTTGTTCCAATTCTCTTTTCTGCCGATTTTATAATAATTGTTTTAATTGTATTCCACTCTTCCTCTAAACTTTCTTTTTTGTTCTCCTTTTGTAGTAGGTTGTTTATCTCTCTTTCATATGTCTTTTTTTCTTCTTCTTTCTCTAGTTTTTCTTTGTCCCTTTTCTTTTTAACTTGTCTATGTTTTTCTTCAACCGTTCTTAGTTTCATTTTTTTTTAACCAGCTTGCGATCTGTTTCTACGCTAGTTCCTCTGTATGATCTTACATCCTCAATCATTCTCTCTCATATCCTTTTAATTAAAATATGGTCTATTTGATTGCCTTTATTCTTTCCCGGTATATTTCATGTAACTTTATGTTCTTTTTTATGTTTAAATTTCGTACTTATAATATACATATCCATTCTGTTGTTAGGTGACATAACCTCATGCCGTTATCTGTTGTTATTTCGTGGATAGTTTCTTTCTTTGGGTATTTTTTCACAACTTATTTGCAGTTTGTTATAGAAAACTTCTTTCTCTTTTATTGCGGCTCCTTTTCTGGGTGCATAAGCATTTATTAAGGATATGTTAGCTATCGTACTTTTAATTCTTAGATATGATAATCTTCTGTCTATTTTTTTAAATTGTATTAGTTTGTTCATAATCTTTTTATCCATCATGAATGCCGTTCCATGTTAACCCTGTTTTTCATTTCCTTCATAGAAAATTATTATTTTGCTTTGTCTACTCTTGCTTCGCCTACCCATTTTATCTCTTGTAGTGCTAATACACTGATTTTGTATCGTACCATTTATCTACCTATTTCTTCCATTTGACCTGTTTCTAATAGTGTTCTAATGTTCCATGCTTCTATTTTAATAATGTATCTTTTTTTATTCACTTGTTTTTCTTTTGTATGCTTTACTGTTTCCGTTTCTTTTTTATTTGATTTGGGCGATTCCTGTAAATGGTATCCTTGTTCATGGCTATGTTCGTCATTGTTATTCTGTGCTTTATTTGTGTTTAGTTGTTTTTTGGGACAGTTCTGTTAATTTTTTTGATTTTCTTGAAACGTATCACTTTTTGGGGATTTTTTGTTTGCAGTTTTTTTTGTCTACTTTTATCGCTTGTTTCTCCATTTCAATTTTTTTTCTCCAGGTCTTTTGTTCTGTAAGTTTTGTTATTAATTATAATAATAATTAGTTTGTCATATCTTATTAGTGTTTTATACCCCTTACTTCTTGCCTCCTTCATATACGGTATCAATCATTTCTTTCTTCTTGTACTTCTTTAGGATAATCTTCATCGATCCAGATATCTGTGCCTTTTAGTGTTTTTATAATATTCGTTTTTCTAGATTCTTTGATTAGTTTAATCATTATTGGTCTTGTTTTTCCTAATTCTTCTTTTATGGTAAAGCTTATTCCTGTCTTCTGTATTACTGCATTAACTTTGTCTTGCGTTTCTTTTTTGTTGTTCTTTATTCCTTTTATTACAATGTTTGTCTTTCTCGCTTCTCTTTCCTATATATACTTATTCTTTTTTCTTGCACCGCCAATTTTTCAAGTAGTATTATTTTTTCCTCCTTTACTTGCTTTAATTCCTGCATTACAGCATCTAGTTTTGAATTTAATTGCTGCATATTTCCATAAATATGCTCGAACATTCTTTCTATTTTATTCATGTCCGCCATATTTCTTTCTTTTTTTTTGCGAACTTCGTATATCGGTTCCAAATTTGTTAACGCGTAAAAATTTAACGTATTATCACAATTTAAATCTAGGATCGATAATTGCAAATATTTGCGCTAATTTCAATAGCACCCTGTATAAATAATTAATTATTAAAATAATTTTATATTTGATAACTCTAATGTGGTGAGCTTTACTTTTTCACAAAGAAAAGTGATTTCAATTTAGTTAGTTAACAGTAAAAGCAATTTATGAAATAATTCTGTTTTGGTTTATTTTAAAAACTTTTTACAGAGCGTATTTTGCAGTTATATATTTTTTTTAAATTTTTGTCGAACTTAAATATATTACTAGGTATGTATCTACAATTTTTGGCAAGTTTTAATTGCTTTAATTTGTCGAGCTATGCAATAGCAATTCAAATTGATTTTTTTAAATGTACTAAAATAAAATTAAGAAAATTACTTTATTATTCCGAACTGTCATAATTTTGATTTTTTTTTCGTAAACCGTTTTTAACAGTTTTTGAGCATTTGTTGTAAATGTCAAACTATTTTTGAGAGATCGTTTTACTCAAATTTAAAAAATTGCGAAAAAACGGCTAATTCACACATGAACTAGTTAAATAAATAACCATTAAAACACAATTTTTATAAATATTTTTTTTTACACAAAATTACTCAAATTTAAAAAATAATGTTTAAACTTCTATCGTCTATCTATAATTATTATATATTCTACTTAACACTGTCAAACTATAGTGTTGGAAAACTAATACAAACTTTGTACTAGTTTAATTGTATAAATGGCCAAGTATAAATAAAGTTAGTAACCTAATAATGAGTGTTAATGTGTAAGTTAGTAGTACAGCTTTTGTTAAAATTGGAAAGTAAACTTATTAAGAGGTTAGAAACTAAAAACGTATGTTACACATTTAACTAGTTAAAGCTCTTAAAATAAACACAAATTATTTATAGTGTGTGTTTTTGTAAATTTGAAAACAAGTACATTTTAACATACATAAAATTAACAAATTAATACAAATGGCATAATTACAAACAACCACAATTCTTGCTTATAATGTGAATAGATTATTATATTATTATTAGTATACTAATTGCTTAAATAAAATTGTTTACTAAAATTTATACCAAAAATAATTCAAGAAAACGCTTACAATTAGTTATGTATTCATCTGTTGCAAAAAGTTCTTAATTCAAACGGACATAACAACGAAATTTTCTCTGTAATCTATCAACATAAATCTTTATTCTACTGTAGTGATATATAGTACGAAAATAATGCTAGATTAAAATTCTTTTCACATAAACCTTTTTTCTATTTTATTAAACAAAAGCATTTGTTGTTTATATTTACAAATACTTGGTTTGTTGCTTTTAAATCTGACGCTTAGTATATTAGTATCGGAAATGTTTTTCTATTTCCCAAATATCTACTTTTTTTATTACAAAGTTTGCAGACGTATTATATAGTTTTTTTTTCTATATTTTATGTATACCTTGTGTCCCACGCTAGGGGTAGCCCATGGGATTTAACATGGGAAAATTGAAATTATTTTTTTCCTGCTTCCCAAATTAAACAATCGCAAAAATTTTGACACAAGTTTAAGTGGCACGTTTCTAAAAACAATTTTTTGATTATAATTTGATAATTAATAAATTACTTACAGGCATTTGAAATTCGAAATTTTGAAGGTTTTTTGCGCATGCGATTCAGATCGGCTATCTTCGGTTTTTAAAGTAATATGGATGCTAAAATTAAATTGTAACCCGTCAAATCAACATTATGCAACTTTATTTTTGAGGAAATGGAAATTTGAAGAACAAAGAATAGAAAAATTACATTTGAAAATTTTCTGTAGCAGACTAGAAAAAAAATAATTAATCAGACATAAATTTACATTTACATAGGTATCTACGAACACTTATCGTTGTACCAATAGGTCGAACGCATGAAGATTGCTTGAATAATCGTCGTGCAGAAATTCATTTCAATTGAGAATTTGTGACCCTGTAAAAGGCTTTTTTAACATTTTCGATCCGTTGCTTGGCGAAACGACCACGGCGAATCACCTATTTGGGTATTAGGTGTTCAAAAATGCCTCCTGCTTGAACTGTACAATAAGTTAGCCGTTCAACAAATCTTTTTCGTGTTTCGGTTAATTTACGAATGGTAATAGCTCGGCATACCACTTGAATTTCGTCTTTTAGTGCGTCCCTATTTTCATACCGTTTTTCTCCTTTGAATAATTTTTCTTTTATGTAACTCCACAAAAAAAAATCGCACGGGTTTAAATCAGGTGACCTAGAAGACCATGTAATGGGACCATTCTTGCCTATCCATTGATTTGGAAATGCTTCATTCAGAAGCCCAGTGTTTAGTCTAGCAGTATGGGCTGGAGCACCATCCTGCATAAAACAAACTTAGTGATTTTCACATGGAACATCATTTAGTTGTGGAAACACTTCTTCTAGTAGAAGGTAATGATATTTTATGGAAGTAAGTGTACCTTCAATGAAAAAAGGACCAATAACATAACTTCCCAGCAAGCCCATCCAAACAGTGACAGTTTGTCGCCATTAACTTGGTCCATTTACTAATTTGTGTGGATTTTTGAGAGACCATGTACGATTATTTTGTCGATTTGGTTTTTCATCAAGTTCAAATGAACATTCATCCGAAAAACAAATGTTTTTTACAAAATCGCGATTGGTATTGTTCATTTCGGTGATTATTTCACAAAATCTCATACGAGCATAATAATCGTGTGGTAATAATTCTTGATGGCATTGCCAACGGTTACTTTTAAAGTCCTCCTGTTGGAGGTACCTGAATGCTGACGACCGAGGAACACCTACATTAATTTCAATTTCTCGCAAACTAACATCAGGATCTTGGTCTACAGCTGCAAGAACTGCCAATTTCTGAGGGTTGTCTTCATGATCGTGTAAAGGTGGTGGGCGCTGACATTTACATGGTGGTTTCAAATAATTGTATCGTTTTTTTATACTCTTTAAAGAAGGTATTGGTCTATCTGCGAAAAAACCAGCAAAGTTTTCTCGAATTTGGACCTTTGACACACCTCGAAAATATTGTTTTACCACAAGAATTTTTTCTTCTACATTCATTTTCGAAGCTTGTAAAACAATTCTATCAAAACTGTCAACACTTCAAATGTTTTATAACAAATCAATGCTAACTTGATTTTTAATACCTATTTACTTGAACATAATTTAAGTTTATTTCATTTTGGAATCATAAGCTGGTTTATTAGCACGCAAATGCGGGCGCAATTTGGTTTTTTAACCTAAAAAAAATTTTCAAATGTAATTTTTTTAGTCTTTGTTCTTCAAATCTCCATTTCCTCAAAAATAAAGTTGCATAATGTTGATTTGACGGGCTACAATTTAATTTTAGCATCCATATTACTTTAAAAACCGAAGATAGCCGAACTGAATCGCACGCGCGAAAAACCTTCAAAATTTCGAATTACACAAAAGGAATTAAATAAAATGTTTAAATTGAACAAATACCGTCAAATCAGGATGATATTTTGGCTTTTCTTTAGTTTTCTCTGTTCTGGAAAGAAAAATTGATTTGGAGCCTTTATCAATCGGAAGCCTTTGCCGTCTGGAATGACTTTTGTCAAAAAAGAACAAGAAAATTATTTTTTTCAATTTATTTTTTTATAAAATATGGTCATCCAATATCCCCACCTATGGGGATATATTGGATGGTTTGAGTTTTATTAATGTATATATCTAACATAGATCGGTGCTATATCCTTTATAGGATACTTTTGAACTTGAATTTTATTTTATTAAATTTTGAGTGATAAACTAAATATAACATTATGTAGGGAATAATTTTATATAAAAGTATTGTGGCTGTCGCCATCTCGTGGTTAACGAGCCCACGTATAAAATATAAATAAATTGGTGCTATAGAGATCTTAGCATGTTGGTAATTGAATTTGCTAACCGCGAAAATTTGAAAATTGTATCGAATATTAACACGATTGCAATTCACCAACGAATATAGTGAAAAGTAACTGTATCAGTACAATTGCAAAAATTATCACCAAAAAGAACCAGTGTACGGCCGTTTCACCCTTTTGCTGATGATCCCCAAAGAACGGATATTGATCAGGGTTTGCTGAAATTTTATTAATCATGTCGCGATACCATTCATCAGGAGTGAATGTAGATAAATCTATAGAAGACATTAAATGTAAACTGAGATACACAAAGGCTCCGTCAAGATAAACGACCGGTTGGTTTTCTTAAATTATGTAACCATTTCAATGCGGCACAATCTGTAATAACGGTAAACTGAGTACCTTTCAAGTAATTACGAAAATGTTCTATCCCAATAACACCAAGTAATTCTCGCTCTGTAGCAAAATACTTTCGTTCGGTAGAACTTAACGTACGACTTGCAAAAGAGATAGGATGTTCGAGATCATCATCCAAACGTTAAAACAAGACAGCACGTAATGCTACATCACTAGAATCAGTTTGAATGAAAAATTTGCGACTAAAATCTGGAGAAGCAAGAACCGGAGCTGATGTGATACGAAGTTTAATTTCCTGGAAAGCTTTTTCAGCTTCACTGGATTACTAAATAGCTTGACATTTAGCTTTACCTTTAGGAAGTGAGGTAATTGGCGCGGACAAGGTAGCATATTCTTTGATAAGCAACGATAGTAACCAATAAGACCACGTACTCGTTTTGTTTTGGTAGTATTCTTAAGTTTAGGAAAATTGACGATAGCAGAAACTATATAACCTTAAAACGAAAGGGACGGACGACAGAACTGAGATTTTTCTAAGTTAATTGTGAAGCCGGCTTTCTTTAAACAAGAAACAACTGAGCGTACTGTATTAATGTGTTCCTCAAAGGTAGGGGACGCAACAATAATATCATCAAGATAAACAAAAACTTGATGTAATAGGACGGGACCTAAAACACGATCCATAACACGCTGTAGGGTTTGCGGACTGTTCGGCAAACCAAAAGGCCCTTCCCTGGAATAGTAAACGCAGTTTTGGCATATGAAGATATCTCCAACAGAATTTGCTAGAAAGCTTTTCGAAGATCTATGGAACTTAAATGTTTTGCACCACGCAAACGGTTCAAGATAGCGTCCATACGAAGTAACGGATAAGAGTCATTCTGCGTAACGGCATTAAGACGACGTGCATCAAAGCAAGCTCTGAGTTCACCATTTTTCTTTTTCATTAGGAGAATGGGACTATTCCAAAGACTATTGGATTCACGTATAACCTCTAATTTCAACATTTCATCAATTTCATTATGTAAATGTGACTGCATGGCAGGAAATAGAAGACATTGTCTTTGTTTAAAAGGTAATGCATCACCAGTGTTAATGTAATGTTCGGCCAAATGGGTGCGACCGAGTTTATCCGAAACCAATTCACTAAATTGAGAAACCGTTTCCTGAAGAGAACGTTGTTGTTTATAACTGAGAGTATCTTTATCACAAACGGTAGCTATAGGAGATATAAAAACTGAATCAGACAAATCAGAATTACTGTGATTGCAAGATAAGGAAATAAAAACTTAATTTTGTAAGTCTAAACGTATAGCAAAAAGAGAACCAAAATCCATACCCAGAATAATTAGTTGAGTAATAGATGGAACTACAAAAAACTCTAAAAATTTAGTGATCTTGTTTAAGGTAACAGGTAAAGAAATCTTTCCTTGACATATTTGAGAAGAACCGTTAGCCGTATAAACTCGTAAGTTTGAAGAAACGGCGTAGTAGGAAATATTATGAGAACGTAAAAACGTAAGTTCTGACTCAGCAATAACAGAGACCGAAGCTCTGCTGTCTAATAGACCAGGTAAAGAAAAACCACAAATGTATAATGTAAGGTAGATACGATTATCAAAAAGAAACAAAGTTGCGACAGGAGAGACAGTCTTGTAATAGGTCATAAACAAATTTACTGTAAGTAACTAATTATTTCATTTCTCAACAGGTATAGGATGAGCGGATTGAAGGTGTTGTTTTACAAAAGATACTTTTCGTTGAGACGTAATCGCACTTACTGAGTGGTTGTAGAAGCATTTGGTGTCGTACCGATGGGGTTTAGGGATTGTTTCGGCACGGCACCGCTTTGCAAGTTTTTTGAATTTTATGTAGGGCACGAAAAACTGTAGACGTTTTTATGACCACAACGATACCAAAAGACAAATTTAGGCTCAGTACATTCCCGATGAGAATGTCTGACACAAGAACAATTCCAACATTTATTTGGAGATAAAGGTACGGAAGCATAAACTTCATTCACCGAAGAAGGTAAATTATTTCCAGAAAGGCAAGCTAAGTCAGGTTCCAATAAACTAGAGCGACGAGAAAGAGGAGGTTTATATTTCTCCTGTCGGAATTTTAGTTCCTGTACACAACGACAGAATTCTTTTAGTTTAGGTAAAGAGCAAATATTCTGCAGAGTGACATGCCCTGCAAAGAAAGAATTTAGATTTCGAATAATATGTTGCGTCACTTCGGTATTAGAAGGTTTCTGACTCAAACGATTAGACAGTGCTTTGACTGCAATCATATATGAAATAACATTTTCATGAAGACCTTGAGTACGATTTTGAAGTCATAGTCATAGTCGAAAGGTAAGAAATCTCGATTAAGGCATTTAACTAATTCATCCCAATTAGAAACTTTAAGTCTAATATTACGGTACCACTGTAAAGCAGGGACCGTAAATAAATCTCTAGCCGAAGTAAACAAATCGCCGTAACTAACATGTCTAGCTACACGCAAATCTTCAACTTGTTCGAGGAAAGACATAAGGCTATCTTTGGAATTTAAACTAACAAAACTAATGTTCCATTAGTAGACAGGCACTTGTCTATGAGAAGAAGGTAGCGAAGGTACTGTAATAGAAGGTAAAGGTTGATCTTCAGTAGCCAAGGACTCTGTACGTTCTATAAGAAGTCCCTCAAACAGCATTAAATCCGACACTAAGGTAGCAAGGACTGCTTTTTTATTTTTGCTAGGAGCAGGAAAGAGATTAATTCGGTTAGACAAATGTAACAATCGAGATTTATTTTGAAGACAATCGTTAGCAGTAGGTACTTTATTTGGATTGTCAGGGCTTAATAACTCACAAAGATCATCAATAGTTTCTTTAATTTCAGCAATATTAGTCTTAGAATCCAAAGATACAACAAAACCAGTTGGACCTGAACGTTTTTCTTTAGCCAATGCACTACGTAATTGAGTGCGACGAAGATGTTCAGACTTTTGAGGTCTAATACCACGAATAAGTAACTCGAAACAAAGTTTCTTTTGTTTTAAATGCTCTATTGTTGATGACAAAAAATAAATAATATCTAATTATCAAAGAAAGAAACGAAATCAGACAGAGCATGAGACTCTTAATCTCAAGGTCGTGGGTTTGAACCCCACGTTGGGCGCCAATGGGTAAAGAGCTTAAAAGTTGGGTGCAGATAATAACCCTATAAATACTTCGGCTAGGGTCAAATATAAGCTAAGAGCTATAAGGGTCGTAGGAAATTTTTGAGGAGAACTTCATGTTTTTGTTGCTTACTTGTCTATGTACGATAAATGAAAGATACCGAACAATACATAGGGCGCCAGATAAGGACAATTTTTTGCTCTTGCATTATATATAAACAATGTCAAAATAAAGTCAGATTCATGGGTATCAGAGGCTGTCTCAACGGGAGTCATTCTATCATCTTCTGTTTCGTCTACGACACTGCTACGAGAACTGAATTATCTTGTAGATCATCTATATGTAGTAATGTTGATGTTGTCGATATAACTTCTGCCTCTACTTCCAAATTTGCCAATCCGATTGATTTTCCTGATTTATTCCATTAATTCACTATTCTAAGCTCTGTTCTAATATTAAAGAACGATTCCACCATAACAGGATTGTTTTGATTAGCTTTATCATTTCTGGGTCTTATCTTCGTCAAAACTTCTTTTGGATTATACGGTGAAATTCCTGTTGCTTCAAAACCACACAATTAATTTGCTGACACTTTTAATTGCAATTTGCCAACATCTTTTTGAGTAAACTTGGAAAAACCTGCTTTGGTATCACTCCCTTGTTATGCAACTTCCAGTCTGTCAAAACTTTTTTCCAGGATATTTTAATGAACCTAAAAACGGCAACGTTAAAAAAAATGTGTGCTAGTTTTGGGTAAAAATACGAAACTTATGTTATTTTCCTCGCACGGTTCGATAATTTTGTAAGATTGACGACTTCCCAAATTATCTCCAATAATAACTTTTCTCCCATCGTTACGACGTAATGCTGGTAATGCTATTTGGAAAAACCAGTCCTCGAACACGTCTGAATCAAACCATCCAGATTTTGTGCGATTGTAACAAGCACCTTCTGGACCTCCTATCCAATCTGGATATAAATCTTTCGGTTTATAAACGATATATGGGAATAAAAGTTTGCCACTCGCTAACACCGCAAGAATCAGTGATGTAGAGGACTTTGAACTATCTAATATTCTAGAGGCATGCTTTGCACGTCTTCGAGCGAAAATTTTTTGGCTTCCTGGATCATCAGTCATATTCGTCTCATCATAGTTTAAAATGTTAGCGGGTGGCACACCACGAACCATTTCCAACAAATTAGCAAAATATTATGTAATCATAGTTAGTGTCAATTCAGCCCTGCATCTCTTGATGTTTTGTGAATTTCTTTTCGATAATTCAGGATTTCGTAACAGAATATAATGATACCAGTCGCTGCGTGGTTTATTATTGCAAAATTGCTTTACAACAACCCTCTTTCGATTAATATACTGTTCCCCAAAATCTTTCAGAATACTTTCTGTGAATGGAACAACAAATTCAGCTGCAGTTAACATTGCTTTTGCAATTAATTTTTTTTCTGCAAATGGAATTGCAGGTGGTTTATCAAACTTATCAATAAGTCTACCTAGATATTTGGAATAGTAGAACGTAGTACACCAAATCTCTCAGCGGCTTGCTGGAATGATAAATGTTCATCCAGAACACCTCTCAACGCATCCTTCATTTTTTGTAGGTCATAATTGCGCGGAGCCGCTGTGCCTAACTTGTATTTATGTGTCCTCGGCATTGGCCTATATAACCCTGCAAACTGGTCGAATGGTTGGGATTCTCCATCAAAGTTCCTGCCGACGTCAACTGGCCTAAAGCTAACCAGGAGCCCGTCTACGAACAAAATTTCAAGATATTTATTGATTACCGATTAAGCTATTTATTCGCGAGTACCGTGATTGAAAAGCTTTGAAATTAATTATGAATCTTTCGATAATTTACCAAAGATTTTATGGTGATCGTTTGTGCTAATGTTAATGTTTTTTTTTTATTTTATTATTGTTATTGAGCAACAAAAATGAAAGACGATATGTAACTAACGTTTAAAATGTTTTATCGACGTTAAAACAGAAAAATTTATTAATAAGGTACCATAGTATTAAAATTTTCGGTTTTGTTTTATTTTATACAGTTACAAAATTTATTTTATTTTGTTGGTATGAATTTTTTTAATGCGAACACGGCCGTGCGATATATTTGTTTAAAAAGTAATTAAGTTTAAAAAAAAATTATCACAAAATGACTAATGATTTTTATAGTATTTACATGCATTTTTAGGTAATTTTATATTTATGATTAAATATTACTGCAAAAAACATTATTAAAATATTATAGTTATAATAATGTAATTGTTACTATTAGAGTGTACGAGCAATAGCATACAATTTTTGCCTACAGGTTTAACATAATTATTTTATTTTTACAATAATAATTATGCAATTATTTTTAGTCAATTTTTGTAATATTTTTCTCAATCAGGTCCGGCGACCATCTTCAGTTTAGATTTGCAACATGCTGTACAATGTTTTTTAAACTCGTTTTTGTCCTATCTCTTCTTGTAATTTTTAGCATAGTTCACTACACACACGTTTGGTTACTTTCAGTTTTTAAGTTACACTTCTGGTAAGAGTCAGCGTTTTGGCGCCATATGTAATTAGTGGCACCACAAAGTGTTAAAAAACTATGTTTTAAACATATCGGTATTTTGTTATTTTTAATTGTTTTGCAGAGTTTGCTCAAAGCTAATGGCTTTTTGATTACGTGGACTAAATATTTATAGTTAAAAACTTGAGTTATATTTTGTCCTGAGATACTGATTTCTCCTGATAGTACAAAGTTAATAATAAATTTAGTCTTGCCTATATTTATTTCGGCACTTGTTTCTATGGCTTTCTTTAATTCTTTTGCTATTTTTGCGGTGTCTACGATGCTATCGGTCATCAGTACTATATCCTTCACCGTATTCCTGTTTTTATTAAAAAAATTCTGATCAGATTGTAGAGTTTTAACCCATCAAGGACTGATGACACATGGCAACAGAAATTAGGTAGTTTTCTGTGGCTGAAAAATAAATAATTTTAATTTTTAACCCATAGATGGCGCTATACACAGCGAGGTTAAATCAGTGTTAGTTGACAGAAACACGTGCAGAGTTTGTCTCTTTACTCTAATGATATAAAAAAAAACAAAGTGAGTGTCAAAAAGACTTCTCTATGGATTTCTCAAAAATGAACTTTAAGTTGACGTACGTATAAATAAAAAGTGCTTCTTACAGTTTTTTTTAAATAAATTCATTATAATAACTTTAGGAATATATTATTACCGTAACGGCGGCAGAATATCAAGAGTTAGCTAAACATAGTTGAAAATATGAAACTTTGAAACTCGATGTTGCCATGTGGCAACACGAGTCCTTTCGGAAGGCGGACTAGTTGATAATTTATCTCGGAATCGATTGAATGCTCAAGTTCAACTTGTTTTACACGGGGAAGATGTTGAATTTGTTGAATCAAAAACGGAACATGTGGAAAAGGTTGCTTATGACAATATTAAATGGATCAAAGGTGATCTGGAAGAAAATTTACAAAATGTTTATAGTTCTAATTATGAAAGTTTTAAAACATTATCACCCACAGAAATACTTGAATTATTCATAGACAATGACGTATTATCTTTACTGATAGAAGAATCTAACAAGTACGGACAATTTAGAAACTTGTCAAATCCTTAAATTACTTTAGACAAAATGAAGTGTTTTATTGCTATCCTCATTTTATCAGGATATTGTCAATTACCCAAAAAGAAAAATCACTGGAACACTGATGAAAATCTTGGTAACCAATTAGTGATGGATGCAATGAGGAGAGACCGTTTTTTAACAATTTGGCGGTGCCTACACTGCGCAGATAATATAATTCTATAAAATGCGACCTCTGAGTGATTTACTACGACAGAAATTTTTAAAATGGTTTGTTCCAGAAGAAAATTTAAATTACGACTAGTTTATGGTCAAATATTTTGGAAAGCACTTATGCAAACAATTTATCCGAGGCAAACCAATCAGGTTTGGATATAAGATATGATCCCTAAAAATAAAATTTTTCGTGATATCAAGGCAAAGATATTCGTGTCAATGAAGAACACCAAATTGTTTTTGAAAAATCGACTGCACCATTGCCGATGCTTTTGGATGTGATAGATAACATTTTCACACACAATTTGTTTAGAAGCAACCACCTTCTGAGTCATCTAAAAACAAGAGGTTTCTCATCTACAGGAACTATTCGCAACAACCGCATCCCAACAACTTGCCCTTTAGTGTCGATAAAGGATATGAGTAAGAGACAACGTGGTGACTTCGATTCCTGTTTGGATAGGATCAACGGCATTTTGCTCGCACGTTGGACGGACGATAATGTGGTTTTTGCGGCGTCGACTAAATATGCTAATGCCAAACGATAGGACAAAAGACTTGTTCACGTGGCAAGACCGAACTTGGTCACCAAGTATAAGGCATCAATGGGTGACACGGACGTGATGGATGAAAATATTGCACGATGGAAAATTAGTTTACGTGGAAAACAATGGTGGTGGTGTCTTTTCACATGGTTACTTGATGCTTCAATTCAAAATGCCTGGATCCTGTATAAACTATCGGACAACAAAATGAATCAACTAGAGTTTTGTCGAGAAATAGTAAAAACGTACAAGAATCCACCAAAAGGGAAAGGTAGACTCTGCAAGTGAATCGAGCAGATCATTCAGTCGGGTTGCAGATGATGTCCGATTTGATAATATCGAACACCTACTCACACCGGTAGAAAAAGAAATTAGGTGCAATGGAAAAAACTGCAAATACATTAAGCAAACAAATGTCTTGTAGGAATTTGTTTGTCATGTAATGTCAGGTATCATAGACAAATGTAGTGTTATCAATGTATTAATAAAATTAATTTTTGTAACCTGACATAGCAGTGTAAACGATTCGCGTTGCCATATGGCAACACTGATTTTTGAAAAAAGTAAATCTATTGGTTTTGGACTGAAAACACAAAAACTTGAAAACATATAGAGTGCAAAAGTTGCTATATATTTAATCTAATACTTTGATGTATCTGCTTTAGGGTTACTATTATTGCTGGATGTTTTAAGGTCTCATTTTTCTATAAGAATACTAATAAATGATCCAAATTTTTTTAAAACCTAGTTTACTCTCAAAGTTGGTAAAAGTTCAGTTTGTTACCTAAGCGTTTGTCTATCCTCTTTGTGAACAGTTTCTAGATGTGGAAAAAGAGACTGATTGGCATGTAGTTTGTAATGTTTGTTGTATCTCTTTTCTTGTATATTAGAATTAGGATAGCGTTGTTCCAAGCTTGGGAAGCTGCATTTATTACACCAATTAAATTTGTTTTATTAAACATGACTTTCAGCTTTTAGGGTATCTTAGTAAATAATAGTTTATGCGTTCACAAACATAGTGAGCTATAGGAAATTATTCTATTAAAAAAAAATTACAATAAATAAAGAGGTTATTAATATAATTATATGGATATGAATAATTTTGCGATAAACTTCTGTTGCGATGAGGTGTCTCGCGAGACATTTGTAGCAACAATAAGTTGTAGTGCAACGAATTGACGACTATGAGTTGTGCGAAGTATTGTGTAAGCAAGTATATTGCACTCACCGTTTTACAAAAAAAAACACAATAATAAAAGTTTAAAAAAAAACTATTTAATAAAAATAAAAGTCAATAATTAGAGAATAACTAATGATAATTACTGAGTGATTATAGATTTTATAAAAACCGCTACAAAAATAAATTTAAAAAATCATTTTTATTTATTTTAATACACGTATACGATTGAAAATGGCATCAATTTGCATATAATATTAGTAAATATTGATTTACGTCAGCTTCTAAACTTGATTTCAATTGATAAAAAATCACGCATTTTTGCCTAACGTCGTTCTCGACATCTTGAATCGATCAGTTCGTGTAGTAATGTCCCTATATAAACTTTTGTCAATGTTGTACCATTTCTTTTTTCCTAAAAATAGAATTTTTAACTTTGTCATCTTATTACTTACAATTGTACAAAAAGAAAATACTATTCTATTGTTTTTTGCAGTCTTTTATACTACTTAAACTTACTTAATTAAAACTAAAAATACAATAAACTATTTTTTAGCAGTATTTATTTAACTTGAAAGTATAACAAAATTGGTTAGGTAGAGTCTATGGAACCTCACGTATAATTCTATCTAAAGTTGCTTTTATTTTTATCAATATTTCATTTCGTACAGTTTACAAAAAAAAACGAAATAAAACAATGTGTATTATTTTACAAACTAAAATTACTAAATACTTTAAAATTTTATACTTATCAATAACCAAAAATTATTATTTCTTGTATTTGCAGTTAAAACTTGCTGTTTTTGTATTTTATTAATTTTTAAAATTATTTTAAAAAAAATTGTCAAAAAATATCTTTGATTAATTTGATATTTTTGTAGTTTTTGCTTTTAATTATACTATACCATCGAGTTTTAAATCGAAATTTTAGCTTACTGTTATAACATTTGTTTGGTTGTCTTTTCGTAAATAATAAAACTCTTCATTTAAGCATTCTAGCTCACAGTTTTGTTTTTTATTAGAATTATGGTTGTTAACTAAAAATAAATCTGTTTGAACGTTATAATTTTTGCTAAGCAACTGTTTCTGTCAAACTTCTTGTAGAAATGGTTGTTTTCGATTGTAACTCGTCTGTGACTACTTATTATACATCAAACCATTTACAGAATAGTATATTTTGTAACAAAATTGAAATTAAAAATTCGACACTAATAAAAAGTTCCGAGCGTATGCGAGCGTGATGAAACGCGAGCTTCAAATTTTCTTTCTAACAGGGTAACAGATTTTCTGCACGATCAGAGGGTATGAGCTGAATGCAGAAAGATAAAATGTAAACAAATTTAAGTTAATTATATTGGCATTGGAATAAAAACTATATTTTTATTACGTTGTATTAACAGTTTGTAATAAAAAATATAAAATAAAGAACGTATATTAAAAAAATGTGAGAATATATTTAATAAAAGTAAAAATAATAATTTAACCACGGCAGCAATCGAAAGTACAAACCTCTGGGTGTGAGCTGAATGCAAGTAAATACACAGACGTGAACTCCTTTAATTTATTAACTATAACATAATACACAAAAAAAAGCGTAAAATCTTACATCTAATTATTAATTGATATTAAATGGAAAAAATAGTAAACGGTTAATTTGTTATCGAGTATGATTTCCGAAAAGTTTTAATAACTGAATTTAATTAATTTAATAACTATTAGTATTAATTCCAGTTGACTCACCACATGATATGACGTTATCGTATATCTTCTATTTTTAGCACATACTTGGTTGAAGTGATAAAATTCTTCAACAACAGCAGGAATGTATAATAAACTCCAATAACGGAAAATCCATTAATAAAACCAAAATAAACGATCCAGTAAATCAAAAACCGGAATAAAAGAAAAGATCCAGTAAAAGAAAGGATCCAGAAAAAAAAGACCGCTTCATTGAAATGCAACGGCCTTGAAACAATTTCCTTTGGCTAAATATATTGCGTAACATTTTAAAATGTTACATAACATCGCGTTTAACACTACCCGTAAAGTGAAATGACAATCAGTAGCGTCGTTAAACAGTGCAGCCGTTAATTTTAATTTAGAATAAATGTTGTTAAAACAAAATCTACCAATCGAAAGCTAAATGCAATTGGAAATTGAGGCTTGTTTAAGAACACGCAAAGTGTAGTCGACAATAAAAAAAATTGAATCTAAGTACACACAAAGCCAAAAGTTATTTAAAATAATAAACAAAATATTTATTAATTTAAAATACGACAACTTCCAAAGCACATTGTTAAAACACAACTAAACGAAAACTAATAATAACTTTTAATTTAAAATGCGTTAACACAGGAACTTTCACAAAAGCAAATGAATGAAATTAACACAAAAGTGACAGTATATCAACGTATAAATATATTGACAAATGACAGCTTCCCTAAACATTTCTTAAAAAATTTCCTCAATCTAAATTTAAACGTGTGTATTCTACGTTGAAATTATTATTACAGACAAATATTACAATTAAACGATTAAAATTTACTCATTAGCATCCAACGTTTTAGAAAGACAAAGGAAAATTCAAATGTTATAGCTATGAGAAATAATTGTGAAAGTAAATGCTTTGATGTTTATATCTACATCTCAAGTGTATTTTAAAACGTCTCTCTCTCTTTTCCAATTATACAATATTTTACTACAGAAATGAATAAAATCTTGTTAGACTTTATTAGTAAATTAATTAAAAGTTGTTGAAAATTGTTTTAAGCTGTTTTAAACGTTATGATTAAAACAAAACAAATTCTAATTAATTAATTAGATATTTTACTAAAAACACTTGAAAGTATAATATTCGTATAAATTCTTTTTGCTAGTCTCAAGAACTTATTTGTTTGGTACTATTAATTATTAATAATAATTAATTCTGGTTCTAATTTAATATTATTTCTTTTTAGATATATTTTGTCATCGTTCTTAGTAATTATATTTTGCTTTTGCTATAGGTAATCGGGATTAAGAACGCAGCGCCACTGTGGTGTGAATAGAAAGTTAATTAAGTGACACACAGTTTCAAATTTATTAGCTTTTTGATGTATTAACATCAGTGATTATAAAGTCGAATTAAAAGTATTTCTATCCTCTTTATTGTTAACTTTTTGCAATAAGCTGTAATAAGTTTAATTAAAATGGGTAATGTACTATAATAAGTAAGATATATTAATATATTGCAATAGTTGTATACAATATTACGTATATATCGTCATAATCAAGCATTATAATTCAATATTATTATTATATTAAATAAAAAATATTTCAGTTTTTCTTCGTCTATTGCTATTTGTTTTAGGAGCAATATAAATAAATTGGATCAGTTATCCCAAACTGATTTAAAATATACATGGTCTAGTGCAAATTGTGTAAATAATTATTTCAGTATATAACGTCGTGTTGTAGCTACTGAAAATTTTACAAAAATGAATTACTACGAGGTAATTTTTTTTTACTTAATTGAGAAACAGCAATTAGAATTACATATTCTATAGAATATTTGGCTGACTTGGAATTCACTTAAAAATACTGAATTTACTAATGTCTTGATGAGGTTTTTTCTAACGATCAGACTCCTACTACCTTACTAAACATCGATTGGCCAGTGTTATTTTAATCTTCTGTTGTTCCGGTCTTGCAATAGTGGTTGTATCAGTGGATTTGTATGAATTTCTAGTTCTGTGCGTGGTATTTATTACTTCTCTCTTGTACGACTTTTGTTTTGTGTTAAACGTTTTATTGAAAACCGGTACAAATTCAATACAAACTGTTATGTATTATGAAAAATCTTTTTTTTGACAACTTTTACAACAACCTTGTTTGTTATGAAATTTTTCATTAATTTTTTTTTTTGAGACCTGTTTATTTAATAACTTATAAACTTATAATAATAATAATAAATGTACTATTACTTTATAGAAAGTCACTGAATCTTACTCGTTACTATAGTCTTCAGTGGACTGTATTAACTATGATTGGAGTTGCCCAGAGGGAAGAATACGTACGACCCTAAAAACTGGTTTTCATTCAACATTTATACGAAAACTGCGGCACCATAATTAATAAAATTAACAATCAAGAGCGACACAAAACCCGTGGCAAATATATATCTTAACTAAAGCTCCTTTTAATTCAACATTCTCACTCCTTTGAGGCATTGTCCTTAAAATTATGAGTAGATATAGGAAGTGGCCATAGTTTTGTTATGGGGCGCGTAAATTCACCCTTGTTAGTGATAAGTTTGACTACACAGACTTTGTTATCACGTCCAGGCTTAAGATCTATTACTCTTGCAAGACACCACTCGAGCGGAGGCAAGTTGTCTTTTTCACTAAAACTAATTCTTCTATTTTAAATTTGGTTTTGAATAACTCCATTTTGGGTGATGCTGTAATTGGTTTAAATAATCAAAACACCACCGTTTCTAAAATTCTTGTAGCAATTTAGAACAGTGTTGCCTCATATTTAGACGATTTTCTAGAATATTCAATACATTTCTTTCTGGAAACGCAGTTAAAGCTTGACCTATAAGAAAATGACCTGATATTAAACAAGTCAAGTTCTTCTTCTTCTTCTTGTCGTATGCCCTTGGCTTGTTCTACCCATTCTGCTCCGCTTCCTGAGATGTGGACGTCCAACACTCTTTCCACCGTTTGGGGGGGCGTCCTGGCAGACGTATTGATAGTGGTTTTCCATTCCTAGCGATCTTAGCCAACCTGCTGTCATCCATCCTGGATACATGTTCGTTCCAACCGCGCCTTCTCGTTCGCACCCAACGTACTATATCCATGGCGTCGCATTATTCTCTAATTTCGCTGCTTCTGCGGTGGTCCAGTAATGTATTACCTGTTATTGTTCTTAGGATTTTCATTTCGTGTGTTCGATACATTCTTTTTGTTACTGCCGTCTCTGTTCTTGTTTCTGCAGCATAAGTCAACACAGGTCTAACGCACGCTTTATATATTCTAGTTTTTGTTTTTGTCGATATGCAATTATTTTTCCAGATGGTATGTCTTAAAGCACACGCGATTCTAGATGCTTTATTAACTTGTTGTCTTACAATGCTGTTTAAGTTCCCATAAGCTGAAATGGTAGTTCCCAAATAGTTAAATTCAGATACTTGTTCGATAATTTCGTTATTAATCACTATTTTGCATCTCCGCGGCTCTCTTGCTATCGTCATGGTTTTGGTTTTTTTTTATTAAAATTTGCATATTTACTTTTTCTGTTGCGGTGTTGAATGCTTGCGTCAGTCGTTGTAAGCCATCCTCAGTTTCAGCCAGGAGAATAGCATCATCTGCATAGCTCACAATTTTAACTTTTTGTCCACCCATGCTGTAACCGTGATTCACCTTACGTACTTCTTCTATTAAATTGTCCATTATAAGGTTGAATAGCAATGGACTAAGGCTGTCCCCTTGTCGTATGCCCGCCTTTACGTGTAAGGGATCTGATGTTTGTGCGTTACTTTTAATTACTGTCGTGTTGTTACTGTTGAGTTGAACTATGGTTTCTATGATATTCGTATGTATATTGTGGCGTTGTAGTTTTTTTTTAGCATCTGTAATCCGTGCCCTATCAAATGCTTTCGTTAGGTCAATGAAGCATAGAAAAGCAGGTTTATTGTACTTTATAGACTTTTCGGCAATCTGTCTAACGATAAAGATGGCATCGATAGTATAACGATTTTTTCTGAAGCCTTGTTGTTCTTCGCTCATTTCAACTTTATTAGCAATATGTTGATTCAAGAGCCTGGTGAAAAGCTTCAGCGAGCTATTTAGAAGCGTAATTCCGCGGTAGTTCTCCGGGTTACATAGGCTTCCCTTTTTGTGCAACGGTATAGTCGTACTGTCCCTCCAACTGGTTGGTATAGCTGTATTCTCTAATATGTTGTTGTATAAGTCAGCAAGTTGACCTGCTAAGTTTTCATCTCCGTGTTTTAATAACTTGTTGGATATGTTGTCCGGGCCAGGTGATTTCCCATTTTTCAATTTTCTCATCTCATCTAGTACTTTTTCGGTAGTTAGTACTACTAATCCATCGGTGTTCAATGGTGTCTTGCGGATAAGTTTTGGGATTGTTGTTCCTTCGCTTAATATATCGTTGCACTAGTATAGTGCTCTGAAATGATCGGTCCATTACTTTAAGGATATTTTGTCTGTTTGTACGGCTTCGTTAACTTCTCTCTTTGACGCTCTCAATATCTTCCAGATTCGTTTTTGGGATCTATACATATCGTTTTCCATTTCTCTACTAAAGTTCTCCCAATACTCCTTCTTTATTTGTCGGATTCTGTCGTTTGCTCTGTTTCTAATTTCGACGTACTGATGTAGTCTCGAGGTGTCTTGCTCGATTTATATCGGAGATGTGCTTTTTTCTTTTCTTGTGCCAACTCTTTAATTTTAGGTCTAAACCATGGTTTTCCATTCTTTCTATTGTTTGATTTTTTAGAATGCGTATTCCAATTGCTTCTTTGGCTGCATTTGTTATATTAGTTTTTAGTTTTTCCCACATGGTGTCGGGGGATTCACCATGGATAATTATGTTATTATCTAGATTTTGTTTGAGACATCGTTTTTACAGATCGATAGTACTTTGGTTCCTGAATGATTCAATGTTGAACTTTTCTTGGTTTGCTAATTGACTATGTTTCTTTGGTGGTGGTTACATTATAGTTACTTTTCTCAATATAAGGTTATGGTCTGAGCCTATGTTTGCTGATGTTAAGGCTCTTACATCTGTGATCTGCTCTGGTCCTATATTTTTATTAGTTATTATGTAATCTATAGTTGAGTTGGCTTTACTTCCACAGAATGACACTTTATGTTGACTTTTGTGCTCAAAAAAAGTATTGTTTATTCGTAACTCATTGTGGCTGCAAAAATCAATAAGCATTTCACCTCGGTCATTCACATTTGCTTCATTGAATCTGTTCTTTATTCCTGATATTATTGAACTACCTATCCGAGCATTAAAGTCGCCTAATATTATGATAGAAGTTTGGTTTGAAACTTTGTCAATTGTTTGCTGAAGTTGATCATAAAATTCATACGCTTCTTGTTGTGGTCTTCCCGTATCTGGGGCGTATACTGATATTATATGGAGCAAACCTTTTACCAGTTTAATTTTGATTACAATTATTCTGTCGCTCCTGTAGTCGATATCCATTATGTTATATGCAATTGTCCGGTTAATCAGTACACCTACTCTGGAAGCTGCTCTTTCGTCTTTTAGTTTTCCAGAGTAAGCTAGTAGATAGTCTCCGTAATCTGTTGTCCCTTTCCCGTTCTTCTTCGTCTCAGATATAGCACAAATATCCACTCCATGTTCCACCAACTCTTCAATGATCTCTTGGTCCTTGCCACTGAATGATCTCACATTCCAATACCCTATCCGCAACTGGTTCTTCTTCTTTTTATTTCGCCATTTCCTTAATCGTGTCCTGTTCCTTGCGTGAGTCGTTGCCGTATTTCCATCCTGTTCCGAGGCAGTCTTCCTGGGTCTGTGAGCAGGTTTGTTTTTTTACTCTCGGCAGGGAGCTAGCCTAACCTTAAAACCCTCCTCCTTTATCCGGGCTTGGGAGCGGCACAACGACTCCTAAGCTACTCAGTCCACCCAGGATTCGTTGAGGCAGAGTTACAAGTCAAGTTAGAGATAGAACTAAACATAGATTGAATTGGTCTGGAATTGAGTTGAATTTAAGCTAGAACAGTAGATAAAGTTTCAAATGATAAGACCCGTCTTAAATGATACTTAGTACTCTTGATTCCAGCTTTCCACAAGCTTCCCGAATGTGGACTATTTAGAGGAAAAAAATTCCAACTTATTTCTCGTGTTGCCAAAAAATCTTGAGTTTTACTACTATGACTTTAAAAAAAAATTATAAATTCTTTGCAGAGCATTGTTAGCTCCCTTAAAATTAGTCGCGTTGTCGCTACTAATCGAAACTGGATTTTCTCGACGTGAAATAAACCTTTTCAAAGTAAGCAAAAATGCGTCTGTTGAAAAACTCGATACCAAGTCTATGTGTACGGCTTTAGTTGCCATACACACGAACAATGCAATATAAGCTTTGGAAATTATTTATTTCCGTAACCTTGTTTCCTTGACCATGATTGGTCCGCCAAAATCAATGCCAACATTAAAAATGGACGAACTAATTGGGTTCGCTCTACGAGCAAACTTCCCATTAACTGTTTGGACACAATTGCTTTAAATCGATGACATTTAATACAATTCATTAGTACACTTTTAATGCGTCTTAGAGCATGAATAGGCCAAACACGTTGTCGTAAACTATTAAGTACAGAACGAGGACCTGCATGACCCAAGTACTTATGTTCATGTTTGATCAACAACTCAGTTACATGACAATTTGTAGGCAAAACGATTGGGTGTTTACTATTAAACGCATTTATCAAACGTCCGCCAACCCTCAATAATCCTTTTGAATCAAGAAATGCATTTAACGATACCAGCGAACTCCTTTTTGCTAATGGCTTAGCATTCTGTAAACATGAGATTTCTTCATACATATGTTCAAGTTGAATTACCTTAAATATTTGAGCCAAAGCTTGTTCTAGTTCCTCTACTAAGAGAGAACCATAAACCTTTAAAAAATTATTTTTTGAATTATTAACAAATCTAAACATAGACGCTATGCATCTTTTCATTCTGACAAACCACGAAAACCTAACTAAAACCGTGGAATTGACTTCTACTTTGGTGTGAACATGCGATACTTGTTTTTGTTCAGGCACAGAATCAATTTCCAATTTAATATTCATTTCTGAAGTTACGTTCCATAAAAAATTTGATAAAAACAATGGATTTTCCCACTACGGTTTACAATTTATTATAGTATCAGGATCTAGACCGCGAGAGATGTAGTCCGCAGTATTCAACTCAGACGACACATGTTTCTATTTGACATTAATGGATAACTCCTTTCCGAGACTCGGTTGGCTACAAACGTTGTCCGTTGGACGATGGTGACTGCAACCAAGCAAGTACTATTTGCGAATCCGTAAACAAAACAACCTTATTGACATTAAAATTCATGCAAGTTGCACATACGAGCTAATAATAAAAACCCGGACAGTTCCAATTATGGCAACGACATCGTCTTGAATGGAGCAACTCTAGATTTTGGGTTAACAAAATTACATGAAACCTTATTGCCTTCATACAACGTTCTCACATACAAGCATGCACCGTACGCTTGCATGAAAGCGTCTGAAAACCCTATCAACTGAATACTTTGAATCTTTCCTGTAATAAAAATCTAACGTGAGATTTTCAAGTCTCTTAATCGAGGCAAATGGTTGTAAAATTTAAGCCATTTTAATAAGAAATCCCCCGTTACAAATTCATCCCATTCTATTTTTATTGTCCACAATCTTTGCATGATTATCTTTGCTACAATAATCACTGGACCTATAAAACCCATAGGATCAAATATCTACGCAATTATACCTAAAACTTCACGTTTTGCAAAAGTCTTTATTTTGACTAAATCTGGTACACATATCAGAAACGAATCAAAAACGGGATTCCATGATACACGTAAAACCTCAGAACTTTCGGATTGCAAAGAAGAAACTAGCGTTTTGTCATTTGAATTTCATTTATGCAAGTTGAATCCTGCAGGCTCCAAAAGTTCTTTTAACTCTCTTTGAGATTGATATAACTGTACCAAAGTATTTGCTCTACCTAACACGTCGTCTACGTACGTTTGTTTCAGTAAAGTTTTAGCCGCTAACGGAAAGGTAAATTTATTTCTATTAGCCAACTCGACCAATGTTCTAGTGGCAAGAAATGGAGCACAGTTAGTTCCATATGTTACCGTTTGAAGCTCAATATGGCGTAAGGGACCAGCCGGGTCATCTCTCCAAACTATATTTTGCAAAAAACCGATCATCTGAATTAATCTTAATACACCTATACATTTTTTGTATATCGCTTGTTATAACATACCGATAAGTCCTATATCTAGCTACAATATCAAATAAGTCTGGCTGAACCGGATGTCGTTCAAACTTAACCCCGAGAAGGTTTTCATAGACCCATTAAAAACAAAACGATATTTTGTCGTAAGTTTATCTTCACGAATTACACAATGGTGAGGAAGATAGTACTTATTACTAGTCATTGAATCGGTAGCTTGTTCAATTTCCTTAGCATGTCCGAGTAATAAATATTCATCAATAAATGCTTTATACTCTTTTGTTAGTTTAACATCTTTTTTGAACCTTTTCTCAAGCAATAAAAATGTTTGAGTAGCTTTGTTAAGAGAGTTGCCTCAGAAAGAAGCATCATGATTAGGCTTAATAGGCAACCTAACCTCGAATACACCAGATTCAAATCTTTTCGTTGTAGAGGAATACAGTTTTTCACAAAGTTCATCTTCTGGAGACATGTGCCTTTTATTGGATACTTTTTCCAATCTCTAAAATTGAGAGATTAAACTATCCAAATCAATACCCTGAACAAACAAAGCAACACCTAAATGTGACGACCAAACATTTTGTAAATCAGGAACACTTCCTCCTACAACCCACCCAAATAAACTATTTTGCAAGACAGGAAGATTCTCTTAACAGCCCAGATTGAATTATGTCAAAATACGCTTCAACTCCTAGCAAAAGATCTATTTCACCAGAAATGTAAAAACTTTCATCGGCCAAACCTATGTCATTTGGGATACCTAAATTTAAAAAAAATAAAAAAGGCAGTTGACAAGTAATGCTTTTTAAAATACCACAACTTGTCGAAGTCCTTTTCTTTGGATCCTTCTGAGACTTTATTATAACTTTGACAACGTTTGAAACACAAACACCAATAATTTCAACTGCTAACTCATTCTTATATATGTATGTCCCAGTCTGTTTTTGTTGTGCACAATTTTGGTGCACGTTTGATGTTTATTACCGTTGAGCTGACTGTATCTATAATTGGAGTGTGCTCAGAAAATAAGTCGTAATTTGTTACTACCTGCGTGTAAAGTGAAGAAATACCTCTAGTCACAAAAAAGTCAAAAACGTCTGGACTTTTGTCCGAGTCAGTAGGTTAATATGTAGGGGTTCCTGTTGATAGAAATGAGTAGTTCTTGTCATGCATTACTTTTAAAAGTTCTCTTCGTTTTGTAGTAGTAATTCTGGAACCCCACAAGGTGTTTTACTATCAAAGTCTCCTCCGGTTATGAAGTTATGACCTAATGTGTCAAAAAATCTTGGAAATGTTCTTGTTTTAGATTGTGACGGGGTGGACAATATACCACAGAGAATGTTACATCATACCGTAGTAGTTGTATTTTAATGGTAGTTGCTTGTAGATGTTTTGTTTTTGTATTTTTGTTGTTCGTAATGGCTTATCGATAATTAGACTAAAATCCCTGTTCCAGCATGGGCAGTGTTATCAGAGTACATTCTCCAATAAAAGAGTCTCGCATAGTACATCTATTAGATGTTGTTGGAGAAATATTTTTACTTCTTAATTGCGTTCAGTCGGCTAGCTATTCTAAAGTCATTGTTTAATTTTATTTATCAGCATTGTAAGCATGTTCATTACCATGCTGTTCTGTTGCATTAGTTGACTAAACATGTTTTTAAATTCTTCCAGCAATTTATTTAAGACGGTATTGGGACTTTCAATTTCAGATGTTACTTGTGCGTATGTCGGTTTCTGACTAGAGAAATAGGGTTGGGTATTTGATTATTTCTGTGGTACATTAAAAAAAAGTAATAAATTCATATGTCTAGTTCTCTTTCATAGTTTGTAACCGTCGTTTGAGTTTGTGCGATTTCTTTTGTAAAAAACCCGGTATTTAAGTTGATTGTATTTCTTTTGTGTATTTGTGATTGTGTGAGTAATTCCACGTTAATTTAATGAAGCTAGTTCACGTTTTTAAATTGATCTTTGTCAATCAAATTTGTAAGAAAGTTTTGTATTCAATTAATTCGAAATTATTACGCTGCTTAAACATCTGTATTTACGTTTATTTGGCATTTTCTTTGTTTTAGTAAAATTCCAGTTGTATCTAATTTATGTTTTCCTTTTGAGAAAGTATTGTAAATAAATATATTTTAGCAGTTTGTTGATCTTAAGTTGATTTAAAAGGTAATTGTATTAACTACGTTTTTAGCGCATTTGGATTTGAGTCATGTTTCATTTTTATAATTTATTACTTTCGATAATTTCAACAAGTTAATTATATCTTTTGATTTTGATATTTTTGTGTTAACATTGCATTTTGCCATGGGAAAGGCCGTCTTCGAACTCTACTATTACGTTTTAATTAAATTTGTTTGCATCTTTTTTCTACGTTTTTGTTTTACTGTTTTCTTTCACAAAGAAATCGGTTACAGTTTTTTTTATAGAGGTGGGCGCGCACGGAAGTTATAAAGATAAGTAGTTTTGGTTTTGAAAAAAAAGTAATTCACAAGTTTTTATGGTGTGCGCATTTGATTTTTAAAGTCGGTAATGTTTTGCTCTAAAATAAAAAACAGTTGAGTTTAGGATTTTTATGACAGCTTTTAAAATTCTTACAATTAAACGTACACAACAATGAATAATAAAATGTAAATGTTTAAAAAGATTTTTTTTATGTAAAATAATTTTCTTGTAACGTTAAATTTAAATTTATTTTTACAGTTATGATTTAAAACAAAATTTTTCAAGTTTAATATTTACAGTTTATTTCGTTACACTATCGTTCTGGTGTGCTATGTTTATGTCATAAGTGCGGCAGCTGCAGTGCTTTCAAGTTTCAATGAAACAACGTCTTATAAAAGTTGGTCGTTTCTACACAGCACAAAGATAAACTCAGTTATTTGTATGACAGTTCTTGTAATGTAAAGCAAACATTTTGCACAATGCCTTAAGCAAATTTTCTATAAGACAAATCAAACGAAATTTAATATTAATACGTTTTTTTGTAAATACTATTAATACATACTGTGACGCTAAATAACGTAATTCTCAACTTTAACCTAAAAGTTACAACATTGCTATCTCTGTAGTTATTGGTGCCTTGAACGCACCATAATAATATTTAGGACCGGTTTTTCAAGCATAGCTTAAACGTTGATTTACATAATCTCAGGTTAATTTTAAAATACTAACCAACAAAGAGCTACCAGTTTAATACGGCATCGCCGGTTCGATGAATAAAATAAAACTTAGTACGCGAACAAAACATACACAGTTTTCTTTATTATTTTATTGGATGTTTCGGCACACATTAACAGCAATCCAACAAATCAAAATCGGTACAAAACTATAACACACACACACAAAGACGCTCTAAAAAACGCGGCAATTAGATTCCGCCAAAGATTCTCACTCCCGCACTGACACTATCATTACGCTTAAAGATGGATTCGGAGTCGGAGCCGTCTCTTCGTCTCCGTGTTGCAGCTTGTCTTCATCGCCGGAATCGAACTACAGAACACTGTCACATTCTAGAGGCAGTGGCTTTAATAACTGCCCCCTAGCGATTTCTACTCTAACCAAACGAACTCGGCCATCCTTACCTGGTAAAATTTCCAGGATTCGACGAACTGGCCAGTATAAACGTTTGTTGTCGTCGCCGAAAAGCACTAATTCGCCAATCACAATTTGACGATCAGCCTTTTTGACACACAAAAGCTTCAATTGTCCAAGGTACACGATACGAAATCGATTCTAAAGTTCTTCCTGTAAAGCCTGAGTTTTACGCACCCTCCGACACAATAAAGCGCCAAAATCCGGTAAACTACACTCTACTTGCTCGCGCAAAAACATCGACAGACTTAACGCAACTAACTCTTTAGGGTTTTCTGAAAGGTAGGTTCAGGGTCTCGTGTTAGCAACTGCTTCGCACTCGCAAACAAGGGTTAATAAGCCTTCACAGCCCAATTTTGCGGAACCCAGTACTTTGCGTAATAGTTGTTTTAACACTCGACTTAAATGTTTCCTCAACTCTCCCTACCACGTTGTTGTTTCACCCAAGGTTAAGTCCCAATCTAGAAGCTATAAAGACTACAAAGTTTGTCCCATTGTCACAGTAGACTGTCCGACGCGATACGAAACAACGTAAGGCCTCTAGAAAACTCGGAGTGGACAGGGATGTCGTCAGCTCCAAATGAACTGCTCGGAAGACAGCGTACGTAAACAAACATATCCAAACCTTATCACCATTTTTTAGGTACAACGGCCCCGCAAAATCCACTACCGTCATTTTAAAGAGAGCTGCGTCACAAACCCTGTCTAATGGATTTAGCGGAGTCATTACAGTCAAAGGTTTTGCGTTGTACCTTCTACATGTTTCGCACTTGGATATAACTGATCTGACTGTCCGTCCACCGCTCAAGATCTGAAACCTCTCTCTCATCAAACTTAACATACTCTGAGTTTCAACATGGCATGATTTTACGTGTATGTTCATGATGAGGCTCTTAGTCAATGAATGCTTAGAAGGAAGCATAATTTTCAGTGTCTTCTCTATTAGACACCTTAGATCTTAATCGAATAGGGCTTTGCTAGTCGCTAAAAGGATTGAGACCACTAATTCTCTTGTCTTCCTTACCAGAAAACGCCACCTTTTGCACCTATTTGAAAATGAACGTCTCTACCACGACTTATTCTTCAAAAGACAATTCACCACGCTGTTTCTGATCTGAACGCCTACAATTTTGAACAAACCGAATTATCCTAGCCATCATTTGCACAGTTTTGGTATATTTAGAAAAGTAGTCAAGATGCCAAGTGCAACAGAAGAGTAGTAACCAACTTTTTCTTTCGCTTGACGTTAATTTCATCCTCGTTGCAAGTTGTATTTACAAACTGCCATCTTTCATGTTCTTCATATAGCCATCTGGGTCTCGCTCACTATTTTGATCCAAAGAGTTGTTTAGGAGAACATCCCCTCGAAGGCAAATCAGCTGGATTTTGCATTCCTGGTAAATGGCACCATTTTTCCGCTGGAGTCTAATTACGGATTTCGCTTACTCTATTTCATACGAATACACCCTACTCTCCTTTTCGTTGAATCCGCGAGACGACAGTAGCTAAATCAGTCTAGAAAAAAACAATCAATCTGCCTTCCTATATTTCTCACTCACATGCCGCCAGCAACTCCAAACGTACTATAGTCATTTTTAAACTCGTTTTTCTTATCGATGCTATTTTGGCTTTGGCAGCCAACAAGAAGACAGAAACTTTGCCACGCAAAACTATTTGCACAAACACAACACAAGCATACTTACATACATACATACATAGGCATCTTAGCTCGCATCACAGAATGTATGTATACTGAAGTCATGTGATTCCGGGTCGCCTACGAGAATACAGCAAGGTAGCTCAATCTTCGACAAGTGATGCAAACCCTTCATCCAACTTTTGAATGCTTGAGCCGTGACATCATCCACTGGCTGGTCTCAAATTAACTCCTTCCACAATCTCTGCAGCATTAGCTTAGATAGTAACGTAAATCAAAAACTTTCTGTGCTATGGAGAGAATCTGACGTTTTGTAACCACCTTATTATCAATGTCAAGATTCTCTTCCAAAAGGTTTGAATTTATAGTCAAAATATCTTTTCTTGGACACCAATTTAAATCAAGGACAGGACATAGATCAACAACCGTATCTGATCTTAAACTCTGGGTACCTACCACCAACTCAGTTCAAATTTACCCTCTATCATAACAGCAACAGATTCTTTGTCAAATCTTGCGTCCGATTCTTTATCTGCCAGGCTCGCCACACAATTATCAACATAGAAACTACGACTCAACCTTTCTACAGTATTCTTGGAATAAATAGTTTCAGCCTTATTGCATCTTTTTAAGCACAGATATAGATGGTATTCTAACGTGCAAGAAAATGGTTTGAAGGTAGGGGTAATCAGCGCTCTCTTCAGACCTTTATCTTATTCAGATTATGTAGTTAACAGTGATTCGAAATTAAATTCAGGATAGAAATAGACCACTTCGAAGTCAGCTAAAGTTAAACAGAAATGTGAAAAAAGTTTTGAAACGGTTCCGTGTACAAAACGTTTGTCAAAATTTTGTTACCACTATAGAGCTGCGTTTAAACGATTAAATTAATAACAATAGAGATCATACTAAATATTAAGAAACATTCCTATGGTATGGTTCTAAAAGAGCCCAAGTCAAAAATCATGTTGTTCTTCTTAAGTTGTACAGTCATACAGAATTTTGTTATTTTAATTATTAAAATATAACTAGCTCTTATTTTTAGGTATCTAAAAGTTTTTATTCTGGCAAATAAGAATTTTTATATGACTTTGACCGTTTTACAGAAACCACTAATATTCGTTTTTTTGACTTTGGCCTTTATTAAATATAAACGGCTAGTTGGGAAGGCAGTGAAACACCACAGCTAATGCGGTTTAGCATGAAATAACTTTATTAAGAAAAAAATAACAATAAAAATGGGATTTGCTGCAGCGTCTTCATTGTAGTCGGGTTCGTCGTTCGGATAGTATTCACCTGTTTCTTTCGATTTGATAGTGTGAACGAATGTTGGCATCGATATAAGGTATTGCTTAATTCGTTTAAATTTTGAAATTTTAAGGCAGGTAGCAGGGAGTTGTTTAATCGTTTCCTGGTTAAGTCGAGAATGCTAAATTCTTTTTCAGGGTTGGTAGAATTTTTGTAAAACACTTTACCTAGTTCACCGGTTGCCATTTCTATATTATCAGTTTTGCTATGCTGAAATTAGATTCTGGATGCTTCTTTTCATGAGTGATGGCTTTTATAGGCAGGAAATTTTAGGTTGATTTTTATGGAGTTTCCTACCGTCTAGAAGACAAATGCCTGAAGAAGAACTTTGTTTGTTTTTGTAATCACTCTAACTTTTTTTAGAGTGAGACTAAAAGTGTGCAGAAACATTATTTGGCAGACTTTTACTTTGTTAGAACCGTTACTAAGGTAGTATTCGCTTGTGTATTTTTATCGGCTTTTGCCTGGACTCAAAACCACAGAACTTTTAATCTACCATTGCTGAGAATGCAAGCTAAGCGCCAGCAATTTTATCATTCGTTACTCTTCTAAGAACCTCTCCTTTTGAATTTCTGTCGTCAGGTAGCTGGTAGCTCTCTTTGTTCTCAACGAGACGGGTCGACCAAAATTTATAATTTTGGGCTTCACGTATTTTGATCGAAATATGGATATTGAAGTATGTTTAGAAATGAAGTATGTTTATTGATCGATAATAATTGTCTTTAAAAAAAATTGTAGTCAAAGCTATTTATGACTAAAGTGCAGAGTACCATTTTTGGTACGCTGGGCACTTGTGATAGCGTTTTTTTTTAATTCTGTATTTTTCACTAAATAACAAGTTTTTGCTCTTAGACAGTAACTTAGAGGGAAGAATTATACAATATCCAATAAACTGATAGTATAATGAAATTTTAATATTAGCCCCTATCAATTGTCTTTTATTTGCAGCGCCTTGGCAGCAATTCTCGAACTAGGTTTTTCAGTTCAGGAAGCCCTGGAAATGATACTGGCTGATGATGAAGAAGAATTTGAAAGCGATCTTTCTATTGCACCACCTGAACCTTCTTTAGTTAGTGATGAGGATTCCGGTGATGAAGATTCTGGAGGAGATTTTAACAATTTTAATAGAAACCAGCTATTAGCTGATGCCGAATTGAGATCACGAGTTTTGACAGATCGTTTGCCAAATACAGGTAGAAAACAGGACTACACCATAGGTGACCTTATGTATTTACCAAGAGAATTTTCTAAGCCAAACTATGAAAGGCATTCTTCGAAATCAATTGTTGAATTATTTGATTCATTTATCGACCATGACCTGATCAGTTTTTTAGTAGAAGAAACAAATAAATATGCGTCCTTTTTGATTTCTACACGAAACATTACTGGACAAGAAATAAAATGTTTTATTGGTATTTTACTCTTGAGTGGCTATAATAGACTCCCTTGCAAAAGAATGTATTGGGAGCATCACGGAGATGAATTCAACGTATTAGTTTCCAACGCAATGAAAAGAAATCGTTTTGAGCAAATTTTACGATTTTTACATTTGGCGAACAACGAACAATTCATTCCTGGTGGTGATAAAATTTGGAAAATCCGACTAATAGTAAATAGACTGAAAAAAAAGTTTATAGAAAATTTTGTTCCAGAGCAAAATTTATCATTTGATGAGAGTATGGTAAAATACTATAGTAGACATGGAATAAAGCAGTTCATCAGAGGTAAACCGATCCGGTTTGGGTACAAGGTGTGGTCCCTAAATACGAGTCAGGATTATTTGATAGATTTTGAAGTGTACCAAGGAAAATCAGTTTCAACCAATAAAGAAATAGAAAAATCGGTTGGGAAAGCTGCAGCACCGTTAGTAAAAATGATAACTTCCCCGAACATCTCCAAAATTATTTTATTGTTTGTCATATATAGCTGTAGTTTTAGCAAAGAATCATTAAAGTGTTTACATATCAACACCTTCTTCCCTATTATTGTGTATATCTTTTATACTTTAATGAATATCCCATTATATAAAAACTAGCTCCTGTAAGTGCTCAGCGGACCATATATGGTACGGGGGTTGGTGGGGTTATGGGAAGTGCCAAGTTTTTTTAAATATTTTTTTGGGTCATTTGAGACCCTAATCATTAAGCCGTATTAAGAAGAGAATAATTGCAAACATTTTTTTTTCTGGGCAGTAATGGGTTAATTATTTGGTTATCTTTGAATTTGTTTCCTGCTTCTTGTATAAAATTGGCAATGTATTGATTTTGACCTTCAGAAGGAATACTATAAAAACTTTGAAAAATTTGTTGTCTATTTTTTTTAGTGAACTTTTCAAGTTAATTTTCCACAATGGCATGATTCTGTACATCTTTTGTTTCAAAAATTTTTATTTTTATCTTTTTTCTTGGTTTTTGTTACGTTTATGTTAGGTTTTCATCGCTAGAGTTTTTACTGTTTTCTACGCTGGGTGTATAATCGTCAGAACTTCCACAACTTTCTTGAAAATTCAAACTGAACTGAATGTGAAAGTCGGGTATCATTATCTACATGACCATCAACACTTTTTGAATCTTCAATAAAAGATTCGTTGACAATCACTGGTGTTTCTTTACAATTACTCAGAGATGTCATCGTAGGCTCGTCTGTGACATAGTCTGCTGGTATATTTTGTATATCTTCAGCTAATGAAGGCGCAGGACTTGAATCAGAAATAGACGCCATTTCACCTAAATTGGCTTTTACTTAGCATTCACTTAATTCTGTACATATATTTAATTTAATAAAAAATTTAAAAAAAACATATTTCAATTGCTAAATGCTTTTTTAAAATAGGTAATGTTATTTACTTGTGCGCTTTTATTATAATAGAACTTATCGTTTGATTTTTTGAACAAAATTTCCAGGAAGCACAAAATTTGGTTGAAGAAATGGATACAGAGAATGAGAAGAGATTTCTCAATAAGCGAAAGAGAAAAGTTAACATAATGGAAATAGGTAAAACACCAGATGAAAGAAATAACTTGACACCTGAAGAATTATTTAAAATACAAATTTACAGTGCCTCAGACACTCTGTTATCTGAAATAGATGGGCGTTATCAAAAAATTAAACTATTTGTGACGATTTTTGCTTTCTCTATGGTTCGTTTTTACAATGCCTGAGTGTTGCTGATCTTCCTATTAAATTAAAGATGACGCATGTGAAATCGACTCTTATACAAAATATATAAACTGCATTCTACAGGTTTTTCATGATCTTGGTTTAATCGATACACAAATTGTCAATTGAAAAACAAATAGTCAGATATTACAATTTTATCATTGTAATTTTCGTACTGCTTTGTGCAAAATACCACTCCATATATTTTAATAATATCAAGTTAAAAGTGGTTAATTTTAAAACCTTATAAAATACACGTTATACGCTGTCAAAAATAATTAAAACAACCAATTATTGTTTAAATACAACAAAACCAACGTTTTATACATGCATTTTCAGATTTTTAACCTAAAAAGCATAATAAAATTTTTATTAAAAAAAAAGAACACAAACTTTAATTACTATCAGGTTTCTGCACATCAACTATTGGAATCAATATATGTACTTGATATTAAAAACACATAACCAATTTTTAAATATGTCCGTTTTGTGTTACTTTCAAAGTTTTGAACTGAATATTTTCTAAAGCTGTAAAATATTTGCGTATTTTATTTTGGTCACGTTATTAAATTTATTTATTTTTATGTGATACTGTTGTAACGGAATCCGAACATTTTTTATTCACGAAACTAATTCGACCTTCTTTTGTGCTCTATACTTTTCATCGTATTCTACCAATATCTTTATTGATTTTAAAGGTTTTACACTTTCCGCTATAAGTATAATAAAATTTTCATACGTCACAAAGGTCAGGCGAATGTAAAAGATTTATTATGACAAATAACAAAGTTGCGTAGTACTTTTAAAAGAAGAACGTTACGGTTTAGAGCTTTTGTTTTATAACCTAATTTGTTGGATTTAAATTTAGATTAGTAATAAATTTCTGAGCAATTTTTACCATTAAGTAAATTTTTTATAGTTTTGATTGTAGTCACAGTTGTTACTATACTTATCTTAAATTAATATTCCCATTGTAGTGATCTCGACAGTTTTCCAAAACCACAATGTAGTTAGTTATAATTTAATCTTTTGCAGTTGTGTGCTCTATCAAATTAAAATAATTTTAATATTTTAGAAAACCTACCCTAAAACATTGAAATTTAAATTACAAGCTATAGGTCTTACGAAACTTGCATGGCCAGCTCACAATATTCGTAGATAGGAGAGGTTCACAAAAATAGAATTTAAAGGGCGCCAGATCTTTCTAAGTAAAATTGCTGTTTTGATCAAGACAGAAGGTCCAAGCTTGTAACGAAGTAAGGTCCGTAATCCTTGTTACACTGGTTGTCGTGTAACCAAAAAAAAAAGATAAGTATGTATAAAAACTTTAATTTAATAAGCTAGATTTGGTATTTACAACGAGCACTAGAGAGAATCAAAAAAGAAGGCAATAGCAAGGTTTTTACAATTAGAAAAGAAGTTTAACGGAAACGATGGATTATATACGGAATACAAGAATTTTAAGCAGGAATACTTATCCCTGGGTCATATGAAACCAGTGATGGAAAATAAAACTAACCTAACGCAAAAAACATATTACATTCCACATCAAGCCGTAATAATAGAAAACAGCGAAACATTAAAGTTAAGAGTCGTGTTTGATGCATCAGCTAAAACTACATCAGGTATCAGTTTGAACCAATTAATGCATTCTGGATCAAGATTGCAACAGGATTTAAAAAGCATTTTACTCAGATGGAGAAAACACAAAATAGCATTTTCAGCAGATATAGAGAAAATGTACCGACAAATAAAAATTACTGACGACGATCAGGATTTTCACAGAATAATTTGGAGATTTTCGCAAGATGAGCCCATAAGAGAATATAAACTAACAACCGTTACATACGGTACCTCGTCGGCACCCTACTTAGCCGTCCGCACTCCTTTACAATTATCAGACGATAAAAAAGACAAATATCCAACAGCATCACACGTCGTAAGTAATGATTTCTATGTAGATGATTTGATGTCCGGAGCAGACACAATGGAAGAAGCAAAACAATTACAACAAGAAATAATAAAACTCTGTAAATCTGCAGGATTTACGTTAAGAAAATCGGCAAGCAACAATTTAGAATTAATACAAGCCTTACCAGTTGATCTCAGAGGAATGGATGTGATGGAAATAGATGAAAAAGGAACTAAAAAAACTTTGGGTTTGAATTGGTCACCAAGAAAGGATTGTTTTACGTTTAAGGTATATATAAGTCAACAACAATTACGTTTTACAAAACGATCAATTTTATCGGACATTGCTAAATTGTATGATCCATTAGGATGGTTATCCCCAGTTACAGTAAAGGCTAAACTATTAGTTCAAAAGTTATGGGTTAAAGGAATCTCTTGGGACCAAACCGTTCCCAACAAAATAGAACAAGAATGCATTAAATTTGGAGAAGAATTACCATGCGTAGAGGTAATATTGGTAGACAGGTGGATGGGATATACAAATAAATTACAACAAATAGAACTACATGGATTCTGTGATGCATCAGAAAAGGCTTACGGAGCAGTAATATACAGCAAGGTTACATATACAAACGAAAATAACTACATAAAACTACTATATGCTAGGTCCAAGGTGGCACCACTGAAAACAAGAAAGACAATTCCTAAATTAGAACTATGTGCTGCAGAATTATTGGCCAAAATGGTACAACAAGCCCTGAATGATTTATGTATGTCCAACATCAATGTTTTTTGTTGGTCGGACTGAACAATAGCTTTATCGTGGATAAAAGCAGGTCCGGAAAATTGGAAAACATTCGTAGCTAACAGAGTTAGTACAATTTGTGGAATAACATCAAGTGAGAGTTGTGGACACGTAAAAACAAGTGACAATCCTGCTGACATAATATCCAGAGGGATAGCACCATCTAAGTTAAAAGAATTTAATTTAAGGTGGAAGGGACCACAGTGGTTACAATTGAATTCGTTAACTTTACCAACATTAAACAGTATCTTTACAACAACGGAGGAAGCTCGAAAACCACAAATAAAAAGCTTGACTATGGACATTGAAGAATTTACACTGGAATCCAGATTTTTATTGTTACAAAAGCTTATTAGGGTAGTTGCGTATTGTATTAGATAATCAGCAAAGTGCAGAAACCGGTCAAGTAACCCAAGATATATTACAACTGAAGAACCAAACCTTAGTATGATACGAATTATAAAACTGATCCAACACAAGGAATGGAAAAAAGAAATCACAAAGATTCAACAAAAACAGGACATTGACAAAAAAAGTCGAGTATTGCCATTACTACTATTTCCTGACTCAAATGGAATTCTTCGAGTTGGCTGAAGACTTCAACATTCCATATTACCATATAACGAAAAGCATCCTATACTTATACCACATAATAGTGCAATCGCAAAATTAATTGTAAGAGATGTACATTACAGACTATTACATGGTGAGAACTAACTTACTGCAGCATATATACGACGCAAGTATTCGATAATAAACGTCAAACAAATCATTCGTCAAGAAATACATAAATGTATGAAATGTTTACCGTATAGAAGTTTAACGTTACAGTAAGTAATGGGAGTACTACCAGCACCTAGACTAACACCATCATCACCATTGACTCACACAGGAGTAGATCACGCAGGCCCTATACAGATTCGAACTTCTAAAGGACGAGGAAATCACTCGTATAAAGGATACATTGTAATATTTGTATGTTTAGCTACAAAAGCAGTACACTTAAAAGCTGTGAGTGACATGACTACAAATGCATTTTTTGCTGCTTTTAAAAGATTTACATCAAGAAGAGAAAACAGTAGCCACATATACAGTGACAATGGAACGACTTTTGTAGGACCTAATGAAGCAATACAACAAGAGATGAAGAACATATTAGAGGATGATTCCATGCAGCAAAAATTACAACAGTTGGAGTATATTGGCATTTTATTCCTCCAGCAGCTCCGTATATCGGAGGCCTCTGGGAAGCAGCTGTGAAATCCACAAAATATCATCTAAAACGAATTATTGCTTTGTATTTTTCTGTGATCTCGGTAATATAATTTGTAGCCATTTGATATGTTGTTAACACATGAATATTTAACTTGTTGTCATCTGTCGACTTGTACCATGGTTGCATGTTGTTAATGGCATTCATACCTTCTTTCAATTTCCTTCTAAAGTTTTCCAAACGTTGTTGTATTCTGGCCTCACTTTATTTTGCTGATGCTGTTATAGATAGCAGCAATTTAGTGTGCTGGTCGGTTGTTTTTATCAACTCTTGTTGATTTTTATATCTTTATATCGTTTATACCAAATACTGATGTTAGGAAATCTCCTAAAAGTCCTTTCTTCATTCTTACATTGTTCTCATGCAAATTATTCATGTTTCACAATATTTGTTTTTGTTGTTCCTTTAAATGTTTGATCAACTCTGAGCAGTGAGCTTCTTCTGTTAGTTTCATAGTGTTATCGCACAATTCCTTCATTTGTTCGATTGTTTTATTGATTTGGTGTACGTCATAGTCAAAACTTAATATGCCAATAGCCATGTCCAGTCTTAGTTGTCCCCTTATTACTCTAGTTCTTCCAAATTCTTCTATAAGTAATCCCGGCCTAGGGTATTTGATGTTATATGAACCGTTTCCCGGTACCACTGTTGTACTTAATACTAGCATCATGCCTAATACAATTGTTGTTGTGATTAAGTCTAGTAGGTTTTGATTGTGACTTTTGTTCGTTATCCTGTTCTGTCGGTATTTGAATTAATTTTGTAATTGGTCGTTTTAAAACTGCTCCCCCTTCTGTCTTGAGTGTAACAACTCTAACATTTCCATCTGTTCCTGGGTGCACTTCTGTTACCCTTACCAAAGGCCATTTGCTAGGAGGGTTATTCTCTTTATGTAGAAATAAATCTCCTGTATTTATATTATTTTGTGTTACTATCCACTTGGTTCGTTTTTGTAACGTATTTAAATATTCCTTGCTCCAAATTTTCCAAACGTCATTTTTCATTCTTTGTATTAGTTTCCACCTTGTTAAACTGTTGTAGTGAACTTCTCCATATGGCTCATTTGGTGTGATTAATTCCTTACCAATCAAAAAATGTCCAGGAGTTAATGTTGCAATGTCATTTGGTTCGGATGTCAACGGACAAATTGGTTTTAGACACAGTGCAAGTTGACGAAGCTCTGAGACTGCGCGTATGCTTGTAACAAGATGATACTGGTATATCATTATGTGCAGGTTTTTACAAGTTCATTGCGACTACAAAGCGAATGCTTACATCCTACAACTTACACAATTTTATAAACATAGATAGTATAATGTAAGTAAATAGGTACGATCAATGTATGTTGAGATCCACTATCGTGGACCCCCATTTTTATTTCATGGACCCCCAAATTTTTTTTCCGCTGACGTAGATCCCTTGCAGATTGTCATAGACTCCTGGGGTCGATATATACCACTTTGGGAACTTTGTTTATTAAATAAATTGCGGCTTTTCTACAATTTTTGTACTTTTGTTGATTTATTTGGAGATTTTATCTTGTTTTTTTAGCCTATTTTTTGCTTTTTGCGCACTTTTTTGCTTAACTACTATTTTTTTTCTGAATATAACTACTACTATAGTGTTTTTAAAATAATAACTCTGTAGCAAGGTTGGAATGAAGACTTGATAAGAGCGAAAAGTTCCGAGCGTTAGTATGCGAAGTCAAAATTTGTGTATAATGCGTTAGTATTTGAAGTCTAACGTAATGTAACATGGTTTCCATATTTTAACATTTCTAATACGTTATCTAAAATGCTGTCAACAACACTTTTTTTATTCAAGTTGTTTAAATATTTAATTGTATTGATGTTAACTAAAATATGTCATAATTTTATATAAATATGCATGTATGTACTGATAGTTAAATGCTGTTTCCAACTTTCTTCTTACTTAGTGTATTTGACGTTTTTGATGTTTCCTTTGTTTTGTTAAGTATTTCACTTTCCGGTGTTTCGTAACTCAAAATTAATTTTGATTCATTTTACATTAATTTACTAATTATAAATTTTGTTTACAATTCAGAAATAAAATGCCGGTATAACATTTTTGTTTTTATATTTTGTTTGTAAATTAATAAATGTCAAACAATTTCAATAACAAATATATTAAATTTATAAAGCAATAACATTTTATTTAACGAGGCGTTTTGTGGCTTTCAGTAAAAATGTATTTAAATAAATACAAAAACACATTTTTTTACTAAAACAAGTTTTGCTGTTACAATTATTAACATTAACACGTTAAAAAAAACGAATAGAAACTGAAACTTTTAGCGCTTTCCGTAAAACTAACAATTATGTAAACGGATGCAATTTGTAATATGGAAATGGAAATATTTATACTTGAAATAATTTCATTAACGGTTATGCGCTGTTAACGCTTTATAACATAATATTACGCCAAAAAATTAGGTATTAAAATACCTTTGCTGCTCTAGAATATTACTGCCATTATCTTTCCAGCTAAAGGATTTTGCTTTAATTTATGAGAGGATTTTGAACTACATGACCTACATTATATTAATTCTATTTTACTTTTATTTCAAGATAAACACATTTCGTTTGAGTAATTTATGATTTTTACAAAATTGTTTTAACCGTAGTCACTTTACTTTCATTCGTTTTTATTGTTTCAGATTGACGTTAATTTTGTAGGCTATACACTCTTAATTTAAACAAAAAAAAATGAGTTATGTAGGCGATGTGTAATTAATCCTTAAATAACAAATGAAAGTTAAACAAAGTATAATATAAATGAAACGAGAATTTATTAAGCTTGAGCACACTGTAAATTTGAACGTGTTTTTCGCATCATTAAACTTCGTCTGCTTACACTCTTCTCTTTTATAAGTTTACTCTTTTGATACAAAAAATAATTTCTAAAAGTTTACAATGTAAGCAAACTTTAGATTTGAAAAAGGTTAAACGTTAACTTTTCAGGTACGTGTGAATATTTTCATGAAAGCAATATAAATGCAATTAAAACTTTTAAGCACAATTTAAATACGCGTTTTGTACATTATCAAAATTATATTGAAATGTTATACTTTAAAAAAATGTATTTATCAAAACAACAATTATTTAATTTTTTTGTAGAATACAAATGTGTTGCAAAATTGTATAGTTTACTTAAATGTTATTTTATTAGATAATAATAATAATATGTATTCATGTTAAGATATATATACAGGGTGTCCCACGAGGTACTGTACATACTGAAATGGTATGTTCCTTAGGTCAATTTAAGTAGAAAACGTTTTATAAACATAGGTCCAATTCGCCATAGTTACACAGATACAAGCTTTTAAAGTTTATAACTGATCACACATTTTTTGAAAATTAATTATTCTTGTCCACCGGGAAATAAAAGCCGAACAATATGTCTACTAATGTCACAGTCGATTTTATTAAATGAAGTGTAATTTAAACGCAAAATGCCTTCTGATTTTTCTAACGAAGAGTATGCTGATATCATTTACATTTATGGATTTTGTGTTGCAAATGCGAGATCTGCCGTTAGGGAATATGAACGAAGATTTCCCAACAGGAGGGTGCCAAATCACCAAACCTTTTCTTCTGTGTTTCAACATGTACGGACTTACGGTTCATTTCCATCAGTTTCAACAAGATCTGACCGTCCTGTGCAGTTAAATGTGAATGAGCAGGAAAACATTCTACAGATGGTTGATCGGAGTCCAGGGTTGAGTACTAGAAGAATTTATTCTCGAACGGGACTCCGCCGTATTTCAGTATGGCGAACATTACATGATGCGCTTTTGTATCCCTATCACATACAACAGGTTCAGCATCTGGAACCTGGAGATTTTGCTGCCCGGTTGAATTTCTGCTACTGGCTACAGGTAAATCCACAATTAGTTCCATTCATTTTATTTAGCGACGAGACGCAATTTACTAGAGATGGAGTGAACAATACACGTAATTTTCATTTGTGGTCATATCAAAATCCACATGGCACATTAGAAACTAACTTTCAGCGCAGATTTTCTGTTAACGTATGGTGTGGCATGATTGACGATCAACTTATTGGACCTTTTTTCTTTGAGGAACGTCTGACAGGAGAAGCATATGGTAACTTTTTGCGGAATAAATTGCTACCGCTTTTGGAAGAAGTACCTTTACTAACAAGACAACAAATGTTTCTGCAACATGATGGAGCTCCTTCACATTTTAGTCGGCATGTGACCGAATATCTAAATGTTGCTTACCCCAATAGGTGGATTGGGCGTGGAGGCCCGCATGCTTGGTCACGGAGATCGCCCGATCTCACACCTTTGGACTTCTATCTGTGGGGTCATGTGAAAAGTTTAGTATACGAGGTAAAAGTTAATACTAGAGCTGAACTAATACAGCGTATCCTGGATGTGTGTCAACAAACACGGAACAACCAGCAAGTGCTTCGAGCGGTTACTCGGTCCATTTTAGATCGCAGCCGTCGTTGTATTAATGCCAAAGAAGGTCATTTTAAGCATTTGATGTGATTTTTTTGTTTGTTTTTTTTGTTTGTTTTGTAGTTCGATTTTCTGTTTTCAATAATAATAATTTTCAAAAAATGTGTGAGCATTTATAAACTTTGAACGCTTGTATCTGTGTAACTATGGCGAATTGGACCTATGTTTATAGGACGGTTTCTACTTAAATTGACCTAAGGAACATACCATTTCAGTATATACGGTACCTCGTGGGACACCCTGTATATATATTATCAATAACCTTTTACCCTAAGGTGGAAGGTGGTTTTACATTTTTATCTTATAATAATATTGTTATTTTATTACATTTTATTTTATTATTTCATTTGCATGCACAAATTTTGACCGTTCTTTCTTATTTTTTGCCAACGTTTTTGCTTCTGTCCATGTTTTACCTTTTTCTTGCAGTACTTTACTTATTTCATCGTTCCACGTTTTTCTTGGTCTTCCTTTTGCTTTACTTCTCTGTATTTCAGCTTTCCATAATTGTTTAACTTTTCTATTGTTTTTCATTTTACACATCCAAACCATTTTAATTTCTGTTTTTCTACAAATTTAATAATATGTTTAACTCTTAATTCGTCTTGTACTACGTCATTCTTTATTCTATCTCTTCTATTTATTCCTTTTACTTTTCTCAAATATTTCATGTCGATTGCTTGAATTTTGCTTTTCATTGTTTTTGTTAGAATCCAACTCTCACTTCCGTACGTTAGTATTGGTCTAAAAATTGTTTTATAGATTGTCATTTTTGTTGTTATGGTAACTTCTTTTTTTCCTATAAATGCCTTGCTTAAGCTGTGGTATATTTTTGCTGCTTTTCCAATCCTATCATTTATTTCGTTTTCCATATTTCCTTCTCTATCTATTATCACTCCTAAATATTTAAGTTCATCAACTTGCTCTATTTTTGTTTGGTTTATTTCTAACTGGACATTTTTGTTTTCTTTGCTTATCACCATTATTTTTGTTTTTTCTGTATTTATTTTCATATTTCTCTTGGTTAGTTCTTCTTTCCATATTTGTAAATTTTTCCGTAGGTCTTCTTTTTTCCCTACGCATAACATTACATCGTCGGCAAAAGCACATTCTGATACGTTTACCGGTATTAATTTGTTGAATCCTATGTGTAGCTTTTTGGTTTTCTGTGATGTGGCTTTGATTATATCGTCCATTGAAATTATGAATAAGGTCGGGCTCAACACTCCACCTTGCCTTAATCCATCATTAATTTCAAATATTTCCGAATGTGCATTATTCTTTCTCACGTAACGTTTATTGTTTTTATACAAGCTTTTGATCGTATTAATTAATTTTGGATTTACATTTCTTTTTCTTAGACTATTCCATACTTCTTTTTGCGTTACCTTGTCAAAAGCTTTTTCAACGTCTAGGAAAGCCATATACTTCTGAATTTTTGATTCTGTTTTTCTCTATCATTTGTTTTATATTGAAGATATGGTCCTGTACGCTTCTCCCTTTTCTGAAACCACTTTGTGCTTCTGCTAAGTTTTCTTCTATTTGATGCCTCAATCTTTTGTCTAATACACGTTCATACACCTTTGATACCACACTTAGTAATGTTATGCCGCTGTACTTTGCACACTCTCTGCTGTCGCCCTTTTTGAATATTGGTAATATGATTCCTATCTTCCAATCGTCGGGTATTTCTCCTGTGTTCCAGGCTTCATTTAAAATTTTTGTTAGTGTTTCTATCGCTTTTTTCCCTAAAATTTTCAGCATATATGCATTTATTTTGTCATGAACTGCCAATTTTCCTTTTTTCATACTTTTAATTGCTTGTGTTACTTCTTCTGTTTTTATATTATTTTCGTCTTCGTCTTGTGAGTAGTTTGGTTCTTGATAGTTTCTAAGATTGTTTTGTTTGTCGGTGTTATAGAGTTCCCAGAAGTATTCTTTCCATCTTTTCATGATTTCTTTTTCTTCCGTTACTAGTTTGTTGTCTTTTGTTTTTAATGGTTTTAATGTATAACTATTTTCTTTTCTTAGATTTTTAGAATTTTGTAAAATAGCTATTGGTTTCTTTGGCTGTCTGTTTCTAATTTTTTCCGAAATCTTCCCATGCTTCTTATTTAGCTTGTAGTACCATTTTTTTCACTTTAAATCGTTGTTGCTTGTACACTGTGTAACTTTCTTTGGTTTTATTGGTCAGGTATAAGTTCCATTTTTTTTTTCTTGTTTTTGGTCGTTGATTTCTTGATTCCACCATCTAGTCTATAGTTTAACAATTTTCTTTCGCTGTTGTTAAAATCGTTTGTTTGAATTGATACCATCTTTGTTCTAGATTTAGGTCTTTTCACTTTTCCATGTCTTTTTCCATCTTTTTTTCTGTTTTTTCTAAACTTCTTAGCTGTTTCTGATTCTTGTAGTTTATATGCCTTAATTATTTCATTATCCTTTGTTTTTTTTGCCTCATTGTTTTAAGGTTTTCTTTTTCTGTGTGCGTAGTACTTTTGCTACTATCAGGTAATGGTCGCTATCAATTTCTGGTTCTCGTCTCACTTTTACATCTACAATTTCTTTCCTAAATGGTCTGTTGATAAGAATATAATCTATTATGGACTTTTCGTTTCTACTTTTTACTTTTCTTGTGTATTTATGTATATTCTTATGAGGGTAAAATGTATTTGTTACTATTAAGTTATTTTCTACACAGTAGTTTATTAGCCTTTCCCCATTTTTGTTTCTGTGTTCTTCTCCGTATTGTCCAATCACATCGGCTGTCACGTTGTTTCTTCTTCCAACACGGCTGTTGAAGTCTCCTAATGTTATTACTCTGCCATTTAAGGTTTCTGCTACTTCTGTCATTTTTTCCCAGAATTCGTCTTTCTTCTTTGTTGTTTCGTCTTGGCTAGGGCCATATGTTATTATCATGGTTTTTTTGCTCTGTTGTAGTTGTAGTTCTATTTGTAGTATATTTTTTTATATATATATTACCATTTCTTTATATTTTTCACCTGTTCTTTTTTTATTAAACATCCTACTCCTTCTGCTGCTCTTTGTTCTGCTGTTACTCCGCTATAAAATAATACGTGTCCTTTTTCTAATTATATCATTTCTTGCCCTTTCTTTTTAGTTTCGGTAATTGCTAGGAAATCTAGATTTGCTTTTCCAAATTCTTCTACGAGTTCATGTAATTTTCCTTTTATGCTTCTTATATTCCAATTGCCTATTCTTAGCGTTACTTGTGTTTCTTGTCTATCATTTTTATGTTTATTAGTTTATGTTTGCATGTCTTTTTTCTTTGCCATTTTTGTCTTCTTCTGTTCCGCCCGAATTGTATTTAGTTTTTTGTCTTATTTTTAATTTTTTCCGCTAGTACATTTGTTTCTATATTCCATCTTTACTCTTTTTCTTCTATTATTAGTTTTTGATATCCAATTCTAACAGTTCTTCCTTTTTTTTCCTTCATCTTGCGCTATGTTTCTCATTTGTTTATCTATATCTCTTTCTTTCTTTGATATATCGTTGTTAATGAATACTCTAGACTCTTCTATGTTTTTCAATTTTATCTTGTTTTGCATTATTTTGATTTTATTTACTGAGTTATCTACTTGTACTAAACACTGTTGTGGTCCTAGTTTATAAGCTGTTTTGATGGCGATTTCAATACCTAGTTTTTGTTGCATGAAATCTTTTATTTTTTCTTTTAAATTTTCTGGTTTGTTATTCTTTATTTTCAGCCCTGTAATTACCACATTGTTCCTTTTTTTCTCTCTTTCTAGTTGTTCTAGTCTTGTGTTTGTGTTTCTTAGTTCTAATTTCATCTCTTTGTAATCTTTTGTTAAATTTGCATTCTCTTTTATTATAATTTCGTTTTCTGCTTTTAGTTCGATTAGTTCTGTTTGAAATTCACGTTGTTCTGCACGTATCTGGTTCACTTCTAGTGTTAGGTTTTGTAGTAAATTTAATATTTGATCTAATTTTTCTTTGTTTTGTTGTGTTTTTGCTGGTGATTTATGCATCTTCTGACTTTTGGCGATAATTTCTTTCTCATCGTAAATTTCGCGTTTCCTTTTTCCATCGTCCGTTGAATATCCATTCGATTGGCTCATTGTTGGAGATTTTTTATTATTTATTACAATTTTATGTGCTATAAAATTAATCTTTTTTTTTATATGTTATTTAACACGAAACTTTTTTTTTCTATTTATATGACGGCGGTTTTAGTTAATTTTAATTTATTACGTACTTTATTGTAGAAATATGTAACAGATCATCATGTTTATGTCACTAACCTCGTTATCCGGTATCGAGCGTTATCGGGCGTCCTTGTTTCACGTGTGTTGTGATTTTATATATTTACCTTGATTTTGTTGGCACTGTTATATTTATTCACTATTAACAATTATTATTATTCTAATTATAAACAATTATTGTTTGGTTTTACTTTATTTGTAACTATTAAAATTCTGCAAATTTATACCATTAGAGTTTGTAAATTTAAGTTGGGATAATGCCCGTATACAGGTATTTTATTGCCAACACTTTAATACACGTCTTGCTCGTTAAACGATTCAGTACATTCATGTTAAGATACAATAACGTATTTACAATTGCCAAAGAAATCTAAGATGTAAAAGTTTCACCATAAAACTCTAAAAAATTATTAAAATCTGAAATTATGTATAATTAATTATATAACATTTAACTATATAAAACATACGCAGTCAACGTTCATTATTACTGCAATATAACACACATTTAAACCACAGTTAAATTTCAGATTTTATATCACAGCTTAAAAAGTCATCATAAGAAAAAAAGCTTTTTTTACTAAAAATTGTTTTATTTTACTTTTAAATAGTTTAATATTTGAATCATCTGGCAGTTCATTAAAATATTTAGGTGCTAAAAAGCTGGCAACTGTAGATCTAGTATTATAAGAATGTTTAGATTCTTTCCATTAATCATGATAATAGTGTCATCGGCAAAGAGTATGTAATCAGCAAGAGGATTTATTTGTGGTAAATCGTTGATATAAATTAAAAATCAAAGTGGGCCTAAAACAGATCCTTGAGGAATCCCATAACTGATCCTACCCCTTTCAGATAACTTCCCATTTAGTTTTACTTGTTGTGTTCGGTTTTTTAAATATGATGCGATTATGAATGTGGCATTATTTGTGAAATTATATGATTTAAGCTTATCTAACAGCACATCAGCACACAGTCAAAGGCTTTTGACCAATTGCAAAATACTGATATACTCTTGTTTATCAAAACTTTCAATAATGTTTTCAATTAAATTTATTAAAACCAAAGTTGTATTTTTGTTTTTTTCTAAAACCAAACTTATTTTTAAATAACAAGTTATTTTTTTCAAACTAATTTTTGATTTGTGCAGCTAGAACCTTTTCAAAAACCTTTGATATTAAGCTCAATTCAGTGTCAATCCTTGTTGTGTTGTTTATTGGACTGCCAAATCTATCAAAGCTATCAACGTTTTTGACAAAGTTTTCTGCTACATTTAAAAAGAAATTGTTAAAATCGTCTGAAGAAAATTTGTGATTAATTAATTCAATTTCGTTTTTTCTCTTGTTAATAATTCCCACATTGCTTTTATTGATGAATTCAAATTTTTAAAATATTGCTTTTATAATAAATACATTAGAGACAAACGTTTTTATTTTTTTTTAACTTATATTGTTTATGATTCTATTATTTTACTCTATAATTTTTAATATGTACATTTTTTGTTACAGGTACGTACAAAAATAGTTAACGTGCTGTTTAGAAGTATTATGCGGTAAGTTTTTTAAATATATCTAGTAAGTGTAATTACAATTAAAACAGAAATTAATTTCATATTAACTACAAATTAGGACGTTATAAGTTTTAGAAGCAGGATTTGAACCATAGTGCGTCAGCAAGGTGAAGCCTAAACCACGCTGACTCTTTCTAAACACATCTAACGTTTTAAAACGTTATTTGTTTTGAGTGAAATACGATGGCAAAACCAACTCATAGTATAATTTTACTATGTATGAATAATAGTATGTAAATTACTATAGAGATAGAAATGTTGAATGCTAAATGTATACCCGCGTAATTCAAATAAGGTTTGAATAAACTGCGGGATAAAATCACAACGTAGGTATAAATTTGGTAAAGTAACCATGTCAATACAAATGTGAAAATGCTACCGGAGTGAACTACTGAATGCCCTTTTGGGAGAGAACATTCTTCAGTACTTCCACGAATGCATTTACAGTCTTATAGGTTTATATTAACAAATGATGTAATCAACTTGAGTGAAATATGATGGCAGAGCCATCTCATAGTATAAATTTACTATGTATGAATATTAGTATATAAATGGCTATAGAGATGGAAACGCTGAACCTTAATTTTATTCAAAACTTATTTGAATTACGCAGGTTTAAAATAAGTTTTTAACGTTTATATTTCTATAGCCAAATTTTGTAACATTGGTGGTCAAAGTTAGACGTGAATTAAAGCGTTGGCGATAAAACACCTGTATACAAGCTTTATTCCAACATACTTTGAAAAATTTTAACACGAAGTTTTTCAAAAATAGAGGAAACAAGCAATAAATAAATCAAAAGTGAATAATTAAGTAAATATAAGGTTTTATAGTGAATAAATATAACAGTTCCAACAAAATAAGCCAGTGCGTAATCATTGCAAAGGCAAGGACGCTCGATAACGGATAACTTAAGGTTAGTGATACAAACACTATAATTTAATAAAATATTTCATTAAAATACGTTATTAATTAAATTATAAGAAAAATAACCGACATCTATAAAAATACGTAATTTAACATCTCATTGTAAATATACAACAGCAGAGTTAGTAAAAATACAAACTACTAAAAATTTGTTTATATAAAAACCTAAAACACAACTAATATAGAAATGGATATGGAAAGAATTGAAGAAATGTTCGCATCTATAAACAATAACACGAAGCAAACAAACGAAAAACTGGACAAGTTAATACAAGAATTAAACCAAGTTAAAGAGGAAAACACAAAACTTACAAAAAAAGTGGCCGAGCAAAACGAAAGAATAGA